>JAUTXW010002753.1:1441250-2882500 GCA_030620095.1 Kuschelorhynchus macadamiae | reverse complement strand
CACGCAACATCTATAAACCATCTAATACAAAGTTCACTTTACAAGCTGTTAAAATTAGTCAACAAAACTAAAAATCGTTCTTAATGGTATAAAGTCCTGCAAAAAAACTAACATGCATAAGTTATATTTAAACATTTCTGGTGGTTACCACATGTCACAATACGGGGCAGAAACTATAAGAAGTAATATAAAGTAAAATGTGTTATAAAGCTCTAATTATAATTTGTAACAGGAATTATTGCTAATGACTGTCAGCTCAGAAAGCAGACAATATGAAATATAAAGCTAAATGGTTATTTTCTTTGTAGAGGTTCCGAGCAAAAAGACGAGAGATAGTAACTGCTTAGGATCTAAACTTAAACTTAATACAACACAACACATTAATTGTAACAGTTTAGTTTGGCAAGTTAGCTCAACTTATAAAGTGTATAGAATTTAATCGCCAATAACATAGTGTATATACTTCTGCCTCATCAAAGAATCTATTCTAGGAGAGAGCTGGCCCACAGTTGTGGCGACATCATCCACTATTATATAGAGATAAATTTACAACCTAGAATGAGCAAATGATCGTACGGGTACACTACAACGGACCCATTGGAGACTAGGTGATAATGCCGCGAATGAGCAAGCAACAAGTGGGTGCAGTCGGCTGTGTGTGTACATAAAATATAGCAACACATGTGATAAAAGCTTGTCTTTTTTAGACTCCTATTTTCCGCACTGTTTACTTTAGTATATTTCCATGTATTTTATAATCAATCATCACTTGGACAAGAGACAGATTATATATTCATTATGCCACTATTATGATAAAAATCGATAAACTGGTTTTCACAACTTTTTTTGTCCAAATCTTACATATTTTTTTTTAAGTATATTTATTACTAATCTTTAAAAAAATCAATTATGAAATTTCATGTTTTCTTCAGCATTCATAGTTCCTGGCATCAGTGAAACCTCCCCCCCAGTCTGCTATTAAGTTTTTTGATACATACTGTTATTTTAATATATATAAAATCACACAACATAGAACATGGGACCGATTTTACTTTATTAACAAACTGACCACAGCGGTTTATAAAAGTTCCAGAGCTAAGATATACTATTAAAAGGAATAAACTTTTCCTTTTAACTATTTCTATTTTTTTGTTACATTCCAAACCTGCACATGTCATGCAACCTTTATACTACTTAATGTGTCACAAATACAACTACATATTAATTTGATCGTTTACCAATTTAATCTGGATTTTTGTTATTAAAAACGGTAAGGTTCTGTATGGAATTACAAGAATTAATTTCCGTTTAATAACACAATGGTTAAGCTGGACAGATATTTGCCGACCTGTTTATCGTCGAAATTTCATGTTTTCTTCAGCATTCATAGTTCCTGGCATCAGTGAAACCTCCCCCCCAGTCTGCTATTAAGTTTTTTGATACATACTGTTATTTTAATATATATAAAATCACAAAACATAGAACATGGGACCGATTTTACTTTATTAACAAACTGACCACAGCGGTTTATAAAAGTTCCAGAGCTAAGATATACTATTAAAAGGAATAAACTTTTCCTTTTAACTATTTCTATTTTTTTGTTACATTCCAAACCTGCACATGTCATGCAACCTTTATACTACTTAATGTGTCACAAATACAACTACATATTAATTTGATCGTTTACCAATTTAATCTGGATTTTTGTTATTAAAAACGGTAAGGTTCTGTATGGAATTACAAGAATTAATTTCCGTTTAATAACACAATGGTTAAGCTGGACAGATATTTGCCGACCTGTTTATCGTCGAAATTTCATGTTTTCTTCAGCATTCATAGTTCCTGGCATCAGTGAAACCTCCCCCCCAGTCTGCTATTAAGTTTTTTGATACATACTGTTATTTTAATATATATAAAATCACAAAACATAGAACATGGGACCGATTTTACTTTATTAACAAACTGACCACAGCGGTTTATAAAAGTTCCAGAGCTAAGATATACTATTAAAAGGAATAAACTTTTCCTTTTAACTATTTCTATTTTTTTGTTACATTCCAAACCTGCACATGTCATGCAACCTTTATACTACTTAATGTGTCACAAATACAACTACATATTAATTTGATCGTTTACCAATTTAATCTGGATTTTTGTTATTAAAAACGGTAAGGTTCTGTATGGAATTACAAGAATTAATTTCCGTTTAATAACACAATGGTTAAGCTGGACAGATATTTGCCGACCTGTTTATCGTCGAAATTTCATGTTTTCTTCAGCATTCATAGTTCCTGGCATCAGTGAAACCTCCCCCCCAGTCTGCTATTAAGTTTTTTGATACATACTGTTATTTTAATATATATAAAATCACAAAACATAGAACATGGGACCGATTTTACTTTATTAACAAACTGACCACAGCGGTTTATAAAAGTTCCAGAGCTAAGATATACTATTAAAAGGAATAAACTTTTCCTTTTAACTATTTCTATTTTTTTGTTACATTCCAAACCTGCACATGTCATGCAACCTTTATACTACTTAATGTGTCACAAATACAACTACATATTAATTTGATCGTTTACCAATTTAATCTGGATTTTTGTTATTAAAAACGGTAAGGTTCTGTATGGAATTACAAGAATTAATTTCCGTTTAATAACACAATGGTTAAGCTGGACAGATATTTGCCGACCTGTTTATCGTCGAAATTTCATGTTTTCTTCAGCATTCATAGTTCCTGGCATCAGTGAAACCTCCCCCCAGTCTGCTATTAAGTTTTTTGATACATACTGTTATTTTAATATATATAAAATCACAAAACATAGAACATGGGACCGATTTTACTTTATTAACAAACTGACCACAGCGGTTTATAAAAGTTCCAGAGCTAAGATATACTATTAAAAGGAATAAACTTTTCCTTTTAACTATTTCTATTTTTTTGTTACATTCCAAACCTGCACATGTCATGCAACCTTTATACTACTTAATGTGTCACAAATACAACTACATATTAATTTGATCGTTTACCAATTTAATCTGGATTTTTGTTATTAAAAACGGTAAGGTTCTGTATGGAATTACAAGAATTAATTTCCGTTTAATAACACAATGGTTAAGCTGGACAGATATTTGCCGACCTGTTTATCGTCGAAATTTCATGTTTTCTTCAGCATTCATAGTTCCTGGCATCAGTGAAACCTCCCCCCCAGTCTGCTATTAAGTTTTTTGATACATACTGTTATTTTAATATATATAAAATCACAAAACATAGAACATGGGACCGATTTTACTTTATTAACAAACTGACCACAGCGGTTTATAAAAGTTCCAGAGCTAAGATATACTATTAAAAGGAATAAACTTTTCCTTTTAACTATTTCTATTTTTTTGTTACATTCCAAACCTGCACATGTCATGCAACCTTTATACTACTTAATGTGTCACAAATACAACTACATATTAATTTGATCGTTTACCAATTTAATCTGGATTTTTGTTATTAAAAACGGTAAGGTTCTGTATGGAATTACAAGAATTAATTTCCGTTTAATAACACAATGGTTAAGCTGGACAGATATTTGCCGACCTGTTTATCGTCGAAATTTCATGTTTTCTTCAGCATTCATAGTTCCTGGCATCAGTGAAACCTCCCCCCCAGTCTGCTATTAAGTTTTTTGATACATACTGTTATTTTAATATATATAAAATCACAAAACATAGAACATGGGACCGATTTTACTTTATTAACAAACTGACCACAGCGGTTTATAAAAGTTCCAGAGCTAAGATATACTATTAAAAGGAATAAACTTTTCCTTTTAACTATTTCTATTTTTTTGTTACATTCCAAACCTGCACATGTCATGCAACCTTTATACTACTTAATGTGTCACAAATACAACTACATATTAATTTGATCGTTTACCAATTTAATCTGGATTTTTGTTATTAAAAACGGTAAGGTTCTGTATGGAATTACAAGAATTAATTTCCGTTTAATAACACAATGGTTAAGCTGGACAGATATTAGCCGACCTGTTTATCGCCTGAAATATAACTTGTATGGCGAGATATGTGTAATATCACCCCTCAATCACTATATATATATATATATATATATATATATATATATATATATATATATATATATATATATATATATACAAGCTTTACAAATGAACAACTACCCTGAAAAAATCATTAACATCTTCAAAAAAAAAAGGATTTATAAATTTTATAGAGCTCTTCTAAAAAAATATAAACCCTAATAAAAAAAACATCAACTACATGTACATACCATATATCCTTAAAATATTGGAAAGTTTGCAAAATGTATTCAAAAAACACAACATTACAGTAAGTCACAAGGGCCCTAAACTTTTGAAGAGCAACTTTAGCAAACTCAATTCAAAAACTCCAAAGGAAAAAAGAATATATATAGTATATGAAATTATCTGTAGGGATTGTAATGGTGTATACATTAGACAGACTAGTCAGTACTCAGAATACAAGGAGACAAGAATGACGAAAAGAACACGACGTCTTTAACAAGATATATTAGTGAAAACCCACATTCATTCGATTTTGATAACGTTGAAATTTTAAAAACTGAAAACCATAAAAAAAGAAAAGAATTCTATGAAATGATAGCAATACAAGAAAATAAAAACTCCATCAATGCAAAAACAGACACAAAACAACTCAGTAAAATATATCATAATGTTATTAAGTAATAAGCAAATTTAAAACAAAACCAACAATTAAAAAACTGAGTTGGAACCCCTAATAAATAAAAATTTCATCTCTCGGTGACACCATAGAAACATATATATTTTAGTATTCGTTCCCATGTTGTTCGGGCAAGTCTTATTTATGTCCCTAATAAACGTATATTTTTAAAAATGTGTTGTTATATTGTATTGATTGTTTGATTTTCAACTTCAACAAAGATGATTTTGTGGTAATTTTTGCTGGACTTTGCAACTGTATTAGCGGCAGGACTATTTCAAAAGAGACCATAGAGATCCTCCGAGAAAGAACAATAAATACTAATTTGATAGTTGTCGGTCCTCCTCTTTGGGCAAAAAGACCAGTGTTAAATAAACTTGCTGTACAACAAAACAACTTGTTCAGAACTTGCTTTCAAGGCTCATTACATGCTTGGTTTCTCCACATCATCACGGACCACTTCTATAGTGTCAGAGGTATTGATACCTCCTTCAATAAGGATTTACTGATTCGGTTTCTCATTGATAGCTTTATCTCTCCTAGCAAAAATAGTGACACAATAAATGGAAGACTTGACGGGGGTAATACTACAACAGCTAAAAATACTATGGTAATCTATGGAAGAAATACACCAGATCAGCAGAGAGAACATTTTGCAATGACATCGAACCAGTGAAATCTATCACATTATATTACCAGGATATGAAGGGCACCAGAACAAAAATACAGGAACTGTTCAGGGGTGTTTCTTCTTGCAATTTTGAGGCTATTGCCATAACTAAAACTTGGCTGAATTCGGACTACATGGACTCTTAATTTAAGCTTTCCAATTACTATGTCTACATATACGACAGGCAGTATGAAGTACTTAATTATCTTCGCGGGGGAGGAGTTCTGCTTGCTGTTTCTAATTTTTTTCGGTCTTCCGTCATCTCCACCCCAATTAATGCTGCTATGATGACATTTGGGTCAGAATAAAGTTCAAAACTTCTGACCTCATTCTAGTATGTGTTTATTTGCTTGCTTTTGCTTTTATTGCTGCAATATCCCTCACATTAATGGATTATGGAGGAAAATATCATACCACCTCGACTTATTCCTAAAACTAAGGCGGCTATATTGATCGACACCATGTTCTATTTGGAGTTGCAGAAAAATAATTTCATTGGAAACATATCCGGCAGATTCCTCGATTTGATTTTTGCAGACGATTTTGTGGACGTTCAAGTTCACAAGTCCGCTCAGCCACTTCTTCCTGTTGATAACCACCATCCGCCACTTGAAATTATTTTTAATATAGAATACACGCCAGTTTTAAAGAATAACATGTCCTTTGAAGTCTATAACTTTGAAAAAGCACACTTTTTGGAACTCAACAAGTTATATGAATAAACGGTGTGGCTATCACTCTCTGACAACTTAAACAATATCTACGTTCTTGTTGAAGCCTTCTATGCAACGCTCTTTAATTGTATTAATAAATTTGTGCCCTCAAGAATTATTAAAGACCACAAATATCCAATATGGTTCAACACACCTCTTAAAAGACATAAGAATAAACTTTACAAAAAATTTAATTCTACTGGGAAAGACCAACGACATGGAAATAACATAGACCCAGTTGTTTATATTTTGGAGGAAGCCAACATTAACCCTGGTTTGCCAAACCGTTACTGTGGCCAGATTATAACGGATATCATCCTTTATACTATTACCTAAATAAACAAGGAATTCCAGAAATTCCCAGTATAAATTTCCATATAGAATATTTTAAAACTGATAATTAAATCGCTTACTATAGATAACTCAAACCGAATCTGTTTTAAATGTAATTTAAATCTTCGGTAATTATTATTCCTTATTTCAAGAAATAAAGCTCAGAATAATCGGCAACGTCGGAATTCTACCTTTTTCGAGTATACTACAGATTTCTTTCGGGATCATTCGGAAGACTCCGAAGACTGTCGTAGTCATTCATGATTTCGACCTATTTGATGCGCGGCGTTGCAATTGTTCTAGTTGGTGAAATAAGTGTTTTTCAGAAATCCAAGTGTTTTGTGTGGCTATTTTCAAGAATCTGTTTAAAAAACTTTAAGAAAATGGTGCGAACTTGCTTAATTTGCAGAAAAACAAACGATTTAAACCCTGAAGTTTGTTTTCGAAGGTAAGTAAGGTTATGTCATACCAGTGCTGTAGTTGCAGGGTAAAATCACCGTCTAATAGTGTTCTTATATTTGCAAATGAAGTATTGTTTTTGTATTACACATTTCCGTTGGGCTTAAATTAATTTTTTATAACTTCAACTTATCTATAAAGTCGAAGACACTGATGATAAACGGAGTACAGCGTTTTGCTAATTTATATATTTGTGAAAAATCTCAAATATTCCTCTAAAATTTATCAAACCACCTTTTTTCAGGGGTTAATAAACAACATAAATATACTATTTGGTAAAGCATAGGTACTAAATTTTAATTGAGTAAGCTGTAAGACCCACTATTTTATGTTGTCATTAATTAATCCAGGATGGTTTGCATTTTGGATGAAATTTTCAAGGAATATTTAGGGTAGTGTCGGAGTTCTCATATAGCAAGCATATACAAAAAATGAAAATAGCGCAATAGCGCTACTTTTCAATTTTTCATTTGCTATAGATTTTCTTTAATGAATTTGAAATGCTTTCATTTATTGCCTAAAAATTTGGTTTTTAAAAATAACTAATCAAAAAAGTAAATAAATACCATCCTGAGGTACATTATTCCAACTAGGGAGAATCTGTTTTTCTCAGGTGATTTCGGTAATATAAATAATAATATATATTATAATGAATGTTAAAAATATTAAACATATTGGCACAAAATATTTATATTGTCAATAAGTGAAATGTATAGCGGGGAAGGTGGATGGTGGGGAAAAACGGGGGTAAATTGAGGGATAAATACTGTAAAGATATGGTTTTTCATAATATGGTTTTTGTGATTTTTAGGGACACGAAGTTCAATTTTGTATTCATATTAATATTGGACCATGTTTATTGCTGATTTTCTGTAAATATGAATAGATCCAATACATGTAAAGGTGGTGCATTTTTATATAATATTACTTGCCGCAAGCCTGGCAAATTTTTAAAAGTACTGGACCTAACTTCGCGTAAATAGAACTAAAATGTGTTGGAAAAAGGGTGAAATCAAAATGTTTTGAAAAACAAACCCGATTTCAAAAAATAGGTTGCATTAAAAAGTGATAAATTATATTTTATTACATAATCGTATTAAATAAGCATTATACTCTTGGTATAGACATCAAAACACAAAGTGGGTCCATGTAACAAAATTTAGTTTTATCTTCTTCTTTAGTAACAATAGTAATAAGAACTCACCCTGTTATTGGTTGTATTTTGTCATGGAAATGCTTGTTCTTTAATGACTAAGCTTATTGCTAATAATAAATATTGCCACATGAACCATTACATAAATATGTCTTTTGCAGGTACGTAGCCAGGATTTCAGTTCTAGGGGGATCCAACCTTGTCAAAACCAATTCAATGACAAAAAAATTATTAAGAACAATGCTTTTTTTTCACTTGTTGCTAGTCCCCCTGCAAGTGCAACAAAAAAAGTTGCAAAATATTGCAGGTAGAGCAATTATGAAAATGTAAAAAATTATAGGTAGGTATATCTTGAGCAAATAGGACGTTGGCGACTTTTATTTTACTGTTTATAAATAAATTATACCAAACTTTTAAACTTTGTTTTATTTTTATAAACCACGTGTCCACGGTGAAAATTTATAAAGTGCCGCACCACTTTCAACCTTGTTATTTAAATTTTTATAAAAAAAACTAGCTGACCCGGCAAACGTTGTTTTGCCATACACAATAGGAAATGTTTTTAAAAGTATCTGACACTATAAGTGTGTGGGAATTTGAAAGAGTAATGAAGCGCTGTAGACAATTGAAGCATACTTTATTTAAGTTAATATAGTAATCTTTATTAAAATACCAAATATATTAAATTACAGATTTTGATAGCTTGACACTACTACTAATTATTATGGCATTTAAAAAATAAACAAAGATTATTCTCTCAGCGCAATGGAGTGTACAATATTTTTGGTCAGTCCGTCTATTACGGTTCATGAGATATAGCCTGGTGACCGACGGACGGACGGACAGCAGACTCTTAGTAATAGGGTTCCCGTTTTTACCCTTTGGGTACGGAACCCTAAAAACCGCTGTCGATGGAATAGCTACTTCAACATCATAAAACCCCTTCATAAAATAAATTTATTAAATGTCTTGAATTTTTTGTTCAATTGCAAAGGGAGTCCTAAAATTGAAATTAACACTCTCATAAAATATATTACTCATTTTTTTCGCTGTTAGAATATATTTATTTCAACCCTCTCTTTCAATTTGGTAACTCAACTCCTTCAAAAGTTAACGTTTAAAACAGATAATTTGGATAAATTTTATTTAGCAAAACAACTGTCCATCACTTTATTTCCACAAAATGTTAAAGTATAATAAATTACATACCTTTAAAGTAAGGGCGTTGTTGGCACAAAATAAATGTCTATTATTAATTATTAACTGAACTGAAGTAAATTAACTTGAGAGGCGTATCAGTCGAGACACAATTAAAACAAAAAAACTATATTAAAAACAAAACAATACAGGTTTCATCCTGTCTGAGTACTCCGTAGAGTTGATTTGATACTTGCGCAGGCGCGTATAACCCGTGTATGTGGGGTTGCGGTTGCGTTGCTGTACGGGAAATTCAATTCAAAATGATTTATTTATGCGGGACCGCCAGCTAAATCAATAAATATTTTTAATAACATAAAAGAACAAAAATAATTTTCTTTAAAAAAAAACCTGAAACTAAATATGTAATACCCGATTTTTAAGGAAATATAAAAAAAATGTGGTAGAAAATAAAAAAAAAAGTAGTTTACAACGGGACTCGAAAAAATTGTAAATAACGTGAATAATACAAAAATAGCTATTAAAAAATAGGGGTTGATGGTAGAAGGGTGAAAATTTAGGGTTGTATGTATTTTTTAATGCTGAATCGTGAAAAAATAAAAACAAACAATTTTGTCCAAAAATTAAAAAAAAAATTTTGGGGTGAACCACCCTTAATTTTTAGGGGTGTGAAAAATAGATGTTGGCCGATTCTCAGACCTACCCAATAAGCACAGAAAATTTTATGAAAATCGGTTTAGCCGTTTCGGAAGAGTTTGGTAACAAACACCGTGACACGAGAATTTTATATATTAGATAAATTTCAAATATAGTGTAAAATATTATACAGGGTGCTTCAGAATCACCAAAAAGTTTCGATGATTTTATTTTTAAACATCGTTGGTGGTTCAAAAAAAATATTTTTGATAGTAATAAACTTTAGATCAGGATGTTCAAAATAGTGGAGTTCACTAACAATTTCAAAAAAATAAAATTTTTTGAATGCTCTGTATATCTGACTTAAAGTTGAATGTTGTGAAAACTATTTTTTCGACAAACACACAAGTTTTATTAAGAAGAAAGTTTTTCGAGAAATTGATAATAAAAAAGTTTCCCATTTAGTGCAGACTTTTCACGACATAATATCTAAATTAATTGTTTTCAAGTTATTATTAAAACTCTCACTTTTGACATGTGAAGTCGTTCCTGTTCATCTTACAACAAAAAAACTGTCGTATCCACCATACTAATATTTGGGCTCGAAAAAATATAGCAAATAATACATTATCTCAAAAATAGCTACGCCACTGGTAAGCCTCGCGAAGATATCTGACAGGGTTGCAATTTTCACCGCAAACTATTTTTTATGCGATCAGTCCGTCTTTTTTCCACTTATACACAACAACAAATTGATGTTTGATTCTATTTATTTCATTTTTATGAATGAAATGCGGGGTCTATTTCTTTTTGACGTCATTGGGAAAGACCTAGATTATCAGTCCTATTCTAACACCCACAAGGAAGTAAAACTTCGTATTAACATGTGTTACCTGATATATGTTACTAACCCTGGGCATTTGATTCCTGCAAATATGACTTATAAAGGAAAACGCTACCAGCGTCTGACATCGCCAGTGCATTTTCAGTTCATTTCCGGTCTTGCTACCAGAATCATAGTGGAACTGATGTGTCTAACGCCGACTCCGTGGACTTTGCTAGAAACTTTAGGCACCATCAATTTACCACTGCTGAGATCGCTGATAAAGTGAGAAATCTCGACATCAAAAAAACGCTGGCCTTGATGGATTCCGACCCCAGTTTCTTAAAAACTGTCCATCTCTTGTTACACCCATCTGCAAACTTTTTCGGGAAATATTTGACAAGGGAAGCTATCCCTCCATCCGGAAGCATTCAAATCTAGTTCCGATTTACAAAAGTGGAGATAGAGCAGAAATAACAAATTATCGAGGTATCATAATATTGTCTTCCTTACCTAAATTCTTCGAAGCAATTCTGACAGACGAGATTTTTGAAACATATAAAAGATTTATAAATTCCGATAAACACAAAAACACGGATTCTTCAAAAATCGTTCTACCTCTATGAATCTTGCACTAATTCAGGATTATTTTACGGCATCTGTTGAGATGGGTGACCAGGTTATGTCACCCATACGGACCTGTCGAAGGCCTTTGATAGTGTGTGCCACTCATTACTGCTTAAGAAACTAGGGGAGATCGGAATATGTGGATGCTATCTAAGATGCATAAAATCATATTATATAATCATATACACTAACAGGTCACCATATATGGTGCCACATCAGACAAGTGTGTAGTAACATCTGGAGCCACGCAGGGCTCACATATAATACCCATACTTTTCCTGCTTTTCATCAATGATGTTGTAGCCTGTTTCAGGTATTCTATGTGTTTGCTTTATGCTGATGATCTAAAGTTCTTTGCGGAGAATTCGAAAAGTGATAGGCTGCAGATGGATTTAAACAGGCTCTCCGGTTGGTGCAGCTCGTAACTTTCTTATCTTCAATATTAACAGATGCAAAGTAATGAACTACCTATGAAACGAGACTGCTACTCTGTGGACTTAAAAGCCTTGAACAAAGGAGAAGGGAGTCCTTATTTCTTTTTTCTACAAAGTGCTGAATAATTTAATTGACAGTAACCAGATGGACGAAGCCCTCACACTGCATGTTCCTGCCAGGCATACAAGGCAAATTCGTTTATTCACTGAAAAGACAGAACTATGGTTTAAAAGCTTTCGTCGACCGAATGTTACGCAATTATAATACGTTTTTTTCAGAATATGACTTGTTTAACATATCTCTCACAAATCTGATTAGACTCAATGTATGTAATTAATGTTTAGTTTTTTTCTGTTAAGTATTTTTATGTTTGTTTTACCTAATGTACTATTTGGAACTAATTGTTCTGTGGAGTACTGACTTGTATAAATAAATAAATATAATCTTCAGATTTTAGTTTCAAGAGGTAAGACTTACTCATTGTTTTCCAAGTGTATACATTTTTAATTCTAAAAATTTCTTTATAGAAGAATTCTATTTTATGTATTCTGATGAATATCACGTGGCTGATCGAAACGTCAATATTTTGTAACATGTGACTTCTAAAAGAAAATATGTTAATTTTCGTTAACAAGGATCCTAACCCAAGAAAATAGAAAAGTTTTATTTTTCTTTAACCATACATAAATATTTTCTTGGGCACAGGTTAACTCATTGAGAAGTAAAACTATAATTCAATCGACGTTTCGCTCATTATATTAAGCTTTCTTAAGATATTTATTTTCTACAATAAAAACATGTATAGTTAATACTTAAATTTTAAAATGGTTAAAAACATTACTAACTAAAATACATCTAAACCAAATTGATATTATACATAGTACGCACCTTGGAAACATGTCAGTTTTACAAATGTTGTTTTGAGATAGCAATAATTTCGACAGGTTTAGAATTCTGGTAGATAAAAACGAGACAATTTAAGGAAGGTTAAAATCAAGATCTGAGAAAAGATTTGTGGACGATTGTTTAACTGCAGTTTCAAAAAACCATATTAATGACCTTTTAAATGCTTTTAATAATTTTCACCCCAAATTAAAATTGACCATGGAAACTGAAGACAAAAACAAAATTAATTTTCTAGATTTAACCGTAATTAGAAACAAGAAAGATCAAAATATAAAAACCAACCCATACATATACATATATATATATATATATATATATATATATATATATATATATATATATATATATATATATATATAAAGAAGGTCCAACAAAAAAAGAAGATATACCTACATATATCCATGGGTGAAAACTTGCTCACGTACAACATCTGTCAAAAATATGGTCAAACGGCCGCAGCCAAAATGAAAATGTTTTCCAAGACTAATCAAAAGCTGTGTAAACAGAAAAACAGAAGAATTTTTCTGACATGATGTAAGGACGAAGATCTAAAGACTACTTACTAGCCATATTTTATCCAACTGCATCACATTAAAGCAAAAATTTGAAGATTACATTTTAAAACAGTTCCTTGTTTAATACCTTACATATTCTTATCACTGAAACTACAAAAAACATACATCTATAAAAAGAAAAGGTTAAAATATTAAGAGCCTTACAACTTCTACCGCCGGGACAAGTACTCGATATTTTTGTGGAACAAGACAATCTAAAAACAGAGGAAATTAAAGAAAAAACAATTAAGTAAAACAACATTAACAAGGTCCATAAATTAATTGACAAGCGGGAATAATAATATTTGTAAACAACATCGAATGAATAGATACACAATATGACCAGTATTGATATTCCAGACGAGGTGGCCGAAATTCTTAGATTAGGTCCAAAGTTTGCAATTCCTATAGAAACTTCTGAAGATATACCAATTCCAGATCTAATTAGCAATATTAAAACGTCAATTGCTTTCTTAACGTCGGAAACAAAAGACCAATTAAGATCAACATGCTGCAACATTATAACTAACTATAAAAACAAATTAAACCAAACATCAAAGGCAAGGAAACAAAAACAATAGTTGTGCAAAGTAAAATAAACTAAACTTTATATTAACGAAAACCTAAACTTAAGAATTTTGAGACTCGACATATCAAACAAAACAGTGATTATGTATTCCACCGAATATGACGGGAAAATGACTAGCCTGTTGCATGATACTAAAACTTGCAAGGAGTTTAAAAAGGATCCGACTAACATTTATCAAAAAAAAAACAACGACCTAATAACCCGATGGGAAATAAAATGTATATATCGCCAAGTACGGCCAAGAGCTTGAAAATCCAAAATGCTTGACCTCCAAAAATCTACGCCCTACCAAAAATTTACAAACAGAATATTCCATTAAGACCAATTGTTTCTTGCATCCAGTCGCCTTTTGAGAATCTGTCAAAATTTCTAAAAAACGTTTTCCAAAATATCATAAACAAGAACAAATATTATATCAGAAGACAAACAATTAAACACTAAAGCACATGATTTTATTTATTCTTAAGTTTTAGATAACATGGTTTAAAACTACATAAACTAATGCCGAGAAGTAACTCTCAGTGCTTGTACGTCGCCATTGCTATAAGAAAAACTGGTGAATCGTAGTAGATAAAATCCAAACAAGAAAAAACTTTGTACTTCGTACCTATTTATTTCTATCGATCGGTTTCTACCGAAAGCTACGGCTTCAGGCCTAAAGTGGGGATAACTGTCATGATCAGCTATGACGTTAGTGGTGCGCAGGTGTAATAACAGAACTGAAACTTGACTAAAGAAATCTGTTAGACAAAAACCAAGCGGGAATAGAAACAAAAGGAATACTAAACTATAACGTAATTAATTATATGCATGTTATATAATATCAACAGTTGACCTATACATATACTGATTTGACAGTAATCTTGACTAGGTCAAAAACAGCGTGGGAGGGTATTTAATTAATAAGAATAAAGTTGAATCACTAAAATATAGATGACGCCAATTTACAATTACATTATTGTTTATTAATTTTTAAATAGTTTATTAAGACGCCATTTTGTTCCGCCATCTTGGATTCGTACCAAAATTTTACCAGTTGATTTCTACATAATACTTGATTTTTGTACAAAATTTGAGATATATTGAATACGTGGTTTTTTAGTAATAATTTTTTTAAGATTCGCTAGGCCGCCATTTTGTTTGAGCATATTGGATTTTTACCAAAATATTAGCAAGTCATCATTTCATGTGACCCTTAATTTTTGACTACAATTCGAAGTCAATCTGATTAGTAGTTTTTAAGCTATGCCGCGACCAGACAGACAAACCGACAAAACTAACAACTTAGAAATCAGGATTTTAGATTTATATTTATAAAAAAATGTATACATATGTGGAATTCTCAAACCCAAAAATGTATAGGGTTTTATTGTAAGAAAATATGTGTTTTGGGGCATAACTTTTTATTTTAGTCACCATGTATACTCCACCATAATTTTGTATTGTATGTAAACTTTTTATACTTCCAACACATACCTAAAGGTGGTCAAAATGTAAGTATACGCTCTGTACATATAATACAATATCAATTCACGAAAAAACTCTATTTCGAGTAAATTACCTTATGGTAAAGTTTAATATAAGGCGATCATCCACAGCAATATGCAAAACCGTTTATATCACCTTTCACAATAATTTAGGATATAGCTCCATGTGTTATATATCATTTAAATTTCTTGCCTAATTTGAGATGCACATACGTTTGAGACACGTGCTGTGCAGAAATGAAAGACTGTTCGAGACTATTGTGTTATTACATATTTAAAAGTAAATTTTTTGCATACCGAAATATTTTCTGTCTATTATGTAAATAAGAAATAGATACAAAATTAAAAAATCTAAACTTAGACTGGGAATTAGAAAATTAAAAAATCTTGTAAAAAATAAATATGTGTTCACATTTGGGATTGAAACTAATACATGGCAATTGAATGTGGTTTTTATAGCCAAAAATTTGTTTATTTTAGTACCGGAGTTTTAAATAATGTTTTTGCTACCTGAGAACTTAAGCACAGCTTTTATACTGCACAATAACAGGTATTTATTTATTTTAAATAAGGGTTGTAATTTGTGGAAACTGCAAAACTTCCACTCAGTCGAGGCGACCTAGTGTTTTTGCTGTACTTATACAAAAATCGATTTCATTCATAATGTGTACCCAGTAAGGAAGATTTTCCAAATTTACTGAATAATATTAGAAGACTATCAAGAAGATGCGACGAATGTTTAAACGACTATATCTCTGTTGTTCACCTCTAAGACATAAAATACACTGTCGATCGAAAAGTTCGTGAGGCCATTTCGAACCTGAGTTCCATGTTTGAAATTCTTGCTTCCGACTTACTAAAATTGGTTGAATCCAGACTTAATTCTATTAGTCTTAATACCCTGCCAGTTGCAATAACGTCCCGCGATAACGCGTTCTTGTTGGTTGCAAGGACTCTACAAATAATAGACCTGTCAAGGTTCTCTTTGAACTACAGCTTTCCAACTCCTATGAAGTCCGGGAAATTAGAAGGTTCCACCCTCGTATTTCAGGCTACCTTACAGAGAAATAAGCTCATTCTTGAGGGCTCTACATCACTGGGTAATGTTTTTATGGATTTTGCTAGATGCAGCCTTTTTAATGCTATTGAAGTATACAGGTGCAATGAATTCCACCACTCCTTGACAAACTATCGTAATTCTGTTAAAATCAGTAGTATATATAGTAAAAATATATAGAATATAATAACAGTAACAGTGAACTGTGTACCAATGTGTTCTGTATCTAGAGGTGCAACCAGCAAGAGATGGCCGGGATATACTCGCTCTTCAAGCCGGACTTTACAGCGAACTCGTAAAACTTCCTCCAACTAACAGAAATTATTCACCGTTGACTGACATACTTTATATATATTTATATATATATATATTTATATATATATATATATATATATATATATATATATATATATATATACAGGGTGTCCCAACTAAAAGTATCCACCCCAAATAACAAGTCGCCAAGACAAAAAAAATAAAACTCTCGGACACGAAACATTTTGCGCCTATTTTCAATTTCGCAACATCACCCTCTGAGCGGGGGAGAGATTCACCCCAAAATGTTAAATGGAAAGGGGGGTCGAGTGATACCTTATTTTGAAGGGTTTCCGACCCTGGTTACAACTGCCAAGTTTGAAGCCTCTGCTGTCATTCCCGAAGAAATGGCAGCTTGTCGAAAAAAAAAATATTAATAAATTAACTGCAAGAGTTGGCTGCTTTAAATTTAGGGTATGATGCAGGCTAGTGAAAAGATTTTAATAATAATTACTCCGGACGAGAGGAAAATAAAAATAGTAAATGTAAATTAATGGGGAATTTTTGCGTTTAAGAAATGTTTTCTACAAAGACTAAATTATTTTATGAATTGTTCGAAATGTTCGCCATTTACTCCCCCCAATGAAACAGACCGTTGCCAAAACGTTTAAGCTAACTTGTCGAATTGTCACTGTACAAAATTAAAAAAAAATCAGCATTCCATTCTTACTGTTATCATAAAACATCAGCAACAAACAAAATAAAATCACATTGTTATCGTTTATTTAGTGTCAAGCATTCATGCGTTTATTACAGTTTGTGCATTTTATTTAAAATTTATTTTGTCTGAAAGTGTTAAAAGACGAAAGTTTCTAACAATTGCCTATGACGTTTACGATACAAGAGAGAATCGAAATTATTGTTCTTTACATTAGAAACAATAATTGTGCGAGAGCTGCAGCTGTAAGTTTTAATGAATCTCATCCCGAACATTCTTTGACTCATAGAAGTGTATTACAACTGTGGAACAAATTTTTCGAAACCGGCTCAGTTGTCAATAAAAAGCATGAAAGAGTAAGACCAATAAGAAATGAAAATGTTGAGGTTGCAGTCCTTGGCCATGTTGCTATGGTCCCAAGTAACTCCATCAGAGAAACAGCTGCAATATCAGAAGTCTCCCGAAGCAGTGTTCACCGGATTCTAAAATCCCATAAATTTCGACCCTTTAAATATCAATTGCTTCACGAAATGAACGAAGATGACTTTGATCGCAGAGCAGAGTTTTGTGAGAATATTTCTGAAAAATTAAACAACCATACCATTTCATTGCACAATATTTGTTTTTCTGACGAAGCCACATTTTACTTAAATGGAGAAGTAAACCGTCACAACCGCAGGTATTGGAGCGACAGCAACCCCCATTTATTCAGGGAAACCCATAGCCAGCATCCTTTAAAAGTAAACGTGTGGGCGGGAATTCTAGGCAATCACGTTGTTGGACCTTTTTTCATAGAAGGCAATTTAAATGGTGAAAGTTATTTAAATTTACTTGAAAATGCCATCGATCCGCAGATTACTGAGATTCTAGAAAACGACCAGGATTTAGCTGAAGATCAGATATTCTTTCAACAAGATGGAGCACCTCCTCACTACGCTCGTCCGGTAAGAGATTTTCTCGATAATACTTTTCCCGATCACTGGATTGGAAGAAGAGGTCCCATCGAATGGCCGGCACGATCACCTGATTTGACCCCGTTGGACTTCTTTCTTTGGGGACACTTGAAAACAAAGATTTTTAAGGTGCAGCCAGAATCACTTGAGGATTTAAAACAGCGAATAGTAGCTGAATGCCGTCAGTTAACACCTGAAACATTTCAAAATGTTCGAGAGGAATTCGAGGCTCGTCTGTATCATTGCATGGAAGTAAATGGCGAACATTTCGAACAATTCATAAAATAATTTAGTCTTTGTAGAAAACATTTCTTAAACGCAAAAATTCCCCATTAATTTACATTTACTATTTTTATTTCCTCTCGTCCGGAGTAATTATTATTAAAATCTTTTCACTAGCTTGCATCATCCCCTAAATTTAAAGCAGCCAACTCTTGCAGTTAATTTATTAATATTTTTTTTTGGACAAGCTGCCATTTCTTCGGGAATGACAGCAGAGGCTTCAAACTTGGCAGTTGTCACCAGGGTCGGAAACCCTTCAAAATAAGGTATCACTCGACCCCCCTTTCCATTTATCATTTTGGGGG
Organism: Kuschelorhynchus macadamiae; assembly: GCA_030620095.1. Taxonomy (NCBI): domain Eukaryota; kingdom Metazoa; phylum Arthropoda; class Insecta; order Coleoptera; family Curculionidae; genus Kuschelorhynchus; species Kuschelorhynchus macadamiae. The sequence continues at coordinate 2,863,653 of JAUTXW010002753.1, read as the reverse complement.
TGAATCTCACCCCCACTCAGAGGGTGATGTTGCGAAATTGAAAATAGGCGCCAAAATGTTTCCCCCTCAAAGGCAAAATCGACGGGTCCGAGCGTTTTATTTTTTTTTTGTCTTGGCGACTTGTTATTTGGGGTGGATACTTTTAGTTGGGACACCCTGTATATATATACATACCATCGTAACTTCCTTTTATTGATTATACATTTATTTAAGTTTTTAGTCTGCCTTAGCACTATTCAAAACAATGATACATTCATTTTAGGCGATTTTAATATACCTAGTTATCCAGAACATTTTTGAAGACATGTTAGGCAAGATCAGCTTGTTATTTAGTTTAAACAATTTTTTGGATTTCTTTGCTACCTCAAACATTATAATATCCAGCTTCAGTGAGAATGAGGTGCTGTCTGCTCTCAGAAAAATTAAACAGAAGCAAACTACAAAGTACCTGCGAGATTGAGCTTCTGTACTTGCTTCACCTTTAAGAACTACATTTAATAAGAGTCTGCAGGAATACTCCATATATTTGCAATGTAGAAAAGGTCAAAAGTGTGCCCAGTATTTAAAAAAGGAGACAAACGAGATGTGTGTAACTATCCCGTCTCATTTCCATAATCTGTTACTTCTTAAAAGGGCTGGAAATATTACTGCAGGGAATAATTTCGCCAAAAGTTGAAAATGGAATAACTCCCTTACATGACTTCATGAAAGGCAGATCAACCGCGACAACGGTAAATTCATTGCGTCAGTGTGTCCAGATTCCACAATTGCGAAAAGCATAAAATACCAGAGGAAACTGACCTCTGTATAAATACTATCGTTCCTGGACAACTGGCTGCTACCACTGAAAACCTTGTCAAAAGCTTCTTTTCGATAATTGTTGACGAAACAACTGATGTGTCCGTAAAGAAATCTCAACAAGTCAGGACTGAAGGCTAGATTTCAATAGGTAGTATCTTATATTTTCGCCTTAGGATGTGTTTGTCATTCACTCCATCTTTGTTCATCTGTGGCTTATACGAAACTATTTTTATCATAGCGCTATTAGATCAGAGAGGCTTTTGAAATTTCAAGATTTTTATTAAGCTCAACCGCATCGCATCCTGAAAATGAGCCAAACTAGGTGGTTATCACTGCAAAATGTCACAAGCCGAATTTTAGAACAGTGAACAATATTTAAATTATATTTCTCATTTTTGAAATATTTATTGGGGTCAGTTAATAAGCTAACATCATATCGAACAATCTTGAGTAATTATATTCAAAAACATTGTTTTGTACCTCAGACCAATTTATATAGTTTTTGCTTCTTGAGAAGATGTATTTCGTTGCGAAGTGCGAAATTTTTTTATTGAATAAAACCGAAGATCAGTTTCCCTCGATCCTTCCGATTATTCATAGGTTTCCTATTTTATGTAGCGATGACAAGTTGGAGGATTTAAATACAGAATGGCGCCTACTAAAACAACAGGATCGTGAGTTATTAACATGCAAGAATTCACTAGAAGTGTCAATGATTTAATGTTCCCCAACCTTAAAAAAGTAATAAGTGGTTTAATGTGTTTACCACATTCTTCAGCCGCGCTGAAAGGATTTTTTCGCGACTGACTTTAATTAAAAATAATCAAAGAAATCGACTACAAACAAAAATGTGTGATGCACTGCTGCACACGAAGGAGATGATTCGACATACAAATTGTTTTTCTTTTAATCCATCTACATCCAAATCATTAGCAGGTAAACTTTTGAAAACTCCAACGGCAGAAACTGTCCCCATCAACGTAGACAACGATGACGATGGTGAAGCCCTTACATTTTAAAGTTATTATTTGTAACTTTGTTAGAGAATTATGTTCTGTTGTTTTTTAAAAATGTGTCATTATATTTTTCCTTATTTCCTTTGTTTCCTAGCATTAAATAAAAATGTAATAGATTATTATGTAGCGTTTGTAACAGGGTAATATATTTGTTTTAATGTAATAGATCTAATACAATTGTAATAAAAGAACAACACTGTCTACCACCAACTAGAACGAACATTTCTAGACATTCCCCCTTAAATCACGCTTACAGCATTTACAAAATATGTGGATGCCCGAGATAAAAAAAATACAAGATATGACATCAGTGGCGGCTCGTCAGTGTAGGCCTCTGAGGCCGCGCCTCACCCCCAAAATAAAGGAAAAGAGAATTTTTTTATATAACTTTTTATCTATTACCAATTAGAAATATACTTTTTAACAGTTTTACAACATAATAACATTAAAAAAAAACAAAATATAATCCCATAATAAATATTTTAGAACATAAATTCTGACCACATCAAAAAACCGACCGTGCAAACCCATTCCTAAAGAAAGTGCTCTCGAATGAGGCGAAATAATTTTAGCTTGGAAAGTTTCGACTTCTGACCTATTTATCAACGGCCGGTGCCGATGCCGGCGAGTCACCTGATTACGACAGAGCGGGATGGCGATTGCCGATGCACGCGTTTTCTATTGCATTCTTGAGGCGATAAATCTGTAGCTTGGATATGCTTTTATTGGTTATTTAAATCACATGACTAGCGAAATATTCCAACGGCTTCTTTTTACGTGGTGCGTGCGGCTGAGAAAGAAATAGGAAATAGATTGCGATAATCGCTGATTGAGGGCGTTCTGTCTTTTAAGGTGAATAAATACGCGTGAGTAAGTTTTTGTTTTGTTTTGATTTGGTAAGTTGGACCGTTCCATTTTTTGTATTTGCTTTTTGCTTTTGAAATGAATCCTATTCACGACATTATTGCTTCATTAATTGAAACGCCTTTTTTAAGAAGAAGCGAAACTGAAAAGAAACAGATATTAGGTAGCCGTCCGACGCCGAAAATTTTAGCAATATTTATTTAACGATAAGAGGCAAGGTAAAAAATATTCAAGAACTTTTCAAATGTCTTGGTACGAAACTTATAGGTGGCTATGCGGAAGTATTTATAAAGAAAGCTTATATTGTTGGCCTTGTATTTTATTAGGTTGCGTCAAAAATAATTGGAGTTCAGGGGGCGGATATTCGGATTTAAAAAATCTTTCACGAGCAGTAAAATCGCATGAAAGTTCAAGAGAGCATATTAAAAATTCGGTAGCACTTACAAGACTGGAGCAAAATAGGGCGACTATTGCGGATGCACTACAAGAAAATGCAAGTCTTAATAAAATTGTTTATAATGAAAATGTTCGAAAAAACCGTTTATTATTAAATTATTTAATTGATGTTACTATTACTTTGGGTAAACAGGACTTGGCATTTCGAGGTCATAATGAAATAAGAGATTCTTTTAACCGTGGCAATTTTAAGGAAATATTTATATTAAAAGAAATGCCGAACTTACTGAACATTGTGCTAAATTTAGTAATATTTTTACGGGACAATCTAAGACTATACAAAATGAACTAATTGGTTGCATACATGACTATATTCAAGAATATATAAAAAAAGAAATCAATGACACCGATTGTTGTTTTTTTGGCGTAATTGCGGATGATAGTACTGATATAACAGAAAAATCACAGTGTTCGATAACAGTTAGGTATGTGACCAACGGATCTTTAAAAGAAAGATTTTTAGGATTTTTTGACGTTAGCGATAATAGAACAGCAGAGAGCCTTTTTCATTTAATACAAAATAGCTTAGAGCCTTATGACTTTAAAAATAAATTGGTCGCGCAGTGTTACGATGGGGCTAGTGTTATGGCAGGTGAAATAAATGGCCTTCAAACAAAAGTTAGATCTATTGCTCCTTTAGCTATGTTTACTCATTATTGCGCCCACAGATTAAATCTAGTTTTACAACAGGGAACAAAAACTGATTACCCAAAGTCGTATATTTTTTGCCACTTTATTAGGAATACCAAATTATTTCCACCAATCACCAAAACGGTCTTTTGTGCTTAATCAGATAGTAGGTAAAAGAATTCCGCGAGCTGTAGAAACGCGATGGTATACACGGTCTAAAATTTTAAACTTAGTGGCTAATGAATGGGACAATTTAATTATAGTATTTGAAACTATTATTAATGACTTAAGTTCTGGAACAGAATCTATTAATGGTGCAAAAGGATTTCTAAAGCATTTTAATGATTTCGAATTTTGCCTTTTAACGCATATTTATAAACAAATTTTTAGTTGCACTGATGTACTGTTTCAAATATTACAATTAAAGCATTTAGATATAAATTACTGCATTTCGCAAATAAACCTTGCCAAGCAACGAATTATTGAATTTAGAAACGAGGACCATTTCAAAGAACTTTTCAATATTCCTAAAAAAGCCACTATTCTGCCAACTAACACACGTCGAGAGCAATGTTCTAGCGACTTTGATATTTTTACTAAATATAAAATATTATATTTCGAAATAATAGATTGTATAATTCTTCAATTAGGGACGCGGTTTGAAAATTTAAATAATTTAAATTTTTTTGCTTTAGTCGATTGCACAAAATATTCGGAATATGTTAAATGCTTTCCAGACGACTTATTAAATAATTTATTAAAAAATTATCCAAACATTTTTGAGAGAGATAGATTAAAGAATGAGCTTTCTGTATTGTATAGGGATGAACAATTTTCAAATTTAGATGTCGAAAAAAATCTAGCTTTGTTATTTAAAGATTTGAAAGCAATTTTTGCGGAAGCATATAAGCTTTTTAATTTAGTTTTAACTATTCCCGCAACAAGTGTATCGGCCGAACGAAATTTTTCATGTCTTAAACGGATCAAAACCTACCTAAAAAACACAATGACACAAGAACGGCTTTCGGGTTTAGCAATGATGTCAATAGAGCAGGAATTACTGTCAGAACTTAGTGAAGACCAAAACTTTTACGACTAAATTATAGATAAATTTGCAACCTTAAAAGACAGACGTATAGATTTAATGTACAAAAAGTAGTTTTTTTATCTTATTTTATACAACTATTTATTTTAAGTTTTAATAAACTAAATTATGTTTTTATTATCGCAATCACCGCTATATTTTAGTGATAGGTGTACATATTTTACTTGTTTTTTTTACTTTTTATTTACTTTTTTTAGAGTTTATTTTTTTAGTTTTTAATGGTTTAGTAGGGCTATTGGCGATGACCTCCATTAAAAAAAAAAGGTCAACGCGTCGCAGAATAATACCTCATGGGTGACGTGGAAATTTATTCACATTTAAACAAAATTAACCTCATGTAGCCTCACCCTTCAATATACTCACGAGCCGCCACTGGGTCTCTTTTGTGCTATTTAATTCAAAATTAGGTTTCTATTAAGTCATGTATCTACTTATATAAGTTGGTATACGTTCAGGCAAAACAAAAATGTAATTTATAATAATAACAGTAGCACTCCTACGAAACCCATTTAACGTTCGCAAGAGCGTCATTGTGTCTACCAAATAGAAAATAGTATGCTTAGGTACTAATTTCGGTTCCGGAACCAGTAGAGTTTTAGGGAGGCAAGAGAAAAGCGGAAATAAGGAACCAAGTGCAAAAAAAGACAAACACATTTTTTTTCTAAAAAGGTTTCAACCATTTTTGCTTTCTTTCTCAAGTCCTGGGTGGAAGCAAATGCCCCCTTGCCCCACCTCTGGGTACGTCACTAACTAGTTTCATAAGACACAGTTTTAGCGCACGCCTTCTTTTAAAAAACGAACAACGCAGGTGAGAATGTTTTTTTTATGTAATTGCAATATTTACTTAATTAAAATATTTGGGTTATTAATAAATAAACGTTAAAAAAATCATATTCACCATTATTCTATGAAACATCACAAAAGTGTTCCAACACGTGATAAAAAATATGTATGATATTAGCACCTCAAGGCAGTATTATAAACATCAAATACCTGCCCTCTGGAAATCTATTAGCCATTATACTACCTACGTTAACAAAAACCGAATCGTGGGATAAGAAAATAAATATATAAGAAAAATCTAAATCGGAGGCACAAAGTTCTCTGCAAATTAAATAACCATTTAAATCAAAATCTTCACACTTAGGGTCAAGAAGTTTTTATTATTTCTGCTTGTCAATATTAACCACTCAATAATATAGCTTCACTTAACGCGATATTTGTAGTATTTCCACACATCTTTGACTTTATCACATTATTGGGGATTTTATATAAGGCACGTTGCTCAAATCGAATTTCCTCTCCACGCCAAACTAAATAAGTGGAGTTTTATATTTGTATTGTTCACACGTGACTGGTAGTAAAACAAGATTTTCCAGTATGACGTGCAAATATACTTCCACTAAGTGCAAATATTTGTTTTAACGGCCCAAAGGTTTTCGCTAGAGATCGATATAGTTATGGGGATCATGTCTGTTAGTCGATATGGAAAAATATTTTTTGGTTGACACGTACTAAGTAGTTGTAATAGTACATATGAAAAAGAAATAAAAAGATATCCAAAATTGCGTCATAAAGTAATATATTTTTATAGAAACAATACATCACAAATATTTTAAGATGCGACAGTACGGGTAATTTTAGGCAAAAAAAATTATACTATAACCCGGAGGTCTGTGATTTTTAATATTCAACTTATTTTAGTGTAATTTAAGCAAATTTTACTGATTTTGTTATCAAGGAGTGTTAATCACATGATTATCAATTAATATTTTTGTTTGTATAAAATATTTAAGTATTGAATAACACATATTTCAGAACAGTCAATCCGGCAACACGGAACAAAACTTAAACTTACTTCCCGTTGCAGTTGTTTTTTCTAAATTGCTACCGTAAACAGAATACGGATTTCCCATTATTGAAAAAAAAAATAGTTTATTTGTAGGCTACTTATGTTAATGTAAATACATATTTATATTTTCTGCTTCAGTGATATTCGTGTGTGGTAGAAAATGTATACACTAGTTAGATATGCTTATTTATCCTGAAGGAAAATACGCGAGGAACGCGTATTTTCCAGCAATAGTTTATCAAAACTTGATTCACCGTTGCCGTGCTTGTGTAAATAGTGATGGTGCCAATTTCCAATACCTAAGGTAAACGCGCCTATTATTGGCATAACATCAATTACCGACACCTGTATGATTTCATCCTAGTAAAATTTAATAGATAAATACTTCTATGTCGTTCTAGGAACTTTCTTGCCCCAGGCTATCCCCACCCTACCTTTGACAATTCGGATAGTTAGCTAAAACGCCACATTACTTTTGGTTAGTTGACAACTGAAGGTGGCGGGAAGCATATTGCTTATGTTCTATTTGAGGTGTACTAAGTGCTCTGTTAACTTTGTGGTAAGTGGTAAGTATTCAATATAGAATATTTTTGATTTAAATGTGCTTTTCAGGTAATTTTAGTGGCTTATCTTAATTTAGGGGTGCCGATAATCGGATCAATAAAAAGTATCTAAAGAAACCTATCATTGGCAGGTGTGCCCATAACTAGTGTTATGTCATAATGTTCTATTTAGGTCGAATTTCGCTATTATTTGCATAGCAGATCCAATAGATTTTTGCTTTTATAAATGTAATATATTCGAAAACACATATATCAATTATCGGCACCCAAAGTATGTAATGATTAGAAAATTATATCTGCCTAGAGAATAGTGCCGATAATACGAGCACTTGAGTGCTGATAATAGGATATTCTCCCAGTAATGTGAAAATGGATAAAAAGAAAAGAATCCAGTATTCTTCAGAAGCCCTAAATAATGCTATTGGTGCCATTCGGGAGTGAATGGGATTCAAAACTGCCAGCAAATTATATAAGGTCCTCAGATCAACATTACAGAACAAGGTGAAAGGCAGAGTTCCTCCGGATAAAAGATCTGGACCAGAAACTGTTTTAACAAAGAAGCTTGTCCAATGATTAATCCAAATTTCTTATGATTTCCCGCCACTAAAACGCAACTACTGGATAGCGTTCAACTTTTATTGAAAGAACTTCATGGATGGAAGACCCGGCCGAAGATGGTACGAGTTATTTTTAAAAAGGCATCCCGAGTTAACATTAAGGATTTCTCACCACCTGACATTTTATCTCAAAAAATAAAATAAAAAATTCTAAGAATAACAGTAAAAACCCCATCCCTCTATGTCAATTAATAAAGAAAATACGCCCGTGTAAAACTGCCGTGTCTCCGCGTATGACGTCACGAGAGCTCGGACGGCCGGTCGCGCCCGCTACACAACACACAAGATGAGACAAGTTCATAAGTTTTAGCGCTTTTATTTGCCGGGTCGTTATAATCTTTACGTTTTTTACTTAGAAAAGTTTCTTTTGTAATAGTTTTTTTTGTTATTTGATTGAGTTTGTTAAATAATATGGTTAATTGTTGTGTTGTGGGTTGTAATAACAACCGTAAAAATTCGTCGGCAACTCTACATAAATTTCCTAAAAAAGGAAAAGAGCCACAACGTTTTAAAGCGTGGAAAAATCGAATTAATCGAGCAAATTTTTTTCCTAATGAAAATCATGTTGTCTGTAGTATTCATTTTAAAGATGATGATTTTGAAAACGATTTAATGAGAACATTACTACCCAATGAAAAAATCATTCGGAGATTAAAAAACACAGCTGTACCCAGCCTAATGCTGTGCAATAAAAATAGAAGTACTTTTCCTGTAAGAAAATCATCATATATCCGAAAAAAAGCAGTGTCAGAACTTCACAGTGAATTAAGTAGTCAAGCTAGTACATCAAAATCTGATCCTATAAACATCGAATTGGAAAACTCAACTGATACAGATGTAAACAGTTTTTCCGAAAAAAATATGGCCGTAGATATAGGTATACAGTGTGAGATCGGTTCTGAAGTATTTTATAAATATTCCACGTTGTTTGTAAACGATAATTCATCTGATGAATCAGTGCATTCTTCTGACTTCAGTACCAAAATTAGTGATAGTGAGTCCGATATGCAGGAAAATAGTGACAACTCTACAAATGATGAAATCACCGAACAATTTCAACAACAACAAGGAAATTTTGAATTTGCACTAGTTCAGATTACGGCTTTATTGGACCTTTTTAAGATTTGTAATGTTTGCAACCTTCCTTTAACAGACATAAGCCAGTATGCAAAAAATGGTGTTTTATACATAAACTACAAGTGCAGCCAGGGTCATGAGGGAAAGTGGTGTTCCCATAAAAATCCTAAAAAATATCCAATTCATTTAGCTGGAGCTCTTTTACTAAGTGGAATAAATTTTATTCCTTTTCTGAATTTTACAAAAACCCTAAAATGTATATTTTTTTCAAGTTCTACTTATTACAAAATTATAAGAACCCATATTTCTCCTGTTATTCATAACTTCTGGGTGAATTATAAAAATAATCTTTTTGAAGAAGCAAAATTAGAAAAAGACCTTTGGATTTCTGGTGATGGGCAGTATGATTCTCCAGGATATTCTGCAAAATATGTTACATATTCATTAATGGATGTGAAAACCAAACGAATATTAGATTTTACCTTACTACATCGTGGAATGGTGGAAGGAGATCTAGAAAAAGCTGCTTGTGAAAAAGCCCTTGCAGATATAACTAAAAAATTAAATATTAACCTGTTTTTATCAGATAGGCATAGAGGAGTTGCTCTTTTATTAAGAACAAAGTACCCTAACATTCATCACGAATTTGACGTTTGGCATTTATCAAAGAGTCTTTTAAAAAAATGGGCAAAGCTGTAAAAAAAAGCAAAACTATTAAGCGAATGGAGCAAAGCTATAACAAATCATTTATGGTGGTCGTCAGAAACCTGTGAAGGAAATGAAGAAATTTTACTAAAAAAATTTACTTCTCTTCTAAAACACGTTTGTAATATACATGAATGGGTAGATGAAAATGGAGTAGAACATTCGTGTGAACACCGCCCATTATTAAATGAGGAAACACAAGAAATTAAATGGATTCGTTTTGGTTCAACTGACTATCAATTGCTTCAAACAGAAATAATGAACAAAACATTTCTTAATGATTTAAAACACACATCTCATTACTGTCATACAAGTAGTTTGGAAAGTTACCATAATGTCCGTCTTAAATATGTCCCAAAACGAATCCATTTTTCTTACAATGGTATGTACATAAGATCGATTCTTGCAATCTTAGACCATAATTACAATGTTGGAAGAGAAGTAGTTGGTGGAGACGTACAGTTTTCAAAAGCAACAAAACAGTGGCATTTTAAAAATAAATACCAAAAAAAAACTATACTTGGAAAAATACACTTTTGAAAAAAATTATAAATTATGACCCAGTTGTTAGCAAGTTACCTCAAATTAAATTTAAAGTCCCTAAAAATATTTACAAAGTAAAAAAACCCAGTTTACGCGAAGCAAAGAAAAAACATTCATCCAGATTTTCAAGAAAGAAAAAATAAAAGCATTTTATTCAAAGGTATGTTGTACACAAATTACTATAAAAACACTTTGTAATAATTATATTTTTTTACAGAAGAAAAACTAAACAAATTCGTGTTCTTTAAAACCCGTGTAGTCGTCGTTTTCTTCTGGAAATTTTTCCCGCACCTGACGCACAACACATGCTGGGATCACAATTCTATTATATCTTCCTATGGCAGTCCAGCTATCAATCCAAGAAACAAAGTTCTTGTATGCTAAATGTCGCCATAATTTGTTTGAAACTGTCATATATTTCTCTTTTTCTGTATTGGTTTTACATTGCATTATTACATTATGTCTAACTATGTTTAGAGAGTCTAAATTTAAAATTATTTGGTCAAAACTGTCATGCAAAGTAATACAGTTATTTTCACATCTAATAACACTAATGTTTTCATTTTCACAACAACAAACGCACTCTTTCTCGGTAGGCATTAATATGCAGTTCGAACATTTACACCATTTTAAAGACTGTAATCGTTCACCTTCACCTTGTATGTTGTTAGTTTTTTTTTCTTCTTCCATTCGTTTAAGCTCATTTTTGGTAAACTTTGGTTCAAAACCAAAAGCCATAATTTACAAAAAAAAAATACTAAGTAATTAAATAATAAAATTGTACACAATAATTCTGGTGTCGAGTCGGTCGTCTGGAGAAACTACCGTTTGCGCGTACTGCACTACCAGCCGCGAACAATACGGAGCGTGGCTGGAAGCTCTTGTGACGTCACACACTCGACGCGGAATACTTTAAGGCCAAATTTCTCGGCGATGGTTTATCCTAGAATATCGCGGTTTGAACCAATATTCTTAGATTTTTTTGTACTAAAACTTTAATTTTTGGCGCACACCCCCTTTAAAAGACAGCGACAACTTCAATATACTCCTTGATGCAAATAAGGTATTCAACGGTGACGAAACCGCTTTCTATTTTAGTCCTAAAGGAGACAAAGTTTTAGTTCGAAAGGGGGAAAGAACTGTTTACTCATTTGTATATAATGATGATGGTCACATTTTGCCACCTGTGGTTGTTTTCAATTTTAAACGAGTCCCAACATTCGTTGCTGAAAGTGTTCCGAAAGATTGGGGAATCGGTAAATCAGAAAATGTTTGGATGACCGAAGAAACCTTTTACGGGTATATGGCCAACATATTCTATCCGTGGGTATTTGCCCAAAATATTGAGTTTCCGGTGTTTATGTTTTTAGACGGTCACACGTCCCATTTAACGATGGCCCTAAGTAAGTTTTGTACCAAATCAAATATTATTCTAATATCCCTTTGTCCCAACGCCACACATATTTTACAACCACTGGATGTTGCAGTTTTCCGTTGTCCAAAAAACGAATGGAAAAAGAGCGTACATCATTGGAGGATTGAAAATCATAGTCAAAAATTGACTAGAGAGGTCTTTTGTCCTATTTTGAAAACCATGTTTCGTAAAATGAATAACTTTCCTGACATCGATAAAAGTGGTTTCATAACAAATGGACTAGTTCCCTTCAATGTTGAGAATGTTAAGTTTTCCAAAGATTTTATATCTGAAGAACCTCGGAAAGAAAATCACAAAGATGAAAGAGGCGTAAATAGCAATGAGAAAAAGAAATTCCAAAAGAAACCATTGAAGTTTTCAAACAATCGAGAGTGGTTTGGGAAGGTTTAGCTGATGACACAAATTTCTTTAAAGTTTGGAAAAAAATTAAAAATCAAATTGAACCGAATTACGTTACTACGAACAAAGAAAACACTAATCTCGACTGTATGGAATATGATAACGAAATTGACATTACAGAAACTATTAACACGGACCTCATAGATCTTCTAATAGTTCTCGCATTCCAATAATTGTAGATGGGCACGAGACACATACGCAGGTTGATATGAATTCAGGTGTTTCTGAAACCATACGGCATTTTGGAACTGATAATAAGTCTTCTTCTCAACAATCGCCTTTAGCTGAAATACAAATTAATAACAATAATAATGTTGATACAAGTCAAAATGTCATAAATACAGAACTTACAACACCGACAAAACCTCAGTTAAAATCTACAGATAAAGAAATTATTCAAGCTTCCGAACCGGTAACATCGCCCTTGAGCCTTCGTCCGTTCCAACAGCTTTCAAAAAAATTTTATTTTGACCTGGGCATAAAAATGAAATGGTTAAGCGAAAGACAAGAGAAAAAGTTCCTGCTGTAGCCACATCTTTACAGTGGCAACAATACCATCAAAAGAAAGAGGAAAAGAAAAAAAAATGAAGAAGGGTTAAAAATAAAAAGGAAAGAAGAACGGAAAAGAAAAAGATAAAAGTGGACAACAAAAAAAAAAGCCAAAATCGAGAGGTCCTCGTCTATTTCTCGTTCCTGTAAAATTAGGAAAGCAAATGTCGGTTCTAAGGTATAAAAAGTAACCAAAGAATTATTTTCGCAAAACCCTCGACCGTCGTCATCAAAACCAGTCAAAGAATCGTGGTATTGTTTAATTTGCGATACGGAAAGACAACTGGATATGCGCTTATGTCCCAAATGTCTCACGTATTACCACGAAGAGTGTATGGGCCTTACAGAATCCGACGAAGAAGAGTATGACTGCCCGTTCCACGCAAACCCATCACCAAATCCAAATTGATTAATTGATTTTAGCTATTAAACTTTCGTTTTATTTTATTTTTAGTTAGAAGATGTGCCTTTATACCTACATGATAACCAAATATTTGTTATGTTTATTTTAAACTTTTTCCCTCTCGTTTGTTGTGTTAAAATATTTTAATAAATATTTCATTAGTTCTAATAATTTATTTAGATGCTGGTAAACGGTTCTTACATGTGCCGAAAATTAGAGCAGGAATGTTTTTCAAGTTGACGGTATTAGGCGCCTAGAAAACATATTTTATTATTTATTAGTTACATTTTTAGACTAAATATTAAATCATAATAATGGGATGATTCAAAAGTACTAGGAATGGTCTTTTAAAAAATTAAACTACAAAGTATTTTTGACTCCTATTATTTGTATTAAAGTATACAGGGTGGTGCAACCAAGATGGGGTGGACGATTGTGGGCAAACGGAGAGGAATTTGAAAAAAAAAATTGGGATATGATTGATAGTCAAGAACGCTGTGTTTTAAAATTATACCCATTATACAGGGTGGTCTGAAAAGTTCGTGGTGAACCAAACTTGTGTTTTTTTAAATGGGATATCCGGTATATTATTATTTTAGTTGATTCTCCTATTCGTTGCGATCATTTTGATATAAGGTTAGTTGGGTCTAAAATTTATACCAAGGGAATGGGACGAGGTTAAAGTGGAAAAAAGGGTTATACTCCGGCCATTTTTTGAAAACAATTAAAGCAGGTATGGAAAAACCAAATATTCTATAATATGTATTGTATCTAGGACTACAATAATCGCTTGTAAGTCGTTCAAAATTATTCACTGTTATACAGGGTGGTCAAGTTTTGCAAATTTACCTTGGATTGAATTTTTTTAAATGGAACACCCTGTATATTTTACTTTCATGTTAAAGATAACATTACTAGCTTTCAGAAAATACCATATTTGATACCTTTCTGACCAACAGTTTTTCAGTAAATTAGCTGTGTAAGCTAAGCGTAAGTACCGCTTCCCTATACTTTTTAAAATATATTATGGCCATTTTACAGATGTTTATTACGGTTTATCATGTGCCAAATTTGACTTGAATATCTCTAGAAATGTACGAGACACATAAAAAAAACAAAAACATATTTTAAATTTTAAGGCCCTTCACCTTCAAAACGAAACTGTTTCCGACCAAAATTCATATGACACTTTCTTCATAAAATTACTTGAGGAATCATCTCCCTAAACATTTTAAATTACTTAGGAAACACCCTATACAGGGTGTCCCGAAATTAGAAGTGATATTTATACAGATTAATCTATATCATAAAAGAAGTCTAAAATGTCAAGTAGACATCTACCGAAAATTGCTTCCTTAGGGGGCTACAGCCGCTAGAATAAGGACTCTGAAGAGAGTTTTTCCTAAATGTTTTCGAACGTTTAAAGATTAGATTATGAAATTTGGGTATTTTGTTAATTTTTATACGCTGGGTCGAATCATTAATATTATATTAATTCAAGGGCGTCCCGAATGGGAGAGGGAAAAGTCGCTCTAACATTTTTCTGTATAGATTTTATTCAATTTACAGTCCCAAATTATAAAAAAAGAAAGGCACTCTTGGTTTAATTCGTTAGGAATTTAAGAGACAAATTTATTTGAGAATTGTCTTACATTAAAACTTAAACGTATTTTGGGTTCAGTAAATAATTAAAAAATTTCATTTCCACTTTCAACTGAGAATTGTGTGTTCAATGCGTTTAATGAAGTTTTCTCGAAGACCCTATATCCTTACGAACTGAACGAAGAGTATCTTTCTTTACTAGAAAACCTTAAGCTTTTATAAATTAAAATTGTAATATGATATCAAGGCAGAAAAAAGTATTAGCGACTTTCCCGTCTCCCCTGGGACACCCCTGATTTAGTATAGATATTTTTGTCTTGTTTGTCTGTTTCGACTCGGCTTATAAAAATTGTCAAAATATCAAAATTTTATAATCTAGTCTTTACAAGTTTCGAAAATATTTAAGAAAAACCTTCAGAGGAGCTCGTCCTCGGGGCTCTAGCCCCCTAACCAGTGGCGACCGCTGCAGGGAGGGCAACGGGGCAGTGCCCTTCCGAAACTGCGACAGAAACACCATCATTTTTAATTAATTTATTTAAAATTCCTATTTTTTATTTATTTAATTCGATTGATTTATTTTTTAAAATTTTATTATTTAAATTCAAAAAATTCTAGGTCGGTCAACACAAGCCGGCAGCGCTGTAACCGCTCTAAACCGCGGTGCCGGCCTTGCTGGCAAATGTTTTTAGGATGGGTAGGTTCGAGCCGGGCGAGATCCACTTTGCACTGTTTCGCATGGTGCATTATGGAACCACGCAATCGGGAGGGGGCCGGGGAATATTTATTTTAGTAGAGGGCGGCCATCATAATCGGGCGAACTTCTATAATGTCCGTAAACATGTTGCCGCTTCTTCTTTTTCGAAAATCAGCTGAGACGTGACATCACGCTTACGTTTTGTTTGTTTTAATTTATGTAGGTCAGTAGTAAAAATTCTCGCGTGGTCGTCGCGTGCCGGCCGGGTCGGATTATTTTGAAAATGGCGTTTATTAATACTGTAGAGAACATAATTAATTGTGCGAATTTAAATAAGCTAACGTATGAACTTCGATTGGAAATAAAATCATTAGGGCCGCATCGGCCAGACCTAAATATTAACCAAAAAAAGACACAAAGTAAGTGCTATTCATTTAAACAACCACATAGAATTATCAATGCTAGGCAAGGTTGATATTAGATGCCAATTAAATAGTGCATATAGGCACAACATTATCGAACATAATGAAAATGTGACAAAAAATAGACATATACTTAGTAGGTTGATTGACTGCATCAAATTTTGTGGTATATTTGAAGTTGCCCTACGGGGCCACGATGAGTCAGAAACTAGTGCTAATCCCGGAATTTTTCGGGGCCTTGTAAATTTATTGACGGAAATTGATGGAACTTTAAAAGACCATATAAATAAAACAAATAATCGAGTGTTTATGGGTTTATCAAAAACCATACAAAATGAACTACTAGACTCTATTTACGCGGTTTGCCGAAATATTATCGTTTCTGAGATAAATAAATCTGATTTTCTAGCTGTAATGGCAGATGAAACGACTGATTGTGCTACTTTTTCGCAACTCGTTCTTTTAATTCGCTATGAATTAAATGGTAGAATTCATGAAAGATTTATGGGTTTTTTGGTAATCAAAGACCATACTGCGGAAGGAATCAGTCATGAAATTTTAAAAGAACTCGAATGTATTGGAATTAACAAAAACCCTCAAAAATTGATTGCACAGAGTTATGGTGGTGCCTCAGTTATGAGTGGTAAAGATAACGGCGTGCAAGCTAAAATAAAAAATATATATAATAATGCCCATTACATTCACTGTTACGCTCATCAACTAAACTTAATTATTGAACGTGCAGCAAACCAAAACAAGCAAATAAGAGTTTTTTTTTGTAATATTGAGGGCTTTAGCACATTAAGGTCTCCAAAACGTACGGCTGTTCTTGATGAAGTTGTCAAAAGACGTCTACCTAGGGCAAGCAGTACTAGATGGAATTTTAAAAGTCGGTGTGTTACGACCGTATATGTTTACAAAACTGAAATTATTTTGTGCCTTGAACAAATAATAGACGATCCGACAAATGACAAGAGCACGATTAGAAAGGCAGTTGGCCTAAAAAACATGTTAAAAGATCCGGACTTTCTTTATTGGTTATATTTTTTTAAAAGGGTTATGCCCAACTGCGACGTCCTTTTCAATCAATTACAGAGCCGCGATATTGATAGCATAAAAATGCGGAAATGTATATCTTCATTTAGGCAGTCCATCCAACTTGTGAGGGATTCAACTGATTACGATTACTTTACTGAAGAAGCTGATAGCCAAGGCAACGATGAACCAGTGTCGCAACCAAAAAGAGCGCGTTTCCAAGACATATATAAAAATGTTGCTAAGGAAGTATGTGACGTTATAATTACATCGATAGAAGATCGTTTCAGCTTCTCTGATCATCTCTCCATAGCTACTCTTTTTCAGCCAACGTTATTTTGTAATTTCAATTATTGTTTCCCGATACAGAGTTTGAACTAGCAGTTAAAAATTTTAACCTAGACAAATATTTGTTAAAACACGAATTAATAGTTATTTATAGCAGACCGGATTTTGCAAGTGCGTCGGGTGCATTAACATTGTTACAGTGCTTTTATGAAAACAATCTGTGTGATGCGTTTCCGGAGTCTGTAAAATTTTTAAAAATCATATGTACAATGCCCATGACAACAGTTGAATGTGAACGTTCTTTTTCAACGTTAAAGCGTATTAAAACATTTACGAGAAATACAATGTGTGAAAGTAGATTGAACGCTTTAGCTATGTGTTCCATTGAAAAAAAATTATTAGCTACAGACAATTTTAATGAACTTGTAATTGAGCACTTTGCGCATGCAAAAGAAAGGCGAATGGACTTTATTTATAAACATATAAACTAGGTAAGTTCGTTTTTTATATCATTTCCTGTATTTTATGTTTTCTGCCCCCCCAATTTAAAATATCACGAGCCGCGACTGCCCCTAACGAAGCAATTTTCGATATATGTTTACAAGACTTTTTAGTCCTCTATTATGACATAGGTTACTTTGTAAAAAATATTGATCCTTAATGTCGAGACACCATTTATAATTGCATGGATTCTAAACGTTACATTTCGGATAGAATGAAGATTAGATTATTCTTCACTTATATTTAAAGTCATGTAATCAAGACACCCAAACGATTTTCAAATATTTTTTCTAGTTTATGTATTATCCAATTTCACGTATTCAATTTTTTCAACAAAAAAATGTGCAGGGTTTCGAGTTTTGGTAGTTTTCTTATTTATTTAAAATTGAAATGGTGGGGGAAATATAAACGGCCTATATACATAAACCAAGAAACTTTTGAACTTAACTTTTTAATTCAAACAACTTCTAAAATAAGGTGGTACGTCATCTTACGTAAGATATATATATATATATATATATATATATATATATATATATATATATATATATATATATGTCTAAATATATTATACAAAATGCTCATACAAGCACACAATGTTTAACGAAATAAAATACTCAAACCACAACAACACAAAAAATCTTTACTAGTAAGAATCCCAAATATAAGCTGACTTACCTAATTAAAACAAAGAAAATATAAACAGTAATAATCGCTGTAACAATCCAGGTCTCTAGTGCTTCATGTAAGCGAACTTTCTCTTGTTTAAGAATAATAAAATTATTTTTGAGAAATAGAATTGGAAATGACAGACAATAAAACTTGGCTATTTTATCAATTGAGAAGTCATTGATAAAAAACATAAATCTTCATAGAGTAATAGACATTTTCGCAAAAAATAAGAGAAGAATAAATTTAATTTTATGAATTGTTTTTTTTTGTATTTTTTAGTTAACGGTTTATATTATTCATGTTTATTTTTTATTAGTTTTAGTAATACTTCCACAACTGTACACTGTGTCCCAGATTGCTTGTAATCACAGGGTTTCTCGGTAACCAGCAGAGATAGAACTTTGCGGTTTTCGCGACTGCCGCAAACAGAATTGTGTCAGATTGTTTCGTTCCCGAGATACAGAGTGAAATAGAAATTTTGCGCTTTTGGGGGTGGTATCATATTTCGGACAACCTGTCAGATAAAGAAAAGGTAAAAACTCCTATGGATAGATATTTTTACGTAAAGTCCAGTGCTGTATTCGAAATTTTTTTTAGACAAACCGTTTTTGAGATATAGCCCAAACTTAGTATTTTTTAAATGGGACATCCTGTATTTTTTGGTTCCAAAAAATTTGCCTTTTTTTTCTCTTTAAAATGATGTATCACACTATGCACTTTTGACGTAAACTAAGCCTTATAAACGCAATATTAAAAGAAAAACGTAACTTGGCCATGGAAATATGGCATGGAAACAAAAATCAAAACTATTTGTTTCTTAAATATATCAAATATTGCCGTGTTTATCCTCTTATCATACGAGTTACCAATAATTCTAACAGGTAAATTAAAAGATATTAAGAAGAAATGAATAATTTTGAAAATAGTCATAAGTATGATATGATGGTTTGTTTTATTGAATGTCATGAAAACAGTGATCAAGCATCTGATTTATATTTTAACAGGTAAGCACCAAGCGCTTAAATTATTATGAACCTCCTTTCAAAATTTTTTTTCAATTCCACTTTGAGTTATGGACTATTTCCAAAAGCTTTTTTTATATCGTAGATATCCAGAAAGGCCTCAGCCACACAAGGCAATTTTTCGCCGAATTAAATTAAATTTAATTAATGATGGATCATTTTCAAAGCACAGGGCTAAAACATATAATAAACGAAATCACGAGAACAATGAGATTGTTGTATTAGCAAGTATTCAGGCCAATCACGCGAATTCATGTAGGCATATTCAGGAAACAGTGGGGGTGTCAAAATCACAAACGCAAAGGATATTAAGAAAACATAAATATAAGCCTAAATTTTTGTAACTGGTATCTTCAAAAAACCCAAAATGACCCTGACTTCGGCAAGGTTATATGGTCCGACGAAGCCTATATAAGTTGTAGTTTGGATAGGCATTTCGTGTCCCTAATGAATAAGTGTAACTTGAATTCGTGGGTTATGGGACTGCAATAAGATCTAAAGTGAAACCACTATTTTCAATTGCAACGTTTCGTGTTACATTAACACTTTTTCAAGCTCTGGGGACAAATTAGATAAATTAGATTAAAAGCCGAAAAACAATCTAATAGGTTTACCTTGAGTTAGTGGGAAAACCTTAATTATGGACATTTACACAATAAATAAATAAACATATACACATTTTACTGACGTAGGAACTACACAAACTTTTAGAACGGACACAGCACGTTTACTTATCAACAACTGAAAGTGTTTGTTTTGGTTTGGGGTTAAGAACAATTACAGTCGCATTCAGCCGTACAGTGGGTCAGAATTGTACTAGATTGTGGTCAAACATAAATTAACTAGTTATATAAGGTATTCTGCCATAAAATAATGTCCATTTTGTTAAGGTTACCTCAATACGTAATGAAGCCTATTAAAAATAAAAAATATATACAAATATAAGTAAAAACTTTTAAGGGTAAATACAAACAACGATTTAAAATACAGTTAAAAATAAAATTAGTATACAAAATATATATAAATATAAAATTAAGTCATATCACCCAAGATATTATTTGTTGTTCACAATAATTAAAGGAACGCTCAAGTCATATTGTCATGTTTGATTTTTTTTTATTATCATATAGTTTTAAAATGTTACTGTAAATATTGCTAAGACCTTGTGTATCGGTTCTAAGATTTACACAGTCGCGAGTCGTTCAAATTTATATGGATCATTTCACTTATAATTCTTTTTGAGTAGTTTCTCTCAATATCTAAGATTTGTATATTATCAAATTGAAATATATGACCTGTTTGAAAGTGATGTTGTGAAAGAGCAGTTTTGTCTTTGTCTATCATACGGCTATTTTTACAGTCATATTTGTGTTGGCTTGAGCGCTTCCCCAAGTACTGTTTCGTATGTCCGACATATAATTTATTACATTCGCAAGGTATGCAATAAACGACATTTGATTTTTTTTCCTTGGATGTAGGGTCCTTTAACGTTGTATATAACACATTTGTGGTTTTCTTATTGTAAAACGCTAATTTTGCATTGGTGTCTCTGAGACAATTGTCAATTTTTTGTGAAAGACCATTAATATATGGAAATCTAAAATATTTCTTCTCATTATTTATGTTATGTTTTCGTGTCTTATATTTATTAATAGATCTATTTATAAAATTCAACGGGTAGTTGTTTTGTCGAAGGATAGTTTTTATTTTCGTGATGTTAGATTTGTGAAATTCAGAGCTACTAAGATTAATTGATCTATGCAATAAGCTATTAATTATTCCTTTTTTGTTGGATACTGGGTGGTTTGAATGGAAGTTAAGTAATCTACCTGAGTTGCTGGGTTTGGAATACCAATTAGTTTTAATTGACCCATCAATATTTCTGATGACTTCTATGTCTAGAAAACTGATTTTGTTGTCATTTTCTTTTTCCATGGTAAATTGTAGTTTAGGATGGATATTATTAAAATGTTCTAAAAGAGAACCAAGCATATTTTTTGGAGCTGAAAGAATTATGTCATTAACATAAACATATATGAAAGGTAAATTATATGGTAATTTTTTCAAGACCTCTGTTATTAAAAATTCTTTACGATATTAGCCAGAGCAGGACTTGCAGGATTGCCCATGGCACTACCATCTTTTTGTAAATATATTTTATTTTGAAAGAAGAAGTAACTGGATTCAAAACAATATAAAACTATATCAATTAATAAAGATTTGGATATGTTAAAGATCGTTTCTATTTGAAAAGTTTCACGATCGCTGGATTGGTACAAATGGACCAGTAAGGTGGCCTGCTAGGTCGCCAGACCTCTCAAAATTAGATTTTTTCGTTTGGTCTTACTTAAAAAACAAAATTTACCTGAATCCAGTCAATACGATGGAGCAGCTGCAAAATGCAACCATTCAGATCATTGGAAGATAGACCTATAATAATGATGAATGCTCTAAGAAGAATTCGCACTGTGTGCCAATTATGTGTTCGTAAGGGGGGCGGCCATGTTGAACAGTTTTTCTAGTTATGTAGAATTTGTTTAGTATTGTGATTAAGTTTATCAAGATTATTAAGTTTATTTATTTCATAGTAAAAAAATGGTTATTAATTTTTTATGTTGTTTAATTTTGCTTCTGGACACTTTTAATATCTACCCATATTTCCATGGCCAACTTACGTTTTTCTTTTAATATAGCGTTTAAAAGGTTTAGTTTACGTCAAAAGTGCATAGTGTGATACATCATTTTAAAGAGAAAAAAAAAGGCGAATTTTTTGGAATAAAAAAATACAGGGTGTCCCATTTAAAAAATACTAAGTTTGGGCCATATCTCAAAAACGGATTGTCTAAAAATTTGTGCGACTACAACACTGGATTCTACGTTAAAATATCTATTCATAGCAGTTTTTACCTTTTCTCTATCTGATAGGGTGTCCGAAATATGATACCACCCCCAAAAGCGCAAA
Source organism: Kuschelorhynchus macadamiae (assembly GCA_030620095.1). Taxonomy (NCBI): domain Eukaryota; kingdom Metazoa; phylum Arthropoda; class Insecta; order Coleoptera; family Curculionidae; genus Kuschelorhynchus; species Kuschelorhynchus macadamiae. The sequence continues at coordinate 2,841,440 of JAUTXW010002753.1, read as the reverse complement.
ATCTCTATTTCACCCTGTATCTCGGGAACGAAACGATGTGGCACAATTCTGTTTGCGGCATTCAAAGTTTCTCGAAAAAGTGACACAGGGTCGCGAAAACCGCAAAGTTATATCTCTGCTGGTTTTCGAGAAACCCTGTGATTACAAGCAATCTGGGACACAGTGTACATTAAATAAGAGTGAAAAAAACATGACTCTTCAATGTTTAACTAAGTTACTTTTGTATAAAATTTGTTAATTAATTCAAAAACCTAAAATAAATGTAGAAAATATGTTTTAATTTTTTTTACTGGCACATATTATTTGTTACAGGATCCATCATTAATGTAAAAAAATCTTTAGTAGGAAAGTATGCTACTTTGTGCCCCCAACTGGCCCCCCCCCAAAATGAATTTTCTGTCTACGTCCCTGGATAAACAATGTAGAATGTTCACTAAACTCGTTCTGTCGGATTTCCATTGTCTTTGTGAAAAACATTTCACAATGTTTCGAATGGTAACTAACTATTGGATTGGATTGGAAATAGTTACCAATCGAAACGTTGTGAAAGTAAAATAATAAAAATAATGCAAGTTCGACCAAACGAGTTTAGTGAATTTATCTTTATATCATATCTGATTTTTTGTTCAAAATTTGAAATCACTACAATAAACATTTTATTAGACCGCCATTTTATTCCACCATATTGGATTCATACAAACATTTGACCAGTTTATCATTGTCTTTGACTTGATTTTTGCGCAAATTTAAAATCAATCGAGTAAGCACCATTTTGTTTCGCTACTTTGGATTGGTATCAATTTTTTTTTACTTTTTCACTTTGTATATTATTAGGGAATATGACAATTTGTATATATTAAGTTTCTAAATTTTGCTTCCGGTTTAACTGGAAAAGAGACCGGAAACAAAATGTTTGTTCATAACGCAATGACATTTTAGCAGTTTCTATAAAGCTTCAGATTTTCGAGATATTAATGTTTCAATAATATCACATCCTTAGTGATGGGTTTATACCCGGGTATTTATTTTTTGGGAGGTAAATACCCGGGGTAAATTTTACCAGTTTATCATTGTCTTTCGACTTGCTTTTGCGCAAATTTAAAATCAATAGAGTAAGCACCATTTTGTTTCGCTACTTTGGATTCGTACCAATTTTTTTTGTTAATGTTTAAATAATATCACATCCTTAGTGATGGGTTTATACCCGGGTATTTATTTTTTTGGAGGTAAACAACCAGGTTATTTACCCCGGGTATCTGCCCAAATTGGGTATTTTCCGGAGTATTTTCAGATTTTGTTTATTATATGTGATATTTCATTCATTCAAAAAAAAATAAACAAAATTATTTATAAAATAGCATATATTATTTCGTTTTCTGACAGAATAACCTACAGCTATGTTTAATGTAACACATAAAAACATTTAATACAAAAACCAAAAAAAAAAAACAAACGTGAAACAGCTTTTTCCATTCATCGTTCCTGTGGGCGCTGAAGGAATAGAGGGACCGAGATCGGTAACCTGACTTTTTTCCATTTAACGTTTGCTTTGTTTTTTAGCTGCCATTTGTGTGCAAGGTAAGCTATTTTAGCTGCTCTTAATGCGGTCAATCTGTTTGTTTTTGAAGTATGAATATCGCCTTAAATGATCGTTCAGTGGCTGCTGAAGTTACAGGCGCAGGTAAAATTTTGATAGATAGGTCAGCTAGTAAACTTGTGCCCCGTAAACTTTGCCACCATGTCAAATGAATGACATAACTCTGCCATAGAAAAAGTTTTGCCCATAGTCCTTGTCTCTATAATTGGCAAGTTCAGTACGTAGACATCCCACGTCATAATTCATTTTTGCGGCCACATCACATATGAATTCCATGGCATCAATCATTTCATCCGGTTTCAAATTGGATCCTTGAGACAATTTTCTTTATAGATCATTTATTTCGTGGTAAACAATATGTATAAGAGGGTCGTTTGACTCTAATTTTGTTATTAGATCTACTACTGGTTTCAGAATATTTATCATTTTCTCAACCCTAATCCAAAAGATGGAGTCATCTAATAGCCTACTCTTTAGTTGCGGGGATATTTGTACCTCATCGGAGACAGTAAATGTTTGCAACATCACTTTGTTTTTAAAAATACTTTGTAAACTGAATAAATGACTTTCCCACCGAGTTTTTCCGGCCAATTTTAAAGATATATTTGTGTTTTTCTCTTTTATAATTTTTAAGAATATGGCTTGGAGATGATGGCTGCTCTTACTCTAAATGCTGCCCTCATGTTGGCAGCATTATCTCCTCTCACGACAAGATACTTTTCAAGAGAGCCCAATTTTTCAATCACATTTTTCATCTGTGCTGCAAAATCTCTCTTTTCTTCTGTCAATAGGAATTCTACGAATCGGGGATCAGGAGTAGTAATGTAGAAATTTATTGTAGATTCGTTTCTTGCACTGCTCCACCCATCATATTGTAGATGCAAATACTTACAACTCTTCACTTCTAACTTGATCTATTCTTGCATTGCTTTATATTCGGCATCTAAATATGTTGTCGATATGCGCTTTCTTGACGGCAATCTGTAGGAGGGCCTAATTTGCTTAAAGAAGTCGACCCAAAGGGGATGCTCCACCAAGGAAATCGGACTTCCACTAACCAATATTGCTTTTGCCAAAGCTTGATCCAAATGCGTTTACAACAAATAGGTTACCTTACTTAGAGTGAAGCAAACATCAAAATTAAATACCGCTGCCAATACAATCATTACTTCTACATAAACCTATAAAACAACATATTACTCGATTTTTAAAATATATTTTCATTTTCACCACCTTCCCTTTTTAGCTTTACCATTCAATCAGGTGTTATATTTGAAATTAGCATACTTAAAAACCCATAAAAAGGCATATTTCTCGATTATTTAAATGAATTTTTCACCCCCTCCCCTTAATTTTTTCAAAAATATGAAACAGGTGTCATATTTGAAATCTGCATGCAGAAAAAAACCAAGAAAAGGCATATTACTCAATTATTAACGACAAATTGTTATTTTTTACCAATTAATCCTCCATTTCACCCCTTTTCCCTAGACCGATTATACTCAATAAACAATCCAAACCATTCTCATACGAATTACTATTTATATACTAAATTTTAAGTCGATAGCCCAATTCCTTCGAGAGTTATCGCGTAAACTAACAGACCCACAGACAGAATTTGTTTTTCGCCAAAATTGTTTTTAGACGTTTTGAGTCATTTTAAGACGATTTATCAAAAAACAATTTTTTGAAATATTCTTTGCCGATACTATACTTCCCCATCTTTTAAAGATGTGCAAATAAATAAAGATCCATTATAATACCCCCTTTAACTTCTTTGCTATAGATTTTAGAAATGTTAAATACAAAAGTGGAATTTATTAAGTAATTTTTGGACTGACAGATTAATATTGCATTTTATCAAATGGAATACCCTAAATTTGACTTGATATTTAAATTCTTCTCAAAAAATAAGAATTTTTCATATAACATACCATAATAGGCTTAAATTCAATTGTTTTTGAACTATTCAAGTCTAAAAATTGAGATTTTTGGCTTTGGGAAAGCTATAAAATCTAAACGGTTCAACTTATCCACTTGCGAAAAAACTTGGTTATTCTTCTGGATAACCAACTTAATTTTGAAAATCATATTTCTAGCATTTTACAAAAGGCTTACTACAAACTGAAGGTTTTGTATATGCATAAGGATATTCTATCGACCAATGTTAAACTAGAATTAACTGATACTTTAGTCCTATCTCTTATATCTTACGGAAATATTCTCTTTTGGCCAGCCCTTGCTCAAAAAGAAAAGTTTAGTTTATATAAACTACAAAATGCCTGCCTAAGTTTTCTTATAATAAAAGAACGTTTGACCTATAGAATAAATATGGCCACTCTTGTATATAAAATTGTTCATAGCAAACTTCCCAAATACTTGCATGACAAATTAATTAGTAACAATAAAATTCATGGTCGTGAACTGCGTCACTCTCAAAACTTCATGATTCCAAAACACAGAACTATCAAATTTTAAGCATCACATTTCAGTTACAGCGCCATTAAAATTAACAATACGTTGCCTAATATCCTTAAATCTGAACCAACAGATGCCTCGTTTAAGAAAGCTGCCAAACTTATTTTTTTAACTAAGTGATTATTACTCCTATTAATTATTTATTAAGTATTTTGAATTAGAATGCATTGTCCAATAAACTCAAATTTTAACTAGAAGTTGTCACGTTTCGGAAAGCTGCCAAACTGTCCTCAAGCTATACAAAAATTTTATTTGTTGAATTTATTTTTACTTATTTATTTATTTTTTATTTTTTCATTAATATTGCTCAACCCGAATCAGTATCTTTGTAAATTCTCTAATTTTATTGCGTTCTACTGATGAATTTGTGGCAGGTATTGTCAATACTAATTCACACAATTTCGACACTTCGGTGTAGGCATCTTCCAGCTCCTTGTCTTTTAAAAATTGCATTAGTTCCTTAGCATTATTTTTTGAGCTAATGTCATCAGTTTCGAAAATCACTTTTAGTTCAGATTGCATTAACGCTCGGTCGAAAAACTGGCCATAATGAAGAAGAAGAGATTTAAACCGTTAAATCTATAGTTTATTTGTTGCTGAATTTGATCGATTATTTCATAAAAGAGGCGTCTGTATGATGTTTGAACATCTCCGACCTTGTCTGTTCAAAGACGCTTGGGTTGTGGCTCTACATTTAACGTCATCGTTTTCTCCCAAAATAGGTCAAAGTCATCTCTTGTTTGGCTTAACATGGAATTAAAATCATCCACTTTTTTAGGCAAAAAGCAATATCATTTGTTTTAGTTTGTAATATATTAAAAACATTGTCAACATGTTCAACAAATAATTAAAATTAAAATCTCGTTTCAAACAGTCCAAAAACCCCCTCGAACTATTTATTGCTTCTGAGTCCCACGTTGTATTATTTTCTATTATATTCTCAAATAGTTCAATCAGTGATTCACGATTTTCAGATACTGTTAACACAAGTCTTCCATTATAGTTCCATCTAGTAGGGGCTACTTTGGGCAATCGTTTGTGGACAATGGAGTCCAAAGCTTGTGTACGTTTTGTTGACTTGGAAAAAAAAGCAGCCATGCCACTTAAAGTAACGAAAAATACTTTACACTCTTTAACCCTTTATCGGTCAAGTTATAAAATTTAAAACATACATTTATTGGTCATTGTAACCATACGGATACGTTGAATTCAAACGCATCTTTTCCGCAATCCTTGTACTTTACAGAGTTTAGGGCAACGAAACCACTTGGTTACAACTGTGAGTAGGAGGGGGAACTAAGAGTCGAGGCGCGCTCGCGATAAACTGAATTTTGTTTGCCACGTGTGAAGACCTGTTGCGTTGTATTTTTGTGGTTATGTTGCAACTAGATATAAATGTAATTATTTGAACTAATAAAAGTTATTCCAGTTTTATTCCAAATTTAGTGGTATTTTCTAGACATAACAGGTGAGTAATTTTATAGATTATTTTAGTATAAGCTTGAGGAGTTTCATAGAAAACTCTTGTAGAAATCAGCGTAACCATCTGGTTACATTGCCCACTGTAGATATCGATTTTTAGATTTTCGCGCCCATTTACCGCTATGGATGAATATAATTCAATTCCTTCTTGTTCCTTTTACGGAAAAAGTAAATTTCATCTGCCACCCCTTCCTCAAGTTTCGGATAATTCTGATTCATCAGACGATGAGGAAGAAATGACTTTGAAACAAATTCAAGACAAAATACGGGAAGCTAAGATTTTGTCGGAAGGTAACATTTCATAAAAGACTGCATTTTATTTTATATAATATTATAAAAATTTTAGATGGTAATATTTCGGATATCGACCATATCTCTGACGAAGAGGCAGAACAAGTTATTGAGCCACCCCTAAAGAAAAAAAGAAACTACCAGAAGTAGCATTCAACTGGACCAAAGAAGATTTACCAAAAATTAATAGGAATGACACTTTTATTCCTGTTTTCAATGATGAAGTGCTCACTCCTATTGAATATTTTACCAAAATGTTTTCACTTGACATAATGTCTGATATCATTGAGCAAACTAATCTTTACAGTACTCAAGTAACAGGGACATGTATCGCGACGAACGCCAACGAGATGACAGATTTTATATCCTGTTTATTATATATGGGAATAATAGATCTTCCATCCTATCAAAATTACTGGGCAAGCGGTACACGTATTGAGCAGGTAGCATCCTTGATGCCAATTAGACGTTTTAAAACTTTGAGGCGTTTTATACACTTCAATAACAACAATGACATTACGGATAATACTACTGACCGATACTTCAAGGTACGTCCTTTTGCAGAAAAGATCCGAGCTAATTTTCGAAATTATCATACTGATAATCAGTATTCAGTGGACGAGACCATCGTTGACTATAAAGGGACCCGGGCAGGCAATCTACGGCAATATATAAAAAACAAACCCCATAAATGGGGGTACAAATTTTTTGTAATTGCAGGAGTTTCTGGCTACGTCCTGGACTTTATACCATACCAGGGAGCTACCACTTTTTCTCAACTTGTTGGAACCAGAAATGAAATAACTGAAGAAGAATCAAATTTGGGCGTTGGAGCTTCCATTGTTATAGCCCTTTCAAAATCCCTGCATGACCCTGATAATTCAAGTCTCTTTTTCGACAATTATTTTGCAGGCCTGCAACTTTTCCTTTATCTCAAAAATAAAATGAAAATATATAGCCTTGGAACACTACGCAGCAATAGAATCGCTGGATGTCCCATTGATACAGACAAAGTCCTACAAAAACAAGGGCGGGGAAAATATGAGTACAAAATTGACAAAGACAAAGGTATCATCATTACAAAATGGGTAGATAATAAACCTGTTTTATTAGGAAGTACCCTTTATGGCGCAGAACCGCTAGGTACTGTAAAAAGATTTTGCAAAAATGCCAAATCAAAAATAGATATAGAGTGTCCATCAATAGTTATACAGTACAACAAACATATGGAGGGTGTTGATACAGCAAACGCTCTAATGGGTCTGTACAAAACTCCCCATAAGGCAAAGAGATGGTATTTTTGTATTTTTGCTTACCTCCTTGATGTATCTGTGGTAAATGCATGGCTGCTTTACAGAAAAGACTGCGTTGCTCTAGGCCAGAAAAAATACATGCCACTTAAAAACTTTAGGCTAGATATTGCCAAGTCTTTAAGTAGTTGTGGAAAGGAAGCCAGAAAGGGCCGACCTAGTGCTGAAAGTACTGATATACCCAAAATTCGGCGGCCAGTTGTTGAAAGGCCACATAACGCTTCAAGGTTTGATTCCTTGGGACACTGGCCTGTATATACCAGTAAAGGCAGGTGCAGAAATTGTACTAAAGGGACGAGCCGCATGAAATGTATTAAATGCGACACCAGACTATGTTTTACAGAAGCAAAAAATTGTTTCAAAGATTTTCATGTTAATCAAAATTAAATTGATTATTATAATAAAAACAATTTTATTTAATAAAAAAGTTCTTTTATTGTTCAATGTTACCATATGGTTACAATTCATATTTTCATAAAATTTATAAGTAAAGAAATATAAATACTAATAAATATATCAGCATTTTTTTCTGATATAACAGCAGAAGTTTCAGAATTTTACAAGACGTTCTTAGCGTTGTGACCGTTAACGGTTATAAAAATCTATGTTACCATATGGTCACATAAACCGATAAAGGGTTAATGTGATTGATGGACTGGGATAAAACTAAATTTAATTAGCAAAACAATGGACAAACACAGCACTTGGGAAAGTTTCTCGAACTTTAGCTTGCAGACCCCCTAATTGTCCTGCCATCACTGCAGCTCCATCATAGTTTTGAGCAACTAAGTTTTTCTCCCCATTAATTTCTTTAGTAACGTTATAAACTACGGTATATAATGCATGTACCGTACGATTTTCGGACACATTCTTAAAACCTAAAAATCGCTCTTGAATACTTCCGTCTGTTTTAACGTAGCGTATTAGTATAGATAATTGGCTAAAATTAGTAATATCAGTTGTTAGCAATGAAATAGCAATGAACCGCGCCTCGCCAATCTCCTGCTTAATTATTTTTAGAATAATGGTTGCAACAGCGGAAATTAAATCATTCTGGATTCGATTCAACGTTCCGCGAAAAACGCTAGACTGCTCTAAATGATTTTTTAAGCAATCATCATATTTAGCCATTAAACTATGTAAATCTTGAAAATTTCCTCTATTTGAAGAAACCCTTGTTTCGTCATGACTTCTAAATCCCAATTCGTGCTGTCCGAGAAAACAAACAACATCGATAAGTCTTCTTAATATTTGCCTATTTTTATCGACTAATTCATTGTATTGGCGCTGACTAATTTCCAACTGTTTATTAAGGGCATGTTTAATTCTGGTTTTGCCGAAGACTTATTGTTTTATGACGGCCTGCAAATGCACTTTGGACATAATATGTCTTTTTACAGCTTTATGGAAATTGTTTAAATCGGAAATTCAAAAAGTAAACATGGCCAACAAAATAATTTAGTTATATTTTCACACCCTGTTAGCCATTTAAATTGTTCGTATTGTTTTTCCGGATAAAAATGTCTAATACAGTTTTTCATTTTTGTGGTTAAATTTTTCATACGCGGTTTTGCCCTTTGGAAATTATTTGAAGCTTATCAGCAAAGTTTAATGTTGAAAATCCCTTTATTATTAAGACACCCATCACACATTCACACACACACTCTTCTTACTAAATTCTCCAACATTTTCAACGTTATTACCGACAGTCGAAGTTGACACGACGCGACGTACGTATCACACAACACACGGATAGCCGTTCAACCAAAGAACTATCTGCAAACAGCCGGTGGAAAGTTCAATAACCTCTGGCTCGATTCACAGGAAATCAAGCATACAGGACTTGGCTGCAGAGAAGCTAGCGGCCCGCATAGGTTCTATTCGATTTCTATTGTGGCTCGGTCGGAGTCAATGCCGCATTTATTATGGGCTTGATAATTAGGATAATATTTTAGCATTTTTTAATATAAACTAAATTAATGGTTTCCTATTTCAAAAATTACATTTTAGAAGATGTTTTGTAATTTTTTTTGGAGAAGCACTGCTTCCCTTTCTTCCATGGACTGCACGCCCCTGGATAGATCTCGTAACACCTTTAAGCATGTATTGTATTATTTCTTACGTAATATAAAGGCATATATTATTATTATTATTATATAGAGCAAAACGGTTTGCATATTCCTATCTTATTTTTTCATGGTCTTTCTTGGTTGGCAAAAACTAAAAAAAATAATTTTTTTTTAATCTACGATATTAGTACCTAAAAAAATTGCATATTTAAAATCTTTGCCAACAACCAAAACATATGTCATAAGAAAGACCATAAAAAACTAAGGTAAGAATGTGCAAACGGTTTTGCTTAAAGTTGGACCGCCAAAATTTTACAGCCTTCCAAAATCTGAAAATCTCAATTTTCAAACAATTGTTTTTGAATACTTCAAAAAAAATTAGGCATATAATAAGTTATAAAAAAATTCTTTTTTTTTAAAAGAATCGAAATATCAAGTCATATTAGAGTTTTCTCTTGGAAAAAGTACCCCTTTTGTCAGTCAGCCTTTTCTTGAACACCCAGTATACAAAAAAATGAATAAAAAAGTGCTTAATAAATCCTACAACTTTCGTATTTATCATTTTGTTTGTATATTGTAAAGCAAAAAAGTTAAAGGGGTGAACATATATAGTTGATCACCATGTACCTGCTTGTACGCATGTAAAGCGCAAAAACATAACTAATACTTTAATAATACTGATCGATTCATACTGTCTAAGAACGATTTAATCTGTTGTTTCATGCCCATGTCCGGCAATTCCGACAGTTTTATAATGGACGATGACGATGAACCTGCTATAGAACTTGCCGAGATCCGTAATTCTTCATGATTTATTTCACTTCTTTATCTTTCGTTTTAAAATGTGGAATTAGTCGTTTGATAAACTGGGGACATTTTGCACATTTTAACAAATGTCTTTCCATTTTGTAAACATTTGGAAAGTTATATTTTATACTGCAATAATTACAACTTCTCATCCTCTTTGAAATGCCTCCATGCGAGCCCCTTTTTTCTTCCCATTTTCACTATTTACATTGCCTTTAGAAAAATACAATATGCATATGAACTGTTTTTATAAGGTTTTAACTCGGTTTGCTTGCCACATATAAAGTAATTTATAAAACAATGTAAACAATTTGGGGAACACCGTCGGAAAACACGAAACATAACCTCGAAATATTCTCACGAAGTAGAGATGAAATATCTATATCGACTTTTAACTGTCAAAGTAAGGATGAGATATTTATATCGATTTTTTTTGCTTTTATTCATTTTTATTCTAGATTTTAGAGAAAAAAACAAAAGTACCCAGCTTTGGGTAGATAAATACGATTGGGTAAATACCCAATTTTTATTTACCTTCCCGGTGGGTATTTACCCACCGCCCATCACTACACATCCTACTATTGGAATAAATATCTATAATACATTTTTGAAATCTGGAAAAACTCTATTGATCTGTACTAAAGTTGCACACAATTAGGCACGAAAATGTAGCGTTTAGTATAGTTTCCAGTTAAACTAGAAGTGAGATTTAAAAACCGAGTAGGTAAAAAAAATTTCCTACAGCCCCATCTGTCAAATCACCTTATAATAAACAGAGCGAAATAAAAATAAAAAATCTGGGTTTTGCCATTCTTCTAATAACCTTTGATTTGATGCAAAATTTGAGGTCAATTGAGTACGTAGTTTTTTACACTGATTTTTTTTAAACATCTTAATAGACCACTATTTTGTTCCGCCATGTTGGATTATTTTTAGAATATGATGGTTCTGTCCCAACATGATATTATTCTTGACCAAATTTGAAGACAGACGGACAGACAGAGGCGGATAGACAGACAGATAGTCCAACAGAAATGGGAAAAAATATTTTTCGGTATCTAGGTACCCTAAAATGCGAAGATACGTAAAAATCTGGGAGGGTATTTTTCACAATTACAATACTCGGTTAGTAAAAAATACTAAATATAATCCCGATAAAACATTTATATGACAAAATTTTAAATCTAATTTCCAAATCAAATACAATAATCTAATTTATTCAGGTTTCAAAATGACAATTTTAGGAACGCTCAGAAGGTAAACTAACTATAATTTGCCGCCTTGTTAAAAAATTCTAAATTTTAAAACGACCATAAGTCCAGGGTGTTGCTCCTCCTGTTACGTACGACTTTTTGGCTCTACATTACCTGTACTTTTACCTAAGTTTGTCATTTCTCTTTTCACCCTGTATAATGCCTACTCATGGGGTACAATATTCTATACCTAGCACTCGTCTCGCCAAAATGAATGATACACTGCAAAACTACAGCATCAATTTTATATGCATAGGGGACAAAAACGTCTTGTAGTAACACAAGCTTTAAAATTTGGGCAATGTGAGAAAAAAATCTTTCTAGAAATGAGAATTGTCAAAACATTTTCAATTTTTCAACACTTCTTTTAGCCTACTCGTTCTAACAGAGGAAGAAAAGAGCTTTAAAATTTTGAAAATATCATCAAAATCTTGTTAACTCGTTTTCTAAATACAGAAATATAAAATTAGATCATTATTTTTGACGAGAGGTCTATACATATACATAAAATAGCTACAGTTATTGCCAGCACAAGTTAACTTATTTTTGTCATTTCCGTGAAACTAATAATATCTTGACGAAACTTATTAGTTCTAAGCTTATTAGCTCTTTTATATAAAAAAAATACTTCACATGAAATTTAAAATGATCTAATAAGTGAAAATTTTTCCGGTTTTAGAAAAAGCTAGTTTATAGAGGACATCGAAGTATATACAAAACGGGTTTTTTACCGATGAAGAAAAAAATGTTCAGTAAAAAGTAAAAGTATGGTGTTTTTGACGAATATTATCATAAACTCACCTATAACAGCCCATATAATATATAAGCAACATAATTTATGGGCGATATAGGAGTTTTGCAATCATGAACATTTTCGAAAAATATAAGTTACTCTAAATGGTAACACGGTCCTAAAAAAAATTATAAAAATTATGGAAAAATATGGAAAAGAAACTTTTTGTGTCGATAATTTTTTGAAAAATTGTTGAAATCGTTGGAGTAGAAACTTGACTTTTTGGATTATCCTAATATTAAAATATTATGCTTTGCGAACATGCAAAGCGTTTGCATGTGCTGCAAGAGAGCCCTGCGCTAACACCGGCACTGTGTTTTAATCCACTATACCCAATCACGGATGAAAGAGATTACTTAAGACATTATTCTAATAAAGAAGTCAAGAGACCCGATGACGTATCTAGAAAAAAAAAAAGTTCACCAATAAACATAGAAATAAAACAAAAAATCATACCGCAGGAAAAATAGAGCAGATGTCCTAGAGTCTACAATTTCCAAAAAAACACAGACCCGGGGCGCCCACCATACCGATTATTAATGCTGTTAATTCGCCGTTATAAAAACTAGAAAAATATTCTGCGGAGATTATGCAACCTACTGTCTAAAAAGCTGTTTCATATGTAAAATACTCGTTCTTGAAAAAAGACGATATCACAGCAAGCCTAGACCTCAAGTCGTGTAATCGTTGATTCCCATCAACGAAGCATTAAACAGTAGAGATGGCAACGATTTATCGATATTTTGTAAATATCGATATATTTCTTAAATATATCGATATATTTTAATCGATATTTGACTACCGATATATAGAAAAAATTTCGATATAATATTTTCGATATATCGAAAACAATCAAATAAAGCATTCACTCATGCACATGCGACCTTGGTCGAACCATGAAGCTTGGGTCGAACCGAACCAGACAAGACAACCATACCAAACATGTAGGAATGTGGACATTAGATACGACCCAATATTTTACATTTGACGTAGAGAAAATGAATTACTTTTTTTCTATGTTTGTCACTTTGTGTTTTGCTTTTGAAATTTGATTGTACACTTCCGTTTCGGCCATTAAAGTGTTAACATCGCTGAAAGGAAAGGCTGTTACAAAACAACCTTTTCGCTTGTAAAGCGCACGAATTTCGTGTAGAGCGGTTGTGTGCTTTTGCGACGGAGATGTCTGTCCGGAGTGTCCGGCGTTCCCAGCGAGAATTCCTGAGCCCTTCATCCATCGTAAAAAGATTCCTAACTTTCAGCAGCACGTGGTGGTGATCTGAAGGCGATAGCACGCTTCTCGAATCTGACAGACATTGTTTATACGTGCGGTGGACCAAGAAGAGCATCTAATTTCGAGGATCTGCACTACAATTGTTTTAATTTTTGTGAAAAATTTACTATTTCTTTAATTATCTGGGAGCTTCGAGTTCGCCATTGGACATTCGTGGTGGGATGTCCAGATGACGAGCTCAAAGCTCCCAGATTATTAAACAAATAGTAAATTTTTCACAAAAATCGGGATAAAAATATGGAAAATCTGTTATTGATTAAAAAACCGAATATAAAATATTTGGGCATAGCGTAAACTGAGTTGACTGGATGGAAACACCGGCCCAACGATTTTATTTTTTGGTCTGATCAATGTCTTAGATTGATGAGGGAGAGGGGTGTGATGATTGGAACCTGGGACCTACAGTATTATTTTTAAGCTTTTAGTAAAATGTTTCCAATAAAATCGTTTAAATTAAAATTTTTTTTCCTTAATTTTTATTATTAGCTAAGTAAAGACAAATTTGTACTGAGCAAAGTTGTAAAACGAACGGAATAATACAAATGTGACAAATTGTCATATGGGAGAAATCTGGCAACCTTTTCGGCGGCAAGGGGTGAGGTAAAAATCTTTGCTTGGCTATGTTCAAAAACTAAAAGAAAGGGCTACCTAAGCAATTGTCTTAAAATTAGCTCAGATTCTGTGTAAAAGGACCACCACTATAGAAAAAGGCTTTTCAAGTCTTAAATGCCAATTGAAGACAGTATACCATACTGCAAGCAAATTTACACAGTTTATTATGGACGTTTGGTTACAATGTTTGTTGACGAGTATTGTTAAAATTTCTAGCTGCAACCTTTGATTTTGTTTCCTGCGTTGATAATTAGCATTACTGAAAAAAAAAATTGGCCCTCGCAAAAGCCTCGCATTTTCGTTGCCAATTGCGGGCAAATCATTAATTTGCTATTGGCAGCACTGGTTCAACCTCTCTTAGTCATGTCATAGACAGAAAATATATTTTTCGATTTCTCAATGGTATTGTATTAGTCTTGTGCTTGTGAAGTTTTGTCGTGTTTTGTTTTATGAAAAGTGAAAGGTTTAAATAGGTCGAAATTCCAATACACTGTTGAAAGTACGTTCTACATCGTGGTTGGAAGCATATAATAAAAAATGGCAAAAAGTAATATTTGGCTCCATTTTACAAAGTTGTCAAAGGAACAAGCTCGATGCAATATATGTTCGAAAATATTAAAGACGTGAGGGAATGCTACTAATCTCAACAGTCATTTTAAACAAAAGCATGGACACTTACAGGTTCCTCTGCAGTTAAAAAAGGGCAAGGATATAGATGGTCAAAAAAAGGTGACCAAAAAGTCTGAAGGATCTAAAATGGATATGGACTGTAGTAATGAGCCAATTCTACGATGTTCCAGTTCTGGAATAAATAAGGTAAGATAAAATATTATAAGCTCTAAATACACAAACATAATTGTTTATCTTTTACAATTTCAGAAGACAAATTTGGCAGATGGTGCAGATATAAATGATAGTGAATCTTTTTTATCAAAAGAATCAACATCAACCATAACAATGGAACTATCAGAATCAGAGGCATCCACATCAGAACGAGAACCAGAACTAATAATCAGTGGTGGTAGTAGACAAACACAACGACAGTTAAGGTTAAGCACAAGCTCATTAATTTTACCTTTACTAAAACAGCCAACAATTACAAGTTCAATCAAAAAGGTCTGCTCTTATTCAGGTAATAATGAACAGAATATTTCTTTAATCGATTTTTGTCCTCACTCCTCACAAAACTTAATGATGAGTGATATATCACGAACAGTGAATTAATGACTGTTATTTTTTATCTCCATTTGCTTTTTGTGGATTAGTTAAATCATGATTCATGAAAGTACGCATTTTTTGGTTAGGTAAATTGTTTTAGGGATCTATACATACAATTTGGAAATGTTCTTTTCTACAGAAAACTTAAGCAGTAATTGAAATTAAAATATTTTATTTGTTATTTTTAGATGGTGGCTCCAAATATGTAAAATTGACAGAGGCTATAGCCATATTTATAGTACAGGACAACATGCTTTTCAGCACTATTGAAGGGAGAGGTTTCATTAATTTAATGAAAACAGTTACTCCTTTGTACAAAGTACCTAGCAGAAACACAATAAAAAACAGAGTTGACGAGAAGTATGAATCAGCTTCACTTCTCTTAAAGGACATTTTAAAGAATGTGCAGTATTTTACCCTAACTACTGACACCTGGACTGCTGATATGCAAACCAAAAGTTTCATGGGTATTACTATACATTTTATTAAGGATCTTAAATTAATTTCAGCTACCATTAGGATAACAGAATTGTTTGAATCACATACAGCAGCATATCTTGGATCGCAATTAATCGAAACTTTGAATACATGGGAAATCAACCTTGATAAAGTAGTTGCCGTAGTTAAAGATAATGCTGCCAATATTGTTAAAGCAGTTAATAAAACATCTGGAAAAGCAAAACATGTACCATGCTTTGCACACACGCTCAATCTTCTTTGTAAGAATAGTATCAAGAACACACAAGGTCTTAACGAAGTAATAGAAAAAGTTAGATCAATTGTTGTTTTCTTCAAAAGAAGTGTGAAAGCAACTGATCTACTTCGTAAAATGCAAAGGGAGGCTGGAACACCTGAAGGAAGTTTTAAAAAATGATCCTTGATGTTAAAACAAGGCGGAATTCCACATACTATATGGTACAGGGTGTTCCAGCGAAAACTGAACAGGGACCTATTTTCGACCTTCCTTGTATTTTGGAAAAATTCAAAATAGCCAATCGATGTATTTTTTCTTGTAGAATCCAAAAATGTCATCGAAAAAATATTTGAACCAGAAACAAAAGAGTTACGCTATGCATCAGGTGTTTTTTAAATGGAATGTATCGTTTTTTATACGATTTTTGGAAAGAGTGATTTTTTTTATGTCCGTTCTGATTAAAAGATTTGATTTTGCGATAGCTGTTTATATTACATTTTAATGTTTTACAAACTAAAATTTTAGCTTCACCTGTTTAAAATATACGATAGGTTGGTATAGGTGATCAAGGTAAAATGACGTTTGAATGCTTTGTCAATAAAAATTGACATTATTTTAATTATTGTCGAAGTCTTCACCTAAAAAATATATATTTGACTCTGATCGAAATGAAATACTCTTTGGACGAGAGACTACAGATTGTTATGCTATTTTACAAGTGCCAAGAAAATGCAAGAGAAGCAAGAAGAAGATTTATTGCAAATTTTCATAGAAATATATCCATCAATACAATTCTAAGGATAAAAAACCTATTTGAGGAAAATAAAACTTTACATGATGAAAAAGAAATTCAATAAAAAATAATTATTAAATAATAAAATAAAACTACTAATAACATAAGTTTTCAATGTGACCGCCGTTTTTCTCGAAACAACATCGATAACCCCTTTGTAGCCTTTCTAAACTTGCTGTTACAATATGATTTTCCTGGTTAAGGCGGTTTATTTCATCGACAATTTTTCCCATGATCTCTTGAATATTTTCGTTTCGTTGTCTGTATACGACGTTCTTCAAATGGCCCCAAAGAAATGTATCCAAAATGTTCCATTTCGCCCTATCCATTCGTTATGGCGCCGATTTAAAAATTGAACCACATCATGCACGGCATGAGGAGGCGCCCCATCATGTTGCCAAATTAAATTCTGATATTCTGCCAATGGTAAGTCTTCCAAAAAATTTTCAATTTCGTTTTCTAAAAACTCGTAATATCTGTGCCCATTTAAAGTCCCGTTAAAAAATATTGGTCCCAAAATTTTATTGTTTTTTATCCCACACCAAACATGAATAGAATTCCTCCCTTGAAATTTAATAGTCTGGAACTTTTTTGGATTTTCAACGGCCCAGTGGTGACTATTATGTCTGTTGAATACTCCCGATGTTGTGAAAGTAGCTTCGTCGGTCCACACAATATTTTTGAATAAATCAGGGTCTTCGTTTTCTTGCCGAATTACCATTTGAGAAACAAATTGGAAGCGAAGTTCTTTTTGTGCCGGTGTTAGGTGTTGAAGTGGAAGGATACGAAAAGGCCTAAATTTATGAATTTTCAGAGTCCTGTGAACAGTCCCTCGGGTAACTCTTCTGCGCCTTACACCGCCACCGTACTGAACTTCCCGAACTGCATCCGAAATAGATTTGGTTGGATTAACTTGAAAATAATTTATAATGGCCTGGTCTCGATTTCTTCTTCTTTGTATATTTCTTTTTCTATCATGTAAAGTTTTATTTTCCTCAAATAGGTTTTTTATCCTTAGAATTGTATTGATGGATATATTTCTATGAAAATTTGCAATAAATCTTCTTCTTGCTTCTCTTGCATTTTCTTGGCACTTGTAAAATAGCATAACAATCTGTAGTCTCTCGTCCAAAGAGTATTTCATTTCGATCAGAGTCAAATATATATTTTTTAGGTGAAGACTTCGACAATAACTAAAATAATGTCAATTTTTATTGACAAAGCATTCAAACGTCATTTTACCTTGATCACCTATACCAACCTATCGTATATTTTAAACAGGTGAAGCTAAAATTTTAGTTTGTAAAACATTAAAATGTGATATAAACAGCTATCGCAAAATCAAATCTTTTAATCAGAACGGACATAAAAAAATCACTCTTTCCAAAAATCGTATAAAAAACGATACATTCCATTTAAAAAACACCTGATGCATAGCGTAACTCTTTTGTTTCTGGTTCAAATATTTTTTCGATGATATTTTTGGATTCTACAAGAAAAAATACATCGATTGGCTATTTTGAATTTTTCCAAAATACAAGGAAGGTCGAAAATAGGTCCCTGTTCAGTCCTCGCTGGAACACCCTGTACATAGATTTTTATAACTTGCGCCTAAAATTAGTACTATTATCCTTTCAAACGTAGATGCTCCAATGATGTTAAGAGGCACAGAGCTGGAACAATTAAGAGAAATAAGAAGATTGCTCTACCCTTTGGAGCAAATAACCAATAAAATTAGTGGGCAAAATTAGTAAAATGTTTTCAAAAATGACAGCTTGCCTTTTTGAAAGAAAATGAACCAACAAAATTAAATTACGAAATTGGAAGAAACTTAAGAACAGGACTGTTGAAAGAGTTTCATAAGAGATTCAGTGGTATTGAGAAATCACTTTTGCCTACATTTTCAACAGTTTTAGATCCGAGATTTAAAAACTTACATTTTAAGGATCCAATTGCAATATCAACTGCAATAAGATACTTGAAATCTGAAATTGCTCAAAACGGATCATTTTCCTCCTCATCTGATTCAGATGCGGTTGTATCGGAGCAGGAAGAAGAATCTTTTGACTTATGGGCGTACCACAAAAAAATTGCTCACACAAAAAAGAGAACTGTGACCTCTGATGTGGGGGCCGATGAAGTAACTCAATATTTGAGTATTCCAGTAAGGAGTTTAAAGGAAGACCCTCTAGAACTCTGGGAGGACATGAAGGTCGTGCATCCAAATCTATTTAAAGTGCCAATAAAATATTTTTCTGCAGTGGCAACTTCCGTCCCAAGTGAGAGACTCTTGTCCAAAGCTGGTTTGACAGCAACAAAAAGCCGAAACCGTTTAACTGGCAAAAAATTGTCTAAATTATTATTTCTGAGTTCTCTTCCAGCAAGCTTACAAATAATGTAGCATAAACATTTTTATATAAATATTTTAAGTTCGAGTAAGTTTGGTTTGTTTTAAGTATATGTAATGTTTTTCAAAGAAATAAATTTTAATTTTGTTTTGTGTATTTTATTAACCTATCTGAATAAACTCCCATTTTAATTATTAAAAAAAAATTTGTTTATTAAGAATATATCGATATATTCAAAATATCGATATTTTTCAGTCGATATATCGAGTGTATCAATATCTTATTTCGATATATCTATATATTTTTTTATTTTGCCATCCCTATTAAACAGGATATAATACAAACTTAGGTCTCAAAGCATTTCTTTAAAAATAACTATTTTTCACTTATCCGGCAAATGCATAAACAAAGAGACGGTGCCGCGGTGCTCCAATGGGGTTCTCACTATCACCAGTACTAGCGAATTTATTTATGATATACTTCGAGAAAGGAGCAAAATTGAAGCCCAAAATTAAGGATTCTAATGGATGACATATTTATTATATGGCAATTAATATTTTTCTGTCGTGTAAATTTAATCCATCCAATATAATTTACTCTAGAGTTAGAGAAAAACAACCATTTTTAGATGTTCTGCTCACAAAACTACATAACGAACATATCTAATATACCGTGCATAGAAAGCCAATATATACCGACAGATATCTAAATGCTAGATCATCACCCAGCACAAATTCAAGCTGTAGCCAATACCCTTATATTTAGATCCATGTGATTAACTAAACCACAAAGGAGACAAAAAGAATTTAGTATAATATCTGTCGCTTTACAGAAAAATGCTTACACAAATCTCACCATAAAGAAAGATCTTAATAAACGGGGTTTCCGAACAACGAACATGAAAGATTATGAATCGGGCAGAAAACAGTTAGTCTTACTATATTTAAAAGGCACTAATGCCAGAATTGGAAGGTTTCATAAAAAACACAGTATACAAACAATGTATACGCCACAAACAATGATAGGTAATCTACTTGGAAACCCAAGACAAAATTAAATTGAAATACCACAGGGTACATAGCATTCCAGGACTCTGGACTGTGAAAAGGTGTTAGGCAAACCAACAGGTGAATATCTAACCGCCTATATATATATATATATATATATATATATATATATGAAAGAAATATGTATATGATATCTAATTTTAAAGTTCCAGCTACTCTATGTTAAAAATACTCATTAAATATAAAAACAGTTACTACTTACCCATTTCTGCAACTAACTGCAAAATGGCTCTATACATGCATTGTTGTGCACGTCTTTGATGCTCTTCGGTGGACATCATAATTAAACTGCCAACTGTTTGCTGGCATGCTAGCCTCAAAAATGTTTGCCCCAGAAATGCGTAAGCGTCATATTTTTTAAACAACTTTTTAACTGTAATACTAGATGGAAAGTTCTTAAAATATTGAATCTCAACTTCTTGATTAGCGATTGCCATTCTGTGGTAACAACAGGGCATAATAACTAAGGCACTGGCTATATTAAGATTTGTAAAGAGCCTTAAAACTTCTACACTTAGATCTGCACATGCGTGTAGTCCTATAAGACATATTTTGTTATTAGATCCAAAATGTCGCTTTATCAGCTTCTCTATATCTCCCGCTACATACTCATCTACAAACATTTCTTCAAATACAACCCGTCCCTTAGATTCTCGATATACATTTTCTTGATGTTCTAAAGCACTTTTAAGGAGCTTTGTTGACGCCTCTAAAGCAAGTATTCGATAACCATACTTCTCGTAGAGTAAATGAGGGAGGTGTCCCTAAAATATATATTATTTTAGTTTATGCTACATACATCATTTTAGTTGCACTTACCATACCAGACCCAATATCAACAATTAAATCACATCCTGTTTGTTGACAAATTTCATGAATCACAGGCGCTAATAATTCAATTTCGTGAATTTTTTTTTCACT
Source organism: Kuschelorhynchus macadamiae (assembly GCA_030620095.1). Lineage (NCBI taxonomy): Eukaryota > Metazoa > Arthropoda > Insecta > Coleoptera > Curculionidae > Kuschelorhynchus > Kuschelorhynchus macadamiae. The sequence goes on along the minus strand of JAUTXW010002753.1, from coordinate 2,820,416 downwards.
TAAACCCAATTTTTTTCCACATTCAAGTTTTTCCGCTTTTACAGCATCGTACTTCAAATTGATTTTTAAATAATTTATTTCCTCTACTAATGATTTTAAGTCTAATGGGGCAAACTCCTAAAAACAACACCATCGATAAAAAAGCATATTTGAGATTTTAATTATTATACCTATTATTAAAATTATTAATAGTTATTTTAGGAGATACTCATTTTGCAACAAAAAAACAATAATAAACAGAATACTGTAATGTAGAGTATTATTAATGTGTAGTTTTGCAATCGCTTGCAAAATTGCAAGTGATTGCAATTTTGCAAGCGATTTTTCTGCAGAAACCAGGGCAAAGGTATTGAAAATAAATGAAATGCAGTACATAGTTCTAAAAATAAGATCTACAGATATGACTAAGTCTAACAGTAGCGTCCCGTGTTATTTATAAAAAAAAACGAAAACAAAAGACCTGAAAAAGATCAGAGCTGAAATAGTTAGTACAAAAACGTATCTAGATACAAGATACAAGTTACTTTTTTAAAAGTATCTTAGATACTTTCAAAAAGATACATTTAATCAAAAAGTAACAAAGTTCCTAGTAACTGTAAGTTACTTTTCAAAAGTCACAAGTTACTCCAAAAAGATACTTTGCTTATTGAATTCAACGTAGGTAGTATATCTATATTAAACACGTTATTAGGTACTTTATATATATATATATATATACAGGGTTATGATAAATTAAGGAATAAATTCATTATCTTGGAAATTAAAAAGGTAATAGAAAAACGCTCGAACCCGTCGATTTAGATTTATTTTTACGCATATTTAGAAATTATTTTAAACTATACAGGGTCACTCACAAAAGTTGTACAACTGTCATCTTTGATTTTTTTCAATACAACGCCTTATTTTTTTCTACTGATTTGAATTCTCTATGAAATTCTAGACATTTTTGGTATAACCTATACTGAAAATCAACAGTTATCGAAATATTCTTATCTAAATGAAACCTGTGTATTTAATAACCTATCGGACATTTGTATACCCTACCTATGTCTGTCGCGTAATCCCAAAGATAAATGACTTTGTCACTGTCACTGTGTTGACAAGTCATATAATTTATTTACGATCTGCCATTTTGATTTCAAATATTGACTATGCGTTTAACAGAGAAAGAAAGAATTGAAATTCTAATAATTCTTGGTACTGGTGATAAGACTAGGACACAAAAAGAAGTTTGTCAGCTGTTTAACAACAGATATCCTCATAGGCAACCTATTACTCAATCTGCAGTGAGCAAAATAGAAAGGAAATGGACGGATACTGGTAGTGTTACGGACCGCTTTGGAAAAGGTCGCCCTAGGATCTCAGATGTAAAGAAACTAGACGTTCTCTTAACTCTTCAAGATAATCCACAATCCTCAACTACTGACGCAGCCTATGATAATGATATACATCAAACAACAGTTTCCAAATTTTTGAAAAAAGAAAATTTTTATCCCTATAAAGTGAAATTCGTTCAAGAATTATTAAATGATGATTCAGATCGCAGAAACGAGTTTTGCGAAATTATGACCAACATTATTTGTCAAAAGAATTTGTTTCACAGATGAGGCAACATTTTGTCTCAATGGAGAAGTAAATAAACAAAATTTTAGACACTGGGCACAAGAAAATCCTAACTGGTACAGGGAAAGTCATACACAGTATCGTCAGTGTTAATGTATGGGCAGGTATTGTAGGCAATAAAGTTATAGGTCCATATTTCTTTGATTCCTCACTAACGGGACAAATGTATCTTCAATTTTTGGAAGAGAATCTTATACCAGCATTAGCTACTCTACATCCTAGTGTAAACGATCCGGATCTTCCCAGTGAACTGTTATGGTATCAACAGGATGGGGCACCACCCCATTTTGCAGCTGATGTCAGGAGATGCTTAAATGAAACCTTTCCGAGACGATGGATTGGGCGACGTGGGACAATAGACTGGCCGGCAAGATCGCCGGACTTAAGCCCGTTAGACTTTTTTCTTTGGGGGTATGTGAAAAACGAAGTGTATAAAAATAAGCCACATACTATTGAAATTCTTAAGGATCGTATTCGAACTGTTATAAGAAATATTCAATGTGATACAGTTACTAATGTGTAACACGAGTTTTTCCATCGTCTAGGGCATTGTAGAGCTGTAAATGGTGGACACTTTCAAAATTTAATAAAGTAGTTTTCTTAATTTCCTGATATGTGTTTTATGTTTTATTTAGATAAACATATTTCGATAACTGTTGATTTTCAGTATAGGTTATGTTATACCAAAAATGTCTAGTAGAATAAAGTATTTTTCTTATTTAATTTCCTGATATGTCTTTTATGTTTTATTTAGATAAACATATTTCGATAACTGTTGATTTTCAGTATAGGTTATGTTATACCAAAAATGTCTAGAATTTCATAGAGAATTCAAATCAGCAGAAAAAATAAGGCGTTGTATTGAAAAAATCAAAGATGACAGTTGTACAACTTTTGTGAGTGACCCTGTATAGTTTAAAATAATTTCTAAATATGCGTAAAAATAAATCTAAATCGACGGGTTCGAGCATTTTTCTATTACCTACCTTTTTAATTTCCAAGATAATGAATTTATTCCTTAATTTATCATAACCCTGTATAGATATCCTAGGTATGATAATTTACCAACAGAATACTTATTAAGACATCAAAAATCTATTAAAGAAAATAAATTATCAACAAAATATACGGCTGAAGGTGCTACTTTAATATACTAAAAGACACATAACTAAAATAAACATTAAAACTAATAGTAATGAAAACGCATATGAGAAAAACTAATTTAAACTAAATTTTATATTACATTCAAGGCGGTGCGGTGAGGGATGGAAAAAGTTAAACACTAATTGGTGGTGACGACAAACATATTAAAAATTCTTCCACCTCCGATGAAAGCCCGATGGAAATTAGGTACAAGAAGCTAGTTTTTGTGCAATAACTCGTTCTCTTTTGGTCACACGATAAATATGACAAAATAAAAACTTACAACATTCGCTACAAAAGAGATAACATCACCACTATCGCCTTAGCGATGCGCGACAAGTAAATTAACTTATACATAGCACACCTGGCGTGCTGGTGTTACGTAAAAAGTGAATAAAATATTTTTTGTATAGGTATTTTGTATGCCACCATATTTATTGTATGCCAAAGAGAAAACGAATTATTGAACAAAAGTCAACTAGCATATTTAAGGAGTAAGTGGTAGAATGTTTAATACATTTTTCGTGACCCTCAAATCTAATTATTAAAATATTATTAACATATGAAATATTACCATTGAATTATGTTGCCATTTTTTTTTTAATTAGTATGTTTCATCAATCGTTACATTTTTGTTAATTACGGTGCTTATTTTTGCGAGGAAAAATTTCACATACGGTCACACAATATTGTATAACATTTGCAGTATTGTCCAAATAAAAAAAAATGAACTGCAAAATTTAGATTTTTTTCAAATGGCACATTGTGCATATTTTTGCTTTAACTTATACATTATCACAAAAACTTCAATTTTTCTTAAATGTATCCTATAGCGAATTCCAGTAATGTTTGAGATGTTTATCTTTACTTCCCTCTTGAAAAGAAAGTTATGTAAAAATCACTCCAGATCCGTTTCGGGGTCCATAGATTCCGAAAACCATGATTTCTCAATTCCGTTGGTCTGTATGTTCTTGACATAGCTAAACTACTCAAAAATTGAGGGTCATATGAGGATGACATGCTAAGATTTTGGTAAAAATCCAAGGGGGGAAACAAAATGGCGGTCTAGTAAAATGTTTTGCACAAAAATCAAGTGTTATGTAGGAATCAACTGGTAAAATGTTTGTATGAATCCAACATGGCGAAAGAAAACGGTGGCCAAATAAAATGCTTCAAAAATTAACGTAGAACAACCTTTTTATTCAAATGACTTTAAATTTCGCACAAAAATTAAATGTGATATAGGTATAAATTGGTACAAATGTTAACATAACGGAACAAAATAGCGGTGTGTATCAATTTAAACACTACTTATGCAATTTGCCTAAAATCATGCACAAAAATCAAGTTTGGCATAGGTGAAAACTAGTAAAATATTGGCAGGAAGCCAATATGGTGAAAGAAAATGGTGCCCAATAAAAATTATTGAAAAGACTGTGGAACGCCGTTTTACTTTTTAGTCATACGCGTCTTTGATTTTTAACTGTCTTTGAAATTTAACTGCAAAACATATAAATGATGCTACCTGCATACAAGTTTTATTCGTTTTAATTTTTCCGATATTTTTTTGGATACCGATTTTACCGAACGACATTATTATGATAAGCAATTTCTTTGCAGACCATTTCAATTGATACCACAAAAAAAGTAGTTGTTTATCCTTTTTTAACACGTATACAACCTACTTAAAATTTCTATATACATGCGTCTTTCCTTAGTTATTGCATTTCATCAAATCGATGTTAATAAAAATTGGTATGAAATAAATGCCATATACAAAAATCTGTTTAAATATTTAATATATTGACTCCTATTGAAATGTAATTCCTTCAAACTGGATCGCATTAAATTAATATTAATACCGAAAACATTTGAATGCAATAACGACTTTGTGGAGATTAATTTATTTCAACCGTATGAAGGCAAATCTGATTTTAGAAAATTAATTTATTTTTATCGCATATCAAAAAATATTAAACGATCTTTTACGATATCATTTTTTTAAATATTAATTCCATTAACACCCTAAAAATGTAAATAGAATAATGCTCATTATTTTGATTTTGATAGTCGTTTATATGTAATTTATACATCAAACGGATATAACACTGACCCTTTACCATGGAAAATAAAATACTTGAAATATACATTTCAATAAATAAATAAAAGTTAATACGATATTTAATTGTATAAGAGTTGTGGAATTTAAATGATTAGCGGGTATAAGGTAACTGGTTTTATTTAATATGCATTGTTTTGATTTCGAATTTTTATTAATGTCTATTCTTATGAATATCAATTTTCATTGAATGCAGCCACCTTGTTTCAATTTTAATTATCGGACGTGGAGCGATCTAGTGCAAAGTAGGGACAACAAGAGCAGAAATCTGTAATTTTTTAATACCTGAGTTTCTGGCTAGACATGCGTTCGAAGATTTAAGTGTGCATCTAAAATCAGCCGACGACTGTGTTGTGCAGGACGTCATGACGAGTCGGATGCGAATAATGAAAAACATATTCGTAGGTAATCAGGGACAGTTGAAACGTGATTAATTATTGTTCGATTGGGAATACTTAGTTATTAAATCATTGGGGAATACAATATACACCCCTATATTTAAAATGAGACCACGTACAAAATTACAGAGCATAATGAAAAAAAGTTAAAACGAACGTATCTAGATCCCAACATCCTATTCCAAAACAAGCTATTCTACAGTCCTTTGATGATTTCCTGGTCTAATCTACAATCAGTCATATATGATAGAGCAATAACAATGATTTTTGACTTAGTGTTTATATTTATTACACTGCAATTTGTAATGGCAAATTGCAATTTCTCCTGGAAGCTGTGTGCCGGCGACATGCTCTACTGCAGGTTTTTTGGCGTCTTAAACGTGATTTAAAGTAGGCTGACCGCATTTTTTTAAAATGGAAAGAATACATTTTGACGAAATGTAAAAATAGGTACCAGCGTATAATAATTAAGTAAAGTCTTGTCACTTTCGCAGAATTCAATGACTTACAATAATAATTCTAATACACATAATAATATGGACTAAATATAACAAAAATAATTAGGAAATGGTACCAGATTTCGCAAAATAGAGATCATTTGCCCCAGATTTCTCAAAATAGAAGATATTTGTCGTATTGATGGAAATAGTAAGAATACCAGAGTACATGGACCTGAAAAAGAGAACATTCCTCTTAAAAAGCATATATCTGGTCACCCTATTTAAAGCAAACTGTATTATGTATTATTTACAATATTTCATTACAACAATTGCATGTTTGTCTCCCTTGTTTAATATGTGAGTAATTATTATACTTTATGTGCATTTCACTTTCAAAGCTGCCCGTCGGTCAAGATATAAATTTACAAAAATGAACACATCTACCCAGTGGTGTATTTAGAATGCCGTCTTAGAGGGGGAGGCAAACATTTGATAACTAAAAAAAGTTCTAGGTTCTTGTTGGAACAACATAAATATGAAGACTAAAAAAAAAACAAAGTTTTCATGTGTTTGTGAAATGCTTTATATAATGTAATTTTTGCTTGGGTTATTAGCTCGGGGGGAAGGGGGTGCGGGGTGCATTTGTCTCCTGCACCTACCCAAACCCGAAACCGTCGTATGTTGGAATGCAGAACATGTTATATTGAAGAATACCCCAAAACAAAAACATAGCATGCATGCCCCATTAGCTTGGTAATTTTGTTCACAAGATCTCTTTGCTCAATACACAAGTGTAATCTACAAAGCAAATTTTTTTTTTTATTTTTAGTTCTCACATTCTGGTACTGACGCACATATTATGGATGTAAGCCAGGGCAAAATTTGTGATAGTTTTATAGGTCATAAAAACCGATTGATGGCTGTGTCTTGTATTAGATTTAATGCCTCCACGTCTAACTGTAATAACGGTAAATATTCAAAGCAACGTGTACCCTTCTTGTCATGTAGAGATAGTAGAGAATCTTTCGATACGAATCCACGACATGGTGATTTCTGTCTTGATTGAAACCTGGAATCATATTCATATGTCCCTACATATAGTAAATTGAACCTAAATACAGGGTGTTACTAAAAGTCATAATTAGTTTTAGGAGTAGTTTTTACATCAAAAATTATGAATAAAAGTTTCTATAGAGATGTGCAGAAATGCTTTGTTTTAGAGATACAGGATGTCGAGGATTTTGTTTTTTTTTTTAGTTTATATAATGCACCTTTTAAAATTTTGAAGACGATTTATTAAAATTTAATACGGTGTGAATTGAAACCAATACTTACCTACGAAAACAGTATGTACACTCAGATTGAAAATCAACTTAATTTTTTTTAAATACGGAACTGTATTTTTTATTTAATTATTAAGAAATGTTCGACCCAAAACTAACGATGTATCACACTTAATGTTTGAACAGTAGATTTAAGATTTTTCCATAAAAGACAATGCGTTAGAGAGACACAGAAAACCAGAATCTCGCCAAATTCACAAAGAAAAATTTTAAGTACCCTAAATGAATGAGTGCATTACATCATTGGTTTTTAGAAGTCAAGGGCTTTTAAAAAACAAAATAAAAAATGCAGGTCTATTTAAAAAAAAAAAGATGATCTGACCGCGAAGAAGAAACGTCGAATTTCAAATCTATGGGCACCATCTTGTTGATAATGAAAAGTAGCTATAAAGATATAAAATGTATTTTGTGATATCTCTTCAAATACAGCCTGAAAAAAATAAAATGTATATAGCTGATTTTACGTACGTATATCCTCGGAGGTAGTCAGAATTGTCTAACTTTGTAAACTACTTATTATTCGATGTTAAATTGCGCAACTTTGCCCTATTTTAACCGACATTGTATCTCTTACGGTTACCAAGATCTCAATGCTTGTACCTCGAATTTGTAACACCTGTATATGTTTGCCTGTTTTGATTTGTTGGGATCATTGCGGTATATCACCTTAATGGTTGAGATATTCCAAGTACAACCATATGTAATTCTCTCATTGAATGTTATTTTTTAATTCATTTTTATTTTTCAATTTAGAGTGCTGTGATTTGGCAAAAACTATTAACTTACCTCCAAGAAGCCTGGGAACAATAAAATTATCTGTCTATTCACTAAACATGTTTTATACCATTTAAATATTAGTTAAACGATTTTTTAGAAAAACTCATTTTTTTAATGTCGCTCTTCGGGTTAGCCTTTACGAGTAATATATAATGATACCCACAACAATATGCAGTATTTTAAAAAAATCGGCAAATAAAGGCATAATATTCCCCATTTAAAAAACAAAAGTTAATAGCAGAAATTCGGAACTAAAAGAAGATATGGCAACCCTGTTACAGTAATATATATCATAAAATAGGTAAAAACCCAAAGTGGAGGTGCTACAGATAGAACGTTTAAACACGCATTTTAGATTTCAGAACATAAAAATAACTTTTTGGATAAAAAATCAGATTCAGCTTTTGCTGGAAGAACATTCATTGCTTTATTTTACAACTACCAATAAAATAAAGGTTGTGTTGTTTGATTGAAATATTTATATCATTGTATAAAAATACAATATATATATATATATATATATATATATATATATATATATATATATATATATATATATATTTGATAAATTAAACAATAAATCAGAATTCAATGGCCGATTCAAATTATAAACTTTTGATCAACAACAGAATCAGACACTATCACGAACCGAGAAAATAATTGTTACTTCACAGATTGTTTTGTAATCTGTGACAATAGCTTGTACAAATTTATTTAAAACTAAAATCTCGAAGTGTTGAAAGTAGTTTGCCAAATCGTCGGCATCGCACGTCATTCGAATACTATTTTTTATCTTCGCCCTCCCACTTCATATACCCACGGCCCGCCACTGCCTCAGGCCCCGCCGCGGCCGTCGCGTCGGCAGTGGCCCTAGCACCGAGCTTGCGCGTCATGTTTTTGCGTCGATTTAATGATTGAAATGCAAAGGCCACAATGCGTAAGGCTCAAATGTGGTGGGGGCCCCGGGAGACATCAGCGAGCGCAATACAAAACTGAGGATCTTTTCTTCTTTTTTTGTCATCATGTACATTTTGAGTTGCGGCCGAAAGGCCTCCAAATACGTAAAACCCGTTGACCGTTTTTTTTTTGTCATCGCAAAACTTCGCCTCGCCCAGATGAGCCCCAACCATCCAGAGTAGTTAATTTGGCCTTGTTGTTTCTAGAAAAGCAGCCTCTATAACGCAACATACGAGTCCCATTTTAATACTCATTGTTTATGAAATTAATTATTATATACACCAGGATACACTTACAACGGTATGCCCACGCACGTCTCTTCAGCATTCAGCAAGAAAATGAAATTGAAGTTTAAAAATATCAGATTATCCAAAGTGCTCATCGTGAGGATTCGTGAAATTTATTTTGATTAAAACAATTAATTAATTTAAAACAAAAATTAAGAATGCTGCAAGTAAAATAATTGCAGGGGAAACTTCCATTCATATTTTATAACATTTGTTACTTGAGTTGCTGCATAGTGCCGTCTATTGACATTTTTAGTTTTTACTTGCAATTGAAAAATACAAACCAGGTTCAACCAAATACAGGTAGCTAAAACCATATTGTTCTATTTTTATAGTAAAAATAACCTAAATTACCATTTTTTTTTTTATTTATCTTATCAGCTTGACGGTAAGCAACAATCCACATTTTTGAAAATGTATTATTTTGGAAATTTGAAATATCTTATATCTGTCACTTTTGTTTTTCGATTATAATTTCAATCTCGATTTCTACTGCCCGCAAATGCACAGGTAGGACACAATAAACAGTATTGAAAATAAGATCTATAGATTCAAAATAATTAATTTAATAAATTTACAAACATTTTATTGAAGCGTAAATTCTACAAACGTTTTCAAATGACAATGCATTACGGCCTATTTGACTCCCAAACGCTGTACATCGTTGTGACGTATTTGCGCGTGAAAGACGAGTTTGAATTCGATCCGTATCATGGTCGTGCACAAATGATATTAAAAATTCAGCAAGCAAGATTATTAGAATGCAATCCAATGTTAGCGCAATACGCAAACCAACGAAGTCGGCTCATACTTCAGAACACAGAATACCAGACCAGAGGGGCTCCAGAATTTTACAAAACTTTTTTGGCGCGAAGACTTCTCTTTCGTGTGACGACACATTCGCAAATTAATATGGTTATCGAACGCACTCACTTAAACACATTATATTTCTTTTGGGAGGCTATAGATGGCGACACTTCCGATAATAAAAATGCATTCGAGGGGCTTGTATTCAATGGTAATTGGTTTCAATGAAAATAGATAATTACAGAAATTGCTGTAAATGAAAATACCATTCATAAAAATTGATAATCGGTTATATTGTTTCCCACAGAATACTACAAAGGTATTCGTTAAATATTGGATAAATATGGATTTCAACAAATTTGTAAGTAATAAAATTATATTATAATAAAAAAATGCATTTTAATTATAATAATATAATGAAAATTGAATTAATATTGTAAACGCCCATCCAAATATCCTGACATACATTTTAATAGCTAAATCAAATTAATTGATAGTTAAAAATCTATATGAAGGCTTTAGCTCTGAATGTTCCAAGGATTCAGTTAAAATTACATTTTTATTGTAATATTATAAATTAAATTGCCATAATGAAGTCCCATTCAATTTAAATTAATTACGGGTATATAGCAAACTAAAAAGTAAAACGGCGTTCCATAAAAGACAGTATATTTGTTTTTCCATTACCATGTGCCGAACTAAAATAGGTCACATTTCACTATTCCTAATAAAAGGATTTATTAATTTACCGGTTTTTTTTGTTAGTTTTTCAATCCCTCTGTTTATTTTTATTTTCTGTAATCACATCAGCTAGTGAACATAACATAACAGTAAGTAAATTAAAAGGAACAAGTTACCTATTCAAATAAAATTTTTAACATAGCAATGAATTACAAGGACCTTTTTAGCACTAAAATATAAAAAAACTATGTGATACCCTACAATCTTAATGCTTATCATTTTTCTCTACCTTATTAGACAAAAAAGTTAATTGTGGGTTTAATTTATATTCAATTATTATTTTTTTAAATTGTACGTACAATTGAAAAACGCATTAATATACCAGGAATTCCATTTAAAAAATAATATTTTTTAGTGATTTACTTTGTTGACGCACGGACGTGGACAAATTTTTACATGATGCACAAGTGGTCACTACATAATATTTCAAATATGGTTTGTTGCCAAATTTAATCTAGTTTAGATTCCTGTCAAATTATTATTACTTACCTAACTAACTTATTTCCTGAACCTCACCTACATCTTAATATTTCTAACTATTTATATGATAAAAAGCAAACAAACTGCACTTTAAGGCTTGTTACCGCAAATCGAGTAACTAAACCAAGACTAACACGAACAAATAAGGTAGAAGGGTAATAAAAATTTGGTCAAATAAAAAAGGGCTGACGCACGTGGATAAAGTCAATGAGCGACGTCAAATCGTAAGCACCACAAAGAGTCACGCTATGTCCTAGGTGAACGCGATTTACGCGGTGCGGGCGACGCGCGACGCGGTGGAGATGTCGCGATCGTCGCAGTATATAAAACACAAAGAAAACAATCGCGTTGTCCGAACTGGCTGCGGGGTTGGCGCGATTTTTACGATTTCGCGTTGTCGCATCGCACGCGTCGTTTGAAAAATCAAATTGTTTGTTTCTAACCGCGAATCGCTGGCAGTTGTCGTTGATCACGAACAATGGAAGTACTTATTTCGGAGATACAAAAAAGGAATATTTTGTGGAATAAATGGAACGCACGCTACAAAGACAAGAGTTTTAGTAGAAAAGGAATGGGAATGTGTAGCCAAAAGCACAGGATTAACAAGTAAGTTAAACATTTTTAATTTTATTTTTTTTATTGGATTAATTGAAACAAACTAAACAGTGGCGTTACTTAAATTTGATTTGCAGAAAAATACTGAGTAAAAGTTTTCCTTACAACTTCAGCTTCCCTGGCAGAACGATTATTTGACTTAGATGCATTTAAACTAGGCATTATGTCCTTTATGTTGTTTTCAGCTGCCGAAACATTAATAAATAAATCTTTTTCCATATCTAAAATAATATTATGTAAGATACAAACTGCTTTCACAGACTTTTGTGCCTAATACTGAAATGGTTTTAGATAGTGACAAAGAAAGTGAAAACACACGAAACATGGAAACAACAGTGACTCCAACATCAGCAGCACTAAGTGTGCCATCAGTTTCAGTCAATTTCACCGGTGATCAAGGTTTACAGACACAAACGCAATCATCTTCTAGAACATCTACATCTCGTCATTATAAGAAGAAAAGAACAGAAGCATCAGATGAATCCGTAGAACGCCAGCTTTTAAAAATAGAATCTAAAAAACTTGAAATCCTTAACCAGCCAGAAGATGATGACCTTATGTTTTTTAAATCGTTGCTGCCTTATTTCAAACAAATGAATCCCATTCAAAAACTACGCATAAGGAGCAAGTTTCAAAATATTATCATTGAAGAAATGACCAATCCGCTGTTCGGCGCTTCTAACGTTTTACCTTCGAATACAGATCCATCCGCTGCATCATCACTTATTACAAGCTACTCACAAAATCATCTTGTAGCATCTTCACGTAATGCTGTTTATCCTCACACGAATCCTTCCCCCGTAACGTCATTAAATACAAGTTACTCGTACGACACCTCATCAGTAGTGTCCCCTACGTCACTTCAAAGTCCTGTTTCAGACTCTAACCCCCTGCACTCCCTTCAGTATATCCAAAATAATGACACATCTCTTTCAACAGATCACATGCATTATTAATAACATTGTGTAAGTTTACTTTATTAATAAATATAAAAAAATATCCATTTGTATGATTTTATGTACAGGGTTGTCCAACGAAGGGTAAACACCTTTATAATTTCTTTATTTTACAAGATATTGAAAAATGGTAAAAACAAAAGTTGTAGGTATTTTAGAGAGGAATAAGGATAATTTATGATAAAAACAATTGAACATCAAATAAAAAAATTACGCGAAAAAATTATGGTTATTTTGCTTATTTTAAATGAAACACCCTGTATATTATTGCATTTTTGGATTCTCCCGAAAATTCTAAACACTTTTTATATAAGATATTACACCTTTAAACCTAATAGTTTCGGAGCTATGAACAGTTGAAAATCAGTATTTTGGCTAATTTGCATTATTGTAAAACCTATCTAATGAAATAGGTACCATGAGTATACGAATGTTGGTACTTCAGCTTGTACCATAGTAAGCACCACTATTAATTAAAGTGACCAAGAGGCCGATTTTTACTTGTTTTTAGCTTAAAAACATATGAATTTAGGAATAACGAAGTGGCAACATATCTGCAATAACTAAACGAGTAGATATTAAATAACGACGGAACAATATTTATTATAAACAAAATATATGTTTCAAAAAAAAACTCGTGGCTGATTTTCCTCATTAAAAAAAGGCTTGTTAACAACTCTCTTCTTATAATCCGCATTCCCGGGCTCGCTGCAGAATCTAACTCCTAATTTCTTTAACGTGTTTAAACTTGGTTATCGTCTATCGAGATACCTGTGCAAATACTGTCGTTTGGTTGCCGGGCAACAACTTAATCAAAGATTTGTCAAACTTTCGGTAGTTTACTTTTTAAAGAATATTATTTTAGTGAAGTTGTTAGTTGTTAAAGATGAACAGAAACGTCACACGTTATTCCAAAGCCGAAATGATAGATTTGTTAAATATATTGGCGAGGAATGGTTATCAGTTAAGACCGTCCAAACGAGAGTATCTGGACAGATATCCCGATAGACGACAACCAAGTTTAGGAACATTAAAAAAATTAGGAGTTAGATTCCGCGAGACTGGAAACGTGGATTATAAGAAGAGAGTCGTTGTTAACAAGCCTGTTCTCAATGAGGAAAATCAGCTAAGAGTTCTGCTTTCCATTTATGAAAATCCAATTCAAAGTACCAATTCTCGGAGCGAAGCACTTGGTATGTCTTACACATCTGTGAAGAGAATTTTACAAAATCACAAAGTCCATCCCTATCGTATTTCATATCACCAAAAGTTACTACCTGGAGATATAGAAAAAAGAGTAGATTTTTGTTCTTGGGCTATAGAGAAAACTTACCAACACCCTGACTTTTTAGAAATGTGTTATTCACAGATGAGTCTACGTTTAGGAGTGACCGTACTATGAACCGACATAATATAAGGTACTACAGTCAACAAAATCCTAATTGGAGAGGGGAAATTATGAAACAAGGAAGATGGTCCGTGAACGTGTGGGGTGGCATTGTAAACGATTATATTATTGGACCATATTTTTTCCAGGGTAATTTAACTGGTAACATATATTTAAACTTTTTAAGGGAGTCACTGCCGATTTTATTAGAAAATGTGAACATTCAAGTTAGAAACAATATGTGGTTTCAACATGATGGGGCCCCACCGCATGGCACACGTGATGTCACATACTTTTTAACTGAACGTCATGGATCGAATTGGATAGGTAATAGGGGGAATCCATGGTACGTAAATAATGAAGCCGAAGGACCGATTCTATGGCCCCCTAGGTCTCCGGACCTCAGTCCTTTGGATTAATTTTTATGGGGATTCGTCGACAATTTTGTAAATGCTACGCCTTGTGAAGGTCCAAACGAAATGAAGGAGAGAATACAAGAGGCCTTTAGAGCCGTTAACAACGAAATGTTACGTAACACTCAAGAAAACTTTATAGAACGCATGCAAATGTGCTTAGCCGCTGAAGGAGGCATTTTTGAAAACTAGATTTTTTTCTCATAAGTTTTGTTTCCTTGTTCTTTGATACCTATTTGTTTAGTTATTATAGATTTTGTTTATGATACATATTGTTCCGTCGTTATTTAATACATATTCGTTAAGTTATTATAGATTTGGTTTATAATAAATATTGTTCCGTCGTTATTTAATATCTACTCGTTTAGTTATTGCAGATATGTTGCCACTTCGTTATTCCTAAATTCATATGTTTTTAAGCTAAAAACAAGTAAAAATCGGCCTCTTGGCCACTTTAATTAATAGTGGTGCTTACTATGGTACAAGCTGAAGTACCAACTTTCGTATACTCATGGTACCTATTTCATTAGATAGGTTTTACAATAATGCAAATTAGCCAAAATACTGATTTTCAACTGTTCATATCTCCGAAACTATTAGGTTTAAAGGTGTAATATCTTATATAAAAAGTGTTTAGAATTTTCGGGAGAATCCAAAAATGCAATAATATACAGGGTGTTCCATTTAAAATAAGCAAAATAACCATAATTTTTCCGCGTAATTTTTTTATTTGTTGTTCAATTGTTTTTATCATAAATTATCCTTATTCCTCTCTAAAATCCCTACAACTTTTGTTTTTACCATTTTTCAATATCTTGTAAAATAAAGAAATTATAAAGGTGTTTACCCTTCGTTGGACAACCCTGTACTTACCTTAAGGTTAGAAAAAGCCTTTCCTGTACTGAAATAGGCACTTGAAAATTAGTTGAACAATGATAACATGAATCGCGTATTGTCTCCACTATATAGTCAAAAGTAGACGGAATCATTCTAGTGTATTGTCGAAAGGCATTTTCATCTGCTCGTAACTGGGCATACAGATGATGAAATTCCCCGAAATGCAGTCTATCTTTGTAAATTTCATGTTTGCTTTTTCTCTTCTTTTTAATTTTATTTAAAATTCTTAGCTTGCCCAAAATATTATCTGTCAATAATATCTTACGTGCCAGTTCTGTCGGAGCCATCTTAAACTAAAATGCGTTCTGTTGTCGCCTTTATCGTTTTTACATCGGACTTGATTGCGATTGTCGCTTGTGCTTAGCGATGCGAGCGATACCCGCAACGCCCGCACCGCGGAAATCGCGTTCAGCTAGGACATAGCGTAAGAGCCATATCCACGAGAGCGTCTGCCGCGTGTTTCCATGTTTTTATAGGATTTATACATTGAAGTCGACCAGACTACAAAATACGTAACTGTAACTAAGATACTCTTTTGTAACTAAAATTACCTTTTGTAACTAAAGATACTTTTCAAAAGTAACCGTTACAAGTTACTCAACAAAGGTATCTTTAGTTAGTTACCAGACACTTTTTTCTTAATTAAAAAAGTAACTAAGTTTTTTCAGAATAACTTAGTTACTTTAATATAACTTAGATATTAGATACTACCAGCTCTGTAAAAGACATAATTTTAAAGTATTTGTTTCGCCAAGAAAACATGGAGTTGAATAAAGAGCATTATAGAGCTGCAATTTTTTCAAGCGTGGCCAAAGCCGTAAAGAATGTTTTTGCTACTGTAAAGCGGTGGTACGATGAATTAAAACCTGGTACCTTGGATCGTTTGGTATACGTCATTACAGATTACATTATTTATTACTCCTTTGACAGAATCGTGATCAGCCGCGGCTGCTTAATTCGTTGAATATAATTAATAATACAGTTAGATAAGTGTATGTATCATATCGACATAATATGGAATAATGGGCGATATTTATTTTTCTACTCCTGTATTAGTAAACATCCTCTTCAGAGTTCAGTTCACTCAATAAGACGCATAATTTTGGGTTATGATGTATAGTGCGGCAATCAAATTAACATTGCATAGCATTAGCATAGCACCTTACCATTCTCTTTATGTAATATACTATTACGTACATTACTTGTTCAATATAAAAGCCGAATGGTTTTTATATCTCCAGTAAAATTACAGTTTTGAGAATTACCTATTTTACCCTGTTCAACTTATTTTTAATTATTTACTTCAAAGCAATTATTAATTTTTTCAACCCTGGTGTTTAAATGTAATCAAATTAAAGTCTTAGTGAAGATTTGTGGCAGTAAGACAGTAGGAAAAATAGTGTACCGGGTGGTCGAAATTGGTCTGTTTTAACAGAGAAAACCTATTTCCTGACTAGATAGAGCAAAACTGACTGGTCATGGGCTCGATTTCTGAGAAATGTTTAATGGCAAAAACCGCCTGCCGATATTTTCACTGCCAACTGAGATATAGGGCGTTTTTCAATTTTCGGCCATTTTGAAAATTGTCCATAACGGAATATTAACATTCTGCAAAGACATTCTAAAGGCACTTTTTTATGTGCAATCCAGTGGCGTACTCAGATTTTTTCTATAGTTGTCCGTTTTATCATAAATAGGCAAAACTTTTTTTTTTCAAATGGAAATCATAGTAGGCTATAAATTATAAAAAATGCTCGCGTTTAGCCCTTTTCAGTGATATAAAGTTGTAGGTACTTATTTTCAAAAATAACGAAAATATTAGGTGTTTTTGGTTTACATCGAAGTAGGCCTTGGAATAATGACGCGCGTTCAATATTTTGAATATATTGCTGTCAGATTACTGTAGTCTGGTGTAATTATTGCGTTTTGGTGTTATCTTTATAAAGTTGTGTTAAGTTGCTGACAAAATATGTTTGAGAATTATGAAAAGTATGATATGTTAAAATGTTACATATTATCTAACGAAGTTCCTGAAGCAGCTAGTGAATTATATTTTAATACATTTCCCGAGCGACGTCAACCGGATAACCGAATTTACCAAACATTAAAAAGTAATTTAGTAAATTACGGAAGTTTTAAAAAGTTAAGAACAAGACATTATGAACTAAAGGAAGAAAAGGAAATCCAGCAGCTAAATATAATTGGTGAGGTATTAGATCATCCTGGCACCTCCTCTCGAACATTGGCTAATATAACGAATGTTCCAAAGACCACCGTTTTAAAAATACTCAAAAAACATAAATTCAAACCGTACAGAACGAGAAGAGTTCATCAACTCCGTGAAGGGGACGCCGCTAGAAGATTGAGATTTTGTCAGTGGTATGAGCAAAAATTCATGGAGAATGAGAATTTTCCATTAAATATTATTTGGAGTGATGAATCCAGAGTAGATACTTCTGGTATATTTAATAGATATAATTCATATCACTGGTCCACTGAAAATCCACACGTAGTTGTGCAACAAGACCGGCAAGGTCGGTGTGGATTCAATATATGGGTGGGGATATTCCGAGGAAGATTTGTGGGACCTTATTTTTACGATGGAAATTTAACTGCAGATGATTATGTAAATATTTTGCGCACATATATTGTCCCTTTGTTGGAAGACATACCTTTAGCTGATGCCAGAAATATCTACTATCAACAAGATGGTTGTCCCCCGCACAATGCAAGGATCACAACTGATCTTTTAAACTTCGAATTTCAAGAAAATTGGATTGGTACGTGGGGCCCCATACCTTGGCCTGCTAGGTCCTGTGACTTAACTCCCTTAGATTTTTTTTTGTGGGGAAGATTGAAGGACTTGATATTTAAAGGAAGAACCTTTCACACAAAAGAAGAATTGCAAGAGGCCACTAGGCAAGCTTTTGCATCTATTAGCCCAGTTGAACTAATAAATAGTTGCAACTCGGTACGCAAAAGATGCTTAGTTTGTATTCAACAGGGAGGGGCTCAATTTGAACAACTTCTCTAAATATATTTATCAGAAACCTATCTAACTAAATACCTAGATTTTCATAATTATTTTTTATTTTCACTTGTAGCTGTAAATAGTAGTTTAGTTTGTTAATTTTGTTCAACTTTGCTATGTAAACAAAAAAAAATAAAAAAAATTAATAATAAATAATTAAAATAACGTTAGCTAGTGTTATTTAAAGTTGTGTTTAAGTTGCTAACAAACTATAAATCTTAACAATACATAATTGAGATATTGTCATCACAAATCAAAGCCTACTTCGATGTAAACCAAAAACACCTAATATTTTCGTTATTTTTGAAAATAAGTACCTACAACTTTATATCACTGAAAAGGCCTAAGCGCGAGCATTTTTTATAATTTATAGCCAACTATGATTTCCATTTGAAAAAAAAAAGTTTTGCCTATTTATGATAAAACGGACAACTATAGAAAAAATCTGAGTATGCCACTGGATTGCACATAAAAAAGTGCCTTTAGAATGTCTTTGCAGAATGTTAATATTCCGCAAAATAAAAAAGTTATGGACAATTTTCAAAATGGCCGAAAATTGAAAAACGCCCTATATCTCAGTTGGCAGTGAAAATATCGGCAGGCGGTTTTTGCCATTAAACATTTCTCAGAAATCGAGCCCATGACACCTAAGTCAGTTTTGCTCTATCTAGTCAGGAAATAGGTTTTCTCTGTTAAAACAGACCAATTTCGACCACCCTGTACATTACTCTGTGAAATTGATCGTTCTCAATCTCGAAGGCTTTCTCGTTTGAAAACTTCCACTTACTACACTTATCGTTAGCATACGTAATATGCTACTTTCCACGAATGCTATCGAAACACACACTTCGCAAGATCTGAAAATGGCTAATTTCGTAAGGCGTCGGCTCAAATTTGTTTAACTTTGCTCTGTCCTCCGTCCTCGTGTAAAAAAAAGTTTCGTTATTTTTTTAATATCGTATATAAATTTTCGAAAATGCTCGACGTTACGAAGAGGGTTTAATTAATGTTAAGTTAAGCAAAAAACCCTGTAACTGATTATGTTTATAAGATTTGCAGAATAAATAAGTTATGATATAGTTCCTGAGTAAAAATATTTAATTTAAGGTTTTGTACTGTCTGTGGCGCTCGAGCCCCCAGAACACTAAGAAATTGAAGCAAACAGTATTGAATTTGAATATATTATAACAATTGCTTACCTTAACATCTCCTTTTACAAACGCATGAAGATCATTAACGGTGAATCCATTAAAATAACTTTTCCACTCATTTGGAAAAAATGACAAAATTTGGTGGGTTAAAATATCGGTGTTTCTACAATTATATATCCACTGATATTGTTTCAAAAATGTTAGGCTTCTTCCTAAGTAGTGTTCCGCCGAATCAAAATGGTATGAAGACATCTGCAACCAATGTAGTTACATACCTAAAAAATGTGGATTTTGTTGCATCGCATCATGATTATGCGTCTTGGGGTAATGCACAAACACGTTATGTTAAAATAATATATTAATATCAAATTAACTAAAGTGGCTCTTAATGTTCATTTTAAATGTATCATTCTTTAAAACGTCATCATTCCTTTATTTTTGTACACTTATTTTTTAAACCTTTTATTAGGCAGTTTTTTCACTTGTTAGAGAAGTAACAAGTTAAAACAATCCGTCCTTATGATTGAAAACTTCTCCCGTATTAAAAAAAATGTATTTTTACATTCCAGTACTGATATATTTCATTTTCATTTTTGACCTTTTCTATCATTTTACACATCTTAAAATCAATTACACTCCGTTGTTTCATAGTAGGTAGAGTTGAGTCACCGTGGTAGAATTAAAATTCGATTCTCTGCATAAACTTACTATCCTGTATAAAAATTATATTAATGAATTAAATGTCAAAACTAGTGAAACTCCACTATTCACACGTTCGTGTTGTTAATTCAATCAATCAACCAATCAATAGCTTTATTGTCAAAAGTACGAAAAGTTCTTATGGACAAAGCATACAAACTACAAATCTTTACAATCAACTAAACAGGAGAAAAAAGAAAAAAATATATAAATAAATTCATTTACAATAGTAACTAAGAATAGCTTGTCTCGCATACATTAACCCCTTGAGACCTGATTTTTATTTTGGCGGGATAAAAATTATTTATGTGCAAATAATGAATTAAGGGGTCCCTCTGAAGGGTATAGTGAGTAAACTAAAATTTTTGAAACAATTTTTCTCAAAAAAAAAACATGTGCATAATTATGCCCAAATTGCTTTAATGCTCAAAAAAATAATACAACATAAACAAACTAAAAAAAGTAAAAATCCGTAAAAAAAGTAAAAAAAAGTTATTTTCTATGATAAGTAACAAAACAGTTTCTCTCTTTTTTAATACACAAATGTACTCCACACTTTTCGCAATAGAAATGGGTTTTTTTACAACATTTTTCATTTTTGCACCTTTTCCCCTCCTTGCTCCCATCCAGATGTGGCAAATGATCTATAGTATCATATTGGACCTCGGGACATGGCCTAATTTCGTCGGTCCATCTTGGAATTTTTGTCTTCGATATTTCAGGCGTTCCGCTACTGGGCCTTCCTCGTTTGGCTGGAGTTTGGACAGGTTTACCAACTTTCACTAAACACTCCGCTAATCTTAGGCGTACCTGTTGTTGTTTACAGTCTCGTTTATACTCGAACCAGCTATTGACCACAGCCAAATCTACTGCGTGGAATATAAGACGCAGTGTCCACTTTCTAGATCGAATATAAATTCGGTAGAGCCCAATCATTTGGTCGAGCAAATCCACTCCACCCATTGAATGATTATATAACTTAACAATTTCTGGTCTTGCAATATCAATATACCTCTTCTCGATCTTATCCCACCTGGGAACCAAGTCTTCCTCTCCAACACCTACAAAATTCGATGCGAGGACGACTGAACGATTATCCATCCATTTTACTAAAGCAATGTCCCCATTTTCGGTTGTCAATTCATCATTAGATCCCCTACCTCTTTACTGTGCCAGTAGCATAAATTTTTTTATGCTTTAGGACTTGCAAAAGTTGAAACGACGAAAAATAATTGTCAAAATATAATTTGTGTCCAGGTCTCTGTATACGCTGAGAAAGATGAATGACAACTGATGCTCCAAGACCGAATGTTCTCAGGTTTTCTACATTCAAACCAGTGGAAGCCCCTTGGTAAATCACGAAATCGTATGCCATTCCGGATTTTCCACACAGAACAAATATTTTCACACCCCAGGGAGTCGGCTTTCCTTTTGTGTATTGCTTGATTGACAAGTGGCCCCTGAACGGTACAATTTGTTCATCAAAAAAAGTTATTTTCTATGATAAGTAACAAAACAGTTTCTCTCTTTTTTAATACACAAATGTACTCCACACTTTTCGCAATAGAAATGGGTTTTTTAACAACATTTTTCATTTTTGCACCTTTTCCCCTCCTTGCTCCCATCCAGATGTGGCAAATGATCTATAGTATCATATTGGACCTCGGGACATGGCCTAATTTCGTCGGTCCATCTTGGAATTTTTGTCTTCGGTATTTCAGGCGTTCCGCTACTGGGCCTTCCTCGTTTGGCTGGAGTTTGGACAGGTTTACCAACTTTCACTAAACACTCCGCTAATCTTAGGCGGAAGTCCAAAAGACCCATCTGCAATTTTTGGGGTACCTGTTGTTGTTTACAGTCTCGTTTATACTCGAACCAGCTATTGACCACAGCCAAATCTACTGCGTGGAATATAAGACGCAGTGTCCACTTTCTAGATCGAATATAAATTCGGTAGAGCCCAATCATTTGGTCGAGCAAATCCACTCCACCCATTGAATGATTATATAACTTAACAATTTCTGGTCTTGCAATATCAATATACCTCTTCTCGATCTTATCCCACCTGGGAACCAAGTCTTCCTCTCCAACACCTACAAAATTCGATGCGAGGACGACTGAACGATTATCCATCCATTTTACTAAAGCAATGTCCCCATTTTCGGTTGTCAATTCATCATTAGATCCCCTACCTCTTTACTGTGCCAGTAGCATAAATTTTTTTATGCTTTAGGACTTGCAAAAGTTGAAACGACGAAAAATAATTGTCAAAATATAATTTGTGTCCAGGTCTCTGTATACGCTGAGAAAGATGAATGACAACTGATGCTCCAAGACCGAATGTTCTCAGGTTTTCTACATTCAAACCAGTGGAAGCCCCTTGGTAAATCACGAAATCGTATGCCATTCCGGATTTTCCACACAGAACAAATATTTTCACACCCCAGGGAGTCGGCTTTCCTTTTGTGTATTGCTTGATTGACAAGTGGCCCCTGAACGGTACAATTTGTTCATCGATGCATACATTTTCTTCTAAATCTAACTCTCCGCAACGATTTCTAATGGCATCAAAAAGAGGGCGGACCTTATACAATTTATCGGTGGAATTTTCTGGAATCTCCAAGTTATTGACGCAGTGTAAATTTGTCCGAAGTTGAAAAAATCTATCTCTGGTCATTGTATCTCTGAAAAGATTTATGTAAAGGGACTTATTCCAAAATAGACGTACTTTAGGAAATTTGAGGCAGCCTATCGCAATGTGTAATCCAAAGAGACTTTTTAGTTCCGAGGTTTTTGTTGGTTTGAAATGAATGTTTTTTTGGTGGGCATATATATTTGTAAACTCTGCCATTTTTTCAAACTCATCATCATTTAGATATTTTTGAAAATATTCCAAAGGGCTTTTTAGTCCTTCAGGCTCGCTATCGCTCTGGTCTAATTCATCCCAGACAATATCAGGATTATGAAATTCACGTTTACACCACTTAATTTTATCCTTTTGAGTTATAATGGAGTTATAGTTTGACTCAGTCACTCTTCCTGCAAATAACGACAATGGCAAATCATCTTCATCTTCCCAGTGGGTTTCAGGATTTTCAAGACTTTTTGAATCAACTTTGTCTGCGCCTATACGAACAATATGCGGCGTAGTAGTTTGGAATTCATTGTCCTCCTCCCCTCCTTCATCGTCGCTCAACTCCAAATCGGAACAATTCTCCAGAAAATGCAGTAAAATAGCCGCATCTCCTTCATTTTCTGGGTCATATCTCTTATCTAAAAAAAACGACTTATTATAAGCGCCCATTTGAGTCAACTGTGCAGAATTATGACTATTAATAAAAGCTTATTTGTTTCAGACAAACAACTCTTGAGACCAATTGTGCATAATTATGCCGCCCAACAAAAAAGGTCATTTTTATTGAACTTTGATAAAATATATTGACAAAATATACATGTATATGTTTAGTTCAAACCTTTATTGATAATATTAGGCAAAATAAAATAATTTTTTTCATCACCCCGCAACGATGATCAAAGAATTATTTTTACTTACCTTGTCTTGCAGCCATCGTGCAAACCGTTGTAATGTCAAAAAGTTGTAGTTCCCACATTTGTCACAGGATGGCTCCACTAACATTACACGTTACAAGAAACATGTCCATTATTATGCACTTTTCGTCTAAGCGCTAAAAAAATTTTTTTTCAAGGAGAAAAAAATAGGTGAAAATTATGTGCATAAGTATGCACACGGGGTCTCAAAGGGTTAAATTAAATTACAATAGTAGTCAAATAGAACTAGTTAAAATATAAAATAGAAATACTAATAACAAACGAGAAACAAAAGGTAGTAAAACTTGTATATATAAAATATTACTTAACAAATACAATGCAAATAATAGAACTACAAACCAATAAAGACAAAGACAATTAGTGCAAATAAACATTAGAATAAAACAATACAGGACCCAATAATTACAAAGAACAAACAAGCGGGCGTTATTCTTATTTTAACCTGTCTAAAAAATATTCATTCACAGAATAATAAGCCCTCCATTATGCAATTAAATTCCCTTAAGTGGATAGGGAGATGATTAAAAATTTTTTTACTATTATAGATCACAGAACTTTTGATTAAAGAGGAGATTGGTATTGGAGGACGCGTAATATGAGAGCTTCGCGTTGAGTAAAATGACTGTGCATTTATTTCGCCTTGATGTTTTTGAAAAGTTAGACCTGCAGTTTCCAAGATGAAAATACATGGTAAAGTTAGTATTCTTCGCGATGTAAAAATTGGTTTACAAGATTCACGAGGTCTGATGCAATACGTATATCTAATGGCTCTTTTCTGTATCACAAAGATCGATTTAAACAAGTAGCCACTACAGGATCCCCAAAAACATATTCCGTATCTCAAATGAGATTCAACCAGCGCAAAAAAATTAATTATGATCTGCGATTGCCATCCCTTCCAACTTCCATCCTGAATATGATTGCTAATAACACATGTGTGGAAGAACAAACAGAACGGTTTTATTTCTTAACAATAACAGTTGTATTTATCAAATAATCTGGCATATGTCTGGTAAGTTTAATAGTTCTCCTAATTCTGAAAACCGTTCCGTATTTTCGGTATTTAGATATAAAACCTGGTTCCGGAAAACTTTTCTAATAGTATTTTTTTTGCATCTTTCCTTAAAAAACTTAATTTTCTTTTTTCGACCCTGTAGTTATTCAACATCAGTTTGGTCTACAGCTACCAACGAAATCGTTAGATTCAATTTGTAGTAGCTAAGCGCAAAGAACGCTTTTGTACATTTTGTTATATGTATTTTTCAATTAAAGAAATGTTATTAAACTTTAGAAAAATCCCTAGATTGTATAAATGACAATACTTTTGTCTATAATTAGCATATTTTATTTCTCTTTAAATAATTTTTATGTAAAAATCCAGAATGGCTCGTATTTTTCTACCAAACTCAATTATTAACAAATTATTAAACAGTTTAATATTTTCAGGTTATTTCAAAGATTATCTGTTTTATTTTTCATAAATAACCAATATATTTAATTAATTGGAATATGTAAAGGACGGTCATCTCCCTCCTCTTCCGAGTCGTCCCTATTCGCTCCACCACTGGTACAAGAGAAAAACTAGGAGTTGGGACAAAAAAACAGTACAAGTCAGAAACATACAAGACAACTTCAACAAAAAACTTTATTACAAATATTTCATAAATAACAATACCGATTTACTTTACTCTAAGTCACGCATTATCTACAACGGTCCACATCTCATTACTTCTTGATGATAATGCATCCGCTTTTTCAGTCTTTGGTCCCAAAATAACTTTACTTGAATGCAGAACATTTGAGTCTCCTAAGTATTGTTCAGCTACTGATTCTATATTTTTCTTTCCTACGGACATTATTTCTGCCCTATGCCTTTGAAGAGTATCAGGCGTTAGCCTTTTAAGAAAATCATCACATCCTTTTAAACTCGGCGGTATGGGAGCATCTACAGCTTGAAACACGCCCAATTTCGCTTCTAGCATATCTTGATCTGTTATATCTTTCAAATTGGATTTAAGCCAATCATAGGAACTATCAAATACATCTAATGTCTCGAGATTCTTTGGGTCTCTGTAACTAAAATATGAAAATACCCCATCTGACGTCAATCTGGCTCCTGCACCATAAGCCCCTCTTTTTTCCCTTAACTCTGGATGAAGATATTTCGCTGAAAGTAACTTTGCTAAAACTTTCAAAGGCGCATGTTCAGGTTTAGTGTATGGAGTAGTCAGAACAGCTTTACTACAAAAATTAACAGGCACATTCAAGATGTGATGTTGGCAATTAATTGACTCAGAAGCAGTCCATATTTTTCCTATGACATATGAATTATCCCGAACTTCTTGTCCTATCACTTTATTACTTTCTGGAAGACCGCTAATGAAATTTTCGTAGGAACGTAGTACATTGGATTGGTTTTCAGACGATATATTCAATGCAACCCTAAAAGTAAAGATGTAATTAATAAATAAATTATTTTTGATATAAAGAAGTTAATTATTATATTATTTCAAAAATTTGGCTCTGACCATAGGTGTACATAAACTTTCTTTTTAAAACATCTTTAAATGTGCGGTCTTGCCACTTCTAAGCTAAACCGATGGTAACATTCGTTTTCTAAATAGAATGTCCTTTATTCTTTTTTTTAAACCTTCTGCCTATTTGTCCAATATAATATTTTGAACAAATTCCACAATTTAATTTGTAAACAGCGGAATTATTTATTGTTTTTTTTGGTTTTCGTTTATTGTTTTTGAAATATCTGCCAAGACTGTTGTTGGACCTAAAAGCAACAGTTGCAGTATTTTTTGAAAACTTAGCAACATTTGATGTTGTTTCTCCCGTATAAATAAAAATATGAAATTGATTTTTTTAAAACTTATTAGTACGATAAACTAACTGTAATACTTTTACTTCCCTCGTAAAAGGGAAGTATTCTAATCGTGAAAAAAATCACTCTCCGAGATTTTTTCACTCTTCGCGTTTCAGGGTCCCTAGATGACGAAAAACATGTTTTCTCAATTCCGTCAATCTGTCTGTCTGTCTGTTCGTGGCATGACTAAAAAATTACTTAACTGATTGACTTCAAATTTTAGTCAAAAATTAAGTGGCATATGGGGATGACCTGGCAACATTTTGGTAAAAATCCAATAAGACGAAACAAATACCGACCTTACGGAAGCGTAGAAGGGCCACAATTTTTTTTATTTTTTAATTCTGAGTTTAAAGTCGGAATTTAACAAAATTCTGAGTTTAAAGTCGAATTTAACAAAATTCTGAGTTTAAAGTCAGAATTTAATAAAATTCTTTTAACAAAATTCTTAGTTCAAAGTCGGAATTTAACAAAATTCTGAGTTTAAAGTCGGAATTTAACTAAATTCTGAGTTTAAAGTCAGAATTTAGCTAAATTCCGAGTTTAAAGTCAGAATTTAACAAAATTCTGAGTTCAAAATCGAAATTTAATTATATTCTTAGTTTAAAGTCAGAAATTAACTAAATTCTGAGTTTAAAGTCGGAATTTAACTAAATTCTGAGTTTAAAGTCAGAAATTAACGAAATGCATTTTTGGCGTCTCCTGCCAAACCTGAAATTGGTGTCAGGAGATAGATAATTAAATATTAAGACAGATAAGTGAAATCCATTTCGTTGCAAGTAAACTCGTTTGAGATTTCTCGAGCTTCAAAGGTTCAAAATTGTCATTGTTCTAGCGCCATTTTCTCGAAAACAGTTAAATTTAGGCATGAGAAAAGTAACTCAATAAGTACTTGGATTTTTTAGAAAAATATAAAAATTTAATAAAATATAGGGCATTTCATTTAAAAAACGGATGATGCCTCCGGTTTGAGGTAGAAGCGGCAACACCGCGCAATTTAAAATATTTTATAATGAGAGTATATTATGTTCATCTATGGCCAAAGCGAAATTCTCAAAACATCCTATTCGTTTATTCTCCAGATATTTTTAATAGGACACTCAACTTGAATCACCCTGAAACAGAGGGGGAGCTCTGTCAGTATGTTTCGCGAGACACCCTTAAATCGTTGAAACATATATGAACCATTTCTTAAGACTTATTTATCGTTTGGTATTACCTTTTTTATTTTGTGAACCTTTTAATGTATATGTTTTCTTGTATACATTTTGGCTTTTTTTTTCAGCAATAGAAATAAATAAAAATACATAAAATGAACTAATTAAACATAGTTTAATTTGTCAGGGACTTATTTAACACTCAAAAATCAAAATAGGAAACTTTTATTTTGTACCCTCCCCCTTTTATCATTTTTTTAACTATCTGTAGTTTGGTGGAACAATTCATAGCACATTTGCCATTATTCAAACAAGAATATTGAACTTGTTTTTTTGGTTCCAGTCTGTTATACAATCGTACAGACTAAATTCTGACTTTAAACTCAGAATTTTGTTAAATTCCGACTTTAAACTCAGAATTTTGTTAAATTCTGACTTTAAACACAGAATTTAGTTAAATTCCGACTTTAAACTCAGAATTTTGTTAAATTCTGACTTTAAACTCGGAATTTAACTAAATTCTGACTTTAAACTCAGAATTTAGTTAAATTCCGACTTTAAACTCAGAATTTTGTTAAATTCTGACTTTGAACTCAGAATTTTGTTAAATTCCGACTTTAAACACAGAATTTAGTTAAATTCCGACTTTAAACTCAGAATTTTGTTAAATTC
This sequence comes from Kuschelorhynchus macadamiae, assembly GCA_030620095.1. Lineage (NCBI taxonomy): Eukaryota > Metazoa > Arthropoda > Insecta > Coleoptera > Curculionidae > Kuschelorhynchus > Kuschelorhynchus macadamiae. The sequence continues at coordinate 2,791,881 of JAUTXW010002753.1, read as the reverse complement.
TGACTTAAACTTTTAGCTAAATTCTGACTTTAAACTCAGAATTTAGTTAAATTCCGACTTTAAACTCAGAATTTTGTTAAATTCTGACTTTGAACTCAGAATTTTGTTAAATTCCGACTTTAAACTCAGAATTTTGTTAAATTCTGACTTTAAACACAGAATTTAGTTAAATTCCGACCTTAAACTCAGAATTTTGTTAAATTCTGACTTTAAACTCGAATTTAGCTAAATTCTGACTTTAAACTCAGAATTTAGTTAAATTCCGTTAAATTCTGACTTTGAACTCAGAATTTTGTTAAATTCCGACTTTAAACTCAGAATTTTGTTAACTTCCGACCTTAAACTCAGAATTTTGTTAGATTCTGACTTTAAACTCAGAATTTTGTTAAATTCTTACTTTAAACTCGGAATTTAGCTAAATTCTTACTTTAAACTCAGAATTTAGTTAAATTCCGACTTTAAACTCAGAATTTAGTTAAATTCTGACTTTAAACTCAGAATTTTGTTAAATTCTGACTTTAAACTCAGAATTTTGTTAAATTCTGACTTTAAACTCAGAATTTTGTTAAATTCCGACTTTAAACTCAGAATTAAAAAATAAAAAAAATTGTGGCCCTTCTACGCTTCCGTACGACCTAGTGAAATGTTAAAAAAAAATATTATTAGAAAACTACAATTTACAAAATTATTATTAGAAAACTACAATTTATCTCAAATTTTGCGAAAACATTAAGTATTATGTTGAAATCAACTGGTAACATTTTGGTACGACTCCAAGATGGCGGAACAAAATAGCGGCTTAATAAAATATTAAAAAATTCAGCGTGAAAAACTGCTTAAAGGTTTGATTTCAAATTGTGAGCCGTAACTAATTGTGGTATAGCGATCAACTAGTAAAATGGTGGTACTAATCCAAGATGGCTGCACAAAATGGTGGCCAAATAAAATGTTTGTAATGGTGAAAAATCACCCGATCAGGTTTTACACAAGTTTGCGTTTTAGCGTCGCCAGATGTCTGTCTGTCAGTTTGCGGCAAACTAATCCGATTGACTTCAGATTTTGACCAAAATTTAAGGGTCATATGAGAGTGATCTGGTAATATTTTGGCAAAAATCCAGTATGGCAAAACAACATGGCGGCCTAGTTAAATGCTAAAAAATTATTATGAAAAACTGCTTATCCAATTTATTTCAAATTTTGCATAAACATCAAGTATTATGTTAGAATTAAGTGGTTATATTTTGGTACGAATTCAAAATGGCTGAACAAAAGGGCGGTATAATAGAATATTTAAAAATGCAGCCTGAAAAAATTACTTAGTGGAACGATTTCAAATCGTGTGCCATAACTAATTGTGATATAGGGCTCAACTAGTAAAATTGTGTTACTAATTCAGGATGGCGGAACAACATTGCGGCCAAATAAAATTTTTGTAATCGTGAAAAAATCACCCTCTCAGGTTTTACATATCTTCACGTTTTAGCGTCCCTAGATGCCAAAAAAACATGTTTTATCAATTCCGTCGGTATGTCCGTCAGTTCGCGATATATCTTAAATACTACTTACCCGATTGACTTCAAATTTTGACCAAAAATTAAGGGTCCTATATGGCGAAACAATTTTAAAAAAAATTGTTAAAGTGGTGTATTATTTGGGGTTAAGATCCAGTAAAAAGAAGTATATTTTTTAAATTGTCAACGTTTCGCAACTTAATTGTTCCATCCTCATGACACATATAGATCCTATATCCTGCATGAAACCCATATTATCAGTCTTTACCTACTCCGCTGGTCCGCATATTTCGCAGATATTAAGTTTTTAAATGGATTTCGTTAATAATCCTCCTGTTGTTATGTTAGAGTGGTGTATTATTTGGGGTTAAGATCCAGTAAAAAAAACAAAAGTCTATTTTTAAATAGTCGACGTCTCCCCACTTTATTGTTGCATCCTCAGGACACATATAGATTCTATATCCTGCATGAACCCCATATTATCAATCTACCTACTCCGTTGGTCCGCAGATATTTCCCAGATATTAAATTTCTAAATGGTTTTTGTTAACGATCCTCTTGTTTTTATGCTAGAGTGGTGTATTTTTTGGGGTTACGATCCAGTAAAAAAAAAGTCTTTTTTTAAATTTTCAACGTTTCGCAACTTTATCGTTGCATTCTCAGGACGCATAGATTTTATATCCTGCATGAACCTATTCTTTACCTATTCCGTTAGATCGTAGATATTTTCTAGATATTAAGTTTCTAAATGGGTTTCGTTAACGATCTTCTTGTTGTTAGAGTGATGTATTATTTCTGATTAGGAAATATCTGCGGACCATCAACGGAGTAGGTAAAGACTGATAATACGGGTTTCATGCAGGATATAAAATCTATGTGTCCTGACGATGCAACAAAATATTTAGATGCGAAACGTGGACAATTTAAAAAAGGGGATTTTGTTTTTTTCACTAGATCCTAACTCCAAATAATACACCACTCTAACATAACAAGAGGATCGTTATGTCTGGGAAATATCTGCGGACCAATGGAGTAGGTAAAAACTGAAAATATGGGTTTCAATTTAAGATAGCGAAACAAAATGGCGGCCAAATAAATAATTTAAGAAATCAATATAAAAAAAATTTGTTCAATTAACTTTAAATTTTGCAGAAAAAATAAATACGAATTCAACATGACGTGGCAAAATGGCGTCAACGAATTTATTTTAAATTATGCCCAAAAGTCAAGTGTGGCAAAGGTGGAAAGAAAATGGTAAAATATTGGTAGGAAGCCAACGTGATATGTAACACATATATCGTGACTATGTACTGAACCAAATTGGATCACACTTCACTATTCTTAATAAATAGAAAAAAATCACAACGAGGGAAGTTCCGGGTAAAGGAAATTGACCGATTTTTTTATATTCTTTCTTTTTTACTATTCTGTCTATGAGATTTTCATGACAATCGTTATTTACCGCTATTTGTTTTATTATATTTAATTCTTTAGTATAACTTTCATTTATTAGTCTATGAACAAAACTATTATGAGTACAAGTATTGTATATAGTAATGTCTGTGTGAGATGGCTTATGGAAATTTTGAAACTCATTTTTATTATTCTTGATAGTTATTGTTAAGTCTAAGAAATTAATTTCTTTATTATTTTCTAATTCAACTGTAAAATTTATGTTATGTGTAAGTTATTTAAATAATCTAAAAATGATTTTAATTGTCTGTCAATGTAAAACATGCCAATGTATCATCAACATACCTATACCATGTTAAGTCCTAACACTGGAACCTGTGGTGGAAGACAGATCAAAATACAAGAGTCTAACCACACTACACCACAACTTGTTACGTTCTGTAATCATCTGCTGATGATGCTAACTTGGTTCGCGAAACGCGCGTCCAGAACGTAACAAGTTGTGGTGTAGTGTGGTTAGAACTCTTGTATTTTGATATACCTATACCAATAAATGAAATTTTAACAAAGGGAATATTCATGAATTTTAGTTTCTAAATGTTCCATAAATATGTCGGCTAATATTGGACTAGACGGGTTTCCCATTTTTAAACTTTCCTTATATACACAGTCTCATTAAAATCAAAATAATTTTGATCTAAACAGATCGACAAGGCCTCTAAGATATTCTGTTTATAAACGGGATTAAAATTATTTTTTGGTAAGAAGAAGAAGAAGATAGTATAACATCAGATGCTGGTATACTCCGGAATAAATTTTGAACATCAAGGATAATCGGTTTGACGTTACCTGGAATAGTCAAATTATTGATTTTACTTAGTTATTCAATAATTTGACTATTCAAAGTAACAGTTTCAAATTTTTCAGAAGCCATCTCATACAGATATTACAATACACAATACTTCTACTCATCCTTTTGTATATAAAATATCAGCCTGTAATAGTTTTGTTCATAGACTCATCAACATACCTCTAAGCAATGAAAGTTATACTAACGAGTTAAATATAATAAAACAAACAGCGGTGAATAATGGTTGTCATGATAATCTCATAGACAAAATAGTAAAACAGAAACCATATGAAAAGCATTACAGTTAGTTTATTCTGCTAATAAGTTCAAAGAAAATACTCTATTTCATACTTTTATTTATACGGGAAAAATAACATCAAACGTTGAACGTTTAAAAACAGAAAGAATGAGCATAAATTTAGTTACAGAAAACGTAAAGATAATTCCAGTTACTCTAAAGATTTAATTCAAGATTCAATTTTGCATGTAAAACGTAAAAAACTTAATTTACCAGAAAATATGGAAAAAAACAAACATAAAAATAACAACACATTATTAAACGATCAATTGGACCTAAATAGTTCTCCATTGTTAAATCTTTATTAGGCTATAACGGAAAATTCAGAATATTTTACCTGTATAATATCCGCAAAGCGGATTCAGGTTTTCATTTTTTCAAATGGAACACCCTATATATTTTTTTTCTGTCCGGTACAGAATTAACAGATCAACATTTTTCATTATTACACTTATCTCAAAATGCCTGAAGGTTTTTGAAATATTCTTAAAAAACTAATGTTGTACTTTGTTTTTCAGTACGATAATTGAATAAACTCAATAGTAATGTGGAAAAATGGAACACCCTATATATATTTTTTTTTCTGTCCGATACAGAATTAACAGATCAACATTTTTTATTATTAACTTATCTCAAAATTCCTGAAGGTTTTTGAAATATTCTTAAAAAACTAATGTTGTACTTTGTTTTTCAGTACGGTAATTGAATAACCTCACTAGTAATGTTCATAAGTAAGCACCTTCGCGATTTTGAATAATAAATAGGTCAGCGTAGTTATAGCTATGGGAAAAAACCTAAAATCCCAACATTTTTTGTAATTACGTTTACCGCATAAAATTTGAATTACTGCCAAGAGTTAAGCCGTAAAGACGTTTTACATGCTGCAGGTCTTCCTACAAGTTGCAAGAGACTTGCACAAAGGCATACGCTGACACTTGCAATTGAAATACAACTGCCGCTTTACAGTCTGCAAGACAAATTGCGCGCAATATCTTGCAGGTGCAACCCCTTGCTGCAAGAAACTTGCAGCATGTAAAACGGCCTTAACCTTTATTTAATATTATTGACAAGTGTTGCCCAAATTATTAACTAGAATTTAAGTAGGCCATGAAAAACAAATTGTCTAGAAACTGTCAAACAACTAAAACATATCGGCAATTTACTTATTCGTTTTTTAAGTTTTACAAATTGAAATAATTATCGGATTTTTCATATAGTGGTCTTTACCTTCTACGTAGTTCATTTTTCGTTTGTTTGCGTCACTGTTTAGAAGTTTTATTTGAACGTTCTATCGTCATGGAGTACACCCGCGAAGAACTGGATGATACGGTTTTTGTGTTAGGAGAATCGCATAGAAATGCCTTTTTGGCCAGTAGGATTTATGCGCAAAATTATCCAGAACGAAGGCACCCAGACAGAAGGAGCATGACGAACTTATTAGAGAGATTTATGGCAACGGAAAATGTAAATTATACAAGACCAGTTAGAAATAGGCCCGTTCGAACGGAAGAAAATGAATTAGCTGTGCTATTAGCTGTCACGGAAAATCCTTCTGTTAGCCAAAAAGCAGTCGGGGATGCCGTAGGAGTAAGCGAAAGAACTGTTCAGCGAATTTTAAAGAGCCATAAATTTCATGCATATCATATTCAGTTGCATCAAGAACTCCTTCCAGCAGATTTTGAGAAACGTGTTGACTTTTGTAATTGGGCACAAGCTAAAATTAGGTTAAGCTTTGTTTTTTTTGATAAAGTTTTATTCTCTGATGAGGCGACATTTCATAAGAATGGATTTGTAAATCGTCATAACTACCATTACTACGCCGACCATAATCCAAGAATTTTTAGGCAGCTTGATCTACAACACAGATGGTCAGTTAATGTGTGGGGGGGAATTATTGGTGAACATGTTATTGGTCCCCATTTTTTTAATGGACATTTAACTGGAGCCATGTATCTCGACTTCCTAGAAAATCACTTGCCAAATTTGTGCGAAAATTTGCCGGTTAATCTGAGAAATACAATGTGGTTGCAACAAGATGGTGCTCCAGCAAATTTTTCGTTGCCAGTTAGGGATCATTTAAATAATAATTTTCCAGATCGATGGATTGGAAGACAGGGAGCAAGTGCGTGGCCGCCCCGGTCGCCTGATCTAACGAAATTAGATTTTTTTCTATGGGGCTACGTTAAGGAAATTGTTTACAACAAACCTCCAACAACTCCCGAAAATATGCAGCAACGGATTAGAACCGCATTTCAAAGTATTACGCCCGAAGTATTAAGAATAGTAGGAAGATCTTTTCATACCCGTCTTCATTTATGCCTCGAAGAGAATGGAAGACATATCGAACATATGTTCTAAGTAAAAATTAATTTTAGCAATAATTAGATATTTGTTAATAATGTTAAATAAAGCTGTTACACCTTAAGTCGAGCCTTAACTCTTGGCAGTAATTTAAATTTTATGCAGCAAACGTAATTAGAAAAAATGTTAGGATTTTAGGTTTTTCCCCATAGCTAGAACTACGCTGACCTATCTAATATTTAAAATCGCGAAGGTATGAACATTACTAGTGAGGTTATTCAATTATCGTACTGAAAAACAAAGTACAACATTAGTTTTTTAAGAATATTTCAAAAACCTTCAGGAATTTTGAGATAAGTAATAATAATAAATGTTGATCTGTTAATTCTGTATCAGACAGAAAAAAAATATATATAGGGTGTTCCATTTTTCCACATTACTAGTGAGTTTATTCAATTATCGTACTGAAAAACAAAGTACAACATTAGTTTTTTAAGAATATTTCAAAAACCTTCAGGAATTTTGAGATAAGTGTAATAATAAAAAATGTTGATCTGTTAATTCTGTACCGGACAGAAAAAAATATATAGGGTGTTCCATTTGAAAAAATGGAAAAAAATTATTTTTTATTTTGACATGGAATTTGGGTCACCCTGTATAAGTAAGACTTATAATACTCGTAGCAGAATAACTATAAACCTTTTGCAGTAAGCTACTAGGTTACCTTAGCTTTTAAGATGTTTTATCTAATTTTTATAAATATTTTAAATGTAGACTATAATTTTTTTTTTCTTCGATTTTACCTTTTTTCTCCGAAACTATTAAAAAAAGAGAGATAATATTCTAGGAGTCTGTAGACTAGGCAAAGAGTGTTCCAAAAATGTAAAAAAATATAGGATGTTCCATTTTAAAAAATTCAACTTTTATGCGCCACTATTTTTTGTAACACCCTGTATAATCAAGAATATTTTTAAAATGTGCTCTCTAATCAACAGCATATAGTGGCTTTTAAATATTTTTTCTAAGATAAATGATTTAGGTATAATAAAAGACGGGAGGTGAGCTGCAGGACCCTGTATATATATATATATATATATATATATATATATATATATATATATATATATTATAACAATTCGCAGCCATTTTCCTTGTAGGCGGTTTATTTAAAAAAATCCTGATATATGCACCAGTAGCATACAGCTTCGTAGTTGATTAATGAAAAACTGTGTATCAACAGGTGGTGAGTTAGTTATTTATATTAGGATATATTATAACTTTCAAATCTTAGAATACACAGAGACTTTAATATTATTATTATTAATAATTTAATACAAGAAAACTAAAGCTCCAAGACTCTAATAAAATAGAACCAATAATGAATTTCTAATAATCTCTCTATAACTAAGTAATAAACAAAATACGAAAATCGTACGTCGCATCTTAAAAGAAAAATCCCTACATACATAAGGACACATGAGCATAGTGTTAAGGGTTATTTTCGTTTCATTTTTGAGATCTGTTAAGGAAAAATATTTAGATCTTTTTAAGGGTAGTAGAAAAAATGGTATTTAATAAAATAACAATAAAAATTTCGTATTTATTTAAATAAAAAATCAACATTAAATAATTTATTTAATCTTTGTTTTTTCATGTGGGCTAACCAACTTCCAACACGCCGCAAAACAGCGGGAAGGTTTTATTTATTAATTTATACCAAAATGTGAGGCAATCACCTATATGGCTGACGTCAAAAAAAATGCATCAGTGTTATATCTAGTTTAGATTAAAGTGCATCTAAATTATAATAAACTTAGACAAACCTCATTTTCTTTTTGTCGAAGAGTAGTCTTCCAATGTCTAAGACTTCGCCCAACATAGCTTTATAGTTGGATGTCTGGATTAGTCTCTTTGTATAGGAAACGTGTTGCAGTCCCGACAGCTGTTCAACCTGATAAGCAGATCCGGATACGAGGCTTGACGCAGACTGCATAGCGTACATGTGTCCCGCATCCGTAATTCCATGTGTCAGATTTGCCATATATAATTGGGTCAGCATTTTAAACCTAAAATGTATAAGAGTTAGCAAAAAATAAACCAATCATCATAAATAAGCCCCGTGCAGTGTATAAAGCAGAGGAAATATGAAAATAAGAAACGGTGAGAACATATATCAAAGGTTGTTTGTTAGCCATAACTTTTTTCCTATCATGTTAAAAACTAACATCTCTCATAAGGGTACCTCGGAGAAATAACTGTAAGGATATTAATGGCACTCCCGAATGCAATAGACTCCCAAAAGAAATTTTCAAAAGGAACTCGACAAGTCGGCGAATACGACAGGGTGGGATGGTGTGATGTGGTGTGGTGTGGGGTGGTGTGGTGTGGGGTGTTGTGGTGTGGGGTGGGGTGCGTGGGGGAGAGAGATAGAGACTTAAAAAAAATATATTAAAATAATGAAAAATAATTTCTCTGTATTGATGAGAGTACTTCAGAAATGTTATTTAGGATCTTTGGATTTGGTTAGTATTAGAAATTTAGAGTGCACGTGCATTTTCCTACTTAGTTTTAAGCCTTTGCACCGAATTGGTGTCTCCAAAGACAAATACGATTGTGCAGGGCAAAAGTTCCATATTTTGGCTACACAACATAGTTTTACATACATTAAAAAAAACTGTTTGTTTATTTTAATGTTTTGCGTTAATATATTAGCTCTAAGCAGTCGAGTTTTTTGTTTTTATAATAACTTGTACTTGATGATAATTATCATGAGCATTCAGCAATTTGTCGCTCCCGCTTTAAAGTAAAAAATCCAGGAGGTATTGTCAATGAAATATAAAAGAAAAGTTTTGTTTCTCTGATCCAGATTGTTAAATTATGTTAATTAAAAAAATCGCAAGAAACATGTTTAACGTTAAATATTTACCTTTCAACGTCTTCCAGTTTGGTTAAATTAAAAAGTTGATTCCACAAGTCCCACATGCTGTCAACATTTTTCTCAAGGCAGTGACTTGACAATAGGATCCCAGGTTCATATGTATGAAGATGATATAAGCTATCCGCAATATGAACGTTAAAATTCAAACCAGCCGTTTTTCTGTTAATCAAGTTGTCAAATTCTTTGTAGTTCATTTTGTCAGAGCCCATTTTGTTTATAATATAACAGAATAGCGGTAACAGCATTTGCTGTTCCTGCGACAGATCGCTGGTATTTAAAATCGATTTAAAGTACACAAGCCCATTTGAATTGACCTTATTGATCTGGGTAGGTACGTGATTTATGCTAACATTAACTTTATTGACTTTCTCGATTGATGAACTTATATCATTCATCACTAACGTTGGAAGTAAATTTGAATCTTGAGAAGCCTCTTGAAGTTTCTGAAGTTGAAGGCCTTTTTCGAAAATGATTTGCTTTTCTTTGTCTCCCAAGCTTTTTGTTTTGCGCTTAATCAAATCATTTTCTGCCTTTTCCAATTTAGATTCATACTGTTTATCTGGTGACATTGTTAAAACCAATTTATGATTATTTTCTTTAAAACATGTTTTTATTTTTTCTTGCAAATATTTTGGATTATTTTTCAACTCCGTTCGTAATTTTTCTATAAGCTGGTTTACTTCCAATGCAGTCAGAATTTCAGATGAATGATTCCACATGGCTGAGAGACCAAACAATAAGTTTAAACCAAAATTTTTTGTTTCGTGTTTTATTGATAATTCATAACTATGCAATACAGACTCAATATGATCAGCACTGAAGCCCTTATTTATAACATCATTAATAGTTTTATCGAATATATCTTCTACTTTCTGAAAATCTTCTGTCGTGATGCCTTTTAAACTAATGGTAAATACAGTATCTCGAGTCTGTGTATCTAACCCAGTAGATGGAGTAAATCCGCTTGAAAAATTGGGTTCTATTAGTGTCTTATAAAATGCAGCATTCGGCCCCTTGACTAAGAGTTCGGTGATAAACTGTGTCAAAAATGTTTCATAAACATCAGTACAATCCGAAACAAGTAATGATATTGCTATCGAATTTTGTTTTTCGAATGGTTCGCCCATTGAATCATACCTACAGTTAATGTGTTCACGTTTCGGTGTTGACCAGCGCTTTTGTCTGGGAACTACAGTATTGCTAGGCTGAGAATACGCATACTTTGAAAAATATGTATCATTGATATACTCTAACGATGGTAGCAACGGAAAATTGCCATATGAAAAACATCTACAATTACTGGGATGATAGTGTTCTTTATGAAACTGTCGCAATCCCTGCCAAGTAAGATTCGGAATTTCCATAGGATCTCCACCCGAGACTAGACCATAGGTGTGATCTGGTAGTATTAGATTTTGTAACTTCTGACAGAATATGTTTTCATTTTCCGAAAATACTCCCTTCATTTCATTATACACGATGCCTTTAATTATCAATTCTGATTTTGGGTCGTTGGCATCTTGATTTTCTAATCTCCAACCTTCTTGCATAAAATCATGTTCACTTAACGTGGGATTAAAAACAGCATCTAGATAAATGCGTTGCAGATTTCTAAAATCGGAATAGTTTTGTGTACTAAAGGGGTACATCGTATAGTCGGACCCAGTCATCGCATTCATAAAAGTTGCTAAGGACCTGTTTAACATTTTAAAAAATGGGTCACGAACTGGAAATAATTCTGAACCACACAATACAGTATGCTCTAGAATGTGTGGTGAACCCGTACTATCTTTAGGTGTTGTTCGAAAATTAACAGAAAATAAATTGTTATTATCGTCCCTATATAAATGCAGATATTCGGCTTTTGTTTTCTCATGTTGTAAATAAACAGCTCGAATTCTAAATTCAGGGATATCCTTAATTTTCTGCACTATGAATCCATGAATTTTTTCATTTGGGACTAAATTGTTAATATCTGTCTGATAATCTGAAATTTTTGTTTTAACCACTTGTGATATTCGTCGGGCATTCTTGTTAATTAGAGGTCCTAACTTTTTAATAATCGTTTTCCTTTGCCACATGATAAAAATCTAAAAATAAATAGAATATAATCCATCAAATGTATAAATAATTAATCAGTCTTTTGCAATTGACGAAATACATTATAAAATATTTAAGGTCTATTTTTCACATATCAGTGACGTATCAGTACCGACACAGTTCAGTATCAGTGATTTCCGTGATATCAGTATTCTTATGCAGCAACATTGAAGGTAAAAGATGCCACTGTGCCGGACGTGTTTATTTAGATTATAGAAACCAATATTTCTTTTTCACTGACACTGATACATCATTACGGGACACTGATATGTATAAATAGAACTTTAGGTGTCAGTAAAAATTTCTTTTTTTTTTAGGTACCAAGTCAGGTCCCCTTAACGTTGATACACGGGAGTGTCGTTTGAGGTTTTCAACTAATTACTTATGGATTACTTTTAAATTAATTATATAAGGTTTTTAAAATGTTACAACAATTTTGAAGATCTTATAGTGTCTTGAAAATAAAACGAAACATCGACAGGACTATAGCTTGCATTTATAACTTGATCCATAACCCAACTAAGCATCTTTCAATACCCTGTATATTGTAACATATTGGATTCCACTCAATATTATAATACCCACAGGTATAGTATAGTATACCTGTATTCAACTCTAAAATTCTAAAATATAATAAACAATTATTTGTTAACCTAATTCAACTACAGCGAAGAAAAAGTTTAGAATAGGAAACAAAATCTGATGGTCATGAAAGTCGGTACCAATGGAGGTATTTGATACTCGTGATAACATTCTTGGTACCTCCTTGTACAGTACTATCAGATGTGAAAAACCCTGGATAGTTTGAGTGTACCTAACTACGATGGCACATTTTTAGACACCTTAAAAAAACAAAAAATAACCCTTGTAGGATTGGTATAAGAGAAAGGAGAAGAAAGAAAAGAAACGTAACCATGTTAATATTTGGTTGGCCCTCCTCGCAGACGAATAACTTCACGGCATCTCCGAGACATGCTGTGCACTAAATTATTAATGAAATCTAGGGGGACGTTGTTCCATTCCTCTTGTATGGCTTCGGACAGCTCGTTCAAGGTTTCTGGGGCAACATCTCTTGATCTCACTAATAATTTTAAATGCGACCACACATTCTCTATAATATTCAAATCCGGAGACTTTGCAGGCCAATTCATACGATTTATATTATTGACCTGCAAAGCCTCCGTTACAATTTGCGCTCGATGAGGCCGTGCGTTATCGTCGACCAAAAGAAAATCGTGTCCATAATTTGCGGCAAATGACACGACAATGGGAAGTATGATATCGTCCCTATAGACTACAGCATTAACTGTTTGTCTGGTAGTGAAAATATCAGACTTCCCATTGTATATTATCCCCGCCCAAACTGTAATGCCTCCGCCTCCAAAGGCTTCTTGAGGTGCCATGTTTTCCTCGTCATACCTTTCATTCGGCTCTCTCCAAACAAGAATTCTACCATCCGAATGAATGAGGTTGAACCTTGTTTCGTCGCAAAAAAAACAGTTTCTCCACTCATTGATGGTCCAATCTCGATGTTCTTGGGCCCATGCTAACCGTGCTGCACGATGAGGTGGTAGCAAACGAGGACACTTCGCTCTACGTCGTGCTCTAAAAAATTTGTTTGATTTTATTTTTTAGTTCGTACTTGTTGACCTCTACTTGTAATAATAAATTGCTTTCGATGTTACAGATATTTCCATATTACTCATGGTTTGAGAATTTCTTGAATAAGATTTTTTTAAATGTAGATAAAAATTGGACCTTGCAAATTTAATGCTTGCTATGATAAAGTTTTACCTCAAATTGTTTCTGTTTAATGTCCTCCTTACAGTACGATCAGAAACATGCACTTCAGCTGTACGACGCAGCTCATCGTTCAATTTCCTGGAACACTTCGTTCTTTGTTGGCGCGTATTACGTACTAAATTTATTTCTGCCCTTTCTCTAATTTTCCTCACCCAACCACCACCGTGCCGATATGCGTCGTTTCCCGTATTTTCAAATCTTGTTTTTAGCCGCGAAATTTGACTTTGGTTCACATTATATAAATTTGCGACTTCTTGCTGAGACATGCCTTGGTCCAAGAGCCTAAGGGCATTTTGCCTTTCGGCAGCAGTTAGTCTCCGCATCGAGAAGATATGAATTAAATACACAAAAAACAAACAAAATAAAAATCAATAAAAGGTAAAATCACGAAGTAAAATGTAAAAATATGAGTTTAAGAAACAGTACGTCAAAATGACAAACAAGGAAGAATATCCAATTAAGCATTTTGTCGTATCCATGGAATCCATGACATTTTTATCGCAACGCCAACTAAGATTAGACGGTGCACAGGCCATAAACCTTCCATCTTACAATTTAGCGGAAATAATAAAAAATCCAGCGAAAATCGGCATTTCTATGTATTTTTCATTTGCTGTTACGCCCCCTAGCGGTCATCTTAGAAACTCAAAAATTTTTTCCAGCATTTATTTGGCCACTATAGTTAAAAAAAATTTTACAGCAAGTTTCTAAAATCAGTAGTTTCCGAGATACAGTACATTGCACGCTTATTTGGCCACCCGGTATAATTATGAAATTATTATAAAACGCTACTGGTACTTGCTTTCCAGGTATAATAATGCTACAATTTCGTTATAATAATCATTCAGTTCTAAAAAATCAAATATATTCAAAAAACACTTTACAATATTGTTGAAAAGTAGCGCTATACATTTGCACCGCTAATTTCTTTGGAAGTGAGGTTAGGATGGAATTTAAAAAACCGTTTCGGTAAAATACTCTAATTTATGTAAATCAACTAACGGGATTGAAAATTTTTACGTTTTATTATACTTTCTTTAGTTTTCAATGTTCAATGCATAAAAATGTGCAAAATCATGAAATTTTAATAATTAAATCAACTGTAAGCTTTTTTAGACCCCTGTATAATATTATTGTATTTTTTCCTAATAGCAGTGTCATAAATAATGAAAACAATACCACAGTGAGCTTGATTTGAGTTATCACTAGTGAGTTGGGATTTTGTTTGTGAACCCATGTACAAATTTTTGAAAATCCCCTGTATATTCCGAAAAAATGGCAATTTCAAAAAACGGGAGAAATTGTTTTTTTTTATCTAATCATAGATTATTTTGGTGTATATGACAATAAATAAAATATTGTTTTGTAAAAAATATCGTTAAATGAAATTTTGTAAAAAATGAAGAGTTTTAGTTTACACCCTGTACAAACCTTTTCCCATTATATCTGGCGATCCACCAGTCGAGTTTGTAATCTACACACCTTGAGTAAGCTGACGTCGAAAACCGCATTTCAATTTAGCTTACCGTTTTTGAAATATCGAACGTTAAAAATACCCCAAAAAATTACGTTATGCAGTTCGAGTGTCCAGCAGTTTAGTAAGAGTGGTATGGTACTATGTATTTCAGTCTCCTTTAAGAACATTAAAGTAGTAAAGAACAGTAACGTGGGAAAGACTAACGATGCGACTTATCCTAAGGATCTATAAAAAAGTGTAAACCTTAGGGTACCTTCAATGAAGAAAAGACACTGCACTGGAGGAGCAGAGAGGCATCTGCCCCTCCCTCCATATGCTTTTTAAATGTATATTAAAAATGAAAAAATGTATGGTACAAACAAGATGTTTGATGTGGCGAAATAGGCTAAAAACGACAGACAATTTTTGCGCTAGAGTAAGTAAACAACATCATTACATAATTTAGATCTCTGCACCTGTCAGACAATTTTTCTGGCTAGGCCAGTGGACATTGGTTATTACAGTGAAGTGTAAGACTAGCCCAAAAACTATCTTTTTACCAAAACTAATTAAGGTTTTTTTTTTTATTAGCCCATAACACTATTCATGAAATGTCTATCTTCCCATAAATTTTAGGTTATTTTTATTCAACTTAATGTACTTTTTATTCGACAACGGCAGCGTCAAAATATAAAAACAGAATTTATATCAATAAAATTCGAGTATGCGTTTGCGACTAATAAACTGAGTATAAGTAGCATTACCATCTTATTGAGCTTAAAGGTCATTTTCCAATTTACCTTTGAGAAACGTTAAGGAAGAATGGATATTCAGGACTTTTTGACTTAGATAGTAGTAGTAAATGTTGTATTTAATAAAATAATAAAAAACAATAAATAAATAAAATATTTAATTACCAAAAAAAAATTGACAAGACTTTTTAAGAAATA
The DNA here is from genome assembly GCA_030620095.1 of Kuschelorhynchus macadamiae. Lineage (NCBI taxonomy): Eukaryota > Metazoa > Arthropoda > Insecta > Coleoptera > Curculionidae > Kuschelorhynchus > Kuschelorhynchus macadamiae. The sequence continues at coordinate 2,776,261 of JAUTXW010002753.1, read as the reverse complement.
TGGAAAATTTTCACCTTACTTAGGTATGAGATATTCTTTCTTATAGGGGTCAAATCTGCGCTGGCTTTCCGCTAGTAGTGCGAACAGAGCTTTAATTTAAAAAAATCAAATTGGTCAAGTGGTGAAAAAAGAGAAAAAATCGATATGTGTTTTAAATATATAGATATGCGAACTTTCTTTAAAGATTTTTTAAAGTAAATATAAAAATAACTATTATTCTAATACTATGGCTTCATTATTTTTTTGGGAAAAATTCTGAAAAAAAAAGAATTAATATACTATGGCGTTATTTAAATCGTACTATGTTTAGATTACTATAGCTTATCTCGGATAAGTATCAAAGCCGAACATTTCTTGATGATTAAATGAAACATAAAATCGTCTTCGAGTGATTGATAGTGCTACTAACAAAGTAAATACCTGTCAAAAAATAGAATTAAAAACCAACAGATATGTACCAATTTAACAAAATGCAGTTAACAGCGATAATCGAAGCCATAATAAATAAAAATAATAGGTAATACAAAAAAAACTAATATTTTTTACTTGTAGAGAAAAACTTAAGAAATTTTTACTTTAAGCAAATTTATCTAAGTCAATAGATTTCGAATTATTTATAAAAATCATTTTGGGCGTTTTTTATATTTTCACTAAAAACTTCAAAACAAAAAAAATCGTGCAACTCTAAAAACGGATCCTTAATGACATCTATAAAATCAAAAAATGCCTGTATTTTAACCGATTTCATAGCTTTTACCGGGTATATCATTTCAAGCTTGCAGTTAATACATATCTGAATGTATCTATACCCATAAAACAATAACGTGACTGACTGACAGATTGACAGACAACGCACAGCAGTGGATCTAGAGATTTGATATTTGGAGAAAATATTCCCTGAGTAACCCTGGGGTGCACTAAGGAGGGATTTTACAAAATTCCATTCGTAAAGAGCTGGAAAAGGTTGGTAAAGTTTGTATGAAGAAAAAATAATTTTTAAGTTACGATGATGACAGTTTACAGTCTTCAAAAAAAATAACAAGTGTTCCGTTATTTTTGAAAAATCATCTTCTAAGAAGGTGAATGGGGTGGTAAAGCAGTACCGTGACTGACCAATTTGAAATTTGGATGAAATATTCCTTTGGGTACCCTAGAAGGGGCGATTTTACAGAATTGCATCCATAAAGGGGTGAAAAGAGGTGTGAAAGTTTGTATGAAGAATTTTTGGTTTAAGTCACGATGATATTGATGTATGATATTCCTGCGTAAATTCAAATGATGAACGTCCGTGTGAAAAGTGATTCTGTTATAGAGATATGGAAGTGATTTCAAAGTAAGTAATTTATAATAAAAGCACAAGGCATGGAGCTTAAGCCGGTTATAATATTTAACCATTACATTTCTTTAAGTTTGTGAGATACCGTGTTTCTCCTTTTGATACCAAATACGAAACTGTTCCGCACTTTTTGAACTGTACGTAAATCAAAACTATCTAAACAAGGACAATATATATGATCGCAATGATTAAAACATGATAATATTAATGAATCACACAGCTCCTTTTTAGTAGATTGGTCCAGATAATGTTTGTCGGGTACAACGATTTAAGAGCGCAGTAAGTTTTATTTAAGAATATAAGAAATATGAGAACTAAATCGAAGATGTGAATCTAAAATAAAACCTAAACTTTTTACACTTTCAACTATATTTAAACGGTAGTTTCCTATTTTTATATCGACATCTGGCTTTATATCATTTAGAATACTTGTATTACCTAATAAATGAACAACCGACTTAGACGGATTCAATTTTAGCATACGTTTAGAAGATATTTTAAGTAGTTCGTCTAAATCTGAGTTAAATTTAATATTGGCTTCTTTATAGTCAGTTAAAGTTTAAAAGGTAAATATATCGTCGGCATAAAGATGATAATGACAATATTTAAAATATGCATGGAAAGTACTTGTGTAGAAACTAAATAAGACAGGTCCCTGAGGTGCCCCAGAATCAACTTTAAGAAAATCAGAAAAATTTTGATCAATTTTCACGTTGAAATCTATCAGAGAGAAATGATTTAATAAATTTTGACGCATTTATCGAAAACCCTATATACTACATAAAAATTAGCATTTTATGACTTAAGAAATCGAAAGCTTTACTAAAATATAATAGACTTAATGATATGCTAACTTCGTTGTTATCTCGAACAGAAAATACATTGTCTATGTCCATGGCGAAATTCCGATTGCTTGGTTAGTAAATTATTTTATATGGGTGCGAATTTGAGTTTCTAGTACTTTTCCTAAAATTTTTGAAAACGTTGGAACAGCAGCTTTTTTCGAAATGTTAGGAAAATGTGCTTGAAGAATACAATTATTAACTATATATGTTATTAATCCAATAATATTTATTTATTTATTTATTTATTTCACCTATTACAAATAAATGATTTTATATTTTAATCCAGAATACCACTCCTGCACAATGAATCTTACGATCTGTGTGTGCGATTGTGGTTTAGTACAATTTACTATAATTTATACATTGTAATATAATAATAATATACACTTTATAATACTAATAGTATATGACTCATTAAATATTACTTACATTTTCAGTTCAGGCAGGTATAACAATATTTTATAAGTAAGTTACACTGTTATTGTGACATTATTATCTACAATCCAACTATTTATCTTTTTCCTAACTCTGGTATATGGTTTGCATTTATAGAAATCTGGTATGCTGTTATAGGTCCTGGGACCAACGTAACACATATGCTTTTGTGTAGTGCTGTATAACATTCTTGGAACATCTAAGGTTTTTCGGTTTCTATGTCTAGTTTGTACATTATGGTGAATATCATGTTTATAATACTCTGTTTTTAACATGAACCTAACAACAACTTTGGTATACAATAATTTTAAATCAAAGAGCTTGGACTCTTGAAACAGTAATATAGAAGGATATCTTTTATCTTTAAACAACATATTTTTAATGATACATTTTTGTGCTGAATTTAGTGATCTCATAATATTTAAGGATGCCAACCCCCAGACTACTAAGCCATAGCTTAGGATAGACTCGACCAGTGCACAGTAAACCTTTCTCAATGTCATGGTATTTAATATGGTCCTAAGTTGAAGAAATTTGTAAATCAGTTTACGAATTTTACCTGTAACGTATTCTACATGTTTGTCCCAGCGTAAATACTGGTCCAAATATATCCCAAGGTACTTAACATGATCTTTTTTGGATATAAGAGTTGTGCATCTACAATTAGCTGAGCGGTCACATCCTGAGCCATGTACCGCAATAGTTTGCCTAAGAGGCTGTGTGCTCGCTGTCATTGAAAAGGTTACAAAATGTGTTTTGTCTATATTTAGTGTTAGTAAACTCTTATCTAACCAGATTTTAATTGCACTTATGGCACATTCTGCTTTTTTATATGCATCACTCCATGAGCTGTCACTAACTAATACCACTGTATCATCCGCAAAACATATCACATTAGCATCACGACAGATCTCCGTAATCTGATTTACGTAAATAGTAAATAACATTGGCCCAAGCACGGTACCCTGTGGCACACCGAACTCTGGCGACAAAGCACTGCTATAAGTATCCTCTAGTCTAACATGGTGTGTTCTGTTAGCTAAATATGAATGTTTAAATTTATACGCATGACCCCTTATGCCAATTCTATCCAGTCTCTGTAACAGAATTCGATGTGACACAGTATCGAAGGCCTTTGACAAATCAAGGAAAACACCAAGACATTTTTTACCATTATTAAAACTTTTTACATGTTCCAAGAAATTATTTATCCTGAGTTTAATGCACTTTTCAATCAACTTACTTATACTGTTAGTTAGTGCAATGGGTCTATAACTGGTTGTTAATTTCTTGTTTCCAGATTTATATATAGGAACAATAACTGCTTTTTTAAAGATTTCCGGGAAAGTACCTTCTGCACAGATTAGATTTATCAGATGGTGGAGTGGTTTAATTAAATTCTTATAAAATCTTTTTATGATACAAGTTTTTACAGGATCATTACCTGACGCATTCATTCTAAGGCTATTTATCTGCTGCAATAGTTCTTCTTGTGTAAGTGGAGCCAGGAAACATATATTTGGATTCACCTTACCGGTCTCTGGCGACACCCGATTCATAGCAATATTTCCAGCAAGCTTTTTACCAATTTTACTAAAAAAATTATTGAATTCATTAGAAATGTCTTTAGGACTTGTTAATTCAAGACCACTTTCAGATAAGATAGTTTTAATTATTTGACCAGAGTCATTTTGATTAGTTATTTCTTTAATAGTATTCCAAGTTTTTCGTGGACAGCCAGAGTCTTTATTGATGAGTCGTTTATAATAATTATTTTTTGATATTCTTATAAGTTTTTTAAGCTTATTCCTAAAGTTAGTATAATTTAATTTTGCATTTAAGCTGTTGGGATTGGGCGTTAATATTTTTTTTAACTTATTTCTCTTTCTAATAGAAACCAATAGACCTGCAGTGATCCATGGCTTTATACGATATTTTTTGTTTGAAATGGTAAACGAAATTGTCGAATCGGTAATATATTTATCGAGCTTTTGAAGTAAAGCATCTGTACAATCATTAACCGTTGTTTTATTTAGCACTTCTTGCCAGATCTCTGTAGCAAGTAATGAACTTAACTTATCGTAGTCTAATTTGTTAAAACACCTGACTTGAGAGGGAGGTCTGTACTGATTGTCAGTCCTAATATTCAAAATAATAGGGTAATGGTCAGATACATCAGTTATAACTACCGCTGAATTTATGTGTTTAACTTTAGAATTATTACATTTTATAAAACAATGATCAATACAGCTTCTTTGTTCCCCCCTCTGCCAAGTAACTTCATTAATTTTAGAGCTGTACCCATATGAATATAAACAGTTAAGGTAGTCTTGTACATATTTGTCTTGTTGTTTCAGTAGATTTATGTTAATATCTCCAATGAATACACTTAAGTCAACATTACTGCTGCCATACTCTCTAAGCAAATTGTCTAGATTATCAACAAATTCGTCTCTATCTAAAGCATGCAATCTGTAGGTGCCAAACAACTCAGCTGTAATAGCATTTTTATTGATAATGAGTTTTAAGAAGTTTGTATTATTAAATTTTATAATGGAATGATCAACTATTAGATTACTCTTGACATAAAAAACAAAACCATCGCACCTATTTATAAAACTTTCATTACTGAAAATTGTATAACCCGGTATTGCAAAATCTGTTATGTTATCCATAGGATGAGTCTCTGACATTGCCAAAATATCGAATGATTTATTACATGACTCTAAGTAAACAAGAAAATCATCCAGATTTCTATAGATGCTCCTTATGTTAACATGCATTAAGTCTATATCACAATTAGAATCCATCAAAAAATTTATATCACTAACAAAATCAGAAATCTGAGTGTAACCATTGTTATAATCGTCCAATATATTATTTAAAGCCATTATAGTTTCTTAATATTAGCCTACAAATATACATAAAACGAAAGAAATTAAAAGAAGAAAGATAAGTGTTAAGATCTAATTAAGTAAGTCGTTTAAGAATGTCTCATTTTTAATAACAACAACTGCATCACCATCGTTCCTTCTTGCTAGAATCCTACCATCTCTATGCCAGATGTATTTGAAACCAACGGATCTCAAACTTTTAGCCTTAAAAAGATTATAAGCCTCCCTAGTAATCTCTTCATCCACAAAAATTGGGTTTGTGGATTCTCCCAAGGAACAGTTTTTAATAGTAAGCTTACCCTTTTTAGCTCTGGCCTTTAATATTTCCTGCTTCTTCTCCATTGATCCCAATGAAATGACAAGATTGACCCCATCCTTGCTTTTAAAATGCTGTATATTTGAAATGTCCTCTTGGGATACCTTGACATTAATTGAAGTAAAAAGCCTCGAAACACAGCTTAAAGTTGCTGCCTTGTCATCTACGTTGCATTGCAAACCATAAACACGAATATTTAATTTGATCTTATTGGTTTCTTGACTATTAAGAGCTTGTTTAAGCTTCTCAACTTCTTGCTTTAGCCAGCGGTTATCCCTCGAAACTTCTGTGAGAGCTTCTGTTATTACCATATTTCGTTTTTTCTCCTCCTCGTACTTTTCATTAAGAAAATCCATGGATTTTCTGAGCTCTCGAACCTCCTCTTGCAATGATTTCATTAACGATTTAAGCTCTAGATCGTCTACAGAATGAAGAGTACTTGGTGCCAAAGACGGCCGGGAAAATGATGAAGATGATCGACGATTACTACTTTCTATTTCGCAGTCCCTACATTTCCAAGACCTTCTCTCGGCTGCCATTAGTTTAGCCTCAATTTCAGTAATATTGCCACTTTCAATATGAAAATAGGCTTGGCATACACCGCATTGCAGCCTTAATTTATTTTTGCCAATATTTTTAGTACAAGACTTGCAAAATTTTTTTGCTCCCATATTTAATGTTAGTATTGGCAATGCCGCTTCCTAAGTTTACTAAAATCTCGTCCGGGCTAGTTCTAATACAGGGTCCAAAGGTCAATTCTCGATACCGGTGAATGGAATTCGCAGTGTTTGGTAATAAATTGAATAAATAAGTGTGGTTTTAACTCACCAGCCTTTTCCACAATCGACAAAAATGTTCTTGTCAGTAAACACAGCGATTTATTTTATATGATATATTGATATATGAGAACAGTCCAAGGAGATTAAAGTTGTGTTGGCTGGAAAGGTTTATTGCGTTAAAGCTAATATACTATTATTTAGAAATTGTATCTTTTCGTCGATATTTTCAATATTATATATCTCGTTAAAAGTTACTGCTTCCAGGTCCCTTTGAAATAAATTAATATCTATATTTTTTAATGATGTATCTAGTATTTTATTAATGGTTTAGGATCATACGTGTAGTTAATCTTACAGAAACCTGACAATCAAGAACACCTTTATTTACAACTATATTGCATTTTTTAAAAATAAGATCTATCAAAGACTGAGTTCTATTGGTAATTCTAATCGGCTCTAAAATAATTTCTTCTAAATTAAATGGTTCTACAATTTGCAAAACCTGCTTTGTCAAAGTGTTTTCACAGTTTAAAATATTGGTGTTATGTGTGACTATGCAACGTTTTCATGTAAGGAAGAAATATTAAATAAAGTGTATATACAGTGTCCAAGTACTTTCTAAAAATCAAATTTCTCGGTCAAAATAACATTATATTTAAGATCGCCTTTGATATAGAAAGGCACTCCTCTCCCTCAATGGTCATGTCTATCATTTCTTTCTGAATTATAAGTTCGTAAATGAATTGCCTCCTTAGAGATACCCGAACGTATCCAGCTTTCTGACACCTAAGAACTCATAATTTTTCTCTTCATAATAGTCCTTAAAACTGTCAAAGTGTGAAATTAACCAACATTTATGTGAGTTATACTAAAAGACAGCAAATAACTCTCAGCACAGAAGAAAAAGAAATAGATTAAGAGAAGAGAGATATAGAACAGAGAAAGTAGAATTTAAATACTATATAAAAAAATTGTATTGCTGATAAAAAAAAAGCTTGTAAAAATATGTTCTACCAAGATGTATATAAGAACAGGGCCGTTTTTAGGGGTGTGCACGGTGTGCCGGCACAAAGGCGGGCAAATTATCCATGGATTTTCTGAGCTCTCGAACCTCCTCTTGCAATGATTTCATTAACGATTTAAGCTCTAGATCGTCTACAGAATGAAGAGTACTTGGTGCCAAAGACGGCCGGGAAAATGATGAAGATGATCGACGATTACTACTTTCTATTTCGCAGTCCCTACATTTCCAAGACCTTCTCTCGGCTGCCATTAGTTTAGCCTCAATTTCAGTAATATTGCCACTTTCAATATGAAAATAGGCTTGGCATACACCGCATTGCAGCCTTAATTTATTTTTGCCAATATTTTTAGTACAAGACTTGCAAAATTTTTTTGCTCCCATATTTAATGTTAGTATTGGCAATGCCGCTTCCTAAGTTTACTAAAATCTCGTCCGGGCTACAGTTCTAATACAGGGTCCAAAGGTCAATTCTCGATACCGGTGAATGGAATTCGCAGTGTTTGGTAATAAATTGAATAAATAAGTGTGGTTTTAACTCACCAGCCTTTTCCACAATCGACAAAAATGTTCTTGTCAGTAAAGACAGCGATTTATTTTATATGATATATTGATATATGAGAACAGTCCAAGGAGATTAAAGTTGTGTTGGCTGGAAAGGTTTATTGCGTTAAAGCTAATATACTATTATTTAGAAATTGTATCTTTTCGTCGATATTTTCAATATTATATATCTCGTTAAAAGTTACTGCTTCCAGGTCCCTTTGAAATAAATTAATATCTATATTTTTTAATGATGTATCTAGTATTTTATTAATGGTTTAGGATCATACGTGTAGTTAATCTTACAGAAACCTGACAATCAAGAACACCTTTATTTACAACTATATTGCAATTTGTAAAAATAAGATCAATCAAAGACTGAGTTCTATTGGTAATTCTAATCGGCTCTAAAATAATTTCTTCTAAATTAAATGGTTCTACAATTTGCAAAACCTGCTTTGTCAAAGTGTTTTCACAGTTTAAAATATTGGTGTTATGTGTGACTATGCAACGTTTTCATGTAAGGAATAAATATTAAATAAAGTGTATATACAGTGTCCAAGTACTTTCTAAAAATCAAATTTCTCGGTCAAAATAACATTATATTTAAGATCGCCTTTGATATAGAAAGGCACTCCTCTCTCTCAATGGTCATGTCTATCATTTCTTTCTGAATTATAAGTTCGTAAATGAATTGCCTCCTTAGAGATACCCGAACGTATCCAGCTTTCTGACACCTATGAACTCATAATTTTTCTCTTCATAATAGTCCTTAAAACTGTCAAAGTGTGAAATTAACCAACATTTATGTGAGTTATACTAAAAGACAGCAAATAACTCTCAGCACAGAAGAAAAAGAAATAGATTAAGAGAAGAGAGATATAGAACAGAGAAAGTAGAATTTAAATACTATATAAAAAAATTGTATTGCTGATAAAAAAAAAGCTTGTAAAAATATGTTCTACCAAGATGTATATAAGAACAGGGCCGTTTTTAGGGGTGTGCACGGTGTGCCGGCACAAAGGCGGGCAAATTATTGGGGCGGCCGCGGGCCGCCCGCCAAAAACACAAAATTAGCCATTTGAATACAAAAATATACCTATATTTTTGTTTTCAAAATAAAGAAAAATTAAATTACATTTTGTTAGGCTTTTAAGATAAAACATTCATAAGAAATTTATTACCGGTCATTTCTTTTTTTGCTGTGCATGAGTTGCCGAAATTACAATAGAACTATTTATAGCAGCGTTCCTTGGAAAAGCAATAAAAATGATAGATAAGGGCGGCCGCCTTTCAATGCAAAAATGTTTGTTTATACTTCATAATTGGTATGTGTATATAGTTTTATATAGCTCTATATACTGTAGAATGAGGCAGTTTTTAAATGTTTTGTTTTTCTTTTTAGTATTCGATTAACTAGCGAGAGTTTAACAGTGATATAAAGTGTTTGTTGTTTAGTTATTTTTTTCTACATTTTGCAAAAGTGAAATTTCAAAAGAAACAAATTTTCGTAATTTAAAAAGGTAAGTTCTTCGGATAGATATTACTTTACTTAATATTACCATCCAAATCCGCATCTTACGTTTTGGATTTAATATTAAACATGTGAAAAAAAAATTTTTTTAGCTTGAGATCAAAAAGTGGTTTATTGTTAATTTTATGTCTAGATTAATTTTCTATATTTCAAGTTTTAAAAAATGTATAAAGTAGTTTTACTAATTTACTTATCTAATAAAAATATAATAATTATATTTATTTTTTGGGTCATTTTAAAAACAAAATCTGATGCTAGATTACAATTTTACTTATTATTTATAAAAAATTCCATTTGGTGCGAACTTAATTGGGGATACTATAAAATTATATCTTCGCAGATTCAGAACTATTACATAAACTAAATTTTCTAACTTTAATTACCTTTCAATTTTATTTCCAGATGTCCGATAGAAAAACAAAACGTTTATCTGGAGCTCAATATAAAAAAAGAAAATTAGAAAAGGAAGAAAACAAAAAAAAATTAAGTGGATCTTTGCAAAAATATTTAGTTCCATCAACATCGTCACAGGGTACAGATACAATTGAGGATGAAAATGTAAAGGATGCACATAAATTAAGCGACCCTGAAGAAAAAAAACACCCTGAATCAAATACAGAAATAGATAATGAAGAAAAGATGCTCTTAACCGATGATAATCCTAACTTAAACGAAGTTATCCCTGAAACTAATGATGATTTTGATGTCAGCGACCCATTCACCTGGCCGGATATTTTACAAAATCAAGTTATTGAGCAAATAGTACAAAACGATTTTCAGCATATAGAAAAAAAATTTCCTTCTGATGAATCGGGAAGGAAATTTTCTTCAACTCAATATTTTCGAATTTTGCCAAATGGTGAAAAAATTAAAAGAGCTTGGTTGGTATACTCTTGTAGAGCAAATAGCATTTTTTGTCTTTGTTGTAAAATATTTTGTAGGGAAGTGTTTAAGTTAAATAGCATTAATAGCAAAATGGGGTATTCTGATTGGCGACATCTTTCACATATTTTATCCAAGCATGAATCTTCTGTACATCACTTGCAAGCTAATCAAAAATGGGTTGAGTTAAAAATGTCATTAAATAAAAAATTAACTATTGACAAAGAACGGCAAAATTATTTTGAACTTGAAAGGGAACGCTGGCGCTCTATCTTAAAAAGAGTTATTGCAATTATTCAATTTTTAGCTGGACAATCATTGGCATTTCGTGGAAAAAGTTCCGTCTTATACGAACAAAATAATGGCAATTTTTTAAAAGCTGTTGAAATGGTGGCAAAATTTGACCCAGTGTTATCCGATCATCTAAAAAAAATTACAAAGACCCAAGAATCAAAAAGTAAAATAACTCACTATTTGGGAATTCATTTTCAAAACGAAATAATTACTTTGCTAGCAAAAAATATTTGCCATCATTTTACGACACTCTTAAAAAAATCCAAATATTTTTCCATAATTTTAGATTCTACTCCAGATGCAAGTCATACAGAGCAAATTACATTTGTAGTCAGATATGTAGACTGTAACGAAGAAAATGTTGTCATAAAAGAGTGTTTTTTGGGTTTTTTTCCTATTTTATATACAACTGGGGAAGGGATTTTTAACCTATTGGTTAATGATATTTTGCCTAAGTTTGAATTAGATATTAGGGATATAAGAGGTCAGGGCTATGATAATGGGGCCAATATGTCCGGAAAACATATCGGACTTCAACAAAGGGTAAAAAATGTTAATTCCAGGGCTATATTTGTTCCTTGCACCGCTCACACACTAAATCTAGTAATAAACGATTCCGCTAAAATCTCCCACGAAACAATAAATTTTTTTAACATCGTGCAGGAACTGTATGTATTCTTTTCTTCTTCTCCTTTTCGTTGGGATGTTTAAAAAAAAAATGTTAGTAATTTAAATCTTACATCGGTAAGTGACACCCGATGGGAAAGCAGAGTTAAAGCGCTTAGACCACTTCGGAATCAACTAGGAAATATTTGTAAAGCTTTGGTTGAGCTTTCAGAAGATGTTACAAGAGACTCAAAAACAAAACTAAGTGCCAATTCATTATTAGAAAAAATAAAATCATTTACTTTTATCTGTAGCTTAGTCATATGGTACTAGTTATTAGTTAAAATTGACGTAGTCAGTAAATTATTGCAAAAAATTAATATTGATCTGACTCAGTGTGTCACATCATTAAAACATGTACTTAACTTTATTAACGAAATGCGATCGGACCAAAGTTTTAACACTTACATAGAAATTTCATCCAATTTAGCAAATGAAATTGATGTGGAACCAGATTTTCCAGAAGTTCGTATAAGGCGGAAAAAATCCCAATTTAGTTATGAAAGTACAGACAATGTATTAACTAACGAACGAGAGAAATTTAAAATAAATTTTTATTATACTGTTATTGACCGAGCTAGAATATCAGTAGAAGAAAGGTTTAATTCTCTTTCGTATTGCAGTAATATTTTTAACTTTTTAACACGGTTTCATGATGTGATATCGGATGATTTAAAACAAAAATGCGTTGAACTTGAAATCGCATTAACCGAAGACGAATCGAGGGATATAAGTGGCGTAGAACTATTTGAAGAAATTGTTACATTTAAATCTCTAACAGATCAAATCAAACCTATTGAGATTCTAAAATTTATTTATAGTAATAATTTGGTCTCATCTTTTCCTAATTTATGTATAAACTTGAGAATTTTTTTAACAATACCAGTAACGGTTGCATCTGGTGAACGGTCATTCTCAAAATTAAAAATAATAAAAAACTATTTAAGATCTTCTATGTCACAGGAAAGGCTTACAAATTTAGGTATAATTGCCATTGAAAATGAAATTTGTGAAAATTTAGACCATAATAAAATAATAGACGAGTTCGCATGTACAAAAACCAGAAAAATATTTTTGAAATGAAGAGGTTGTTTTTTTATTGGGACTTGTTTAGTTTTATACTTAGATACAATATAAAAGATACCAATTTTTGTTTGTTTGGCTTTTATATTATTTGATATTTAAATAATTAATAGTTTAAACATTTGTATTTTGTTTTATGTTGTTTATTGTTTCGTTTAATAGATAATTACCTTATGTTATGATACAATGTTACTTGTTAATGAATACGTAGGAACTTAAATATATTTTTTTGTTCAATAAATATTGTTTTTTTTTTGTTATAAAAGGGCGGTCGTTTTATTTCTGCACAAAGGCGGCCGAGGGGCTAGGAACGGCCCTGTATAAGAAGTATTTAGTGGATACTATTTGGATATTTCTATCTATCTGTATTCTTAATCTCGAAATAAATAAATAAATGAAAATAATGGTTAATTGGAACTTCCCTCATATGCACCTTTCCTTTTAATAGGAGTAGTGAAGTGTGACCCAATTTAGTCCAATACATAGTTATTTCGTAACACATACTGTTACTGTCTTTTGAACATTTTTATTTGGCATTATTTTGTTCAACCATATTGAATTCCTAGCAATATTTTACCAGTTTGCCGCACTTGATTCTTGGGCATAATTTAAAATAAATCGAATAAGTAGTTTTAACATTGACATACACACCGCAATTTTGTTATATCATATTGAATTCGAAAATTTAAAGTCAATTTCCGTCTTTTTCCGGCATACTAGATTTTTACAAAAATATTAGCAGGTCATGCCCATATAAACCTTAACTTTTGACCAAAATTTGAAGTCCAAATGGTAAGTAGTTTTTAAGCTGGCGCGAAATGACAGACATACAGACTGCCAGACACACCAGAATTGATACAAAATATTTTTTGACATATATGGACACAAAAAGTAAGGACCCAAATGTAACACTTCAGATGGCGATTGTCTTCACCATTACAAACATTTTACTTGGCAGATATCTTGAATTCGTACCAAAATTCTACCAGTTTATTCCTAGATAATACTTGATTTTTGTGCAAAATTGGAGGTAAATTTTATAAGTAATTTTTGAGTAATAATTTTTTTAGCATTTCACTAAGCCGTCATTTTGTTTCGTCATATTGGATTTTTACCAAAATTTACCAGGTCATCCCCATATGAACCTTAATTTTTGACCAACATTTGAAGTCAATCGGGTAAGTAGTTTTTTAGCTATGACAGATCTGAAAAAATGTCAGATTACGATGGAACTAAAAGATGTTCCTGGCGGACCTATTATATGAAACAGGGAGGATTGTTTACAAAATAAAGCATTGAAAACAAAGCAAAATAAATCAGTTTTCCTTAAAAAATGTATAAATTAACTTACTTGATAGTTGACTAAAAAGTCCTTTCTAGGAGCAACGAGTGAAGTAGCCCTTGAGCCATAATGAATGGAAATTTAACAGTTAATTGATACGGCTAATTATTTCAAAATAAAAATAAAGTATGATGATACCAGACAAAACTATCTTCAAATACATGAATATACAGAAAACAATTTAAAAATGTATCAATTCACGAATAATAATGATCAATAAATATAACTGATATAAATTGATCTCCTACGTCATATTGAAAATAGCAAAAGGCATATGAATATTCTGCTTATAATGCATAACTAAATATTTAAAAAAATAGTAATACATTATTTAATGAAGCAACTATATAAGTAAATTATAACTATTTTGTAGTAGTTTTAACTATCTATTTATTTTCCCTTCGCAGAAGTCGTTTCATTTCTCAATTCATCATCCAGTATCAACTTCTTGGTCAAGAATTGATACATAATACATACTTTGGAACTAAATCAAATTAAAATGATAGAACTTGTTAAATATTGCAAATAATATACTGAAATGTATGCTAAAGGAAAATAAAACTATGGTAAAGAAATTACCTGTGACCCTCTCAGCTTACATTAAATGAGGAATAGTGTCAATGTCCTTATATTAAATATATATTAAGTAATATATTACCATTATCCTAGTATCAATACATCTGGGTTGCCTAAAAAAATGTGTCCACATTATATGGGATTTTTTAATAATGAATACAAGTAATTTGGCTTTGGCATTAAGTTTTGCTATAAATGACACCAAAAATAATGTTGACAAGAGTACACAGGAAAAAAAATTAACACTACTCAGTGTAGTATTTTTATCATAGAAAGAATACGTCCACCGATTAAAAATACAGTCCCGAAATCAACGGTACTTCGATTTACAATACACGAATAGTGAAATTAAAAGTATCTTCCTTTGAGTTTTCGGAAATTTTCGAATGCTGCTCGAAAGTTCAAATAATTGGTAAATTTCCTTTACCCAGAACTTCCCTCGTGACCCAATTTAGTTCAATACATAGTTATTTAGGAACACATATATACTGTCTTTTCAAAGACTTTTATTGGATGCGATTTTGTTCAAACATATTGGATCCCTACCAATATTTTACCAGAATCTACCTCTGCCACACTTGATTTTTGAGCATAACTTAAAATAAATCCAATAAGTAGCTTTTACAAAGACATACACCGCGATTTTGTTACGTCATGTTAAATTCGTACCTGTTTATCCTTATATGATATTTAATTTTTCTCCGAAATGTACAGTCAATTGAATAAGATTTTTTTACTTTGCTTTTTAAACATTTTACTATTAACACAATTTTACCAGTTTATCTCTATATCACACTTAATGGTTGCACCAAATTTGTGCAAAATTTGAGGTAAATTGGATAATTAGTTTTTAGTAATAATTTTTTTTAGACATTCACTAGGCCGCCATCTTGTTCCGACATATTGGATTTTTACAAAAATATTACCAGGTCATTCATGGGAATGTCCATGTGTCAGTTCGCGGCATTCAAAACTGCTCATCAAGTTAAACTTTTTGATACCAAATCAACGATCAAAACAAATTTTGGCTACCTCGATTCGTTTTTCGACTACAAAGCGTTTTTGAAAATTTGGTAATTTTGGGATTGTTCAAACATAAGTTTTATAGAATGGTCCTTAAAATCCAGTGGGGTAATTATTTCTTTTAAACACCACGATTTAAAAGTTATGATATAAAGTTGCCTTTTTTAATAGAACACCCTGTATATTATTTCTTATTTTAATTTAAAATTAAATTACCTTTTTAGTGCTACTACACACTGTATATTTAAATTTGTGTAAAAAACATAATTCATTACTTCTTTTAAAAATGTATTTGAAATTATCGTAAATGACACAAAATAACTAACCTTTAACCTATCTATATAGATTGCTCTAGTCACTCTCTATTAAACCTCAAATTAGCCAACATAATTAATACAAAAAAAGTATAAACTATAAAAAATAATAAATGTAATCCTTAATACTTTAAGTTATCAATAGGTTGATTAGTAAACTCTCTGAACTATCTTCTGTTTATTTATTTTCCAAACATTCTCTACAACGTTTTTCAATACTCTTAATGGCAATATGTATGCAAATGGGAAACTTTTCTTAAACTATTTCTAAATCTTATTTTTAATTCATCAATATTATTAGTTCTAACTTTACATATTTCATTTTTTAAGAAACTCCAAAAGAAGAAATCAAGGGGGGTCAAGTCGGGTGATCGAGGTGGCTACCTGACCATTAGTACCTAACCACTTATCAGGAAAAAGCCTGTCTAAAAAAACTGCAGTACTGTCGAAAATTATACTTCTTTAGTATTTATTTAACCTGTTTTCTGTTAACACCTAGGTCGTTTCTAATCTGCCTTGATGCCAAATGTGGATTAGCTACAACATGTATTTATTTCTTTTACTTAACTATTCTCCTTGTAATAGGACTTAGGCCTCGGGGTTTGGAATGGCCACTCTTTTAAATATATCAACAAAAATATAGTTCTGACGCTGCAATACTGTTTTTTCCAGATTCTAACATTCTAACATGATACTTTTGCATGTTATCATATGCCATTTTGCTTTGTAATTCTTTAAGACTTGAACTGTCAAAATAGCAAACAACATGGTCGACATGGTGTCAAACAAATGTTTCCGAAGCCTACTTTCTATTCTATTAGTTAAATAATTACATAGTTTAAGAATCAAATGTATTATTTTCAATATATTTTTAATGTGTAATTATATCGGTAATTTAAAATTCAATAAACAGTGTTCAGAGCTATCTATAGAGTTATAAAAATTTAGTTATTTTGTATCAGTTATGTTAAGATAAATGTTTATAAAAAGTGATGAATTATGTTTTTTACACTAATTTAAATATGTTATGTGTAGTATCACTGAAATGGTAATTTAATTCTAAATTAAAATAAGAAATAATACACAGGGTGTTCCATTTAAAAAAGGGCAACTTTATATCATAAATTTTAAATTATGGTTTTTAGATAAAAAATAAGTACGCCACTGGATTCAACGGAAAATTCTATAATACCTATAATTGATAAAAATTTATCTATTTCCAATAACATCCTAGATACAGGGACCTCCCAAGATTAACAAATTTTCAAAAACGCCCTGTAGCTAAAAAGTTAGTCGAGGTAACTATAATTTGTTTTGATGGTTGATTTGGTATCAAAAAACGATCTCGAAAAAGAGAGAGTACCACCCTGTACCGGGTGTCGAATTAAAAATGGTCTCCGACCAGAACTCGGTAACCGTTGATCATACAATTATAGGGAAAAAATATTTATGGGTAAATCAACCAAGAAAAATCACTGGAAATTATTATTTGTTTTGGATGAACCGATTACACTGAATTGAACACTGAACATTCAGTTGGAGTAAAGGTCCCTAAAGATGCCTCGTGCAATAGAAGGCGAAACGTCAGATGGTAATTCCAATTTGACACTGCCTAATCGCAATTTCTTAATTAGTAGTCTAAAAGTAGAAATGTACCAACTTACATGACAGCATAGTAAGTGGTTGTAAAGCATTAATGGAAAAAATTACTTTAGTATATATATGTTAAATCACTTTCTTGCCAAATTACTTTTTAAAAAATTATTTTATTACCCAAAAAAAAATACAAATTAAAATATATACATTTGAACTTGCAAAGAGTAACGTTTAACAAAATGAATTCAAGCTAGACTGAACTGTACTGAACTGAACTTTATACAAAGAAAAATAACTATTTATATGTTTCGTTATGCTGACTCAGTGGGAACTGTTCACTTCGTTCTTGAACACTTGGGTCAGGACGTGGGTTCTGCTGATGAAGCTTTCTTGGTATAGACTTGTTTTCGTAAACAAGTAACACCTGCTGTTTATGAGAATAGGATGATCTACGTTGTTGACTGATATGTGATACTTTGTTATTGAGATAAGCTTGGCTTTCTGAATAACTGCGTTGGCGGGTGGTAGCTAATAGTCTGGGAACCAAGGTTAGCATAACTTGTATGATGAAATAGCTAGTGAGAATAGATATAACATATATTAAAAGGTCAATAAGGGAAGACACCAGAAAAATGCCGTTTAAATAATATATGCTAATGACATGAAAATGGAATAAAAAATGAATTAGGGCGAAAAAACAAACTATGAAATACAAGTAAGAATTTGCATTCGTTCACCCATTTTTTATATTTTTCTTTATGAATTGTTTAATGGCTCTATCTTGGGATAAAGTTGCAGGAATTTTAATAGAATTAAATTGTTTAGGACCCTGATAATAAAAGGAATTTAAGGAAATGGTGCGTTTTACCAATGGCTGTGTGAAATTAAAGTAACCCCTTATATTTTCATGAATATTTCGTGAGGCTCTATATTTGAAAACTACAATACAGCAGTCCAATTGTATGCAATTAAAGCCCTTCTATATTTTCATGAATTTTGATGAGAGCATTCTTTTGAGAATCAATACAATACATTTTTGCAGCGGTTGTATATTAGTTTTGGAAATGCCCCCCCCCAATTTATGCAGCCCTTATTATGGTTGAAAGTTAATCTAAGTTCAGCAGCTGCAGAAATAAAGCGTTTCAGTGAGACATGACACAGAATATATATGAGGTTTCCAACAGAGCATTACAAGACTGAGACAGGCACCATGAGACAGGGTGTCAAAAGCCTTAGAGATACCCAATAATGATCCAGTGACCAGGTTACCATCAACCAGCCCCTTAACAATTTGATTGCTAAAGTTAAGTAAGGCTATTTCAGTTCCTCTGTTCTCCAGAAATCTGAACTGATGTTGTGAAAAGAACAGGTTTGTATTCAAAAAATTTTTAAGTATTTTCAACACTATTTTTTCAAATAGCTTAGAAAATACAGAAAGCAAAGCAACGGGTCTATAATTTCCCCCATCTGTACTTTTTCCACCCCTTTTGTAAAGGCACTTAGAAAAGATACCTTCGGAAAATGACACTGGTGTTACCTGTGTGTATGGGAATTGTGGTAATGGGGAATTGTTTTATTTCTTTTTATATTATTATTACTATTATTATTATATATTTTTTATAACTTTATTTACATAGTCTATAAAACTAATCTATACTAAATTACTGCAACAATTAATACTTATCCAGTTAGGAACTCTCATAATTATAATATTCTAGGTAGAGATACCATAAGAAATAAATTTGCTCTTCCAAGAAGTACAGAGATTTTTAATAATATACCAAACAAAAAACATAACATAACAAAAATTAACTTAATAGCAATATAATAGAATATTAGGTGGTTATAGATTAAATAGAGGATTCAATATACTATATTTTCTTCTAATTTTGGGTACATTATACATAACAATAGTAAGTTACAACAGTTCTGATAACAGCTAGTCAAGTTGCTGCTTATATTTTTGCACAAATTTTACAATTAAAAAAGATTTGTGTTGGGGACATTCCCCATATGCAGCGTTTTTTTTTATCAATACTAAGCTAACTATAGCTTACTTATTAAATAACATTTATATATCCTTATCGTTTTACTTACTTATCAGGAAAAGTCTTTATAACTTATTTATAATACTAGTACTAGTAGTTTTATTATTCAGTTGTTATTAAAAGTTAAAACGTATGTATTATTTAAAAAATACATTTTTGACTATAATAGTCATTTTCTAAAATAAACAATTGTGTAACAAAATTACTTTGAAAATAGAAATTACCAATAGGTTTTTTTATAAATACTGAATTAATGCCAGTTTGGTCAACTTGAAAACGGCAATCAACCCAATATTTTTGAAAAATAGTAAAAAAAAACAGTTAGTACATAGAATAGAATTATTTTTCCACAAAAAAAATTAAACTTCAGCCAAGGAATAACATTCTTAGCAATTTCAAAAAAACTGTCAATGTTGAGAGAATATCTCTTAGTCAAATTTTTCTACGATATTTTTGGTTTAATCAAAAGCAAAACCTAATGCCAAAACCAAGATTAGTAAATAACTAAACTATTTAAGGGAGTAATTTTAAACATGAAGGCAAACAAGTAGAAAAAATTGTAATTTCTTTCTGTATTTCTCGATTTTATAATAAGGAGAGGTGGACCATTAGAACCACAGGATCTAGGCCCCAAGCTAGGCTGCACTGGGCTCCTCCTACATTCTTATAATTTATTTTTACTTACCTTTCTTGTGATAAATGTACTTTTCTTCAAATCAACATGGTTTAATACCATTCACAAAACGAATCACATCGAATTATTCTAAAGCAACAAAGTCATGTCCTCAAACAAAATTCCGATTAACCACAAAACATACAAGACATTCTCTGTTTTAATTTATTTATTATTTGCTTTAATGTATCTATCTTTTTATTTCTCAATATATTCGCCCTTAAGATATTTAGTATGCTGATAGATTAGGCTAAATGAGAGTTAAAAGTGAGTAGATCCAATCGAATCTTGTCTGGAACAAACTTTTGTCTGGTTGAACAAGGAAGTTTTACATGGAAGTAGCTTTGGAGCTTAAGAGTAACACATAATTAAATAATTTATATTTAAGGCGTTTAGTTGATTAATAACTTATACTGGGACTTAAGTGCAAAGTCTCCAGGCACTGAATGCTAGCGTATCTCAATAAAATTTAATTAAAAAGTCCACATATGAGCTGCAATCCTTATTCATCATTTAGAGTATTTTTAATTATACAATTTAAACTAAAAACACAACTTTTTGGCATTATATTATTAATCATTATAATTGTTATTTTCGCTTTTTATTATGGATAAACATTTTTAATTAATAATTGAACTCAATAAATATTTATTTTTATGATAAAGCATACTTTTATTAGAGGTTACAGTTTTTTAAAATTCATAGTCTTTCCAGAAATCGTTGGTATGAGAGAAATAAAAACTTTCTCACATTTTGTGCAACAGGAAATCTCCCAACTAAGTACCGCACCATTGTACAGGGTGTCCCATTTTCGTAGGTTTTACGGGGTTTCCAGCTTATGAGTAGAGATAGAGAGATGCGGTTTTCGCGACACCGTGCTACTTTTCGATGAAACTAAAGAGGCCGCAAACAGATTTGCCCTAACCATTTTAGTTTCCGTGCTACAGGGTGATTTTGAAAATTTGTCATTTTCGGACACCCCTGTAACTCAGCTATCGTAAAATATATTTAAAATGTTTCAACTGGTATTTATAGATTTTTTCACGTAGACTTCAGTGGCGTACTCAGATTTTTGCTGAGAGTCATAGTTTTTGACATATTGGCATAACCTACTATTTTTTAAATGGGACACCCTATATATTATTTTTTCATCTTATTCTTCGTGTCGAGAGCTTTTCAAAAACATACCATAAGTCATATTTATTTTCATAAATAACATGAAAAAATGCATTTTTCTTTAAACGGATTTATGGCATAGCAGATCAATCGAAATAAGAGAACGTGGCTGTGGAGCCATGGAAAAAGTTAACAAATATTTATTAACGAAATAACAAAGTAACAGCATCAGAAACAATTAGGAAGTAGGTAAAAGGTAATAATTATAATTTCATTAAAACTACAAATATTGTTCAAATTGTAGACCATTATGTGTCCTACAAGTGTGACAAACTTTAAAAATTCTTTTTAATGCATTTTCTATTGTAAATGACTGTCTTTGTAACTCTGCAAAAGCGTTTTCGGTGGCCATTCTTAGTTGTTCTAAGTTTTCGTATCGCCTTACATAAACCTTGTTTTCTAAATAACCCCACAAAAAGAAATCTAAAACTGAGAGGTCAGGGGATCGTGGTGGCCATCGAACAGGTCCGTGTGTTCCTATCCATCTTCCAGGAAAATGGTCGTTAAGCCAGTTTTGACTTATTCTGGCATTGTGGGCTGGAGCTCCGTCTTGCTGGAAATAAATCCTATTTAGTTGAGCCAAGGGAACATCATCCAAAATTCCTAATGCGTCTTCTAGGATTCGCACGTAACCAATCGAATTCAGATTTCCTTCATATATTTGGTAAACTATTTTTCGGTTGAAAATAAAACAGGAGACATTGAATCCAAATCTGCCCTGACGCTCCCTAGGAAAAATAACATGGTTGTTTTCTTGACTCCAAAATCGCGTGTTGTGTCTATTTAAAATCCCTGAACTAGTAAAATGTGCCTCGTCTGACCAAATAATCTTTTTTTCAAAATCGATATCTTCTGCCTTCATATTTATAAACCAATTGCAGAACTCCAATCTGCGCTCTGCATCACCAGGATGCAGATGATGCACAAGTTTGTATTTATAGGGTTTGAATTTGTGCTTTTTCAAAATTTTCTGCACTTTGTTTTTCGGTACACCCGCCTCTTCGTCTATTTTCCTGCAAGATGTTTCAGGAGCTGTCTGAACGAGGGCTAAAACGTTGACCTCAGATTCTTCATTGTCTTTATTGTAAGTTCGCGATCGAGGCTTGTTAAAAGATCCATATTGGCAAAGATTATTTTTAATTTTTTGAAAAATTCTTTTTTCTGGTTGTCTTCTCTCGGGATATCTAAGATAAAATAAAGCGAACCAATAAAGTCAAAATGCAGGAAGATAAAAAAGAACTAACCTGTTCAGATAAAGCTCTGCCGCCTGATCTGCATCTTCATTAGACAATATAAAACACGCGTTCATATCATATTTCTCAAAATATTCAAATTTTTGATTCTGAGCCATATTAAAAACAATAATTATAATAGACGTCAAGAAAAATTTAAACGCATAATGCCAAAAATGACAGCAGTAATGGCTGCCTGATCATATTTTTGTTGGCGTTGCCATGGCTACCACAGCCACCTTCTCTTATTTCGATTGATCTGCTATGCCATAAATCCGTTTAAAGAAAAATGCATTTTTTCATGTTATTTATGAAAATAAATATGACTTATGGTATGTTTTTGAAAAGCTCTCGACACGAAGAATAAGATGAAAAAATAATATATAGGGTCTCCCATTTAAATAATAGTAGGTTATGCCAATATGTCAAAAACTATGACTCTCAGCAAAAATCTGAGTATGCCACTGAATTCTACGTGAAAAAATCTATAAATACCAGTTGAAACATTTTCAATATATTTTACGATAGCTGAGTTACAGGGGGTGTCCGAAAATGACAAATTTTCAAAATCACCTGTAGCACGGAAACTAAAATGGTTAGGGCAAATCTGTTTGCGGCCTCTTTAGTTTCATCGAAAAGTAGCACGGTGTCGCGAAAACCGCATCTCTCTATCTCTACTCATAAGCTGGAAACCCCGTAAAACCTACGAAAATGGGACACCCTGTACAGGGTTTTTTTTTATATATTGCCAAACCCTTATCTTTTTTATTTGACATTTTAGAAAAATGTGTCCCAAATAAAAGTTTAATGGTTTCAAATGAATTTTTATGAAAACATTTTTTTTCATATACAGGGTGTTACAGAAAGTCTGGGCGTGGTCCAAGTTTCTTATTTCAAATAGGTACCCTATTTTTTTATTGAATTTTCGGATTCTCCTGAGAATTTTACACATTTTTTATAAGGGATATTCTATACTTAAATCTAAAGCCTAAAGAGATATTGTTATTTTTTGAAAACTATTATGTAAAACAGGTAAACATTTTTCTGGTCGTAAACTGGTCATTGACGGTGATCTGTCGTTCTGTCAATTCATTGAAAAGATGCATTACACTGACGAAGAAAGATGTGATATTCTTCGCATTTTCTACAAGAATAATAATAATGCTTGCGCGGCAAGAAGAGAATATCAGCGGCTTTTCCCCATGCGAGCTATTCCATCTCGAAAAACTTTCAAAAATATTGAACTTGGCTTTCGAAATCGAATGACTGTTAAAAGAAAAAAACGTACTGCGGTTATTAATGGGGAGGAGGAATTAAATATTTTATTATTTTTTCAAGGTAGGTTAATAGAAATTACCCACAGGATATAAAGTAACTTACGCAAATATTATTTATTTTCAGAAAATCCAAATGCAGCCTTAAAAGACGCATCAATTCTTTTTAATAAATCTATTTTCAAAATGTATTCGACATTAAAAAAGCATGGATATTTCCCATACAAAATTTTACCTGTCCAGAAATTAACTGAAGATCAAAAAAACCAACGAACCATGTTTTGCCAGGAAATGTTGCTGATGAAAGATGAAGATAACAATATTTTTCAAAAAGTTTTATGGTCAGATGAATGCGCCTTTAGTACTGCCGGGATTC
The DNA here is from genome assembly GCA_030620095.1 of Kuschelorhynchus macadamiae. Classification (NCBI taxonomy): domain Eukaryota; kingdom Metazoa; phylum Arthropoda; class Insecta; order Coleoptera; family Curculionidae; genus Kuschelorhynchus; species Kuschelorhynchus macadamiae. The sequence goes on along the minus strand of JAUTXW010002753.1, from coordinate 2,752,003 downwards.
ACAACCGGAAAAATGTTAGATTTTGGGCAACGGAAAACCCTCGGGCCATGCGTGAAATTAAAACCCAAGGTCGGAAAACTTTAAATGTGTGGTGCGGGCTCCTTCACAACAAAATTATTGGACCGATTTTCATTGATGGATCTTTAAATGGAGAAAAATATCTAAATTTATTAAATAATGATCTGGAACCTATTTTGGATGACTTACCCCTCCGTCAATACAACCAAATTATTTGGCAACAAGATGGAGCCCCACCACACAATGTTTTTGCGGTCCTAAATTTTTTAAATCAAAATTTTGAAACGTGGATTGGTCGGACTGGACCGATTCGGTGGCCGCCCAATAGTCCCGACTTAACACCTCTTGACTCTTTTCTGTGGGGATTTTTGCAGAATAAAATATATGAAACTCCCACGGAAGATATAGAGGTGTTAAGAAGGAGAATAATTGAAGCCATTGAGGATTTAAACAATAATCATGCACAATTCATTATTAATGCGATTAATAAAATCGAAGCAGATTATACAAATTGTATTGAAATGAATGGTGGACATATTCAGCAATTATAATATTTATATTTCATTTCATTATTGAATTATTTGATAATATGTAGTTTTTTGTAATAAACACAGCGTCAAAAAACTTGGACCCCTTCATAAGACGCAATGCAAAAATGCTCTGTTTCAAGACCTTGTATCTTGAGTAAGAAATGATCCAACCATGTGATTAAAAAAAGTGTATGTTAACGAATAGCAGGGCTGCCACTTTTAGCCACATGAAATATTCTATTGTAATTAGAACGCTCTACAGAGTGTTTAAAAGTTTCTCAACACAGGACCTAATGCAAATTAAATGGGAGGTCTGGCTAAAAAAAATTAAACTCTCCTTATTAGCTTGCTGATTACAATATCATGGCTCAGTTAACTAAAAGTGGTAGTCCCGCTATTCGTTGACATAATCATTTTTCAATCACTTCGTTGGTTCATTTATTACTGAAGATACGCGGTCTTGAGGAAAGCTTATTTGCATTGCGACTTATGAAGGGGTCCAAGTTTTTTGACGCTGTGTGTAGTTTTTAAAATATTCTTTTCTGTTTTCGTTAATATTATACATATATTTTTTAAAAACATGTGTTGCCTTAATTAGATTCATATGCATATTTCCAAAATTCGATGTTTTTGGAATACCCCGTAGAAGGAAAAAAATCCACGTCTGATATTTCAAAAAATGTTTGTTTAGATGGCGATTCGTTGGAAGATGGTGATTTCTGTTCTGGTTGCCTGTGTATTTTCGTTATTCTCATAAGCTATGCGAAGGTTGTCGGATTTTTCCTCATCGGAAATGTGACATTTTATCCAGAAATTGACAGAAAGTCTACCAAACAGTAAAACAGTCACCGTCAATGACCAGTTTACGACCAGAAAAATGTTTACCTGTTTTACATAATAGTTTTCAAAAAATAACAATATCTCTTTAGGCTTTAGATTTAAGTATAGAATATCCCTTATAAAAAATGTGTAAAATTCTCAGGAGAATCCGAAAATTCAATAAAAAAATGGGGTACCTATTTGAAATAAGAAACTTGGACCACGCCCAGACTTTCTGTAACACCCTGTATATGAAAAAAAATGTTTTCATAAAAATTCATTTGAAACCATTAAACTTTTATTTGGGACACATTTTTCTAAAATGTCAAATAAAAAAGATAAGGGGGGTGGCAATATATAAAAAAAAAACCTGTACAGGCGCGCATTCTTCCAAAAACTTGGTCAGGTTTGAGAACAATTTATTTCTGCCCTCACAATGTTACTGAAGAGTTACCAAACTTACTTAAGAGTTATAAATTCCCAAACTTCAACTTTTATGTCTCTTTTAAAAGTATATATTAAATTAGGTATTTATCTTTCAGAGTTTTTAAAATACATATTCACTTTTTTAGACTACTGTATAATCTCCTTTATATATTTTCAAATATCGATCTATCCTAAAATTAACGCTTTATTAATTAAAAACATAAAAGAATTTAAAAACAGAGAATTTATTTAAATTATTTTTCATATAATTAAATACATTTTTAAATACTAATTCCCAAATAATTTTCGAAAGCTTTTAAAATACTAAACACTAAATCTTCTTTATCCTGGGTATTTAATCACAGTATATTTAAATACTAAAAAGTAATGAAATACAAAAAATGATTTAAAAAATGAAATACTCTCCAGCACTACTAGCACTCTAAACCAATTGTATGCACTATATTATTACTTGCTTAAGAATTTCAAAAACTTGTTTAGAACTTGTTGAACATGAAGTATCGAGTGAAGAATACTTCTTTTAAATACTTAAAATTTAGCTACATACAAAACAAAACAAATTTGGTATATTTCAACCTATAAACAAAACTTAAAATTTAATTTTGTTTTTAGGGAGATATTTCACCTCCTTAGAGTAACCCTATATAAAGGAAAAAAATTGCTTTAGTATACCCCTTTTTACTATTTTTTAAAAAAGCTGACATGTTTCACCATTTTTTTTACAAATTTTTAAAATAACTTTAAAAGATAAAATAGTCAAAGTGAAAAACAGCTTTATTGTAATAAGAATTATCTCGTATACAAAGCAAGTAAACTTAAACTAAAAAAAAAAGTTTATAACCATTCTCAGCTCTATTATACAATTAATCTGGCAGCCGGTTATCAATTTAATGGTATGGAAAAGAAAAATAATATAAATGAACATATAAAAATATAAATAACTACAATATATACAAAAAAAAAATAAAACATATTTAAATATTGGTCTTTAAAATGTATAAAATTGTTGCTTCAATTTCAGTACAAAGATGGAAAACGACTCTAGCAACAGAAATGAACGCAATAACATAAAATAGATTAAAACGAAAGACAAATTAGCGTGAACAACATAATATAAAAACAATCACATTAATCATAAAAAGTATTTACATATTAGTCAAAAGACTCATCAAAAAATTCAGCAACTGAATAGTAGTCTTTCCCAATCAATAGGTCCCTCACTTCTCGCTTAAAAGGCTTTAAAGAAGAAATGCCCCTTATGTTTGAAGGCAAATGGTTAAATATTTTTTTGCTGTTATAAATAATAGATTTCTGGGTCAAAGCTGAAGAGGGAATAGGCAGGGAGATGAGTCGAGAACTACGAGTTGCATAAACTCGAGCAGACTCAATCTCATGTCTGAACTTAAAATGTACAAGGCAGACTGTTTGTAATATAAATATATGTGCCAAAGTCAGGATCTTCTGTGCCACAAATATTTTTGTTTTTTGGAGGCTGCTTCATACCTCTATGAATCCATATCTGTATGAAAAAATTTATATAAATACAAGAAAAAAATAAATGGAATTTTCATGTGCTTTGTTAAAAAAACTAAAAACAATTTTTTTTTTCGTTTTCAGGGATCTTTTTCTTCTGTCTAGGGCTACCCTGTATTGTGGAAAAAAATGTATATATATAAATTGACAAAAGACATTTAACGTGGCCAAAATCATCTACTCTAATGCCCAACAATCTACGCAATGCTTCACAATGGCCCGCAATACCTTGCAATGATATGAAGGTGGCTAAGTGAACAGTAGTTTTGTATTTTGCAATTCTGTATAAAACCTTAAGGAAACCCTAAAGTGTGATAGTCAAATATTAATAATACAGTTTGGGGGTGAAAAGGAAGAATTGTATTTTCTGAGATAACAGACAATATATTAAAGTATCTACTCAGTATAATACTATATTGTATATAAAACAAAATAGTAACTAAAAACTACAATATTCTTGAATGGGGTCATATAACGAGAACTAAGCATGGCTATTTTTTCAGCTTAACATTTTTATATGAGAAAACTAAAATAGAATTTGAAACTGCCTATACAATGACGGAAACGAAAAGCTGAGACATAAAAATCATGTGTTTTTAATTTTAAACATCGTTACCCGAGTGTTACCTGCTATAATTTTTACTCTAATTTTCCAAATTTTCTAAAAACACATATTAAAATAATCATAAATCTTTATTCTTTTGATCAAAATATATGTAAAAACATGCAACGATTTCAAATATGAAATAAGAAACACATAGTTTCATTTAAAAATATAATTTGCCGTAGCAGTTTTGTATTCATTTGAACCATTATTTTATTTGGGCCATAGCTCTTTTGTATCCATTTGAAGCTTTGTTTTATTAATATCTTACACCAAAAAAACTTTTATTTTAGTTTTACTCACATAGTCCTTGTTGAATGAGACCTAGTACTTAAGTAGGTATCCCATAAATATAAACTCACCGGCACAAAATTCCGCCACTCTAAAATTTTGACTAAGTTCAATGTTTTATAACTTTTTTATTTTTTATCCGATTTTCATGATTTTGTTATCAGTTTTTAGATCCATTTAATGTGTTTTTCTTCATTTATTTTGTAAAGTAGCATTTTTCGATTAGACTATATTATACAGGAGTAGATCAAACTGTTGTTTTTTGTCGTCACTTCAAAACACCCTGTAGAAAAATTGAGGTAGATAATTTTATTTACATACTGTTTCTGGTAATCAATAATGTATTCTAAACATTTCGTTTTTTGATTTATACCGTTACCTCATTTCTGCTTCGAGCTGCAAAATTTTAAAAGGAACGTTGATTTGAAGCCTATTTTTATTAAGAAAAACACAAGGTATATCACAAAGATAATTAACAATAAAAATTCAATAACGTGTATTTCCTCCTCTCGCGGCAATTACAGCTTGCAGTCTTCGTGGTATCGATTGAATAAGGTTACTTATTCTTTCCTGAGGAATAGCCTGATATTCTTCGGCCAGCGCCAGTCGTAAGTCTTGCAAAGTTTGTGGTTGCACAGGACGACGCCGTACGGCCCTTTTAAGTTGATCCCAGAGATGTTCGATTGGGTTGAGATCCGGGCTACATGAGGGCCATTCCAATCTTGGAAGTCCAACTTCATCCAGATATTCGCTCACTATACGTGCAACGTGAGGTCTAGCATTATCATGCATTAATGTAAATTGGTTCCCAATGAAAGGAGCAAATGGAACAACGACTTCCTGGATTATTTCCTCAATGTAACGCTGTGCGGTTAGGGTTCCATTTTCAACAAATACAAGATCGGTTCGTGCTTCGGTAGAAATACCCGCCCAAATCATAACTGAACCGCCATGATATGAGCATGTCTTTCATTCCTACGTCTGTATACCCGCTCACGACCATCTGGCGACCTCAAACAAACCCTGGATTCATCTGTGAATAGTACGTTTCCCCACTGTTCTAGAGTCCAGTCAGAATGCAATCTTGCAAACCTTAGTCGCTGTTGCCGATGACGAGGAAGGAGTTGTGGACATACTGCTGGCCTTCGTGAATGAAGACCAGCTTCTGCCAATCTTCTACGTATCGTTTTTTCACTTACATTTACTCCACTAGTCATTTGCAAGTCACACAGCAGTAGATCTTTGATCTCTTAAAGAACTAACGACGACAAAGTGATCATCAACTGCAGTGGTTTTTCTTTTTCTGCCAGAGCCTTGCCGCCTTGTAAAAGTTCCCGTCTGTAAGTACCTATTCCAGGCATCTCGAACTGTAGACCTCGGAATTCTCAGAGTACGAGCGACATAACTTTTGCTACGGCCATCCTCTATTAACGCAACAATTTTACCCACGTCTGCTGGAGTTAATACCATATTGACATACAACATACAACAAATTATAATATTGTCACTGTCAAACATTCTGTCACCTACTTAGCCAACGTAGATAATTTTTAACCGAAAGCTTGACATGCATCTTCTAAAAATAACATTGTTTTAATAAAAAATCTGCAGCTCGAAGCAGAAATGAGGTAACGGTATAAATCAAAAAACGAAATGTTTAGAATACATTATTGATTACCAGAAACAGTATGTAAATAAAATTATCTACCTCAATTTTTCTACAGGGTGTTTTGAAGTGACGACAAAAAACAACAGTTTGATCTACTCCTGTATAATATAGTCTAATCAAAAAATGCTACTTTACAAAATAAATGAAGAAAAACACATTAAATGGATCTACAAACTGATAACAAAATCATGAAAATCGGATAAAAAATAAAAAAGTTATAAAACATTGAACTTAGTCAAAATTTTAGAGTGGCGGAATTTTGTGCCGGTGAGTGTAGTTTCTATTATAACAACATAAAATGTTTATAATATATTATAAACGGCTCAAATAAAGTAATTTTATGCATCTATAAAAAGTTTTTTCCCACTTCTGGTTTGACTGGAAATGGCTTAAAGTTCATATTTTTAAATTGAACACCCTCTATATGTTTACGTATTTCGGTTCGCGGTTCAGTATTGTACGCACCTACTAAGCTTTTTAACCATATCAATTTTTGTTTCAAGTTGTTAAAAACGCGTATGTTAAAACATTGCACAATCATGCAAAAATATTCAACTAGAGTAAAACTTGTTAGAATATTTTAAAACACATCGCTTTTTTGTCAAAAATTCTGTTCTTTCAAATCTAGCCATGATGGACCTTAATCATCTTCTCCAGGGATATTTCTTTACAACAATTTCTGTAAATCTGATATGTTTATTGCTGTTGAATTATTAAAAATTGACTTTCTCTCAAATAATAAAGATTATGAAAATAAACATCGAGCATTATTTATGGATGGATTTTTAGGTTTGATTTACACTCATGTTCGTAACAAAATATCAATGTAGATGACGATTATGGCCCACCTAGGAGGCTCAAAAAAATTTTATTTGTGGGTTTGCCAATCGACCATGAAAGACAAAAAATATTAATTTTATTTGACATTGTCAAGCAGGAAAAATCCAAAAACCCCCATATGACTATGATAATTTAAATTATGGGTGGTACATTTATTCGACCTTCCGCGCCAAACCGTCACTTGACCATGACATGACATTTCACCATCCAATAAATCCTTTAATATAAATAGGGCAATTGTTTCAAAGGAAGAAATAACACCTAACAATGCCCCGCAATACCCGATAATGCCTAGTAGTTGTACACCACAATACCCCCCAGCAATTTACCCCTCGGTTTAGAACTAAATGCTTCTGAAACACATATTTTTTCATTTTCGTACTCTAGAAACTTCAAAATGTACAGCTTATATTTTTTACATTAAACATGAAGATACAGATCTACCAATTAGAAAAATAATAGTATAAGAGCAACCACTTACTAATGTTTATAACTAAACATAAAGTAATCCTGTTCACATTCCAATATACCCCCAATAATCAATAAAACTACAGGTAGGTAACACAGGGTTCATACTTATTTTGAAAAATCAAATTTCCTAGCTTTTCCAGGTTTTCCCTGACTTTTTTTATAAAATTCCAGACATATATCATATCACTTGGTCTTAAATGGAAACACAGATAGGCGAAAAATAATATCCTCCAGATTCAATAAAAAGGTTTTTAACTTTAGACCAGGTCTAACACATATAGGTTTAAAATGACAAAAGTGACAATAGAACACAATAATAAGTTTAGTAGATGATGCAAAACCATATTTAACAGCGACATGAGGAAAACATACCTGGAGAATATTTAGTTTTAATTTCCATGGTAACTAGACCAAATCTAAATTTTAAACCTCTTTAGTGAATCTGGGGGTAAATGATTGACATAAAACTGGGACAAGGACGTTATAAAAATACAGAAGTCTATATCACAAAAAATATCTATATTTAATATATAGGTACCTCATATGAAATTAAAAACATAATGATAAAAGAACAATGCTATCAAATAAGAAAAAACATAACACTCCACGGATTCTGAAAATTTTCCAATTCACAACTGGGCCATCCATAGATACCTTAAAATAAAAGAAATATATGTAGTATGTCCAGAAATGTTGCTGTCAAAAAAACAAACACACAAGAAAACAAGTAGCTTATGCCTCTATTTAAATTGTGTTGAAGAAAATTTAAATGGGATGTTATTTGGGACTAAAAAGAACACATTTTAATTTAAATAGTAGTGGCGAACAAAAGTTATATTTTTTAAATTAAATACCCTGTATATTAATCAATTATTTCAATTTATGTTCCATTTTGACAGTCTCTGAATAAAGAACATTTTAAAAGTTAAAAAAACATCCTCAAACTCACTTAATAAATTACAAAATTATTAACTACGATATTTTTTTTAAATCTTAGCTCTCACACTCCTACAAATTTATTGAGAATGTCATATGCAAAGGCATGCTGCATAAAAACAAAATCCAAATATTGAGTTTCAACTTGATTGGCAGAATCATTGAAGAACCTGACAACTAAACCCATTTGCCTTTTTAGAGCAACAGTATTCAAAGCTTCATCAAAACAAATAACATAATGGTCACAGTTCTGAAGAAATTCAATTAAACTTACTTTAAAATACGGGGCCAGTCCAAAACATATGATGTAGCTTGCTTTAGAAGGACTTAGAGACAACTTTGCAGCTATTTGGCTATCAGAAAACATTCTTTTGATCACACATATATCATTCTGAATTGAATTTAATGATTTGTGTTTTGACACAACATTCAAGCACCACAATATTTCACTATCTAACACACTTTCTTTTAATACATATTCCTCCATAAGTTGATGTTTGCATTATTTGCATTGAGGATATTTCCTCATCTTCAATTTCAAGATTTTTCTTTTTTTACTGACAATTCAAAAAGATTTGGTAGTTTACTCTCTTGGCACTGAACATCAAATTTTCCTGTGTGTTGAACTTTTGAAATGTCTTACTAAGTACAGCTTGTCAGCACAGACTGCTTAACCCAAATGATTTACAACATAAACTACAATAAGCTATATTCTTGTTTGATTCTATGGGCTTTAAATATTTGTACCATTCCTGCGGAGAATTTTTTTCTCTAATCCAATCATAACTGAAATTAGTCTTTTTATTAGCCTTGGCCATCTTAGTATTAACTGAAAAAATAAAAACATAAATAGTCTTAGTTGTAGGCTTTTGATAAATAATTATGCATTTGAAAATAGGAAATGTATGCTTACCAGTTAATTTAAAAATAATTAAAAATCGCTCGCTTTCCTGCTCTTTACTCTCTTTGAGAAACACAATAAAAACAAACGAAGGGCAACAAAATTTCGGGATCACAGGCATCCAACAAAATAAAATAAATGACTCTAATCCTTTTCAAACTGCAATACTTGTATTTATTTGTCTGCCTTATGTAATGTGTTAATTGGAAAAAACATCTACATCAAGCAGTGAGTATATATGCTTCTTTATTCAACTATAAACAATAATTATAAGAAAGAAGAAGACGGAGTCTATTGAATAATAAAGTCAAATGTGGTAGAACGGAGGCATTAAAACAAATGTAATAATAGAGCAAGTAACTTAAAATTTAATTTATCTTTTTTCTTAATTTTTTCAAGGAGTCTTTAAAAATTCCCTGTCTTTCGACATAAAATTGCATTTTCCCTGACCATACTCTGACCCACCTAAAATTCCCTCACTTTTCCAGATGAGTATGAACCCTGTAAAACCTGTGTGGATTAATCTTCTGATATTTATTTATTTATTCATTCATATAAGGGGCAAGCCCATTCGTGTAATTTACAAATACACTAAAAATTAAAAAAAAATATAATCTAAAATCTAAACTAAAAACTACTCAGTTGATTATGCCTATAACACAAAAGAAAGTGTACCAATATAATATAAATAATTAAAAATAATTTGAACTATGGTTACCAAGTAGTAGGTAGAACAAATATTATACACCCTGAATGTAGGCTCCACTAGTTGTTCCTAAGTTAAAATTTGAGGGATGTTAGAGAAATATTAAAGATATTTCCTTGAAACTTATTTCCATTTTTCATTATTCTATTTATAGGAGAGTTCGCTCCACTCAAAGTGGGATGTTGAACAAGTTTAAATAGGATCTCTTACTGGTCTAAGAGGCACATACGAATTAAAATGACATACTAGCTTCTTGTAATAATCTGAGTATTAAGTAATAAACTTGACCAAAAGTTAAACATATTATCGGGTTTTTTTTTTACTAAATAAAGCATTATTTTTTTTGATAGATATTATTTCTTGAAATTAAATAAATTGGTTTTCGCACTGCTCTCGCCGCTGGAGATTTAGATGTTAAAACCCATAGCCCAGATATGCATGATACAAACCCATTACTCCAGGGCAAACCCAGACATGGCCCCTAGATAGGAAACTCGAATTTATAAATCCCCCTTCAAACAAAAACGACACCTTAACAACAATGTGAAATTTACAAAATTAACTAACAATGGATTAATATTTACAATATGATTCGATACTAACAATTTGTGGAAGCCATTATAATGAGGTACTTACATTTAAAATGTATTTCTTTCAAACAAACCCAATTGCAGTAACTGATTATATTTGACTTTAAGATATTTAATTATTAGGTATAGGAATATAAAGATAAGAATGCAAAATATTAAATTGACTTACCCCAACTCAGAGCTCACAATAAGAACCAAGTAATATAAGGTTTTGCCACTTTAACATTAACAACTATCCTGAAAGAAAACCCAAATTTAACTTTTTAAGAAACAAGAACACCGACTTTCTATGACAAGTTTTTTTGGTTATGACCAGGCTAGGCTATCTAGGCGACTTATAATTCTCTTTTTTTTATTTACGCTGGCGTTTTGCCAATCTACGATTTGATTGGCTTTAATACTTACTACGAAATTATGGGCTTATTCAGGATCATTGAAGGTTTTGGTACAATTTAAAACGCCTCAATATTACATCTTTGTTTTGTTAGAAAGCACACATTCAATGTTACTTGCGCTAACGGATTAATGTGAGCTGAAATCTTATCGGTGACTTAAAATTAAAAAATTTTCTTGCGACGCAATTTATGTTTCCGTCAAGCACTTTGTAAAGACTGTTTTAGGACTTGAACATAGCTTATGTTAAAACATAATTATTGTGTTGACGTTTTACCACAGACAAGTTGTACGGATAGCACGCACTTCTTATGAAGTTCTTGGTGGACCATTGAAATGAATAAGCCGTATTTATTTCAATGTGGTAGATAGATATTCTTTGCAGAATACGTTACGTTTTTTTTTCAGGTGTAAAACTGGTCATACATGCAATGAGGCAATTTTTTACTATAACTCTATCTCGCCAATTTTTGTGATTTTTTGGCCCATTGGGAGGCTTCGGGATGCTGATCAAAGTCTCTAATGTCACTTTTTAATAGGTTTTCCTTCTTTTTTTAGGAAATGATCTTTCTTTTAGCATACATTTGAAGAAAGTGATATTAAACTGTGTAATTATTAGAAAATAGCTGTTTTATTGCGATTTTACGAATAAAAACCACAATAATATGGCAGTAAAAACCACGTTTTAAAATCTATGGTTTTTACATTTCGCCAACCGTAAGTTTTTTTGAGGTTGGGGCTTCTGAAAATTACATATTTGAATTAAAAAACGTCAGTTTCAACCAAATGAAAATGGGAGAAAGCGTCTACTTGTGACGATTTCTAGCTTTTTAGGAATTTAATCTGCCTGTCTGTTCCGTTATGACACGTTATTGGAAACGGAAAAGACATTTCGGTGTGGGGGTAGGAAAAATTTCGGAGAAAAAAAAAGTTATGCACATTACCGGAAACACGTTTTGAGGGGACTTTAGACATTTGATGCCTTACAACGAGATAACTTACTACTATTTTTAACCAGTGTTGGGCGTCACTTACCATAAGTGACCTTGAGCCTCACTTTCATAATTGACAGATGATTTTTCAAAATTACAGAAAATACGCGGATTTTTGAAAATGCCTACATAAATGAACAAAAATGACTAGTCATTTACTTTTATAAGTGAACGACTTATAAACGGCAGTTGAATAAAAAACCGTTATGTGCCTTTTTTATTAAACAGATCAGCAAAGTTTGGAATCAGTTGAACGCGTAAGATAAAAGCAGTTGGAAGTTAAGTACTTTGGAATGTTTTTAAAAATGACCATATAAATGATCATAAATGACCAATTTGATCACGAATGAAAAGTCAAATTTTTTTCGGTGCCGTTTCGCTTTTGAGTTATTCATCCTTAAAATTCATAGACATTTTAACCCCAATTTTTCTTTCTTTCTTTTTATAAAAATTGATTAGTTATGTATGAAAACACTACAAACAACTTTAAAATACGTAACAAAATATCTATTTTCTTGGTTTATTATTATTAAATTAGGACACTGGAAACACTTGAGACAACCATACTTCATACTTTTTGGACTAACTGCAACATTTTAAGTGTCAACAATGATGCCTACGGCGCCTAACCTGGAGTTATCCCGATACCAATCCACCTTGTGCATACGCGCTTTTGCCGATATTGATCCATCTATGTATGTAACAAATGTGTTCCTAATTAATTCGTAATTTATCTCTTTAAAATTGTATCTTGATGGATTTCATGATATCAAGATGCTAATAGGTAGAACAACTTACTAGTAAAAAAAATATGATGTACGTCTGTTTTTTTTGTTCCCCAATTTTTTAGATAAAAATAGGCATGAAAAACAAAAACCGAATTTATTTTACATCTTCTTATAATTCTTTGTAGTAGCTTCACACAGAACCTACGAATTTTCATAAAAAGGAGAAAGATTCGTAATCAAAAACCTAAAATCTTCGTAAATGCAAAAAATCATCAAAATCACCGCCGATTTTAAAATATTTTGGTTCACCGAAAAATTTTAAGATATTGATTCAGATTGTTACTTAATATTACTCAAAACTCACAGCAATAAAATTGTATCTGTCAATTGCTATTTATAAAAGGAAATGTTTCTTGATTCTTTTGTTTTATGTTGGCGGCCATTGTAGTTCAAAGAAGAAAATGCAGTAAATATTTAAATTTAAAATTTCACAAATTTTATCAAAGCAACGGTTTTCAAAACAGTTTATTATGGATATTCTGTTAAATAGGTGGATCGGTATTCAATTAGCAGACGGTCTTGTGCTGGAGTTCGAAGGCACTATGTGCACCGTACCGGGTTCACACTAGGTTAGACGCCAGAACGCGACAACGTTATGTTTTAAGCTATATTACTAATGTGTTATAACGTCGCCGAAAAAATATGATTTTGGATTCGTTATTAGCTTCTGAAAATTTACCGTTGTACCGAAAATCATCAAAAACGGTGATGGTAAGTTTAAGTAAATAATTACCACCAATTTTTGAATAACCGTTCATTTGCCAACGTTATTTTTAACTAAAGCTGTAATCGAAATGTGTATATCCAATGGAAATGGGCAGAATCAAGAGTTTAACTAGTGCCCTGGACGCACTCCAAAATCATTTGGCAAAATGTATCTCGAAGGGATGGAAGCCAACAGGCATAGAGTAAAGATTTAACGTTTTCCGAACCACCTCATCGAAGGCAGACCTCTGTGTTTTTAAAATAAGTGGTTCCACGTGTTCTGTTTAGTTGCTTTATTCCGGGGGGAAGCGAGAGACTCAAGCGCTCAGTATGGAAACTAATGACCCCGCTAGAAAGGGAGTAGACGCTGTAAACGTGTGAGGCCTAGTTGTTCCTGCATTCTATCCCGTTTTCCGCCGCAGATCAACATAGAATATTAGCATAATGGTCGCTATGTGGCGTGAGTGGAAGGGGTAAAGGAATAGCTTGAAAGAAAAGGTCATCTCATGAGTCATCTAGTCGAAGCCAAGATGCATTAGAGAGGTTCTGCAAAGAAAGAAAAATTTAAAGATAATTGAAATTTGGAACAAGAAAGGACGTCCACATGATACAGAGTCAGACTAAATCCTGGACGCTGAGAGGATGGGCTGGCATATTATTCCAGTAGGAATAGTCATCGTCTAAAATGTAAACAAACAAATAACTTAACCTAGGAAAACAATATTAAAGAAAGAAATAAATACTGGTCACAAAGTACGAGATGCACAAATACGAAAAGTTGGAAAAAATAGGGGAAGGCACATACGGCACAGTGTTTAAAGCGAAAAATCGAGAATCACATGAAATAGTGGCCTTAAAGAGAGTAAGATTAGATGACGATGATGAGGGTGTTCCATCTTCAGCCTTACGAGAAATATGTCTTCTAAAAGAGTTGAAACATAAAAATATTGTTCGTCTTTATGATGTACTTCATAGTGATAAAAAGTTAACGTTAGTATTTGAACACTGTGACCAAGATTTAAAAAAGTACTTTGATAGTCTAAATGGTGATATTGATTTAGATATTGTAAAATCATTTATGTATCAACTTTTACGTGGTTTAGCATTTTGTCATAGCCATAATGTTTTACATAGGGATTTAAAGCCTCAGAATCTTCTAATAAATAAAAATGGGGAGTTAAAATTGGCGGATTTTGGCCTTGCTAGGGCTTTTGGTATACCAGTGAAATGCTATTCTGCAGAAGTTGTTACTTTGTGGTATCGACCACCGGATGTATTATTTGGAGCCAAGTTATATACCACATCAATTGATATGTGGTCTGCTGGATGTATTTTTGCAGAACTTGCAAATGCAGGTGAGTTTTTACTTGATTTAAGATGTAATTTTTTTCTTATAAGAATGTGAAAATGACTAGTATGGATAATAATATATGATTGACCCCAATATGGCATTTTATTGCCATGTTAGGTAAATATTCACTTTATTCATTTGCCGTACTTAGTGGTCAAGTTTTTACTCTCTAAAAGGTAGGAACCCTTTTTATAACCTTAACCAAGTTATCAAAGACAACACAAAAATTATATTTACTTACATAAAAATTTTAATAGCTTTGTTGCTAAAACGGTAGTGCGTATTTTCCCCTAAACCACACCGGCCCAAACAGTTAGTGGACCGAAACTTCACTGGCCCAAACCGTCGAAATCCCGACAGATTGGAATGTGTGGAATGCGCCGCTAGCCCGACACTTTAAATACCGAATTGGCGAGCTACGCTACTGGCTAAAAATTCTTTAAATAGGCCTGCTGTGTTGTCAAGTTTTATTGATAAAAATAAATATATTTGTTGTTAACCGTATATTGACTGTTTTTTTTTTGGTTTATTATAAAGCATTTGTTTATCACAGGATAATATCTAATTAATGGAATAATGGAGATTGAATATTGAAAAAAAAATTGTTGGAAAGCCCAGGAAGAGGTTATTGCATGTTTGCATTGAGATGATTTTAAACCTTCTACCCTTGTCTATACATAAACAAGGCTTCTACATATAAAGTGAGTATGTTTATTTTAGAATAGTGTGAATATGGTATAAAGTTGCAACCATTTCAGTTTTTGGACTCTTACACTCAGATAATCTTATTTGTTAGTATATAGGATTGAGTCCCCATCTGTTATTAATGTGGATATTGTTCCCTACCTAAAAATAAAACAAAGTTGTCTACTAAAGACCATATAAAAATCCACAAAAGCCTTGATGCTTGAACATGTATCTTTTAACTAATATGTTTTGTGAGCTTTTTGAGACACATAATTTCAACTTTTTTTTTAAGTTTTTTAATTTTGTATCCTGATCCCAAGCAAATACCTATCTAAAAATCAGTTTTTATCAGACACATATTGATTAGTATTTTATAAGATTGTTAATGATTTTCCCTAAGCTTGTTATTCGTGCAGGTACTTTATTAATTATAATTTGTTTTAGGACCAAGTCTTCTTGATGTTTGATATAGGTATCGTAGACAAGGCTTAGGAAGTTAGTTCTGCTCATATGTGCATTGCAGATAGTAGTGACGTGTAAATTATAGTGATACTTGAGTACTTACAATTACTGTTGCTGAGAAAGTGTGTAGTTTAAGAACTAAAAAAGATGCACCATATGATAAATGTAGGGTCAACTTTATTATTAATTTTATCTTTAATAATTTTTTTTGTTACTGTAAAGTGTATCACATATTTTGTATATTGATTAAAGATATATAGCTAAAGTGGATTAGAAATTTGAAGATTTTTTCCCCATATTTTAAAAATATTAACTGTGGCCTATTTATATATTTTCTTCAGTTGGTATACACAATTGAGTAATAAGTTAATTTAGTAAGTATGCAAGATATAGCACATCTCACTTTTAATTTTTTTTAAATCTAAGTATGGCTTAAGAAAAAGTTAGGTAGATGATATAATTATAAAGAACAAAAGTCTTTCGAAGATACTTTCAATTAATTTCATGCTTTCAGGTTCTTAAGTTTATTAACTGGTATAAAGTAGTTTAGATCTTGTAAATTATCTTATCAATTAACTTATTAAAATATAAACTTTTATAGCCTAATCTTATAAAATTTCCTAAAAATATTAGATCTTAGCGTTGATTTTACCATATGTTGGGAACTGGCTGTCAAACTTATAAGACTGCGTATTGTTGAAAAAATTATGGTATAGTCTTTATTCAAGTAAATGTTAATTTTAAATAAATAGTTCCAAACCAGTAAAAAAGGTATCCTACAATAGCTTTATACATAGATTCTGTCATATCACAATTAAATCAGCTGTACATTAAGGTATCATATTATAAGATTAATAATACTTAAGGTTGAGACAGTGTTTCAAGAAGGATAGACATTGACTGAAAGCATTATCCCATATAATACCTGTAGTGCCTTGTTTAATGTCCGACTAAGAAAAATATTTTTTAATTGACAAAAATCTAGTTTAAACATTATATGTTAAATATTATTTAACTGACTTTGACATAATGTCATTATTTGTCAAAATAAACTAATAATAAATGGTGCCAAGAATATATAACCAAATCCCATTGGAATTTAAGAGCAAATCATATCATATAATTAAACAAAAATCTTGAATACTTCAAAATGAAGTAAGCATTTCATGATTGCATACGAATTTTGATTGATCATAAATTAAACGTTCATTTAACTTTTTTGTAAAAAAAAATTGGTAAATGTAGAAGTTATAGATTTTTAATCCATTATTTTCTATCTATACTGGGTGTTTTTTCAGAAAAGCATGACAAATTTTTTTTTGTTTTGATGGTACACCCTGTATATGTCCATCAAATGGGTCTCTTCTTGCTAATTATGATTATACTAGGTTTGAAACATTTATCGTGAAACACAACTGAGAAAATTGACAATATACCTATTATAAGAGATGTTAGAGAAAACATAACACCAATATGAATAACTTGCCTCTTATGGCATGGTTTTTCTCCATTGGCTTTAAAGGTAAAGGTATCAAATCTAACATATTTAAGATTAGCAAAAAGATGCCTATTTAATGGGCATATAATAGACAGGGTGTCCCATAAAAAAATTGAGGGTTCTATTTATAATCAATATTCCCATACATTATTAGATGATAATTGATCATTGTAGATGATAAAAATACTATTTATTTGCCTGTCATTGTTAATATATTTTATTGTTATAGTTTAAAATTTCACAATGTTTGTATTTATTTAATATATTATTATACAAAAAAAGCATAATTTTACAAAAGAAAATACACTTAATACTCACAAACAGAACAAAACATAGAACAATAGTTAAGTAATGAATCTTAAAATATTTAATACAGTCAGGTAATAAAACTCAGACACTAAAAGAAGTAAAATGTAAGTTTAACCCTAAAAGAAAAAATTAAGTGCTAAAATAAATATAATATATAATAGCTAGGAATAAGTTTTGTAATTTTTTAAATAAAACACATAATTTTACTGATTAATTTGTTTGTGCCCAGATGCATACTAATCATACAATTACCTTATATATATATATATATATATATATATATATATATATATATATGTATATATGTATATACTACTACTTGGTCTACCTACTACCTACCTAAACTTGGTAAAGCTTATGGACATCCAAAATAAATAAGTAGCTAACCACAATCACCATATTAATATTGCATAAAATATGCCATCTCTACACATTTATAGAAAACTAGCTATATTCACTGTTAAAATTTAAAATGATCAGTAAAATTGAACTTTGTGACATTAACTGAAATCATGATATTAACAGGCATATTTTTTTTCTTGATAGTATGGTGAATGTAAGTTATTTTGTCTTGGGCGCAATTGGTCAAATCAGGAGTACTCGATGTACCTACATAAAAAAAATAATAGGATTGAATTGATAACCTCCTTTTGGAAGTCGAGTAAAAATTACCTGCACAGATTAATTCAAATAAAAAAAAATATAAGGTTCGATATTTTTGTTAAGGTGATAAAATGACAATTTGTCTGGGCAGGTGAACCACTGATTTATTAAATACAATAAAATCCAATTTTCTTATTAAAATTATTTAAAAACAATTTCAAACAAATAACTTGGTTGGTGTGACAACATTCTTCAGGGCCTAGCTCGGATATAGTAAACAGAGCCTATAATTATGTTTTGCTCTTTCAATTTATCCAAATGCAACAGACCAAAATTATTAATTTTACAAAAACAGTTTTGAAGCCAGGTATAATTTTGTGAGTTTTTTAACCTTACAATAAAAAAATACTGATATTCAATTTCCAATGATCATTTTTGAAACTTAATTTGCCTTGGTTTTGATTAAAATTCTACAAATCATATCACTTGTTAACAATATGAATAATTTAAGTCTGTGATTACAAATAATTTCATAAGAAATTAATTACAGCTACCCTTACTTTTGACTAAATATGCTAGGTGGATTTTGAAGCTACGTTTAAGGTGTGAACGAACTATTTTTAACAAATTGAAGAAGTTATCAAAATAACTGGCTTCTTAAAGCTAAAGAAGCAAGCTTTCAAATTCTGAAAATATTAACAAGATAGATTGCCTTCTTTTTAAAATACAGACAACTGTGTTTTTGTTATGATAACTTTAATTAAGTTTATGTATTGAGAGTTTTTATGAATTTTTCCAGTCCAGTCTGGAGTTAGCCTAACCCTGGATGTAACAATAATAGCTATATTTTAAAAAATGATACTTAAATCATTTTGTGTATTTAATCACAAATATTTGTAAAAGTTATATATCTTTGTTACTGGACATTGTGGATAGCTATATGATGTGGAGAATCCGAGTTGAATGATTTCAAAATGTATCTACTTAATTATGTTAAAGTAGGAGGAGGAGCTATGAGTCAGCCTAAAGAAATCAAAATTGGAGTACCATAAGGTACAGTGCTGCGTCTTGTGCTTTTTAACATGTATATCAACACTCTTTGTAATCTTGGCACGAGGGGGTAAAGTGGTTGCCTATGCTGATGACTCCACTTTGATTTTCCCCAGTAATACATGGGAAGAATTGCAGTATTTATTAATTGAGGATAAGAATAAGGTTAAATAGTTTTTGGATAACTGACCCTTAATGTAAAGAAAACTAACTTATTCAATTGCATAAATTAATCATCCAAATTTTAAACAGTTAAATTAACATAGATTCTTTGAGTGTACTGTTGGTAAATAAAGCAATAATAAAAGTTTAAAGAAATAAAAAGTTTTAAGAAGTAAGTCTATTCATTGTAGGTCAGACACATTGTAATGGCATACAATACCTTCTTGACAAAATGGTGAATGTCAAGATATAGTTTATTTTCAGAATAAATCTAAACCTAAGATTATATTAAACATTAACTTTATTTAAAACACATTACAGTAAATATTTTCTTCGTATGATGTAATCAGTCTTCTCAACTCACAAAGGGATTGTTTTCACTTGCCTCGCCCCTGGCAATAACTGAATTGGTGTAGTTAATAAGAAGGCCAGATTTTAATCAATGACATACATACTAACTTTCTAGAGCTTACATCTTGTTGGTAATCTTATTACATAGTGGTCGTCCCTAGGCATACTAAAAATAAAGAATTTTCTTAATTACTTTCAAAAAAATTAATACTCTTATTCAAAAAAAAAGAAATGAATGAAATAGATATTGCACTACTTAGAAAAATAACCAGGTCCTGGTGAACTTATGCTATTTGAATTTTAAAAAGAAAACAAAAAAAAACTACATATTATATTTAAATAATGAGCCCATATAATTACAAAAAAATTGATCATACTAAATGCTTATTTGTGGAAGTATTATTCTAGTTTTATCTTAGGCAGGTTATAAATATATTTGATTTAATCAGAAGTTGTACCATCTATACATTTTGACATTCCGATAAAACTTTAAATTCTATGAATGTCAGTTTTTAAATGTTTGAAATCGGACAAAAAATGGCGGATCTATTTAGCTGGCCATGTCACAAATATTAATGCAAATTTTAACAGACTTCAAAAAAGGAGGTTATCAATTTGACCCTCTGAATTTTTTGTATGTATGTACATATATTACTCTGCGATGGTTTCAACAATTTTGATGAAATTTTCAAGGAATATTCGGGATATTGCCCGAGTGGTCCCACAGCCAGCATATTGTAAAAAGGTTAAATATGGCGGAATGACGCTATATTAAATATTTATTCGACGCAATAAAAGCGTACACCATTTTATTAGGAATTTACATAGATATATATATAGTTATTTGTTAAATATAACTTAAAATAAAACTCATATAAATTGAACTAGAAAGAATGAAATAAAAAACTGTATAAAAAATAAAACTTCAAAAAATGCACCTAAAAATGGAAAATAATATTTTATTCCATCTGGAAAATTTTAGTCTGTGAAGTCAGCACCAAATTAATACAGATAGTAAAACATCATACTCTTGGTATTAGACATCAAAACACTCATTACATAAATATAGTTTTGTGATTAGGTAATTAAGAATAAGTTTGGTTTCGATTTCACAGACACAAGGTATGGGATTCACTTCTGGGGCGTTTCTTCACAATATCTACTGCAGAAAGCTTTGTTCTCCAAACATAAATTTTTATAAAAAATAAAAAAACTTCAAAAAAAAAAAACAAAACTAAAAAATAAAAAATTATATTTTATTCCACATTGAAAATTTGACTTTATGAAGTCGTCTTCAAACTTATTCTTAATAACTTAATTACAGACATTTATATAATGGGTACCTACATATATGGGAATAAAATATATTATATATAATATATCTATTAATTTTTACATTCCGATAAAACTTTAAATTCTATGAATATCAGTTTTTAAATGTTTGGAATAGGACAAAAAATGGTGGATCTGCAGGCATTTTCTTTATTTTGTTTAGATGGCCATGTCACAAATATTAATGCAATTTTTAAAAGACTAAATAAGGAGGTTATCAATTTGACCCTATGTATTTTTTTATGTGTGTATATCGATTACTCTGCGGTGGTTTCAACAATTTGGATGAAATTTTCAGGATATTCCCGAAGTGGTCTCCCAGCAAGTTTATTGTAAAAAAGTTAAAGAATAGCAGAATGACGCTAGATTAAATATTTTATTTGACGCAAAGCGTTCACCATTTTATCAGGAAATAACATTTTTGGCTTTAACTTCACAAACTAAAATTTTAAAGAGGAAATAAAATATTATTTTTCTTCTAAGCACTTTATTTAGCTACCTATTTAACAAATTTTTCTAAAAGTTTTCTTTGTAAGAAGAAAATATTTTGAAAAGGAGAAATGCCTCATTTCTATTAAAATATCTAATTATTTTGACATATGAATTACCTCAGCAGTTCTGTATTTATTCTCAGATGGATCATAGTACCATTCCTCACTGCTATGTCTGTCTACTCATAATTTTATATGCAAAGCTGATTTTCATTTTTTATTGTTGTCTAAGATTCATACCCCGATTTGCCAAAATGGAGTCCACTGTGGATGATACATCCATGAATTTACATGGTTTTCCTAAAAATGCAAACACAACTATATGTCATAATCATGTTATCAACCAAATACAAATGTTTTTGTTGAGGTTTTTCTTTTAACTAACATTTAGTGTGCACTGTACATTAAAAACCCAATATATTGTAGAAAATCCGAAGAGGAATATTTAAGAAAAAAATGTATACCTACACAAAAAAAGAATCTAGGTGACTTACCAATATGAAATTTGTACATTACAATATACTTTCTGATTATTCTGATGTCCTAATATTGATAGTCCTTTTAAATTGCCGAATCTAACTTTCTAGTAATCCCTTTCTTGAAATCGCATTTGAATGGGCGAAGAGCTGAGAATTCAGGACGTATCCGGAACCCAGTAAAAGCTTGCATTCTTGCATATTATTTCTGCATGTTTCACAACCGAACCAACTAACAATTTACATCATGTTAGTAAAATTTATTTTATTGTATCCTAACACTGATACGACGCAGTAAAATTAATACGTAGCTATTTGCTATTTTTATAAACAAAATTCTTTGAGAACGATTTAAAACTTATTATTTAGGAATATTAATAACATGTTATCAACCATAAATAAAAAACACCATATTATTTTACTAATATTTTCGGAAATATGTACTTCATCTGAACAATAACGCACTTTGGCAACAGTGACAGAAGTTTCTTACGTCATTGGCGTACATATTTATGTATTTCGACGTTTAAGGCCAAGGACAAATTCCATGCATTCCAATGTGTCGGGATTTCGACTGTTAGCGCCAGTGACGGTTATGTGTAATGTAGGTTCGGGCAAATGTCTTTTAGGGGTATTAACTGTTTGGGCCAGTGAAGTTTAGGGCCAAATACATCGAACCGCTAAAACATTGTAATTACCTCTCCGAATCCCTAATTAGGTATCTTTTCTCTGGTCACTTCAGCCCGAGGTACAGCCTTAATCAAATAGGCATAATTTTTGTATATACTGTTTCTTTTGGACATTTTGATTACTTACTTTACCAAATAGCAGTTATTTTATTCCCAACTAAAACAATAGATATACAGTGCAGTGTGCCTATAGTGAATCTTTAATATATTTTTTAAATTAACTTTAGCTTTGAAAAACTTGGTATGTTATCCACTTAAGTTGGAATTGCAAGGTAATTTGTTAAATCACTTTATTTAGCTAAACATTCTTTAAAAATTCAGGCTTGTTATTGATATAATCCTGGATGTAATATTTAAAATCTTCTCTACCTATATCTAAAATCGATCTAAACTGAACTTTAAAACATCTTAGATACACTTAAATATTGGTAGATATTTGTGTTATTAGTTTGTTAAAAAAATGTTTAGGTTAAAAAATTTTGTTGTGGCATATTTCTTAAAAATATGTATGCATCTCGGTATGCGTGTATTAAGTCCAGTTTTTTGAAAAATTCAATTTTCATGGATTACTGCTCAGTATTGTCATCATTTGTTGGAACTAATGTTTCAAGTTGTATGACCACTTAATATTAACCGAAATACATAAAATAAAACATCAACAAGAAAAGAGTATTAAATTCAATTGTACACTTTTACCTAATTTTATTTTAGGATATCTAATATCAAATCCATATGTGTGTTGTAGTATTATTAAACATTCAGTGTAAAAGTTCCCAGTATTACGCTTCTTTACAATTTTGTTTGAAAATATTTATTGTTAAGTTGCTAATTGAACCTTTAACCTTATTAAGTCTACAGCTCAGTCTACAATTTGGGAAATAATTTTGGGGAAAGTTTCTAGGAACATTTTGTTTTTAAATGGAAATGTACAGGGTGTCCCATTTTCGTAGGTTTTACGGGGTTTCCAGCTTATGAGTAGAGATAGAGAGATGCGGTTTTCGCGACACCGTGCTACTTTTCGATGAAACTAAAGAGGCCGCAAACAGATTTGCCCTAACCATTTTAGTTTCCGTGCTACAGGGTGATTTTGAAAATTTGTCATTTTCGGACACCCCCTGTAACTCAGCTATCGTAAAATATATTTAAAATGTTTCAACTGGTATTTATAGATTTTTTCACGTAGAATTCAGTGGCATACTCAGATTTTTGCTGAGAGTCATAGTTTTTGACATATTGGGATAACCTACTATTTTTTAAATGGGAGACCCTATATATTATTTTTTCATCTTATTCTTCGTGTCGAGAGCTTTTCAAAAACATACCATAAGTCATATTTATTTTCATAAATAACATGAAAAAATGCATTTTTCTTTAAATGGATTTATGGCATAGCAGATCAATCGAAATAAGAGAAGGTGGCTGTGGTAGCCACGGCAACGCCAACAAAAATATGATCAGGCAGCCATTACTGCTGTCATTTTTGGCATTATTGCGTTTAAATTTTTCTTGACGTCTATTATAATTATTGTTTTTAATATGGCTCAGAATCAAAGATTTGAATATTTTGAGAAATATGATATGAACGCGTGTTTTATATTGTTGAAGATGCAGATCAGGCGGCAGAGCTTTATCTGAACAGGTTAGTTCTTTTTTATCTTCCTGCATTTTGACTTTATTGGTTCGCTTTATTTTATCTTAGATATCCCGAGAGAAGACAACCAGAAAAAAGAATTTTTCAAAAAATTAAAAATAATCTTTGCCAATATGGATCTTTTAACAAGCCTCGATCGCGAACTTACAATAAAGACAACGAAGAATCTGAGGTCAACGTTTTAGCCCTCGTTCAGACAGCTCCTGAAACATCTTGCAGGAAAATAGACGAAGAGGCGGGTGTACCGAAAACCAAAGTGCAGAAAATTTTGAAAAAGCACAAATTCAAACCCTATAAATACAAACTTGTGCATCATCTGCATCCTGGTGATGCAGAGCGCAGATTGGAGTTCTGCAATTGGTTTATAAATATGAAGGCAGAAGATATCGATTTTGAAAAAAAGATTATTTGGTCAGACGAGGCACATTTTACTAGTTCAGGGATTTTAAATAGACACAACACGCGATTTTGGAGTCAAGAAAACAACCATGTTATTTTTCCTAGGGAGCGTCAGGGCAGATTTGGATTCAATGTCTCCTGTTTTATTTTCAACCGAAAAATAGTTTACCAAATATATGAAGGAAATCTGAATTCGATTGGTTACGTGCGAATCCTAGAAGACGCATTAGGAATTTTGGATGATGTTCCCTTGGCTCAACTAAATAGGATTTATTTCCAGCAAGACGGAGCTCCAGCCCACAATGCCAGAATAAGTCAAAACTGGCTTAACGACCATTTTCCTGGAAGATGGATAGGAACACACGGACCTGTTCGATGGCCACCACGATCCCCTGACCTCTCAGTTTTAGATTTCTTTTTGTGGGGTTATTTAGAAAACAAGGTTTATGTAAGGCGATACGAAAACTTAGAACAACTAAGAATGGCCACCGAAAACGCTTTTGCAGAGTTACAAAGACAGTCATTTACAATAGAAAATGCATTAAAAAGAATTTTTAAAGTTTGTCACACTTGTAGGACACATAATGGTCTACAATTTGAACAATATTTGTAGTTTTAATGAAATTATAATTATTACCTTTTACCTACTTCCTAATTTTTTCTGATGCTGTTACTTTGTTATTTCGTTAATAAATATTTGTTAACTTTTTCCATGGCTCCACAGCCACCTTCTCTTATTTCGATTGATCTGCTATGCCATAAATCCGTTTAAAGAAAAATGCATTTTTTCATGTTATTTATGAAAACAAATATGACTTATGGTATGTTTTTGAAAAGCTCTCGACACGAAGAATAAGATGAAAAAATAATATATAGGGTGTCCCATTTAAAAAATAGTAGGTTATGCCAATATGTCAAAAACTATGACTCTCAGCAAAAATCTGAGTACGCCACTGAATTCTACGTGAAAAAATCTATAAATACCAGTTGAAACATTTTAAATATATTTTACGATAGCTGAGTTACAGGGGGTGTCCGAAAATGACAAATTTTCAAAATCACCCTGTAGCACGGAAACTAAAATGGTTAGGGCAAATCTGTTTGCGGCCTCTTTAGTTTCATCGAAAAGTAGCACGGTGTCGCGAAAACCGCATCTCTCTATCTCTACTCATAAGCTGGAAACCCCGTAAAACCTACGAAAATGGGACACCCTGTACTGTGATTTTTTTTGTACAATGTTAGACTAATCATGAGCCATTACATAGAAAAAGGTTAGAAATAATTTTTTTTCATATTTTAATTTTTTTAAATCATTGCTATATATAATTTTACTTTTTGTGAATATCTCAGTTTGTAAACAAATATATTTTTCTTTATAGTTCAATTTTACCCATATTTTCATTACTTATAATAAAACCTCTGATCAAACAAACTAGAATCTCAAAGAGAAAAGATACTGATGTTTTGTTGAGCAGTTATAAGTAATAAAAATGTTAAGATATCCTTAAAGGTGGAAGAACAAATTAAGATATTTTAAAAATATATTGTTTATTACCAGTTATTTTTTGTTGTAAAAAATGTACTTAAAATATCCAAGTTTTCCCATTTATGTTGACCCGTTTTCAAAATTCGATATTATTCAGTTGGTCTGGATTAGTTAAGACTGAGGTTACGACCTTTTAGGAATCTATAGGGCATCATATTGGTGTTTTGTAATATTTGTTTAGTGTTTATTTAACCTGATAAAAAGGCTAGTGGTTTAGGTTAAACCCTTTAGGTTTTTTCCTCTCTTAGGGAATTGATTTGAGGTGGATGCAAAAACAATACATACATCCCAAATAACTTTATTTGTTTATTAAACAACTCAGACCTCTCTTCATCCCCATGTAACATTCCCACTTGTACATCTCTAGGCATACCTATGTATATTTTTAGAAAAGTAAAAAATTTCATCAATATAATACAGTCATAATCAGGAAAAGGTATACTTTTACCTATTAATTTAGTTTAATGTTCTATACATTTAATATAAAATTTTTACTTTGTTGAGCTTATACAGATCTGTATCACAGAATAAAAGTGTACTTACTATGTCTAAAATATGGATTTTACTGAAGAGGGATTTGAAATTTTTCACTAGCATTTTTTCAACTTCTTGCAGTAATGAAAGATCTGTTGCATTGCAAATAAAAAAAATAATAATTTAGATTTACAACAATTTTTTCTTTATTTTAAGACTTAATATTATAATAGGTGATATAAAATAAGTAGGTACATAGTAAACAAAGAATGTTTTAGAAGCAAATTTATCAATGCTTGAAGTTCCAAATCAGTTTGTTTCTAATTTAACTGAAGAACATTCTATTTACTTCAGATAAATTACAAAAATATAAAAATCACAAAAAAAAATTAGACAAATAGTCTAATTTTTTTTGTGATTTTTCTATTGTTGTAATTTATCTGAAGAGATTAATATTTTTTTATGTAGGTACCTACCTTTTTTAATTTGTGATTAAGTACACTTAAAACTTTTGTTTAGTACCTACACTGGCGCATTTAGAAAGAAAAAAACATCTGCTTTTATTTAAAATGATTTTAACATGTTTTTTGGCCGATTACAATATATAATTGGTCATACTTAAAAACTTACTTAGAAACTATTGAGTTATGATAACTAACAAGTTGTTCTTTTTTTTTTAGGACGACCATTATTTCCTGGTTCTGATGTAGATGATCAGTTACGAAGGATATTTAAGTTGTTAGGCACACCAACTGAAGAAACATGGCCTGGTATGACACAATTACCTGATTACAAACCATTCCCTACATATCAGCCAAATATGAGTTTGTCACAAGTATGTTATGATTTTGGTAAATGTTATTAGAAGTACATCTGTATTGATAAATTCAAATTTTAGGTTGTGCCTAAACTAGGAAATAGAGGTAGAGACCTTCTGCAAAGACTATTAGTATGTAATCCAGTTGGAAGAATATCTGCTGAAGATGCTATGCAGCATTCTTATTTCAATGATTTAAATCCAACAATAAAAAGTGATCGCTGTTAGTAATTACAGTAATAACACTGTTTTGAAGAAGAGCATGATACATTTATTTTTTAATGTAGTGTGGTATCAAAACATAAGCTATCTATAAAGAAATCTAGCATAAGAACGCTTACATTCTAGTTATTTTCATGTTCCAAAGTGGTGCTTCCCATATCTTGCATTACACGAAGGGTTTTCTCATGTATGTCCTTTGGATTTTATCTGAAAGACCAGTTTCTCCTCAAAGTTCTTAACAGCAAAGTAAAGCCAGACATGTAGTTCTTTTTCAAAACATTTAAAATTTGCCACATTTAGACCTGTCCTGTTTATTCAAAGTTTTGAAAAAGAAAGATTTATATTTTTTACATTTACTGATGAAAATTGTAATACAATATTACACAATGTTCATTCTCACATTACAAACCTATTCTAATAAGTTGAGATCTACGGTTTTTAAATCTTGTGTACATAAGATTATAGTTTCCCCCTAGTCTAACCGATTTTATTAATTAAATAATGCATTTCTTTCCTCGATTTTATCTTTATAAGGTCAATTAAGTCACTCTTTTTAAGTTTCTTGTTTCGACTTGTCTTGTTTCTTGGTATTTGAAACAAAATATTTAATGTATCTGTTTTTTAGGTTCTTTGTGACTGTCAAAAATTCAAATAAATAGTAATTTAGTAACCAGAATGACTACCCCATTTGTAAGCCCTTTCTTATTAACTTTGCTCCAAGACATACTTGTAAAATTATGTTTTAAATATTATAAATGTATTTGTCCAACAACAAAAGATCTGGAAAAAAATTAATTTATATATGAGTTTCTTGTCTTGTGAGATGAAAAGTGCGATGTAGTTATAGAGAGAAAGGGTAGTAGGCTCAAATAGTATTAGGTAATAGGACCTATAAATATATT
This sequence comes from Kuschelorhynchus macadamiae, assembly GCA_030620095.1. Classification (NCBI taxonomy): domain Eukaryota; kingdom Metazoa; phylum Arthropoda; class Insecta; order Coleoptera; family Curculionidae; genus Kuschelorhynchus; species Kuschelorhynchus macadamiae. Next base: position 2,723,298 of record JAUTXW010002753.1, on the reverse strand, counting down.
TAGTTACCATTTGTATATAATTCCCTAATAACATATAAAATTAAGTGGTTTTCCCACATTAGATCTGTAGCTGTGTCTATCCTACCAGTAACCCACACTTAAATTAAAGGTATTTTCTTCCATATAACATTTTTCTGATGACATTCTTAAAAATAAAACTATCCTAGCGAAAATGTTTAGTCTATTAAAAATATTTTATATAAAGTGTACATTGGAAAGTTTTATTAAAGAGTAAGATATCAACTTCTATCATAATGACCAATTAGACATTTCTTAGTTTAGTTTCATTAAAACTTCCTCGTTTTTTTATTTGGTCATCGCTCACAGTATGAGTGCAACATGGATCTAATTAAGGCAGTGCATTGTTGTTTGCGCGTCATCAATAACAGCCTGACAAACGTGGTTTGTTTGCAATATAATGACTTCTTTGTTAATAATTTTAAAAAAGTGCAGGCAATATAATTTGTCTTCGGGACATCAAATCATCCAATTATGTCCTAACACTGGAACCTGTGGTGGAAGATAGATCAAAATACAAGAGTTCTAACCACACTACACCACAACTTGTTACGTTCTGGACGCGCGTTTCGCTAACCAAGTTAGCATCATCAGCAGATGATATAAACTAAAGTAACTTATCCTAACCGAGACTATTTATAGGTAAATGTGGTCACACTTGGTTGCACCCGACTGCACCGTTGTCAAGTAAACAATAGAGGGGACTATAGGGAATAGGCCCTCTGTCTTTATTTAGTGCTTTCTTACCACATTTAACTATTTCTATACTCTCAAATGCATCCAATAATCTATTATTAGATACATTTTTAATCAACTTAAGATTATTTATTTCTATTCGGTGATTGTTTTCCAAAGCATGTTGGGCAACGCTTGACTTTTCTGTTCTTCCGTATCTTAAATGTGCCATGTGTTCTTTAAAACGAATGTTTATGGATCGTTTAGTTTGCCCAACATATTTTAGATCGCAGTCATTACAGCTAATTTCATAGATGCCACTCATCTCCCACAAGTCGACTTTGTCTTTGGGGTTTCCAAGGAGATTTTTCAAACTATTCTCCGTTTTGTAGGCTACTCTAAAACCTACGTTTTTAAATACTTTTTCTAGACCTCTCGTATATCTGGGATCATATGGGATTACTATGAATTTATTGGAAGCCTCAGGTATTTGAAGGGTAGTAGCATCTTTTAACATTTTCTTATGCTTATGTCTATTTACTAGTTTATGTACAAAATTATCATTATATCCATTACTTTTAGCTATATTTTTAATCCGATTCATTTCATTGTTAAAACGTTCTTTACTTAGTAGAAAATTGACTAACCTGTGAGTTAAGAAATGGAACGCTGCCATTTTGTGTTGACGGCAATGAAATGAGTCGGATGTTATATATCTATCAGTATTAGTAAATTTCCTATAAATATCAAATTCTAATTTATCGTTATTTCTAATAACTAACGTGTCGAGAAAAGGTAATTGCCCATTGTTCTCCTTTTCGTACGTAAAATTAATGGAAGGATATTTATTGTTTAATGTTTCTAAGAAAGTGTCCAAATTTTCTGTTTTAGTATCATTTTTTTGAATTGGGTTTCTAATCTGCCCATAAACAAATTTGCAAGGAACGGAGATAAGCAATTGCCCATCGCAGTTCCCTCTAGTTGTTTATAATATTTATTGTTGTACTGAAAAAAATTTTGATTCATACATAATTTTGTGAGAAGTAAATACTCATCAATAATTTCTTTCTTCAAATTATTGATTTCAAGTAGTTCCTTTAGGTACTCTAAAGCTAGTGGTATGGGTACACTAGGAAACAATGAGCTTACATCAAAAGATATTAAAATTTCACCTTCTTTTAAGTGAACATTCTTAATTTTATCTAAGAATTCTAACGAGTTAGTAACCTCAAAGTTATCATACGAGATATTTAATTTGCGAATTATTCTACTAACCATTTTGAAATATTGTACGTTGGTGATCCAACAGCTGAAACAATAGGTCTCATGGACTTCCCAGGTTTATGAATTTTGGGAAGGAAATACAGTTTAGATAACTGTGGGTTACTATGTGTTAGTTTGATTTTTAGTTTATCGGACACAAGATTTTTACACTGTTTTAAAGTACTTTTTACTTCTGTTATCATTTTTGATAACGGGTTTTTCTCAATTAAATCGTAAGGACCAGTTTGAATCAAATTGTCTACTCTTTCAAAATAATCTGTTTTGTCTAGTATAACAACCTTATTTCCTTTGTCAGCTTTTAAATAAAAACATTCCTTTTTCTTCAGTCCCTGGATAACTTCAGTGTTTTTACGAGAAACATATTTTGACTTGTTGTTAACCACGTTTTTCGAGATTTGATTTCTGCAAGCCTCTCTAATGAATCCCTTAGTTGACTCTGGCACATATTGAATGGAACTTTCGATATTCCCTATAATAGTTGGTAAACTATTTTTTACTGGAGGCTCTGCAAAATTCAAACCTTTATTCAAAAGGGCAATTTCTCTATTATCAAAAGACTGAGAAGAAAGATTTTCTACAATGTTCTCGACTTCCGAAGAAATTTGTTTTTGTGGTTTCAACTTTCTCAGTTTGTTTTTAAGTGAACACATTTTCTTCAAAAATTTGGCATCGATAACTACGAACATTTTTCTTTGGAAATCTAATCACTGTTCAAATTCTAAATTACTAAGCTTATAAGTGAGTTTTTTAAATAATCCGTATGCTTCAATTTCAAGCATACTTCGTTTGCTATACAGATTTTTAATTTCTAAATCTAGCCACTTTTGTTTGGCAAAAGATTCAACCTTCCCAGTAACGGGTGATTGTTTAGGGATCTTGACTGAAATGAATTTAGGGAAAACTGAAAAAGACTTGCATGATTTTAGAAACCAAATATCTGCTGCTATTAACCTAATCTTAGTACAGTACTTACAATAAAGGTTTTGTTCCGTTGACCGTGAAGCCATGTTAAGTCCTAACACTGGAACCTGTGGTGGAAGATAAATCAAAATACAAGAGTTCTAACCACACTACACCACAACTTGTTACGTTCTGGACGCGCGTTTCGCTAACCAAGTTAGCATCATCAGCAGATGATATAAACTAAAGTAACTTATAATAACTATTTATAGGTAAATGTGGTCACACTTGGTTGCACCCGACTGCACCGTTGTCAAGTAAACAATAGAGGGGACTATAGGGAATAGGCCCTCTGTCTTTATTTAGTGCTTTCTTACCACATTTAACTATTTCTATACTCTCAAATGCATCCAATAATCTATTATTAGATACATTTTTAATCAACTTAAGATTATTTATTCCTATTCGGTGATTGTTTTCCAAAGCATGTTGGGCAACGCTTGACTTTTCTGTTCTTCCGTATCTTAAATGTGCCATGTGTTCTTTAAAACGAATGTTTATGGAGCGTTTAGTTTGCCCAACATATTTTAGATCGCAGTCATTACAGCTAATTTCATAGATGCCACTCCTCTCCCTCAAGTCGACTTTGTCTTTGGGGTTTCCAAGGAGATTTTTCAAACTATTCTCCGTTTTGTAGGCTACTCTAAAACCTACGTTTTTAAATACTTTTTCTAGACCTCTCGATATCTGGGATCATATGGGATTACTATGAATTTATTGGAAGCCTCAGGTATTTGAAGGGTAGTAGCATCTTTTAACATTTTCTTATGCTTATGTCTATTCATTATATCCATTACTTTTAGCTATATTTTTAATCCGAAGTTTCATTGTTAAAACGTTCTTTACTTAGTAGAAAATTGACTAACCTGTGAGTTAAGAAATGGAACGCTGCAATTATCATGAAATATCTTTTTCTAGACCTTTTAGTATCATCATATTGTTAAAAATATTTATTGTTGTACTTCTTTTTGTGAGAAGTTAATAATTTCTTTCTTCAAATTATTGTATTGGTATGGGTACACTAGGAAACAATGAGCTTACATCAAAAGATATTAAAATTTCACCTTCTTTTAAGCGAACATTCTTAATTTTATCTAAGAATTCTAACGAGTGTAACCTCAAAGTTATCATACGAGATATTTAATTTGCTTTTCTACTAACCATTTTGAAATATTGTACGTTGGTGATCCAACAGCTGAAACAATAGGTCTCATATTCCCAGGTTTATGGGATACAGTAGATAACTGTGGGTTACTATATGAATTTATTGGAAGCCTCAGGTATTTGAAGAGTAGTGGCATCTTTTAACATTTTCTTATGCAATAAAGAAAATGTTAAAAGATGCCACTACTCTTCAAATACCTGAGGCTTCCAATAAATTCATAGTAATCCCATATGATTATGTATGTAGGTTATGTATTTAAAAACGTAGGTTTTAGAGTAGCCTACAAAACGGAGAATAGTTTGAAAAATCTCCTTGGAAACCCCAAAGACAAAGTCGACTTGAGGGAGAGGAGTGGCATCTATGAAATTAGCTGTAATGACTGCGATCTAAAATATGTTGGGCAAACTAAACGCTCCATAAACATTCGTTTTAAAGAACACATGGCACATTTAAGATACGGAAGAACAGAAAAGTTAAGCGTTGCCCAATATGCTTTGGAAAACAATCACCGAATAGGAATAATCTTATGTTGATTAAAAATGTATCTAATAATAGATTATTGGATGCATTTGAGAGTATAGAAATAGTTAAATGTGGTAAGAAAGCACTAAATAAAGACAGAGGGCCTATTCCCTATAGTCCCCTCTATTGTTTACTTGACAACGGTGCAGTCGGGTGCAACCAAGTGTGACCACATTTACCTATAAATAGTCTCGGTTAGGATAAGTTACTTTAGTTTATATCATCTGCTGATGATGCTAACTTGGTTAGCGAAACGCGCGTCCAGAACGTAACAAGTTGTGGTGTAGTGTGGTTAGAACTGTTGTATTTTGATCCAATTATGTGTCATGTTGACACTATTGATATATAATTATTAATTATTTACAGAGTAAGCATACATGCGTAAATACTTTTATTCTTTTAATTCCGATTTTTTATTAAAATTTGTTCTTTTAAGTGAGTTGAGGCTCTACTGGTAAATATGTATTATTATTTTCAGTGTTGAACCCCAAAGAGTTAGATTAATTTAATTAACATGACAATTAAAACTTATACAGCTGGTTGCACAAAACTTAATTGCTGTTTAGAATATTTAACCAAACTTTCGAATTTGACAAGTTGGTTATAGAAATCTAGGAACTCACTGTCAAATTTGACATTCCGTTAAACATTCTAAACTTTAATTGAGCTTTCTGCAACTGACCGTTAGTTTGCCAGTTATATCATTATATTTTACATAATTGTGACAAAAAGAATTTGTTCCATTGTTGGATGAATCTTCTTAAACATACAGCTGTCAAGCATATTCGAAATATTTTTTAAGGGGTGTTTCACGTCGGCAGTGGTGTACATTTTTTGAGAAGTGGAACCACATTGACGGCAATAAAGGCAATACGTTCAGTACTAGGCAGTAAAAGGCATTATTTTATAAAAATTGAGCAGTGCGTGGCAGTGTTAGAAAAATCTGGGCAGTAACGGCAATTTAGGCAGTGTTTCGGCAGTGGAAAGTGAAAGCAGTGTCACTCCCACCGCCTCTGATAACACGCCACAATGTTGCGCCAATCAGAAAGCTCAATTATTGGCTTTGTGATTACGCTTCCGCTGAATTCTGATTCTGCGTCGCGTCGGGTGGCTACGCGATTCATACTTGTGCGTTTTTAAAGAGTGCAGTGTTCTTACAAGATTAAAGGTAGGTATAATATTGATTTTTCCCGTTTTTTTTTTTTTGTAAAATTTTGACTCTATCTTAGCGACTTTCGGTTCTAGTCTATTGTTTCGTGACATATTTTGTTTTTATTTATATTTTTTGTCGTGTAAAAAATAACCTATTTATAAAGTATACACAAAAATCACAAATCTAGACATAATTAATGACTTTTGAGATCATGTTTATTATTTTCTTTTTTGTCGAAAGCAGAGAACTAAAAAAAACGTCTCGATGTATACAGTAGGGTTCAAAATTAGTAGCTATAAAGAAAATTCTGAACGTGAGCACGAATTTCGTGTGTTGATATATTTTTATTTTTCAATTTTCTACTGTTCTTGCATATCAAATATATACTAGGTGCCCCAAATAAATTGCTATGCAGAACGATATGCACCGATAAATCCACTGTCCATTTAATCTATATACAGAATTAATTTTGTAAAAAACATGAAAGTTAAAAAAACTACTAGGCCGAATAATGAAAATGGTAAAAGTAATTTAAAATGTGCAAGGAAAATGCTTTAAAAAAATAAGCAAAATATCAATAAAAGCAAAAACATTTTTTTAGTCAATTGTTTTAAACAATTGTACCTAATTGTACATGGGTATAGATTTATAGGCTACAGGGCGTCAGAAATTACAAAATATTATACTTACCAAATACCCAGTTCTATATGATTCCGACAATTCTTAAAAATGTTTTAATGCATACTTTTTAATTCTCTAAAATATAGACATTTTTGGTCACTTAGCTCTTTTTATTTACAGATAACTTGCAGTTGATTAATAATTACATTTTACTATCACAAGCATAGCTTAAAATACGACAAAAATTGAATTTTATTAGAATTTGGCATTCCTATGCACTTTTTCAGCAGTAATATTAGGTTATGTGAACATTCGTTCAGGAATCTTAATTAAAAACAAAACAGTGCATTTATAGGTAAAATAAGTTTTTAAGTTACAAAAATCATAAAATATAAGTTTTATCAGCAGTTTACCTTTCTACAAAAACCTAATCTTGAACCTAATAATACGGAAACAGTCCATACAGAAAGAAAAAATGTTAACTAAAACCCTGAGATGCAAAGGCTAAATTAGGGTTTACACTTACAGCACCTTGAATCCAATCGCAAATCGAAACCTTTTACGGTGCTTGCGTATTTCATATATGAGAATAATTTGAGGATAGTAATTTTATGGCTAGTAATGATGTCATAAGGAAAAAACCCGGTAACCATATCGGCGTTACGGGGGAAAGTAAACAGTGGCGGCTCGCCAGAAACGCGGGTGAAGAGCCGCTTCACCTACATTTTCCAATCAATTAAAATATTAAGCATTTTACAATCTACATTTCTATTATAAAAATATAGTATGTTTTATATAAATTCACATTATTTACTTAATTATACCATTATTTTCTATCAAAACTAGTGCCTTATATACTCAAAAAATAATAATAACTTAAAAACGTAGCGCCCTGAACACCTTTTCATAAGAGCGATCCGTTGAGGAATTACAATCAGCAGTAAAAAATTCCGCTTCAGACTCGGCCCGCACGCCGACTTTCGCGCTCTTAGATTTGTTTACGGCCGTTTCTAGGGCAACGCAATGGTGAATATCAATGACGTCAAAAAGAAATAGACCCAGCATTTCATTCATAAATATGAAATAAATAGAATCAAACATCAATTTGTTGTGTATGAGTGGAAAAAAAGACTGATTGATCGCATAAAGAATAGTTTGCGGTGAAAATTGCAACGCTGTCAGATATCTTCGCGAGGCTTACCAGTGGCGTAGCTATTTTTGAGATAATGTATTATTTGCTATATTTTTTTGAGCCCAAATATTAGTATGGTGGATACGACAGTTTTTTGTTCTAAGATGAACAGGAACGACTTCACATTGCAAAAGTGAGAGTTTTAATAGTAACTTGAAAACAATTAATTTAGATATTATATCGTGGAAAAGTTTGCACTAAATGGGAAACTTTTTTATTATCAATTTCTCGAAAAACTTTCTTCTTGATAAAACTTGTGTGTTTGTCGAAAAAATAGTTTTCACAATATTCAACTTTAAGTCAGATATACAGGGCATTCACAAAATACGAAAAAGTGTATTTCAAAAATTTAAATTTTTGTGACTGGCCCGGCCGTAAAAAGTTGTAAATAAAGGTTTAGTATTAGTTATGTCATATTAGTAATAGCTAAGGAAAGATTTAAATAGAAAAATGTTTTTTTGCTGTTTGACCTTAAATATCTCCATAACTATAATATAAAAAATTTTACTCACTTTACATTTACGATTTTTTATGGCCCTTAAAACTACCGTCAGAAAAATTTTATTCTTTTTAAATTGTTAGTGAAATTCACTTTTTTGAATATCCTGATCTAAAGTTTATAACTATCAAAAATTTTTTTTTTGAACCACCAACTTTTATCAAGAAATCAATAATAAAAAAAGTAAATAAATGCATTAAAATGCAAGATGTTTAACAATAAAATCATCGGAACTTTTTGGTGATTGTGAAGCACCCTGTATAATATTTTACACTATGTGTGAACCTGAATTTTTTTTTATAAAAATTTAAATAACAAGGTTGAAAGTGGTGCTGCACCTTATAAATTTTCACCCGGACACGTGGTTTATAAAAATAAAACAATAGTTTTATTTTATATATATATATATAAAATATATATATATATATATATATATATATATATATATATATATATATATATATATATATATATATATATATATATATATATATATATATATATATATATATATATATATATATATATATATATATATATATATATATATATATATATATATATATATATATATATATATATATATATATATATATACAGTAGACCCTCTAATTGCCCTTCGGCAGAAGGATCTATAAAACCAGGCTCCCAAAAGGGGACTAGTAGATCTGGCTCCTTGCAAAAGGGCTCAACAAGGCTCCATGAAGGGAACTAGTAACACACCAGGCGGTTCTAAGAAAAAGAACAGGTCTGGTGCTCAGAGGGTCCAAGACTAGACGGCTCAAGCTCGAAGGTACCACCTCGGGCCAGGGCGCAGTCAAACCAGGACTTAGCACTCAGGCTCAGGGGGACTAAACGTCCTAGGCCCAAAGGGAGCACCCCAGGGTTGAGAAAAGCAGCCATTCTGACAAAAGGCCCAAAAAAAAAACGAAAAAAACAAGCATTCTCACTTACGCAGCGGCAGGTCTCAGGGACCATCACAATCATTAAGTCATTAATGCATCTCTGAGAACTCAGAAGCACGTTCCCAGCACAATAAAAGTTGTGGCCGTTGTTCACGTACAACATTTCTATTATAAAAATATAGTGACAGTACGGATGTGACTTTAAAATGTCTTCAGATACAGAACTTAGGACTATGGACTAATCTCTGGAGGACGTACTATCGTAAGGAATAGAAACATAAACTCGTCCTTATGTTTGGCATTGATGAGGCTTCCTTTGAGGCCTTGTCACGTCAAAAGTTTTAGGCGTATGCTGGGGTCTCCCACGTCACTTTTGAGATGACTCGACTGAAACGTCTACCGGCACCAAAGCTGGACCAGCTGGAAGACCTATCTCCCCGTAAAGCATAGCTCAACGGTAGGACTACGAGTCTGAGTTGAGTTTCTGCCTCAGACGTGCATAGCGCGGCATCTGGCAACGCTCTTCCTCTCTGCTCGACACTACCGCAACCTAGTGGTTCTGAAGTTGATTTTAAAAGATAAGGCAGTGCATCGCACAGTCATTGTAGTATGCTCAGCCTACCTTCCTACGACTCAAGAGAGGACCCACCTACCAGGGAACTCATTGCCTTAATAGGATACTGTAAGAACAACGGATTTCCTCTTGTTGTTCGATGTGACCCCAACTCACACAACGTTGTGTGGGGCAGCACTGACACCAACTCAAGGAGCGCAAGTCTTTTAAATATGTCAGTACAACTGATTTAGAAATTCTAAATCGGGAAAACACCCCAACTTTTGTCACGTCACGAAGGCAGGGGTAATTGACCTAACTATGTGATCACTTTTGCTGGTTCCATTTGTTAAGGAATGGAGGGTGTCTGATGAGCCATCTCTACCGGATCACAGATGCATCCTCTTTAAGCTAAACCTTGACTACGTCATGGAACTCAGTAGTTTTAGAAAATCGAGGACAACCAATTGGGCTCACTATGTGGAGTCGCTTAAGATGCCGTTAGATATGCCACTAATGCCATGCTGTAGAGTAAGGCAAGCGGAAAACGTGGCAAACTCTATACAGGAAGCCATAATAGACTCCTATGAGGAGAATTGTGCATTGCGGACCTATGGGGGTACCAAGAAAATACCTTGAACCTTGAAAAGACTCGTAAGGATACACGCAGGCTCTTTAACAGGGCCATGCGATCGAAATTACCTGCTGATTGTGATGAACATAAGAATTTATACCTTTTGGAAACCACGGAGAAGATCGTGGATGCTTATATAAGAAATGGCGCACTGGACAGAAATTCGATGCATCCATTCCAGCAGGCTTACAGGACGGTCATGTCGACGGAGACGGCTCTTCATAGTCTAGTCAGTAGACTGGAGGTGGGAGTCTATTCCAAGAATATGGCTCTGGGTGGGTTCCTGTATATCGAGGGGCCGTTCCGGCGTTTAACAACACCACCTTTGACTCCATTAGTGAGGCTGCTGTTTTGGCGTGGACAGGGCTGTAGTTAAGTGCTTGAAAGCAGAATCAGAATATCTTCGCTTGGGAACGTGACAGTATGCTCGTCCGTGGTCAAAGGATGTCCGCAGGGCGCAGTTCTTTTTATGCTCTGGTTGTGGGTGGGTTGCTTCATACTCTCAATTAGAGCGGAGTATATGCTCAAGGCTACGCCGATGATCTTGCCATTATAGTAACAGGCATGTTCCCAAACACCTTTATAAGGCTCATGCAGATGGCTTTGGCAATGGTGGAAAAGTGGTGCCAAAAACACGGTCTGTCTGTTAATCCGGATAAGACGAAAATAGTACCATTTACCCACAAGAAGAAAGTGGACGTTAAGAGTTTCACCGTCTTTGGGAAAGAGTTGAGACTTTCCGGGTCGGTGAAATATCTGTCTTAATACACTACCGACTGACCTGGGGCGATCATATTGAAAGGATCACTAAAAGGACCATAGCCTGGGCGTGCAGACGGTCCTCCAAATCAACTTGGGATCGAAAACCTCGTATTGTGCATTGTCTTTACACGTCAGTGATAAAGCCTCCTATGTGATAGCCCGCCACTCGTAGGACGATATACAGGACGAAGCTTGACAGGCTTCAGACTTGACTAGAGACGAGAAGAGGTGGGCAGTTGTAGTCGGGTCCATGTTTTCTTTTTGAACCGCTCTATTAATCTCGTTTACCCTCTGCAAAATATCTAACCAAAACGATAAGATAATCCCATTTTCCAACAAATTAAGTTTTTCCAATAGCCAACCTGCCTTGATTCTTACCGCATTTTTTTCATTGGCATCTTTTTCTATATTATTCAAACAAATTTTTATTGAAACGTAACTACTTTTTAGTGCTTTTATGGCATCAAAACGAGAAGACCAACGTGTTGTATTAACTCTTTGTTGCACAAAATACGCGCTTGCAAATCAGAATACCTGCTACTCATATTGCTAGCGTTGTCATAAGATTGACCTCTGCAGTTTTTAATATCTAAATTCAAAGACTTTAACACATTAATAACAGTCTGTTCAAGTTCTTGTGCGCCATGTCCAACGTTTTTATAGAAACCTACAAATCTTTCTACAGGAAGCCCTTTACTGTTACAATATCTCAAAATCACTGTAAGTTGATCATGATGCGTTATGTCAGGTGTTGAATCTATACTTGCATAGTATTTATTTGCCTTAATTTGTGTGACGATTTCATCAACAACCCGATTTGCCATAATACTTACTAATTCGTTACATATATCCTTTGATAAATATGAAGTTTTACCCTTACCTATATTTGATGTTCTATTTATATGATCTTTTAAAAATGGACCATGTTCCGCCAATAGCTCTAACAAACCCAAATAATTTCCATTACGTCTTTCACCGAATCGTTCATCAGTTCCTCTAAATGCCAATTCTCTTGGTCAATTTGATCTTGCTTTAATAAGCGACTTATATACATTTTTAGATTATCTAAATGAACGTTCTTGTTCGCCACAACTATCCTTGCTTTTATTCCACAACGAAAACCCGGTTTTAAATTAGTTCGGTTTGTTACCAAATAAGCAATAATACAGACAAAATACATTTCCAGTGCTCTCTGAGTAAATTACCCAATCTCTCCGAACTATTTCACCATGCTGCACATATTTTCTTTTAGCCATTGAAAAGTCTATTTTAGTAAGATTTTGTTCCGTCTAGTTATCTAAAAGCATGTCAGCATCATTTCGACCATCCTTCCAAAGGGCTGTATCCTTAATTTCTAGTTTTTGGATCTAAAAATGAATATACTATCTTGAAAATATCTAAAAATGAATATACGCTTTGAGCGCCTACCGCCCCTAAATTTTTGCCGCCCGGTGCTACAGCACCCAAAAGACCCCTGGGTAAACCAGCATTGGAGTGAGGCGTGAGTTTTCAAAAGAAAAACGATATTATCATTGGCTTTAATATAAAGTCAATATCTCCGATCAGCAATGCGTCGGCAACATACACGTGGACGCGGACAGGCAAGTAAGTTCTAAGTACTGCTAAAAATTCACATAGGGCCAACGGCGTTAAGATCGACAAGGGGAAAATACCCGTCCAGTATTGCTACGTAGAACCTTGGAGGCCTATAATAGACAAAAGATATTCTGAGACAGGTCCTCGATATTACCAAAAAAAAAAATTAAAAAGAAAGGAAAATCGGGAAAGCAACATCGATAAAGAAAAACTCACCTATAGATGTTTTGGGTTCTCTTAGTAAAAACATATTTTCTCACATACACGTGATTCCACGCTGCCCAAGAAAAAGGACAACTGTAAAAAGATTTGCACATTTCAGGCTTTAGACATATGAACTAGTAAAGAGAGAATGGAACTGGCCGGACCCTCTTAAATAAGTTTTCGTGTCTGAGCACGCACCAGAATGTCACGTGATCGAAAAAGCTACTAAAATGTATGGGAAAACAAAATGATGATTATCTTGGCACCTAGTATCCTCATACAAACACAATTATAGAACAATGAACATGACCACGGAAAGCAAAAGGTACCTCCAATAGACTATGCTAAATAACCGGCAAGGCAAGTTGTGTTTCTGCCTTTTATTATTTTATAGATTTTTTTGTGATAGTTGGCAAATCTGTATCATGCAAATCCATGTTTTAAAAAAAATAAATAAAAATTATTATAAACCGCATCAATGCGGTGTACCGGCCATCAACGTGGAGACTCATGGGCAGGGTTATTCCGTAACTTAAAATTTTTGTATCAAACGGTTATGTTGAATTGTACCAAATTTCGTAAAAGTGTACCAAATTAGATTTGTATGTAGTACTATGATTAAGGTTGTACATCCTCAGTTTCCGTTGGCGATTTCTTTTTTTACAACATTACTAATTTGTATTTTGGCCATTATACCATCCATGAAAATAGTGAAATGATAGACAATTTGAATAATTACATTTATAATATATATTTATATGTTGTATATGTATATATGCATACTTATTAAACGCAAAATAATTAATAACATTGAAATACTGCAGAAAATTGAAACTGTAAAGTAAAACAACATATTTATAATCATTTTTAACAAATGTAGTATAGTATAGACCTAATTAATAGTTATAAGAGAAAAACTAGACATACTGTCAATTTGATTTTTATATATGTTTTAGCTAATATATAAACCTAAATAATGATCATATAGAGAATGACCCGCCAACCATCAAAGAGTGTCTAATTTACATTAAAGTCGATTATATTACATGTGAGCGTATAAAATAAATATGTATATGCGCTCTCATGTAATAAATTCTACCTTAATATAAATTAGACACTCTTTCTAGCGGGTCATTCTTTATATGTCCATTAATTAGGCATACATATTAGCTAAAACATATATAAAAAACAAGTTGGCAGTATGTTTAGATTTTCTGTAAAAAAATTTTGCTATAATATAAATTAGACACTTTTTGAAGTCTCTCGAGTCATTCTCTATATAACTAATTATGACTATATATTTGCCAAAATGTTTATAAAAATCAAATTGACCGTATATCTAGTTTTTCAAAGCAATTATCGTTTTGCCTAATGTGTCTTATAGTAACCTAAGCATCTTTTGACGGCTTCCGAATTATTTAAGGCCTTTATATTAACTAGAATAAATATGAAAATCAAGTGAAGTGTGTTGCTGAAATAAGTAAATTTGTATCTGCAAATATTGTACTTGATACACGGAACAAATTACTGCCTACGGTCGTGCAATTATAGCACTTATTTACTAAATAAATATTAAACTGATATCCAAAAATATGGATGTCTTTGAATTTTATGTATATTCGAAAAATTGTGCGAACATTGTTGCCAACAAAATAATGTAAATTTTAGACGACTCCTTAAACCTGTGTTCAGTAATATTTGCCCGTTGTTTAATATCTACTAAAATATTACAATTAAACGGAATTGTCTATTTTTCAAAAAAACTGAAATGCATTATAACCTTTTATTAAAATGTCATCAGCAGTTTAGCTGCTAACTTTTGGCTGCCAAGTTCACACCAGTAGATATGATCATCACCCACGCCCGCAGCTCGTGCCCTATCTAGGATTCCAGCACGCGCATGGATATCTCGAAGGTCTGCTAACAATAACATTATTGGGTACTTCGTGGTTGAACTGACTTCATACACTTCCGATTTTTAACTGAATTATTATCCGTTAACATACAAGACGAAAACAAGTGGCGAAATAATTATATAAGGATTTGGAATACACTGCTAACAGCTACTGCTATCCAGGAGATTCTTTAAATAAAAAAACCGTTTTTATTCAAAATTGACTCGACACTCGAATCATTAACTTTGAGCGACTGAATAGCCAGGCTTTCCGCTTTTAATACTGTTAGACAGAGACAGACAAATATGCGACTAGCCTGGACAGACGGAGAAAACAAACAATTTCATCTAATATTTTCCCGACCCCACGAGGTAAAGCTATCTCTTTCTCGCCGCTCATACTACCACCTGCGCTGACGTAAAAAGCGATGCTGTGTTATGACTTGTAACACAAAATTATTTAAAAGACCTATTATGGTATTTATTCAAAGATATGTCGTTAAATTTCGTATATGATTTTGCTTTTTTTGAATGATATTGTGATACCTTCACGTAAATTAATAATATGAATGATAAATTGTGCCAAAAAGACGAAAGATGTACCATGGTGCCAAATATTTTCCAAGTGTGCCAAATTTGGTACAAAAGTACGCTTTGGAACATCCCTGCTCATGGGCAAAGTAGAAACCAGGCTGTTATAATAGGCATAAGTGGGAAACCAGGTTTTTAGCTTTGGGGGGGGGGGGGAGCTGGATAGACAGAATGTTAAGGCTAGCTTGAACCTAATTTATATAATAATATAGAGTGACGTATTTAGGATTTTGTTTCGAGAGGGGTGCTTCTGGGCTCAACATTTTTGTTTATGACTAAAACAAAAGGCCTTCACTTTGATATATGAATGGATATATAATTATAATGTACGGGGGATCCTTAGTCCATAGCCCCCCTCCCCTGATTGCGCCACCAATAGACCTAGCGTTATTCCATTTGCCATTTGTGATGGCCTTAACTTGGACCCATTAATCACTTTTTACTGCTTGTAACTTGTAATGAATTTTACAAAGTACCAACTAATGAAGGTCTCTGGCGAGTTCAGTAAAATAGCCAAATACAAGAAATTTTTTTTAGTATTAGATATTGAATTGGTTAATAAATACAGAAATAAATATTGACAGTGGCACGTTTGTTGATAACATTTTATGAGTAAAGTACCCTCTTGGGCCGACTTAAATATTTCTTTTTATGGCTGTGTTATAAAACTTATTCCTTACCAGGAGCGTTGTTGTTGTTGAGTTGGCTCTTAGTTGGCAAATTACCAGACACGTTTAAAAACAAGCAGAATCGGCAGGAGGACCCGCTTTTCAGTTGACCTGCTAAGTTACTATAATACAAAAGGCACGACTTTTCTTTGTAATCACTATGATAGTTGGTTGTTACCAATATATAAAAGCCAGGACTTTTTTTGTCAGTTGGTTTTCTTTTTCTTCGAACCTCCATCAACAACAAGGTCTAAGGACGCATCTGCTCTTTCCAAGCAAGTTTAACATTGATTTTTTTTACTTTGTCTAAGATGTATCTTGTTCGGGCGTATCATTTTGATAGTTCTGTGATATTGAGGCTACTTAGAATTTTTCAATGTTATCAAATGGATAGGTTTAAAAAATACACTTTTCGGTTACGAACTAATAAACATTTATCCTTTCAGAGAGAAAAGTATATTTTTAATAATATAAATTATTTAAGAGTATTAATATATTTTAATTACATATTGAATATTAATAATTTAATTATTACCTCATCATGCATAGACTAATGCAACAAAAACAAGTTTCAATTAGAAACATATAGAAATATTTATACTAACCAGTAGTGTATGTACAAACTGAAAATACAAAAACAATAATAAAATATAACAGAAAATAATCTCTTACAAAACCATAAAAAGTGCTAAAGGCTACTGCCCTAAGTATTTACTTCCCAGTGAAAGTATTTACTATATCAGTAAATCATCTAAGTATGACAGAATAATAATTTGTCAGGTTGTCAAATTTTGAAAAGCTGCTAGCATTTACGAAATTGGTAATTTATAAATAATGATTATATTTACTGACTTAATCGAACTGATAACCATATTACACTGACATATTCTTCTTCATAATAGTAATAGATGCTTTGCTGGATTGCTGTTATGGTAAACACTTCATTGGGAAGTAAATACAGTAGCACCCACTAATCTTTTTTCATGACCTTTTATTTAAAATCAGTTTTTCGAGATTTTTAATTGCACAATCTTTTACAATACATTAATGTTTAGTTTATTTCAAATTTCTCCTTCAATACTTATAATCGCTAAGTTACTAGGCAGTGGCATAGCCAGCTGTTAATTACTGCTAATTAATGCTAAAAATTACGGTAAAATAATATTTTACTTTTGCGGACACCAAAAATACAAAATAACGCCTAGCAAAAGTGACGATTAAAAAAAAGGACATCACGCCGTATTTACTCAAAACAAAGCAGGCCGGCCGAAAAAGGGGGACGGGGGAGTAAAGTGTCCCCCTAGTCCCTCCATATCTACGACACGGTTACTAAGCCTATCTTAGAAGACCTTACTGATTTTTTTTTTGATTATATAACCCGGCAATACATCGATCTCATTGAGGAAATCAATAGCATTCACATTTGATTCATTTGTTGATGGGCCCTTATTCTATACATTCGTACAATGTTTTAGTTTTGTATCATGATTTTATCCCATAGTAAAATATAAATAATTTAAAAACCTAAGATGATTATTGTGCACGCGTAAGAGTTCAAATCTTTCCTCTAACATAGACTCTAGAAATAGGGGTATTAAGGTTATAAAAATGAAAATTAAATTTAAAATGAGTATTTAGAGATCCAATGAACTCATATCTGCCCTCAAAATAAACAGGATCTTTTTAAAACCATCTTCAGATCGTGGTCCAGATAAATATGTTTTTACTTCACTTATGTTTTTTTTCAGCCTCTAATAATTAAGAGTAGACTTTTGCAATAAAAAGTATAACAATAACAATAATAATCTTTAACAAAATATTATACCGTACTATTAATAAACAAACAAATTTTGTATGATTTAATTTTAGTTATCAAAAGATTGAGCGATGTGTTCTATCAGTGACTCACGATGTGTCATTAAAAAGAAAAACCAGAGCTTCATAGTCTTTTTTAAAATTAAATCTAAGAGGTCTAACAGCTCCAATTCTACTTTCCTAACGTGTATCTGAAAGAGGTTAACAGTACTGCCGTGGCTAACGAAAACGCCGTAACCAACAATTTTGCTTTTTTCAGCTTACGGCATTTTCTAATAAAACAATTCATTATTTTATTATTGCCAGTAGCCGGAAAGCCGTGTCTAAAGTATTAACTGAGTTATGCTGTATTTTATTTTGCCGTATATGCATTTTATACTTCTTGTAATTAAGAATTATGCCGTAAACCAATATTTTTAAATACAAAAGCCGTATAGGTCGAATACGGCAATATTCCTTAAAATAAATATGCGTTCTATAAACAGTTAATAAGTATTTTTGCCGAAACCATCATAAATCAGCTGATTTTGGCGCCATTACCCCATTTACACGTCGAAGTGTAGTTGAATTCGAATGTCGCACAGTGGGCCAGAGGGACCCTGTGATCTTGAAAAACTCGAAATATGTTTAAATGACAAAAAAAAATTTCATAAGTATTTGAATAATGAAAAATTGATTTTTTTGAGTTTATTTGACATTCATAAAACTTATTATTATACAGGGTAATCTCAAAAATATCTATATTACAAAACAGATCAGTCATTTGAATTGACTGAAGTTAACAATGTATTGATAAATAATTTTGATAAGAATAACCAAAATTCAGAAACGATTTTTAAATTATATTTTATATAATTTTATATAATTTATATATTTATAAACCTAGTAACAGTGTGTGTGAGAATTTGATTAACAGTTGACAAACTTTTTTATTTTTCATAGACTTTTATTCCTAGTAAAACAAATAAATATTAACTATGGTTTAATTATTGATTCTTTGCTGTTACGTCATAATATGGCAACCGATGAATTCCATAAGATGACGCTTGGTGACATTCATGACGTAACGGCAAAAAGTATCAGTAATTAAACTTTATCATTATACCTATAACAGTAACACTATATAAACTTATATAGTTCAATTTTTTTAACGTTCCCCTTTTGACATATGACAAAATGTGACATTATTGACATATTTATATTAAAATTTGACATAATAATTGTCAATTAAAGGCTGTCAAAGGTCAAAACGGGGGAACGGTATAAAAATTGAACTATATTTATTTAAGAACAAAGAAATAAAACGATATTATTAACAATAGAATAAAACTCATTTGTTAGCAAATAATATCGACAGTTATTCAGAATCACTGCTACTGTCACTACTGTCACGGTCGTTTAAAGATGATGGATTTGGATTAAATGATTTTAACAAATTTAATGCTTCTGGAACGAGTTTTTTCTTTACCGGCAATTTAAGTTTTCGTAAACTTGTAATGAAAGGATCGGAAGAAATCAACAAATTGTGGAAGACATCAATATTAGTTTCCACTCTGCTCATTTTTCTTGAACGATGTTCCCTGTATTGTCGATATTCTTTATTTCGAGCTTCTTGAGCCTCCTATAATAATTGACCAATATATATATATATATATATATATATATATATATCCATGGAGAAGAATTTTATGTATAGTGACAGGCATTTTATACCATGGATACAGATGTACAAATTGTTTGGCGGTTTCTAAGGAATACGATTTAAAACTGTTTATATCAATGTTAAGTCCGCTGGCAATTACTTGTAGGATTACAAAAAAACGATATAATAAATTTTGATCTAAACGTGTTATTTCGGCAGAAATTTTGAAATTTTGAAAAAATTTTCGAGCGGTGTTACCGTCATTACTTGTCCCCACCCCTTGTTTTGTTTGATCTATAATTATACCTAAACGATTTCTAAAGTCTTTCTGAATTCTCTCTTTTTCTTCTTTAATTTTTATTTTATCTTCTATACGAGCCTGCCATTTTTGTAAACTTAACCTGTAACTTATTTTGAGGAGACATTCAAGACATACCAAAATTTAAATATTGTTCCTTAATCGGTCTCTTTAAAATATCATCTATGGAATTCATTTGTGACGGTGAGGCCCCACAAATATAGCACGTTTGAGAAGATGTATCTGTCAAAGCACTGACCATTTTACCATCAATCATTGACATGATTAAACTATTATTTATGTTAACAGACACATGCTCACTCAGTACAACCCGAGTTTCGACCAATTTTTGTATTTCTGTATCCATGTTATACTTTTCAGTCTTAGCACTTATTTATTAAAATACTATTAATAAAACTTGAATTGATTCTTTTAAAAACTGCATTTTTATAGGCCTGCAGTAAACAGTGGAAGAAGGCCGCGGATCTTGCCATACAAGAACTTTCTCATTTTTTAAATTTTTATAATATAATTCTAACGGAACCAAACAGGACAAAAGTAAATTAGTATCAGAAAACTCACCCTGAAAACCTTGCTTATACTCTTTTTGCCCTGAGCTACCATCACAACCCCACTTACTCAGCAAAGTAAATGTATTAGTATTTTGAGGAAAATTATGGTTTTGAGGTCAAGTGCCAAGAACAATCTGGATACCGTATGATCCAGTAAAGATTGTAATGTGACAGAGACAGAGTGTTCAGTAGCAGTGATTTCTGTTGGATAGCAAGATTGTTTGGCCTTTCTTACAATATTGTATGATGGATACAAGTTTACATTACTTTCTTTTGCATTGTTTCTTAAGAGTTGATACTGACGCTTGGAAAGATTTGTATCTATTATCAAAGATAGTGCTTTTTCTGGAGACATCTGGAGCGGTGAACTTGTTGTATTGTTTTTATTTAATACTTTTAAATGTATAGCCAATAGACTTGCAGCTGCTGGCTTGCCGGAACCCCTCAGACCCATTTCTGCAGCAAATACGAGCTCATCGGTTTCACATTCTCGCAGTTTCTCGGTTCTCTTGTACTTTCCACCATAACTTAAACTATTAAATGGTACCTTTGGTCGACCCAAAGTAGAATTTTTTGGCTTGGTGCACGTTATTGTAATATTTGTTTCCAGCCATGCCGCATGACTTGTCAAAAACCTATTTGCGTTTCTATTGGCCGCTTTTTTATTTTTTTCGGAATTGAACGAAATAATTATGTGCCAAAGATTTTACCCGTTTTTGGTTCTGATCTCGACAATTTGCACATAAAATATTAGATAAGATATCTTCTATGGCACGTTCTTGATGACGGGATTCATATAGTGATTTTATCTGAATTGAATGTCTAATTTCAAAAATAAAAATTGCGGGATAAAAAAAAGGCGCCATATTTTACAAATTTGTTAAAAAGAATATCTAACTCAGAAATAGAGAAATAAAAGTACAACGAAAGTGTAAAATCACTTAGCGATGTATTTGAACTTGGCCGCCATCTTGGTATTCAAAATGGCGGTCATTTCTAGTAATTGGGTAAGTACTTAATCTATTTTTCATAAAATGTTTTTTGTTTCACTGCAATCAGTCATTTATTAGGAGAGTTACATATATGAATATTGTGTGCTTGTGTGTTTTCAGAAAATATAAAAATTAAAATGATATACTTAGTTATCTAAAAAAATATTTTTTTGAAAAAGGAGCAGCTAGGAGCAGGATTTTATTATACAGCAAACATTATGAGATATTAGTAGAACTTTTAATAGTAATGGTAGTCCTAACAAATGCTAACATTTTAAGATATTGCTTAATAAAGTCAGAAAATAGTTTATTGTGATATTTTTTTTAAACCCGAATGCTGATTATGATCTGGTTGTCTTTAAGAATTAGTTTATCAGCGTCAAAAATGGATAAAAACTCACCTTCGATGGTTTCTTGCATTTTAATTTTTGTAAAAAGATAATTATCTTATAATAACTGCTCGATTTTTAGCCGACAAAACTATTAAAATATCATATAACAGTACAAGAATATTACTGACAACAAACTTTGAAAATTATTTCTGTCATTACTATGACAACCACTCGACTTGTTACACTTGTTTCCGAATCTTCATGGCCTACTTAACCAATTTGTGATAATAAATAAAGGCAAAATACGAAAATGATTTTTGGACTTTTTAAATAGTTTAGGGTATTTGTGGCCCACAGTGTGTCGCGGAGATCAGTTGTTCGTTATTTTTCAACAAGTTTGGGACTGTTTTTGCAATTGTTTAAAGTGACGTGCTGGTTTCAATACTATTTATTTTATGGCTTATTGTATAATTAATAAATAGGTAAGTTCTTATTTCTATGAAATAACAATAATAAATAAATGATTCAAATTGTAATTTTTAAGCTTCCAATAAAATTATGAAAAGGAGTATTTCATTTTAATCTTTTTCGATACAACAAAATTAGTTGCGTTATTTATTTATTTAGTTTATTTGTTTTAAAGTACAATGCGCTACAAGTAAAACCCAATTTCAGAAAAAGAAAAACTGACTATAAATAAAACCTTAAAATATTGAACATACACAGAAAAAACTACGCAGGAAAAAATTGATATATATTTAAATATTGATATTTTGTCCTCTAGACTAAAAAAAAATATAAACTGTGGGGAGTATTAATAGTTATTTACTCTGTTTATAGCGGTTATTCCTTATTGTTTTAGGTTACAATATGGTAAATCTGTCAGGGGGCAAAAAGATGTTAGCTATTTTAAATAAAGACTTAAAAAGGCGGTTTAGCATACCAAATAGCAAAAAGAAACCAAAAAAAAATTATGATGACTTAGATTCCGATTACGAACCCGAAGCGGAGGCCGACTCAGATACTTTAAGGAGTAAAAAAGCTAAAATTCAGATTCATTCTCATTATAAAATTTTAAACTGTGATTAACAATGCTTCCAGTGGTTTCTCATGAGGAAGCTTTACTTCGGAACGGATCACATTCGGAAAATAATGCAGACACTTTTTAGTCACACGATAAACCGCTAAATTCAGATAATTTACATAATGATAACCAGTTTTTGAAGTCAACTAATGAAAAAAATCATTTTCATATTGTTTGGTTAATAGTAGAAGAATTAATAGACGTAACTATTTCGGAGGTTTCGAAAAAATATTCAAAGAACGGAACTCTTAGGAAGCGCAAAAAATTTGATGTTCCTTTATCTCAGCACACAGCTGCAAAGAAAAGAAAAAAAAATATTAAAACATGCAGTAAAATCCTCTTGTTCTGCGCAATGTTTGTTTAAATGTAGTTCCAAGTTTAATCCTGAAAGAAGAAAGATTATTAATATTAATCAGCAATATTGGGAATCAACTAAAGATATCCAACAACATTTTTTGCTGAATCATGTGAGGCGAGTTCCTATAAAAAGAAAAACTGTTGTTGTTTCTTCAGAGCCACCGAGAAAGTCAACGACTTTAAATTATTTTTTGAAAGATGATACTGGTGACTCCCAGCGAGTGTGTAAAGTTTTCTTCCTGGGCACTCTCGAATATGACTCTCATGACGATAGATTCCTAAGACACATAACCTCAGGCAAAAATGAGGGAACTGCGATTTACCAAGCTAAAAAAAACCAAGAGTTAATCCAAATAAAAAAATCGACTGTACCGTCATTATTGGAATGAATTTATTCCGTCCAACAATATCCCTTTACCGGAGAGCGCATGCTCCAAACAGGCGCTATCTCCCACCTGATATTAATATAGCATACATGCATAAATCCTTCCAACAAATGCACCCGTCCATAAGCATTTCATATCAAATATACCGTCAGGTTGTGACTGAGAAAACATCTTTTGTTAAACTTGGGCATGAGGAATGTTGGTCCAGAGAGATTTTTAATGTTCATTGTAAGGAAAAATATCAGTGCCAGGGAAAATTTAGTTGATGAATGCGATGTTTGTCAAAAATGGAATACACATATTCAGAGGGCAAAACTCTCAAGAGAAGCTTACCAGTAAGACGTTTACATTATAAACTCGGACGATATCTCGGCAAAGCGAATTGATTTGAAGTATTTTGAGCCAGGACATACATTCATGAGCGCTGACCAATTTCATCACCAAGTGGAACATTCTTTAAAAAAAAAAGTTTATGACTTTCAAGATTTTGTAGATTGTAGTTCTGGCAAAAATATAGTGGCGGCCGTCATGGAGAGTCAGAATTATTACTAATGGGCAGACTGTTCTTCTCAGTACAAATTAAGCAGAACAACTCCACGACCGTATTTGCAGTCAATGGTGCAAGTCAGATTTTCAAGAGGTGAAAATACCTTAAATTATAGAAATAACTTCAATGATGATTTTGTTAACCTAAATTTCTTAACAGCAAAAGCTGCTAAGGTCGGCATAGCACCGCCCACACCTATTAAGTTACCGCGTGGTGTCTCAGAAGAAAGAAAAGAAAATATTTTAAATAAGCTTACTGGAGTGATTCCAGCAAATAGATTACTTTTCTGGAAAGATTTACCCGTTTCTCCAAGTACTACAGGTTCGGATGATGACGACGCCGATGATGAGTAACAGAGCGACTTTGCATAAAAATATAAAGATAGTAAATAACAAGTTAAACATTGTGTATCTTTGAAAATAAAAGGTTTCTATATTTTTTTATTTTGTTTATTAATATCTACAATTATTAATAATAATTATAATAATAATAATAACAATAATAATATTGATAATAATAATAATAATAAGTTACGGCATTTCAAATTAGAGTAATAAATAAATTTTGTTACTAGAAAATACCGTATCTAGAAAATATTTTAGATACGGTATATTTATCTAGTACATGTAAATCTTTGATATGTAAAAAAAATACAAGTGCCGTATGTACAAAATTATATTTACAATTGATAAATGCAAATAATAATTAAATACCTACATATTTGTCAACCTTTTAGTTAATGTATTCTTAAAATATTTTTAAAAAACCATAAAAAAGGACGATGGCATAAAGTAAAACACAAAATATAAATTTTCTCAAAATGTCTTTTCTGCAGAAACGGCTTTTTCGTTAGCCACGGCAGAGTAAATGTAGGAATTTCTTTTTTTTTACTTCCCAACGACAAATGGAAGCTTAAAAATGTATATCATATATTTCTTGAACAATTCTAAAAAAACGATACTTCAAAAGAACCTTTTGCAACGTCATTTACTACTAAAACAAGGTAATTAATTAGAATCATTATTAGTAAATCAGCATTTTATTAGTGGTTATTAGGCCAAAGTATTTTGTGTTTCTATTATAATTTATATAATTTATATAACATATATATATATATATATATATATATATATATATATATATATATATATATATATATATATATACAGGGTGAGTCGGGAAGATCGCCCCAAACTCCAGGAGTGTGTTCTATGAAAGATACTGATTTAAAAAAACTCATATGTTCTTATTCGATTTTCATTTGTTTTCAACTTACAACAAAAATAAGATTTCAAGCATAATTCCATACATACAACATAATAATTATAGGGTGCTTAGAAATCAAAATAAGTTAATGTTCCATTTACTGGTACTATACCTGTCAGTGTCATTTTTGAATTCGTACCTGTCAGTGTCATTTTTTAATTCGAGCTGTTGAACATATTCCAAAATGCCGAATTTTTACTCACACTTAGAGTATGCGAATATGATATTTGTTTATGGTTTTTGCAATGGGAATGCTACAGCTGCTGCTGAAGAATACCGTCAACGATTCCCATTTCAACGTCATCCTGATAAGAAAGTATTTATGAGAGTTTTCAACAAACTATGCGAAAGCGGAACACTTCCCAGTGCCAACACAACTTCTGAAAGAGCTACTCAACAAACTTTAGAAGAAGTAGAAAATATTCTGGACCTAGTAGAAGAAGATGCAACCATCAGTTCACGCAGAATGGCTGCTCAGTTGGACATTCCACAAAAAAGAGTGATAAATACGCTCCACGAGCAAGGTTTGTATCCTTACCACTTACAAAAAATCCAACACCTACAGCCAGAAGATTTTGCCAAACGTATGGAGTTTTGTCGGTGGATAGACAATAATCGTCATCTTATATCGCGCATACTTTTCACGGACGAAGCAACATTTACTCGTGACGGTATTAATAATAGTCGCAATTGCCATGTCTGGTCAGAGGAAAATCCGCATGCAACAGTCGAGAGCAACTTTCAACATAGGTTCTCGGTAAACGTATGGTGTGGTATGATAGATAGTTATGTCATTGGCCCTTTTATTTTGGAAAATCGCCTCACAGGGGACTACTATTGTGAATTTCTCGAAAATGAATTACAAGGACTACTGGAGGATGTTCCCCTAAACATCAGAAGGCAAATGTACTTCCAGCATGATGGAGCTCCAGCACATTTCGCACATCAAGTCAGGCAACACTTAGACGGGAGGTTTCCAAGGCGTTGGATTGGTCGCGGTGGTCCTATTATTTGGCCTCCAAGATCTCCTGACCTAACTCCACTCGATTTCTGTTTATGGGGCTGGTTAAAAAATGAAGTGTACAAAGTGAGAGTGGACACTCGAGAAGCACTTATTCAGCGTATCAGAAATATTGCAGATGAAATTAAAGAAAGGCATGAGGCAATTAGAAGAGCAACAGGTGCCCTACGTAGACAAAGCCGAAAATGTTTAGAGCTCAATGGGGGCATTTTTGAACATTTGATATGATGAAATCTAATGATTGAAACGTTAATTTGTTAGATCTTGTTTATATTCTAATTTATGCTGTAAGTTGAAAACAAATGAGAATCGAATAAGAACATATGAGTTTTTTTAAATCAGTATCTTTCATAGAACACACTCCTGGAGTTTGGGGCGATCCTCCCGACTTACCCTGTATATATATTTAATTTATGAAAAAATGTATTTTTGTGCCACCGGGTCAAGACGGCCCTGAACAAATTAGTAATACCATAGAAAATAGCCTTAGCAGAGTGAAAACAAAAACAGAATCTATAGCTAGACAAGCTCGTCCACGCAACGGGGATACGTCAAACCTCCAGCTTCGGCTGAGAAATTGTATTGTATAAATAATAATAATAATAATAATAATAATAATGATAGTAGAAATAATAATAATAATTATTATTATTATTATGATTATTCGAAACCCGTTAAGATGTATATTTATATATTTTTTACGTCTCGAAAAAAAAAGCTCAATGAAGATCTACGGTGTTAAAGCCTTAAATATTTTACATTTAATTTACATAAAGTATCCGCCATTATGCAAACTTAAATATCATTAATCCAAACCGCACTAATAAGTTTAGACGTGGTTTAAAATTACCTATACTTCAAGTTTACATTAGCGAGCATTGTTCAAAGCTGAGGTGGGTGTGTGTACCTTTGCTGGGACTTCCGCAAATATGCAACTATCTGGTCCCAGTCGTTCGGTCAGTCGTTCTTCGAATCGTTGGGTACAGAGAGCGTACTAGCAGGTTCTGTGCTGCTAGTTCCGCCTATACTTATAGATGACGTGTTTGAGTTTAGAATCTGTTTTTTGTTAGAACAAAAATATCTTGATTTTTTCTTGTTCGTATCTACGGATTAACTCAAGGTAAGACATTATATATCTTATTTAACAGAAATTACATACTAAATACATGACGGAATTTATAATTATACATCGTACATTCTATAACCTATAAACAATGAATTTTTTTTACTGTCTCTGTGGTATTCAAGATAAATATGCTGCCATAGAATACACTACAGAAGAACACCTGGGAAAAATTGATTAATAATGTTACCATGAAATCGTTACTAATTATAATAATTTCGCGTCAAAACAAAGGTTGTAATAAATTATGCAATTTTATTGTATTGATATATAAAAAGTGATACTTTTTATGCAATTCATTACCAAAGCTGCATAAAGGGGAATCAGAATTTAATAGGTTTATATATGACAATCTTTAATTTTATGTGTTAAATATAAGTATACTTTTTTCTCACATCATAAATTAGAAATTACGGTAATAATTTACTTTGGATATTTTAGTACTTGGTATATTTGTTAATACATTTTAGAATAGAATGCATGAATCCCGTGTCTGTGTTTATTTGTCAATTTTCTTGCTTACCGTTAATAAATAAATAAATACACTACCGTTTTTTATCACCGTTGCGATGACCAATATTTTGTGTCCAGTAGGTATAATATTCCAAATATTAATTCTCAAAATATTTTTCTTATTAGCCTTAGGCTATTAAATAGAAAACATTTTCAAGAATAGTTAAATGAGTAGAAACAATTTTTTCTGAAGCGAAAAACTGGCAATTTACATTTATTACTTCCCTCCTAAGAGGAAATTATTGTAATCGTGAAAAACCACCCTCACAGATTTTTGCAGTTCTTTGCGAGCTCCTAGACCCCGTGTCATTCTGTATGTACGTGGCCTTGCTCAAAGACTACTTCCGATTGAATTTTGGTCAAAAATCAAGGGTCATATAGGGATGAAATGGTTACATGTTGATAAAAATCAAATATGGTGGAACAAAATGGTGGCCTAATGAAATGTTTTATAATTCAAATTAAAATAAAACTACTTATCCAGTTGACTTGAAATTTTACACAAAAATCAAGTGTGAAGCATTTAGTGCGAATTCTATATGGCCAAATAAGATGTTTAAATATTCGGTTAAATTCCATTTCCTAGAATAAAACCTTCTTTTTATAAAGAAACAACAAATATCATCAAAAGTTAGCAATCTTGTCCGACCTGGAAACGGAAGAAAAATTATATTTTAAACACATACCGGCCCCGCTGCTGAAAAATGATAAATACCACTTATATTGCGATCAAAATATTATGTGATAAACCAGTAGGTAACAGACCAGATGTAACTCTAGTGGATAAGTTGGCTGAGGTGGAAAATAGGAAAGAGAACAGATCAATACATATTATGAGTTGTCGAGGACTATAAAAAACTTAACTTATAAATCTGTGTACCTGGAAAAAATTAACATACATGACAAATCAATACTAACAACAATGCAGAAGTTGAAAGAATAATCCGAAAAACCTTGAACATTCCCGAAATTTAGCACGTAGATACCCAATCTTAACGACTGGTAAATACTCCACTTTATTTGATTCTCTCACAATGTTGGAAGGGAAAAATAATAATAATAAATAAATTGAACACATAAAAAAATCGAAATAAAGTACAGTTTACGGGATTGTAATTTGGGGGAAGTTCTTTGGCTTCAAAAAATCAAACACCACTTTTGTGTTACATTTCCACGCTTCGAAGTTTTCACGTCACATTCATCCCGAAGATCTGAAAGAATATACAGTCGCGTGTGCCAATTTCTGTAGAAGCAATAGCTCAAAAACTGCATTTATATCCAATCTATTTCAAAGTCGCAATAACCAGAGATTATTGGAGTTGGGACTATTCGAATATTTCTTTATATATTTTTTAAATTTTTACGTAGTTTTCCAGTCTATCTGTTATTTAAATGTTTGTTCTAAAACAACCTTAAACAGTTCAGAGCGCTGTATATCCTGAAGTGTTCTCGGATTTGTTTATGGCTATTATCTTGTTGTGGATTGTGCAATGCACTCAGAAAGGGATTAAATCCGATTTTGAAATGATGCATCAAAACAAAAGCAAGAAGAATAGATAAGGTCTTTGAAACGAGGGTTATTAAATGAAACATTTTTAAAAATGTATTCCAAACATTTTTTAACTGGTAAATATATCTGTACTGTAAATCTACCCTTACATACACAATTTTAAGCCACATTTTAAAACATTCTTTTACCTTCTGTATCGTGATTATCGGCCATAAGCGTGTATGGATCAATAGTGTCTTATCTTTAGTTGTTCGTCGTAAAGGTACTTCACATCGCTATCGTTTCATTTTCACAACAGATTATATATTTTTGAAAAAAATATCAAATGCCAATGCGATACAGAACAAACTACCCGCGGAAGGGAAGATATAAGTGAAGTTGATACAAATTGCATTTGTTCTTGTATTCAATAAATTTTAATAGTTCGCTCGTACATTGAAAATTGTTTTGGTTAGGCTAAGTTAGGTTTGGGTAAAAAAATTCATAGTACGAGTCATTTGATTAAAATCGATTGAATACAAGAATACATGCGATTTTTATCAACTTGCTTTGCCTGCCATTGCGTAGTTTGTTCAGTATTGCACTGGAAGTTGTCTAGCCAATATAAAAATAGCCATAGCTTTTTAGAGCATACTGAGCACTGCGCTCTGTACTGTACTAGGGTTTGCAGGGCCGTTCCTAGCCCCTCGGTCGCCTTTGTGCAGAAATAAAACGGCCGCCCTTTTATAACAAAAAAAAAAAAACAATATTTATTGAACAAAAAAATATATTTAAGTTCCTACGTATACATTAACAAGTAACATTGTATCATAACATAAGGTAATAATCTAATAAACAACATAAAACAAAATACAAATGTTTAAACTATTAATTATTTAAATATCAAATAATATAAAAGCCAAACAAACAAAAATTGGTATCTTTTATATTGTATCTAAGTATAAAACTAAGCAAGTCCCAATAAAAAAACAACCTCTTCATTTCAAAAATATTTTTCTGGCTTTTGTACTTGCGAACTCGT
Organism: Kuschelorhynchus macadamiae; assembly: GCA_030620095.1. NCBI lineage: Eukaryota > Metazoa > Arthropoda > Insecta > Coleoptera > Curculionidae > Kuschelorhynchus > Kuschelorhynchus macadamiae. The sequence continues at coordinate 2,692,923 of JAUTXW010002753.1, read as the reverse complement.
CTATTATTTTATTATGGTCTAAATTTTCACAAATTTCATTTTCAATAGCAATTATACCTAAATTTGTAAGCCTTTCCTGTGACATAGAAGATCTTAAATAGTTTTTTATTATTTTTAATTTTGAGAATGACCGTTCACCAGATGCAACCGTTACTGGTATTGTTAAAAAAATTCTCAAGCTTATACATAAATTAGGAAAAGATGAGACCAAATTATTACTATAAATAAATTTTAGAATCTCAATAGGTTTGATTTGATCTGTTAGAGATTTAAATGTAACAATTTCTTCAAATAGTTCTACGCCACTTATATCCCTCGATTCGTCTTCGGTTAATGCGATTTCAAGTTCAACGCATTTTTGTTTTAAATCATCCGATGTCACATCATGAAACCGTGTTAAAAAGTTAAAAATATTACTGCAATACGAAAGAGAATTAAACCTTTCTTCTACTGATATTCTAGCTCGGTCAATAACAGTATAATAAAAATTTATTTTAAATTTCTCTCGTTCGTTAGTTAATACATTGTCTGTACTTTCATAACTAAATTGGGATTTTTTCCGCCTTATACGATCTTCTGGAAAATCTGGTTCCACATCAATTTCATTTGCTAAATTGGATGAAATTTCTATGTAAGTGTTAAAACTTTGGTCCGATCGCATTTCGTTAATAAAGTTAAGTACATGTTTTAATGATGTGACACACTGAGTCAGATCAATATTAATTTTTTGCAATAATTTACTGACTACGTCAATTTTAACTAATAACTCGTACCATATGACTAAGCTACAGATAAAAGTAAATGATTTTATTTTTTCTAATAATGAATTGGCACTTAGTTTTGTTTTTGAGTCTCTTGTAACATCTTCTGAAAGCTCAACCAAAGCTTTACAAATATTTCCTAGTTGATTCCGAAGTGGTCTAAGCGCTTTAACTCTGCTTTCCCATCGGGTGTCACTTACCGATGTAAGATTTAAATTACTAACATTTTTTTTTAAAACATCCCAACGAAAAGAAGAAGAAGAAAAGAATACATACAGTTCCTGCACGATGTTAAAAAAATTTATTGTTTCGTGGGAGATTTTAGCGGAATCGTTTATTACTAGATTTAGTGTGTGAGCGGTGCAAGGAACAAATATAGCCCTGGAATTAACATTTTTTACCCTTTGTTGAAGTCCAATATGTTTTCCGGACATATTGGCCCCATTATCATAGCCCTGACCTCTTATATCCCTAATATCTAATTCAAACTTAGGCAAAATATCATTAACCAATAGGTTAAAAATCCCTTCCCCAGTTGTATATAAAATAGGAAAAAAACCCAAAAAACACTCTTTTATGACAACATTTTCTTCGTTACAGTCTACATATCTGACTACAAATGTAATTTGCTCTGTATGACTTGCATCTGGAGTAAAATCTAAAATTATGGAAAAATATTTGCATTTTTTTAAGAGTGTCGTAAAATGATGGCAAATATTTTTTGCTAGCAAAGTAATTATTTCGTTTTGAAAATGAATTCCCAAATAGTGAGTTATTTTACTTTTTGATTCTTGTGTCTTTGTAATTTTTTTTAGATGATCGGATAACACTGGGTCAAATTTTGCCACCATTTCAACAGCTTTTAAAAAATTGCCATTATTTTGTTCGTATAAGACGGAACTTTTTCCACGAAATGCCAATGATTGTCCAGCTAAAAATTAAATAATTGCAATAACTCTTTTTAAGATAGAGCGCCAGCGTTCCCTTTCAAGTTCAAAATAATTTTGCCGTTCTTTGTCAATAGTTAATTTTTTATTTAATGACATTTTTAACTCAACCCATTTTTGATTAGCTTGCAAGTGATGTACAGAAGATTCATGCTTGGATAAAATATGTGAAAGATGTCGCCAATCAGAATACCCCATTTTGCTATTTAACTTAAACACTTCCTTACAAAATATTTTACAACAAAGACAAAAAATTCTATTTGCTCTACAAGAGTATACCAACCAAGCTCTTTTAATTTTTTCACCATTTGGCAAAATTCGAAAATATTGAGTTGAAGAAAATTTCCTTCCCGATTCATCAGAAGGAAATTTTTTTTCTATATGCTGAAAATCGTTTTGTACTATTTGCTCAATAACTTGATTTTGTAAAATATCCGGCCAGGTGAATGGGTCGCTGACATCAAAATCATCATTAGTTTCAGGGATAACTTCGTTTAAGTTAGGATTATCATCGGTTAAGAGCATCTTTTCTTCATTATCTATTTCTGTATTTGATTCAGGGTGTTTTTTTTCTTCAGGGTCGCTTACTTTATGTGCATCCTTTACATTTTCATCCTCAATTGTATCTGTACCCTGTGACGATGTTGATGGAACTAAATATTTTTGCAAAGATCCACTTAATTTTTTTTTGTTTTCTTCCTTTTCTAATTTTCTTTTTTTATATTGAGCTCCAGATAAACGTTTTGTTTTTCTATCGGACATCTGGAAATAAAATTGAAAGGTAATTAAAGTTAGAAAATTTAGTAATGTAATGTAATGTAATAGTTCTGAATCTGCGAAGATATAATTTTATAGTATCCCCAATTAAGTTCGCACCAAATGGAATTTTTTATAAATAATAAGTAAAATTGTAATCTAGCATCAGATTTTGTTTTTAAAATGACCCAAAAAATAAATATAATTATTATATTTTTATTAGATAAGTAAATTAGTAAAACTACTTTATACATTTTTTAAAACTTGAAATATAGAAAATTAATCTAGACATAAAATTAACAATAAACCACTTTTTTATCTCAAAAATCCAAAACGTAAGATGCGGATTTGAATGGTAATATTAAGTAAAGTAATATCTATCCGAAGAACTTACCTTTTTAAATTACGAAAATTTGTTTCTTTTGAAATTTCACTTTTGCAAAATGTAGAAAAAAATAACTAAACAACAAACACTTTATATCACTGTTAAACTCTCGCTAGTTAATCGAATACTAAAAAGAAAAACAAAACATTTAAAAACTGCCCCATTCTACAGTATATAGAGCTATATAAAACTATATACTGTACACATACCAATTATGAAGTATAAACAAACATTTTTGCATTGAAAGGCGGCCGCCCTTATCTATCATTTTTATTGCCTTTCCAAGGAACGCTGCTATAAATAGTTCTATTGTAATTTCGGCAACTCATGCACAGCAAAAAAAGAAATGACCCGTAATAAATTTCTTATGAATGTTTTATCTTAAAAGCCTAACAAAATGTAATTTAATTTTTCTTTATTTTGAAAACAAAAATATAGGTATATTTTTGTAATCAAATGGCTAATTTTGTGTTTTTTAAAATTTTGGCGGGACGGCCTGCGGCCAGGTTACAAAAATACCACAACTGAACCTTGAACTTGCTTATGGGAATTTGTGCCGCCTTTGTGCCGGCACACCGTGCACACCCCTAAAAACGGCCCTGAGGGTTTGGCTTTATGCTACTTAGTGTTCACACGCTCTTCATGTCCTCCATTACCCATTAAATATTTTTGGCGCTCCAGTGCATTTAATTTTAATTGCTTCGTATTCATTTTCGTTTAAATTTCTTATTTCTTCAACATGTATAGTTGTATATTTAGTGTTCCCGTATTCTTGGGGCGTTATTATTATTCTTGAAATTTCAGCAATCGAATACCACATTTTTTAAGTATTAGCATAAAATAAAAATGAGTCAAACAGTAAATTAGACTTCAAACATCAATGTCATGACATTGATACATAAACCTTTATCTCCAGGTTCCAGTAGATATCTAAATAGGTAAGCAATTATTTCTGAAAAATCGTAGTAATTCTAAAACCTTCCATATTTCGAGAACTGTTAAATATAAATAAAACTCAAATACAATAAAAAACGTGATATATTATATTTGAAAAAACAAAGTTGGTACTTGTACATTAAAATATATGCATACGAAAAGGCAGATCGAATCAAACAACCTTTGTTTCGAACATTTTTTCTACTTTCAAAAACAACCGAGATATTTCCATTTAAAGATTTATCTGGATCACCCTGTAAAAAAAATCTGAAGTTGCTTTAAAGCATAGAACACAAAATATGTTAAATGAGAGCTGTAAATTTTGACCTATATTTTTTATCATACTATTTTAACGTATACAGGGTAATATAGAAAATCGTGACGGGCTACTTTTCATTTAAACCAACATCATACATTGTTTCAATTTTAGAATAAAATGTCTATATTGTTCATACTTTGAATAAATTAACTTATTTATTCATTGGTTTCATATAACATGGAATATGCCAAAATGCTGTTGGTTTCGAATTATTGGTATTAATCATTTTATGCATCATTATTATTATCATGTGTTTAAGAAACAGCTTTTTTGTTAAAATATGTTTAAAAAACGATTATAATAAAATCAAATAAATTATTTGTTGCGTTCAAAATTGTTTTAAAGGAACTCTTTGGCGAATTAAAAAAATCTAAAAATATACATTCGGGTAATAGAGGGACTTAAAGGTGCGCCGTCTTGAAAATCGATATGCATATGTCCCAAAATCGCACTATTACTCTAAGTGAAGACATGGAAAAAGTAAAAAAGCAAATTTAAACGAAGAACGTACTTGTAATAATTGTTGTCATATGATCAGAAACATCTATGTTAAATACAAAATCGGATTACTAACATTATATTCGTATATATGTGTTATTTCATTAGTAGTTTGTTTTATAGAAAATAAAAAAGAAATAAAAATTGAAGAATTAATCTTTTTACAGCACCTCAGTGTATTCAAGACAAATAACTCGAAACGGTTTTAGTTACTTTAGTGGTTGTATCTCGGATTATATATAATTTGGTTCGTCAAGTTTTGTTAAAAGTCCTTTTCTTTATGCTTTGTATAATATTTTTTCATTTATTAAAAAAATTCACGTGATTTCCAGTTCCTTTTAATTTGGCGTCAAAATTATTCTTCTATCTTAACAAAAAAAAGTTAGGGCTGGTGTTTATAATCAGGAATCTTGTTGGGAGACACCTAAGTTCTATATCTTTTCTCAATGGTTCGACTTTGTTTTCAGACATTATCTTGCATAAAGAGCTGAATGAAAAAAATTCAAGTTTTATGATTTCAATAAGAATCAAGATGTTGAAATCTGTTATTTAGATTGTTGTATAAGAGTAACACTGTTATTTTTTTCCAAAATTTTCTTCAACGTTAATTGGTATAAAATGAGATATTTGATTGTTCTTTTCTATCCATTATAATCTATGTCTAAATATTAAAAAAAAATCAGCTATTTTTAAAATTTTTATCGGTTCTTGATGAACTAACTTTCCAATTCCGTTAAACGCCAAAACACTAGGATCCATTAAATTTTATATAAATTTAAGTAACAATAGAGCTTTTTGCTGAAACGGGTTTTAGCAATTGAAATTTGCTTCGTTTTTAAACTAACAAATGAACTTTTGAATTTACTTGCCCGTGCAATTCTTCCCAATTTGCCACCACAAAAATTGGTTTAATTTTAGGAAATAAAAAAAAAGTTAAATATAAAAGTTGTAGGATCCATTAAGTACTTTAGAATTAATATTTATGTATGTAGGTTATCTAAAAAATATTTAGTAAACCGAACATACGTATTACTTTTTGCTAATAATAAATACTAAGGGTGGTAGATTTATCTTCAAAAGCCTTTTTAAATTTCTCGGGTGTTTTAAAAAAAGTATCAAATCTATAGTTTATATATATTATACAGGGCGTTCCATTTTAAAAAAATATACAATAGGTCTGCTACATATTTTTGAGACATCCTATAGATATATTTACTAATTTTCTATAAATTACGTAATGAACCCTACAACTTTTATATATATATATATATATATATATATATATATATATATATATATATTTTTTTTTCTATCTCTTAAAATTAAACTTGAACAAATAAATTTGGGGGTGGAGTGTGAAGAAAGGCACCAATTTGTGAATTTGGTAAGTTATTTTGTCGTTATTACGACTATAGCAAAATGAGGTCCTATAGCAAAATGAGGTCCGTTCTTTAAAGCTACAAAGGTGTCCGAAAATCCAATATGGTGAAACAAAATGGCGGACAAATGAATTGTTAAAAAAATTAAAATTAAAGAACTACTTATCCAATTGAGCTCAAATTTCAAATAAAAAATAAATTAACTAAATTAGGAAAAAAAATGGAGCACTGGAATATCGAAGCAATAGTTTTATTTGAGTTTGGTAAGTTACAGAAAAAAGGCGCGGAGATAAAAAATGTTTATTCGTGCCAATCTAAATAATTCTTAGATATGTAAAAGAACCGTGACTTTCCGCTTTCAAGAACATAAAAATGTAGAAAGATCGGTTTAAATATATTCAAAATAACTATTTATCTATAAAAGCAAATTAAAAAAATCGGTAAACTAGCCTTTAGCCTTTGCCCGGGAGTAAGTTATTACTAAATAGCTATATGCATATACAATCTGAATAAAGTGCGGGACACGAAAGAAAACCGGGCGGAGTCAGTCGGTTTAGGAAGGTCGGCCAAGAAATCTCTTTAAACCAGTGGTGTCCCGTCGTTCTTTAAATAATATGGCACTACTTTTTGACTATACGCACTTCAAATAATTAAAAAGTGTAACTATGCTTAATGAACCTTTATCTATATTTGTCTGTTTTCTTTCGTGTACCGCACTTCTATATCTCTTTCGTGTTGCAAAAACAGCGAACTTTCGAATTTTAAAACGGTTTAATTTTGATTTTTCTTGATCGAATTACCTATAAATGGTCTACTCGGGTATGCCAAAAGTGGCCGTCTGTCTCCGTTTGTCATATTACTTTATACAGGGGCCGTCATTGTGAAGTACTATACAGGGCGTTTCCTAATTGCGTGCTGATGTTAAAGGGGGTGTTTTTATGTCCTAAAAGTCTTAACTTTTGAGATACAGGATGGTAAAGTTTAAAAAGAAAATATTTTTTTTCATCCCAATTCTGATGCTATTGTAGATAACTGCATAAAATTTGATACACGTCTTCTATGCATTAAGGAGCATACGGATTAACCCAGGTTAATTACGTATGCAAGCCACTGGTATCAAATTTCACACAGTTATTTATCTATAATAGCGTCAGAATTAGGATTTAAAAAAAATGTTTTTTAAAACCCTGTATCTCGAAAGTTAAGACTTTTAGGTTCATATTAAACTTTTTTCTTAAAAAGGTCCAAGAATCACCTCCTTTTAACATTAGCACGCAATTAGGAAACGCCCTGTATAGTACTTCACAATGACGCCCCCTATACAAGGTAATATGACAGACGGAGACAAACAGTCACTTTTGGCATACCCGAATAGCCCAAAGCCGAACTGCATAAGTTAAAATTTTGATAAATCTTGTTCACTGGAATAAATGCTGGCTCCTCTGCTATAACTACGTTGATGTGTTAATTTTGGAAAAATATGAGTTCTGTAGTTTTTCTTCAAATATTAATTGCAATATTAGATATTTTTTGACACCCGCTATTGAACGGAAAATTAATTATTGTGAAGCAGTTTATTGACAGCTACTTTATGAACAATTTTACAAAATATATAAAAAAAAACTAAGCCATTTTTGAGGTTGACGGCTGTGATTCTAATGGTTCGATTCTTTCTAAATCGTTGTCTTCCTCTGAAAATGATCGTCGTCACTACTTGAAGATCCCTGTGTGATAAATAAATCATCAATAACCGTTTCAATTTTGCCATCAGTATTTATCTTCAATAGAACGAACATGTTTAACATGCGATTTCCAATTTTCAGCCGATATTGAGTCAATCGCTTCTAATATTATTTTATTTCTTTCTTTGAAAGTTCACCGGTGTTGCGCTATCGAATATATTTTTTTACTCCTGCTTATGTTCAATAGGGTTGATTTATTTTATACTTTTTTTCTCTAGGCTTGTTTGCTGATATTTTCTACATGTTGGATCACATACGGGATTGTTCGATTTAAGCCACGATATCATATGAGCTTTTGTAGACTATTTAGTTGGCACTTTATCTTCTACGTGATAATGATAAGAAGCATTATCCATTAGCACGACTGATTTGGGAGGAATGTTAGGTAGAAGCTTCTCGAGCAACCACTTTTCAAAATTATCTCTATTCATCTGTCCTATATAGTCTCCAGTTCTTGAACCAATCCGGCATCTTAACCAGCATGAACTATAATAAAGCGACTACTAGAGCGGATTCCCTGAACAACACCGGTAACACTTTCACTTTGCCAGCATTTGTTCACTGTCATATCATTATCTACCCAGGTTTCGTCTAGAAACACAATATTGCGTCCTTCTTGCCTATATTGCCTTACAGTTGATAGATATTTCACCCGCCAGTGAAAAATATTTGGTGTCTCAATGAGCAGTTTTCGTTTATTTTGGCACTTGCGCCAAACAAAACCATTACGAAGTAGGGGTTTGCAGGTCGGAACCTTCTTCAAGTTTATCTAAAAATTCTCTATTGTTCGTCGAATTACTTGAAAATCACCATCGTCAATTTCATCTTTGTGTGATAATCAGAGTCTTTTTTACCAGGAAATTTTAAAGGTGAAGTAGAACATGAGCGATCATTATGTTCTCTTTGAATTTTTCTTACACTACTTTCCGAAACACCAGTGTAAAATGCAGCGCGTTCTGTTTGATGTTGAATTGGAATAGTCAAACTATTATTTTCAGCTTCTCTAGTACAGGCCTCTATAACGCCCGCAATAACTTCACGTGCACCGCTTCGAATTGTTTTTCCTTTTTTGCTCGCCATCGTTTATATAGAAATCAAAACAAATGCTCGAAATGTATACTAAAAATAGCTAGAACCTTCTAGCGGCAAGTGCATGGAGACTTTAGCCACATCCCAATTACAAGTGGACCAGTGCGACATTTACTAAATCCTCGATTAATTTTCCGTACCGCTTAGCTGGCGCACTTTTTAGGTGAAGCGGCAAACTATTAAAATACAACAAATAAAATAACATAAAATTTATTTGCGTACACAAATTTTACTTTTCCGCTTGCTTAAGATTATGAAACGGTTTTCTATCGTGTCCCGCACTATATCTGTGTGTATTACTATTTTTTTTATATTTAGGCGTACATTATTTTGGCTCGAAACATCGAGCTAAACACACGTGCTGGGTAAGGCTTCCTGATGGTGGGAAATAAATGTAGTTTTTCGCGTGTGTCGAGGGGCATTATCACTGGGGAAAATTTCCACATAACGGGTCATTCGCTATTAGACGGATATTCTTAGAGGACAGAGGGGCCAATTAATATAGAAGATGGAAAAAATTGTAAAAAAATAAATAAGTAATTATCCATTACTTTCATTAAAATAATAAAGTCGACAAGTAGGCGCTGGACACCCGATTAATTGTTATCAGTTGTTTTTATTTGTAACTCTTTTTGACAGGTCTAAAACTTCATTGCTCGTTGTATCAAAATCACCAGTTTATTATCAAATTAAGATTTAATACTTTAGCAGTTGTGTAGCTGTGCTTATAGTTTGACGTTGTTATTATTATTATAATAGCTAAAAGTAGATAAGGAAGAGAAAATCATTAATTATTACTATTTAACCTTAAGCTAAAGACGTTACGATTTTTTCTAGTTAACAAGATCTTTTTCTTATATTTTTTAAAAATAATTTAAAAAATCTAGAAATTTAGTTTGTGCCAAAATTTGTCAAAGCTTAGAAATGTGGATTTTATTATTAATTTAAGGTTTCTTTAGAAAAAAAATAGGTGCCTGTTTTTGCCCCTTTTTGGTATTTCCAAGTTTTTATACAAGTCATAATTAAGTAAAGAGAGTAGGAATTAGATTAGGTTTTGTTTAAACTAATCACTACTTTTTTGTTTTTAAACCGATTTTAATGAAACCAAAAAGGCTTAGACATTGTAAAAGTTGGCTGGCAATATTTCTTGTAACTTTTCCTACCAGTTCAGTGTTTTATAAGATGACCAACTCTGAAAATTCTACATGGTCTAAAACCTAAAACGAAGCCATCTGATATTATCGAAACTTCCTAGTAATACACAAGGTATGTCAAAAAATGTGAATTTTGCTAAAGAGTAAAATTCTTCTTTTTGACAATATTTGAGCATAATTTTTAATTTCATTTAAGTTTTTTCCATAACAATTTTTGACATTGTTAAAAAATTAAGGTAATCTACTCATGCAAAAAATCAAATTTTTTGACAAACCCTGTACAGGAAATTTCGATATCTGATGGTTGCGATTTCGATTTTAGACCATGCAAAATTGTATACAAATAATATTTCTTTTTTGTAAAATTAATATTAAAAAAGTTTCCGATGTGCTGCGAACTTCAGTAGACACACAGTATACAAAATTAGAAGTTCTTAATTATAATCTTCTTGACCACAATATAATCTTTTTTCGCTTGTTGAATAGTTAAGTTTATTTTCAACACCCTATATAATAATTTGCTAATATAGTACGATATTAAATTTCAATAAAAGTTAGAAGCCATGTTTTTCTCACTTTAAAGAAAATTGGGCTTACCTGCTGAAATACTTTGTATAACCCATGTAAATTGTAGCGTTATTTTATTTAAATATGAACCTACATAGTAAACAAAAAATATATCGTTAGAAAATAGGTATACACCAATGACGTCAAAAAGAAATAGACCCCGCATTTCATTAATAAAAATGAAACAAATAGAATCAAATATCAATTTGTTGTTGTGTATAAGTGGAAAAAAGACGGACTGTTCGCATAAAAAATAGTTTGCGCTGAAAATTGCAACGCTGTCAGATATCTTCGCGAGGCTTACCAGTGGCGTAGCAATTTTTGAGATAATGTATTATTTGCTATATTTTTTCGAGCCCAAATATTAGTATGGTGGATACGACAGTTTTTTTGTTGTAAGAAGAACAGGAACGACTTCACATTGCAAAAGTGAGAGTTTTAATAATAACTTGACAACAATTAATTTAGATATTATGTCGTGGAAAAGTCTGCACTAGGGTCAAGTGGGGCAATTGTAAATAAAATAAGACACTTTTCAAATCAAACAATTTTTTTTTGAATTTAATATTATAATGTCTTTGTCAAAACATTTTTATTATGTTTCTAGCAACCTGTAGAAATGGTAGGATAATTAAAATTGTGAGATTTTCTTTTTTTTTTCAAAAATATTAATCATTAACAATTACCCTCTTTTATTTACAATTTCCCCTGCGTTTCGGGGTTAATGTAAATAAAATACTGGGCTGATATAAGAGAGAATACATTTAAAACTGGGGTATTTGTAGACAAAATGACAAGGAACTACTTTTTGCTAAGATTTCCAATAAAATTTGATAAACCATATATTTTTTTACAATTACCCCAAAAAACAAAAAAACATAGGCACACAAACACTTTTATTGGAAAAATACAGGAAATATATTAAAAAAACAAGTAACAAAATATTTTTCTTATTCTAGTCGAATATACAGAGTAATACCTATAATACCTAAGTAACACAAAAATATAATAACCTTAGGTGGTCACTATACTACATAATTATTAATTTTTCTCAAATACACTAACAGAACCTGGGAAAATATAAACTAATTTTCGCATTTCCAACTTCATTTTTGGATCAGGTAGAATTGCTATGATTGAACTTAATTCGATGCTTGTTGTTGGTTCATCTAATGTAGTGAACGTGGTGGAATAAATATTTACTCTTTTAAAACAATTTACTAAAATTTCTCCATCTTCCTGGTCAATATTTTCAATGCAAGCAACATATTTAAAATGATTTGTTTTTCTTGGACCTCCTAAGAAATCCACTAGCAAAAACAATCCAGGTTTCAACTTTGTCCAGTTTGGTTCCTCATAGTCAACTTCTTTTGTATTTTCCTGTATACACGACTGAAGAAAATCAGAGTCGTCCGATTCTCTTTCGGAATACACGGTATCTTCATTTTCAGAATCGCTTTCCAGGTAAACTGTCTTTTTCTTTTTTTCCTTGCCTCGTTCTTTAGCTTGCTCCTTTTTTGGTTTTTGAACTTTACTTAATTTCTTCGTTTCTTTCTCTTTCTTTTTTTGTTCAGTTATTGCCATCTTCTCGAGTATTTTCTCGTTTGTGAGTACTTCGCCATATTTGACAGCTTTCAATCTAGGCACTGTTATTTTTCTCTTAACTGTCTCTATCTTTTCATTTTTTCCATTAATGGTTTCGCAAAAGAGCTCTATTATTTTGCTTGGAGTCTTTACAGGTGATTTTTTCTTCCCTTGACATTTAGTGAGAGAAACAGTTGATGAACCATTTGCAGTCACTTGTCCCACATTTGAATCAATCAAAGTCATGCTGCTAGTACTTGGAAGACTTTCAACGATAGAAACAGTACCAGTTGAAGAAACATTTGCAGTCACTTGTTCCACATTCGAATCATTTAAACTTGTACTGCTAGTACCTGGAACTCTTTCAGGATTGTTGCAATCTAACTGCATATTTTTCAGTTGATTAGTGTCAGGAACGTTGATATTTTCAATTACGATTGACTGTGTTTTATCTTGTTCACAAAGTTTAGTATTGTGCTTTTCTCTAAATTTCCTTAAGTCAATTGGATTAAAGTGGGACTCTGGAAATTTGCTAGAATCAACTGGAAAAGTGCCTGTTGATGTGAATGCTTTTCGAATAATATCAAGGTTCATAGATTCTTTCCAGACCAATCCCAAAAGTTCTACAAACTTGGATTTAGATAATCTAGCGTCAGTTTTTCCAATCTGTTGTTTAGTAAAGGCGATTAATTTCTTTGTCCAAGCAGTTTTTATTGGTCCGAAAATGCATTTATCTAATGGTTGAATTGTATCAGTAAGATGGCTGGGAAATTTATAGAGCTGAATGTTATTATCCATAGCCATTTTCACAATGCGATAACTAATGTGAGAGGAATGCCCGTCATACATTAAAAGAGCTGTCTGATTGGGCATTTTCAATGTTTCCCGTTTTTTTCTTACTTTTTCGACAAACGCATTTGAAAACCATTCGAAGAACTAGGGTTCCTCCATCCATCCATTTGTTGATGTGGTATAGAGTGTTCCAGGATATGCCTTCTCAGATATCCATCTGGGTTGGACAGCTACTCCCTTGAATAGAATGAAAGGTGGCAAGAAAGATCCATCTGCACATACTGTTGCTAAAACAGAAATTGATGTTCTACCTGAACCTCCTGTTACTCTAACTAAACCTGTGAAAAAAATATTGAATTCATATTGATTATTGGGTAGACCAAAATAAAAATTAGGAATGGAAAGACCATTTTTATACAATTCAATTTTATCACTAACTTACTTTTCCCTTTTTCACCCAATGCTTTTAGTCTTTGTGGATCGGTGGTAAAACCGCTTTCATCCGCATTAAATATAAAAGAACTTGTATCTTCTAGTCCACAATCAGTGATAAGCTGTTTGAGCTCATTATAAAAGTCGTACACGACCTCTGGATCCCTTGCAGATTTTCTCGCATTTTCCAACAACTCTGGTTTCTTGAGGGAAAGGGACGAATGCCTACGCATAAATCCATAATACCAGTCATTTCCTGGTTGATCTTCAGTAAAAGGATTCTTAATCTGGGCAGCTTGCACAAACTCGGCGACGATGTTTTTTACTTCTTCCCTATCACATGGATATCCCATTCTAGCACGGGCTTTGATGCACAATTCCAAGTTTCGCTCGGCTTCATCTGACAAAACACGGGGACGACCAGCGCCTATTTTATCTACAGGAATCGAACGTCCTTTGATTCTATGAAATATACTGGCTTTAGGCACGCCATAAAAATCTTCTGCTTCCTGGTAGGTTTTGTTTTTATTGACGACATCTTCCACGGCTCTTCTCAATTCTTCTCGAGTATATTGGGGCCCTTGAGTTTTTCTCACGTACTTCCGAGGCATATCTAAAAGAAATATAGAATAAAAAACAACTTGAAAACATTTAAAAAAACTTTGTAATGATTATTGACACTAAAAAGTATTAGGTACCCATCTTCATGTAAAGATGATTGGTCATCACTTACACAATACACTATAAATAAATACAAATAATACACAAAATTGGGTATTAATTTAGGTACGACTAGGTAAAGTTCCGAAAAATATAATTTTTACATTTACCCCTATTTCATTTTTACAATTACCTCCCAGCATTGGCTTGTGGGGGTAATTGTAAATGTTCAGCAACAAAGAAAAAACATAAATATTGACCTGTTATTTCACTTCATTTAACACTTTTGTATTCTACTTACCGTTTAAAATTCATTCAAGGAGATTCAGTTCATTCACATATGCTAAAAAGTAGGATACAATTTTTTATTACCAAACAAAATTTCAATATTTTCCGCACTTCAAAGAAACACCGCCGCTAGACATCGTATCACAACAGGTTGAATCCAAACTGACATTGAACAATATTAACAACAGTTGACAGTAAAAATCAGTGTGTTCAACTTCACAAAATATTCGCGCCAATATTTAAAAATAAGTCCATTTACAATTACCCCGTTTTTACAATTACCCCACTTGACCCTAAATGGGAAACTTTTTTATTATCAATTTCTCGAAAAACTTTCTTCTTGATAAAACTTGTGTGTTTGTCGAAAAAATAGTTTTCACAATATTCAACTTTAAGTCAGATATACAGGGCATTCAAAAAATACGAAAAAGTGTATTTCAAAAATTAAAACTTTTGTGGCTGCCGCGGCCGTAAAAAATCGTAAATAAAGGTTTAGTATTAGTTACGTCATATTAGTAATAGCTAAGGAAAGATTTAAATAGAAAAATGCTTTTTTGCTGTTTGACCTTAAATATCTCCATAACTATAATATAAAAAATGTTAATCAGTTTATATTTACGATGTTTTATGGCCCTTAAAACTACCGTGAGAAAAATTTTATTTTTTTGAAATTGTTAGTGAAACCACTTTTTTGAACATCCTGATCTAAAGTTTATTACTATCAAAAATTTTTTTTTTGAACCACCAACTTTTATCAAGAAATCAATAATAAAAAAAGTAAATAAATGCATTAAAATGCAAGATGTTTAAAAATAAAATCATCGAAACTTTTTGGTGATTCTGAAGCACCCTGTATAATATTTTACACTATATTTGAAACTTATTTTTTTGTTATAAAAATTTAAATAATAAGGTTGAAAGTGGTGCTGCACTTTATAAATTTTCACCCGGACACGTGGTTTATAAAAATAAAACAAAGGTTAAAAGTTTGGTATAATTTATTTATAAACGGTAAAATAAAAGTCGCCAATGTCCTATTTGCTCAAGATATACCTATAATTTTATACATTTTCATAATTGCTCTACCTGCAATGTTTTAATAGATATTGGCAAATAACTAGTTTTTTGTTGCACTTGCAGGGGGACTAGCAACAAGTGAAAAAAAAAAGCATTCTTCTTAATAATTTTTTTGTCATTGAATTGGTTTTGACAAGGTTGGATCCCCCTAGAACTGAAATCCTGGCTACGTGCCTGCAAAAGACATATTTATGTAATGGTTCATGTGGCAATATTTATTATTAGCAATAAGCTTAGTCATAAAAGAACAAGCATTTCCATGACAAAATACAACGGGGTAATAAGGGTGAGTTCTTATTACTATTGTTACTAAAGATGAAGATAAAACTAAGTTTTGTTACATGGACTCACTTTGTGTTTTGATGTCTAAACCAAGAGTATAATGCTTATTTAATAGGTTTCTTTATCAGCTTATCACCGACTTCATAAGAAATATGTGATAAAATATAATTTATCACTTATTAATGCAACCTATTTTTTGAAATCGGGTTTGTTTTTCAAAACATTTTGATTTCACCCTTTTTCCAACACATTTTAGTTCTATTTACGCGAAGTTAGGTAAAAATTAGGGTTTTTATTTTTAACATTCATTATAATATATTATATTATTATTTATATTACCGAAATCACCTGATAAAAACAGATTCTCTCTAGTTGGGATAATGTGCCTCAGGATGGTATTTATTTACTTTTTTGATTACTTGTTTTTAAAAACCAAATTTTTAGGCAATAAATGAAAGCATTTCAAATTCATTAAAGAAAATCTATAGCAAATGAAAAATTGAAAGTAGCGCTATTGCGCTATTTTCATTTTTTGTATATGCTTGCTATAAGAGAAATTCGACACTACCCTAAATATTCCTTGAAAATTTCATCCAAAATGCAAACCATACTGGAGTAATTAATGACAACCTAAAATAGGGGGTCTTATAGCTTACTCAATTAAAATTTAGTACCTATGCTTTACCAAATAGTATATTTATGTTGTTTATTAACCCCTCAAAAAAGGTGGTTTGATAAATTTTAGAGGAATATTTGAGACTTTTTACAAATATATAAATAAGCAAAACGTTGTACTCCGTTTGTCATCAGTGTCTTCGACCTTATAGATAAGTTGAAGTTATAAAAAATTAATTTAAGCCCAACGGAAATGTGCAATACAAAAACAATACTTCATTTGCAAATATAAGAACGCTATTAGACGGTGATTTTACCCTTCAACTACAGCACTGGTATGACATAACCTTACTTATCTTCGAAAACAAACTTCTGGGTTTAAATCGTTTCTTTTTCGGCAAATAAAGCAAGTTCGCACCATTTTCTTAAAGTTGTTTAAACAGATTCTTGAAAATAGCCACACAAAACACTTGGATTTCTGAAAAACACTTATTTCACCAACTAGAACAATTGCAACGCCGCGCATCAAATAGGTCGAAATCATGAATGACTACGACCGTCTTCGGCGTCTTCCGAATGATCCCGAAAGAAATCTGTAGTATACTCGAAAAAGGTAGAATTCCGACGCTGCCGATTATTCTGAGCTTTATTTCTTGAAATAAGGAATAATAATTACAGAAGATTTAAATTACATTTAAAACAGATTCGGTTTGAGTTATCTATAATAAGCTATTTAATTATCAGTTTTAAAATATTCTATATGGAAATTTATACTGGGAATTTCTGGAATTCCTTGTTTATTTAGGTAATAGTATAAAGGATGATATCCGTTATAATCTGGCCACAGTAACGGTTTGGCAAACCAGGGTTAATGTTGGATTCCTCCAAAATGTAAACAACTGGGTCTATGTTATTTTCATGTCGTTGGTATACACTGTTTAATTTCAATGATTTCTTTAAAATCATTCATTTTAGCCATCTTTAAACCGAATTGTTTAGCCTGATTTTGATACACCCTGTAAAAATGCTTCTAGAGTTTACCATAACCATCCATTTTATTTATTATAACTTGTCTTTTTATATTAAATAAATTTCGTCTATTTTCCATTGGTGCGGTTTATATAAATAATATTTTCCAACATTGGATGTAAATGGCCCCACTGTGTGACGTGAGAATTGTGAATCTTTACTCTGGATATGTGGCAAGTCCAAAGAACTCAAAAACTTAATTCTTGTTGAGAACATTGAAACTTCAAACGCATCCAATAGTTTGAATGGTATAAGTTCATCCATCCAAGAATTTGCTTATTATACAATAAATAATATTTAATATTTTATTTCAATGGTAAATTATTTAGAATTATACTGTTTTATGTATAATTTAATTCCAATAATTTGCAAAGATACCGAAGGGCGAAAGAAAGGTCCTCATATTTGTAGTATGTAATCCGTTTATCCGTAACTGTCTAAATATGTAATCCGTTTATCGTATCTTATTGGCACCTAACGATATTTTTGTATTTATGTAGTGTTATTCGATATATCGCTGACCTATCGATAATTACCGATATATGGATAAACGCCAATCCCTAGTAATGTGGTAATTGGCTTTATTAAATAAGTCCAAGCTTACCCTACACCAAAGATCGATTATACTTCGAATAAACAGTCCGCCCGATACAAATAAATTAACCACATCACTGCACCTGTAGCAGTTTAATTTAAACGGACTCAACAATATGTGGTTCCGTGTGCACAGAAGCGTCTACTTGGTTAGAAATACCACACAAAAATTATGCTTATCTATAAACAACTTTAAGCAGCCGATTGCAGGCTGTACTCGCTCTTGTGCCAGGTCAACAGCGTCGGACCCGAGCCGAAGTTTACTGAATATTTTTATTCAGTAAACTTTGCCCGAGCGTTGTGCTACTCGGAAATCTCTCGATGGATCCGATGTACGGACTAGAATACAAGCTTGGATCCATCTAAGGGGTAATTTATTTTACATCGGATGGATCGTCTATTCAAAGTATTAGTGTCGTTGTCTGAATTAAAAAATACTAAACTATATACTTGGGAAGGGTAACGTACTCCGTGGACCCATCCTTCCTGGGGTTCAATTAACTTACATATAATTTTATGTAAAAAAAAACAATTTTTAGTTTCTTAGAAAGAATAAAAAATGTACCGATGACCATGAATTGAATCCGTCTTTTTATTTTACATCGAAACGTCGGGCTATTTATTTTTAGCTGTAGTTGGAATTCCGAGTTCAGATAGTTCATATCTTAGGCCCAGATAAACATATCTTAGGTTTTAGACTGTTTGTGGATGTATGCATTTTTTGCTTTTTAGATCAAGTGTTTTAAGTAATTTATTTTGCTATTCATTTATGTAAATGATTTACACGTAGGTATTTGAAGAGAAATATCTGTGCATTTTAATAAAATACGTCCAGTTCTGTATCTCACCAAAAGGTCAAGGCAGCCAAATCCTTCCTCGGCTTATCTCTTTTCTTAATCTCTCAACAATGATACATTACTTTATATACCTATTTAATCTGTATTTTCCCACAGAACAGAATTACCGCAAGAAACATTTCACTTTTCGAGTCACTTTGTTTTCAAGTAACCGGTATTTGATGAATAGAAAACTGAAGCAGTGGTTTTGCAAGCAATAAACACTATTATTGTATAAACTGCCTCCGGCTTATTCGCGAATCCCGGATGCTTTAGTTATGATATAACCGTTTATTGAAAAACTTCCAGTGATACCTTAATTATTGCGTCGTTTTAATTAAACAATCGTTTTGAAGAATTCTGCATTTTTTGCCTCAAGATCTTAGAATTAAGGTACGAGGTTTGATCACTGGCGTTCTAAAAATACGTGAGGCCCGGGGCGGCCTTTTATAAAAAAGTCTGTGAAAAAAAGCGATGACCAATAAAAAGTCTTTACTTTCAATTTTGTTCCAGGTCCGAGCTCATAATTTATTTTGTTAGCTAAAAAAAAATCAAAAAAGGTCCTCACTTTCATATATAATGGCTAATATTTTATTTATTCTAAATTGTCCCCTCCCCCTAGGCTTGCGGGACCATGGCGGACCGCCCCCTCCTCTTCGACCGCCACTGAGTGGTGTTTAACCCATTTATGCCCAACGGGTCGAAAACGACCCGGTACTTAAATTATGCAATCAGCTTTACATGTGCATGTTTAAAGTATTGCCTATCTTTGCATTTAGTAGTCAAAACAATAGACATCGTTAATATCATATTGTAAAGCGGGCTGAGAAATCGTGTTTTCAGTTTTCTTGATAAATTTAAGTGATAAAATATTGCAGTGTGACATGGATAGAAACTCTTACTGGTAAGTTGTTTATTTAAGTATTCATTGTGTTGTTTTTCATACTATTTATTACACTGGTTTCACTTTTTACGATGTAATATTTGTTTTGAGGTTAGGGTTGTTTATTTGAAAATGATGAGCATAAAAACTTGCTGGGGTCGTTATCGACCCGTTGGGCAGATATGTGATACACATTTTTTTAATATAGGAAGAAACCACTGACGACGGCTGAGCTGTTAGACGAAATAGAAAAACTCTCCAAAGATGATCCCGTTCCAGATGCCATCTATATAACTCCTCCAGATGATAATGGATTCGAAAGTAATGGAGACTCAGGGGATGAAGACTGTAATGACCCCAACAGACTAAATTCATTGCAGCTTCAGGCACAAGCGGAAACCAATATACAAGAAGACAGCCATAATAATGAAGACAGTACCGTAACAGAACCTGAAGAAAATAAGAAAAAGTCCCGAAAAAATCGACAATGGCTAAAAGGTGACTTGAATGAGGGTAAAACAAAACAAACAAATATAGAACTGGTACCTGTGTTGACATTAGGTGATGAATTTGAGCCTTTGGAATTTATGGAACTCTTTTTGAACCCGGAAATATTGGAACTTCTTGTGAAACATAGCGTCTTATATGCTGCCAGCAAAAACTGTAGATTAGAAATTGGCAATGATGAGATGCTTGTTTTTATAGCTGTTCTTTATGTGAGTGGTTACGTTCCCGTTCCCAGACGTCGCATGTTTTGGGAAGGACGAGATGACGCTCGAAATGTTTTGGTTTATAATTCTATTAGAAGGAATCGTTTTGAAGAAATATTTAGATTTTTGCACGCAGCCGATAACAACAACTTAGTACCGAATGATAAAATGGCGAAGTTATGTCCTTTGATAGACAAAATGAACCAGAATTTTATCAAATATACCCCTGTAAGCTCTTATATGTCTATCGACGAATCCATGATCCCGTATTTTGGCCGAAACGGATGTAAACAGTTTATCAGAGGAAAGCCAATCCGCTTCGGATACAAAGCATGGGTTTTGGCAACTCCATCAGGCTATTGCGTCAACTTCGACGTATATCAAGGACGAAAGGCTCAACAACAAACTAATTTTCCCGATTTTGAGTTTTCATTATTCTTCGACAATTTCTTTACAAGCACTGCTCTTACCAGTAAATTGGGAGAATTGGGTTTTGGTGCGACAGGTAAAGTGCGAGAAAACCGTACCGACAAATGTCCACTTCAAAATTCTTCACAGATGAAAAAAGGGGCTAGAGGAGTATTTGATAATGCCATTGACAAAGATGATAATATTGTTTGTGTCCGTTGGAAGGATAACAGTGTTGTTACAATGTTGTCGATTGAATATGGCGTAGCACCTATTCGTCAAGCTGTTAGATATTCTGCAAAAGAGAAAAAGAAGGTTGAAATACCTCAGCCAAACGTGATACATTGTTACAACAGATTCATGGGTGGCGTCGACCAAATGGACAACAATGTGGCAAACTATCGCATAGGATTTCGCGGCAAAAAATGGTATATGCCCATATTATTTTGGACGTTTGATGTATGCATGAATAATGCATGGATACTGGCCCGAAAATTTGGGAAAAAAATTGACAATCTTGAATTTCGGAGATCAATTGTATTATCTATATTACAAAAATATGGAAAATCCCCCTTATCTACTGGCCCAAAGCCTATTCTTGTTAGTCCAGCAGCTCGTAGACATGGTCAGCATCTCATTTTGAATGGTCAGACACGACGAAGGTGTGCTCATTGCAAGAACAAAACCACTAAAGCCTGTGGCCAGTGTGATGTTGCATTACATGATAAATGTTTTGTAGATTTCCATACAAAATAAAAGTGTTCAAATAATATTATAATTGTTTATTTTTATCTAAAACTTTTTGCATGTATATATATGAAAATAACAACACCCTGCAAGTTTTTATGTTTTTCTGTATACATTTGCGCATAGTACACCTTTTTGCCCAAGTGGGTCAAAAACGACCCACATCAAAACATCAAATCTCTTGACTGAAATTCGTTTTTTTATAGTTATTTCTTTTATTAAATGGCATATAACCAAAATGCTTGAGATTTATAAAAATTTAAAGAAAAAAATAATTCTGGGCATAAATGGGTTAAGATTGAGTAATATTTAATTTATGGTAGAGTGTTTTTTTTTTAGTTTAGATGATTCTAAAAGATCGGAGTCATCTTCTCAACGAATACATTTTATGTTAGGTTTAAACATTAGGTACCACCATTTTAACACAAGTAAAAAAAATGTGAGGAACTGTAATAACATATAAATTACACATTTTAAAATGTATATGTGAATTTTATCTCAATGTAACATCTCTACTGTAGGTACATCAATAGGTTCACGTTGAGGTGGATGTAGGTGCTGGTTCACCTGTACTACATACTAGGCATATATTACACGCCTTTTTTTCAAAGGTTTAACCTATCAATGGCTCATATAAACATTGCTTCTGGGGGTTTTGAGGCGATGAAATTTTATTTACAAAAAAAAACGTACTCGCCGTTTCAGTTTTCTTTTCCATATAAGTGAACGTTTCTTAGCAAAAATCATATAGACAAGCAAAAAAAAGTCTTAACTATATTTTTGTTTAACTATCACTAGCTCTAGTGGGGAGAGCTGCCCGCTGATCCCAAAAAAGGTCACTATTTTATACTATTTGTACCATTTAAGCTCCATTAAGTGGGCAAAACCCCGTTTGTGTGATTGAATTGAGGTCGTTGGTGATAGTTGGTTGTTGTTACGAATAAAAAAGCGCGGACCATTTTTTTGTTTTCCCTTTCGTGCCCTATTCTAATAACAAAGGTCTTGGGACGCTCTTGGGTTTGAATAAAAAAGGATTTGTATAATACATATTGGACGAAGACTGGTTATGTTGTTTATTTAAATCTTTAACTACCTATGATTCTATTCATTTTTCCATTGTGATCTTCGCATAATCGTGACGTTTCCCAACCGCTAGTCTGATTTCTCTTGAACAAAACATACAGTACGTTTACGTGAATAGTCAAAAACAAATATTTATTATCTAAAGATACTTTCGAAAATAAACTCTCAACTATTTGAATATGACGTTTAATTATTCCGTAAGGCTGGGAAAAATAAGAAACTGACGTACTGAATATTTCTGCTATGAAAATTCTGAAAATATTTTTTTGAGTTGATATAACAGAACTAAATTTTATTCAAATTGAATTCAAGATAGACTGCATTTAAACAAAGGCCAGTATGCGAGGAATATGCCTTTAAATAAAGGTAGCCGATTATGATGTAGGTTTTTATGGCGTATTGCTTGCACAATAACATCTGTTTACATGCAGCCTATCTTGAATTTGAATATACTTTAGATGTTTTATTTAAAATTTTATTAACTATTAGAAATTTGATGTAATACTCCACTATAATAAGAAAATAATACCTTTTGCTATATTTTTGCAAGATTGAATACCTTGATGTCTTGATGAGCTTTATGTATTATATTAAGAAATTCGATAATTGAATTATGTACAAGCGAATCGTACGTATAGGGAGCCCTTTGTCGAAAATTGCAGGGGGGCCCAAAATTTGCAGTTACATCACTGATTACCTGTGGTCAAGGTAATTTGTTTATGAAAAAAAAAACAGAATGGGTATTAACTTGGTCGATTTATAACGATAATTTAAAATGGGTATTTTTTACATAAAATCAAACTATATACAAGGTGACCCGGGGATCCGTGAAATTAATATCAACTTGGGGTGATTCAATGACGTCATAATCCATGGGTGGGTTACGTTGTGCGTTTAGATTTTCTACAGTTGATTCGTTGGATGTTTATCCATGCGTCATTATTCATAACCATACGAACCAAATCAAATTTTCGAGGATTAAAAAGTCATTATGGTCGTAACTGTAAATATAAATAATAATTATAAATTGAATAACTATTAATAACGGTACTTACCAGCATCAAAAAATTAATCAAAAGTAGCTTCCTAAAAGGACTAATATGAAGATTAAACGACACAAGGCTTTATAAAAACACAAATCGAACAATATAAAATAACCATAATAATAACCTCCAAACAAATCATTACCGTTTCAGGTCTGGACGTGAAAAGCCTGCCTTTGTTGATGTCTTCGTCTAGCAAGTTCGTTTTGGTAATTTATTTTTTGAATCGGAAGAAAATCTTTCATATTTCATCCTTTTTTTTATCAGCGGGAAATAGCGTGATGAGTGTTTTTGAAGAACGTACCATAGAGGACGGTATTTTGTCGATGGTAACTGCAGTGGCGGCTCGTGAGTATATTGAAGGGTGAGGCTACATGAGGTTAATTTTGTTTAAATGTGAATAAATTTCCACGTCACCCATGAGGTATTATTCTGCGACGAGTTGACCTTTTTTTTTTAATGGAGGTCATCGCCAATAGCCCTACTAAACCATTAAAAACTAAAAAAATAAACTCTAAAAAAAGTAAATAAAAAGTAAACAAAACAAGTAAAATATGTACACCTATCACTAAAATATAGCGGTGATTGCGATAATAAAAACATAATTTAGTTTATTAAAACTTAAAATAAATAGTTGTATGAAATAAGATAAAAAAACTACTTTTTGTACATTAAATCTATACGTCTGACTTTTAAGGTTGCAAATTTATCTATAATTTGGTCGTAAAAGTTTTGGTCTTCACTAAGTTCTGACAGTAATTCCTGCTCTATTGACATCATTGCTAAACCCGAAAGCCGTTCTTGTGTCATTGTGTTTCTTAGGTAGGTTTTGATCCGTTTAAGACATGAAAAATTTCGTTCGGCCGATACACTTGTTGCGGGAATAGTTAAAACTAAATTAAAAAGCTTATATGCTTTCGCAAAAATTGCTTTAAAATCTTTAAATAACAAAGCTAGACTTTTTTCGACGTCTAAATTTGAAAATTGTTCATCCCTATACAATACAGAAAGCTCATTCTTTAATCTATCTCTGTCAAAAATGTTTGGATAATTTTTTAATAAATTATTTAATAAGTCGTCTGGAAAGCATTTAACATATTCCGAATATTTTGTGCAATCGACTAAAGCAAAGAAATTTAAATTATTTAAATTTTCAAACCGCGTCCCTAATTGAAGAATTATACAATCTATTATTTCGAAATATAATATTTTATATTTAGTAAAAATATCAAAGTCGCCAGAACATTGCCCTCGACGTGTGTTAGTTGGCAGAATAGTGGCTTTTTTAGCAATATTGAAAAGTTCTTTGAAATGGTCCTCGTTTCTAAATTCAATAATTCGTTGCTTGGCAAGGTTTATTTGCGAAATGCAGTAATTTATATCTAAATGCTTTAACTGTAATATTTGAAACAGTACATCAGTGCAACTAAAAATTTGTTTATAAATATGCGTTAAAAGGCAAAATTCGAAATCATTAAAATGCTTTAGAAATCCTTTTGCACCATTAATAGATTCTGTTCCAGAACTTAAGTCATTAATAATAGTTTCAAATACTATAATTAAATTGTCCCATTCATTAGCCACTAAGTTTAAAATTTTAGACCGTGTATACCATCGCGTTTCTACAGCTCGCGGAATTCTTTTAACTACTATCTGATTAAGCACAAAAGACCGTATTGGTGATTGGTGGAAATAATTTGGTATTCCTAATAAAGTGGCAAAAAATATACGACTTTGGGTAATCAGTTTTGTTCCGTGTTGTAAAACTAGATTTAATCTGTGGGCGCAACAATGAGTAAACATAGCTAAAGGAGCAATAGATCTAACTTTTGTTTGAAGCCCATTTATTTCACCTGCCATAACACTAGCCCCATTGTAACACTGCGCGACCAATTTATTTTTAAAGTCATAAGGCTCTAAGCTGTTTTGTATTAAATGAAAAAGGCTCTCTGCTGTTCTATTATCGCTAACGTCAAAAAATCCTAAAAATCTTTCTTTTAAAGATCCGTTGGTCACATACCTAACTGTTATCGAACACTGTGATGTTTCTGTTATATCAGTTCTATCATCCGCAATTACGCCAAAAAAACAACAATCGGTGTCATTGATTTCATTTTTATATATTCTTGAATATATTCATGTATGCAACCAATTAGTTCATTTTGTATAGTCTTAGATTGTCCCGTAAAAATATTACTAAATTTAGCACAATGTTCAGTAAGTTCGGCATTTCTTTTTATTAAGCATGCAAATATTTCCTTAAAATTGCCACGGTTAAAAGAATCTGTTGTTTCATTATGACCTCGAAATGCCAAGTCCTGTTTACCCAAAGTAATAGTAACATCAATTAAATAATTTAATAATAAACGGTTTTTTCGAACATTTTCATTATAAACAATTTTATTAAGACTTGCATTTTCTTGTAGTGCATCCGCAATAGTCGCCTTATTTTGCTCCAGTCTTGTAAGTGCTACCGAATTTTTAATATGCTCTCTTGAACTTTCATGCGATTTTACTGCTCGTGAAAAATTTTTTAAATCCGAATATCCGCCCCCTGAACTCCAATTATTTTTGACGCAACCTAATAAAATACAAGTCTAACAATATAAGCTTTCTTTATAAATACTTCCGCATAGCCTATAAGTTTCGTACCAAGATATTTGAAAAGTTCTTGAATATTTTTTACCTTGCCTCTTATCGCTAAATATTGCTAAAATTTTCGATGTCGGACGGCTACCTAATATCTGTTTCTTTTCAGTTTCGCTTCTTCTTAAAAAAGGCGTTTCAATTAATGAAGCATTAATGTCGTGAATAGGATTCATTTCAAAAGCAAAAAGCAAATAAAAAAAATGGAACGGTCCAACTTACCAAATCAAAACAAAACAAAAACTTACTCACGTGTATTTATTCACCTTAAAAGACAGAACGCCCTCAATCAGCGACTATCGCAATCTATTTCCTATTTCTTTCTCAGCCGCACGCACCACGTAAAAAGAAGCCGTTGGAATATTTCGCTAGTCATGTGATTTAAATAACCAATAAACGCATATCCAAGCTACAGATTTATCGCCTCAAGAATGCAATAGAAAACGCGTGCATCGGCAATCGCCATCCCGCTCTGTCGTAATCAGGTGACTCGCCGGCATCGGCACCGGCCGTTGATAAATAGGTCAGAAGTCGAAACTTTCCAAGCTAAAATTATTCGAGAGCACTTTCTTTAGGAATGGGTTTGCACGGTCGGTTTTTTGATGTGGTCAGAATTTATTTTCTAAAATATTTATTATGGGATTATATTTTGTTTTTTTTTAATGTTATTATGTTGTAAAACTGTTAAAAAGTATATTTCTAATTGGTAATAGATAAAAAGTTATATAAAAAAATTCTCTTTTCCTTTATTTTGGGGGTGAGGCGCGGCCTCAGAGGCCTACCCTGACGAGCCGCCACTGGGTAACTGATGTCGATTATGATCCTTTCTTTACTGTATTGCAGTTGGTGCACATATGCAGGTGTGTTTCAGAGCCATCCGACTTTTCTTAAATTTTCAGGTGTTTGGAACTCCAATGTTCCAAAGAAAAAAATCACAATTTTGTTAAAAGCGCAAGTAAATGTAATTTTATGTAGTAACACCATATTATTTTTCTCTTTTCGGTTTTCTCTAATAAATTTATTGCAAAAAATACTTATAACTTAACAATTTCTGCGCTGCTGTCAAAAACGCAAAAACATGAAATTTGGTTGTGGTCTTAAATTAAATACAGAGGAAGGTAGATAACAGAACAATAAAATGTGACTGAGAGATTAATTTCCCCCAAACCGCCCCGCACACATATGTTTATTTGAAAAATCCCTCTTAGTAGATTAGTTTCATATTCCAATACCTCACGGAGCTGATTAAATCGCAGTTTGATATGCATGGTGTCAATCAGTTGAAAAGCATGGTGTTTTCCTAGTGTTTCGAGTTTTGGTGGACAATAAATTACTATTTATAGCATAATAATGAATAAACAGTGCATTGTTGATAAACAATTGCAAAACAAATTTGAAGTTTCTCCAAAAATCTAAATTAATATTTGACAATAACTATTTATTTTAAACAATTTTTGCAAAAATAAAGGCACTTTATTCCAAAGAATGTTTTATTTTTTAAATACCCTGTATAAAATGTGTACAAAATAACAACATTTTCGGGGGTTTAAAAAAAGTCGTTTTTACAAAGAATTAATTTTTTTGTTAATCAACCAATAAAAACTGTCTCATGTTCCCGTGCCCATCTGTGGAGACACTGTACAATTTAAGATCTTTACTTGATCTACATTTGATATATATATAGTAATTAGATCAATTATATTTTTAGGGAGATATTTAAAAGAAATAAATTTTTATTTAAAAATTGGGTTTTATATAAATATTTATATATATATATATATATATATATATATATATATATATATATATATATATATATATATATATAGGTGGCGCTCATGCCGAACCATGAACAATTTTTGACAATCCTATCTTAAGGTATTTAAATAAAGTTGCAGCTAACAAATGGAACGTATGATACTTTAAGCACCTAATAGCAAATCTGATGGTTTCCAATTTGGAAATATTAGGCTTTTTTAAATCTTTACACATTCTATTTTTATAAATAAACTGAACTGTTATTTAAATAACTAAAATTTGATTTGCTAAAAATTGTTTAAATTCGATATGAGTCTTGCGTTAAACAACAAGATTTTTAAACAATCTTAAAAATCTTTTTGAACTTAGATCAAATTACTTACACCTGTTTTTTCTTTAAACTAGGGAATACTAGAAAGTGTACCGGAAGCTGCAAATTTACTTCCTTTTATTTAACTAATATAAAAAAAATTGTAATTACTTAATAAGTCATTTAAATTTTTCTATTTCTCATCGATCTTTAAATTTATTTTATCCTGAACATCATCAGACTAAATACAGCTTGCATCCTCTAGTAAGAACTTAAACGTCTTAATTAATGAATAAGTTTAAGACGATAATGGAGGGGCTTTAAATTTTCGATTTCACTGCACATAAATCATATAATAAATACAGTTTGACAGATCGATCTGAGTCCCGACAGGGTTTTAGTGTAGCAAACGTGCCGGATATTCAGTCACATACAAAATATGGGGATTCACTGGGGATTGAAACGACTGTCGTATTTGACAAATACATAAACAGTTGTGCATTTGGCAAGTATCCAAGTATGATCAATGGTTGTCGATCACAATACTCCTATATTCGAAAAACATTTGAACGCATTGACACTGCAGGCACTGCTATTGACACAAGGACGTTTTGACTTGTGTCATTTTACCGACAACCGATGGCAAATAAACAAGTGCTTATTCCCCTATATTATATATCTATAATGTAGGTGAAAGCGGCCTTCATACAGTGCATAGACCTAGAAAAATAATATTACAAAAGGGAGTAGCAGATAGAGAAACTTACGGGTGCTGAACTTAGTAACAATAATTTGTTATATGAACTCAGCGGGTAACCGCATGAATGTTAATATTTCCAAGGAAACTTATGAACGATAGATTATTAAAAAAATGCTCCTCTTGGAATGATGGGTGCTGCAACTGGAAATGGTTGGAGCAACTCGGAAACATTTACTAAATGGAGAGCTCATTTTATAAGTCATGTGAAACCCACTAAAGAACGACAAGTTAGCTTAATACTTGACAACCATAAAAACCACTTTTCATTGGCCGTCTATGATATGGCGAGGGAAAGTGGAGTAGAGAAGGTTTCCTTATAGCCGCACACTTCGCACAAAACTGAGCCTTTGGACCTTATATTTTTTGGCCTAATAGAAACTAGTTTTTGTTGGATGAAAACAAATCCAAGTAAAAGAATATCTATATATGAAATAGCAGAATGCATATCAAGAAGTCGGAACAATAGAAAAATGTGTAAATGGATTTACGGCGGTTGGGATCTGGCCATTTTAGCCAACTATATTTACGAACGAATATTTTGCTGCTTCAAATGCTTGACAGACAAGAAACTCCGAAGTACAAAAAGAAACACAAAGAGGCTCAAAAATCAGAGTCATCGATCATTAAGCTCAATGAGATTTTACCTATGCCTGCACAAACTAAAAGAATCGGTCAAAAATGAAATATCAAGAGGAAATCATCCGACATTTTAACATCACACCCATGAAGGAAGTTCTTGAGGAAAAACAAAGAAAAACTGATTTAAAGAAAAATATAGGTTTATTTTTGAGAAATCACAAAAAGAACCGACAAAAACAAATAATCCTAAAAAGATGCAAAATGAATGTTCACATTTTTTTCAGTGAGCGAGGATCCAATTTTAATATCTAGTGACGATGACGCAAAATCATTTTCTGATTTATTGCAGAAATTTCGATTATTGACACAAGAGCCAAAGAAAGACAACTATGTTTTGGTGTAATTGGACGTTCCTAAATCAAAAGAACCTGTTCATTACATTGGCAGGATATGTACCAAAAAAGATGAAAATGAGGAGTATGAAATATCATTCTTTGGTAAAAGTTTAAAAGTTGCAAATGTATTTGTTTGATCAAATGATTTTGATATTTCAATAGTTCATTTAGGTCGAATTAAAATGATACTTCCGCCTTCCAAGATTCACGGAACAACAAAAAGACAAAATTAATTTCTAGATTTTGGCATTTTATTCGATAGATTTGATGTTCGCTAAGTTAAGACTTTGTTATTTATATTTTATATAGGTTATTCTGTATAAAAGAGTATGAAACTGTTTTTCTGTGTAATTAAAAAATTAGTTCAAGTTTCCTACTTCCATTTTTCTTGTTACCAGTTCTACAGAATCTAACGTTTAGTTTTTAGAGCATAAATTATATTATTTTTTCTTGCCTTATTTTAGTCATTTACCTACGTTCTTAATAATATAAAAATTATTTTGTTTTAGATTTTCATTCAGTTAACTCACTTTTTATATCAATGGGTCATAGCAAGAAATTTTCATATATATATATATATTTATATATATATATATATATATATATATATATATATATATATATATATATATATATATATATATATATATAATATATATAGATATATATATATATATATACATATATATCTATATATCTATATATATATATATATATATATATATATATATATATATATATATATATATATATATATATATATATATATATATATATATATATACAGGGTGTCCCGAATTGCAGTGTCCAAACTTTAACAGCGCATTCTGCATTCAAAATAAGCCCTAATTTTCTGTATAAACATATATCGGCAAATGCTTCGTTTTCGAAATACAGGGTGTTAAAGTTTTAAGAAAAAAATTGTTATTTAGTTATAACTTTTTTAGTACTTGAGATATTGTTATTAAATTTGGTAAACAGCATTTGAGTAACAAAAGGCATTTTTTGAATTGAAATATTTTTTAATTTTTCATCAGTGGCGTCCGTACGGGATTTTTTATTGAATTTTCTTGAAGAAAAAATGGTACGCTACTGCTTTTTCTGAAAACAAAAATCATTCCTAAAATCCCCACTCAGTTTAGAGCAAATTTGATCCCTTGCCTTTTTTTCGTGCTATGCAAGGATTTCTAGTTAAAAACTAAAAACTATTTTTATGTATGGCGTAGTTAAAATTTCCATTATTGTTAATTATTTCAGTGGCAAAACCTTTAACATCTTGGTATGCCATGATTGCATTTTTGTGACAATTGAACAATTGCTAGTTTCGTCTTTAAAGTGTGACATTTGAGTTTTTACAGTAAATAAATGTCAGGTACATTACAGTTTATACAAAAAGGTAATTATCAGTCTAACTAGTGATTTCAAAATGGTGTTATTCAGTAACTTTGAGTATGCTGATATTCATTTCGTTTATGGTTTCTGTAATGGAAATGCAAATGCAGCAGTACGGGAATACCAACGAAGATATCCAAATAGAAGATTACCTTGCAAACAACTTTTCATTAAAACGCATTTAATGTTTAGGAATTTTGGACTCAAAAAGAATCCGAGAAACGAAGGTAGGAGAAACGAACAATATCGAAACGTAATTTTAAATAAGTTTGACAACGATAGGACATTAAGCCTACGAAGAGCAGCTCATAATTTACTAGGCAACGCAGTTTTTGTTTCTAAAAATAAGGTTCATCGCGTTTTGAGGAAAGATCACAGGAAGCCATTTCAGATGCAGCCAGTTCAAAACTTACAACCTGCTGATGCCGAAAAACGTGTCAGTTTTTGCAATTGGTTTTCCCGCCAAATAGAGGAAGACGAGAACTTCTCAAAAACAATTTTATGGACTGATGAAGCCACATTTACCCGAAGCGGCTCAGTAAATTTCCATAATTTACGAATCTGGAGCCATGATAATCCACGTGTTGTACGAACTAAAGCATTTCAGCAAGAATTTTCTGTTAATGTTTGGTGTGGTGTAATAAATGAAATTTTTTGCGGGCCCCATATTCTACCACCACGCCTAGATGGACAGTTATTTAATGATTTTCTGCAAAATGAGTTATTCAATATCTAGAAAATATTCCTCTAAATCTTAGAAATGAATTCTGGATTCAAATGGACGGGGCTCCCGCACATTTTGCACTTGTAAATCGCGAGTGGTTAAATAATAATTATCCAGAACGGTGGATTGGACGATTAGGAGCTACAGCCTGGCCACCACCTTCCCCTGACCTCACACCTGTCGACTTCTTTGTGTGGGGTTATTTGAAAAATTTAGTTTATTCCAGACCAGTTCATACAAGAGAAGAACTGATTCTAAGGATAGAGCAAGCCTGTGAAACTTTGCGAGCCAATACGAATTTTATACGCCATGCCACTGACACAGTTAAGAGCAGATGCCGAAAATGTGTCGAAGTTAGAGGAGCTCATTTTGAGCAGTGATTGTGAATTTTAAGGCCCACATTAATCCTTAATGATATTTAAAGTGCTCTATAAATTTTTTTCACGATCTAAGTTAATAAAAGTTATGAATTCTAGTTTTTGTAAAATTAATTACGAACTTAGTTAATAAAGAGTAATTTCTGTAAAATGAAGTATCATCTTCAAAATTGAATTAATTCTAATTACCGTTTTACAAAATGAATCGACGATTTTAGAATTATAAACTCATCTGTCATACTTTAAAGACGAACGTAGCAATTGTTCAATTATCACAAAAATGCAATCATGGCATACCAAGAGTCGACAATGAAGGAATGATGGTAAGTACCAAGGACATTAGATTTTAATAGGTTGCCTGCTAACTTCTGCGATGTGACCCTGATAACCCAAACATAATGCAAATCTCCATTACAACGGGTCGATGACGTCATCTCTCCTTAGTTATTGGACAAGCTTTTATTTTAGAAACCCTACATACGTTGTTCAGAAATTATGAACTCACCTGGAATGCATGAAATAAATATCGGAAACCAAATAATTTTAAAAACTTGCTGTTACAATCCCACCTTAAAAGTTTTGCTACTGAAATTAACAATAATGGAAATTTTAACTATGCCATACATAAAAATGGTTTTTAGTTTTTTTACTCGAAATCCTTACACCGCACGAAAAAAAGAGAAGGGATCAAATTTGCTCCAAACTGAGTGTGGATTTTAGAAATGATTTTTGTTTTCAGAAAAAGCAGTAGCGTACCATTTTTTCTTCAAGAATATTCAATAAAAAATCCCGTACAGACGCCACTGATGAAAAATTAAAAAATATTTCAAATCAAAAAATGCCTTCTGTTACTCTAAGGCTGTTTACCAAATTTAATAACAATATCTCAAGTAATAAAAAAGTTATGACTAAAAAACAATTTTTTTCTTAAAACTTTAACACCCTGTATTTCGAAAACGAAGCATTTGCCGATATATGTTTATATAGAAAATTAGGGCTTATTTTGAATGCAGAATGCGCTGTTAAAGTTTGGACACTGCAATTCGGGACACCCTGTATATGTATATATATATATATATATATATATATATATATATATTGTTTATATATCAAAATCTAAGTATCTGTTAAAAAATATTTATAAATCGTAACCCAATTTAGAATTTAAATGCTCGTGAAATAAAGAAGCAAAGAAAAGACACCAGTTAAATAAAATCTAAGTGCATACATTCCGAGCACACAGGATGGCATAATTTAAGACCTATTTGGTGAATTGTGTTGCAAAACGTGTAATGAATTATACGGCATTGTATTCGTAGTTCGTACCATGTGATATTGTGGTACCGTAACCCGGCCATGATGAGTTGATTGGCGCTAACTTTGCCCGCAAGAACTTAGTAACTCAAATGCTAGTCGTTCCATTCACTGAAATAAATTTTTATATTTTGCGTAAATTATTTTAAATTTACTTTTTTTTTAATGTTTTAAATGTAAATATGTGGACTTGGACATGATGTGTATATCGTCTATTTTTAGACCTAGCTCAAGAAACAAATAAGTGAGTAGGCTTGCCCATTTATTTTTCTAAATTTAAATTTGGGTACAGTTTACCCTTTTAGTTCAAACAAACGTTTTGTGTCGCGATAAAATATATGAACATAACATAACTTGACATAAAAAATAATACAATGTAAAAAATTGTATATTCAAATTATGTCCACCTTCCTCTTATATTCAGTGGCGGCTCATGGATTTAAGAACGGGTGAAGGGCAACGTAGCTAGATGCACAGCGCTGAAGTCAAAAATTGCGCCGGAGTCGAAAATTTTTCGCGGTTACCTTTTTATAATGTTAATTATCCATAGCTTTGGAGCGTTTTTTAATACTTAGGGGAACAAGCGGACAAGCGCCTGCAGCAGCAGTTTTATGCCGCTCACATCTTTATTTGGCTTACGGATATTCACCATTGCGTTGCCCTAGCAACTGCCATAAACAAATCTAAGCGCGAAAGCATGCGTACGGGGGGAGTCTGAAGCGGAATTTGTTACTGCTGATTGTGATTCCTCAACGGGTATACATATATATATATATATATATATATATATATATATATATATATATATATATATATATATATATATATATATATATATATATATATATATATATATATATATATATATATATATATATATATATATATATATATATATATATATATATATACTTATTTAAACATTTTCTTGGGAATGGTGTTCGAATTATAACATATCATTGATGTTAAATGATTTTATTTTAAAAAGTTTTTCGTAATAAAGAAAAAATGGAATGAAATAAAAAAATATACCGACATCCCTCTAGAAGAATTTCTATCAGCCACCCAATTAACTCTAAAATCTATGTATTTTACCTATAACGACACCTATTATAAACAGATCGAAGGCTGCGCAATGGGATCTTCCATATCAAGTGTAGTGGCACAGCTTTATCGTATAACATCCCCTTTTACTATAGATACGTGGATGATTGCATAATGGCTATTCCAAATAATATGACAGAAAATATTCTTAATTCTTTTAATTCCTTCCACCCTAAACTTAAATTCACAATCGAAGTGGAACAAAATAATAAAATCAATTTTCTTGATATGACATTGTATCACAATCAAAAGTCTATAAACACAATGTGGTACACCAAAAAAACTTGGTCGGGAAGATACCTCAATTTTCACTCACACCATCCAATGTCTCAAAAAAAGTCCGTAATTATAGGTTTAGCTGATAGAGCTCTCAAATTAAGCGATCCAATTTATCAAGAAAATGCTATAAAAAAAGCCAAAGAAATTCTAATGAAAAATAGTTACCCAATAAAACTTATTAACACTCTTTTCAACACACGTATAAAGAAAATTCACAGTCCTAATACCAGTGACACACAACAAAAAAGTAAAAATAAAAATAACTTTTTATCACTTCCTTACATACGGGGGCTGTCTGAAAATTTTCAATCAGTATTTAAAAAACATGACATAACTGTTTGTCATAAAGGCTATAATCATCTGAAAAAAAACTTTAGCTCCTTAAAAAGTAAAACACATAAAAACAAAAAAACTCATGTGATATACGAAATTCCATGCACCGATTGCCCAAGTGTTTATATTGGTCAGACATCACAGTATTTGCAAAACCGTTTAAATGGACATAAGTTTGACAAAAAGAATACAACAGCCTTAAGTAAACATGAATGTCAAACTAAACACACCTTCAATTTTTCGGAAACCAAAATATTGCAAACAGAGCATAATCAGAGGAAACGGGAATTTCTTGAGATGGTCTATATATCTAAAGCCGAAAACTCTATCAACGACAAAACAGATATTAAAAATCTAAGTAAAATTTATTTTACGAAACATTGTTTACCACTGCCAACCCTAATAAAAAGACAAAAACAAACGTAAACAACTTTGCATTGTCGATAAAATAATAGGTAGTCACTGTCGTTTTACATGTATAGCAATAAGTATGTGTGGTGTTATGTCTGATCCTCGTTTTGAATTTTAAATGTATATAAATATTTTTAATGTGTGGATCGTCTTGAATATATTGAAGTAAGCCGAAGAAAATTATTTTTACTATTTTAGACATTGTAACTTAAGTAAACTTATAAGAATTTAAAAATTGAATATTTAAAAAAAAAACTGTAAACTCTTAGGGCAGTAATTTATTTCGTTTTAGATGACTGATGAAGGCCATAAAGTGGTCGAAACGTTTTAATATTGACGAAAAACTTTTTAAAATAAAATCATTTAACATCAATGATATGTTATAATTCGAACACCATTCCCAAGAAAATGTTTAAATAAGAATATAGCTTATGTGTTCAAGAAAAGTAACTTTTTACAATATATATATATATATATATATATATATATATATATATATATATATATATATATATATATATATATATATATATATATATATATATATATATATATATATATATATATATATATATATATATATAACTATTTTTTTTGTTTTCTTTGACCTAGTTCTACTATATATATTTTTCGGTGCTATTTTCTTGGTTTTTGGTCACTTTTTAAAGGAAAAATGTTTTTATTTTTTAATCATATTTTTTTTGACTGACGTTTCAACCTAGATTCGGTCTTTTTCAAAGTCTAAAATAGAGGAGAACAATTTTGTTTTTCGTAAAATTACATAGATTTTTTTAAATAACTTACTAGGAACGAAAATAAATCCAACCATCATATGGGACATGAACATACATATAACCTAAATTAAATTACTTTTTATTTTAGCATACAAACAGAACAGACACACAGGACACAGGTGTTATTGTCACAGAATAAAATAAACTGACCCATATATTAGTATTAATTTGTATTCAGATAGCAACTGTGGGTTTTATAAAATCGATATATATATATATATATATATATATATATATATATATATATAAATATATATTTTTCTTAAGTTGTTTACATCTTTTTTATCATTGATTGAGTTTTTGTTTTTATGGATTTCTACCATTTCTAGGAATTCCCGTTTTTTTTTAAAGAGGCTCAGTTTTTAAAATTTTAGTGTTTTTAAAGTCAAAAGTATTATTTTTTGAGTTTTTGTGATTTGTTAGGGCAGTGCATTTTTTTATCATATTTATGGCCATTTATTCGGTTTTTTAAATATTGGCTAGTTTGTCCAATATAAACACCATCACAATTATTACATGGGATTGGGTATATGACATTGCTTTTTTTATTTGTAGGGGTTTTCGATGTCAGTTTAGTAAAATTAAAACCTTTGTGACAGACGGCGATATTATAGGATTTAAATAGGGTTTGAAATTGTTGATTAAAAAAGTTGGGTAATTGTTTAGTTTTAATGCATTTTTAGCTTTTTGATACATGATTCTCTATATTCCGGATCGGAGAGGTGTATGGCTCGATCGGCTAATCCAATAATTACAGATTTTTTTTGTGAAATAGGATGATTAGAGTTAAAATTCAAATATCTTGAAGACCATGTATTTTTAGTATACCACTCGGTTTTTATATTTTCGTTTATATGATGAAGGGTGATATCCAGAAAATTAATTTTTTGATTTTGTTCCAGTTCATATGTAAATTGCAAATTTTTGTGATACTTATTAAATTGGTTCAAAATATTATTTATTTTATATATATGATACAATCATCCATATATAAAAAAAGGGATATTCAAATTCCACGTATATATATATATATATTGATATATATAATATATATTATATATATATATATATATATATATATCCACAAAATTATAATCCGTTATATATGTATACAATCACCTTTTAACCCTTTATCAAAATTTCTAAAACAAATACTTAACAATGTAGCTTATAAAAATAAATTTTAAATAAAAGATTTAAGAGATTTTAAAGAAAAAATAAAAAATGTACAAGTTCCAAAAGATTACATGTTAGTTTCGTTAGATGTAGTATCTCTCTATACAAGCATCCCCATTTCGTTAGCTCTTAACGTTGTTAAAAAGAAGTGGGTCAAAATTAAAAAGTTTACCGATATTCCAAAAGACGAATTTCTCAAAGCATTAGAACTTACACTTGATTCCACTTACTTCCAATATAATAATAAATTTTTCAAACAAATAGAAGGGTGTGCTATGGGTGCTTCAATATCAAGTGTCATTGCTCAGTTAGTCATGGAAGATTTGGAAGAAACTGTATTAAAAAACGTCGAATTTGAATATCCATTTTTTTATAGGTACGTTGATGATTGTATCATGGCAATACCGAGTGATAAAATAAATAATATTTTGAACCAATTTAATAAGTATCACAAAAATTTACAATTTACATATGAACTGGAACAAAATCAAAAAATTAATTTTCTATAAAAACCGAGTGGTATACTAAAAATACATGGTCTTCAAGATATTTGAATTTTAACCCTAATCATCCTATTTCACAAAAAAAATCCGTAATTATTGGATTAGCCGATCGAGCCATGCACCTCTCCGATCCGGAATATAGAGAATCATGTATCAAAAAAGCTAAAAATGCATTAAAACTAAACAATTACCCAACTTTTTTAATCAACAAAATATTTAAAAATAGAATTCACAAATTTTACAATTCCACATACTGTCCAAAAAATAAACAAAAAAACTCAACCACCTTCTTATCCTTGCCTTTTGTTGATGGTTTATCTCAAAAATTTCAAAACCTATTTAAACCCTATAATATCGCCGTGTGTCACAAAGGTTTTGATTTATTAGAAAAGAATTTTACTAAACTGAAATCGAAAACCCCTACAAATAAAAAAAGCAATGTCATATACCAAATCCCATGTAATAATTGTGATGGTGTTTATATAGTACAGACTAGCCAATATTTAGAAAACCCAATAAATGGCCATAAATATGATAAAAAAAATTGCACTGCCCTAACAAATCACAAAAATTCAAAAAAATCATACTTTTGACTTTAAAAACACTAAAATTTTAAAAACTGAGCCTCTTTTAAAAAAACGGGAATTCCTAGAAATGGTAGAAATCCATAAAAATAAAAACTCAGTCAATGATAAAAAAGATGTAAACGACTTAAGCAAAATATATATATATATATATATTTATATATATATATATATATATATATATATATATATATATATCGATTTTATAAAACCCACAGTTGCTATCTGAATACAAATATATATATGGGTCAGTATATATATATAAAAAGTATGTATTTATTATATGTATGTTCATGTCCCATATAATGGTTGGATTTATAAGTTATTTAAAAAAAATCTATGTAATTTTACGAAAAACAAAATTGTTCTCCTCTATTTTAGACTTTGAAAAAGACCGAATCTAGGTTTAACGTCAGTCAAAATAAATATGATTAAAAAATAAAAACATTTTTCCTTTAAAAAGTGATTAAAAACCAAGAAAATAGCACCGAAATATATATATATATATATATATATATATATATATATATATATATATATATATATATATATATATATATATATATATATATATATATACATATATATATATATATATATATATATATATATATATATATATATATATATATATATATATATATATATATACAGTGTGTCCGAAATTGGTTATGACAGTATTGGGATCTCGGAAACCGTGATAGTTACAAAAACGTTTAAATGGAGAAAGTTTTAAACAATTATGTTTGTAATTTAACGCCGTTTTGCTCGCGATTCTATCTTTTTTAGTTTTTGAGATATTTTGAAAAAACCAAAAAACTGCATTTTCGAAAAAGTCCTATAATTTATTTATTTATGAAAATTTTCAAAATCTGTAAGAACATTATTAAGGCAACTTTTTACGTAGAGTGCACCTATTAAGTCAGATTTTACATACGACGTTTCGATTTTCTAGAACCATCATCAATTTTGTTTTTTCTTATGGCCGCTGTGTTCGATTTTAACAGTTTTGAAAAGAGTATTTCTTTAGCTTTTCAACGGTGTATCACACTTTGTAATTAGGTTATTACTAAAGGTGCATGCAAAAAGTGCGTAGAGAAAATATTTAAACGTTTTTTGGAATTATCAAAGTAAAAAATTAAAAATTAATAGTGTTAAAAGGCAATATGTAATTCAACATCCAGTTCTAGAAAAAATTAGTAAAAACTACTCAATAACATTGCACAATGTTCACAAATGTTCAAATGACCAGCCGCAGATAACACTAACATCTTTGCTCAAGTAGGCTTTGGTTTTGAAATAATAGAATGCTTTTAATCTGTCAAAAATGCAACGTTTAAGTTTTATTTAACATTCATCGCCGCTGTTTTAATAAGGATTACAATGGCGTTAAACTTTTCTAATGAAGAAATGTTTGATATGTTAGTGTGTTATATTAAAAATGAAAGAAATGCAAACAGGGCCATGGATGGACCTAACCTGGCAGAACTTATTTTCAAACGCTGGTTAGAAACTTGCTTGAGTTTGGCAGTTTTAATAAGATTCGCACAAAGAAGTATGCAAAAGACAACGTGCAACGCAATAGGCAAATCCTAGAATATTTTAATGAAAATCCGACTTCATCTACAAGAAGAAGCGAAACAGAACTTCAAATTCCAAAATCTACCGTTCATGGCGTCTTAAAAGTAACTAAATATCGTTCTTACAAGCCAACAATTGTGCAAGGACTTCAAGCAGGTGATTTCGAAAGAAGAATTGTTTTTTGTAATTGGTATATCCCGCTTTTTGCAATAAAGTCATTTGGTCAGATGAGACTCATTTTACAAACTGTGGCATTTTTAATAAAAAAAATCACCATTATTGGGCTATTGAAAATCCGCAACTACGCGATCCACGCAGGCTGCAAGAGCGATTTGGTTTTAATGTGTGGTGCGGGATGCTTGGTAAGATAAACATAGTCTAATTGAATTGCTTATAATTCAATATTTTCCATTACTTTTTAGGAAATCGTCTCATTGGTCCCTTTATTTTTGATCAGACACTGACAGGCCCAAGATACCTTGTCATGTTACAGAATCAAATAGTTCCTGCCATTCGAGAAGCTGTGCCAGATGATCAGTTTAATAGCTTGTGGTTTCAGCAAGACGGTTGTCCTGCACATAACAGCAGGGATGTACAAACCTTTTTAACAACAACTTTTGGTGAAAACGTAATATCCAACAGTGGTCCTGTCCGCTGGCCAGCTAGATCCCCGGATATCACGCCGTTGGATTTTTATTTATGGGGATGTGCGAAAAATGAAATATACGAATTTGACCCCCCAGAAAATAGGCAAGTTCTTGAGCAGCGAACCCGAAATATTCTAGAAAATATAAATAGAAATACCATTCAACGGGTAATCAGAACAGTTGAAAGGAAATGCGGCACTGCATAGAAAAAAACATTTTTAATCCTAGTATTATGTAGCATTTTTTATTAATTTTATTGAGTAGGTAGTTCATACTGATTTTCTGTTAATTCTTGTAAGGTTAGTACTTTTAAATCGCCATGAACGGTTGACTTCAGAATGTGAAGTTCTGTTTCAATTCTTCTTATGGAAAAAACCAGATTTTCATTAAAATATTCTAATATTTGCCTATTCCATTCCTTGTCATACTTGCATACTTTCTGTTGCGATTCTTAAAATTGGCTAACCCTAGCAAGCTTCTAATCAGTGCAGCGCTTGAAAAGAAGTTCTGTCGACAGTCGTTCTTCGGGGTACATTATGTGCAGTGCACATAGTATTAATGTTACTGAGTAGAACTTACTGATTTTATGCAGAATGTAATGTCCAATTTAAAAATATTGCTATTTGAAACTATTAAATTTTAATTTATATCGATAATTCGAAAAAATGTTTAAACAGTCTTATTTCAAACGCAAAGCCTACTTGGGCAAAGATGTTAGTGTTATATGCGGGTGGTAGTTTGAACATGTGTGAACATTGTGCACGAATCAATTATGTTATTAAGTAGTTTTTACTGATTTTTTGTAGAACTGGATGTTAAATTACAATATATTGCTATTTAACACTATTAATTTTTAACTTTTTATTTTGATAATTCCAAAAAACGTTTAAATATTTCCTCTACGCACTTTTTGCACCTTTAGTAATAACCTAATTACAAAGTGTGATACACCGTTGAAAAGCTAAAGAAATACTCTTTTCAAAACTGTTAAAATCGAACACAGCGGCCATAAGAAAAAACAAAATTGATGATGGTTCTAGAAAATCGAAACGTTGTATGTAAAATCTGACTTAATAGGTGCACTCTACGTAAAAAGTTGCCTTAATAATGTTCTTACAGATTTTGAAAACTTTCATAAATAAATAAATTATAGGACTTTTTCGAAAATGCAGTTTTTTGGTTTTTTCAAAATATCTCAAAAACTAAAAAAGATAGAATCGCGAGCAAAACGGCGTTAAATTACAAACATAATTGTCTAAAACTTTCTCCATTTAAACGTTTTTGTAACTATCACGGTTTCCGAGATCCCAATACTGTCATAACCAATTTCGGACACACTATATATATATATATATATATATAACGGTCAAGAAGAATTTTAGGATTTCAAAAACAACAAATAAAATCACATTAAACCTAATTAAACATTTTTTGTAATAGTACGTATTACTTTAGTTATTTACAAAGTAACAACACACGGAAAAATGTACAGAAACATAAAAAGTATCTAAAAACATTAAGAAAAAACTTTCCATTAAAAATGAGTTTACGGAACCAAAAATAAACTATTTAATCATTCCCTTAATAATCGATGAAAAACCCGTGCTAGGTTTTGCCAGGTTATATGTAATTCTAACTTGATCAATCTTTCAAAAAATTAAGTTTTTACATTCATGATGATTAAATATTTACCTAATGTAAAAGACCCTGACACTACGATTTGTTTGCTATCTTTGTTGAGATGTCAGAATTAAGATTGTTTACGATTTTGACCCCTGATCCAGATTTGACCCTGGAGTCTCTAGACTTGTCATTCGGGCTAGTCCCACCCTGAACGATGCCAAATATAGTTTAAACAAATACATTAGGAACTAATTATTGATAAAGGAATTTTTTTGGCCCATGAATACGGAATTAATTAAATGTAGAGACTAAAACTGTTAGTACCTGTGTTTTTTTATAAGAAATACGCAAAACTTTAATTTACCTGTCGCTTGATTTCGGTTAATTGTCAGCAGTTTTATTGGTGAAACGCAAGGTTTTAAAATAACAAACGTAAGAA
Source organism: Kuschelorhynchus macadamiae (assembly GCA_030620095.1). NCBI lineage: Eukaryota > Metazoa > Arthropoda > Insecta > Coleoptera > Curculionidae > Kuschelorhynchus > Kuschelorhynchus macadamiae. The sequence goes on along the minus strand of JAUTXW010002753.1, from coordinate 2,649,598 downwards.
ATTAAAGTTGCTGCTTCAGACTTCTTTACAGTCAAGTAGAGCTAATAGGTCTAATAAAGGTAACGAAACAGAAACAGCCATTCGTTTTATTATTTCCACATTTTTTCGGTTCTCTCACGACATCGCTACGGTTTTAGTGTTGTATCCAATATTTTTTAATAGGTATCGACAGAAATTTCTCCTAATTTTCTGCTTCACTAGATTTCTTATATCCCGTGTAAGAAGTCTACCAATAATATTAATTTCGTTCCGATAGGTATTACTTTATTTCACTGAGTGTTAAATTATATGGATGCGTTTATAAATAGAAAGTGTAGCGATTTCGATAAATAAATCAATTTGTGTTACTTGAGAATTGATAATAATTATTATTAAACTTAACTTAAATATATTGCTTATTTTGCAGCATGTCAACATTATTAAAATGGGCCCAGAACACTCAAGGAAAACTTATCAACAACAAAAGTAGCAACAGTGAAAGAAAATGGATACATCCACCTGAAACTTTACAAAAAGGTCACATTGCTTATTTGGTAAAATTTCTAGGGAATACATTAGTTGATGAAGCCAAAGGTTAGTAACTATTCGTTACAGATTTTAATTACTTCAGAGTTAGAGGTGACCATAGCCTATCCGGCGCTGATAGTGCGATTCTACCGTCCCCCCTTCGATAATGGCATTTTTTATACCTACCTTTGACGGGGCTTGTTTTTTGTTCCCTCTTGTAATTCTTCGACTTCCATGGTCATTGGTCAGATCTTCTTCTGAGGTGGCTGCGTACTGTTTCTACGTTCAGACGCTGTGTGTTGGTTTTTGGATTGTGTATTCAGCTATGAATACACAATCCAAAAACCAAAACTTGGTCGTGCGCTCCAGGACTAAGACGTAAGGTTGTTATGTCATAGCCACGCCAATAATACTGGCGGAAAATCTTAAACAAAACCAATTGTTACGATAGGTTACCGATAAATTACCCCAGAAACTTTGAGTTTAAAGTCAGAATCTAACAAAATTCTGAGTTTAAAGTCGGAATTTAACAAAATTCTGAATTTAAAGTCAGAACTTAACAAAATTCTGAGTTCAAAGTCAGAATTTAATAAAATTCTGAGTTTAAAGTCAGAATTTAGCTAAATTCCGAGTTTAAAGTCAGAATCTAACAAAATTCTGAGTTTAAAGTCGGAATTTAAATAAATTCTGAGTTTAAAGTCGGAATTTAACAAAATTCTGAGTTCAAAGTCAGAATTTAACAAAATTCTGAGTTTAAAGTCAGAATTTAGCTAAATTCCGAGTTTAAAGTCAGAATCTAACAAAATTCTGAGTTTAAAGTCGGAATTTAACAAAATTCTGAGTTTAAAGTCGGAATTTAACAAAATTCTGAGTTTAAAGTCAGAATTTAAAATTCTGAGTTTAAAGTCTAAATTCCGAGTTTAAAGTCAGAATCTAACAAAATTCTGAGTTTAAAGTCGGAATTTAACAAAATACTGAGTTTAAAGTCGGAATTTAACAAAATTCTGAGTTTAAAGTCGGAATTTAACAAAATTCTGAGTTCAAAGTCGGAATTTAATAAAATTCTGAGTTTAAAGTCGGAATTTAACTAAATTCTGTGTTTAAAGTCAGAATTTAACAAAATTCTGAGTTTAAAGTCGGAATTTAACAAAATTCTGAGTTTAAAGTCAGAATTTAGTCCGTACGATTGTATAACAGACTGGAACAAAAAAAACAAGTTCAATATTCTTGTTTGAATAATGGCAAATGTGCTATGAATTGTTCCACCAAACTACAGATAGTTAAAAAAATGATAAAAGGGGGAGGGTACAAAATAAAAGTTTCCTATTTTGATTTTTGAGTGTTAATAAGTCCCTGACAAATTAAACATATGTTTAATTAGTTCATTTTATGTATTTTTATTTATTTCTATTGCTGAAAAAAAAGCCAAAATGGATACAAGAAAACATATACATTAAAAGGTTCACAAAATAAAAAAGGTAATACCAAACGATAAATAAGTCTTAAGAAATGGTTCATATATGTTTCAACGATTTAAGGGTGTCTCGCGAAACATACTGACAGAGCTCCCCCTCTGTTTCAGGGTGATTCAAGTTGAGTGTCCTATTAGAAATATCGGGAGAATCAACAAATAGGATGTTTTGAGAATTTGGCTTTGGCCATAGATGAACATAATATACTCTCATTATAAAATATTTTAAATTGCGCGGTGTTGCCGCTTCTACCTCAAACCGGAGGCATCATCCGTTTTTTAAATGAAATGCCCTATATTTTATTAAATTTTTATATTTTTCTAAAAAATCCAAGTACTAATTAAGTTACTTTTCTCATGCCTAAATTTAACTGTTTTCGAGAAAATGGCGCAAGAACAATGACAATTTTGAACTTTTGAAGTTCGATAAATCTCAAACGAGTTTACTTGCAACGAAATGGATTTCTACGGAAGCGTAGAAGGGCCACAATTTTTTTTATTTTTTAATTCTGAGTTTAAAGTCGGAATTTAACAAAATTCTGAGTTTAAAGTCAGAATTTAACAAAATTCTGAGTTTAAAGTCAGAATTTAACAAAATTCTGAGTTTAAAGTCAGAATTTAACAAAATTCTGAGTTTAAAGTCAGAATTTAATAAAATTCTGAGTTTAAAGTCAGAATTTAACAAAATTCTTAGTTCAAAGTCGGAATTTAACAAAATTCTGAGTTTAAAGTCGGAATTTAACTAAATTTTGAGTTTAAAGTCAGAATTTAGCTAAATTCCGAGTTTAAAGTCAGAATTTAACAAAATTCTGAGTTCAAAGTCGAAATTTAAGTAAATTCTTAGTTTAAAGTCGGAATTTAACTAAATTCTGAGTTTAAAGTCAGAATTTAGCTAAATTCCGAGTTTAAAGTCAGAATTTAACAAAATTCTGAGTTCAAAGTCGAAATTTAACTAAATTCTTAGTTTAAAGTCAGAAATTAACTAAATTCTGAGTTTAAAGTCGGAATTTAACTAAATTCTGAGTTTAAAGTCAGAAATTAACGAAATGCATTTTTGGCGTCTCCTGCCAAACCTGAAATTGGTGTCAGGAGATAGACAATTAAATATTAAGACAGATAAGTGAAATCCATTTCATTGCAAGTAAACTCGTTTGAGATTTCTCGAGCTTCAAAGGTTCAAAATTGTCATTGTTCTAGCACCATTTTCTCGAAAACAGTTAAATTTAGGCATAAGAAAAGTAACTCAATAAGTACTTGAATTTTTTAGAAAAATATAAAAATTTAATAAAATATAGGGCATTTCATTTAAAAAACGGATGATGCCTCCGGTTTGAGATAGAAGCGGCAACACCGCGCAATTTAAAATATTTTATAATGAGAGTATATCATGTTCATCTATGGCCAAAGCGAAATTCTCAAAACATCCTATTCGTTGATTCTCCAGATATTTCTAATAGGACACTCAACTTGAATCACCCTGAAACAGAGGGGAAGCTCTGTCAGTATGTTTCGCGAAACACCCTTAAATCGTTGAAACATATATGAACCATTTCTTAAGACTTATTTATCGTTTGGTATTACCTTTTTTATTTTGTGAACCTTTTAATGTATATGTTTTCTTGTATACATTTTGGCTTTTTTTTTCAGCAATAGAAATAAATAAAAATACATAAAATGAACTAATTAAACATATGTTTAATTTGTCAGGGACTTATTTAACACTCAAAAATCAAAATAGGAAACTTTTATTTTGTACCCTCCCCCTTTTATCATTTTTTTAACTATCTGTAGTTTGGTGGAACAATTCATAGCACATTTGCCATTATTCAAACAAGAATATTGAACTTGTTTTTTTGGTTCCAGTCTGTTATACAATCGTACGGACTAAATTCTGACTTTCAACTCAGAATTTTGTTAAATTCCGACTTTAAACTCAGAATTTTGTTAAATTCCGACTTTAAACACAGAATTTAGTTAAATTCCGACTTTAAACTCAGAATTTTGTTAAATTCTGACTTTAAACTCGGAATTTAGCTAAATTCTGACTTTAAACTCAGAATTTAGTTAAATTCCGACTTTAAACTCAGAATTTTGTTAAATTCTGACTTTGAACTCAGAATTTTGTTAAATTCCGACTTTAAACTCAGAATTTTGTTAGATTCTGACTTTAAACTCAGAATTTCGTTAAATTCTGACTTTAAACTCGGAATTTAGCTAAATTCTGACTTTAAACTCAGAATTTAGTTAAATTCCGACTTTAAACTCAGAATTTTGTTAAATTCTGACTTTAAACTCAGAATTTTGTTAAATTCCGACTTTAAACACAGAATTTAGTTAAATTCCGACTTTAAACTCAAAATTTTGTTAAATTCTGACTTTAAACTCGGAATTTAGCTAAATTCTGACTTTAAACTCAGAATTTAGTTAAATTCCGACTTTAAACTCAGAATTTTGTTAAATTCTGACTTTAAACTCGGAATTTTGTTAAATTCTGATTTTAAACTCAGAATTTTCTTAAATTCTGACTTTAAACTCAGAATTTTGTTAAATTCTGACTTTAAACTCAGAATTTTGTTAAATTCCGACTTTAAACTCAGAATTAAAAAATAAAAAAAATTGTGGCCCTTCTACGCTTCCGTAGATTTCACTTATCTGTCTTAATATTTATTTATAAACTCAGAATTTAGTTAAATTCCGACTTTGAACTCAGAATTTTGTTAAATTCTGACTTTAAACTCAGAATTTAGTTAAATTCTGACTTAAAACTCAGAATTTAGTTAATTTCTGACTTTAAACTAAGAATTTAGTTAAATTTCGACTTTGAACTCAGAATTTTGTTAGATTCTGACTTTAAACTCAGAATTTTGTTAAATTCTGACTTTAAACTCGGAATTTAGCTAAATTCTGACTTTAAACTCAGAATTTAGTTAAATTCCGACTTTAAACTCAGAATTTTGTTAAATTCCGACTTTGAACTAAGAATTTTGTTAAATTCTGACTTTAAACTCAGAATTTTATTAAATTCTGACTTTAAACTCAGAATTTTGTTAAATTCTTACTTTAAACTCAGAATTTTGTTAAATTCTGACTTTAAACTCAGAATTTTGTTAAATTCCGACTTTAAACTCAGAATTAAAAAATAAAAAAAATTGTGGCCCTTCTACGCTTTCGTAAAACTTGGTAACTTTATAATAAAAAATATTATTTCGAAATAAATTAGTTAAAAGATTTTTAGGGACAGATCGCGCATACGCTCGTCATCGGGGCCTCTTTGGACCTGACCTTCGGGTGCAGTACACTCCTTGTAACCTCTGTTTAACATTACAATGGTGTAAGAAGTAATAAAATTCTCTATGTCAAGGTATTTTCTGAGAAGCATGTCTGCAACTACAACTACAAAAAATATGTACAACAAGTAAACTAAATGTTAATGGCAAATATTTTTTGCAACTTAATTAACTTCGATTTTTAGTTTACTTTTTATTTAGTTCATGTCAAATTAAATTAAATATCTTCGCCTTCTTCCATGTCAGATTTTAGCGATTATCGTAACTATTTGAACGTTGTTTGCTTCGGCTCGAAATAGTTCTTAAATATAGTCCTATAAAGTGGCGTAACTACAAATTTTGCTCTCTTCCCCGCAATTTTCGACATAAGGTCATCTAAATGCACGACAGAAAATAAGTGATGACTAAAAAAAGGTCATCTATAGTTTTTCTTGGGCTCTATTACACATAACATTATGGCCGGACTCCCTAGCATCCGTGGCCCGCCAAGGGATGGCGGAGGTGCAGCTACGCTATTGCTCCTAGACCTAAAATATTTGAGCCACAAATCCTCGTTTTAAAGTTGCACATTTAATAGTAAGGTCATTCATGATACGGAAGAATAGAGTATGTAGAGGTGGAGGTGTTGCGACATATATAAAAATAACTTTCATTGTTTAAATCTTCAATTTGTCGTCAATGAGTTTTTGGAATATTTGCTTTTAAAAACTAAGATAAAAGACAACTTTTATGCATATTGTGTATTTTATCATCCCCCAAACTTGAATTTCAATTATAGTTTTGATAATATTTCTAACATATATATCAGGAGGAAAAAGAGAAAAATTGTTTAGGTGATTTTAATGTTAGTTTGCTTAAAATAGATAATGTGGGTGATAAAAGCTATCCCTTTGGTTTATTCCAGTATCAAATAAACGTAAATGACACACACGCACATATAGATTGTATAGAAATGTTGCTTTGTTAGATACGATATTTCTTACAGATAGCTATTTACTTCATGATCTGGTACCGTTCTAGTGGGAAATATATCGGATCATTGTTTGGTGTATTGTTTTTAAAAATAAAAAAAAGTTATACCAAATCTAAAGTAATAACTAACACACTCATGCTCCAGGCCTAAATTACTAAACCCAGAGGTTAACCAAGGAGTTAACACCAAACTTAAAATTTCATAGGAAACGAGATAAGGCTTTAGAGGAGTATAAGGCAGGGATGTGCCTTAGACTATATAAAATGTAATCTACGCCGTTTTTTACGGGTTGTCTAGATAATGTTTACGTGTACCTTATTTCACGTGGCCTATGTAGACACTTTAGTCTATTTAAACAATTTTTTACTTATTTTTTATTATTTTTCATGCTTATAAGTTTCTTAGGCTTTTGTACGAATATTGTTACAGCTAAATATTTAAAATATAACCATACAATAAAAAAAGGGAAATAAGCATAAAGATAAACTTTGGTAAATATATGGGGAACATATATTCAATAGTCAATAAAGAAAAAATACGCTTTATCTGTAATTTACCTCGTCCATAAACTCGTCATTAAATTCATTACCTAATAGAGCGTTGGCATAATGCACAAAGGAGTTATAGAAATTCTAGTATGAATATTGAATACCAACGAATAACACGCTGGTTTTATGAAAGAAAGGAAAAAGGTCCAGTAATTCAAAATATTTTTATTAAAGACTATCCTACGCGTTTCGGCTCAACAGCCATTGTCAAGGATAAAATTATAGTATAAATACCATCTTCCCTCCGAAGTTCGTCACCAAATGGTCGGAAATAAGAGAAACACCTAAGTTAAAACACATTCACAATACCATAAAAACACAATTTACAAAACATTAGTACCTCTATCATATCATATAGAAGAAGGGTATTCATTTACGGTTTTGTGTTCTACACGATTTAAATGGAGATTTAAAGTTTATCTTGTGCAAAATGTCTTTTATTCCCTAGATGAAATATGTACAAGCAATTTTGCACACATCTAAATCAAATTATATGTACTGCTTATTTTTGTAAATATGTTTGATTTTATTTTTAATTTCTGTGTACAAATTTTACAAGTTTTTTTGGTTTGTAATATCATTAACGCTAAGATAAGGATTACTGATTATTAATAATAATAATAATAATAATTAAACGTTTATTAACCCAAATAAGGATGTACAATGTAGCAGTAAAAAAAAATCATTAATTTTAAAGAGACTTGTTTTCAGCCTCCCATACGAACAAAATAAAAATGCTCATATTAGGTGCTGTTATAGCCATTGCAAATCTGGTCGAATAGGAGTTGATTGCTACACTTAAAGATATGAGGTTTACATAATGAGGTAGAAAGGCTAGATAAGAAAAATAATGTTAAAAATATTAAATTGAAGAGGAAAAGGGAATAAAGGAAAGGAAAAGAAGAAAAATGGCTTATATGGACATATAATTACACAATTAAAAAAAAAATTAAAACTCAATTCACCAAAGTATTATAATTGCTGAGCGAGTAATTTGTATTTCAAATGTCTCTTGAAAACTATAAACGCAAGTGAAAAATCAATAATTTCAAATTTATTGACACATAAAGCAATATTGTACGAAAAAGAACGTTTAAATAACTCTTTATTATGTGTTGGTATTGTCAATATGTTCTTCCTACGGATATTTAAGTTGTGTACATCCGTTCGATAAACAACACGATCTAAAAGGTAAGGAGGAGATTTATATTTTAAAATTTTGTAGTAAAAGCAAGTCGAATGTAAAATGCGTCTATTGTACATGTTTAGCCATTTTATGGTTTTAAGTTTATGTGATATATGTTGTCTTCGGCGAATTCCAAATATTAGTCTTAAGCAAGAATTTTGTAACGTTTGAATTCTTTTTACGTCTAAGGCATTTAAACAGGGTCCATAAATACTGTCACAAAAGTTTAATGGTGACAAGACAAGAGATTCGCAGAGCATTTTTTTTGTTTCGCAACTAAGATAATTTCTATGGGAATATAACATTTTTAAGGTAGAATATCCAATTTTTAATTTCGATGTAACATGTTCGGTGAATCTTAATTTGTTATCCAAAACAAGCCCTAAATTTTTCGCAGAATTTTTAAATATGATAGATTTATTTTCAAGTGTAAGATGAAGATTTTGTAGCAAGTTATTTCTAATATTATCACTACAAAAAAGAATAGCAACAGATTTCATAGGGTTTATTTTTAAAAGATGTCTTTTACTTTCATTCAGAATCTTCTCTAAATCGGAGTTTATGCGATTATTAGCAATATCGACGTCAGAGGGCTTAAAAGGAAAATAAATCTGAGTATCGTCAGCGTACATGTGATGGTTACAAAATCTTAGACATCTTTCAAATTGTGAAGTGTATATACTATATAACTGTGGGCCTAGTATACTCCCTTGGGGAACGCCAGTTGTAACGGTCAGAGGTTCGGAGGTATTTCCATTAACAACAACTTGCTGTATTCTATGTGTCAAAAAAGATAAGACAAAACTTGTTGCACTTCCACTAAAACCCACGTACCGCAAAATGGATAGTTGACGCAATGTAGTTGTTGTAGTAGTAAGATGGGAGGACAAGTCCAGCAACTAAACCTGAAAGGCCCTTCTTGCTACTCCGGTCCCACCCACCTCACTCCACTTCTCTACAAAGGCGGCCCGTCCTTCTAATGAAGTAGAGCATCTTGCTCCAGTCGGATGTTGTAATTCTTCCTTGGAGAGGGATTCAACGCCGAAAGTATTCCAGCATAGTCATGTCCACAACACGTGCCAACAAGATGATAGGGATCCTCCTCCTCTGCCCCACAGTTAGGACAACAAGAGTTGTCCGCTTACCCTAGTTGGTACATGTGTCTGTTTAGTTTACAATGTCCTGTCAAAATGCCAATTTCGCCACCAATCACCTGTCGACTCCTTGACGTCAACCAAGTTGCTTTAGATCCGGATAGGGTGGGTAGCCTTTATTTGCCTGTCTACATTTCGAATTTCATTCTCCGCTCCCAGCCTGACTTCCTCCTTTGATGCAATCTCCAATATGTCATAGACTTCAGCCTAAAAAACAGTTGTATGTTTTCCCAACGGAAAGACCTCTCCGACACCATTGTCAGACCGGTATATTCCAGCGCCGGCTGACCCGAAACTGGCCATCCACGAGCCGTCTGTATACCACGATTGAACGTCAGCTTAATGGGGTGTTCTATTCTCCTTGTATTTATCCCTTGTTTGAATTTCTATTTCAAAAGGCCTAGTGAGCCTAAGACGACTTTCTGGAAGAATCCTGGAGCATTACGGTGGCGATTTTCATGTGGCCCGTTCCTGTTCGATTTTTATACCAAGTTCCACAGTCGTCTATCTTTTTGCACGAGGCCATAGCACCCTTTTTGATCCATATTGATGCAATGTAAGTGTTGACCAGTGTAGATAAACGCAAAATAACTATACAATAATCTTATCATAACTAACCCAGTTCCTCAAAATAGAAACAATTCAAACTGACACGACGCCGACGCGACGAAACTTCTGGTAGTGTTAATTTGATAATTCTCTCTAAACAGGATAATATTACATCGCGTGAAAGTTAGCTCGTTTTGTGAATCTCACCGAGGACGAAGTTAACTATTTCAATGTTAATAAACAAGCTAAAAGACATAACCTATTCGATTAAATGTACTTTGTACCAGTGACGGCTCGTGAGTATATTGAAGGGTGAGGCTACATGAGGTTAATTTTGTTTAAATGTGAATAAATTTCCACGTCACCCATGAGGTATTATTCTGCGACGCGTTGACCTTTTTTTTTAATGGAGGTCATCGCCAATAGCCCTACTAAACCATTAAAAACTAAAAAAATAAACTCTAAAAAAAGTAAATAAAAAGTAAACAAAACAAGTAAAATATGTACACCTATCACTAAAATATAGCGGTGATTGCGATAATAAAAACATAATTTAGTTTATTAAAACTTAAAATAAATAGTTGTATGAAATAAGATAAAAAAACTACTTTTTGTACATTAAATCTATACGTCTGTCTTTTAAGGTTGCAAATTTATCTATAATTTGGTCGTAAAAGTTTTGGTCTTCACTAAGTTCTGACAGTAATTCCTGCTCTATTGACATCATTGCTAAACCCGAAAGCCGTTCTTGTGTCATTGTGTTTCTTAGGTAGGTTTTGATCCGTTTAAGACATGAAAAATTTCGTTCGGCCGATACACTTGTTGCGGGAATAGTTAAAACTAAATTAAAAAGCTTATATGCTTCCGCAAAAATTGCTTTAAAATCTTTAAATAACAAAGCTAGACTTTTTTCAACATCTAAATTTGAAAATTGTTCATCCCTATACAATACAGAAAGCTCATTCTTTAATCTATCTCTGTCAAAAATGTTTGGATAATTTTTTAATAAATTATTTAATAAGTCGTCTGGAAAGCATTTAACATATTCCGAATATTTTGTGCAATCGACTAAAGCAAAGAAATTTAAATTATTTAAATTTTCAAACCGCGTCCCTAATTGAAGAATTATACAATCTATTATTTCGAAATATAATATTTTATATTTAGTAAAAATATCAAAGTCGCTAGAACATTGCCCTCGACGTGTGTTAGTTGGCAGAATAGTGGCTTTTTTAGCAATATTGAAAAGTTCTTTGAAATGGTCCTCGTTTCTAAATTTAATAATTCGTTGCTTGGCAAGGTTTATTTGCGAAATGCAGTAATTTATATCTAAATGCTTTAACTGTAATATTTGAAACAGTACATCAGTGCAACTAAAAATTTGTTTATAAATATGCGTTAAAAGGCAAAATTCGAAATCATTAAAATGCTTTAGAAATCCTTTTGCACCATTAATAAATTCTGTTCCAGAACTTAAGTCATTAATAATAGTTTCAAATACTATAATTAAATTGTCCCATTCATTAGCCACTAAGTTTAAAATTTTAGACCGTGTATACCATCGCGTTCCTACAGCTAGCGGAATTCTTTTACCTACTATCTGATTAAGCACAAAAGACCGTTTTGGTGATTGGTGGAAATAATTTGGTATTCCTAATAAAGTGGCAAAAAATGTACGACTTTGGGTAATCAGTTTTGTTCCCTGTTGTAAAACTAGATTTAATCTGTGGGCGCAACAATGAGTAAACATAGCTAAAGGAGCAATAGATCTTTTGTTCGAAGCCCATTTATTTCACCTGCCATAACACTAGCCCCATCGTAACACTGCGCGACCAATTTATTTTTAAAGTCATAAGGCTCTAAGCTGTTTTGTATTAAATGAAAAAGGCTCTCTGCTGTTCTATTATCGCTAACGTCAAAAAATCCTAAAAATCTTTCTTTTAAAGATCCGTTGGTCACATACCTAACTGTTATCGAACACTGTGATTTTTCTGTTATATCAGTACTATCATCCGCAATTACGCCAAAAAAACAACAATCGGTGTCATTGATTTCTTTTTTTATATATTCTTGAATATAGTCATGTATGCAACCAATTAGTTCATTTTGTATAGTCTTAGGTTGTCCCGTAAAAATATTACTAAATTTAGTACAATGTTCAGTAAGTTCGGCATTTCTTTTTATTAAGCATGCAAATATTTCCTTACAATTGTCATGGTTAAAAGGATCTGTTGTTTCATTATGACCTCGAAATGCCAAGTCCTGTTTACCCAAAGTAATAGTAACATCAATTAAATAATTTTATAATAAACCGTTTTTTCGAACATTTTCATTATAAACAATTTTATTAAGACTTGCATTTTCTTGTAGTGCATTCGCAATAGTCGCCCTATTTTGCTCCAGTCTTGTAAGTGCTACCGAATTTTTAATATGGTCTCTTGAACTTTCATGCGATTTTACTGCTCGTGAAAAATTTTTTAAATCCGAATATCCGCCCCCTGAACTCCAATTATTTTTGACGCAACCTAATAAAATACAAGGCCAACAATATAAGCTTTCTTTATAAATACTTCCGCATAGCCACCTATAAGTTTCGTACCAAGATATTTGGAAAGTTCTTGAATATTTTTTACCTTGCCTTATCGTTAAATATTGCTAAAATTTTCGGCGTCGACGGCTACCTAATATCTGTTTCTTTTCAGTTTCGCTTCTTCTTAAAAAAGGCGTTTCAATTAATGAAGCAATAATGTCGTGAATAGGATTCATTTCAAAAGCAAAAAGCAAATACAAAAAATGGAACGGTCCAACTTACCAAATCAAAACAAAACAAAAACTTACTTACGCGTATTTATTCACCTTAAAAGACAGAACGCCCTCAATCAGCGATTATCGCAATCTATTTCCTATTTCTTTCTCAGCCGCACGCACCACGTAAAAAGAAGCCGTTGGAATATTTCGCTAGTCATGTGATTTAAATAACCAATAAAAGCATATCCAAGCTACAGATTTATCGCCTCAAGAATGCAATAGAAAACGCCTGCATCGGCAATCGCCATCCCGCTCTGTCGTAATCAGGTGACTCGCCGGCATCGGCACCGGCCGTTGATAAATAGGTCAGAAGTCGAAACTTTCCAAGATAAAATTATTTCGCCTCATTCGAGAGCACTTTCTTTAGGAATGGGTTTGCACGGATTGCACGGTCGGTTTTTTGATGTGGTCAGAATTTATTTTCTAAAATAATTATTATGGGATTATATTTTGTTTTTTTTTTAATGTTATTATGTTGTAAAACTGTTAAAAAGTATATTTCTAATTGGTAATAGATAAAAAGTTATATAAAAAAATTCTCTTTTCCTTTATTTTGGGGGTGAGGCGCGGCCTCAGAGGCCTACCCTGACGAGCCGCCACTGCTTTGTACACTGAAGGCATTCCAGTATCTCTAATTTCACCATAATATAAAAAAGAAAACATAATTAAATTCGGTACATGCAGTACAAGGTTTGAAATTGGACTTCTATACAAATTTCAATAGATGAAGATCTTGCCAAATATACTAAAATATACCAAAATATAATAAACATTTTTATTCTGCAACAATTTTCTATATTATACCAAAGAAGATTATACGCTACTCGAATTATACTGAAAAAATACCCAAAATGTAGAAAAATACTAAATGTGGTTACGTATTGAGTATTCTTACACTTGTCTATAAATGATTATATAGATGCAATTTATAAATCATGTTATTGTTGTAATTTGTAGGAATAGAAGTAGTGAAAGAAGCAATTCGTAAACTTAGGTTTTCTCAGCAACTACGAAAAAGTGAAACGGGAGCCAAAACAAAGAAAGTGGAACTAACAATAAGTGTTGACGGAGTTGCTATACAAGAGCCACGAACTCACAGTATTCTCCATCAATTTCCCCTTCACCAAATTTCGTATTGTGCTGACGATAAGGGGGAAAAACGATTCTTTTCATTCATAGCTAAACAGCAAAATTCAGGTATTTTTTAAAGTCAATTTTATTTCGTGAACAGTGTATCAAGTTCAAAGGCCTTTCAAAATATTGTTCATTCGTTAAAATATAGGTTGACAATTTTGGTTACGATGTTACTTCAGTTGCAAGGGTTAATATTAGTTTCTTTTACTGCATTCTTTACATGCATTTTTACAGCTACACATTATACCAAATTATGTAATAAGGGGGTATTACTATCCAAAAGATATTGTTTTAATAGATTTATTGACAATTCTCAGGCAAATGTTCGCTTTAATTATTAACTTAACCCTCTATTGCATGACTTATTTAAAATTTTCGATTTTTTTTTTATTTATTTAAAGAAGGTACAGTTAAGTTTTTTGCAAATTTTATTTTTTATAATTTTTTTTAAAAAATGTTCCTAAAGGGGAACAATATGCACAAGAAGTAATAAACATGAAAAAACAAGATGCTTGAAAATCATTTCAGCAGTGGAATTCTTTAAAACAATTGTTCGTTTTATTGAGGCACAAGTGCACTTTGCATTTGTCGCACATTATGCGCGATTTTCCTTTACAACCAAGCTTCTTACACCTTGTTTGTTGGACGCAGTTCTAGACATCTTTTTTTTGGGGTAAAATGTATGGGTGAATTAGAGGGGGTACTAGAACTGGGACGCCCTTTTCTTCTATCTGTCGTTTTCCCTGCCAAGCATAAATTTTGGGCCAATGCTGTTTTGAATTCCAATAGAGACATATTTTCATTTCTTTTTAGCTGCTTATTGATCCGTCGTGAAAGAAGCCAGACAGTAACAACATCGATCATATGACAAAATATGTGCATATAACATTTTTTACTCTTCAATTTGATGGGATACATTCCCAACAGAGAATTCTGCAAATCCACTCCTTCCATATGCATGTCATAGACCGATACTATATCTGGTCGCTCGATATCTTTTCTACAATTTTCCGATTTGAAAAACCGTTGTACTTTGGTCACTGGTTCTGACCCGGAAAACGTAGATATTAGGGAAACTATACGATTATCGTACCACTGTACGGGGTGGCCAACTAAGAATGGACGCCGGCCATAACTCGCTAACCGTTAATCATATAACTTGGGGGAAAAAAAATTATTAGCTAAATCGACTAAGAAATTGCTGGAAAATATTTTGAAGTTCCGCATATGGCCGCTAGGGGGCGCAACTGTTATGGTCAATCAGAAAAAGGGCTGTTTCTTAAAAAATATTCATGTAAAGGTATATTATAAATACTGCCATCGTAAAGAGTAGAAAAATTGTGATTTTTTTGTTAAGGATATTTTGCTCTATCTCGTAAAATGTAGTGGTGGGGGAAGGTCAAACATGTTTTTATTTAAATGTCAATAACTCCGTTATAAGTCAACGGAATTGATCAAACTAGGTCTCGTTTAAAAGAGCCCATCTTAACTAATAATCTGATGTAAAAAAAAAATCCGATTTGATTTCGCCGTGGTAACTAGAGGGCGCTGATTGACATCACAACAATTATTACGCATTATTTTGAAAATTTTAAATAGCACGCTATATCTCTTTTAACACAATTTAATAGAGGAGGAAATTCTCAATAAGTCAGTGCAAATTTCAGCTTCCTAACTTTTTTCAAACCGGAAATATAAATAAAACAAATATTAGGGCGCTGGGTACGCAACATCTCCCTAATCTGTATGGACATAGCCTACATCACAATAATTCAGTAATAATACCACAGATAATATTCAATGCAAATCGCTAAAAATTATACTAATATTCTGAAATAACCACCAGGTGGCGCAGTAGACGTTAATAAGCATAGTTTTACTCGCAATTTTACTTTTCTCTATATTTTTTTGTAGTTTACTCTATTTTCAGAAAGTTAGATATTATAAGGTAATAAATAAGAAAAATCCTAATATATTCGACCGTTGCAAATCTCCGTCTTTCTTAAAATCGACAATTTATGCACAAGAATAACAATAAACTAAAAATATAGATAAATAATAATTCCTTAGCAATTTTCTGCTACATCAAGCAAAAAAAATAGTAGGCTGTGAAAACAAAATTGAAAGTAATACGTCAAAAAATAAACAATAGTTTCTTGTCAGTGCCTTTTAGTTGCTATTTATCGTTCTTGAATTTCCTAATAGTATTGCTATCATTTCGCGTTTTTGTCCGAGATTTTCGTGTTTTTTGAGTTTTTCTAGTTGCTGTTGTTCATGTTATTGTTGTAGTTCGTATTTTTCTTGTTCAAGATTTGTTATTGTTCGTGTTGCGTTGTGTTAAGAACAAAATGATTTATACAAATCAACAACTATTCGACATGATAGGTGTTTATTTTGAATGTTTGAGAAATGCTACGGTTGCTGCAAGAGTATATGCGCAGGAATATCCGCAGAGACGCCACCCAAGTAAAAAGGTTTTTCTTCGAGTGATCCAACGTTTGCGAACCACTGGAAACGTGCATATTCCCGTATACCGCAGACAACGCAGAGGACGCACCGAAGAGAATGTAATTAATGTGCTAGCGTATATCGAGTTTAATCCTCAACTAAGTACTCGAATTATTGCGCTAAACCTAGGAGTAACGCGAACCACTGTTCAAAATATACTCAAAGAGCACAGGTAAGCAACGACATTGCAAATATAAACTGGACATATTTTTTAACAAAAGTCACGTGATTCTGATGTCACATAGGTCTTTAAGCCTAGAAAACCAATAATTTCCTGGAACATCAATTAAATATCTTCATCTTGTTTTAGGTTACATCCATATCACTTAGTGCTGCATCAGGAATTGACTGCTGCAGATTTTGATCACAGACTAAACCATTGTCACTGGCTCTTGGGTGTAATGAGGGAAGATCGGCAATTTCTGAGGCGAATATTGTGGACCGATGAGGCTACCTTCCAGAGCGATGGACGTGTCAATCTTCACAATACACATTATTGGTCCAGAACAAATCCACATTGGATGCGCGAAGTCCAGCACCAAGGCCGTTGGTCTGTAAATTGTTGGGCAGGGATTTTAGGCGGACGAATTATCGGACCATTTTTTTTCGATAATCCATTGAATGGTGAGAGATATCTAAGATTTTTAAGGGAGGAATTGCCGATTTTGTTGGAGGACGTACCTCTAAACGTCCGACAACGATTGGTATACCAGCACGATGGTTGTCCAGCGCACTTCGCCGTCAACGTTCGGGAATTTTTAGATGCCCACTATCCTGGCCGATGGATAGGGCGAGGCGGCACCCTTCCATGGCCAGCTAGGTCACCCGACCTAACGTGTTTAGATTTTTATTTATGGGGTCGAGTGAAAGATTTAGTTTTTGCCACCAGACCCACTACACGGGAAAATATGATTCAGCGAATAAGAGACTGTATAAATACTATTTCAGTTGGTGAACTGGAGGCTGCAGTTTTATCCACGCGAGATAGGATGCATAAGTGCATCGAAAACGATGGCCGACAATTTGAACATTTAGGGCGGCATTAATTGAATTATATTTTTATTATCGTTTCTTTCACACGTTCCATTTAAATGGCTTTCATTTCCCATTATAAAGAAAATTTAATATTGCACTTATTGACTCCTACTGCGCCACCTGGTGGTTATTTCAGAACATTAGTATAATTTTTAGCGATTTGCGTTGAATATTATCTGTGGTATTATTACTGAATTATTGTGATGTAGGCTATGTCCATACAGATTAGGGAGATGTTGCGTACCCAGCGCCCTAATATTTGTTTTATTTATATTTCCGGTTTGAAAAAAGTTAGGAAGCTGAAATTTGCACTGACTTATTGAGAATTTCCTCCTCTATTAAATTGTGTTAAAAGAGATATAGCGTGCTATTTAAAATTTTCAAAATAATGCGTAATAATTGTTGTGATGTCAATCAGCGCTCTCTAGTTACCACGGCGAAATCAAATCGGATTTTTTTTTACATCAGATTATTAGTTAAGATGGGCTCTTTTAAACCAGACCTAGTTTGTTCAATTCCGTTGACTTATAACGGAGTTATTGACATTTAAATAAAAACATGTTTGACCTTCCCCCACCACTACATTTTACGAGATAGAGCAAAATATCCTTAACAAAAAAATCACAATTTTTCTACTCTTTACGATGGCAGTATTTATAATATACCTTTACATGAATATTTTTTAAGAAACAGCCCTTTTTCTGATTGACCATAATAGTTGCGCCCCCTAGCGGCCATATGCGGAACTTCAAAATATTTTCCAGCGATTTCTCTTAGTCGATTTAGCTAATAATTTTTTTCCCCCAAGTTATATGATTAACGGTTAGCGAGTTATGGCCGGCGTCCATTCTTAGTTGGCCACCCGGTACAGCGTGAACATTCACACCATACACATAAGCAGTTTTTTCGGTATATGTGCCTCGCCCTTTCTTTTTCATTTCTTTTTCAGGTATGGTTTTCAACCCTTTTAGGCGATTTGATCTTACTGTCACAACACTTTTTATTCCTAATTTTTCTAAATAAAACAGCAGATACAGGCCTGAGAAATAATTGTCATACTATACTTTATGATTCACATTTCTGGGAATAGGTCTACATAAACGAACTATGATGTTACTTGCTGCTCCAAGATCCGGTTCCTTGGGCATTATATTTATTTCAGCTTTACTGCTGTAAAGTTCAAAATTTGAACTGAAACCACTTACGCCAGACAAAACATGCATTTTATAGCCCCATTTATGGGGCTATTTTGGATTATAGGTTTTTAGAGAAGTTCTTCCTTTAAAGGGAATGATTTGCTCATCACAAGAGAGGTTCTCCTCAAACGGTATTTTTTGGTCTTTATCTGATTTAGAACCGGCAAAATTTTATCTGTATTTTTGAAAGAAACGGAGGAAACGTTTTAGTTCTTCTAACCTATTTAGGGGCATTATATCTGCGATTTGAGAAGTGCGAGTGTTAGTAGCCCAGTACCTGCGAGTAGAATGTTGTCTTATCAAAAACATCCATATCATTATTCCTAAGAATTGCTCTATTTCTTTGCAGTGTGTTACTAAAGGCTTATTTGGTCTCTTCTGTACACTATACAAACATGTCTCATGTACAATTTCAGAGATAAAATCATCTGTGATGAAAAATTTGAATAAATTGTATGCACCATCCAACTGTAAAATGTCTTCTGGTAGATCACATTCCCCCAAAAATGTATTTTCTTGGGGATCTCGTACAGCAGTTGACTCAGTCTAAGTTATATTTTCCTTATTTTTCGAAAAACAAATCTTTTTATTTGCAGGAAGATTGAATAATTCAGAGAGAGGAATATCATCTTCCAAATCGTCATTGTTCTGCAGGTCCAGCACTTCAATATCATTTTGGCGAACTTGTATCTCCACTGTAAACAAAAAAATTTCATGTATATTTACTCAAATAACATAGTATAATAACTCACCTCCATCCTCATCATCTGATAGTTCGGAATCTTCACTATCTAAAGGAATATCGCGTACAATATCAAGGCTTTTTCTTCCATAAAACGTAAGTGGCCTTATTTCCGAAAAATCCATTGCAGCTCTGCAATACAATGTTGACTCGTGTTCCTATAAAAAACACAAAACTTCACAATTTTGAACTTTGTAAGCACAATGTTCCCTAAGGTTATGACACGTGGACCCAACAAAAAATAAATAAAAATTATCAAAATTGCCACTAATCTACTCCTAACGATAAAAGATAAGTTTTAAAAAATAATCACCTACCTGCAACAAGTATAAAACACTATTACAAACACTAAAAGTACTCCCGAAAAGATAACCGACGGCGTACTGATCAATTAAGCTATTAAATGAGCATAAAATACTGCGAGAGACATCTAGCGACAAACACATTATAAAAAGTAGAGCACTTTTGTCTTAAATATAAATATGTTTTATTGGTTTCACACGAAAATGTAAGATGGAGACACTTTTCGTAGTTTATTTGTTATGTTCCCATTTGGGAACGCTATGCAATAGAGGGTTAAACTTTACTTCTTTGAAAATGAAAAGGTTTAGCTTATTCCGTTAAAAAAAACATTGGATGGTAAATTTCTAGTTTTGTTAGTTTTTTTAAATTTTATTAAGTATTTAATTTCTATATATTATTATGTTAAATCCCTATTATAGCTTATAAACGTCCCAGGTTTAGTACCTTATTATATGTTTAAAAATAACTGAGCAAATCGACGAAAACCTAATAAAATGCAATTTACACCCACTGACTCCACCGTATACATATATTAAAACTTTTTTGTCTATTTATTTGAAAATAACTATTGTTTTAATTAGAATTGTAGTAGTAAAAGACTGAAAATCATTTTAGAACTGCAGTGAGTGACCATATTTTTGTGAAAGCAATATTTATTTATAAATATTATATAAATATGTTTTTTTAGAAGATGAATCAGAAGACAAACATTCCTGTTTTGTCTTTATATCTGATAAGCTTGCCGAAGAAATCACCTTAACTATAGGCCAAGCTTTCGAACTTGCTTACAAGCGATTTTTAGAAACCTCAGGAAAAGACTTAGAAGCCCAACAGAAAGCCATAATCATACAGCAGAAAATAAAAAGGACAGAGCGAGACATGAATATTTACAAACAAAGATTATTAGAAATATGCGATATTCCCAGTATTAGATCCGAGATCGACGTATACTTGCAGAAAAAAGGTCTTAAAAATATATTAGATGTTGATTCCAGTTTAAGACAAAATGTATCTAGTTTACAGTCAATCCAAAGGAATGGGCAAAATTCTACTGTAGAAACTGCAAATATTATAGATTTTAATGGTGTAGGTAAGTACTTTTTTTTATATTTCATTTCGATAAAAACGTGTTCCAGAAAAATGCTATTTTTTTCTAAACACTTATTGCCGTATAATTTTTGCGCTACAAAAAAAAGCTGGATAATAAAAGGGGTTGTTTCTCATAAGAACACAACCAACAAAATGCCAAAAGACAGCGATTAGATATATTTTAATAAAATCACAGAACAATTTTTTATTATAAATGCACCATCACATTAATCTTCGTATTTTTACAGATAAAAAAAAAATTACAAACATTTCTTTAAACTATAACAACATTTTTTTTAGTGTAGTTTGCAAATATACGGGGTGTTTTGTTCTTCTGGAATCAACATGAACTTTGGTTTCTTAAATGTAAAACCGTGCGTGCATACTGCATATCTATCCATTCATCAAACCCCAAATTCACCCTCTTATTCTGTGGTAAAGTGCAAGAATCGTCGGAATGCTTGTGCTTGATCCTTTTTGGATCTCCGTGGAGAAAACGAAGAAGATACTGAAGAAAATTGTCACAGGGGGTGAAACTATGATTCGACTATAATATTTAGTTTAAATGGAAACTCGATGAAAGGAAAGCGAAAAGCAGAAACACTCAGCGGACAAGAGAGTTTAGGTGATGGTGGGACTGTGAGGGCATTCTTTATAGTCTACGGGGCAAATTATGCAGCACTCCTGCACAAATTACGCCAAAATATTCGGCTAAAAGACGTATGAAATTAACCATAGACGTGCGGTTGCTGCACGACAATGTAACGTAATAGAACCGCATTCCGACCGCTTACGGATGTTGTGACTAAGAACGGTATAAAGATAAATTAAAACTTAATTTATATGGGTTCTATACATAAAAAGCTCAAAAAATGCATTTTTGGATTAAGTTAAAGATAAATATATTAGGAGCAGTTTTATATTTATAAACAAGTTTTTAAAATATATGGCAGCTTGTACAAAAATAGCTAGTACCCCCTTTACCGACCGCCTTAACTAATTTTTCCTGATACCGTCCACTGGGTTACCTATTTCCGACCTATGGTTTTACTACGGTAAATTTAGAACTGTTACAGTATTATTGTGTTATACAAAAATGAAAATAAGACTACCTAAAATTTTAGTACATTTTATTTACTAGAGGTACAGGTATTACTGAATATAAAATACGCTAAAAAACACGGTTTAGTTAAAAACTATATATATAATATCCTCTAAATACTCAGTTTTCTAAAAAAATAGTCAGAATTTTTAATATTAAAATTTCGATTTTCACAGATTAAGGTACAGCTGCTATTACCTAAATATAAATATAGTGAAGTATACAGTTAATTTAAAAACCATTTTTAAATAGTAAGAAGTATAATATGCAAAAACCAAACCCTAATAAATTCTTAACTTTAATTTCTGTTAATATTGTTATAATTGATATTATTAATATTTTTTTTACAAAGTACAGCTAAAACTGAATATAAAAATGCTAAAGAACACATTTTTACATAATTAGTATGATGTACAAACAAAACTCAACCTTAACATTTTGTTTTTCGCATATTGTCAATTTCCGGAACACTATAAGCACCACGACTAGTTACTTGTAAAGGATTTGCTATTTTAGAAATTACGTCGGTCAAAGGATAAACTAGAATATCTTCCTTTTGTGGCCACTTCCAATAATTTCCACTCATAGTCATTGCCTTTACTTGCAAATCATCATCGCTCTGTTCTAGAACTATACCAGGAAAATATTCGCCTTCATATTTTATGACCACATATTCATCTTTTAAATATTTTTTATTTTCTTTTTCTTTATTTTTGTTAGCCTTCTTACTTTCATTGGTGTCGCTTTCTTTTTGAACGTCAATATTTTCATTCCCTTTATTATTAAGGTTAACTCTCTTGGTCATCGTTTTTTTTTTGTTAGGATTTTTTCTTTTCTTTTTTGCAGTCGTTCGCTTTTTTCTTTTTTTTTTTGAGCTTTTTCTGATTTTATTCTTCTCTGGTGCTCCATAAACTCGTCACTGATAGCTACCGTAGGGTATATTTTTGTTTTTTTATTTTGGCCTAAATTTGTAGATCCAACATGTTTTCGTTTTTCGATATTCTCCGGCCAATACAGGGCTTTTTTGAAAGGTGTGGGGTACTTGTTCTGCATCTCTGGTGTATTGAAATCTTGTTTCAGTGGAGTTTTAACCTTAGATGTTGATGGTGGTCCACTAATTTCATTTTCTCTCTCGGGAGGCGATTCACTTTCTTTTTGTATGATTTCTATTTGTTTAGGCATAATAACATTATTTTGATTTGCTGTTGAATCCTGATTTAGAGGTAATTTTGGTATGGGTGGAGACACCCGCTCTACATGGGAAATAATTTGTTTAATTGGTGTTTTGTCTTGGGAAGTAGATGGTTGTGAATTTGAAGGAACTAAAACCAACGAGCCATCTGGTTGAACTGCATAGATCGTATCTGAGTCGTTGAACCAAAAATTATCGTCAACATTTAGATCTAGAACAGTCTGATTAGCAACATCGTTAGGCAAATTATTTTCCAAAGTATCATCGTGTTATAGATGGTCTTTTGGATGAAGATTTTTCCAGAAGTTGTACAGGGCCTCATATTTCTTGTCCAAATCAGCGGAAGAATTTGCTACCATGAAGCATTCGAGAATAACTTTGTCTAAACGAGACTCCATTTCACGTAGAAATTGATCGTCTGTTAACATAGTCGCAGTCTCTGGTACATCTGAATTCAAAATTGTTGGTTTTTCATTTTTATTGTCTGGTTTAGGATCTGGTCCTATTTGTTTGATTAATTTTGAATTGTCAATATTGTTCTCATCGAAGGGAAATAAACCGCATGCCCTAAAGGCATTTTTAATTATTGTTACGGATACTGTTGAGTCTAATGTTTTTTTCAGCAATTTTGGAAACTCCGACCTTTGTAGTTTTCGCCCATTATTTTCCATACGCCATTCACGGACATTGTTACGCCAGCTGTTTTTAATTGGGTAAAAAAATTCCAACATCTAATGGTTGAGGACGGTGAGTGGCATTTGGATAGAAAGCTGTTAATATTATTCCGTTTTCTTTGCAGAATTCACTAATGTGGATGTTTATGTGAGAGGAATGTCCATCAAGGAATAACACCACTGGCAAAGAAATATTGTTGTTTTGTATCCAAGGAGAAAATACATTTGTAATGTATTCGTAAAAGGTCTCACTGGTCATCCAGCCAGACTCGGAGTATCCGATGCCCCATTGCTGAGGTACTCTTTTAGATATTCCTGGGTGTCGCGCAAGAAAGCTGTTATACCACTTTTTACCAGGAACATCGTTTTTAAATGGATTTTCACGTTTCAAACTTCGTATAACCTTGGCGACAGAATCCACCAGCTAGGTTTTAGTAACTGGAAAACCCGTTTCCCCCATTTCTACTACCCATTTAACTAAATATTTCTCCTCTAGAGCAGTTAAGACTGTTGGTCCACCGATCTTACCAGGATTTCGATATTTGTCCTTCATGGTATCAATTAAGGTAGTTTTCGGTATGTTGTATATTTTTGCAGCCTGTCTGATGCTGAACTTTTTAGAATTTATGTCCTCTATTGCTTTCTGTATATTTTCTGGAGGATATTTTATTCTTTTTTTGGAATCCATGAGTAGGTAATTAACTAGAAATAAAATATTAATTATAAAAATATGCATTTATGATGCATAGGTCGCTATCAGGTATCTTGAGGAGCCGCGTTCTGACTACTTAGGTCGGATAGTGGCAATGCGTAACCTGACTACGACCACTTTTATTTTTAATATATATTTTATCATATTTTAGAGGATGCTTTTGTTATTAAGAATAAATATCTTTAAAATATGTTAAGATTTATATCTACAATATCAGGAAGCAATAGAAAAATATACAGAGTACATTATTTAGTAAATTAAAGACTCATTTTAAAACCCAGAAAAGGTTAGATATTCCTCAAATATGAGACATTCTATGCAAAATTGTGCAAAATATACTACACATATAGTAGGTCGTATATAGGTTTTTGAACACAAAATTGTATACTAGTAAATTAAAAAAAAATACAAAAACCTTGTTTTTAAAAATAAAATATATCACTGATAACATAACAACCCAAGTTGTAAATAACCTGATACCGTCCACTGGACAGTAAAAGGATTTTTTTGATTTCTGTAGTACCCCTTTTCCGTCCACTTTAATTTTGGTTATAATTTATGAATTTTAGTAATTTATTACATAAACGGGTTTATTTTAATATCAATTAATATCAATATTAATGATAGTAATTCCCACACTTACATGGTTATAAAGATTTCACGAAAAAAGTAACTTTTTAAGTTTTCGTTTGGTTATCCGATAGAAAACTGTTACGGCCGAGATACGCGCATGCCTCGAGACCAACTCAAACTAGGCGATTGTTATCGATTTTTATGGCACACTAACGCCGGTGAAGGCTGGGTGGGGGTGTTGGCTACTGGATTGGCCGTTTGATGTCTGGCTTTCGCGGAATTAGAATATCATAGAGCGAGTTTAATACCTTGGACGGAATCAGGAGGCTGGACGGAAAACGGTGCCGTTACGTTAGCGGTAAACACTACTGGGGTTGTGCAAGCCACATCAGTGGCGGCTCGTGAGTATATTGAAGGGTGAGGCTACATGAGGTTAATTTTGTTTAAATGTGAATAAATTTCCACGTCACCCATAAGGTATTATTTTTTTTAATGGAGGTCATCGCCAATAGCCCTACTAAACCATTAAAAACTAAAAAAATAAACTCTAAAAAAAGTAAATAAAAAGTAAACAAAACAAGTAAAATATGTATGTACACCTATCACTAAAATATAGCGGTGATTGCGATAATAAAAACATAATTTAGTTTATTAAAAGTTAAAATAATTAATTAATACTTTTTGTACATTAAATCTATACGTCTGTCTTTTAAGGTTGCAAATTTATCTATAATTTGGTCGTAAAAGTTTTGGTCTTCACTAAGTTCTGACAGTAATTCCTGCTCTATTGACATCATTGCTAAACCCGAAAGCCGTTCTTGTGTCATTGTGTTTCTTAGGTAGGTTTTGATCCGTTTAAGACATGAAAAATTTCGTTCGGCCGATCCACTTGTTGCGGGAATAGTTAAAACTAAATTAAAAAGCTTATATGCTTCCGCAAAAATTGCTTTAAAATCTTTAAATAACAAAGCTAGACTTTTTTCGACGTCTAAATTTGAAAATTGTTCATCCCTATACAATACAGAAAGCTCATTCTTTAATCTATCTCTGTCAAAAATGTTTGGATATTTTTTAATAAATTATTTAATAAGTCGTCTGGAAAGCATTTAACATATTCCGAATATTTTGTGCAATCGACTAAAGCAAAGAAATTTAAATTATTTAAATTTTCAAACCGCGTCCCTAATTGAAGAATTATACAATCTATTATTTCGAAATATAATATTTTATATTTAGTAAAAATATCAAAGTCGCTAGAACATTGCCCTCGACGTGTGTTAGTTGGCAGAATAGTGGCTTTTTTAGCAATATTGAAAAGTTCTTTGAAATGGTCCTCGTTTCTAAATTCAATAATTCGTTGCTTGGCAAGGTTTATTTGCGAAATGCAGTAATTTATATCTAAATGCTTTAACTGTAATATTTGAAACAGTACATCAGTGCAACTAAAAATTTGTTTATAAATATGCGTTAAAAGGCAAAATTCGAAATCATTAAAATGCTTTAGAAATCCTTTTGCACCATTAATAGATTCTGTTCCAGAACTTAAGTCATTAATAATAGTTTCAAATACTATAATTAAATTGTCCCATTCATTAGCCACTAAGTTTAAAATTTTAGACCGTGTATACCATCGCGTTTCTACAGCTCGCGGAATTCTTTTACCTACTATCTGATTAAGCACAAAAGACCGTTTTGGTGATTGGTGGAAATAATTTGGTATTCCTAATAAAGTGGCAAAAAATATACGACTTTGGGTAATCAGTTTTGTTCCCTGTTGTAAAACTAGATTTAATCTGTGGGCGCAACAATGAGTAAACATAGCTAAAGGAGCAATAGATCTAACTTTTGTTTGAAGCCCATTTATTTCACATGCCATAACACTAGCCCCATCGTAACACTGCGCGAAAAATTTATTTTTAAAGTCATAAGGCTCTAAGCTGTTTTGTATTAAATGAAAAAGGCTCTCTGCTGTTCTATTATCGCTAACGTCAAAAAATCCTAAAAATCTTTCTTTTAAAGATCCGTTGGTCACATACCTAACTGTTATCGAACACTGTGATTTTTCTGTTATATCAGTACTATCATCCGCAATTACGCCAAAAAAACAACAATCGGTGTCATTGATTTCTTTTTTTATATATTCTTGAATATAGTCATGTATGCAATCAATTAGTTCATTTTGTATAGTCTTAGATTGTCCCGTAAAAATATTCCTAAATTTAGCACAATGTTCAGTAAGTTCGGCATTTCTTTTTATTAAGCATGCAAATATTTCCTTAAAATTGCCACGGTTAAAAGAATCTGTCGTTTCATTATGACCTCGAAATGCCAAGTCCTGTTTACCCAAAGTAATAGTAACATCAATTAAATAATTTAATAATAAACGGTTTTTCGAACATTTTCATTATAAACAATTTTATTAAGACTTGCATTTTCTTGTAGTGCATCCGCAATAGTCGCCCTATTTTGCTCCAGTCTTGTAAGTGCTACCGAATTTTTAATATGCTCTGTTGAACTTTCATGCGATTTTACTGCTCGTGAAAAATTCTTTAAATCCGAATATCCGCCCCCTGAACTCCAATTATTTTTGACGCAACCTAATAAAATACAAGGCCAACAATATAAGCTTTCTTTATAAATACTTCCGCATAGCCACCTATAAGTTCCGTACCAAGATATTTGAAAAGTTCTTGAATATTTTTTACCTTGCCTCTTATCGTTAAATATTGCTAAAATTTTCGGCGTCGGACGGCTACCTAATATCTGTTTCTTTTCAGTTTCGCTTCTTCTTAAAAAAGGCGTTTCAATTAATGAAGCAATAATGTCGTGAATAGGATTCATTTCAAAAGCAAATACAAAAAATGGAACGGTCCAACTTACCAAATCAAAACAAAACAAAAACTTACTCACGCGTATTTATTCACCTTAAAAGACAGAACGCCCCCAATCAGCGATTATCGCAATCTATTTCCTATTTCTTTCTCAGCCGCACGCACCACGTAAAAAGAAGCCGTTGGAATATTTCGCTAGTCATGTGATTTAAATAACCAATAAAAGCATATCCAAGCTACAGATTTATCGCCTCAAGAATGCAATAGAAAACGCGTGCATCGGCAATCGCCATCCCGCTCTGTCGTAATCAGGTGACTCGCCGGCATCGGCACCGGCCGTTGATAAATAGGTCAGAAGTCGAAACTTACCAAGCTAAAATTATTTCGCCTCATTCGAGAGCACTTTCTTTAGGAATGGGTTTGCACGGATTGCACCGTCGGTTTTTTGATGTGGTCAGAATTTATTTTCTAAAATATTTATTATGGGATTATATTTTGTTTTTTTTTTAATGTTATTATGTTGTAAAACTGTTAAAAAGTATATTTCTAATTGGTAATAGATAAAAAGTTATATAAAAAAATTCTCTTTTCCTTTATATTGGGGGTGAGGCGCGGCCTCAGAGGCCTACCCTGACGAGCCGCCACTGAGCCACATAATTCAGATATGACCCCCCAGTGACTATAACCTTATTGGAAATTTAAAAAGAACATTCGATAATTCCATTTCAAATGTCAGGGGGCATTCTATTAAAAAATAAAGTTGACATTTCTAGCCAGCCCATAAATTCTTGGAGTTACGCTAGTAAAGACATGTTTTTTTCACATTTTATTGATAAAAAAATTTAATCTGAACTGTTATAGCGGAAAATAAATAAAAATGACAAAATATAAAACAAATATGAAAAACGGTGTTTTTGTTACTTTAATAAGTTTTCAGTTATAAATTAAGTTGTATGTACGCGAGAAATTCATTTTGTATGAGGAGTAATAAATGGATTATAGTATAGTAATTATATCATTATAACAATTTAGATTTTAGTATTCAGTGTTATTTTGATGTTTTTAGCTCCACCAGTGCCACCGCGCATAACAGATAATACTCCGGCTGTTGGAACCAAACTAGAAGGTCTATTGCTGAACGAATTTGATCATGATAATGATTTCAATCCAAGATCATTTGAAAAAAACAATCTTGTAGAACAAGCGACGAATCTACCAATGCGTAAGTAACGATTTTGTTATTAATTTTTGAAGCAAAAGTATATGTTATTTCTTTCTCCGTAAAAGGGAAGTATTTAATCGTAAAGAAATCACCCTCCAATATGACCTGGTAATATTTTGGTAAAAATCCAATATGGCAAAACAAAATGGCGGCCTAGTGAAATTTAAAAAAAATTATACATTTCTAATTTCTTCCAAATTTTGGGCAAAAATCAAGTATTAGGTATGTAGAAATCAACTGGCAAAATTTTGGTACGAATCTAATATGACGGAACAAAATGGCGGCCAAATAAAATAATTAATTTAAATGTTTACTGTTTTTAACTGTTTGTGGTACTATATGGATTTACTTCCTGTGCACACTTGACTAAGTAAGTAGATCACTTATTGAATTATTATTACCGATTGCTTCTTAATACAAATTATCTTCATAATTACTCTCTTTTATATAGTTTCTTTGTCCTTATTCAATTTCACTTCTACATTAGCAACTCTCTTCCTAAAATACTTATCGAAAACTAAAGAAAGTGATTTCCTTCCTTTCAGGTGGCACTGATGATGGCGAAAGCCGAAAGCGCTTTGCTACGTTTTTAATAAATTGATTTGCACGAAATACAAAGAAAAGATTTTCACAATTCATTTACCTCTACCTGCACACAGCCCTTCCCCTTTCATAAATAAAATATTTGTAATCGTAAGAAAAATCACCCTATCAGGTTTCAGCATCCCTAAATGCTAAAAAATACGTTTTATTAATCGTGAAAAAATTACCCTCTCAGAGGTTTTAGGCCCTTCCCGTTTTAGTGTCTCTAGATACTAAAAAAACATGTTCAATTCAGTCGGTATGTCTGTCTTTTCGCGGCATATAACTAAACAACTACTTACCTGATTGACCTCAAATTTTGGGGAAAAATTAAGGGTGACCTGGTAACATTTTGTTAAAAATCCAATATGGAAAAACAAATTGCCGGTCTAGGGAAATGTTTAAAAAATTATTATAAAAAAACTATTTATCCAATTTACCTGAAATTTTGCATAAAAATCAAGTATACATAGGGATCAACTGGTAACATTTTGGTACGAATACAAATAAAATGTTTGTAATCGTGCAAACAATCACCCTCACATGTTTTATATACTTCACATTTTAGCGTCCCTAAATGCCAAAATTTCTCAATTCTGTGGGACTGTCTGTCAGTTTGCAGCGTAGGTAAAAATCTACTTATCTGATTGACTTCAAATTTTGGTCAAAAATTAATGGTCATATGGGGATGATCTGGTAATATTTTGGTAACAATCCAATATCGTGGAACAAATGGCGGCCAGGTGAAATGTTAAAGGAACTATTATTAAAAAAACTATATAGCCAATTTATCTGTTTTGCAGAGAAGTGTTACATAAAAATAAGACAAGTGTTACATAAAAATAAACTGGTAATATTTTGTAAAAATCAGCCTGAAAAAAAACTATTTATTAAATTAATTTCAAATTTTGTGCGAGCATTAAGTGTGATATAGAGATAATTAAACTAGTAAAACTGTGAGTAAAATATAAAATGTTTGATAATCAACTTAAAAAAATCTTATTCAGTTGACTTCAAATGTTGTACAGACATAAATGTGATATAGGGATAAACTGGTAGAAATCCAACATGACGGAACAAAATGGCAGCCTTAAAAAAATCGGTGTAAAAACTACTGATTTAATTTATTTTAAATTATGCCCTAAAATCCAATATGGTCGAACACAGTAGCGCCCAATAAAAATGTTTAAAAAGACAGTATATGTATATGTGTTACTAAACGACTACACACTTCACTATTCCTATAAAAACACAAAAGATTGATTATATATTTTAGAAAATTAAACTTATTGGGTCAATTCTCTATAGTACATGCTTTTAAATCAAAGAACGTCAACAGGGCCGTTCCTAGCCCCTCGGCCGCCTTTGTGCAGAAATAAAACGGCCGCCCTTTTATAACAAAAAAAAAAACAATATTTATTGAACAAAAAAATATATTTAAGTTCCTACGTATACATTAACAAGTAACATTGTATCATAACATAAGGTAATAATCTATTAAACGAAACAATAAACAACATAAAACAAAATACAAATGTTTAAACTATTAATTATTTAAATATCAAATAATATAAAAGCCAAACAAACAAAAATTGGTATCTTTTATATTGTATCTAAGTATAAAACTAAGCAAGTCCCAATAAAAAAACAACCTCTTCATTTCAAAAATATTTTTCTGGCTTTTGTACTTGCGAACTCGTCTATTATTTTATTATGGTCTAAATTTTCACAAATTTCATTTTCAATGGCAATTATACCTAAATTTGTAAGCCTTTCCTGTGACATAGAAGATCTTAAATAGTTTTTTATTATTTTTAAATTTGAGAATGACCGTTCACCAGATGTAACCATTACTGGTATTGTTAAAAAAATTCTCAAGCTTATACATAAATTAGGAAAAGATGAGACCAAATTATTACTATAAATAAATTTTAGAATCTCAATAGGTTTGACTTGATCTGTTAGAGATTTAAATGTAACAATTTCTTCAAATAGTTCTACGCCACTTATATCCCTCGATTCGTCTTCGGTTAATGCGATTTCAAGTTCAACGCATTTTTGTTTTAAATCATCCGATGTCACATCATGAAACCGTGTTAAAAAGTTAAAAATATTACTGCAATACGAAAGAGAATTAAACCTTTCTTCTACTGATATTCTAGCTCGGTCAATAACAGTATAATAAAAATTTATTTTAAATTTCTCTCGTTCCTTAGTTAATACATTGTCTGTACTTTCATAACTAAATTGGGATTTTTTCCGCGTTATACGAACTTCTGGAAAATCTGGTTCCACATCAATTTCATTTGCTAAATTGGATGAAATTTCTATGTAAGTGTTAAAACTTTGGTCCGATCGCATTTCGTTAATAAAGTTAAGTACATGTTTTAATGATGTGACACACTGAGTCAGATCAATATTAATTTTTTGCAATAATTTACTGACTACGCCAATTTTAACTAATAACTCGTACCATATGACTAAGCTACAGATAAAAGTAAATGATTTTATTTTTTCTAATAATGAATTGGCACTTAGTTTTGTTTTTGAGTCTCTTGTAACATCTTCTGAAAGCTCAACCAAAGCTTTACAAATATTTCCTAGTTGATTCCGAAGTGGTCTAAGCGCTTTAACTCTGCTTTCCCATCGCGTGTCACTTACCGATGTAAGATTTAAATTACTAACATTTTTTTTTAAAACATCCCAACGAAAAGGAGGAGAAGAAAACAATACATACAGTTCCTGCACGATGTTAAAACATTTATTGTTTCGTGGGAGATTTTAGCGGAATCGTTTATTACTAGATTTAGTGTGTGAGCGGTGCAAGGAACAAATATAGCCCTGGAATTAACATTTTTTACCCTTTGTTGAAGTCCGATATGTTTTCCGGACATTTTGGCCCCATTATCATAGCCCTGACCTCTTATATCCCTAATATCTAATTCAAACTTAGGCAAAATATCATTAACCAATAGGTTAAAAATCCCTTCCCCAGTTGTATATAAAATAGGAAAAAAACCCAAAAAACACTCTTTTATGACAACATTTTCTTCTTTACAGTCTACATATCTGACTACAAATGTAATTTGCTTTGTATGACTTGCATCTGGAGTAGAATCTAAAATTATGGAAAAATATTTGGATTTTTTTAAGAGTGTCGTAAAATGATGGCAAATATTTTTTGCTAGCAAAGTAATTATTTCATTTTGAAAATGAATTCCCAAATAGTGAGTTATTTTACTTTTTGATTCTTGGGTCTTTGTAATTTTTTTTAGATGATCGGATAACACTGGGTCAAATTTTGCCACCATTTCAACAGCTTTTAAAAAATTGCCATTATTTTGTTCGTATAAGACGGAACTTTTTCCACGAAATGCCAATGATTGTCCAGCTAAAAATTGAATAATTGCAATAACTCTTTTTAAGATAGAGCGCCAGCGTTCCCTTTCAAGTTCAAAATAATTTTGCCGTTCTTTGTCAATAGTTAATTTTTTATTTAATGACATTTTTAACTCAACCCATTTTTGATTAGCTTGCAAGTGATGTACAGAAGATTCATGCTTGGATAAAATATGTGAAAGATGTCGCCAATCAGAATACCCCATTTTGCTATTTAACTTAAACACTTCCTTACAAAATATTTTACAACAAAGACAAAAAATGCCATTTGCTCTACAAGAGTATACCAACTAAGCTCTTTTAATTTTTTCACCAAAATTCGAAAATATTGAGTTGAAGAAAATTTCCTTCCCGATTCATCAGAAGGAATTTTTTTTTCTATATGCTGAAAATCGTTTTGTACTATTTGCTCAATAACTTGATTTTGTAAAATATCCGGCCAGGTGAATGGGTCGCTGACATCAAAATCATCATTAGTTTCAGGGATAACTTCGTTTAAGTTAGGATTATCATCGGTTAAGAGCATCTTTTCTTCATTATCTATTTCTGTATTTGATTCAGGGTGTTTTTTTTCTTCAGGGTCGCTTACTTTATGTGCATCCTTTACATTTTCATCCTCAATTGTATCTGTACTCTGTGATGATGTTGATGGAACTAAATATTTTTGCAAAGATCCACTTAATTTTTTTTTGTTTTCTTCCTTTTCTAATTTTCTTTTTTTATATTGAGCTCCAGATAAACGTTTTGTTTTTCTATCGGACATCTGGAAATAAAATTGAAAGGTAATTAAAGTTAGAAAATTTAGTTTATGTAATAGTTCTGAACCTGCGAAGATATAATTTTATAGTATCCCCAATTAAGTTCGCACCAAATGGAATTTTTTATAAATAATACGTAAAATTGTAATCTAGCATCAGATTTTGTTTTTAAAATGACCCAAAAAATAAATATAATTATTATATTTTTATTAGATAAGTAAATTAGTAAAACTACTTTATACATTTTTTAAAACTTGAAATATAGAAAATTAATCTAGACATAAAATTAACAATAAACCACTTTTTGATCTCAAGCTAAAAAAAATTTTTTTTCACATGTTTAATATTAAATCCAAAACGTAAGATGCGGATTTGGATGGTAATATTAAGTAAAGTAATATCTATCCGAAGAACTTACCTTTTTAAATTACGAAAATTTGTTTCTTTTGAAATTTCACTTTTGCAAAATGTAGAAAAAAATAACTAAACAACAAACACTTTATATCACTGTTAAACTCTCGCTAGTTAATCGAATACTAAAAAGAAAAACAAAACATTTAAAAACTGCCCCATTCTATAGTATATAGAGCTATATAAAACTATATACTGTACACATACCAATTATGAAGTATAAACAAACATTTTTGCATTGAAAGGCGGCCGCCCTTATCTATCATTTTTATTGCTTTTCCAAGGAACGCTGCTATAAATAGTTCTATTGTAATTTCGGCAACTCATGCACAGCAAAAAAAGAAATGACCGGTAATAAATTTCTTATGAATGTTTTATCTTAAAAGCCTAACAAAATGTAATTTAATTTTTCTTTATTTTGAAAACAAAAATATAGGTATATTTTTGTAATCAAATGGCTAATTTTGTGTTTTTGGCGGGCGGCCTGCGGCCGCCCCAATAATTTGCCCGCCTTTGTGCCGGCACACCGTGCACACCCCTAAAAACGGCCCTGAACGTCAATAAAATAAGGGGTCCTAATAAAAAATGTCGATTGAAAAATGTCAACATTAAAATTTTGATGAGAAATATTGTGAACTATAGAATAGAGACAACGTGTAGGAGGGACAGGACTGAGACAATAGAGATTGAGATACTGTTAAACAGGTTACAAAAATACCACAACTGAACCTTGAACTTGCTTATGGGAATTTGTGCTATTTAATTTTATATCAACTACATTAATTTACCATATCATAACTATTACATTCTCTTTCAGTTGCTCCACCACCTAAGCCAGCAAAACGAACCAATCTTTCAATTAATACATCCCTGGAGGCACGATCAGATAATTTACCATTATCTGCGTCAACAGGAAGCGCAACTCCCAACAGGTAAACAATAAAATATATTTTTTCGCATCCATTTACTAATTAATTATTATTTATTCGAATAATTATATTCTAATAATGACAAATAATTGTGTTTATGTGAGCCCTCCAACTTAAATTAAAATCGAACCTAATCATGCCACAATATGTGATGCTAAAAAGGGTTAGTGCGCTGGTATAGGTATTAAAGTATCAAGGGTATTCGTTGACCAAAAGCTTTACCCCTTATAATGAGGCCTTCAACGTTTAATGTTCGAGTAAATAATTTTTTTTGAGAAACATCTAGTTTTAATGACAATAAACTAAAATATTATTTTTAATGCCTTAGGGCGATATTTCTCTATAATAATGCCGCAGGGAGTTATTTCTTATTTAGTTATTATTTATAATGCCCTAGGGCATTATTTCTTATTTAACTGACTTTGACATGTGTCACTATTTGTCAATAATAAACTAG
Organism: Kuschelorhynchus macadamiae; assembly: GCA_030620095.1. Classification (NCBI taxonomy): domain Eukaryota; kingdom Metazoa; phylum Arthropoda; class Insecta; order Coleoptera; family Curculionidae; genus Kuschelorhynchus; species Kuschelorhynchus macadamiae. The sequence continues at coordinate 2,614,266 of JAUTXW010002753.1, read as the reverse complement.
TTGGACATTAACCTACAAAAAAACGATTCCGTGCTTGCTAGAAAGGTTAGACACCAAAACTTGTGTTTTTAATTATGCACTTAATTTTATCAGGAATGCTATTTTCAGAGAAATATTAAAAAAAAAAACATACATATATTTTTAAATTTATAATTAAAAAAAAAAAGCCAATTTAACGAAATCAATAGAGATAACTTGAGTGTAATTCAGAGCTCAAAAAACCTCAACCCGGAAATACTGAAGCTTTTCGACGATAGAGGCATTAACACCTTACATCATATATTTAATATCATCTACGAGACCGGTCGCTTTCCTCAGCAGTGGTTGGAATCGATTTTTATCCTTCTGCCTAAAGTAAATAGGGCCAAAGCATGCGGCGACTATCGACATGAGCCACACCCTGAAGATCTTTCTTAAAATAATCCACTAACGAATATATAAAAAATGTGAAAGAGACATGGCTGACTCCCAGTTTGGTTTCAGGCAGGGGATGGGCACAAGAGAAGCAATAACAGCTACACATATACTAGTCCAGAATTGCTACGACCAAAGAAAAGACATATTCTTATGCTTCATTGATTATGAAAAGGCATTTGACCGAGTAGAACACCACAAGCTCATGCAAATACTAAGGACTCTTGACATAGATCAGAAAGATATTACTTGTATTGAAAATTTATACTGGCATCAGACCGCACGTGTTGAATGGGAAAATGGTCTTTCAAACAACATCTGGATCCGAAGAAGAGTAAGACAGGGATGCGTCTTGTCTCTACTCTTATTTAACCTGTACTCGGAAGCCATCTGCCGAGAAGCACTGGATGATGTCAATGGAGTATGGATTAACAACATTAGATACGCCGATGACACGGTCTTAATCGCCGATAAGTTGGAATACTTACAACGACTGGTCAATTTAGTGGGGGAACATAGCGCATCAATGGGCATGAATCTAAATGTAAGGAAGACAAAATTCATGATCATAACGAGAAATCCAGAAGCCGTTGACGATGCAGAACTGACTTTTAACACAATACCTATAGAAAAAGTAAATAGATTCAAGTATTTGGGCACTTGGCTATATGAAGACTGGACATCGGATAACGAAATAAAATGTCGCATAGAACAAGCTAGACAGGCATTTCAAAAACTTAGACACGTGTTCACCTGCTCGGACTTTGACTTGGAATTGCGACTGAGATTCATAAAATGCTGTGTGGTCGGTATTACTGTATGGGGTGGAGAGTCGGACCTTAAAAGCAAGCGCAATTAACAGATTGGAGGCCTTTGAGATGTGGACATACCGCAGATTATTAAAAATACCTTGGACAGCGAGGGTCACGAATGAGGAGGTTCTAGCTCGAGTGAACAGGGAACGCGAACTGTTTACTGTTAGTAAGAAAAGGAAGACCGCATACTTGGGACATATCATGAGAAACGATAAATACCGCCTTTTACAACTAATAATCGAGGGAAAAATCGAGGGCCGTAGAGGTATTGGCAAAAAAAAAATGTCCTGGCTTCGCAACATACGACAGTGGACTGGATTAACCAACATACAGACCTTGGTACACACTGCAAGGAATAGAGAGGAGATGGAAAATGTGATCGCGAACATCCATTAGTGGATACGCATCCGAAGAAGAAGAAGAGTGTAATTACTGTTATTGAAAGATTTTAAACTTTATACCTAAACGTGAATAAAGCTCACATAACTTCCTAGACATAATTACATGTTATTTAACTATAAGTGGCACTGCGAAAATTAACAAATCTTACCTAACAAAGTTATGAAGCAACGAAATATAGCGCTCCAAATATCCTGAATAACAGTACAAACAAGGCATTTTCGAACAATGTACACTAAACTAGTTCAGGTGGCAACTGGATGTTGTAGTAGTAGTAGTTGGGGGGAGGTTTAGAGACCTGACTGGTACACCTATAAGACCCTTTTCAGTCTACCCCAGACCCTACCTCAACCGCTACCCGTCACCAGGTTTCCATCCTTAAATCAACATATCCCTTCCTATATAGGTTTGGATATCTTTCCAGGATAGTTCCTTGACTGCATCCCTATGCAAGACCGTAGTGCCAAAAGTAACCTGGCATAGTCTTGCTCGTGCTTCACACCTGCTCAGGACGTGGTGTGGAGTTTCCTCATCCTCCTGATACTCCGTGCAGGTAGAGTCCTCCTCAATGCCTAAAATAGAGAAGTGCCTCCTTAACCGACAGTGCCCCATTACTATTCCTACGATGGAGTTTAGGATCTTCCTATTCCGCGTTAACAGTCACTCTGTTCGGCCTTTATCTGGCTTCACAATGAAGTCTTTAGCTTGCCTACCACCTTCAACTGGGTTCGTCGAGTACAGTCCTTATCTACTGCCTAGTAATATCTAAAGACGGTTCTGGTCCCACATATATGCTGGCGGCTCCGAGTCAAGCAAGCTCATCTGCCTTCTGGTTATCCTCAAATCCCACAATGTCCCGGCACCCAAACCAACCTCACCCTCTTACTCTATACCAACTGGTCCAGCCTGCCGTCACATTCCTGAACCAATGCTGATCGCTGCTTGACAATCTCCTCCGCTATTCCTTTTATGTATACCTACCTCAGCCTGAAACACCGTGGAAAACTTTCCCAAAGGGAAGCTTGACTCGGGTTGTCCGGCCTTTACATATACCTGCCTCAGAGGATTTGCATTGATCTCATACGAGAATCATCCCTGTAACAAACAATCGCGAGGAAAAGTAACTTTTTAGTGCTTCGTGCGGAAAAGTGGTACTTTCCGTACGATAAATCGTGCAGAAAAAAGTAAAAACACATTTCATCTATTTTTACCCTTTTAAGGGTGGGATTTTAAAAAAATTGACGAAGGAAATGTTTAAAAAAATATTTGGTTGTAAAGATATTGTAAAACAAGGAAGAACATAATTCTTAACCTTCTAACACATTGCGTGCCATGTCATTCAGTTTTGTATGTCATTTTAAATGCGAATCTTAAAGTATGTCCTCAGAGGAACAATTCGGTACATTGTTTCATTTAAAAATTAAAAACAATTTTAAAATAAATACGTACATTAGTTGTCACGTTCTTGCCCACACACCTACCGATGAACGTGCGGAGATGCACGCAGTCATCTCTGTGTCTTCGGCCGGTTTTAGAGTGAGAAAACGTACAAAATACGTCATACATTTTTGAATGACGTGGCCACTGGTTTTAAAAAAAATCCAAAAATTTACATGAAAGGCCACGTCATAGATAAAGAATGGTACATAAACATCAAACAAAAACATTAAAAATGGAAAGTAAAACACATAATTTATAAATAAAATACATTTGTGTGTGATTTTGAATAACCCCAGAAAATAAAAGAACCAATAATAATTAAAATCAGCAGAGTATTCAATAATAAAATAAAACAAAATACGTAAAACTACCTGTCTTCGATAATTAAATAAGTGTGCGCTACTGAATCTAACTTTGTGCATCGCGAAACACGTGGTTGCTACATTCTCAGCTTGGATGGACTCTGCCAACGACATGGAAATAACATAGACCCCAGGTGTTTACATTTTGGAGGAATCCAACATTAACCCTGGTTTGCCAAACCGTTACTGTGGCCAGATTATAACGGATATCATCCTTTATACTATTATCTAAATAAACAAGGAATTCCAGAAATTCCCAGTATAAATTTCCGTATAGAATATTTTAAAACGGATAATTAAATAGCTTATTATAAATAACTCAAACCGAATCTGTTTTCAATGTAATTTAAATATTCTGTAATTATTATTCCTTATTTCAAGAAATAATGCCCAGAATAATCGGCAACGTCGGAATTCTACCTTTTTCGAGTATACTACAGATTTCTTTCGGGATCATTCGGAAAACGCCGAAGACTGTCGTAGTCATTCATAATTTCGACCTATTTGATGCGCGACGTTGTAATTGTTCTAGTTGGTGAAATAAGTGTTTTTCAGAAATCCAAGGGTTTTGTGTGGCTATTTTCAAGGATCTGTTTAAAAAACTTAAGAAAATGGTGCGAACTTGCTTTATTTGCAGAAAAAGAAACGATTTAAACCCAGAAGTTTGTTTTCGAAGGTAAGTAAGATATGTCATACCAGTGCTGTAGTGGAAGGGTCAAATCACCGTCTAATAGCGTTCTTATATTTGCAAATGAAGTATTGTTTTTGTATTGCACATTTCCGTTGGGCTTAAATTAATTTTTTATAACTTCAACTTATCTATAAAGTCGAAGACACTGATGATAAACGGAGTACAGCGTTTTGCTAATTTATATATTTGTGAAAAGTCTCAAGTATTCCTCTAAAATTTATCAAATCACCTTTTTTGAGGGGTTAATAAACAACATAAATATACTATTTGGTAAATCATAGGTACTAAATTTTAATTGAGTAAGCTGTAAGACCCACTATTTGGTTTCGGTAAACTATCTTGACACTCTTAAATCTCGTTTATTTTTGTTTCTTTTTGGTTTTAAACACCATTCTAACAGTTCAAATTGAGAAAATGTGTGGAACACTCTCAGCAGCACTCAAAATTTACTTTAAGATGTAATTATTATACAAATCAAAGGTAATTTTGATTTCAAACATCTTTCCGGCTGTTTCCATCGCCATGCTTGTTTTTAATTTGATGTGCGACGTTGCCATATTCATAATTAAAGAAATACCTATAAGTTATAATACACGTAAAACTAAATTGTTTTATAACAAAACTTATAATTAATAAAAATGCGGATTAGGTTAGGTTAGGATTGGTTAGGTTTTCTGTAAAGAATGCGCGCGGTAGCGCGCCAACCGAATTCAGAGTCTATATTGAAAGGGCGATGTTTCTGTAACAAGAACTATATTGTTAGGTGAATCTGTTCCGCTAACGTTAGGTTAGCCCAGGTTCGTCAATAAAACCTTCATTAAAACTATAATAATAACAATAAATAATTACAATTCTGTTGTCCAAATAATTTTCAATTGGTCATTTCATTTCCTTTAATAAATTGGTAAATCTAAAATCTGGCAACATTGCTAAATTTTTCGTTTTAAGGCTGTCAAATTGTGACCAAGTGTGACTTTTAATTAATTTTTTTTTACGAAAACTATTGCATATCCCGCAATTTTTATTTTTGAAATGTAATATTGCAAATGGTTACTTTCTGGAAAAAAAAATAAAATATGCAAAAATCGACTGTCAGGATAGTTTACCGGACCCCCACTATTTTATGTTGTCATTAATTACTCCAGGATGGTTTGCATTTTTTATGAAATTTTCAAGGAATATTTAGGGTAGTGTCGGAGTTCTCATATAGCAAGCATATACAAAAAATAAAAATAGCGCAATAGTGTTACTTTACAATTTTTCATTTACCATAGATTTTCTTTAATGGATTTGAAATGCTTTAATTTATTGCCTAAAAATTTGGTTTTTAAAAATAAGTAATCAAAAAAGTAAATAAATACCATCCTGAGGTACATTATCCCAACTAGGGAGAATGTGTTTATATCAGGTGATTTCGGTAATATAAATAATAATATAATATATTATAATGAATGTTAAAAATATTAAACATCTTGGCACAAAATATTTATATTGTCAATAAGTGAAATGTATAGCGGGGAAGATGGATGGTGGGGAAAAAAGGGGATAAATTGGGGGATAAGTACTGTAATGATATTGTTTTTCATAGTATTGTTTTTGTGGTTTTTAGGGACACGAAGTTTAATTTTGCATTCTTATTAATATTGGGCCATGTTTATTGCTGATTTTCTGTAAATATGAATAGATCCAATACATGTAAAGGTGGTGCATTTTTATATAATATTACTTGCCGCGAGCCTGGCAAACTTTTAAAAGTAGTGGACCCAAATTTTTACCTAACTTCGCGTAAATAGAACTAAAATGTGTTGGAAAAAGGGTGAAATCAAAATGTTTTGAAAAACAAACCGGATTTCAAAAAATAGGTTGCATTAAAAAGTGATAAATTATATTTTATTACATATTTCCTAAGAAGTCGGTGATAAGCTGATAAAGAAAGGTATTAAATAAGCATTATACTCTTGGTATAGACATCAAAACACAAAGTGGGTCCATGTAACAAAATTTAGTTTTATCTTCATCCTTAGTAACAATAGTAATGAGAACTCACCCTTTTATTGGTTGTATTTTGTTATGGAAATGCTTGTTCTTTAATGACTAAGCTTGTTGCTAATAATAAATATTGCCACATGAACCATTACATAAATATGTCTTTTGCAGGCACGTAGCCAGGATTTCAGTTCTAGAGGGATCCAACCCTGTCAAAACCAATTCAATGACGAAAAAATTATTAAAAAGAATGCTCTTTTTTTCACTTGTTGCTAGTCCCCCCTGCAAGTGCAACCAAATATGAAAAAAAGTTGCAAAAAACTAGTTATTTGCCAATATTAAATTAAAACATTGCAGGTACAGCAATTATGAAAATGTAAAAAATTATAGGTATATCTTGAGCAAATAGGACGTTGGCGACTTTTGCTTAATATTTTTAGGTTTTATATATTTAATAGTATTTTAATAAATAAGTGCGTAGTCACTTTGTTAATATCGAGGTTAATGTGGTGCTATCTTTCATAGAGGGTCTGGAACCATATTGCTACATTAAAAATCTGGATTTCTTTAATCATAAATGTATTCATCTCTATTAGTACTTTCTCGAAATTCTAAAACTACTTTTAATGAGCGTTTGCTTAAAAGTTTTTCTTTTTTTGAGAATTCTATATATTCCTCACTATCAAAATCGAATATTTTTTTGAGGTAGTTTTTTTCAATCCCCAAAGGTAAATTCAATAATTTTCTTATTCCTTAAATCGTGTTTTGTATACGTAAACTTCAAAATTGTGTGAAATTGGATCACGAAATTTTCAGCATCTACCATATATTCTAAGTTTAATAAAAATAATTTTTGTTGGAATTATCATAAATTTGTCGCATTTTTTGCTTATGACAAAAATCATTTATTTTCCTATCGATTTATGTTAGAAACTGTCTTTGAAAAAATCATTAGGTGCGTCTTTGTTTAGTTGTTTACATACTTGGGCTTGTTAAAAAAAACTCAAAAAGTTAGAATTTTTTTCCTGAGGTTCGAGTTAAAAAATATTTGCAGAGCCTATACTGAACTGCTAATCAGCAGTTATTGGATGTAGGTTAAATTATGTAAAAACTAACAGTGTAAACGTGCCTGGCTTTTGTCACAGATAATTATTGTACAATTATATTAAATCAGCTTCTTGCTAACAAAAATATATATATATATATATATATATATATATATATGTATTTATATATTTATATATAAAGCTATATAAAATTTCCGATTTTGAAAATGGTCACTGAATCATTAAATATGTAATAGACGAGTTTAATTATTATATAAATAATGAAATATTATATTAATATGCTGTTACTTTTGTTTTGTCGATAATAATAGTTGTTTGTTATTATATCAAACCGTTTATAAATAAATCATACCAAACTTTTAAACTTTGTTTTATTTTTATAAACCACGTGTCCGGGTGAAAATTTATAAAGTACACTTTCAATCTTATTTAAATTTTTATAAAAAAAAATCAAGTTTCAAATATAGTGTAAAATATTAGACAGGGTGCTTCAGAATCACCAAAAAGTTTCGATGATTTTATTTTTAAACATCTTGAATTTTAATGCATTTATTTACTTTTTCTATTATTGATTTCTTGATAAAAGTTGGTGGTTCAAAAAAAATATTTTTGATAGTAATAAACTTTAGATCAGGATGTTCAAAAAAGTGGATTTCACTAACAATTTCAAAAAAATAAAATTTTTCTGACGGTAGTTTTAAGGGCCATAAAAAATTAGTAGTTATGGAGATATTTAAGGTCAAACAGCAAAAAAACATTTTTCTATGTAAATCTTTCCTTAGCTATTACTAATATGACATAACTAATACTAAACCTTTATTTACGATTTTTTACGGCCGCGACAGTCACAAAAATTTTATTTTTTAAATACACTTTCGTATTTTTTGAATACCTTGTATATCTGATTTAAAGTTGAATATTGTGAAAACTATTTCTTCGACAAACACACAAGTTTTATCAAGAAGAAAGTTTTCCGAGAAATTGATAATAAAAAAGTTTCCCATTTAGTGCAGACTTTTCCACACATAATATCTAAATTAGTTGTTTTCAAGTTGTTATTAAAACTCTCACTTTTGCAAAGTGAAGTCGTTCCTGTTCATCTTAGAACAAAAAAACTGTCGTATCCACCATAATAATATTTGGGCTCAAAAAATATAGCAAATAATACATTATCTCAAAAATAGCTACGCCACTGGTAAGCTTCGCGAAGATATCTGACAGCGTTGCAATTTTCACCGCAAACCATTCTTTATGCGATCAGTCCGTCTTTTTTCCACTCATACACAACAACAAATTGATGTTTGATTCTATTTATTTCATTTTTATGAATGAAATGCGGGGGTCTATTTCTTTTTGACGTCATTGGACTCTGCTATTGTTTATTTGGTTAGCTTCTGTGAGATTTGGTTTTGCCGTATATTTTGGTAATTTTGAAGGTTAATTATACCGAGTGATCACGGACTAAGGTACGCTTCAATTTTTTTCTTTGCTTTTTAAAATATCATCTATGAATTTTTAGATGAAACCTCCTAATTTTTATTTATATTCCGATGAAGCTTTAAATTCTATAAATGTCAGTTTTATTTTTTTGAAGTCGGATAAAAATGGCGAAGCTATAGGCATTTGTTTTATTTTGCTTAGTTGGCCATCCCACAAATATTAATGCAATTTTAGGCACCTAATTGGAGCGTAGTTAGTAGCGTAACTAAGCAAACTTGAATTTAAAACAAAAGCTGTGTAAATTATTTTATGCCGATAAAACTTTATATTCTATAAATGTTAGTTTTCAGATTTTTGAAATCGGATAAAAATGGCGAAGTTCTAGGTAGTTGTTTTAATTTGCTTAGTTGGCCATCCCACAAATATTAATCTAATTTTAGGCTCCTAATTTGAGCGTGGTTAGTAGCGTAACTAAGCAAAATTGAACTACAAAAAAAAAACAGTCTAAATTTTCACGATATAAAATAATTTTTTAAATTATTTATCAAAAACATTTTTTTTTATTATTTTAATTAATTTTTTTGGTAAATAGTAAATTGCTTTAGTGATTACTTTTAAAATTTTTGAAAAGGAAGTGGTATTGTATTAAAATAAAATATTCAAAAAATTACATTATATACGATTAATTTTCAAAAAAATTCAGGTTTCACCAAAAAATGCAATAAAAACATATTGTTGCTATTTTAGTTTTTAAAATAAATTGGTGGAAACATTAAATATTTTGATAAATAATCCTAATTTGGATAAGTAAATCTAAATAGGGTTTTTTTTTTGTAAACGCCACTTTTGCTTCATAATGACGGCTGATGAAAAATGAATAATTTTAAATTTTAATAATAAAAGAATTTAATCATGGTTGGTACTCTATCAAAAAAGTAGAAAACTGTCATTATCACAATGTAAACAATCGCCTCTGCGGGTGGATAGTCAGTGACATTAATATACACATATATATATATATATATATATATATATATATATATATATATATATATATATGTATATATATATATATATATATATATATATATATATATATATATATATATATATATATGGTGTTTCAGAATAACATGCTAATAATAAAGAGGGTGATTCTTGGGCTCATTTTAGGAAAAAAAGTTCATATGAACGTATGTCCTAAACGCCTAAACTTTTGAGATACAGGGTGTCAAAGTTTTAAAAAATAAATACTTTTTTTACAATAAGTTTGTCACTACTGTAGATATCTTTATGAAATTTGGGTCATGTATTTTAGGAATTAATACGCATTTTTTGATGCATCAAGAATTCAATTATTCTGACCAGTGCCGTCCATGCGGGTTTTGCTTTGCATATTTTTTGGGAAAAAAATAGTACGCCACTGGTTTTTCTTGAAACAAAAATTATTTTTGAAATCTTCATTCATTTCTGAACAAATTTGCTCTCTTGGTATTTTTTCGTCAGATGCATAGTTTCCGCTTAAAAAAATAAAATAGATTTTACTGCAAAGTCATTATGAATTGGTGTTCTGTTATTCAATGTTTTAAGATCACCTCACAAGATATGATAACCTATTGAGGTCCGGGGCGGCCGGGGCCGGTCGGTCGCCATGCTTGTGGCATTTGTTTTATAAACATAAATAATTTTGACAGTTGTCTAATTAATTAATTTTATTTGGATTTTTTGTAACGAAAAATGTTTCATTATACGAATTCCGAGTTAGCAGACATGCATTACATGTATGGCCTAGCTGACGGTAACGCACTACAAGCGAAGCGGTTGTATGAAGAACGTTTTCCCAATAGAAATGTTCCGGATGCCAGAACATTTTCAAAACTTCATAGAAGGTTGTGCGAAAAAGGAAGTTTTGATCAAGACAATCACCTAAAAGGAGTACAACGTACTGCAAGAACTCCAGAAATTGAGGATGCGGTTTTGAACGCAATTGAGGAAGATCCCGGATTAAGCACTAGAAAAATTGCGAATAATTTGAATATCACTCATGTTCTTGTGTGGCGAGTACTTCACGACTTTCTATTGTATCCCTACCATATCCAACGGGTTCAAGCTCTACTTCCCCATGACTTTCCATTACGGATGAACTTTTGTCAATGGTTTCTTCAGAAGGTGCATGAAAATCCCTTGTTTGACAACGAAATTTTATTCACCGATGAAGCCAATTTTTCCAGAAATGCCATTCAAAACTTCCACAACAATCATTTTTGGGCGGAAGAAAACCCACATGCTATATCAGAGTCTCGCCACCAGGAACAGTTTTCCGTTAATGTGTGGGCTGGAATATGCGGTGACTATTTGATTGGCCCGTATTTTCTTCATGAGAGGTTGAATGGGCAAAATTACAGAAAGTTCCTTGAAGAAGAATTACCAGCTTTGATGGAGGATGTTCCTATTTTAGTAAGAAATCGTCTATGGTTTATGCACGACGGGGCGCCAGCGCATTTTAGTGCACTGGCGCTATAACAATCGGTGGATAGGTCGCGGAGGACCACAAGCATGGCCACCCAGGTCCCCGGACCTTAATAGTTTGGATTATTTCTTGTGGGGTCATCTAAAAACATTGGTCTACAGCACACCTATTCACACTGTAGAAGAGCTGAGGAATCGCATAATAGTTTGTTGCGAAACTATTCGAAATACACCCGACATTTTCCAAAGAGTTCGTGAGTCCATGAGAAAGAGAGCAGATGCATGCATTTATGCTGGAGGTGGACATTTCCAACATCTCATTTAATTTATTTTGCTTTACTTCTAAGTTAATTTTCTCTTTAATTTAATTTCAAAATAAAAAAAATGTGTTGTACACCAGAAAATGCGTTTTGATGAGTACATGGAAAGTGTGTAACAAATTTCTCAAAAATACCTTATTAATTTGTATCACAAACATTAATTTAAACAAAGATAATCTGAGCTTGCAGATTGTTTACTCCGAAGCTTTTGACTTTGCAGTAAAATCTATTTTATTTTTTTAAGCGGAAACTATGCATCTGACGAAAAAATACCAAGAGAGCAAATTTGTTCAGAAATGAATGAAGATTTCAAAAATAATTTTTATTTCAAGAAAAACCAGTGGCGTACTATTTTTTTCCCAAAAAATATGCAAAGCAAAACCCGCATGGACGGCACTGGTCAGAATAATTGAATTCATGATGCATCAAAAAATGCGTATTAATTCCTAAAATACATGACCCAAATTTCATAAAGATATCTACAGTAGTGACAAACTTATTGTAAAAAAAGTATTTATTTTTTAAAACTTTGACACCCTGTATCTCAAAAGTTTAGGCGTTTAGGACATACGTTCATATGAACTTTTTTTCCTAAAATGAGCCCAAGAATCACCCTCTTTATTATTAGCATGTTATTCTGAAACACCCTATATAATTTAACTCCTTGGCTATCACGACTACCGAATACATTGGTATAAATATTGTATTTAGTAATTATCAGCATCTAGTTTTGCCCCTAACATGAGTCGCCACTAAGTTTATAAACTTTGCTTTGATATTATAACTGCACAGAGAAATTTACAATAGTCTCATTAAATTTCTTATTTAAAATATCGGTATACAAATGTCATTTAAAATTATTTATTTCTGTGTTTTGATATAGTCATTTCAACCCATTTCAGAATTTTATGATTTTTTTTACAAAGTAAAGACCATTTTTAGGTGGTTGTTTTAGCAGAATAGTATAGGTACCTATTTTTTGGTTTCAGTATTTCAAGTTCCAAGATCGATCCTTTTGAGATGGGTGATTTTGGATCCAATTTAACTACTTCTCAAGATATAGAAAATGCCATAGGTTTACTTGACAAAAAGATAATGGAAATGAAGGTAATATATAGATTTTTTGTTATAAGCAGAGCTCATGTTTTGGATTGTTTTTCAAGAGCAGCATGAAGTGTTATGCATATTCGATGGTAAATGATTTTCCAATAGGGATATATTTTTGAAAACTATATTTAAATTGACCACTAGCGGCCATTTATGTTCGGTATATTCTGACAGTTATCAACGTTTGGTAATTATGCAAAAATTTTATAAAAATATGCGTTCTCTTCTGAATACTTATGTCTGTATATGTATGTGTAGTATGTATACGAACGCAAACGACAGCCAGTAATATTTATATCAACTAATTTATGTTTTCTATTACATTTTAAAAAAATATCATCTTTATTCGAAAATTTATAGAAGCATTTATAGAACAAAAGCAGATCCATTTCTGAGTTGAATGACGACTGGTGAATTAGGAAATATATATATTCTATCAATATTTAATAGTAACTTGAAAATTTTAAATGAAATATCTACCCTTTAAATTATTCTATTTTATTATCAAGATTCCTGACACATTTTATAGAGCCATAACTCAAACCGTTCATATTTTACAACCTGTCAGAGTATGAAATTGTCAATTTTTAAATATTAAAAATATAAATAACTGAAACTATATGAAATGTTTAGAATTCTGAGAAAAAAAAAGGCAAAGAACAAGAAATACCGAGTATTACACTAAAATGATGTTATTACCTACTATTGAATTTCTATAGACCCAGTAATAGCAGAGTTTTAAAAATGCGTATTTAAGACAAGTTAACATCCTGGCAATATGCAAAACTATACAGTTGATCCGTTGGATGTTTACACTTTTGTCATAAGTCATATGAATCAAATAAAAATTTCGCCCATTTAAAAAAGACATCTTCATTATGGGCGGTAGATATAAATATAAATTATAATTATAAAATTAAATTACTATTAAGTACTAACCCTACTTAACAGCAACAAAAAATACAATAAAAGTATCTTCCTAAAAGGACTGATTTGAAGATTAAACGGCCTGCGACTTTATAAAAACACAAATACAAACAAGTTAAAATGACAATAATGATAACCTCTTAACGTTTGAGGCTTTGACGTGAAAAGCCTGCCTATGTTGATGTCTTTATCTAGCAAGTTCGTTTTGGTAATTTGATCTTTTAACATATTTTATATTCAGAACACAGTATTTCATGTTTCATCGTCTTTTTCTTTTCAATTATTATTGATTTATGGAATACCAATCGAGAAGAGAAATACATGTTTATTGTGATCTAGCGATACGTATATGTACCATCGAATAAGGAATATCACTATATGTTTTTAAATATATGTACAGGGTGTTCCAGCGAGGACTGAACAGGGACCTATTTTCGACCTTCCTTGTATTTTGGAAAAATTCAAAATAGCCAATCGATGTATTTTTTCTTGTAGAATCCAAAAATGTCATCGAAAAAATATTTGAACCAGAAACAAAAGAGTTACGCTATGCATCAGGTGTTTTTTAAATGGAATGTATCGTTTTTTTATACGATTTTTGGAAAGAGTGATTTTTTTTATGTCCGTTCTGATTAAAAGAGTTGATTTTGCGATAGCTGTTTATATTACATTTTGATGTTTTACAAACTAAAATTTTAGCTTCACCTGTTTAAAATATACGATAGGTTGGTATAGGTGATCAAGGTAAAATGACGTTTGAATGCTTTGTCAATAAAAATTGACATTATTTTAATTATTGTCGAAGTCTTCACCTAAAAAATATATATTTGACTCTGATCGAAATGAAATACTCTTTGGACGAGAGACTACAGATTGTTATGCTATTTTACAAGTGCCAAGAAAATGCAAGAGAAGCAAGAAGAAGATTTATTGCAAATTTTCATAGAAATATATCCATCAATACAATTCTAAGGATAAAAAACCTATTTGAGGAAAATAAAACTTTACATGATAGAAAAAGAAATATACAAAGAAGAAGAAATCGAGACCAGGCCATTATAAATTATTTTCAAGTTAATCCAACCAAATCTATTTCGGATGCAGTTCGGGAAGTTCAGTACGGTGGCGGTGTAAGGCGCAGAATAGTTACCCGAGGGACTGTTCACAGGACTCTGAAAATTCATAAATTTAGGCCTTTTCGTATCTTTCAACTTCAGCACCTAACACCGGCACAAAAAGAACTTCGCTTCCAATTTGTTTCTCAAATGGTAATTCAGCAACAAAACGAAGACCCTGATTTATTCAAAAATATTGTGTGGACCGACGAAGCTACTTTTACAACATCGGGAGTATTCAACAGACATAATAGTCACCACTGGGCCGTTGAAAATCCAAAAAAGTTCCAGACTATTAAATTTCAAGGGAGGAATTCTATTCATGTTTGGTGTGGGATAAAAAACAATAAAATTTTGGGACCAATATTTTTTAACGGGACTTTAAATGGGCACAGATATTATGAGTTTTTAGAAAACGAAATTGAAAAGACTTACCATTGGCAGAATATCAGAATTTAATTTGGCAACATGATGGGGCGCCTCCTCATGCCGTGCATGATGTGGTTCAATTTTTAAATCGGCGCCATAACGAATGGATAGGGCGAAATGGAACATATGCTTGGTCGCCCAATAGCCCCGACCTCTCAGTTTTGGATACATTTCTTTGGGGCCATCTGAAGAACGTCGTATACAGACAACGAAACGAAAATATTCAAGAGATCATGGGAAAAATTGTCGATGAAATAAACCGCCTTAACCAGGAAAATCATATTGTAACAGCAAGTTTAGAAAGGCTACAAAGGGGTTATCGATGTTGTTTCGAGAAAAACGGCGGTCACATTGAAAACTTATGTTATTAGTAGTTTTATTTTATTATTTAATAATTATTTTTTATTGAATTTCTTTTTCTATCATGTAAAGTTTTATTTTCCTCAAATAGGTTTTTTATCCTTAGAATTGTATTGATGGATATATTTCTATGAAAATTTGCAATAAATCTTCTTCTTGCTTCTCTTGCATTTTCTTGGCACTTGTAAAATAGCATAACAATCTGTAGTCTCTCGTCCAAAGAGTATTTCATTTCGATCAGAGTCAAATATATATTTTTTAGGTGAAGACTTCGACAATAATTAAAATAATGTCAATTTTTATTGACAAAGCATTCAAATGTCATTTTACCTTGATCACCTATACCAACCTATCGTATATTTTAAACAGGTAAAACTAAAATTTCAGTTTGTAAAAGATTAAAATGTAATATAAACAGCTATCGCAAAATCAAATCTTTTAATCAGAACGGACATAAAAAAAAATCACTCTTTCCAAAAATCATATAAAAAACGATACATTCTATTTAAAAAACACCCGATGCATAGCGTAACTCTTTTATTTCTGGTTCAAATATTTTTTAGATGACATTTTTGGATTCTACAAGAAAAAATACATCGATTGGCTATTTTGAATTTTTCCAAAATACAAGGAAGGTCGAAAATAGGTCCCTGTTCAGTCCTCGCTGGAACACCCTGTACCTATAGTAATAATTATATTTTTTTACTTAATATCTACAACGCAAAATAGTTACATATTTTACCTGAACCACAAGTTTTATAAAAATTTAAAATAAAATAACATTTCTTTTATTTCTAGGTATGATTGAAAAACGTACAAGTGAATAGACAAACTATTCAAAAAATAAAACAAATAACTTTTTTAGGCGTCAGTATGTTTATGATATTTTGAGATATTTATTTCAAATTCGAAATATGTAGTCAATCTTTACAAAAATTTCAATTATTACTTCTTGTATTTTGAGATATTTATTTCAAATTCGAAATATGTAGTCAATCTTTACAAAAATTTCAATTATTACTTCTTGTAAATCAATATTGTTGTGAATGCATGTGCACAAGTGCGACAAAGCATTGGTTTAAGAACTTCACACTATGCAAAGATCTGTAAACATTCGATCGCAAGCGCTTCAAAATCGCAAATATACTGTTCGTGAGCTTCAGGAAAAATAAGAACTAGTGAGTGATCAACCCCGCTATAACAGGCCAAGAGAAAAAATTTTGAGATCAAAACCTGCAGCAAATGTCCTTAAATTAAAGTAGAACATCGCCAAAGATTTCAGTTTGAGATAGGACTCTGAACTGTCAGCAACTTTATTAAAATTCTGTTCAAATTTTGTTATATGTTTCATGCCAAATTTCGTACATCATATGAACGTAATTATAAAAATAATAAATAACCGGGTTCATGACAAACATGTTTTATACACGGTACCTGTATAAGGTAAAGCAGTTCTACACCTTTATATACAATTCAATTTCTTAAATAACGTTTTCTTGATGTTTTCACAAGTAGCATTAATTAGTAGTTAAGCTTTGGGTAGCGGTACCTGTTTGTATATAAGAAAGTTTTTTTTGTTTAAATATGAACAAATATTTTAACATTTATTTTTGTTTAATAAAACAGTTAAAAATTTATTTGGGAACAATGTTGTCAACTCCTAATGTACTACTGTCCAGCAAGGGGAAGTGTGCCTCACTGTGTCGAAGGTTAGCAACCACTGGAAAGCCGGCACAGTTAATTCGTGAAAAGGTTATCCAGACTTTTTTTTGGCTTTCGTAAAAATGTAGGTAACTGTTTTTTTGCATAACGAATTCAAGGCGGCCTCCCAAAAGTTGTTATAAATGATTTATAGTAATGCCCAACCACAATTGAAAAACTGGCACAGAATTTAATACAAAGATGAAATAACACTATGTATTAATTTCAAAATTGTTAAAAAAAATTATCATACCATCCTTTATTTCGATTTTGATTTCAGCCACGTTTCCGGGCCTTTGAATAAAATGAATAAATATATTAAAAAAATGCTACTCAATTTTTAAAAATGATCTTTGTTTCAGGCTGGATTTACGAGAGGAATCAGCTTCGGAAACGATGATTTTTCATTAGAGAGCCTCGATCCGTTAAAAAATTAAATTACTGGGAATGAAGACATAATCACAGCTACATATAAAACTTGTTGGCAGTATATATTTCAATACTTACAGATTCGTAAATATTTGTTAAGTAATGATAAAATGTTATATCAATAATTTATTTTTGTATTTTGTAAATTTTGTAGAGCAATATACAAATTATGTTTATAATATTGCCTAATTAATATCTTGTTAAAAAATTTAATTTTAACGAAATATTATACACGCTTGAACTCATTGGGTTGTTGCCAAATTGATGCATTTGTACAGGGTGATCAGTTAAGGGTAGCGAGCGGCCATATCTCATAAGATATTGGTCGTATAAATTTGAGAAAAAAAAATCGTAATAAAAGTCGCCAAGAGAAAGTGCTGAAAATTATTTTCGAGTTTGTCAAACGTCCGCTAGAGGGCGTAAGAACCAACACCAAGTAGAAAAATGGGGCTTTTATAGTATTTTGCCTAATGAAAATATATCGATGATATTATTTTCATACTTAGTGACCATTTTCCTACACTTTTTGTCTAAAATGTTTTGTTCTATATATCAAAATAAAGCGGTGGGCGAAGTTCAATTTTTTTTTTCAAACAAACCAAGATGTCTCCTGTTTCTTTTGACCGATTTTAGCAAACTTAGGCTCATATGAAAGAGCATAATTTGCACTACAAAACGCTTATTTGGTTTTGAATTTTTGACTTTTGCTGGCGTCGCTAGATGGCGTTAACTGAATTAATAGCATATTTTTTAGTTTTTTTCAAAAAAAAACAAATGTAATGGTATATTCATTTTTACATATTTTAAAAGGGGATAAATTTCTCTATAATTTAATGAAAATAATTTATCATCTACCTTTTTTTGAACCGTTGATATTGACCAAAATATTTTATTTTATTAAAAAATGGCACGCCACTGCTTTTCGTCAAAATAAAAATTATTTTCGTAATCACTTATTAGTTGCTAACAAAAAGAACCTCTTGACTTTTTTTCGTTAGACGAACGGTTTTGGATTGAAAAAATAAGATGTTGTTGTTGGACAGTTTTATTAAGATTTTTCATTGTTAAATCCAAAACTACGTCGTTACAAAAAAAGTCTAAAAAAACTGTTTGTCTTGTATTTGCAGGCTCCTTAATTTAGCTGTTTCAGTTTGAATGTATTTTTTTTGTAAACATTTATTTTTGTATTTGCTTACCCTGTATGTGCATTCACATATATTTTTTAATCAATCGTTTTTCTAAGATAAGCACAACTTTTTAAGAACTGAATTTTTTTGAAAGTTTTCGATTTTATAACTAAAGTTATACTCTATTTACGCAGTATATTGCAGAATTACGTAATGTAAGACGTAAGTAATCAATATATTAAATTTAATAACGTGAAATAAATTTTACGGGTTGTGTTTCCACATATACTATAGTATAACTAAATAGATTCAAAATAAACTCCTTATTAAAGCTGAAAAAATAATATTTGAATTTTAGCATTATTATTTTATATTGTTATGTATTATTTTTACAACACTCTTAATACAGGAAAAAACCAATTTAATCATAATAAGCAATATCGCATCCTAATATAATAGAAATTCATAACCTTTGAATATGAAAGCACCTTTAAAAGATGAAGTTATCGTTCAGATTATGTTTATACAGGGTGGAATCAGTCAATTTTTCAGTAAAATATTTTTAACAATTCGTACGCTCGCTGAACTACTCTCCAGCGAGTTTGTTGTGCCCTCTCCTCTGGCGCTCGATTATTGAATACCGGTGTAGGACTGTGTATTAAATTATATACATCTAAGTTTAGTAAGTTACAAAATGTTTCACCGTTTTACATTTTTTATGTCTATACTACATGTCTAGTAATATCGACAGTTACTGACACTCGTCTTAAGAAGTTCACCACAAACCTATCTGTGTACTTGCAGATTCAGACATACATACATACATACATACATACATACATATATATATATATATATATATATATATATATATATATATATATATATATATATATATATATATATATATATATATATGCGTATATATATATATATATATATATATATATATATATATATATATATATATATATATATATATATATATATATATATATATATATATATACAGGGTGAGTCGGGAGGATCGCCCCAAACTCCAGGAGTGTGTTCTATAAAAGATACTGATTTAAAAAAACATATGTTCTTATTCGATTCTCATTTGTTTTCAACTTACAGCATAAATTAGAATATAAACAAGATCTAACAAATTAACGTTTCAATCATTAGATTTCATCATATTAAATGTTCAAAAATGCCCCCATTGAGCTCTAAACATTTTCGGCTTCGTCTACGTAGGGCACCTGTTGCTCTTCTAATTGCCTCATGCCTTTCTTTAATTTCATCTGCAATATTTCTGATACGCTGAATAAGTGCTTCTCGAGTGTCCACTCTCACTTTGTACACTTCATTTTTTAACCAGCCCCATAAACAGAAATCGAGTGGAGTGAGGTCAGGAGATCTTGGAGGCCAAATAATAGGACCACCGCGACCAATCCAACGCCTTGGAAACCTCCCGTCTAAGTGTTGCCTGACTTGATGTGCGAAATGTGCTGGAGCTCCATCATGCTGGAAGTACATTTGCCTTCTGATGTTTAGGGGAACATCCTCCAGTAGTCCTTGTAATTCATTTTCGAGAAATTCACAATAGTAGTCCCCTTTGAGGCGATTTTCCAAAATAAAAGGGCCAATGACATAACTATCTATCATACCACACCATACGTTTGCCGAGAACCTATGTTGAAAGTTGCTCTCGACTGTTGACTGTAATTTTGTTTCGTTGTTTAATTCTGAACATTTTTTTATAACATACTTGTACCTTTATCTTTAACCGTTTTTGAAATAATTGAGATTAAATAAAAAATTGGAAGAAAAGATGGCACTAATTAAATGGCAATTTTTTAGAAACTACTAAACATAAAGAGACAAAAATTTGGTGGGTTGAAATATTAATATGACCCAACAAGATAAATGTCATATTATAATTTATTTTATACAGGGTGGCGTATCATGTTAAACATTTTCTTTTTGCAATAACTATCATTTTTTAAATGGAACACCCCGTATATTTTCTAAATGTTTTCTCTGTATGCTTATTTCAAAAAGTTAAAATTCTTCAACGGTTTTTTAGATATTCAGTTTTTATACTGGAACGAAATTTAAAATTTGTGAAATTTAGCTGGCTATGATATGACAGGTTTTAGCAAAACAAACTATCGTTGACTATCAGAAGAGCAACTTAGTCAACTACAAAATTTTACAAAACGTTTCGAGTTTTGCTTTCGTTATGATCAGTTTATGAAAGTAGACATTACTTTATTACCATGTTATCATAAGGTGAATAAAGGGTATTGAAAATTCAGAAGATTTGCGTTAATTAAAAAGGACCTATAATTACTCACGTTCTGATATTCTAAATCCGTTTATTATTTATAAAAAATACAATCGAATAGAAGCAAGAACATGTACAACATTTAACTAACAATATCCCTATCTACCATCACTAAACGAAAGAAAATTCAGAAAAGTTGAAGTTAATTTAAAATGCTGTTTTAAACAAACAAATTTAGGTTAGTTTAAAAAGAGAATGAAAAGGTTAGAGTTAGATACAATATTAACATAAAAATGGGTTTGGCGGCAATAAGTATTACGGACAAAAGCCTTAAAACTAATACGTCCATTAAAACTATAACAAAAATAAATATTATTCCAAACACTTTCTTAAACATCAATATGAATAACGATGAAAATAATGTTACTTATCGAAAATGTCCTCCATTTGCCGCTAAACATTTCAAAATAGATGTTTCAACATGCTGAGTGGTAGCTCTTCTAACTTCTTCACCGTCTAGGTTTCGAAAAGCTACGCGTACCCTATTTATTAAATCATCCTTGGAAGTAACTGGCGTTTGATAAATCCTTTCCTTGATGGTGCCCCACAGATAAAAATCTAATGGTGTAAGATCAGGTGACCGAGGTGGCCATAACCAAGGACCCATTCGTCTAAACCACCTGTCATGGAATAAGTTATACAAAAGTTGAAATTTGTTGAGTGCAATGTGCCGGTGCACCATCTAATTGATACCAGCAGGATGACCTTACGTCAGGGGTTAAAGTATTTAAAAATGGCCCTAAAGTATTGTTAAGAATATCTGAATACTTTTCTGAATGAGTATTTTCATCATAGATGCAATACTGAAACTTATTGTCCATTAGTATACAAAAAACATTGAAGCCAAATTTGTCTTGAAATCCTCTTTCCTTTATAAAATGTGGGTTTTCTTTTGCCCAAAAATGAGAGTTCCTTCTGTTAAAAATTCCTTCTTGTGTAAATTTTGACTCGTCCGACCAAATAACTTTTTGTACAAAACCGGGATCTTCCTGCATTTTTATTAAAAACATCTCGCAAAACTCAACGCGCTGAATAGCATCTCCCTCTGTTAAAAATTGCGCTGTTTCAAACTTATAATTGTGCATTCCGTTTTTGTTTCAAAATTCTTTCAATAGACGAATAGGAAATTCCCAAATCACTTTCTGCACTGTAATTCGAAGCGTGAGGGTAAGCTTCAAAATATCCTAAAACGTTAATGGTATTGTCTTCATCTCCAGTAATCGGACTAACCTGAATCCGTTAGCCTCAAATTTTCTAAATTTTCTTTCGTTTATTGGTGGTAGTTGGGGATATCGTTCGTTAAATGTTCTACATGTTCTTGCCACTATTCGATTACATTCTCCATGAATAATAAACAGATTAAGAATATCAGAATGTGAATAATTATTTGCCATTTTTGAAATTAGGATAAGAAAAGGTCAAAGCTTGTTACTATTCTGACAGTCAACTGTACTTTTCTTTTTCCAGAACCTGTCATATCATGCATAGCCAACTACTAAATTTTACAAATTTTAGGATATTTAGTACGTTCCAGTATAAAAACCTGAATATCTAAAAAACCGTTGAAGATGGGTATAGTAACATTATAACTTTTTGAAATAAGCATTCTACAGAGAAAACATTACTTAGAAAATATACAGGGTGTTCCATTTGAAAAATCATAGTTATTGCAAAAAGAAAATGTGTTAACATGATACGATTTTTGAGCCACCCTGTATAAAATAAATGTATAATATGACATTTATCTTGTTGGGTCATATTAATATTTCAACCCACCAAATTTTTGTCTCTTTATGTTTAGTAGTTTCTAAAAAATTGCCATTTAATTAGTGCCATCTTTTCTTCCAATTTTTTATTTAATCTCATTATCTCAAAAACGGTTAAAGATAAAGGTACAAGTATGTTATAAAAAAATGTTCAGAATTAAACAACGAAACAAAATTAATTAATAAATACAGGGTGTCCCATTTAAGATAACAAAGTTGACGTCACTTCCGCTCAAACCGGAAGAAACAGAAATGTCAAAATATTTTGCTTCGAGAGTTCAGTTGACCTCTTATCTCCGTTCCAAATTTGAATTAAATTCAAAGGCTACATCTGGATTTACGGCTAACGTACCAACGAGTTTGGGGCACCCTGTATATATATATATGATAAACTGTTTTGAAAAAAATACGATTAATAATTTTGTATATATATTTTTATTGCCTTTTCCATATGATTTATGTATCACGACTGGTGCAACAAAGTTAATTTATTTAAACAGTCAAATTTAAAAAATGCCATACAAATAAATAACCATACTTTATACATTCACAGACAAAAAGATCGACCCTACAAACAAAATTAACTACAGCCAACTATTAAAGCTTCATTATTAATACGTACTAGGGTTTTCGAGATTTTAAGACTCTGAATTTATTAACAACTTTGATTCCTTTAAAACAGATAATAAATCTTACTTAAACGTATGAATTTATTGTCACCAAAGGGACTCGAACTGTAAGTTACTAAAACCCGGCTTCTCCCGAAGATCCCAATATTTGCCATTATATTCCCAGACATCACTACGATGATTTTTTGAGAACCATCTCGACTCGTAAGTGACGTTCAATTCGTCCCTTCGCTTTCGTCTCTCACGCTGGGCATTTTCTAACTGTAATTTTAAAGCTTCTGCGGTATTTAAATCCCCTTCTTCAAGCGCTCTTTGATCCGGTCTAAACCTGTATAAGAAAAATAATTATAGTAATAATTAATATTAGTTAGTAATAAAAGGTTATAGTGTAACAATGTACGAAAATCTGAGGCCTACTTGTTACAATTGATTAAATAGTTTAGGTTAGATTAATAGAGGGTGAATTAACGAGTATGTCAACATTTGGTAAAATATTGCGGGTCACATGTCCGAGTGTGGCACCTGCGTATGGTACTCATATGGCCGGATTCAAATCCTGGTGAGCGCAGAGATTCAGTTAGGTCGTGGGGCCAAATTTAGTGATAAAATCCGTACAGTGAAGGGTGTAAAATGAATTTTACCTTTCATGCTATCATTCACGCCGGTAACCAGGCCGGGGGAAACCAGATGTTTCCGTGGTAGTTTGGGGGTAAATTCATACTCTCCGATAAACTGTACAGTCCTAGTTGTAAAATGTAGAGATTCTAGTCCCCCTCTCCGCGCACCCTTGCCTCTCCCTATATTTTCTAAATAAAAAGCGAACGGTAACTGCTTAGACTGGCCAATAGCCTAGAACAGCAACACTAAGCTGGTAAAAATATTTATTTTATTTATTATAGGTTTCGCGACACCAAGAAGAAACAAAACAATTGCACGAACTTTAAAAATCACACATTTTCGGTTAATTTCAGGGTTGGTAAGAAAATCCGACTGGGTATATTGGAGGGTGTTCTGATTTAAAAAAAAAGTCTGTATAGTTAAAAAAAAGTCTGTATAGTAGAGTACACAGTCAAATAAAATATAATAAAATGTAATTTACTTTAGAACAATTATTATCCTTAACTAAAAAACAAAATAAATATAAAGTTTTTTGTATACATTAGTGCTAAAAATACATAATATTAACTCTTAAATACATCCAGATACCGTAGTATCCCTAATTCTTTCAAGAGTTTAAAAGTACAAATGATTCCATATTTGGCTTTTTAGAAGAGTTAAATGTAAGTCTGAATGAAGACGATGTGGCCTCGAAAATCTACCAAATTTGCCAGAAATGTCTGTTTTAGTACTCGACAACGCATGCTACCACAATGTAACGAAAGAGAGAAATGTTAAATGGCTACAGAATAAAAAGATTGTCTTTGAAGAAAAAATGACAAGACAAAACTTTACTCAATAATTCACACCAATAAACAGTGCTTTCATCCCCCTTATGAATTAGATCAGTTATTAGAAAATAATGGTCACAAAGTTCTAAGATGCCCCCGTATTATCAAGAACTGAATCCTATAGAGAAAATATGGGTCATCATAAAAAACTGGGTAGTAGCCCATAAAGGTTGACGCTGACCAGACCCAGGCGCGGCACGCAGCTGAATGGAAATTTCTTTCGTCTGCTTTGTATGGAAATAAATGGACTGCGCGATTTCTTGCCGGAAGTCGAAATATTTCTCTAGCAACTTTTCTCCACCACCGCTTTGGCGCGTCGTAGTGTGCGTTCTCGCGGCTAATGAACAGGGTATCTCGCTTATTTTTAAAGATAGAACCTTGCGGTTTCCACGAACAAACAAAACAAAACAAACAAAAGTATGCTTTATTGCCGCAGAAAAATTTTACAATTTTATGGACAAAGCAAAATATACCTAAAATAAGACATCAAAACATTAATCGAAAAGAATTTCGATAGGTCAATGCTTTTTAAAAATGTAAATTATCAATTTACCAAATCGTAAATCGTAAAACACACGTTAGAATATAACATAACATTGCCGCAAAACAGTTAATGAATCCTAATAACCTTATAAAAGTAAACAAACACACATGTACGAGGTGAATAATTTCGATGACATTGAAATCAAAATTGCAACTATGCGACCTTAAACTCTATGTTATTATAGTTATACAAATAATTGTGATGTTAAACAGAAGGTATAATGAACTAGTGTAGAATGTAGTATACAAAAAAGAATTAAATTTTGTTTTTAATCCAATACCTAACAAAAATAATTAAGTTTTAAGTGAATGTTCGACAGTTCTTTTCTCTATATGATGATTTTCAAAATTCTATGCTACGAGTTAGGACATGACTCACAAAAGATTTAAGTAAACAAGCGAATTATTAATTATTAATTAACGCTGTAAAATGGTCTCTCAATGAGGTATGGTTTGGTGTTTTTTCGAAATTGTGCAAGCATAGGGATAGATTTTAAATGTACTGGCAGATTGTTGTAAAGTTTTATGGCGTTGTAAATAATTGATTTTTTTATTAATTCTGAGGAAGGAATGGGAAGATATATATCATGCCTAGAGTTTCTGGTAGGGTATACATGTTGTGGCCTTTCTGGGAGGGTGTTTATATGTTTTCTCAGCAAAAATACCGTTTCCAAAATAAATAATGTAGGAAGTGTTAATATTTCATGTTTTTTGAAATAGTATTGGCAGTGAGCTCTATTATTTAGACCAAACAAATAACGAATGGCTCTCTTTTGAAGCATAAAAATACTACGAAATTGCTCGGTGGTACAGCAGCCCCAAAAGGGAAGGCCATAGCGGAGGTGGGATTCAAATAAAGAGAAATAAGTAAGTCTGGCAGAAGGAACGTCTAGTTCTTTTGAAACTGATCGAATGGCGAAGCAGGCGGTAGAAAGTTTTTTAGTTAAGGTGTCAATATGATTAGACCATTTTAGGTTGTTATTTATATTTAAACCCAGGAATTTAACCGACTCTACGTATTCAATATTGCTGTTATGTACCTGAAGTGGTTGTAAAGTTCCCTTATAAGATAACGCCACCGTTTTATCGACATTAAAACAAAGCATATTGGAATCGGACCAAGCCTTAATTATAACCAAGTCTTTGGAGATACTAGAGTGTAAAGACGTTGTGTCAAAATCACTCCATGTTATGCTTGTGTCGTTAGCAAAAAGGGAAATTCTTCCATTAATTTTAAGGTTCGTGATATCATTAATGTATAACAAAAAAAAGAATAGGTCCCAAGACTGAACCTTGAGGGACTCCACTTGTAATCAACTTACAATCAGAATCGGAACCATTAGCCCTTACAAGTTGTTGCCTTTTCCCAAGATAAGATTTGAACCAATTTAAAGAAGTACCACGAATTCCATAAAAATTTAGTTTGTTTATCAGAATTTCATGACTAACACAATCAAAAGCTTTCGCATAGTCACAAAAAACTGAGGCTGTTGGGTGGTTGTTATTGAGAGATAAGTAGACGCCTCTAAGCAACGTGAACATGGCGTCGCTGGTGCACTTGTTGGGTAGAAATCCGAACTGCTCCGGGGATATTATCTGATATTTCAGGAGAAATGGCATAAGACGATTCTTCAGTAGCCTTTCGATGATTTTTGATAGCACTGGTAGTAGTGCAATTGGGCGATAATTGCAAGAGTTAGTTTTTTCGCCGCCGAAGTGGAATAATTATAGCTGTTTTAAGGCAATCAGTGAATACACCTTTTATAAAGGACTCATTTATTAATGTTGTAAGGGCCTCTATGACTGGGAGTGGCAAGTTCAGGAATATTCTAATTGATAGGCCATCAGTGCTACACGAAGATTTACTTTTGATATTATTTATTACCTTCAATAGTTCAGTGTTGCTAACGGGACTTAAGAAAAAGCTATCAGCTAAATTTTTTGAAGGAGGGAGAAACGAAAGAGGGTCCAAACTTTGCGAGATACTAGAGGTAACATTTTTGCTTACATTAATAAAATAATCATTTAGAACATTAGCCCCTGGCAAGATCTGAGTGACAGGGTTTGATTTGTTTCTGAGGGTATTGATGATGGACCAGGTTTCTTTTGAAACGTTATTTGAGTTTGTTAGACGTTTTCGGTAGTGTAATTTTTTTGCTGACTTAATAAGAGTAATGTAGATCCTCCTATAGTTAGAGATATAGTCGAGAATAAGAAAGGAGTCGGTGAATTTTTTTATATATGAGAGCGAGCGCATATTTTTAGCAGAAATTCGTATTCCTTTCGTGGTCCACGGTTTATGCCGCTTAGGTTTGATATTCTTAAGCGGGAAGGCCTTGTTAAAAGCAATTAAAGTTTTATTTAAAAAAGTTCTGAAGTTTGTGTTGACATTATCAGATTCAAAATTCCAATCGGTGTTAAAGCAAATATTATGAAATACTGAGAAATTTGCGGCCGAGAAAATTCTGTCCCGATGGCGAGATCTTGGTAAGGGCCTAATAGGTAAACTAAACCTGGAAATTACCGCCTCGTGATCGGAAAGACCTGAGTTATAGACCTGTGATTGCACCTCTGATGGAGAAAAATCAGACGCCATGTAATCGATGACAGAAGAAGAGTTTTTTGAAATTCTAGTTGGCGAGGATACATGCATTGAAAAACCGAAAGAGTCGAATATAGAAATTAGATATTTTTGGATGGCACAAATAGTAGCATAGTCAATATTAAAGTCCCCGCATAGAATTTTTTTACCTTTAATCGGTAGACTGTCTAGCAAACTTACCAGGCTATTTAAAAATGATTGAACATCAGAGTTTGGTGATCTATAAATACAAATTACATAAAGATCAAGGTTTTGATTATATACCATAGAGAATTCAAAAGAGCTATCCGCTAACAAATGATCATATTTAGATACCGTCATGAAATCTCCATTTAGGGATAGAATCAGAAGCTGAGCTAATTTTTTGTGAAACTCATGAAGCCGTAAACAAAATTTTCATAGCCTTCTTCGTTTATGAGATACAGGGCGAAATAGAAAATTTTGCATTTTGGGACCATCCTCGTATCTCGGTTATCCTTTAACTTAACGCAAAGGGATAAATTGCTGCTTATGCAGTTTTTTACGCTGGATCCAGTGGCGTAGTCTTATTTTTCATTTGAGTTGTTATTTTTTAGCTATGACCCAAAGTTGTGTTTTTTTTTAAATGGGACACCCTGTATATTTGTCCAGAAATTGATTTGTCCTTTTAAAAGCTTCTCAAAAATATATAATAGTATGGGTCTATTTTAATAAACAACAACAAAAATACTAATTTTTATAATTATCCCAAATTTTGCAGTAGGGCATGTAAAACAATGCTGCCTTTTATTTAAAGTCGTTAACAATATCTACATCCTAACAATAAATCAAAATAAATATGTAATAAAATCTATTTATCAAAATATGTATTGATAATTTCGCACCAAAAAAAGTACCACCTACCTAGATTTATGTAACACAAGAACAAAACAGTAATAAATTATTATGTAACAAGCCTTTCAGCAAAAATCAACTGTCGTATAAGAACTACAGTAACCAAGGAAATCAAAAGAACTGTTCAAACTGATTTCCATTTTGTTCTATGCATGCTTCGCACAATTTTCGTATTCGTTTTAGGGAATTAACTAAAACAACAGGATGATTTTGTAAATAACGAAAATTTTCTCTTATTGCATTTCCTAAATCTTGGACATTATCATAGTGGTCTTTGTAAATTCTATTTTCCAGATATCCTCATAGAAAGAAATCTAAAATCGACAATCTTATAGGTCCATTTGTTCCGATCCATTGATTGGTAAAATTATTGTCCAGAAATAATCTCGTCATTCCAGAATTGTGTGCAGGAGCACCGTCCTGTTGAAAATAAATTTCGTTAATTTGCGCTAGAGGAACATCGTCAAGTAATTCAGGTATAGCTGCCTTTAACATTTCAATATAGCGATTGGCTGTTAGATTTCCCTGAAATATATAAAATTTTATATGTGTTCCTAATATGAAGCAGGACACATTCAGACCAAACCTGCCCTGCTGTCTTCTGGGAAATATTTGGTGTCGATTTTCCTGGGACCAGAATCTACTATTGCGCCTATTGAGTATACCAGAATTACTGAAATGTGCTTCGTCTGACCATATAACCTTCCTTTCAAAATCTCTAACCATATCGCATCTTTCTCGAAACCAATTGCAGAAGACTACCCGACGCTCTGCATCCCCTGACTGTAAGTACTGCATGAGCCTAAATTTGTATGGGTGGTATTTGTGCTTTTTTAGAATTTCTTGAACTCTAGTTTTTGGAATCCCTATGCTCTTTTCACTGGCCCTACAAGAGTTTGTAGGGTAAGCTTCTGCATTAGCCAAAACCGTAATTTCCTCAGCCTCCCGATTTTCTTTATTATATGTTTTCGTACGAGGTTTGATAAATGATGCGTGATTAAGTAAATTCTTTTTTATCCGATAAAAAATGGATATATTAGGTTGCCTCCTTTCTGGATATCTAAATAAAAATTAAGCAATAGTATTTCAACATACCTAAAAATTAACTATTTACCTGTTAAAATACATCCCAGAAGCCGCTTCAACATTTTCATTACTTAATATAAAACAAGCTAACATATCGTACTTTTCATAATGTTCGAAATTTTGGTTTTTTTCCATAATAATACAAATATATTTTTACACAATAAATAAATACAAAAAACTAGCGCTATATTTTATATACGCGTACAAAATTGGGAAATGTCATTTGCTTCCAAGAAAACAAAAGAAAACGGCATCTTTTGCATGGCATACTGCAAAATTTGGGATGATAATTATAAAAATTAGGATTTTTGTTGTTGTTTGTTAAAACAGACCCATACTATTATATATTTTTGAGAAGCTTAAAAGGACAAATCAATTTCTGGACAAATATACAGGGTGTCTCATTTAAAAAAACACAACTTTGGGTCATATCTAAAAAATAACAACTCAAATGAAAAATATGACTACGCCACTGGATCCAGCGTAAAAAACGGCATAAGCAGCAATTTTTCCCTTCGCGTTAAGTTATAGGATAACCGAGATACGAGGAGGGTCCCAAAATGCAAAATTTTCTATTTCGCCCTGTATCTCATAAACGAAGAAGGCTATGAAAATTTTGTTTACGGCTTCATGAGTTTCACAAAAAATTAGCTCAGGTTCGTGAAAACCACAAGGTTCTATCTTTAAAAATAAGCGAGATACCCTGCTTTTGCAACCAAATCCGGACACCCTGTACAGTTTGATTTTTGAATATAGAAGTACAACGTTGGACTGGTGGGTAATAACAAATTACGTTTAAGGCAAAACATGTATTTTCATATAAAAACCATGTTATTTTATAATTTACTATTTAAAGAAACTTTTCTTGTGACATTCTAAAATACTGAAAAAAATTTCTGTTGTCTTTAAGTAAGTCTATTCCTATATAAATATATTCTCCAAACTGGTATCTTTTTTGATTAATGTTGTAAGTCCAATATTTCCTTTTTTTCTTCATATTCTCTTCTTCCTCTTCATTTGCTAGAAGAGCACCCAAAAAAACGCTTTCGTCCAAACACAAAAAAATACCATACACTTCAACGGACAGCGCTTCTGTTAATAAACAGCGCTGTAGTTGGCGTTACCTCTATCCAGCTGAAAAAAATTCTGATCTGGTGAGCGTAAACCTTAATACTACTTTTGTGTTGGCCTATGCTGAAGCCCTACTCGTCAAAGAATATGAGATGTCACAAATAATCTATGTTTTACCGTCAACACCGAGGCCAGCTGAACAAAAGCTGGTCAGACCTAGATAGCAACAGTGGCTTACATGTATAGCTCATGGAATCATCCGGGTCAGATTAATTTTCTGATACTTTAAAATATATTTTATTAATTAATGTGAGAGATGTTTCTCTAGCTTACTTATTTTAATAATAACAAATAAGCCAATTATCATTTTTTTATTTTTACTGTTGGAACTAAATTACAGTTAAATTTATTTAAATCCATCACCAATTTACGGTAAAACACTTCCACTTAATTAGGTGTGAATAATAAAATTATCTCTAGAAACTGTCGTGGGTACTTAATTGTCGTCATAAACGATATATTTTGAGATGTAGTATACAAAAGCTCGTAACTAAATGTTTAGTAAAATATTTGGTATTGCATTTTTATATTACTTAATTTAGCAAGTCGCTACGCCACTGGCCGGTACGCCACACCTGCTCGTATACGCGAGCACGTAGCTGTATCATCCTTAAGTTTGTATTACTATACTACTATTACTACTACCTACCATTCCAAAACGAGCCGAGGCAGAGAACTCCGGTTTGTGTGTTCTGGAGGTATCCAAAAGGACGTAAAATTTGATATAGAGTTGCATTTAAAATTCAAAAACTTTTTAGTAAAAATTTTCTGTGGTTTTCCTAAACGTCCAAAAATTTGTCAAATAAAACAGTATTTATTTTTTATTATTTTTTACTGTTATAATAATAAATGCATTTGTTAATGAGATCTGTTTCCTGGAAAAAAATAACATTTCACCAGTTTAAGAAGCTGCAGCGCCCAATTGTTTAATTTAGGCTCAAATTTCAAGTAACCCGGCTAAAACCACTGCAAGTTTTATTATACTTTATTCCATTTCCATACCTCTAATTAGGTAATATAAGTTATATATTATTACGGTTTTAGGAAGTGTAATTTGTGCATAAAATATATACAAAAAAAGCATTGCCTACTCTATAACAATAATTGAATATCTGGTCCAGTTCGTCTTATGGGGTGCCTTTGTATCGCTTTTACGGACCTTATGGAAACCAAAAGCAGTGTTTTTGTATGAGAGCGACACATATTATTAAAAATAGTATTGAAACAAAAGGAAAACATGACTCCACATGACTGTAATCAGCAAATCGCTGCCACACGATATAATGGTTAAAATCGCAAGCGGATGGGGTGTGTTGATATAGAAATTGCTGATATGGGTATTCATAGAAACTATCGATTTTCCTTTTCGGGGTTCGGAACAGAACTAGATGCAGACACTTAAAATGAATGCACAGGCAGGCATTGCGTGCTTTGCAGACTCGAAATGTGTAAAAAAGTTAAAGTTTTCCAGTCAAATTAAAAAGTGATCTTTTACAGGATATGAAGCGGATAACCAATTTCTATGACGATGTGTTACATGAGTTAAAAAAAATCGTCGCGTGGATCTTATCTACTGCAGTACAAAAAGTTTTAGTGTTTGAGTTACTTTACCTCGGATTTAAACAAACTGTTTATGTAGATATTGATGTAAACACATATCCATTAATATTCCATTCAAATAAATATCCTAAAATAATATTTCGCTATTATTTGTTAAATTTTAAATTAATATTCAGTTTACCAATGATGTAATGTTTAGATATTTATCGGTATGGGTGCAAGTGTTTAGATTGGTACAATTTGGTTTATAAGATGATAAAAAAGAATAAAACTTCCCAAGCAATACCTCTATTTGATTTTTCATGCTTTTCCACCTATAGTAGGCGTTTTTAAAGAAAATCCTACTAATTGAAATTTAGAAAACAAACACACGCAGTACGTGTGTTTGTTCTGTTTTGTTTTCGCTGTGTATTTTTGTTTCGAATTTTTCATTTTCTAAATATGGCTGAATTCAAGTGTGACAATTGCCGTAAAGAGTTTTCAGAGAAAGACAAATACAATAAACTTCGTTGTAGTGGCGAGTGTAAACGATCTTTTTGCATGAATTGCACGGGCCTTGATAAGGCTACCACAAAAATCTTGATATTACAAAAATCAACCCACCTCCGACTTTTCTGCGCCCTGTGCGACTCCCCTAGTTTGAAATATCTCAACGTTAAAATCACAAAGGTATCTCAAAATTTGATTCCATATGAACTTTTTGATTCAGTCGCAAACCGTGTATCTCAATTGTCAAGTAGTGTACCGACAATTTCTGAAATGTATGACATTTTAGTGAAGAGTGAATCCAGGTGGGATCTCATGGAGAAAAAAATTGACGATATCCATAATCTCTCGAGGGAGTTTTCCGCTTACAAACCAGATATGTTATTAAAGTCTCTAAGGAATATGGAACAGAATATTTTCAATATTTCCCAAATCCTCTTCAACAATGCCGAAGAAGTGATAAAAATCCAAGTACAGGACTCCTCTTCAATTGAATTAAAAGCAGGTATTGCTAACATTAAGAGCAACCTAACTTGTGTAACTGACTTGGTAAAGGAGTTATACTCCAAATATGAAAGCCAACATAAGTGTAAGCATATCAAAAATACATACCCTACCACCATACCCTTGCCTACACCAACTATGGAAACTACCTGCTCCACCGCCTCTACACAAACTGAGGTAACACCTACGGATATTCCCAGTACTACTGAAGGCTCCAGCAAGCTGGCTTGTAATAATACACAACGGTGGCACTATGTAGTCGTAAGAAATCTTCCTGCAGGGTTTATGCCTAACAACATAGTTCACTACGTTAAGGAAAAGCTTGGGACTACAGAGTTTATTCGATGCTACCACCTAATCAATCATATCTCAAATATTGATTTTAAAATTGGAACTCAGTCAAAAAAGTCAGCTGAAAAGCTTTTAGACAGCAATCTATGGCCACATGGCGTAGTAATAAAACGGTCAGCTGTATCCGAACTTACAGAAAAATCTACACCGAACCTCCCACCTCCCTCCACACCGAAAAAACTGCCCACCAACTCGAGCTCCGTCAGTTCACTGGTTGTCTCCTCTCCAATTTCTCAAAAGGGCACTATAATATCTTCTGACAAAGAGGCCATTGCTGCCTGCAAAGCAAATGTCTTGTTGAGCGACAACTGCTACAGTCTTTCCAAGAAAGCTCCTACTGACCAAGAACCTATTTTTGATCCAATGTCTCCCCCAACAGTGAAGCTTACGCGAACCGAAAAAAGTTCTGATAACCGTTTCCTCATGTCTAGACTAAGAGAACCAGCCATTTTAAAGGCCTTCAAGTTATATCTCGCCTTCCTGCACGACCAACCTGCGCCAATTCACTTTGAAGGGTTTACAAATACAAGCACCAGGCTGTTTTTGGCTTCTGAAGGCATTCCTATAGATTATAGAACCCTACATAAGATATATTTCGATTTTCATGCTGCTTACGGATTTAACGCAGCAGAAGTGGAAGCGGATCTTGCAGCCTATGGATCCTACATATCTTCGGAGAGATCGATTCATCTTCAGAGGACCAGAGAATGCCATAAAAACTATTTTACCAGCAATTCTCCCAAAAAAAATTTTTAGAAAACACGACGTGTCCTGAGGAACTAGATTCCTCAAAACTTCCTGTTGTTACTAGTCTTAATATGGTTCTAATTAATATTGCTTCTCTAAGAAATAAAACTGACGAGTTGTACCTATTTTTGGAAGAATTGGAGTTCCCCCAACTTGTTGCAATTACTGAGCACTGGCTGAATCTAAACGAACCCTTTTATATTGAGAGGTATACCACAGTAGCTAGATATGACAGAAAAAACTCAGCTCATGGGGGAACACTGATTCTATCCCTAAATGGAGATTTCATGTCGGTATCTAAATATGATCATTTGTTAGCGGATAGCTCTTTTGAATTCTCTATAGTATATAATCAAAACCTTGATCTTTATGTAATTTGTATTTATAGATCACCAAACTCTGATGTACAATCATTTTTAAATAGCCTGGTAAGTTTGCTAGACAGCCTACCGATTAAAGGTAAAAAAATTCTATGCGGGGACTTTAATATTGACTATGCTACTGTTTGTGCCATCCAGAAATATCTAATTTCTATATTCGACTCTTTCGGTCTTTCAATGCATGTATCCTCGCCAACTAGAATTTCAAAAAACTCTTCTTCTATCATCGATTACATGGCGTCTGATTTTTCTCCATCAGAGGTGCAATCACAGGTCTATAACTCAGGTCTTTCCGATTACGAGGCGGTAATTTCCAGGTTTAGGTTACCTATTAGGCCCTTACCAAGATCTCGCCTTCGGGGCAGAATTTTCTCGGCCGCAAATTTCTCAGTATTTCATAATATTTGCTTTAATACCAATTGGAATTTTGAATCTGATAATGTCAACACAAACTTCAGAACTTTTTTAAATAAAACTTTAAGTGCTTTTAACAAGGCCTTCCCGCTTAAGAATATCAAACCTAAGCGGCATAAACCGTGGACCACGAAAGGAATACGAATTTCTGCTAAAAATATGCGCTCGCTCTCATATATAAAAAAATTCACCGACTCCTTTCTTATTCTCGACTATATCTCTAATTATAGGAGGATCTACACTACTCTTATTAAGTCAGCAAAAAAATTACACTACCGAAAACGTCTAACAAACTCTAATAACGTTTCAAAAGAAACCTGGTCCATCATCAATAACCTCAGAAACAAATCAAACCCTGTGACTCAGATCTTGCCAGGGGCTAATGATCTAAATGATTATTTTATTAATGTAAGCAAAAATGTTACCTCTAGTATCTCGCCAAGTTTGGACCCTCTTTCGTTTCTCCCTCCTTCAAAAAATTTAGCTGATAGCTTTTTCTTAAGTCCCGTTAGCAACACTGAACTATTGAAGGTAATACATAATATCAAAAGTAAATCTTCGTGTAGCACTGATGGCCTATCAATTAGAATAT
The DNA here is from genome assembly GCA_030620095.1 of Kuschelorhynchus macadamiae. Lineage (NCBI taxonomy): Eukaryota > Metazoa > Arthropoda > Insecta > Coleoptera > Curculionidae > Kuschelorhynchus > Kuschelorhynchus macadamiae. Next base: position 2,578,224 of record JAUTXW010002753.1, on the reverse strand, counting down.
TCCTGAACTTGCCACTTCCAGTCATAGAGGCCCTTACAACATTAATAAATGAGTCCTTTATAAAAGGTGTATTCCCTGATTGCCTTAAAACAGCTATAATTATTCCACTTCATAAAGGCGGCGAAAAAACTAACTCTTGCAATTATCGCCCAATTGCACTACTACCAGTGCTATCAAAAATCATCGAAAGGCTACTGAAGAACCGTCTTATGCCATTTCTCCTGAAATATCAGATAATATCCCCGGAGCAGTTCGGATTTCTACCCAACAAGTGCACCAGTGACGCCATGTTCACGTTGCTTAGAGGCGTCTACTTATCTCTCAATAACAACCACCCAACTGCCTCAGTTTTTTGTGACTATGCGAAAGCCTTTGATTGTGTTAGTCATGAAATTCTGATAAACAAACTAAATTTTTATGGAATTCGTGGTACTTCTTTAAATTGGTTCAAATCTTATCTTGGAAAAAGGCAACAACTTGTAAGGGCTAATGGTTCCGATTCTGATTGTAAGTTGATTACAAGTGGAGTCCCTCAAGGTTCAGTCTTGGGACCTATTCTTTTTTTGTTATACATTAATGATATCACGAACCTTAAAATTAATGGAAGAATCTCCCTTTTTGTTGATGACACAAGCATAACATGGAGTGATTTTGATACAACGTCTTTACACTCTAGTATCTCCAAAGACTTGGTTATAATTAAGGCTTGGTCCGATTCCAATATGTTTTGTTTTAACGTCGATAAAACGGTGGCGTTATCTTATAAGGGAACTTTACAACCACTTCAGGTACATAACAGCAATATTGAATACGTAGAGTCGGTTAAATTCCTGGGTTTAAATATAAATAGCAACCTAAAATGGTCTAATCATATTGACACCTTAACTAAAAAACTTTCTACCGCCTGCTTCGCCATTCGATCAGTTTCAAAAGAACTAGACGTTCCTTCTGCCAGACTTACTTATTTCTCTTTATTTGAATCCCACCTCCGCTATGGCCTTCCCTTTTGGGGCTGCTGTACCACCGAGCAATTTCGTAGTATTTTTATGCTTCAAAAGAGAGCCATTCGTTATTTGTTTGGTCTAAATAATAGAGCTCACTGCCAATACTATTTCAAAAAACATGAAATATTAACACTTCCTGCATTATTTATTTTGGAAACGGTATGTTTGCTGAGAAAACATATAAACACCCTCCCAGAAAGGCCACAACATGTATACCCTACCAGAAACTCTAGGCATGATATTTATCTTCCCATTCCTTCCACAGAATTAATAAAAAAATCAATTATTTACAACGCCATAAAACTTTACAACAATCTGCCAGTACATTTAAAATCTATCCCTATGCTTGCACAATTTCGAAAAAACACCAAAGCATACCTCATTGAGAGACCATTTTACAGCGTTAATGATTTTTTTTCAGTGAGTAAGTCTCTTTAAATTGTCACTAAACTCGCTTGTTTACTTAAATCTTTTGTGAGTCATGCCCTAACTCGTAGCATAGAATTTTGTAAATCATTATATAGGGAAAAGAACTGTCGAACATTCACTTAAAACTTAATTATTTTTGTTAGGTATTGGATTAAAAACAATTTAATTCTTTTTGTATACTACATTCTACACTAGTTCAATATACCTTCTGTTTAACATCACAATTATTTGTATAACTATAATAACATAGAGTTTAAGGTCGCATAGTTGCAATTTTGATTTCAATGTCATCGAAATTATTCACCTCGTACATGTGTGTTTGTTTACTTTTATAAGGTTATCATGATTCATTTACTGTTTGCAATGTTATGTTATATTCTAACGTGTGTTTTACGATTTGGTAAATTGATAATTTACATTTTTAAAAAAAAGCACTGACCTGTCGAAATTATTTTCGATTAATGTTTTGATATGTCTTATTTTTAGGTATATTTTGCTTTGTCCATAAAATTGTAAAATTTTTCTGCGGCAATAAAGCATACTTTTGTTTGTTTGTTTGTTTGTATTTCGATCAAAAGAAATCCCGACAGCCATATTTAATCAACTGCCGTTTTTTTTTGTTGCCCACTATTTTTATTTCGCTGAAAACATACCTTGTGTCTGTAGGAGGTAGAAGAGAAGAATTTGGTCCTAATTCGTTCAGCTCAATGGCAAATCTAGTAAAGCCGTAGTAATGTTCGTGGTTTTCTGGTAAATTGCCAGCCCGCCATATACATCTCGCAGACGGGGCAACACCGCAATATAAGGATTCCGACCATTTGCCAAACAATCGACGAACAGGCCTTCCTGCTTCATCATATACCGCTCCAACAACCTACAAAGTATAATTTTACCATCGCCATAGAAGAAATGATAATCCACCTATACTGCCACAACTGAAAACACTAACTGTTATTATATCTACATGTTTTAATATTTTTATTTGGACAGATCTATCGCAAAAGTGGATCTCTAAAAAACTGCCAAATAATTACCACCAAAACGGTTTGTAGTAAATGTACTGGGTGTTTCAAATTCGATGCTCATCATGGGGATCTTCTAAACCGTAAGAGCTAGATGGGTAGTTTAAATTTGGCAAAGTTGCGCATTTTAGAGCCCAATCGAATGCCGCTGAGAAAATAAAAATATTCCGAACCATTTCGAAGAAATCCGAAAAAAACCGAAATTGACGATTTTTGAATGTATTTTTTTGCGACTTTTATTTTGGCAGATAAAAAAAACTAAGACCACATTCTTATTGTAGTTTTTTCTCCTCTACAAAATGGCGTTGTCAGATTTTTAATCCGACGTTTCGTCCTTCGTGGCCCATCATCAACTTTCTAAATTTAAATACGGACCTGGATTTTTTTTTTTACTTTTTTAAAAGCATTTTTAATTCTGATTAAAATGATATGTAACACGTGTGTGAAATAGTTTTAGATAGTGGAAAAAAAGCTAATTAATAATATAAAATAAGGTGGCCATGGATTTTTCTCAAGTATTTCATTAAATTTAATAATTTTATAATATTGTTAATCTAGTTTACTTTATAAAAAAAATAGTAACAAAGAAAAAAATTACCTATTTTTAAAATAAAATAGTAACAAAAGTCTAATAGTAACAATTTATTTTATGTTAATAAATAAAAATAATGATTTAAATGAGGTGTTCAAACAAATTTCCTTGTTGTTGGATGCACATTTGAATGCGCGCAGGAACTTTATTTATAGCTCGCTGGATCATGCGGCCTGGCACTCTCTCCATTGTGCGTTCTAACGATTGTCTTAAAAGATTAATGTCGTTTGGTGGAGTTTTATAAACCAAGTCTTTTAAATGACCCCACAGAAAAAAGTCATGGGGAGCCAAGTCCGGGCTTCTCGCTGGCCATAAAACAACTCCTCTATTACCTATCCATTTTCAGGGAAAACTGTATTTAGGTAATTAGTGACGATACCCGCGTTATGAGCTGGAGCTCCGTCCTGTTGCCACCACAGCTGCTGCAGTTCATTAAGCGGGTAGTCGTCAAGAAAGTCTAATATAGGACCTGTGAGCATCTCCAGGTAGCGCTGACCTGTTAGGGCTCCTTCAAACAAAATGGGCCCTAACAGTCTGTTCCGACACAGTCCACTCCATACATTAATAGAGTTTCTACCTTGGCCCCGGATTGGTATGTTCTCGCGAGGATTATTGATAGACCACACATGCTCGTTGTGTCTATTAAACATTCCACACGAGCTAAATGAGGATTCGTCAGTCCAAATGATCTTGTTTGTAATATCCGGATCTTCTTGCAATGCCAAATTAAGCCAATTACAAAAATTTAGTCGCCTTTCTGGATCACCGGGCATCAAAAACTGACTTGTGTGGATTTTAAAGGGCCTATAATGGGCGGCTTTTAATGTTCTCCACACTTTCACGTGGGGCATATTATTTAAATCCCTGCCAATCTGCCTGGTCGAAATTCTTGGATTTTCATTAACCTAGAATCAAATTAATCAAATCAATCAAAATTAAAGCTAACCATTGTTGTAAACGAATAGGTATCTTTTGCTTGAATTCATTGCGAACATTGCCGTTCCAGGATAATAAACTTACAGAATTTAACACAGCGTTTATTTCTTCTTCAGTAGTCCGCAATCCATAATTATTTCTTTTCTTAGCAAAATTTCCTTCATGTCGTAATTGCCTTTCAATTCTGTTAAAAATTGTATAATGCGGCTGGGGCCGTTCGGGGTACTCAATCAAATATCTTTCACTTGCGGCTATGCTGTTTCGATTCTCAAGGTAGTAAATACGAAGCATATCACATTTATCTGAATTTGAAAATATCATTTTTCTTTTAAAAAGTAGACTTTTTAATAAAATTATTAAATTATTGATAATATTTGAAAATGGTTTCCAAGCGCAAGAAAAATAAGAATCATAAATGTCAGAAATCCATGGCCACCTTATTTTATATTATTAATTAGCTTTTTTTCCACTATCTAAAACTATTTCACACACGTGTTACATATCATTTTAATCAGAATTAAAAATGCTTTTAAAAAAGTAAAAAAAAAATCCAGGTCCGTATTTAAATTTAGAAAGTTGATGATAGGCCACGAAGGACGAAACGTCGGATTAAAAATCTGATAACGCCATTTTGTAGAGGAGAGAAAACTACAATAAGAATGTGGTCTTAGTTTTTTTTTATCTGCCAAAATAAAGTCGCAAAAAAATAAATTCAAAAATCGTCAATTTCGGTTTTTTTCGGATTTCTTCGAAATGGTTCGGAATATTTTTATTTTCTCAGCGGCATTCGATTGGGCTCTAAAATGCGCAACTTTGCCAAATTTAAACTACCCATCTAGCTCTTACGGTTTAGAAGATCCCAATGATGAGCATCGAATTTGAAACACCCGGTACAAATTATGACTATTCATTCAATATTATATATAATATTCAAGCTTAAACCACTATGAAAAATGTCATATAGGGCAAGAATCTATAAAGAAAAAAACTATTAGCATTAATCGATTAAGAAAAAAGAAAGGCAGTTTGTTCACCTAATTATCGTTGAACGATTATGTTACTGAAGTTTTATCTAGCCGCAAGTATCAACGGCGATTTATGGGACATATACCGTATACCGTTTCTTAGTAATTCGTAAGAACTTTTATTTTTTTAATAGAATACCCTGTCTTTTGTTATATTTTCCGATTATACTAATTCTTTTAACGGTGTCTCCTAAGATACGTTTAAATTTTAAAATCAACGGTTTTCAGTAAAGGGCCATTTTTGAAAATTTATTAGTGTTAACTTAAAACGGAAACCGGTATTTAAATACCAGTCGAGTTTTGTCAACTTCGAATTCGAAATAACGGATTCCTTGAATTCATTATTTTAATGAAACTGGGTTATGGCAAAGTTTACTGAATATAATACAAGTTCCCGCACTTCGACGAGAATTCCGGTCTACCTATACCATTCCCTTCGCCGCAGCGCACAGTGGTTCAAGGAGTGGAAAAAATACTCTGTAGGAAGTGTGAAAGAAATTAACATTTTTATCGCTAATAGATGCCTGAATATCCCTAGTAAAAAAATGTAAAAGAATTTTTCAAAATTTTGTTTTAATTAAAAAAATAGTAGCCATTCGATTAAAAATTTGTATGAATTATATCTCAAGGTTTATTTAGAATATTTATACCCCATTAGTATACTTGTAGAAACTACTGCGGCTTAATGAAATATATATATATATATATATATATATATATATATATATATATATATATATATAAAAAATAATATTAAGATATTTCGTCTTTGCGTCAACATGCGTCAGGCCAAAAAATACGTATACGTGTACCTTATCTCTTAAACTAAATTCCTAAATAATATTTTGCTGCTCTTATCTGCGACTGTTATCACAAAAAATGTTTTTGTGTTTATTTGTATAGGTACAGATTTATCGGTTTACAGAAAGTATTAATGGTAAATTAGTCTAGTGTACCTCTTGACAAAGTAGAGTCGGTGTTTTAAAAATAATTTTTATTTGGTGTGATGGAGAGTATATTAATACCCTACTTGGAATTAGTGGAAGTTGTACTTTCAAGTGACCGGGATGGAGTTAAATGCTTTGAAAATATTACACGCAATTATCACGAGATGTCTGACCAGCTTTTAGAAGAATTAAAAAATAAATTAATTCGAAATTTTTTACCTAATTTTTCACGAAGATGGCAAGCAGCCTCACGCAATAAAGACAGATTTTTAAAGCAGAATGAAGAGTGGCTAAGAGGGTCTTTCTCAGTTAATGTGGATTCATCGTTAATTCCTATGGATGTTGATGAACCCGGACCTTCATCACGTCCTGTTGGGCGCAAAGAAAAACCATTTGACGAATGCTGCCAGCGTACTAAACGTTATAAAGTTAAAAAGTTGCTTGAAAACTGTTCTAAGGAGTTAATTGTGGCAGCAGCTAACGAAGCTACAGGAACTTCAAAATCTCCAAGCTTTACACCCGAGAAAGCACTTAGCTTGCTGCTAGATGCTTCTTTATCGAAGCACCAATATCAAATCATTAGAAAAGCAACATTAGAAATAGACTTTGATATTTTCTCATCATATCATAAGGTATTAGAAGCGAAAAAAGAATGTTACCCTTCTGAAGTCGAGATAACTCAAAGCTGCGCAACAGTTAAATTACAAACACTTTTAAATCATACAGCCACTAGAATTATGCAAAGTAAAAGTGAGGAAGATGTATGTGCAATGGGATCAGAATTAACTTTAATATCAAAGTGGGGATGTGATGGTTCATCTGGCCACAGTGAGTATAAGCAAACATTTGAGGAAGAAAATGCTTCCGACGCTAGCATGTTTTTAACATCTTTGGTTCCTCTTTGCTTACATGAGAAAGGAGACAGGTCATTAGTTTATTGGAAAAATCCAAGACCTTCTTCAACAAGATATTGTCGGCCTATTCGGTTTGAATTTATAAAGGAAACGCCTGAAAGTACTACAAGGGAAATATCAAGAATTAACACGGAAATAGAAACTCTAACTCACATAAAAGAAAAATCATACAAAATACACCACGAACTTTTGTTTACCATGATTGATGGCAAAATTTCAAACACAGTAAGTAACACTTCATCTATGGTTTGTAATATATGCCAAGCGAAGCCATCTGAAATGAACAAATTATTGTTACTAAAAACTAAACCTAAAAATATTCAGGTTATAAACTGGGGAATGTCACCTTTACATGCTCGAATAAAGTTTATGGAGTGTCTTCTTCATATAGCCTATAATAAATCATTTCAACAATGGAGGACAAATGCGGATACGAAAAAACAAAGAGAAGAAACAAAAAAGGGGATTCAAGATGAATTTTGGCGAAGGATCGGTTTAAAAATCGATGTAGTGAAACAGGGCATGGGTACGACTAACGACGGAAATACGTCAAGAAGGTTTTTTAGTGATCCTAGTCTTACTGCAGATATAACAGGAGTAAATGAACATTTGATTCGTCGATTTACAGTGATTTTGCCAGCCATTAACTCTGGTGTGCATATTGACCCAGACATATTTGGTAAATATTGACAGGAGACAGCGAATTTGTATGTGGAACTGTATGGGTGGTATTACATGCCAGTCACGGTCCATAAAATATTAACACACGGAGAAGAAATTATAGCAGCTGCAGTACTCCCTATAGGGATGCTAACAGAGGAAGCACAAGAAGCGCGAAATAAAGATTATCGCGCTTATCGCCAAAATCATTCTAGAAAATGTTCACGTGTCCAATCAAATACAGATGTCATGAACTTTCTCTTAGCTTCTTCTGATCCGTATTTGTCAGGACTAAGGGCAGAACCTATAACAAAAGAAGAAACTAATAAGAAACTAAACCATGAACTGTGGGATGAGGTGAAATCTTTATTTTATGGAAATATTTAATTACTTTATATTCATTTAATTTTTTTTAAATTTGGTAATAAGTTACTTTTCAATTATTATTAAACAAAAGTATTATTTTGTTTCGTTTTAATAGTCTTTAAAAAATTGTTTTACAGTGATGTTATTATGCATTAGATTATAAGATCCTAATTTATTGTTGATGATGTTCTCTTAAAAAATTATATTTAATTTGTTCTAACATACATAGGCAATATCATTTTTTTTGTTACTTTTTAGTTTTGTATCTATAGCTTCTTTAGGTAAATGGCAAATTAGATGTTCCTATATGCTACTGTTGTTTTTTACGAAAGCGATTATCAATAAATTTAATGTTATGTTCATGGCGACTTTAGTTCATTTCAATGTTGATTTTCCAGTGGTATTTATACTCTTTATTTTTAACAGGGCTTAATAAATACTGATCAGCTGTAAAACTATACATATATTTCAAATACCATTTTGATCTTTTCAGATATAATCTCATATTCAGCCTACCATATAAAGCAAAATAGTCCATCTATCAAAATTTGACAGTTACAAACAAATTAAAAGTTTTTCAATACATCCAAAATAAAGTACTTACACCTCTTATTATGTGCACCAAATATCATTCAAATATCATTTATCATTTGGAAATTATTAAATTATTTCCGTATTACCATATACCCTGAACCACTGTGCAGCGGGTTCTCGGCAGTCCACCGAGAATTCTAAATATTCCTCACTATCAAAATCGAATATTTTTTGGAGGTGATTTTTTTCAATCCCCAAAGGTAAATTCCATAATTTTCTTATTCCTTAAAACGTGTTTTGTATACGTAAAGATAAGAACTTCAAAATTGTGTGAAAATGGATCACGAAGAGAAATTTTCAGCAGCTACCATATATTCTAAGTTTAATAATAATAATTTTTGTTGGAGTTATCATAAATTTGGTCTCGGCACGCATTCGCAATTTTGCTTATGACAGGAGATTTTTGTGGAAGAAAAATTAAATTTATTTTCCTATCGATTTATGTTAGAAACTGTCGTACTTACGAAAAAATCATTAGGTGCGTCTTTGTTTAGGGTAGCCTTTCTTAATTTTTTACATTTACATATTTGCGAAACTTCTTTGCAATCGCAGAATGTCTAACAGTGTAAACTAGGGCTTGTTAAAAAACCCGTCAAAAAGTTGAAAGAATTTCAAAAAATAGCCTGCTCTCTAATTTTCCTGAGGTTCGAGTTAAAAATTAGCTGTAGTAAGCAGAGCCAATACAGAACTACTAAACAGCAGTTATTGGAATTCTACTTTCGTAGGCTAAATTATGTAAAAACTCCTAAATATTTTTATTATAAATAATATTAATGATACAATTATATTAAATCAGCTTCTTGATAACCTAAAGTTATATATATATATATAAAACTTTGTTTTATTTTTATAAAGCACGTGTCCGGGTGAAAATTTATAAAGTGCAGCAGCACCACTTTCAACCTTGTTATTTAAATTTTTATAAAAAAAAATTAAGTTTTAAATATAGTGTAAAATATTATACAGGGTGCTATATTTTTAAACATCTTGCATTTTAATGCATTTATTTACTTTTTTATTATTGATTTCTTGATAAAAGTTGGTGGTTCAAAAAAAATATTTTTGATAGTAATAAACTTTAGATAAGGATGTTCAAAAAAGTGGATTTCACTAACAATTTCAAAAAAATAAAATTTTTCTGACGATAGATTTAAGGGCCATAAAAAATCGTAAATATAAACTGAGTAAAATTTTTTATATTATAGTTATGGAGATATTTAAGGTCAAACAGCAAAACAAAAAAACATTTTTCTATTTAAATCTTTCTATAGCTATTACTAATATGACATAACTAATACTAAACCTTTATTTACGATTTTTTACGGCCGCGGCAGTCACAAAAATTTTAATTTTTGAAATACACTTTTTCGTATTTTTTTAATGCCCTGTATATCTGACTTAAAGTTGAATATTGTGAAAACTATTTTTTCGACAAACACACAAGTTTTATCAAGAAGAAAGTTTTACGAGAAATTGTTAATAAAAAAGTTTCCAATTTAGTGCAGACTTTTCCACGACATAATATCTAAATTAATTGTTTTCAAGTTATTATTAAAACTCTCACTTTTGCAATGTGAAGTCGTTCCTGTTCATCTTAGAACAAGTCGTATCCACCATACTAATATTTGGGCTCAAAAAAATATAGCAAATAATACATTATCTCAAAAATAGCTACGCCACTGGTAAGCTTCGCGAAGATATCTGACAGCGTTGCAATTTTCACCGCAAACTATTCTTTATGCGATCAGTCCGTCTTTTTTCCACTCATACACAACAACAAATTGATGTTTGATTCTATTTATTCCTTTTTTATGAATGAAATGCTGGGTCTATTTCTTTTTGACGTCATTGGTAAAAACATAATTTCGGCGAAATCTATTTTCTGTCTGTCTGTTAGTTTATGTGATAAATTTCAAAGGAATAATTGTGCTATCGAGTTTAAATTTGGTATACAGGTAGTAATCCATATGGTATTGAGTAAAATCGGTTGAGAAGAAGGGGGTGAAGTGGGGGATTAATTGATAAAAAAACAACAATTTGTTGTTAATAATTCAGTAATATGCCTTTTTATGAGTTATGGGGTACTCAGATTTGAATCATAACACTTTGGTAAATAATAAGGGATAAGGGAAATAACAAATGAATAGCCTAGATGAAAAAGGGCCCATCCGTGCAGTTTGTCCAAATCCGGAATTTTCCCAATTCCGAATCTTTATCGAAATCCGCATATGACCAGTAAAAAAAAGGCCCACTAAACGTATTGAAAGCGTAGCAAAATCAGCTGTGTTTCTTTCGCTTAGTAAAACAACGGCCCATTTGCTGCATTTGGGCCTTTCTTTCGACAAGTTAATATACAGGAAATTTTGTAAACATAACCGTAAAGCCAAAGTGTCAGTGTCAGTGTTTTTATGTTTTCATGTAATAATGGATAATAATTCAGAGAACGAGGAGGCAAGTATAATAAAATTAAAGAGAAAAAGGAATATAGACCAGTGGAAAAGTGTAAAAAATAAAAAGTTAAAAGCGAGAGGATTAGAGTATACTTCTAAAAAAGGAGAAAAAGCCGCTAGAAGAACAGGCGAAAAATGCAGGTAAGGCATAATAAATTTTATTAAATATGTTAGGTATAAAGCTCATGACCTTTTTAGATGTAAACGAAAATGCTTATAATCATTTTCTGCAGAAGAAATGACTCGTATATTGCAAAACTTCAATGAAATTGGGGACCACGTAGCTCAAAATGTCTACCTACAAGCCCTTATTACATTTTCGCCAGTAAATCAGAAAAGAAGGGGTGTGTTTAAAAGAAAGTTCAATTTCTGCTATAAAGTGCATGTCGGTGAGAAAGTGCTGCCTGTTTGCCGTGAAGGATTTGCTAGTTTGCATGGAATTGGGTCCAAAAGGGTGCGAAATATTAGTGCGTCCAAGACTGTAGCTGCGATACCCACTGATAGTCGTGGGGTGCATAAAAACAGAAAAAATAAACTATCCGGTACCATTGTTCAAAATGTTGATGCACATATACAAAGTTTTCCATATTATATTGTACACTATGGACCGAGCGGTGAGCGAAGAAGGTATCTGTCTTCGGAACTCAGTGTTTTAAAAATGTACGAAATGTTTTTGGAAAAACATTACCCAGAAGTTCTTCAAGATGCTAAACAAAATGAACGCAACCTACAAAAATTAAAATGTGAAGTGAAATATTCTTTTTATCTGCAGTATTTCCGTGATAACTACAACTACACATTTGGTCGCCCTCGTTCAGATGTTTGTACAACTTGTTCCGAAATGGAAGCCAAAATTTGTGGGGAAAAAAATGGGGCATTAAAAAGAAGTTTGCAAACTGATCTCCAACTGCATAAAATGAAGGCAAAGCTTTTCTATACTAAGATAAAAAAATGTCTTTTAGATTCTAAAGAAAATGAGGATACCGAAGTTCTCTGTTTTGACTTCAAGCAGAACATACCCTGCCCACATATGTCTACTTCTGACGTATTCTATAAAAGACAGCTTTGGATGTACTGTATGTCCATTTACTCTGGAAAAAAATCAAAAAGTATTATGTATACTTGGACAGAAAATACAAGCGCAAAGCGGGGTTGTAATGAAGTAATCTCTGTACTTAGTCATTACATAAACGCATTCTTGCCTAGCACCGTAAAAAAACTGTATGTATTTACTGATGGTTGCAGAGGACAAAATCATAATCAAAATATGCTGAAGTTTTGGCAGGCGTTGGTACTAAATGGTAAGTTTGAAAACATCCAACATTTTTTTCCACAACGAGGCCACAGTTTCTTACCATGTGACAGGCATTTTGCTATAATAGAGAAAATGCAAAGAAAAGGAGAAATAGTCAAATCGCCTTCAGACTGGAACAGTATCATAAGTAGCAAGTTTACCGTTGTCGAGCTTAAAAGAAATATGGTGAAAGACTTTGTAAACGGATTATCAGAACCGTTTTTTAAAAAAACTTTTACCACAAATAAGTTGAAGTTCCAAATAACAAAGTATAAGTTTTTTGAGTTTAAATCTGAATCAAAAGATTTAATGTTTGGCAGCTTTTCGTTAAATAATGTAAATCCCGATGTTTTCCGCCTTTTGAAACCTGGTGTTGGATTTGTCCCTATACCCGAAAAGCTAGCTTACACTGGTGATTTACCTATTAATGCTCCAAAGTTGCAAAATATTAAGGAACTTTGCAAGTTTTTGAAAGATGAAAAGGCCATCGCATTTTATGATTCCTTGACTGGCGCTACATGTGCACACGAGAATGAACTGGAGGATTGTTAGTTTTTTAAGAATATTTGAAGAATATTTTATTATTATGTATTAAACAGTAGTTTTGAACGTTATTTTGTCAAATAAAAATGGTTTCTTTCCGAATTTGTTAGTTATTATCTTCTTTTTCCTCTATAGCAACTGCTACATTACGAACTGGAAGAAAAAGGGCCCAATTTTTTATATTTCTAAGTCTGTTTTTTCCTGTGAATACATATTTTTTTAAATCGTTTTTATGGAATTACATTTGAAAAATATATCACTTATGTGTGTTATTCAGATTTGTTAAGTTTCAATTTTTCTACTACAAAAAACAGTTTTTTGTCTCTCCTGAAAAATTTGATTTTTAAAAAATGGGCCCTTTTTCATCTAAGCTATTCAAATATAAAAGAGTTTTGTCTTGTTCTTGCAGCAAGAACAAGACAAGAACAAGAAATTTGCAAGAGTCTTGTGAAACACTACATATGCAACTTAAGTCCAATTTGAAAAAAATGTCTATCAGCGAAATTCAAACCACATCAACTTGAAATGGTGAATATACAGGGTGTCCCATGAAATTTTGACTAGGGAATATCTCAGTGTCATTCATAAGATACATGGTCTTAGCATAGCTTTGATCACACACTTCAGCTCACAGTTCACAAAGCCATAGCAAACCAAACTTCTTTTCTTTTTTAATCAGACACCCAGTGCATTTGTTGTATTTTAGAAAGTTTATTCGAAAAGCGGTTGGGTAATATCATATTTTATCCTATATTTACTTATACATGGTTTCATTGGTTTCCAAGTTGTCCATGCATACTTCAGAATGTGTACTCTTTAGCAACCTGTGTAAGCTAAACCAAAAAATATGGTGTTTTTGAATTGGCCTTTAAATAAACTTAACAAAATAAAGCGAATATACTTTGTGTCTTATTAAAAATAGAAATATTGGTTTACTACGGTTTTGTGAGCTACCCTGTATGATCAAAGTTATGTTTAAATTATGCACCTCACGGATCGCATAGAAAGTCCTTAAGACACTATGTCCATTTTCGAACACCAGCCGGGATGTACTCTGTTATAAACAAATAATATTAAGAACTCATTGCTCACACTGTTATAAGTTTTATAGTTTACCAATAAAAAAACTTAAAACAAAAAGGAACATGCTTTTGTATTACCGGCTTAATTTAGCTAAAACTTCTACTCTCCATTAAAAATCAATATTCCAGGAAGGGAAATATTTACGTATTCGGACACCAGAAAGTACCTTTCGTAAACGTTAGAAAAATCTCCGCTATTGCATTATGACATGGCAATGTTTGTTATAAACATATAATATTATACCATTTATAAATAAAACAATGTAAAAAATGGTGATGCTTTTCGACTGTTATATTTTTCTTTTCTCCATCTCGTACGAGTAGTCACGTCCATAGAACAGATTTTTTAAACATCAAATTAATTTCCCTAAATTTTTATTTCAATTAATGACTGTCGGATACTAGTAATAAATATTAAACTTTATTAGTATTATTATTTTACAATCGAACACCGCCTTCCCCACAATATGCAACTGAGGAGAAAACGATTACATTTTTTATTTTATTGCTCTAATCTCCCCTGGAAGTTTTTCGTTTAAGGTGGCACGGGCTTTGTCCCAGTCGGCAGGCTTGTCTAGCCCGTTCGACAAAGTTCTAACTCGGAGTGAAGGAACTTATATATTATATTCAGTAAACTTTGGTTATGGGGACTGAGAAGAACGTTGCAGTAAGTCGGTGAAATATTTAATGATAAATATCCTAATGGAAATCCAAGAGCAAAGTCTATTGTGTGCAAAATTCAATGCAATTACATTTTCCGATTCTACTAACTATTCTAAAGATGTTTCATAAGATACATTTGACTCAAAGGTGTTTGAGTAAAAGATCATTTTTTAAATACCTAATAAAAATACTAAATACCTAATAAAAATACTAAATACCTAATAAAAATACTAAATACCTAATCGAAATACTAATTGAAGCAAAAAAAGTTCATTTTTAAAAATTCATACTAAGTGCTTAAAGGGTTGTCCATTTGCTTGTTGACGGGGAGCTAAATATTGCGGAAAGGCATTCAAAACGTTAAAAATGCGGTTAATTTGTTCGATATTTCTACATTCGTTGTCTCAGATCCTCCAGGTATAATTTGATTACTTCATGATACGCCTTCAGAGAACTATTAAATATTTTTTGAAAAATATCATTTTAAACCTTTAATTATGTCTGCATTGCAGTTATTGAGGTGTTATTGTTTATTTTCAATTGACGAATAACGAGAAAAGTATTGTTAACCAAAATACACTTTTATATTGTTCAAGTATAAATACAATAATTATTGAAATAGGGCGTCAACAAGTAAATAATATATGTAAATACCAATATGTGTTTTTATTAGTATTCTAGGACAAAAATATTGTAAGGATTAATGCTTCAAAATTAAATCAAAATTAAATCAAATTATAGCCTAAATATTAAAACATTTTTCTTATGGTCATTAAAATTTTTTCAAAAAAACAGGTCGTATTTAAAAGTTTGACTCCTAGGAAAATAGAGAAAACTAATTTTAGTTATAAAATTAATATTATTAAATTAGCAAATTAAATTAATAAATATAACATTTTACAAGTTAAAACAGAAACACTGTTACTCAGTTTTAAATAAAATGTGTACGTACGTGTTTTTAAGTAGTTAACGAAATTTCCATTACATCTAGATTTAATATTTGATACAAACAACAGATTATCTTATATGACGTTAAATTTTACGAATATCAATATGTACTGTAATAAAATATGAAGACTAACATGTGATGTAAACAAAATCTTCAAATTGATTTTATATTATTAACAACGCGCTTCAATTTTTTTATATAAAAAAGAGCAAGATTAAATGCTTGACATCAGTAAATAAACTAAAAATCATATCTATACATTAATATTAAAAATAAAAGTACATAGAAGTAGCACAAAAAGCAAAATCATATTAATATTCAAATTTGAAACAAAAAAATGAAATAATTATATGATAATAGCGATTTTAATTGGTTTCTACGATAGACATGTATCTAAAAACTCGTTTGTGTAATATTAATATATTTTTAATTAGTTCTTTAAATATATGTGAGAAACAGAATATATACAATAGACAAAATAATTAATTATTGTGGAAATGAACGGAAAAAAGTAAGAAATGAAGTAATATTAAAACTTTATACGCTTTCTACTTCGTCATATGAATTACTTTCATCACCATCATCATTATCATCATCATCATCGGGGTTACTAATGCTAGTTATAGAAGGACATTTTAACAAAGCTAAAACGTCTACCGAAAAAGCGTTTTTAGACTTCTGAGTGTTTTGTCTAAAACTGTTTATAAGCGGGTCAGATGAGATCAGCAACATCCTAAGTAGATCTTTATTCGAGGCATTACGGGATATTTTTTGAGTGTTAAACTCCCTAAACCTTCGGCAATCTTTGTTACGGGCTTCTTGGGCTTCCTCCGATAGTTGTCCAATCGGCAAAATAAAATGTTTAATAATATCTGCCCCATGAACGAGAATTTTGTGCACCGTAACAGGCATGTAATACCAGGAATAAAGATCTAAGTAGAGTTGCCTAGAATCTGCTGCATATTTTTCAAACATGTCGATCTGAATTTCGTACCCAGATGACAAAGTTTGCAAAAGAACGCTGAACCTATGTATTAGAGTTTCATCCAAACCTGTTATATCTGCAGTTTTTTTTGGATTTAGAAAGAACTTTCTTGCCGTATTCTCATCATTAGTCGATCCAAACCCTGGTTTTGGCATATCTACAATTAAGCCCATTTCCACTTTAAATTTTTGTTGAATTTCAGATTTTCTTATTTTTATTTGATTTTTTTCTTCTTCGCCTTTCACCAGCCATTTCTGAATACAAAGCTTATAGCTAACATGCAACAAGCATTCAAAACACCTGATCCAAGCGTGCAATGTAGATATGCCAAAACCATAGTTAATACAACTTTTGGTGCCTATTTCCATATTCATAGTTTTGGGAGTGGCGCCACAGATATAACAAGTTTGAGATGATTTGGTGTTGCTCAGTGAATTGCAAACTTTACCATCGACCATGGTTAAATGCAGCTCGTGATGAATATTTATTTTCATGTTCTCAATTGTGATTTTAGTCGGCCTTAAACTTGCTATTTGGTTTTGAATTTGTTGTGTTTCCAATACTGTTCTATCATGAGTTTCCTTCTCAAAAAAAAATTTTATTGGACGGCACAATCTAGTCGAAGATGTCCTATTGTTTTGCCAAACGTATACCTATTGGTTATTTTGGGGATGTAGTTTAATAATTACAAAGGAGAAAATAAATAAGTATTCGTCGTTAGAGTTTGGGTTGTTAAATTTTTGTTTATATCTGCTGTGCCCGGAACTTCCGTCACAGCCCCATTTACTAACTAAATTAAAATTAGTAACCCCGGATGATACTAAACGATTTATTACTGGTTCTTGTACTATTGCAAGCCGTTTTGCGGTATGATCAAGCAAAGCTTGAAGAGAAATTTCAGCTCGTGTATCAGTGATTCTAATAAACTCGTCTGAAGGACAACAATCTGATTTTGCTTTTTGTAAACTATAATATGACGGATAAAGAATATGTCCTACATCTACTGCTCTTTTTCTCAATAAAATATAACTTTGTTTCGATAACTTACAGTCTACATACAATGCCAAAGCCTCCTCTTTGTTATACTGGCGCATAACATTTTTCCGCGTATCTTTCTCACGCCTTAAATGTTTAATAACTGTAGCGCGTTGAGGAGAAGCACTACTTAACTCCTTAACTATATTTGCGGCATCTCTACGTCCCGAATTTCTAATCGCTACTTGTGCAGCAAATGTTATTTCTTCGTAACTGGACTGGACAAGTAAATGCTCCACTTTTCGTTTCTTTGTCCTAAAGCAGCACGAATCTTGTATTGCCTCGTTTGGCCGTCCAGGAACTTGATTTTCTGAGTTTATCTCCTCTGCATTGCCGTCACTATCAGAATTACTATTTTCAAAAATCAAATCTTCTTTACTTAGCCAATTTTCGTAATTTTTTAAAAATACGTTTAATTTTCTTAAAGATCGTTCCCATCTCTCGCTAATATGTTGAGAAAACAGTTTTATATTTGTTTTCCATTCTTCTTCTATCTCTTTAGACACTATATGTAAATTTAGGGTCTCTTTTACAAAAGCAAGTAAGGTACTATTTCTGTTGACTTTAGCCGTCATTCGCCACTTTTCAAAAAATACGCGTCTTGATATAGTCCCCATGGTATCTGAATCAAATGAGAAAAAACCTCTTATCGCAAAAAAAACGCAAAAAAACTTTATGTACTTAAAACCGTAACAGAGTAACCTATTAATTTTTCCAAAAATAAGTTTGGAACATTTTGGTACAAGTACGATTTTATATCTACAAAACTAGGAAACTATAATTTTTTTACTTACTTTAGCAGCAATCACTAACATCAACAACACTTCTCTTAAATAATCAATAATCCCATTAAAAATTAATTTATTTGACATTTAAGTGTCAATACGTTATGTTATTATTGACAAGGGTCATATTTTCCAAAGCCTACTAGGCCATATTTTGAAATGTACCATAAATATAAAGATTAATACGACTACTATTTGCAAATGATATGTTTATTTATTTGTAATAAATAGAAATTTACTTATATATTAAAATGCTATTATGATATGGTTTATATAGGGTGTTTTACATTATTTTACCCTATCTAACATTAAATTTTTGACGGGTACTTTTTTCAAGCTAGTTTTGATAAACAGCCCTCTGTGCGAGCTGGCCATTCATTACTGCCCCTTTTCTCTATCCACCTTTGAAAAAAACACGTTGTAACGGGATTCTCGACTTCCCGAGCGTAATGCGAGGGCAGATCATCCTGCTGCAACCAGATGTCATTATTTGTTACTGCATTATCTAAAAAAACATGGGTGTAAATTGATAAAAGGATTTTTACAGTTGTTAAAAAAAACTTACGAGGATTAGGAAATATATGCGCCAAAGCCGGAACAATTTCAGTTCTTAATATTTGCAAATACCTGGCACCGTTAGAGTCTTCTGTCGCCAAATATCGACAATAATTATGCCGCACAGTGGTTCATGGGGTCGATCTAGCCGATGAAAATTATTTCGATAAGCAACCTTTTGCCAACTAATATTTTATAGTACAATTTACACAAGAAATAACGTCTTATGACTTTTAAAACCTTTAAAATATGTAAAATTACGAAGTCTAGCAAAAAATAGCATTAAAATATATAATTAATACATGAAATAAAAATGTACAACGTGACTCACTATGAGCGTGACAAAATGTTATATCTTCCTTATTTATAGAGATACAAAAAAAATTTTAATACAAAGGTTGTAAGATATGATTGGGTGCATATTTAAAAAACATTTTCAATAATACAGCGTGTTTCATAAAACCTAGGGTCCGTGTTTTTTTAATTGAAAAGATGTATTAATGAAAATGTAAATTAATGTATATTATGATTCTATATAAAATTTTCGGAATAAGTTATGAATAATGTATCAAATCTAAATTCATGTATTTAAAACATGCGAAATTTTGGACATTTTACCTATCTGTCAAATTTAAACGGTTTTAATTAAATTGCTTGCAGTTTCCTATCTCAGTTTTTTAATTATTTGTCTCAGTGCATCAACAACGCAATTTTTGACTTCCGATTAAATCAAAAGTTGTCATATCAAAGATAATTAAAACCAATATAACTACGATAAGAGAATTCAAGGCATTTTGCTCCAATTTAAATCATTTGAATTAAGTATGTATTTGGTTAAAATTTTGAAAATTTAATGTTGATATTGCAAAAATAATTAAATTTACATACGAGAAGGGATTTCAAAAAATTTTATGTAGAATCGATATGTGCCATAATTCAAAATCACCAATACTTTGTACGAAACATCCTGTATAATTAAAAATGGTTTTAAAATATACCAATTTTGTATTTAACATTTTATCGTCGGTATCTCTGTAACTAAGAAGATATGGGACTAACTAAACAACAATATTACAAATTTTAC
This sequence comes from Kuschelorhynchus macadamiae, assembly GCA_030620095.1. Classification (NCBI taxonomy): domain Eukaryota; kingdom Metazoa; phylum Arthropoda; class Insecta; order Coleoptera; family Curculionidae; genus Kuschelorhynchus; species Kuschelorhynchus macadamiae. The sequence goes on along the minus strand of JAUTXW010002753.1, from coordinate 2,558,310 downwards.
TAAGGTAAACCTGAGTATTGAAAATTATATAAATATATGAAAACAAGAACACTAGCAGGTACAAATATGTTGGTAGAGTGGATTAATCTTCTTCGTTCTCTTCGGTAGTCATGGATGAATCCAATATTAGCAAGGCCATTACTTCCGGGGGCAAAATTCCACTAAGTTTAGGTTTTCGTTTACGCAGGCTGCTGATGAGTGGGTCTGAGGAGATAAGAAGCATATGAAGCAAATCTTCCATAGTTTGTGTTCTGGAGAATTTTCTTGTATTGAACTCGCGGTATCTTCGTGCATCTTTGTTTCTAGCCTCCTGCGCTTCCTCGGAGAGATGTCCGATTGGTAATTCGGCTGCTCTAATGATACTTCCTCCATGAATTAAAACTTTGTGCACGCTTTGCTTCATATAATACCATGGGTATAAATCTATATATAGTTGTGCAGTTTCCAAGCAATACTGTTCGTATGCTTCTATATTAACAGAAAATCCACAAGAAATTGTTCGAAGGATGATTCCAAGCCGTTTTATTAAATCAATATTTATACCTGTTATTTCGGCAGATTTTTCGGGATCAGAAAAAAATCCTCGGGAGGTATTTCCATCATTGGTACACCCATAACCCTGTTTGGGCATGTCAATCAAAAGCCCCATCTCTCGCCGAAACCTTGTTTGAATCTCACGTTTTCTGATTTCCGTTATAGCTTTGTCCATCTTTTTTATTTGCCATGTTTTTATGTCTAGCCTATATGCTATATTTATCAACAACTCAACGCATTTGATCCAGGCATGTAAACTAGATATGCCAAGCGATAACAATTCGGGGTCAATTGGCCGTTTTCTTACTTCGCTCAGATTGTTCATCTGCTTGGGTGTTGCTCCACATATGTGACAGTTTTGCTTGGATTTCTTGGCAATAGAGCTACACGTTTTCCCGTCAATCATGGAGAGTATTAATTGTGAGTGAATAGAATACTCAAGACCCTCAATCTCAACATTTGTTGGAACTAATTTTTCAATTTGATTTCGAACTTTCTCAACTTCTTGTCTAATAAAATCGTCAGTCTCCTTATGGAATATAATTTTTATTGGACGACAGTACTTCGTCGATGATGGCAATGGATTTTGCCAAATTATTATGTCATTATTGATTCGCGTCGATCGTGCTTTTAACCGAACTGGTACGCAGGAGATGACAAACAAACACGAGTCGTCACTATGTTCGTCTTCAAAGACCTGTTTATAACGGCTATGGCCTGACGCCCAATCACAGCCCCACTTAAAAATCAATTGAATTCGATTGCGGTTAATTTCATCTTTTACTCTCTCAAATACTTCTTTCTGAACCATAACAAGCCTATTCACAGTGTGGTCTATTACTGACTGAAGTGAAATCTCTCCTGATGTTTCAGTTATGTCAATCTCTTGCGGATAACATTCAGTTTTGGCTTTTAGTAGATTAAAATATGCAGGGTAGATATTAGCATTATGCTCTTTACTTACTTGTTGAATGTTTATATATTGCTCTTTCGTTAACTTGTTGTCTACAAATAAAGCTAGGGCTCTTTCTTTAGACATCTTTGTAGGTAGAGCAGCGGAGGTGACTCAATCATTTTCTTTATTCTAGTTGCTCTTGCCGGTGAATTTTTTGGATCCGAAGCTAGTTGCACAAGTTTTGCTGCGTCGCGCTTACCTCCTTGTCTTAACTTCATCTGCATGGCCATGATAAGTTCGTCTTGTGATGTATTCATCAAATGCTGAACTTTTCTTCTTTTAGAGGACTCATTACACTCCACAAATGTTTTTTGTGGGCGCCCTACAGGTGCTGCAGGATCTGGAGGCAGTTGCGGTCTAACAGGTATAGATAAATTAAACAACACTTTACCATTTAACCAAGCATTGTTTTTGCGTTCAAACTTATTTTTGGAACGATAACATTTTTTCCATTTTTGTGATAAATGTCCAGTGAAAGTTATAAGAGTTTTTCGCACTCTCCCAATTTCAACTTCGTTAAACTTTTGCAGATTAATATGGTTTAACACGTGATTACATATAGCCTCACCACCAGAGTTCCCGGTAGAGCTCCGCCAAATATGGTAAAGGATGCGCCGATTAACGCCATTTCGCAGGTCTGAAAGAGGACGAAAAATACACGTTAAAAATTTTAAAATTTTTTACTATTTAATATAAAGCCTTGTTTTATTTATTAGATATATTTATTTTTTACGTTTTAGAATTTATGCTTTTCTATACTATTCAAGCTTCAAGCCCTTTTATTTGATTTGGTTTGGTAGTGTAATCCGCCATCTTAGAGCGGCGACCATATTGAATTTTGTGTAATGATTCTACTATTCGAGCCCTTTTATTTGATGCCCATATTAAGGGGGTTGACAACACATACATCATCCGCCATCATGTGGCGGCGGCCATTTTGAAAATGTTTAAAAAAGTCAGTATTGCTTATGCATAATGTATTATAACCTGCACTAAAGGTAAAAGCAAAATTTTAGAAAAATCGGCTGAGCGAAAGTGACTCAGAATTCAGTTGTAAGATTTAATTACTATCTCACCTACATTCCTACAGATAGGCACAACTAAATAAAATCTTTAAAATTGAATAGCAGCCGCAATCAGCCGCAATCGAATCTAGCATTATTTTATACCTGGCTAGTGTATCCACGTTATACATATAGAAATAGAATTGATCCGGATTGATCTGAAAAGTTCTAGCCCAATAAAAAATAAATATTTCCGAAAATTTACGTAAAATGCACACGTTTGTTTAATGGGTGCATATTATAAATACATAAATGCTGTATGGAGAATGAGTATGTTAAAATAATTTACTTACCCAGAGGTATCGTCTCCATAATAGCAAAGGTAATTTCTGCTCCACACACAAAGACACACACTAGTAAAAAGATGGATGACCACTGCTGCGTAAATAGGCAGCATTACGCACGGCCTACTATTGTTTTGTTTGCAGACACACGCACGCTTGATAAAAGTAGACCGCGTTAAGATATTGATGAAGGACGTTTTGATAACTATTCGGGCATCGATTTTTTTCGGTTTTGGTAAAAAATAAGAAATACGAATTTCATACCTTTTCATCGGCTAGATTGCTCAAATGAACCACTGTGTGCCGGTTCCATTTAAAGTGAAAGTCGACTCATCGGAAAACATTTGACCAATGGCATTTGGAATGGCGCTACAAAGTTCCATCATGGTTTCACAGAATTCTAGACGCCTATCTTAATCATCATCAGAAAGTTCCTGTACTAGTGTTATTTTATAGGGGTGGAACTGTTCAGCATGTACTAGTCGATGCACTGACTTGTGGGAAATAGGTGCTACGTGGATTGGCCAGCCAACCATCACTTCCATTCTGACGTCACCAGGCTCCTCCCTCCACTTCACTCAAGTTACGGTCTAAGCCCCTCCTGCGGTCGGGGTCGTTGGCCAATCAGATTAAAGCTACGCCTCCTAGTCTACGTGAGCGCGATCTGTCGGTAAGAGGCGATGTAGAAAGGGGCTTCATCGGCAAGCCTTCACCATTTTGTCAAGACAATTATCGTTCACCATTATTAACTTTTCGAACAGTGCACTCCTTTTACATCCAACGCCATCCATTAAAACCCAAGAATTAATTAAATGTATTTAATTAAAAAAGTCTGGGTTTCTGTGAATTCAATCTGGGGACCTCATGCCTGCAAGTCAGATTTAACAGGAACTACTCCATTTGAGAATTAGGTATGAACGTTTAAAAGATAGTAATCTATATTAGGTATTTAGATAGATTAACAGATATTAATCTACAGTGTGTATCAGCCAAATGGAATAAATTCGATAATAAATAAATGGGGGTGTGTTGCGCTTGGACCCGTCGATTGGTATTTTTAGTTGCTCATTTTCTCCAATAAAAACTTTTTATACAGGGTGTGTCCTGTAACAGTGGTCAATGCCAACTTTCTTATTTCAAATGCAACACCCCGGATATTATTTAATTTTTGGATTCTTTAGGAGATTCTAAACATATTTTATGTTCAATGTCCTATACCTATCTTCAACTATTTCGGCAATATTAAGTGTTTTCAAATTTATTTTTATTTTATTTATTTCGAATTTATTATTATTCATGAAAGTGGCTCTGGTTACTGAACTATTTATTTGATTACAAAAATTCGCTACAACACACTCAATACTTATTTACCATTTAGGTCTTCATATTAAGAATGTAAGCAAAAACCATTTTAGCGTTCCTTTTTATTGATATGGAACAAAAAGAGCCAGTTTTGTTTACTTTTAAGTTTTGTTTACTTTTGTGTAAAATGCCTGGCCTTTCTCTTTGCAAGACAGTAGTTGTCAGTGTCAGTGTCATAGTCTTTTGAATTTCGTTAACTGCATAATACCTTATATCAGAAAAATGGTTCATTTAACAGAAATGCATAAAATAACAATTCTACAAATGATTGGTTATGGAGATAACACACGAACACAAGTAGAAGTTGCTCGCTTATTTCATGAAAAATTTCCAAATTTGCCGCATATATCCCAAGGGACAATTAGTAAAATAGAAAAGCAGTTTCGCGAACTTGGACATGTGAGGCAGTTAAAAAAAGCAGCTGCCAATTCAATAAATGATGATACTAAATTGGATATTATGCTTGAGTTTGAGGAAAACCCACATATTTCTAGTCGACAAGCCGCCGCAATGTTCGATATTAGCCATTCGTCGATTATTCGAACATTAAAAGAAAATAAAATGCATCCCTATAAAGTGAAACCAACTCAGGAGCTCATGGAAGACGATTATGATAGGAGAACTTATTTTTGTGAACAAATGATGGCTATGTTAGATAACAATGTTATTCAATTAGAACATGTTTTGTTTTCGGATGAGTGCACCTTTACACTTCACGGTCATGTAAATCGTCAAAATTGCCGCTATTGGTCTAGAAAAAATCCTCACTGGATCAGCGAAGAACATACTCAATATCCTGAAAAGGTTAATGTTTTGGGCTGGAATTGTTAGGGATCATATCCTAGGCCCCGTTTTCATTGACGGCAATTTGAATGGCGATAATTATTTAGCACCGCTCCAAAATAATGTCGTGCCAACTTTAACAAATTTGTATCCGGATCCAGCAAACCCACAAGTTCCAGCGAATATGATATGGTTTCAGCAAGATGGAGCACCGCCCCATTACCAAATTAATGTGCGGCAGTACCTCAACGGAATATTTCCAAATCGGTGGATAGGGAGACGAGGATCGATAGAATGGCCAGCGCGATCCCCTGATCTGACGCCATTAGACTTTTTCTTATGGGGACATATTAAAAATGTTGTATACAAAACTAAACCCCTCGACTTAGCTGACTTAAGAAGACGAATAACGCTTGCGATTAGATCGGTCACGCCTGAGATGCTAAATAACGTTAGAAGAAATTTCTATTTAAGATTAGGAATTTGCCTAGACGTTCGCGGCGAGCATATTCAACAGTTCCTAAATTAACTTTTTACTTTTGTTTATACATTATGAAGAAATAAATAATTTAATTTTTTTAATCTTAATTTTTGCAATAAATTTGAAAACACTTAATATTGCCGAAATAGTTGAAGATAGGTATAGGACATTGAACATAAAATATGTTTAGAATCTCCTAAAGAATCCAAAAATTAAATAATATCCGGGGTGTTGCATTTGAAATAAGAAAGTTGGCATTGACCACTGTTACAGGACACACCCTGTATAAAAAGTTTTTATTGGAGAAAATGAACAACTAAAAATACCAATCGACGGGTCCAAGCGTTTTTCCGAACACGCCCTCATTTATTTATTATCGAATTTATTCCATTTGGCTGATACACACTGTATATGCTTATACATTTTTAAAGAGTTTTTGCTGTTTCGATCGGGACAACCTTGTGTTCAATGGACTCGAACCATAAGGCCACTCGGAAGTGAATGAAAAATGTTTTAAAGGATGGAGTAAAAAAGCGTATAGGTCATTTTATTATTTGTGTATGCGTCCTTTAGTTAAGACATATGTTTTAATGTATTTACATTTTTATATATATATATATATATATAACCATTAACGAAAGGAAGGGAAATGTACCTAGCAGGCGGTGCCCTAGGTTTTATTGAACAAATTGATGAGTTATAATATTGATAGATTCTGCTTTTAAATGTTTGGTTAATTAATTTGTGTGGGTATCGATTCAACTCTAACGCCTCCTTTGCTTTTATAATAGCATTTTCCCTGTATTCTGGGTCAGAAAGCTGAATTGCTCGATCTGCTAAACCTATAACTACTGATTTTTTTGAGACATTGGGTGATTAGAGTTAAAATTTATATACCGAGAGGACCATGTTGGCTTCGTATACCATTCTGTTTTTTATGTTTTCTCCTATGTGGTGTAATGTTAGATCCAGGAAATTAATCTGATTTTTTTGTTCTATTTCAATTGTAAATTGTAGGCTTTGATGGTATTGGTTGAATTTTTTAGGACGTTTTCCGATTGATTCAACGGAATAGAAGTGATACAATCATCAACGTATCTAAAAAAGAAAGGAATATCGAATTCCATGCCATCCAAAACATTTTCCTCGAGATCCTCCCTCACTATCTGCGCAACCACACTAGATATTGATAGCACAACCCTCTATCTGTTTGTATAATTGTTCTTCATACAAAAAGTACGTAGAATTCAGCGTTAGTTCGACGGCTTTTATAAATTCATCTTGTGGTATATCGGTGATTTTTTTTAATTTAGACCACTTTTTTTTTAATTATTTTAATTGCTAAAGAGATGGGAACATTGGTATATAGAGATACAACATCAAGAGATATGGAATTTTTATATACTTTAATTTTTCTTTAAAATGGAAGGAGTTTTTAATATAATAGTTATTTTTGTGTACAATATTTTTAAGGATATCTTTTACAAATTCTGAAAGGAGCGTATAAGGCGATTGTACACATGATATAGATAAACTCTTGCCAACCACAGATATTTTATGCAATATTAAAACTGGTATAAATCATTTGAAAGGAGGGGAAAGGGATGAGATTAGAGCCAAGTCTTGTAACATTTTAACAAATTTTAAAAACAAACTGAAAAATAAAACAGTCAAGAATAAAAAACAATCAATAAACTTTAAAAAAACTGAAACTTTTTTAAAAAACAACACCCACATTAAAGGTCTTAAAAGCTAACAAAACTAATAAAACAGTATTAATGGATTCTGCTAAGCATAGTAAGAAAATAAATGATATACTTAACGACAAGAAAACATAGAAACAAATTAAATTAGACCCTACCAATCAGTACCAAAGAAGAAATAATGAATTAATTGAATCTTGTGAAAACAAATTTTATATATCCCCTGATGCTGCTAAATGACTAAAAATTCGAAATGCTATGCCACCTAGAGTATACGGGTTACCGAAACTACACAAGGAAAACATACCCTTACGCCCAATTGTATCATGTGTACAATCGCCTTATAAGCCCCTTTCAAAATTTCTAAAAGATATCCTTAAAAATATTGTACACAAAAATAACTATTATATCAAAGACTCCTTCCATTTTAAAGAAAAATTAAAATCTTATATCTCTTGATGTTGTATCTCTATATACCAATGTTCCCATCTATTCAGCAATTAAAATAATTAAAAAAATTTATCGATATACCACAAGATGAATTTATAAAAGCCGTCGAACTAACGCTGAATTCTACGTACTTTCTGTACGAAGAACAATTATACAAACAGATAGAGGGTTGTGCTATTTGTGAAAATATTTTGGATGGCATGGAATTCGATATTTCTTTCTTTTTTAGATACGTTGATGATTGTATCACTTCTATTCCGTTGAATCAATCGGAAAACGTCCTAAAAAAATTCAACCAATACCACCAAAGCCTACAATTTACAATTGAAAAAGAACAAAAAAATCAGATTAATTTCCTGGATCTAACATTACACCACATAGGAGAAAACATAAAAACAGAATGGTATACGAAGCCAACATGGTCCTCTCGGTATATAAATTTTAACTCTAATCACCCAATGTCTCAAAAAAAAATCAGTAGTTATAGGTTTAGCAGATCGAGCAATTCAGCTTTCTTATTATAAAAGCAAAGGAGGCGTTAGAGTTGAATCAATACCCACACAAATTAATTAACCAAACATTTAAAAGCAGAATCCATAAATATTATAACTCATCAATTTGTTCAAAAAAACCTAGGGCACAGACTGTTAGGTACAGGGTGATCAGTTAAGGGTAGCGAGCGGCCATATCTCATAAGATATTGGTCGTATAGATTTGAGAAAAAAAAATCATAATAAAAGTCGCCAAGAGATATTGCTGAAAATTATTTTCGAGTTTGTCAAACGTCCGCTAGAGGGCGTAACGACCAACACCAAGTAGAAAAATGGGGTTTTTATAGAATTTTGCCTAATGAAAATATATCCATGATATCATTTTCATATTTAGTGACCATTTCCCTACCCTTTTTGTCTAAAATGTTTTGTTCTATATATCAAAATAAAGCGGTGGGGGAAGTTCAATTGTTTTTTCAAACAAACCAAGATGTCTCCCGTTTGTTTTGACCGATTTTAGCAAACTTAAGCTCATATGAAAGAGCATAATTTGCACTACAAAACGCTTATTTGGTTTTGAATTTTTGACTTTTGCTGGTGTCGCTAGATGGCGTTAACTGAATTAGTAGCATATTTTTTAGTTTTTTTCAAAAAAAAACAAATGTAATGGTATATTCATTTTTACATATTTTAAAAGGGGATAAATTTCTCTATAATTTAATGAAAATAATTTATCATCTACCTTTTTTTGAACCGTTTATTGATTATTTTTTTTTATTAAAAAATGGCACGCCACTGCTTTTTGTCAAAATAAAAATCATTTTCGAATCACTTATTAGTTGCTAACAAAAAGAACCTCTTGTTTTTTTTCGTTAGACGAACGGTTTTGAAAAAAAATAAGATGTTTAACAATGAAAAATCTTAATAAAACTGTCCAACAACAGCAGGAGCAATAACACTAAAAACAAGAACATGGAACTTTAAAAATAAACGTTAAAAATAAATAATTAGTTTTGTCGTAAATGTTCAAAATGTTGTCCATTATTTTGAATGCACTCTTTTGGTATAATATTTATAATATTTATGGCGTTTTGAATTCGGACTATCATGTCTTCTCGAGTAGTTGGTCGAGTTTTATACACCAAATCCTTTATTCGGCCCCACAGATAAAAATCAAGGCAGGTTAAATCGGGGGACCGTGGTGGCCAGAAAAATAGACTGCCTCTACCAATCCAACGGTTAGGAAAATGCCTGTTCAAAAAATCTTGCACATTTCGTAAATAATGTGCCGGGCATCCGTCTTGTTGAAACCACATGTTTCTTCTTACTTGTAAAGGCACATTTTCTAAGAGTCCTGGTAAATCGTTAAATCAAAAGTTCAAATACATGTCACCGGGTAGATTGCCATTAAAGATGTGCGGACCGATAATAGCACCATTAATAACACCGCACCAGACGTTGTCGCTCCATCTACCCTGCTGATAATCTTCACGTAACCAGTGTGGATTAGTGTCCGACCAGTAATGCACGTTATGAAGATTTACCCTGCCATTACTGCAAAACGATGCTTCGTCTGTCCACAATATTTGTGACAAAATATGATGGTTTTCCCTAATGAAGTCTCTAAGCCAGTAGCAGTAATCGAGCCTACGTTCAAAGTCAGTGTCATTTATGATGAATCACGATGTGATATGGACGCATTTTAAAATCCATTAATATTTTTTGCACTGAGCCATAGGATATTCCTAAATCTTTGGAGATCTCTCTTATGCTTAAATGGGGGTCTGCATGAATATAAGCCAACACATTTATAATGTTATCTTCTCTTCTTACTCTACGATTTCTTCTCAAAGTTGGAGTTGGTTGCACTTGGCCATGTTGCCTTAAACGTAAGGCTAAACGATGAAAAACCATTCTCGAATGGTGTCTTCGGAGGGGATAACGCAGTGCATACTGCCTAGAAGCAATCGCCGCATTTTCAAAACATTGAAAATAAATTCTCAACATATCAAAGGCTTCTTCATTCGTAAAAGGCATGATTTGTTGTAAAAATACTTTTTACATAACAATAAATTAGATGTCAATAGCAGGAACTATCAAAATGAATATCAACGTGATTGACAATTTGGTGTTTTGTTTCTTAACGTAGATCATGGCCTGCTTCGCTTAAATGCGATGTTAGTTAAGTTTGATTTTTAATTTAATTTATGAAATAATAATAATTATTAATAATAAATTATGAACTTTGAAGCATTCTCTCGCTAATTAAATGATTATTAATGATAAAAATAATAGGTAATAATTTTATTATTGTGAGATGTAATATTTGAAAATAATTTTGAACCTTATAGTTATCATTGTTAAACATCTTATTTTTTCAATCCAAAACCGTTCGTCTAACGAAAAAAAGTCAAGTGGTTCTTTTTGTTAGCAACTAATAAGTGATTATTTGTGCCATTTTTTAATAAAATAAAATAATATTTTGGTCAATATCAACGGTTCAAAAAAAGGTAGATGTAAAATTATTTTCATTAAATTATAGAGAAATTTATCCCCTTTTAAAATATGTAAAAATGAATATACCATTACATTTGTTTTTTTTTGAAAAAAACTAAAAAATATGCTACTAATTCAGTTAACGCCATCTAGCGACGCCAGCAAAAGTCAAAAATTCAAAACCAAATAAGCGTTTTGTAGTGCAAATTATGCTCTTTCATATGAGCCTAATTTGCTAAAATCGGTCAAAAGAAACGGGAGACATCTTGGTTTGTTTGAAAAAACAATTGAACTTCCCCCACCGCTTTATTTTGATATATAGAACAAAACATTTTAGACAAAAAGTGTAGGGAAATGGTCACTAAATATGAAAATGATATCATCGATATATTTTCATTAGGCAAAATTCTATAAAAACCCCATTTTTCTACTTGGTGTTGGTTGTTACGCCCTCTAGCGGACGTTTGACAAACTCGAAAATAATTTTCAGCAATTTCTCTTGGCGACTTTTATCACGATTTTTTTTCTCAAATCTATACGACCAATATCTTATGAGATATGGCCGCTCGCTACCCTTAACTGATCACCCTGTACATTTCCCTTCCTTTCGTTGATGGTTTATCCCAAAAATTTCAAAAATTTAACATACAAACATGCCATAAAAGTTTCAATTTAACATCGAAACTTTTTAGCAAACTAAATGCAAAGACTCCGAAGAACAAAAAAAGTAATATAGTGTACGAGATTCCATGTAATGATTGTGAAGATATTTACATCGGCCAAACGAGTCAATACTTGGAAAATCGGCTAAAAACCCATGAATATGACAAAAAAAAACAACAGCGTTAACGAACCACGAAAAATCAAAAAATCATAGTTTTAATTATAGTGGAACCAAAATCCTAAAAACCGAGACTCGGTTAAAAAAAAGAGAATTTTATGAAATGGCTGCAATCCACAAAAACAAAAAATCCGTAAATGATAAAAAAGATTTAAACAACCTCAGCAAGATATATACATCTATATTGTAATAATAAATTCCCACATTATATCGTGTTTGTCCAAAGCAATAACATGTAGCTGTAAATATTTATAAATAAAAAAAATAAGTTATGTACATTGTTTTTAAAAAATTGCCGAGTCGTTTTGCACGTGTCTGTCGTAACTGTTTTTTATTTTGTATTACCGAAACCTTCGTCTGGGATACTAACTTTACGTTCTAAAACTATGTTTAAAACGTCATCAGACTTAAAATAAATAATACATGTTTGGAAGTTATTTTTATTAACTTAATATACCAACTGACCGTAAACCAAGAAAAATACAATATATATATATATATATATATATATATATATATATATATATATATATATATATATATATATATATATATATATATATATATATATATATATATATATATATATATATATATATATATATATATATATATATATATATATATATATATATACGAACCCTGATGCTGCGCTAAACATGCATCATTTAGCCAGGACCGTTTTTAGGGGTGTGCACGGTGTGCCGGCACAAAGGCGGCCAAATTATTGGGGCGGCCGCAGGCCGCCCGCCAAAAACACAAAATTAGCCATTTGATTACAAAAATATACCTATATTTTTGTTTTCAAAATAAAGAAAAATTAAATTACATTTTGTTAGGCTTTTAAGATAAAACATTCATAAGAAATTTATTACCGGTCTTTTTTTGCTGTGCATGAGTTGCCGAAATTACAATAGAACTATTTATAGCAGCGTTCCTTGGAAAAGCAATAAAAATGATAGATAAGGGCGGCCGCCTTTCAATGCAAAAATGTTTGTTTATACTTCATAATTGGTATGTGTACAGTATATAGTTTTATATAGCTCTATATACTGTAGAATGGGGCAGTTTTTAAATGTTTTGTTTTTCTTTTTAGTATTCGATTTACTAGCGAGAGTTTAACAGTGATATAAAGTGTTTGTTGTTTAGTTATTTTTTTCTACATTTTGCAAAAGTGAAATTTCAAAAGAAACAAATTTTCGTAATTTAAAAAGGTAAGTTCTTCGGATAGATATTACTTTACTTAATATTACCATCCAAATCCGCATATTACGTTTTGGATTTAATATTAAACATGTGAAAAAAAATTTTTTTTAGCTTGAGAGCAAAAAGTGGTTTATTGTTAATTTTATGTCTAGATTAATTTTCTATATTTCAAGTTTTAAAAAATGTATAAAGTAGTTTTACTAATTTACTTATCTAATAAAAATATAATAATTATATTTATTTTTTGGGTCATTTTAAAAACAAAATCTGATGCTAGATTACAATTTTACTTATTATTTATAAAAAATTCCACTTGGTGCGAACTTAATTGGGGATACTATAAAATTATATCTTCGCAGATTCAGAACTATTACATAAACTAAATTTTCTAACTTTAATTACCATTCAATTTTATTTCCAGATGTCCGATAGAAAAACAAAACGTTTATCTGGAGCTCAATATAAAAAAAGAAAATTAGAAAAGGAAGAAAACAAAAAAAAATTAAGTGGATCTTTGCAAAAATATTTAGTTCCATCAACATCGTCACAGGGTACAGATACAATTGAGGATGAAAATGTAAAGTATGCACATAAAGTAAGCGACCCTGAAGAAAAAAAACACCCTGAATCAAATACAGAAATAGATAATGAAGAAAAGATGCTCTTAACCGATGATAATCCTAACTTAAACGAAGTTATCCCTGAAACTAATGATGATTTTGATGTCAGCGACCCATTCACCTGGCCGGATATTTTACAAAATCAAGTTATTGAGCAAATAGTACAAAACGATTTTCAGCATATAGAAAAAAATTTCCTTCTGATGAATCGGGAAGGAAATTTTCTTCAACTCAATATTTTCGAATTTTGCCAAATGGTGAAAAAATTGGTTGGTATACTCTTGTAGAGCAAATAGCATTTTTTGTCTTTGTTGTAAAATATTTTGTAAGGAAGTGTTTAAGTTAAATAGCAAAATGGGGTATTCTGATTGGCGACATCTTTCACATATTTTATCCAAGCATGAATCTTCTGTACATCACTTGCAAGCTAATCAAAAATGGGTTGAGTTAAAAATGTCATTAAATAAAAAATTAACTATTGACAAAGAACGGCAAAATTATTTTGAACTTGAAAGGGAACGCTGGCGCTCTATCTTAAAAAGAGTTATTGCAATTATTCAATTTTTAGCTGGACAATCATTGGCATTTCGTGGAAAAAGTTCCGTATTATACGAACAAAATAATGGCAATTTTTTAAAAGCTGCTGAAATGGTGGCAAAATTTGACCCAGTGTTATCCGATCATCTAAAAAAAATTACAAAGACCCAAAAATCAAAAAGTAAAATAACTCACTATTTGGGAATTCATTTTCAAAACGAAATAATTACTTTGCTAGCAAAAAATATTTGCCATCATTTTACGACACTCTTAAAAAAATCCAAATATTTTTCCATAATTTTAGATTCTACTCCAGATGCAAGTCATACAGAGCAAATTACATTTGTAGTCAGATATGTAGACTGTAACGAAGAAAATGTTGTCATAAAAGAGTGTTTTTTGGGTTTTTTTCCTTATTTATATACAACTGGGGAACGGATTTTTAACCTATTGGTTAATGATATTTTGCCTAAGTTTGAATTAGATATTAGGGATATAAGAGGTCAGGGCTATGATAATGGGGCCAATATGTCCGGAAAACATATCGGACTTCAACAAAGGGTAAAAAATGTTAATTCCAGGGCTATATTTGTTCCTTGCACCGCTCACACACTAAATCTAGTAATAAACGATTCCGCTAAAATCTCCCACGAAACAATAAATTTTTTTAACATCGTGCAGGAACTGTATGTATTCTTTTCTTCTTCTCCTTTTCGTTGGGATGTTTTAAAAAAAAATGTTAGTAATTTAAATCTTACATCGGTAAGTGACACCCGATGGGAAAGCAGAGTTAAAGCGCTTAGACCACTTCGGAATCAACTAGAAAATATTTGTAAAGCTTTGGTTGAGCTTTCAGAAGATGTTACAAGAGACTCAAAAACAAAACTAAGTGCCAATTCATTATTAGAAAAAATAAAATCATTTACTTTTATCTGTAGCTTAGTCATATGGTACGAGTTATTAGTTAAAATTGACGTAGTCAGTAAATTATTGCAAAAAATTAATATTGATCTGACTCAGTGTGTCACATCATTAAAACATGTACTTAACTTTATTAACGAAATGCGATCGGACCAAAGTTTTAACACTTACATAGAAATTTCATCCAATTTAGCAAATGAAATTGATGTGGAACCAGATTTTCCAGAAGTTCGTATAAGGCGGAAAAAATCCCAATTTAGTTATGAAAGTACAGACAATGTATTAACTAACGAACGAGAGAAATTTAAAATAAATTTTTATTATACTGTTTTGACCGAGCTAGAATATCAGTAGAAGAAAGGTTTAATTCTCTTTCGTATTGCAGTAATATTTTTAACTTTTTAACACGGTTTAAAACAAAAATGCGTTGAACTTGAAATCGCATTAACCGAAGACCGTTACATTTAAATCTCTAACAGATCAAATCAAACCTATTGAGATTCTAAAATTTATTTATAGTAATAATTTGGTCTCATCTTTTCCTAATTTATGTATAAGCTTGAGAATTTTTTTAACAATACCAGTAACGGTTGCATCTGGTGAACGGTCATTAAAATTAAAAATAATAAAAAACTATTTAAGATCTTCTATGTCACAGGAAAGGCTTACAAATTTAGGTATAATTGCCATTGAAAATGAAATTTGTGAAAATTTAGATCATAATAAAATAATAGACGAGTTCGCAAGTACAAAAGCCAGAAAAATATTTTTGAAATGAAGAGGTTGTTTTTTTATTGGGACTTGCTTAGTTTTATACTTAGATACAATATAAAAGATACCAATTTTTGTTTGTTTGGCTTTTATATTATTTGATATTTAAATAATTAATAGTTTAAACATTTGTATTTTGTTTTATGTTGTTTATTGTTTCGTTTAATAGATTATTACCTAATGTTATGATACAATGTTACTTGTTAATGTATACGTAGGAACTTAAATATATTTTTTTGTTCAATAAATATTGTTTTTTTTTTGTTATAAAAGGGCGGCCGTTTTATTTCTGCACAAAAGCGGCCGAGGGGCTAGGAACGGCCCTGCTGCGCTAAACATGCATCATTTAGCTTAAACTCAATACTAGTTTTACGTAGAACCCCAACATCCTAAAACTATATTAAAACCGGGATATATCACGTGAGCACTATCTGTCGGTGAGAGGAAAGCTTACGTCATCGGTCGAGGGTCGCCATGTTGCTAACGCCATGTGTCGAGGACGAGCATGTCGATAATGTATCCCTCTTCATGTTGCTAACGCCAACGGTGTACTTCTTTACCGACACCTTCTCTTACGCCCAACGCCATCCATTAGAGGAAATTTACAGGTAATTATTAATTATTTATTTTAAATTTTAAAAAAGTTTGGGTTTCTGCGGAATCGATCTCGGAACTTTGTGACAACTGAGTGTTTCCGAAAATGTTTTAAAATATGCAGTAAACAAGCGTATATACTAATGTAATAACCATAACAATATTTTCAAAAGGGATAAACATTAATACTACCAAAAGAATATTTTAATGATATTAAAAGTTTGGTTCTTTGTATTTTATATATTTAAATAACAGATTTGATGGTACACAGTTTATTTTTGCCGAAATTTTTTCACACAGTAGACTGCTATTGGATCCCTATTAGGATATTTGTCATTAAATATCATCACAAACTTGGTGCAACGTTCTTCTTCGGTCATCATAACCCAGTACTCCGGTCAAACTAAACGAAAAAACAAGGGAAATGGTGCATAAATTTACAACAAGCTGAAAATTTGTGTAAGGGTTTAAAACATCATTAGAAATAACACTTTAAAACTCCCCAGCAATCCGATTTGAGCTAAAAATTTTATTGAAGGTCAAAAAAATTGGGTTTTCGCGATTTTCAGCAAAACGGTAAGTTTTATCGTAAAACTACCTCAGACAAAAATTGTTTGTCATAAAATTCTGCATAAAAAGTGAATTATCACTTTTTTTTTTCAGAGCCACCGTTTCTGAGATTTAACGAGTCAAACAGTTGGAAAAATTGTAATCGTCAAAATATGCATAAGTACGCTACGTATTACATCCTTAAAGTTGTAATATTAGTAAAAATATGTTTCTATCAAGATACATAACTATTACAAAACCAGGTAGAATATTAAAATGCAGTCCCTTAATTTATACGTCGCGCCAGTGTAACTTCGAGACAACATCTGTCTCCCTATTCAATTGTGTGTGCGGCAAGGGTCGTATACCTGCTTTGTGTCAGAGTGCCCAATAAATGAAATAGGTACCGTTAGTTTTAAGCGTTAGGTCGTAGTGAAAACACGTGTTTAGTCTACCCTATTTCTTTTCGTGCTGTTTTGAGTTTTGAGTTTTTTTAACATTTTTGTAAAAATGTCCGAACATTGTTTTATTTGTGATAAACTTTTAACTGACGGTAAAGTGGTTACTGTTGAATGTGGTATGAAGACATTAATCAATGCAAGTACCGAAAGAGAAGATGACTTTTTAGACTATCTGAAAAATCAAAAATCTGTGACAATACATGATGATTGTCGCAAAAATTATACTCGAAAATCTTCTATTGTTGCATCTAAAAGAAAACGCGACGAACAGGAAGCCAGTACATCAACGGAAAATCCTGCTCCTCATAGAAAATTACGTTTAAGTGATTCAGCTTTTTGTTTTACAAATCAATGTTTGTTTTGTGGCAACGAATAAAATGAAGAGATTGAGATAAAAAAACCCAAGAATGTACGCCGTCGAATTAGCCAAGTAAGTACGCTAAATTTTAAAGATTCAATTTTGGAAGCAGCTCGGGCTCGTTCCGATGCTATAGCAGAAGTCGTTATTGCTCGAGTCGAATATGAATATGATTTGGTTGCTGCTGAAGCTAAGTATCATCATGATTGCTATATTTCTTTTTTAAAACCTTCCACTGGGGGTAAAGTGGGTCGTCCTAAAGACGAAGCTGTGATTCTGGCAATGGAGGAAATATTTACTTACATTGAAAACAGTGATGACTGTCAATTTACTTTAAACGAACTAAGTAATGTTTGCAAAACTGCAATTTTAGATTACAGGACGATAAAGATAAGACTAAAACTTAAGTATGGGGATAAACTTATAATCACTGAAAAATTGGGATCCTCAACATTTATATGCTTAAAAGACAGTCAGCACGATATTTTAAATCAAGCTTGGTACGAGAAAAAAAAAAGCAAATAAAAAAGAAGAACGACACCGAATTCTAGAAGCAACAGCAGCTATCATTCGCGAAGATATTCAAAGCTCAGTGTTTGATAATTCTAACTACCCTCCACCAGGTCGCATGTTTTTGCCATAGTATTATGTCTGCTGTTCGACCAAGGTCTTTTAAGTCTAAATTACAGTTAGGCCTCGAAGATTACGATTAAGATGAATAGATTTCAACTTTTTTTATTTCCATCGCTTTTATCATTTCCAATCCTTTTATTATGCAATAGTCTGCAATTACACAGAATCACAACAGAATCACAATAGAATCACAACAGACTAGTGGAATAGGCCTACTGGGGACACCACGGTAAAAAAAACGCGCTTAGTACACTACCTCATGGCTGGCGTGGAAACGTGTGCATATTTTGACGATCACAAGTCTTTGACTCGTTATATCTCAGAAACGGTGGCTCTGAAAAAAAAAAGTGATAATACACTTTTTATGCAGAATTTTATGACAAACAATTTTTGTCTGAGGTAGTTTTACGATAAAACTTACCGTTTTGCTGAAAATCGCGAAAAACCAATTTTTTTGACTTTTGACCTTCAATAAAATTTTTAGCTCACATCGGATTGCTGGGGAGTTTTAAAATGTTATTTCTAATGATGTTTTAAACCCTTACACAAATATTCAGCTTGTTGTAAATTTATGTAGCACCAAATGTTTAGATTGACCGGAGTACAGTATCAATATAATATCTATTGTTTGAGTTTCGCTTAACAAATCCATTGTCTCAAATTTGACGTTGACAAAACTCAACACTTCAATTGGTATTTATATACTTGTTTAAAAAATGATCATTTATTACAAATCATATCTTATTTTTAGAAAACATATTTAGAATATTAGAAATGTAATAAAATACAGTATTCTATTTAAAAAATAAAAGTTCCTATCAATTACTGAAAAATGGTAAATTTGGCAATGTTGCAAATGTCACCCGCGGCTTCATCGCATTCACATACAGATTAAGGCTCTTACCTCGTGACGCTTTGAAGACCAATAACTCGCTTTCGAAAAAGTTAGTTTACACGTAATTTTCTCGTTCTCTATTTTCAACTCTCCGTACTGATCTACCCATCTTTGATTACTAAATAAATTATGAACGCAAGTAGTAACTTTGTTCCAAGTATAGAGATCGCCTGTCTTGGGCAACAAAACGCGAACATAACCGACAGGCTGAAACTCCATACTTTTCCCCCAAAACTTAGTTTTGATTCGTGCGTCTTGCCAAAACGTAAAATTTGTGCTTTCAGCATAACAGGCACTGATTGGTGGGTGATGTGAAACTTGTTCAGCAATAAATCTAAAATCAATAAATCCATAAAAAACAAGTTCAATATCAGAATGGAGGAGTATACCTAAAACCTCTATCTTCCCGAATACATTCGTACGTTTCTCCTAGAAGTGGGTTAAAAGGTTTGTTTCCAGCTCGACTCAACGTGCTTGCATATGCTGATACTGCAAAAGCGGCAATTTGTACCATTCGTTCATAGGGATCTTCTATATTAGCTGCTCTATCTAGCAACTCGGAATACTCCAATTCCTCGCAAAGACGCTGAAGTGCATTTAATGGTTCATTTAAAGCTACTGGCATACTAACTTGAGATAAGTCTTTTCCTAAAACCAATTTTTGAAACTTTAAAAATAAAATCAATATCAATATTAAGTCGTATATTGTGAAACATTTTTTTCTGCAATACATTTCATTTTTTGGGCATTAATTATCGAGAAGACCTGACAAATGTTAGAGTAGCATTTTTTTTTTGGTAAAAAATATATTGTAAATATAGTAATTTGAAGAAACATTCCATAACCCTAACACCACAGTTAATTTTTTGGACGATTTCAAAAAAAATATATATAAATCTTAAAATTAGTGTTTTTGAGTTGGTACTAACCTCAAGTAAGAGAATTCGTGAAAATTAAAATCTTTCATGTAGGACATTCTACACAGTGGCTCAAAAATGGGTTAAAAAATATTAAGTTTTATAAAAAAATTTAAAAACCAAATTTTTCAAAAAAAAAAATTTTTTTTCGTAATAGACTATTTAATTTTAAGTAAAAAACGTCTTATGAAGTTTTCCATAGAACCTATACCTTTTTCCAAAAAAATAACTGATCTTTTGTGCATAAATAATACAAGAATAATAATCGAATTTATATTATACATACATTATATGTGTTGGCTATTATAGTAACAAATGCACCTCAACAATTTTTGTTTAGAAGAATGAGAGTTTTTTGAATTTAAATTAAAATTTTGTGAACACATCTTAAATGAATGGTGAACTTGTTCTGAAGCTTGCTCAGAAAAAAAACCAAGTGCTCGCTGATGTACGTTAATAAAGTCAGAAACATGATGCACAAGGCCATGAATTTTCGGTGTATAGCGTATTCCGACTTGTATTAATTCGACGGCAAAGCGTTGAATATCTTCGGCAAAATTAATGTCAAGACTTTGCCCAAAGCAACTGGAAACAACTTTAAAGTAAGTGCTTAGGTAAGTGTACAAACCAGGTGACAATGCTTCTAAAACATCAACTTTTTTCAACAGCTTTCTCGCGTTGTTGCCATTAAATTTATCATAATGGTCGAAACTTAGCCCAGCTGTTTTTATCCATGCTTCGGCTGCTGCTGGATATTCAATTTTTAAGCTGTCGAACATTTTTTGAACGATTCCCAAAAGAAGGTGCAATTCTGGAGGAGGTATATAGTTTAATACTGGCTCGTTTTCATCTCCGATAATTAGTGGCATATTTACACAGTTTACTAAAAATGTCAGATGATGATCATTAAAATTTATCGCAACTTGATGAATTTATACTTATACTTACCAAAATACTTTGCTTTAGAAAGTTTTCCCCCAGTCGTTTGTTGCCATAAAATTCGTTGTTCGTTGATGTTCTTAATTGTTCTTGAATTACCTTTATTTTGAAGTTCCTTGCAGTTGATGTCGCATCACGGACAAGGATGGCATGACGCGTTTGTTTGCAGACCCAAAAGCAGCATTATTAGTTTCAGATCAGCCGCAAAAGTATATGGACAAATTCCGCATATACTATGTAATTGCAAAGTGTCCATAAGTATTTTGACGTTTTCATAATTCTCCTTGAAATTTGGTCCCAAGCCAATTATTAGTAACTTTTGTATACCAGCACTTTTATATTTTTGATAATATTCTGGGTCATTTGTTGGTTGTATGGTTAGACATATTTTCAAGGAATTGTCGCCACTATCTATTCCGATTTTTAGATGAAAATCATCGTCTTGTTGCCTGGCATTTAAAATATAAATTAGTAGCCCCGGAAGATCGCTGCAGTATATCAAAAATGGAGTGCCATCTTGTTTCAAGCATTGAATATCCGGTAAGTCTACAGTTGAAAAAAACTTATCTAGCATATGACTACTAGACCGCAATTTCTGTAAAGCCGAAGATTCTATGGAAGTTCTGTTTATCCTGGTGCGAAGGTAACCACATATTTTTCTTAACGAATATTGAGATAAATTACAGTCTTGTTGCATATAGCTCAAATCTTGAGAACTTAAAACACCCTGAAGATCTGATTTTCGCTTCAACTGTATAGACATAGTACTGCGTCCCTTATCTAAAGATATGACAGAACTTCCCTGAGCACATTCTTGTTCCTCCAGAACTTTAGTTACAATCTGTTGCTTACAGTCTTTAATTAGTGTTAGGGAATTATCAATTTTTTTCATCTTGGTACATTTAGGCCTTCTGCCTTTTTGTAATTTACAATTGCAGTTCACGCATATTTTGTAATTTTGTTTCGCTTTCGTATCTTTCTTTGAAGGTCTACCTACAGCCTTTTTCTTGACAGCAAACGAAAACGGTAGATCTTTGATTTTAGGATGACCACGAAAACGCGCCACTTGACAAATTTGACAGACGCATGTTTCAGTAATTTCGAAACGCTCAGGCAAAATTTTCATTTGTGCGTAGTCAAAAATTATTGTTAGTCTATTGTTCATTAGTTTTATGTAACAAGTTCTACAGAGCACTGAGGGAATACTTGCATTATTTTCGTCAAAACTAGGCGAAATAATTTCAAGACGTTGTTTTACTTTACCAGTAATATTAACACTTCTAACTGCTTTATTAAAACATGCGTAACATACCATTTTTCGATTATCACTATGATGTTTTCTTTTATGAGGCATCTTACTCAAAACACAGAAAAATCACAAAAATAGCCTTAACACAGTTTATATACTATATAACTTCAAAGTGAAAACGTCAAACATTGTTAATAAACCACGCTTTTTTGACATATTATTTATTTGTTTTGGTCTAAGCGTCACGGCTAGTCTTTATTAAAACATGCGTAACATACCATTTTTCGATTATCACTATGATGTTTTCTTTTATGAGGCATCTTACTCAAAACACAGAAAAATCACAAAAATAGCCTTAACACAGTTTATATACTATATAACTTCAAAGTGAAAACGTCAAACATTGTTAATAAACCACGCTTTTTTGACATATTATTTATTTGTTTTGGTCTAAGCGTCACGGCTAGTCACAGGTAACTTGATATTATGCTAATGTAGCCGTTATTAAAAATACATATTACAAAGGGCTATATTTTGTGTTTTGAGTCATCAAAATGTTATTTAGTAGCTATACAATGTTTTGAATATGTATTATTTTTTGCATTAAAAAAATCAGATAATTTTTTACCATAAAACCATAGGTTTTACAGAAAACTTCATAAGACGTTTTTTACTTGGAATTAAATAGTCTATTACGAAAAAAAAATTTTTTTGAAAATTTTGATTTTTAAAAATTTTATAAAACTATATTTTTTTAACCCATTTTTGAGCCACTGTGTAAAATGCCCTACATAAAAGATTTTAATTTTCACAAATTCTCTTACTTGAGGTTAGTACCAACTCAAAAACACTAATTTTAAGATTTATATATATTTTTTTTGAAATCGTCCAAAAAATTAACTGTGACACATACTTACTCTATTGGACAAATCAACAAGATTATAGGTGGATATTCGACTTTTACGTCTGTTCTTCGTAGAAATAAAACAGATTTATTGAAACATTTATATATTATTTTAAGATATTTTAAATGACAGAATATGATTTTTATTTATAATTTTAGTAAAAACAATATAATAGGTACCTAAAAAATATAAGATACAACGTTTTCACTATGTATACGGAGAAAGGGAGAAATGATATAAACGGTGGTCAAAAACTTAACCACGCCTGAGAAAAAAATATTGGAACTTTTTTTATGAAATTTAAACAATTTGCTAAATATTACTAATATAGGTATTATTTACATTATTATTAATTCAATTAGCAAGGTTTTTTTTAAACGTCG
Source organism: Kuschelorhynchus macadamiae (assembly GCA_030620095.1). Taxonomy (NCBI): domain Eukaryota; kingdom Metazoa; phylum Arthropoda; class Insecta; order Coleoptera; family Curculionidae; genus Kuschelorhynchus; species Kuschelorhynchus macadamiae. The sequence goes on along the minus strand of JAUTXW010002753.1, from coordinate 2,534,928 downwards.
CAAAATTGAAGAGGAAGATTTAATTATTAAATGACTTATGTTAGAACATAGACTAGCTATTCAGGAATAGTAAAAAATATAGCCGTCTCGTAGAATTCACAAATGAAAAAGGGAGTGGCTGATTCGGCATGGCAGTATTTACGGGATGTAGTACCCCGGCTTAGTGTGTAGGGGGTTATAAATTCAGAGATCTCTTAAATTTGGTTGTTTGGGGCACACGGAAATATACATATTCAATATCTATCAAAAGATAAAAATAGAGTTTAGTATGGAACGCCGTTTTACTTTTTAGTAGTGATGTAAATGGTTTTAAACCGATGGTTTAAAACATGGGTATTAAACCGTATTAAACTGTTGGTACTAAAAATAAAATACCTAGTTTTATACCGCGTATAATACTTCCTGTAGTACAATTTTTAAATGACGGTTTTAAACAGTATAAAACGGTATTAAACCTTTACTTTTTCCGTTGACAACCTGGCAACATCGAATTTAGTGAAATGTTAGGTTATGTTTTATGTTTATGTTTACAATTACAGTTTTATTTGTATTTTGTGTTGAAGTTGAGTCTTGCTGGAGCCCTTGAGCGTAAAACTAAAGTGTCTTTTTATTTTTAATGTTGTGCTGGTGGATTTCTAATAATTAAAAATGGGAAGACCCCAAAAATATAGGAATATTGTAGCGAAGCATTTTTCGCCAGAGGCAAAAGTACTAGGAAAAGGAAAGCTTCGCTCGTATAAATGCAATTTTTGTTCGACAAAATACACCTATAATGCAGTGCGAATGGCAAAGCATTTGACAAAATGTACAAAATCCTCAGTTTCATTTGATAACCTAAAGGAAATGTTAAGTGGTAGAACCGAGGGTAGAACGGACAAAGAACCATCAACATTATTGACCAAGTTTGTTCATCCTGAGGTAACGAAGACGAACTCAGATATAATTGATTCTGTTGACACATCAGTCACATCACCACAGGCAGCGACACCGAACAGTTCTACCACTGTATCAGTAGCCCCAGGATCACAAACACATAATCAATCAGAAGGCTCTTTATTATCATTTTTGGATAGTATGAACAAAACGCAGCAAGTAAGTACAAACAACAATTATTACTTAGTCAATTTGGTTTTGAAAATAAATCCTATACATGGTTTTTATCAAATTAAAAACTTTTAGGATGAAATTTGGAGATTAATAGCAAGAGCTTGCTATGCAACGGGAACGCCCTTGAGCTTCACTGAAAGTGTGTATTGGCAAGCTGTTTTTTAAAAACTACGACCAAGTTTAAAAGTACCAACCAGATATCACCTTTCTTCACCTCTTCTTCAAGAAGAATATGAGAGAGTTCAAGCTATGGTTAATGACAAAATTGAATCGGCAACATTTTTATCTTTACAGTTAGACGGATGGACTAACATAAGGTAATATTTATTTTTGGAAATGTGAGCGTAGTGCCAAATTCTCAATTATTTAAGGGATAGTTGGATAGTTTTATATATTTTAATTAATTTTTAGGCGAGAACCAATAGTTAATTTGATAGTAACCACCCCAGAACCGGTGATTTTTAAAATAATTGATACCGAGGAACATCGACATACGGCTGCATATATAGCCAGCATTATCAAGGAAGTTCTGGAAGAAGTTGGAGCATCAAGAGTAATTTCTATTGTTAGTGATAACGCCGCCAACATGAAGAGCGCATGGAACTTGATAACAGCAGAATATCCAAACATCTCTGTGTATGGGTGTGTGGCCCACATTTACAACTTACTTGTTCAGGACATATTGAGATTAAAATCTTTTGACGAACTACATAATACTGCAAAGTCAATTGTGAATACCATTCGTAACTCACATATACTAAATTCGATGTTCAGTAAGTTTCAAAATCAAAATGATGAAATGGACGTTGAGTCAAATATAAAATCAAGAACTGCATTGAAGCTACCAGTTAGTACTCGCTGGGGTTCAAGAATGCAAAGAATTGCTATTTCTTCAGAGGGGTCAAGAATCATAAATAAACAGTTGATTTCAAAACTTTTGGACAACGAAGTCTTTTGGATCCGAGTCGATTTAGTTTATAACTTACTCGAGCCAATTAAAAAATGGATTACGATATTAGAATCAGACACCTCACATATAACGTTAGTCGTTCCTTCTTTTTTTGAATTGGAGGCCTGGTTTAAAGAAAAACTACCTCATTTGCCAGGGACCAAAGCTGAGGAGGCACAAATTTTGAAATTCTTAAAAGACAGAAAAGCTATGGCAGTAACAGAGCTTCACCTTGCCGCACATTTACTGGATCCTCGTGCCAAAGGAAAACTATTTTCTTCAGAGGAATGTGTTGATGCTGTGGAGTTCATTTCGAATCTATCCAGGCATTTATCAGCCACATACACAGGAATTAATGATGATGTTATATCTGATTTAGCCCTATACAGGAGTAATGATGGAATATGGGCAAAATCTTTCGTTTGGTCTAGTCTAGAACCTCGCAGTGATGGAACCAAAATAAGCGAATTAACATGGTGGAAAGGCATTTGCAGCTCTACTGTTTTATCAAAAGTCGCAACAGCTATTCTGCAGTGCCCTCCTACATCAGCTTCTACAGAGAGGTCTTTCTCTACATACGGTATTGTACATACAGGGAAAAGAAACAGACTAACCAATGCTAGAGCTGCTCAGCTTGTTTTTATTAAACATAATTTAAAACTTCAATCTGAAGTTGATAATAAAAAAGTCAATAAGGAAAATGTGAATGGGACAAACATACAAACTAGATTAAGAAATGAAAGTGAGAGTACTATTTCCACTGCTGCTACTGATAATGAAGAAGAGGAAGAAATACAAATACAAATATATTGCAGTGATGATAATGATGATGATGATATTAACATGCCGCTAAATAATAATGATGATTATATGGTAAATGAAAATGATACTGATAAAGTATCAAATAATGTTGAACTTGAACAAACCGATGATGAGATTGATGACGAGGTTCCTCTTTCAAAATTATTCAAAAAATAGGCAAAACCTATAACTCGTATAAGCAATAAAAATTTGTACCTTTTTTTATTTATGTACCTGTTTAGCTGTGAGTTTGTTTTTTTATGCATTTTTGAAAATAAAACATAATTTGTTCTATAATTTGTTTATTTTTAGTTATGAGTATGACCTAAGTATATTTTTTTATTATTTTGGTTTTTCGCCACTAGTCTTTCGAGTCTACGTACAATAATATTTAAAAAATCCTAAAAAAAAACCTATTGAAAATCTATAAATAATATTAAATTTAATACCGTATAAAACCCGGTATAATACCGTTTTATACCGGGTATTATACCCAACTTTATAAAATACCGTATTTTAACATCACTACTTTTTAGTCTGATATATGCCCGGTATTAATTTAAATTGAATTGGACTTCATTATGGCAATTTATTTTATAATATTACAATAAAAATGTAATTTTAACTGAATCCTTGGAACATCTAGAGCTAAAGCCTTCATATAGATTTTTAACAATCGATTAATTTGATTTAGCTTTTAAAATGTATGTCAGGATATTTGGACGGTTCTTTACAAAATTAATTCAATTTTCATTATATTATTATAATTAAAATGCATTTTTTTTATTATAATATAATTTTATTACTTACAAATTTGTTGATATCATTATTTATCAAATATTTAACGAATACCTTTGTAGTATTCTGTGGGAAACAATCTAACCGATTATCAATTTTTATGAATCGTATTTTCATTTACAGCAATTTCTATGATTATCTATTTTCATTGAAACCAATTTCCATTGATATCAATTTCGATTGAATACAAGCCCTTCGAATGCATTTTTATTATCGGAAGTTTCGCCATCTATAGCCATCCAAAAGAAATATAATGTGTTTACGTGAGTGCGTTCGATAACTCAAATTCATATGCGAGTGTGTCGTTAGACGAAAGAGAAGTGTTCGCGCCAAAAAAGTTTTGTAAAATTCTGGAGCTCCTCTGGTCTGGTATTCTGTGTTCTGAAGTATGAGCCGACTTCGTTGGTTTGCGTATTGCGCTAACATTGGGTTGCATTCTAAGAATCTTGCTTGCTGAATTTTTACTATCATTTGTGCAATAAAAGACGATGATACGGACCGAATTCAAACTCGTCTTTCACGCGCAAATACGTCACATCGATGTACAGCGTTTGGGAGTCAAATAGACCGTAATGCATTGTCATTTGAAAAGGTTTGTAGAATTTACGCTCCAATAAAATGTTTTTAAAATTATTAAACTAATTATTTTGAATGTATAGATTTTATTTTCAATACTGTTTATTACACAGGTAGGACTGTGCAGTTGCAGGCAGTAGAAATCGAGATTGAAATTATAATCGAAAAACAAAAGTGACAGATATAAGATATTTCAAATTTCCAAAATAATACATTTTCAAAAATGTGGATTGTTGATTACCGTCGAGCTGTTAAGATAAATTTAAAAAATGGTAATTTAAGATATATTTACTATAATAATAGAACAAAATGGTTTTAGCTACCTGTATAGGGACTTCTGAACCTGGTTTGTAATTTTGAATTGCAAGTAAAAACTAAAAATGTCATTAGATGGCACTAGTGTAGCAACTCAAGTAACAAATGTTATAAAATAAAATGGAAGTTTCCCCTGCAATTATTTTACTTGCAGCATTCTTCACTTTTGTGTTAAATTAATTAATTATTTCAATCAAAATAAATTTCCCGAATCCTCACGATGAGCACTTTAGATAATCTGATATTTGTAAACTTCAATTTAATTTTCTTGCTGAAAGCTGAAGAGACGGGCGTAGACATACCGTTGTAAGTGTGTCGTGGTGTTAATCATAATTTTATAAACAATGAGTATTAAAAGGGGACTCGTATGTTGCGCTATAGAGGCTGCTTTTCTAGAGGCAACAAGGCTGAATTAACTACTTACGATGGTTTGGGGCTCATCTGGGCGAGGCGAAGTTTTGCAAAACTGTTCTTTTCAGAACGACAGTAGTGAACGGATGTACACAATGTACACCCGGAATGAAAACATTGTATTTTTCCATCCGTGAAGGAGTAAAAATCAACAATATATATATATATATATATATATATATATATATATATATATATATATATATATATATACAGGGTGGCCCATCGAAAACGTACCGCAAGGCATAACGGCCAGGGTAATTTTTTTTTTCAAAAAATCCAAAAACACGTCAATTTTGTTTGTGAGGGGGACAATTTTTGCCCTTAAAATGATCGCAAAATTTTCAACCCTCTAAGCGGGGGTGTCATCCCCCAAACTTTTTCAAATGGGAAGAGGGGTCAAGTGGTACCGCAATGAAAAGGGCTTTCTATTCTCTATACATTCCCGCTTTGGTTTTGAAAATCGGTCAAGTCATTTAGAAAATATGAAGGATTGAAATTTAAAATGTTTATTTACAAATTATCAGAGTAAATGAAAAGGATAAATTCCTTCGACCAATTCGCTATTTTTGTCCTGTTATTTTAGATGTTTACTGCTGATTTTAGTGATTTGACATGCCACAACGATCAGGTGCGGTAGTTGCTAGATACCTGTTCTGTAACTTGTGCGTTTAAATTTTTCAATATCATTAAATTTTTTATCAATAATTATGGTGTACTCACTTGCAGAAAAAGTGGAAATAATCGAACTTTATTTTAAAAATAATGAATGTGGCAATCGGGATGCGCAGATATTTAATGAACGACATCCTGAAAAACACCTTTCCGGCAAAATTGTTCGTGAGTTATTATATATGAATAAAAAGAGGCAGATGGAAAATCCTGTAGTAAATGAAGCTATGGAGGTCTTTGTATTGGACCAAGTTGCCATGGATAGTACGCTGAGTACAAGAAAATTAGCCAATGAGACCGGCGTGAATCGTACAAGTGTCCAAAGAATATTGAAAAAACACCATTTCCACCCGTATAAAATTCAGTTGGTACAAGAACTCAACGAACACGATTTTGATCGCCGCTTGCAATTTTGTGAAACTATTAGTGAACGAGTGGCCAATAATAATAATTTTCTATTCAATGTATGTTTTTCGGGTGAGTGCACTTTCTTTTTGAACGGTGTAGTTAATCGGCATAACTATCGGTACTGGGCTGAGAACAACCCCAGGGTATTTCACGAGGTGCACACACAACATCCTCAGAAATTGAACGTGTGGGCTGGTATTTTTGGAAATTCTATTGTGGGTCCTTTTTTTCTTCCTGGAACTCTAACAGGTGATATGTACTTAGATTTACTGGAAAATACCATCGACCCAGCCCTAACTGACATCATCGAAAATAATCCTGGATACGTTGAAGCGGAACTGATATTTCAACAAGACGGTGCACCTCCACATTACTCTCAAAATGTGCGTAATTATTTAAACACTAACTTTCCCGGGCGGTGGATAGGACGAAGGGGTGCCATTGAGTGGCCTCCCCGGTCACCCGACTTGATTCCTTTAGACTTTTTTCTATGGGGACACATAAAAAGTAAAGTGTATAGCACTCCACTTGCCTCATTAGAAGATCTGCGAACACGAATTATTGACGTTTGTCGCGAAGTGACCCCTCAAGTTCTTCAGAATGTTCGAGAACGATTTGAAGCTAGTTTGTATTACTGTATAGAGGTCGACGGGCAACATTTTCAGCGTTTGCTTCATTAATACGGTAAGTTTTTTTTATTTAATTCAATTTATGCGTTTTTTGAAAAATGTATTTTTCAAATTTCAATCCTTCATATTTTCTAAATGACTTGACCGATTTTCAAAACCAAAGCGGGAATGTATAGAGAATAGAAAGCCCTTTTCATTGCGGTACCACTTGACCCCTCTTCCCATTTGAAAAAGTTTGGGGGATGACACCCCCGCTTAGAGGGTTGAAAATTTTGCGATCATTTTAAGGGCAAAAGTTGCCCCCCTCACAAACAAAATTAACGTGTTTTTGGATTTTTTGAAAAAAAAATTACCCTGGCCGTTATGCCTTGCGGTACGTTTTCGATGGGCCACCCATATATATATATATATATATATATATATATATATATATATATATATATATATATATAGCAGAAAATGGATTCGTTGGGATGACCGCTAAAGCAATGGAATTTGGCTAACCATAGACACGTGTTTCTGACTTAAGGTCTTCCTCAGTACAGTCAACTAGTTGAAAGACGAGTACAACTAGTGCCAAAATGAATAAACAAAACAATACCAGAGTCACCAACAGGAGCAAAACCGACATTTGTGATTACCAAGAGAACATCCGAAATCTTCGCCGGACTTGATACTCTATTTACCACGGAGCAGCATATAGCCTTAAGTCAGAAACACGTGTCTATGGTTAGCCAAATTCATTGCTTTAGCGGTCATCCCAAGAGTAATAAATTAAATGTTCTAACCGCGCTAATGTTTTCCACATTTGATTTATTACTCTTGCGGTTATGAGTTTCGCCACAGGTGGCTATATAGCTGCTCCGTGGTAAATAGAGTATCAAGTCCGCTAAAGCATTTCGGATGTTCTGGCTAATCACAAATGACGGTTTTGCTCCTGTTGGTGACTCTGGTATTGTTTTGTTTATTCATTTTGGCACTAGTTGTACTCGTCTTTCAACTAGTTGACTGTACTGAGGAAGACCTTAAGTCAGAAACACGTGTCTATGGTTAGCCAAATTCCATTGCTTTAGCGGTCATCCCAACGAATCCATTTTCTGCTATATACTAGTTCTAACCGCGCTATATGTTTTCTACATTTATATATATATATATATATATATATATATATATATATATATATATATATACAACCAATATTGTTAAGCCCCCGTTTATACCATGATATAACAATTTCAATCAAACAACACAACCTTTATTTTATTGGTAGGTGTAAAATAAAGCAATGAATGTTCTTCCAGCAAAAGCTGAATCTGATTTTTTATCCAAAAAGCTATTTTTATGTTCTGAAATCTGAAATGCGTGTTTAAACGTTCTATCTGTAGCACCTCCTCTTTGGGTTTTTACTTATTTTGTTTTATGATATATATTACTGTAACAGTGTTGCCATATATTCTTTTAGTTCCGAATTTCTGCTATTAACTTTTGTTTTTTAAATGGGGAATATTATGCCTTTATTCGCCGATTTTTTAAAATACTGCATATTGTTGTGGGGTATCATTATATATTACTCGCAAAGGCTAACCCGAAGAGCCACATTAAAAAAAAATGAGTTTTTCTAAAAAAATCGTTTAACTAATATTTAAATAGGTATAAAAGATGTCTAGTGAATAGACAGATAATTTTATTTTTCCCAGGCTTCTTGGAAGTAAGTTAATGAGGTAGAAGCATTGAGATCTTGGAAATCGTAAGAGATACAATGTCGGTTGAAATAGGGCAAAGTTGCGCAATTTAACATCGCATAATAAGTAGTTGACAAAGTTAGACAATTCTGACTACCTCCGAGGATATACGTAAGTCAAATACCGAAAAATCAGCTATATACATTTTATTTCTTTCAGGCTGCATTTGAAGAGATATCACAAAATAAATTTTATATCTTTCTAGCTACTTTTCGTTATCAACAAGATGGTGCACCTAGATTTAAAATCCGACGTTTCTTCTTCGCGGTCGGATCAACTTATTTTTTTTAAATAGACCTGCATTTTTTATTTTGTTTTTTAAAAGCACTTGACTTCTAAAAACCAATGATGTAATGCACTCATTCATTGAAATTTGAAATTTTCCTTTGTGAATTTGGCGAGATTCTGGTTTTCTGTGTCTCTCTAACACATTGTCTTTTATGGAAAAATCTTAAATCTATGTACAGTTCAAACATTAAGTGTGATACATCGTTAGTTTTGGGAGGTCGAACGTGTCTTAATAATTAAATAAAAAAATACATTTCCGTATTTAAAAAAAATAAGTTGATTTTCAATCTGAGTATACACACTGTTTTCGTAGGTAAGTATTGGTTACCATTCACAGTGTATAAAATTTTAATAAATTGACTCTAAAAGTTTAAAAGGTGCATTATGTACACTAAAAAAAAACAAAATCTACGACACCCTGTATCTCTAAAACATAGCATTTCTGCACATGTCTATAAGAACCTTTATTCATAATTTTTTATGTAAAAACTACCCCTAAAATTACATTATGACTTTTAGTAACATCCTGTATTTAGGTTTAACAAATACTATATGTAGGTACATATGAATATGTCGTGGATTCGTATCGAAAGATTCTCTAGTATCTCTACATGACAAGAAGGGTACACGTTGCTTTGAATATTTACCGTTATTACAGTTAGACATGGAGGCATTAAATCTAATACAAGACACAATCATCAATCGGTTTTTATGACCTATAAAACTATCACATAGTTTGTAACAAAAATTACATTATATAAAGCATTTCACAAACACACGAAAACTTTGTTTTTTACTATACAAAATGAACTAATTGGTTGCATACATGACTATATTCAAGAATATATAAAAAAAGAAATCAATGACACCGATTGTTGTTTTTTTGGCGTAATTGCGGATGATAGTACTGATATAACAGAAAAATCACAGTGTTCGATAACAGTTAGGTATGTGACCAACGGACCTTTAAAAGAAAGATTTTTAGGATTTTTTGACGTTAGCGATAATAGAACAGCAGAGAGCCTTTTTCATTTAATACAAAACAGCTTAGAGCCTTATGACTTCAAAAATAAATTGATCGCGCAGTGTTACGATGAGGCTAGTGTTATGGCAGGTGAAATAAATGGGCTTCAAACAAAAGTTAGATCTATTGCTCCTTTAGCTATGTTTACTCATTGTTGCGCCCACAGATTAAATCTAGTTTTACAACAGGGAACAAAACTGATTACCCAAAGTCGTATATTTTTTGCCACTTTATTAGGAATACCAAATTATTTCCACCAATCACCAAAACGGTCTTTTGTGCTTAATCAGATAGTAGGTAAAAGAATTCCGCGAGCTGTAGAAACGCGATGGTATACACGGTCTAAAATTTTAAACTTGGCTAATGAATGGGACAATTTAATTACAGTATTTGAAACTATTATTAATGACTTATGTTCTGGAACAGAATCTATTAATGGTGCAAAAGGATTTCTAAAGCATTTTAATGATTTCGAATTTTGCCTTTTAACGCATATTTATAAACAAATTTTTAGTTGCACTGATGTACTGTTTCAAATATTACAGTTAAAGCATTTAGATATAAATTACTGCATTTCGCAAATAAACCTTGCCAAGCAAGGAATTATTGAATTTAGAAACGAGGACCATTTCAAAGAACTTTTCAATATTGCTAAAAAAGCCACTATTCTGCCAACTAACACACGTCGAGGGCAATGTTCTAGCGACTTTGATATTTTTACTAAATATAAAATATTATATTTCGAAATAATAGATTGTATAATTCTTCAATTAGGGACGCTTTAGTCGATTGCACAAAATATTCGGAATATGTTAAATGCTTTCCAGACGACTTATTAAATAATTTATTAAAAAATTATCCAAACATTTTTGACAGAGATAGATTAAAGAATGAGCTTTCTGTATTGTATAGGGATGAACAATTTTCAAATTTAGATGTCGAAAAAAGTCTAGCTTTGTTATTTAAAGATTTTAAAGCAATTTTTGCGGAAGCATATAAGCTTTTTAATTTAGTTTTAACTATTCCCGCAACAAGTGTATCGGCCGAACGAAATTTTTCATGTCTTAAACGGATCAAAACCTACCTAAGAAACACAATGACACAAGAACGGCTTTCGGGTTTAGCAATGATGTCAATAGAGCAGGAATTACTGTCAGAACTTAGTGAAGACCAAAACTTTTACGACCAAATTATAGATAAATTTGCAACCTTAAAAGACAGACGTATAGATTTAATGTACCATAAGTAGTTTTTTTATCTTATTTCATACAACTATTTATTTTAAGTTTCAATAAACTAAATTATGTTTTTCTTATCGCAATCACCGCTATATTTTAGTGATAGGTGTACATATTTTACTTGTTTTGTTTACTTTTTATTTACTTTTTTTAGAGTTTATTTTTTTAGTTTTTAATGGTTTAGTAGGGCTATTGGCGATGACCTCCATTAAAAAAAAAAGGTCAACGCGTCGCAGAATAATACCTCATGGGTGACGTGGAAATTTATTCACATTTAAACAAAATTAACCTCATGTAGCCTCACCCTTCAATATACTCACGAGCCGCCACTGCAAGAACCTAGAACTTTTTTTTAGTTATCAAATGTTTGTCTCCCCCTCTAAGACGGCATTCTAAATACACCACTGGGTAGATGTGTTCATTTTTGTAAATTCGTATCTTGATCGACACGCAGCTTTGGAAGTGAAATGCACATACCTATAAATTATAATAACTACTCACATATTAAACAAGGGAGACAAACATGAAATTGTTTTAATGTTCTCTTTTTCAGGTCCATGTACCCTGGTACTCTTACTATTTCTATAAATACGACAAATATCCTCTATTTTGAGAAATCTGGGACAAATGATCTCTATTTTGCGAAATCTGGTACCATTCTCTAAGTATTATTATACGCTGGTACCTATTTTTACATTTCGTCAAAATGTACTCTTTTCATTTTAGCCTACTTTAAATTACGTTTAAGAAGCCAAAAAACCTGCAGTAGAGCATGTCGCCGGCACACAGCTTCTAGGAGAAATTGCAATTTGCCATTACAAATTACAATGTGTGGTAATTAGTGAATTATAGCTGGGAAATTCAAAACCTTGTTTTCTTTATTCTGGTATAAATATAAACACTAAGTCAAAAATCCTTGTTATTGCTCTACCATATATGACTGATTGTAGATTAGACCAGGAAATCATCAAAGGATTGTAGAAAAGCTTGTTTTGGAATAGGATGTTGGGAGCTAGATACGTTAGTTTTAACTTTTTTTCATTATGCTCTGTAATTTTGTACGTGGTCGCATTTTAAATATAGGGGTGTATATTGTATTCCCCAATGATTTAATAACTAAGTATTCCCAATCGAACAATAATTAATCACGTTTCACGTCATTGGTTACATACGAACATTATTCAGACGTCATGCACAACACAGTCAGTTGATTTTAGATGCACATTTAAATCTTCGAACGCATGCCTAGCCAGAAACTCGGGTATTAAAAAATTACAGATTTCTGCTCTTGTTGTCCCTACTTTGCACTAGATCGCTCCACGTCCGATAATTAAAATTGAAACAAGGTGGCTGCATTCAATGAAAATTAATATTCAGAAGAATCGACATTAATAAAAATTCGAAATCAAAACAATGCATATTAAATAAAACCAGTTACCTTATACCCGCTAATCATTTAAATTCCACAACTCTTTTACAATTAAATCTCGTATTAGCTTTTATTTATTTATTCAAATGTATATTTCAAGTATTTCAATTTCCATGGTAAAGGGTCCGTGTTATATCCGTTTGATGTAGTATAAATTACAGATCAACGACTATCAAAATCAAAATAATGAGCATTATTCTATTTACATTTTTAGGGTGTTAATGGAATTGATATTAAAAAAAAATGATATCGTAAAAGATGCTTTAATTTTTTTTGATATGCGATAAAAATAAATTAATTTTTTTTATTACATGTCCTCTTAGATCAGATTTGCCTTCATACGGTTGAAATAAATTAATCTCCACAAAGTCGTTATTGCATTCTAATGTTTTCGGTATTAATATTAATATAATGCGATCCAGTTTGAAGCAATTACATTTTCATAAGAGTCAATATATTAAATATTTAAACATATTTTTGTATATGGCATTTATTTCATACCAATTTTTATTAACATCGATTTGATGAATTGCAATAACTAAGGAAAGACGCATATATATAGAAATTTTAAGTAGGCTGTATACGTGTTAAAAAAAGATAAACAACTACTTTTTTGTGGTATCAATTGAAATGGTCTGCAAAGAAATTGCTTATCATAATAATGTCGTTCGGTAAAATCGGTATCCAAAAAAATATCGGAAAAATTAAAACGAATAAAACTTGTATGCAGGTAGCATCATTTATATGTTTTGCAATTAAATTTGATATCAAAGACGCGTATGACTAAAAAGTAAAACGGCGTTCCATAGTTTAGTAATTATTTGAAATAGGATTGATATCTACTCATCAAAGAGACATTCAAATACACACTTCTCTTAGCCGAAGTAAATAAATTCGTTTTTCTTACCACCACATTACGTAAAATAACTATTCTCTCCGTTATTTGAGGGCATAAAATTGTACTTTTTAGTTTTAGACCGCAAACATCACTTTTAAACCCAAAAATATAGTTAACACATTAATTATTTGGTAATGTTTTTGTTTTTTTTATTAATAACAATATTTCTGAAATAGTTATTTTTTCTCCCTTAATTATGAAACATGTTAACCTAAACCTTATTTTCGATATATACATGATCTTTTAACTACAGTTTCTAGCTAAAAATGGATTAAAAACTTTTAGATGAAAAATACAGAAACATACAGCCATAACTTTAATGGGTACTTTAAACTCAATAAAAATCTCCATAGTAGTTATATTTATTAATTAAAACATGAAGGAATCATTTTTTCACGAATACAAAACTTACTACCCGTACGAGGGAAATAGTAAGGCTTAATATGAGTTAAAGAGTACCATTAACACTTAATATATGTACAGGGTGTTCCAGCGAGGACTGAACAGGGACCTATTTTCGACCTTCCTTGTATTTTGGAAAAATTCAAAATAGCCAATCGATGTATTTTTTCTTGTAGAATCCAATGGAATGTATCGTTTTTTATACGATTTTTGGAAAGAGTGTTTTGTTTTATGTCCGTTCTGATTAAAAGATTAGATTTTGCGACAGCTGTTTATATTACATTTTAATGTTTTACAAACTAAAATTTTAGCTTCACCTGTTTAAAATATACGATAGGTTGGTATAGGTGATCAAGGTAAAATGACGTTTGAATGCTTTGTCAATAAAAATTGACATTATTTAATTATTGTCGAAGTCTTCACCTAAAAAATATATATTTGACTCTGATCGAAATGAAATACTCTTTGGACGAGAGACTACAGATTGTTATGCTATTTTACAAGTGCCAAGAAAATGCAAGAGAAGCAAGAAGAAGATTTATTGCAAATTTTCATAGAAATATATCCATCAATACAATTCTAAGGATAAAAAACCTATTTGAGGAAAATAAAACTTTAAATGATAAAAAAAGAAATATACAAAGAAGAAGAAATCGAGACCAGGCCATTATAAATTATTTTCAAGTTAATCCAACCAAATCTATTTCGGATGCAGTTCGGGAAGCTCAGTACGGTGGCGGTGTAAGGCGCAGAAGAGTTACCCGAGGGACTGTTCACAGGACTCTGAAAATTCATAAATTTAGGCTTTTCGTATCCTTCCACTTCAGCACCTAACACCGGCACAAAAAGAACTTCGCTTCCAATTTGTTTCTCAAATGGTAATTCGGCAAGAAAACGAAGACCCTGATTTATTCAAAAATATTGTGTAGACCGACGAAGCTACTTTCACAACATCGGGAGTATTCAACAGACATAATAGTCACCACTGGGCCGTTGAAAATCCAAAAAAGTTCGAGACTATTAAATTTCAAGGGAGGAATTCTATTCATGTTTGGTGGGGGATAAAAAACAATAAAATTTTGGGACCAATATTTTTTAACGGGACTTTAAATGGGCACAGATATTATGAGTTTTTAGAAAACGAAATTGAAAATTTTTTGGAAGACTTACCATTGGCAGAATATCAGAATTTAATTCGGCAACATGATGGGGCGCCTCCTCATGCCGTGCATGATGTGGTTCAATTTTTAAATCGGCGCCATAACGAATGGATAGGGCGAAATGGAACATATGCTTGGCCGCCCAATAGCCCCGACCTCTCAGTTTTGGATACATTTCTTTGGGGCCATTTGAAGAACGTCGTATACAGACAACGAAACGAAAATATTCAAGAGATCATGGGAAAAATTGTCGATGAAATAAACCGCCTTAACCAGGAAAATCATATTGTAACAGCAAGTTTAGAAAGGCTACAAAGGGGTTATCGATGTTGTTTCGAGAAAAACGACGGTCACATTGAAAACTTATGTTATTAGTAGTTTTATTTTATTATTTAATAATTATTTTTTATTGAATTTCTTTTTCTATCATGTAAAGTTTTATTTTCCTCAAATAGGTTTTTTATCCTTAGAATTGTATTGATGGATATATTTCTATGAAAATTTGCAATAAATCTTCTTGCTTCTCTTGCATTTTCTTGGCACTTGTAAAATAGCATAACAATCTGTAGTCTCTCGTCCAAAGAGTATTTCATTTCGATCAGAGTCAAATATATATTTTTTAGGTGAAGACTTCGACAATAATTAAAATAATGTCAATTTTTATTGACAAAGCATTCAAACGTCATTTTACCTTGATCACCTATACCAACCTATCGTATATTTTAAACAGGTGAAGCTAAAATTTTAGTTTGTAAAACATTAAAATGTAATATAAACAGCTATCGCAAAATCAAATCTTTTAATCAGAACGGACATAAAAAAAATCACTCTTTCCAAAAATCGTATAGAAAACGATACATTCCATTTAAAAAACACCTGATGCATAGCGTAACTCTTTTGTTTCTGGTTCAAATATTTTTTCGATGACATATTTGGATTCTACAAGAAAAAATACATCGATTGGCTATTTTGAATTTTTCCAAAATACAAGGAAGGTCGAAAATAGGTCCCTGTTCAGTCCTCGCTGGAACACCCTGTACCAAAAATTAATGTGATATTTGTCTGTATTTAAAGTACTTTGCAAATAATACAGTACAGACTGCATATATTTTATTTTATTTAGTGTAGGTAGGTAAAAAAATTAAATATTGTTCGGTAACTAAAAAAAAATAGGAACAAAGACGCCGAAAAATATTTAATATATATATTATGTTTGCTGTATTTCAGTTTTATCAGTAAATAGAATAAAATGACAACTATTAAAAAATATCTGAATAATTTCAGGTTTCCAAACCAACTATTGATTCAGGCAAACGCCACTGGCTCGTTTGTTTATACTGAAAGAAAGTTTTGGAAAATTGTAATCAAGTTTTTACGAGATTAGCCACAAAAAAATGCCTTTATTACTTATAGAAAAAAATACTTAAAATGCACTAAAAACACACTTTGCTGCTAGATGTAGAGAAATTTGACACATTGGATACCGTTATCGATTTTATGTTTGTTTTATATTTTTACTTAGAAACCTTTCATTTTGGAAATTGGAATCTCGTTTTTTTACAAGCGCACACACTACAGTTGAAATACATAATAATAATTGCGGTAATATAGAGTATAATTTCTTTTATACTCTAAGTTTAGAACACAATTAATTAAAATTTGAATTAAAAAAATACTAGATTCTTGCCCGATAAAACAAAATTAATTATTGTTTAGTATGATTAATTAACTGGAGTTAAAAATGGCAATTCGTTCGGCGATCAGAGAGAATAACTTCTGTGTTAAAAAATCGTATATCTTAAAATAGCCATAGTCCAAAACGCCTGGGTGTTGAGTCCCTGTCATAAAAGATTTTTTTTGCTCTAAATTACCTAATTTTACTCGTTAAAATATTGTCTAATAATAATTATGATTACCTATATTTTTACTGAGAAGATTCCATAACGATAAACCTCCGGTGTGCGGTCGCGGCACTGGTAAAGTAGTTCTCCTCCCAGTTAAGCTTCGATCTAATAATTCTGTAAAATTAAGATCAGTTAAAGAGTGTAACACAGCAACTAAAATAGCTGACACAATTTGTAGGTATACTTATATTATTATGTATTTTGGTGTCTTATACAAGGGCAGTTATGGGCGACGAGAGGACGGATGACACTGCCAGTTAATTTAAGAAAGTAAAACTGTTACCAAGAGGCACACTGAATTTTTAAATAAAATCATGGGTAATAACGAAATTAATACCCAACCTGTCATTTTGTTTGTAAATAAAAATAAATCCATCTCTGAAGTGGGTGCCGCAGACGCAGATTTTGGTAATTTAAAGACCTCCCGTATTGAAAATGTAATATTCCGTGTCTGTCAATGTGTTGCATCAAGCTGACTTAAGATATACTCTTTATCAATACTATAAGAGCATTATTCCAGCTTAAGAGGATAAGGGAGCGAATTTAAATTCTCGACTCTGTTGCTGCATATAAATTGCATGATATCTGCAGTGTGACAGGTCGAAGTGGGTGGTTGATCTTGAAAATCGTTTAATAAAAACGCCGATGTTTTTGAAAAAAAGTTAAAATAAATTTTATTTCAATTTTATCACAGAATATCGGAAAGTCTACAGGTTTTCAATAAACAAATAAGACTTTTTTGAAAACTCGACACGTTTTTGCGTTACTCCGATATCCTTTAAACTGTATTTTAAAAAGTACAATGATTAAGGGATAATAACGAATATCAGTCTTTCAAGCAGTTGTTATTCACCAAATATTGATAGTTGTTTTGTTCTCTTGCGAACACTCGGCATTCGTACCTTTGGGTACGTATTAGTACAAAGCCCAGTGGAAAATTGAAAAACGAACTATTCTAACACATCTCCTTCTCGTCTAAATGAAGATTTTCAATTGTTATGCCTGTAAAAAATCTCTAAATAAAGTCCCATAGTAACACCCTGATCTAGCCGCCACAAAACACATAATTTTTTTTAAGAGTTTTAACAAAAACTATTATACAAAACAAGGGCAAAATGTCATAGGAAAGGTGAAATGACCAGCTTTTCTTCATAAAAAATCTCTTAATCATAATAGTAGTATTAGTAATAATCTATAATTATAAAAAAAAGTTATAAAAAGTATCGTAACCTACCTCCTTTGCCTAAATTTGATACTGGGTTATGTAACTCTGTTCCCAAATCTGACTCTGAACTAATACTGCCTTCGCCACTTGAAAAAGAATCTGCTTCTGAGCTACTTTCTGACCTTGTTCGGACCTAATTTAAAATTAAGATTCACTATTAATTGCAACAATTACCACGAGGATAGTTTGGAGCCGCGAATTAGCAATTTTATAACCAATAAGTGTAAGTAATTTACCATCCGTCGGCGACAAAATTAATAATGACTTTCTTTTGCCGTAGATTTATAATTGTCGTCCTAAACCTCCTTTCTATTGTCGGCCCTGCTGCGCTAACTTCGGTATCTTGGAAAAGCCGGATTTAAATATTCATATTTATCCGTTATGAAAAACTCTTTGTCAGGTGCGTTTTAATCAACGACATGGAAATAACATAGACCCAGTAGTTTACATTTTGGAGGAATCCAACATTAACCCTGGTTTGCCAAACCGTTACTGTGGCCAGATTATAACGGATATCATCCTTTATACTATTACCTAAATAAACAAGGAATTCCAAAAATTCCCAGTATAAATTTCCATACAGAATATTTTAAAACTGATAATTAAATAGCTTATTATAAATAACTCAAACCGAATATGTTTTAAATGTAATTTAAATCTTCTGTAATTATTATTCCTTATTTCAAGAAATAAAGCCCAGAATAATCGGCAACGTCGGAATTCTACCTTTTTTGAGTTTACTACAGATTTCTTTCGGGATCATTCGGAATACGCCGAAGGCGGTCGTAGTCATTCATGATTTCGACCTATTTGATGCGCGGCGTTGTAATTATTCTGGTTGGTGAAATAAGTGTTTTTCAGAAATCCAAGGGTTTTGTGTGGCTATTTTCAAGAATCTGTTTAAAAAACTTTAAGAAAATGGTGCTTTATTTGCAGAAAAAGAAACGATTTAAACCCAAAAGTTTGTTTTCGAAGGCAAGTAAGGCTATGTCATACCAGTGCTGTAGTTGAAGGGTAAAATCACCGTCCAATAGCGTTCTTATATTTGCAAATGAATTATCTATAAAGTCGAAGACACTGATGGTAAACGGAGTACAGCGTTTTGCTAATTTATATATTTGTGAAAAGTCTCAAATATTCCTCTAAAATTTGTTAAACCACCTTTTTTGAGGGGTTAATAAACAACATAAATATACTATTTGGTAAAGCATAGGTACTAAATTTTAATTGAGTAAGTTTTAAGACACACTATTTTATGATGTCATTAATTACTCCAGGATTTGCATTTTGGATGAAAATTTCAAGGAATATTTAGGGTAGTGTCGGAGTTCTCATATAGCAAGTATATATAAAAAATGAAAATAGCGCAATAGCGTTACTTTTCAATTTTTCATTTACTATAGATTTTCTTTAATGAATTTGAAATGGTTTAATTTATTGCCTAAAAATTTAGTTTTTAAAAATAAGTAATCAAAAAAGTAAATAAATACAATCCTGAGGTACATTATCCCAACTAGGGAGAATCTGTTTTTATCATGTGATTTCGGTAATATAAATAATAATATAATATATTACAATGAATGTTAAAAATATTAAACATCTGGGCACAAAATATTTATATTGTCAATAAGTGAAATGTATAGCGGGGAAGGTGGATGGTGGGGAAAAAAGGGGATAAAGAGGGATAAATACTGTAAAGATATTGTTTTTCATAATATGGTTTTTGTTGTTTTTAGGCACACGAAGTTCAATTTTGTATTCATATTAATATTGGGCCATGTTTATTGCTGATTT
Source organism: Kuschelorhynchus macadamiae (assembly GCA_030620095.1). Lineage (NCBI taxonomy): Eukaryota > Metazoa > Arthropoda > Insecta > Coleoptera > Curculionidae > Kuschelorhynchus > Kuschelorhynchus macadamiae. The sequence goes on along the minus strand of JAUTXW010002753.1, from coordinate 2,515,158 downwards.
TCTGTAAATATGAATAGATCCAATACATGTAAAGGTAGTGCATTTTTATATAATATTACTTGCCGCGAGCCTGGCAAACTTTTAAAAGTAGTGGACCCAAATTTTTACCTAACTTCGCGTAAATAGAACTAAAATGTGTTGGAAAAAGGGTGAAATCAAAATGTTTTGAAAAACAAACCCGATTTCAAAAAAATAGGTTGTATTAAAAAGTGATAAATTGTATTTTATTACATATTTCCTATGAAGTCGGTGATAAGCTAATAAAGAAAGGTATTAAATAAGCATTATACTCTTGGTATAGACATCAAAACACAAAGTGGGTCCACAGTCTTCCGGTTCGTCTCGTCGAATGCAGACCTCTGTGTTATTAACATAAGTGGTGCCACGTGTTCGGTTTTGCTGCTTTATTTCGGGGGGAAACGGGAGACTCAACCGCTCAGTGTGGAAACTAACGACCCCGCTAGAAAGGGAGCAGACGCTGTGAACGTGTGAGGCCTAGTTGTTCCTGCATTCTATCCCGTTCGTCTGCCGCAGTTCTACATAGAATATTAGCGTAACGGCCGCTACGTGGCGGGAGTGGGAGGGGTAAGGGGATAGCTTGAAAGAAAGGGTCATCTCGTGATATCAGTAGTACTCTCAAGGGGCACCTAGTGGAAGCCAAGATGCATTTCAGAAATTAAAAGAGGAAAAATAAGAAGTATTGGAAAGATTCGGGAAATCCGGGAGTTTAGAGCTCGCCATCCGGAGATCCTACCGATAACGTCTCCAAACTGGAATAAGGTGCAGGGTCGACTTCGAGGGTCGCCGATTTAACGACTCTGAGCCCCGGTCGGAGAGCAATCTGGCGAATTGCCTTGCAGCAGAGCCATATAACAAACTAACAACAACAAAGTGGGTCCATGTAACAAAATGTAGTTTTATCTTCATCTTTAGTAACAATAGTAATAAGAACTCACCCTGTTATTGGTTGTATTTTGTCATGGAAATGCTTGTTCTTTAATAACTAAACTTATTGCTAATAATAAATATTGCCACATGAACCATTACATAAATATGTCTTTTCCAGGCAACCCTGTCAAAACCAATTCAATAACAAAAAAATTATTAAGAAGAATGCTTTTTTTTCACTTGTTGTTAGTCCCCCTGCAAATGCAACAAAATATGAAAAAAAGTTGCAAAAAACTAGTTACCTATTTGCCAATATCTATTAAAACATTGCAGGTAGAGCAATTATGAAAATATAAAAAATTATAGGTATATCTTGAGTAAATAGGACGTTGGCGACTTTTGCTTAATATTTTTAGGTTTTATATATTTAATAGTATTTTAATAAATAAGTGCTTAGTCACTTTGTTAATATCGAGGTTAATGTGGTGTTATCTTCCATAGAGGGTCTGGAACCATATTGCTACATTAAAAATCTGGATTTCTTTAATCATAAATGTATTCATCTCTTTTAGTACTTTCTCGAAATTCTAAAACTACTTTTAATGAGCGTTTGCTTAAAAGTTTTTCTTTTTTTGAGAATTCTAAATATTTCTCACTATCAAAATCGAATATTTTTTGGAGGTAATTTTTTTCAATCCCCAAAGGTAAATTCCATAATTTTCTTATTCCTTAAAACGTGTTTTGTATACGTAAAGATAAGAACTTCAAAATTGTCTGAAAATGGATCACGAAGAAAAATTTTCAGCAGCTACCATATATTCTAATTTTAATAATAATAATTTTTGTTGGAATTATCATAAATTTGGTCTCGGCACGCATTCGCAATTTTGCTTATGACAGGAGATTTTTGTGGAAGAAAAATGAAATTTATTTTCCATTTATGTTAGAAACTGTCGTACTTACGAACAAATCATTAGGTGCGTCTTTGTTTAGGGTAGCCTTTCTTAATTTTTTACATTTACATATTTGCGAAACTTCTTTGCAATCGCAGAATGTCTAACAGTGTAAACTAGGGCTTGTTAAAAAACCTGTCAAAAGTTAGAATTTCAAAAAATAGCCTGCTCTCTAATTTTCCTGAGGTTCGAGTTAAAAAATAGCTGTAGTAAGCAGAGCCAATACGGAACTGCTAATCAGCGGTTATTGGAATTCTACTTTCGTAGGTTAAATTATGTAAAAACTCCTAAATATTTTTAGGGTCACGCGCGGGGGGGGGATCCGGACCCCCCTGGACTACGTGCCTGGTTTTTTGTCACAGATAATTATTGATACAATTATATTAAATCAGCTTCTTGATAACCTAAAGTTTTATATATATATATATATATATATATGTGTATATATATATATATATATACCATAAGAGCTACAGCTTGGGTTAAACTAGAGAAAAGTAGCTCAATTTAGTTTCCAAATCAATGCCGTTTACAAACCTAAAAAATTCCAAACCGTTCCGAAGAAATCCGACAAAAACCGAAGAGGTGCATTTTTGTTTTTATTTTTTTACAGCCCTATTTTTAAAGTTGGATCAAATTTGAAAACACATTCTTATAGCAGTTTTTTCTCGCCTACAAGATGCCACTGTCACAATTTTTGTCTGACGTTTCGTCTCCTGTCAACCATCATCAACTTTGTTTTTTCATACGGCCGCCATATTGGATTTTTACATTTTTAAAATGACCATTTGAGTCCCATTTCAACGATGTGTCACTTCATCAACTTTATTTTTCCTACTATTTGCAATTTCAAATTTCTCGTTCAATTCTTATTTCAACGAAGTACTGATAGGTGTTAGGTACGCCTCGTAGGTACCCACCAATTTAAAAAACAAAACTAGAAACCTTTAAGTAGACAACACAAAACGATTTATTTCAAACTTAACTACTACTAACTACTTAACAGACAAAAAAGAATTTAAATTAACTATCTTACTTTACAGAAGGTGTTCAAATAAAAAACCATTGTTTTCTAAACACAAGTATGCGCGTCGGATAGTTGCATTTAATACATTTTGCAGGACATCAGGTGTTATGGTTTGAAATGCCTCCAAAACCAGTTGACGTAGCTGCTCTTCCGTTTCAAAACTTCGCTCGTACACCCAGTTTTTTAAATAACCCCACAAATAAAAATCTAGCGGTGTCAAGTCCGGCGATCTAGGGGGCCACGCCACTACTGAATGCGTCCCTATCCATCTTTCGGGAAACCTCTCTGCTAGATAGTTTTGAACAATCCTGGCATTATGCGCAGGTGCTCCATCCTGCTGGAACCAAAAATTATTTAGTTCTGCTAGAGGAAGATTTTCGTCAAACCAATTCTCTAGGTCGTTCTGTAGCAAATGGCGATAGCGCTGGGAAGTTAGGGTTCCATTGTAAATGAAGGGTCCGATAATTTGCATTCCCAAAATTCCGACCCACATGCTGAAACCAAATCGGTGCTGAAATTTCGACTGCTTAAACCGTCGAGGATTTTCTTTGGCCCAAAAATGAGTATTTCTTCTGTTGAAGATACCATTATTTGTCACTATGCTTTCATCCGACCACAAAATTCGGTTCGGCAAGTTTTCTTCTTCCTGACATCTTCTGGTATACCACTCACAAAAGGTTCTTCTTCTTAAATCATCACCCGGTCGCAGTCCCTGACAAATTCTAAACTTATAAGGTGTGAATTTATTTTTCTTTAAAACAAAATGCGCAGTTGATTTTGGGATTCCAGTTTGGCGCTCAATTTGTCTAACAGACGTTGTCGGGTTTTCGACTGCTGCCAACAAAACATTATTTTCTGTTTCCTCATTAGAGTTCTTATTTCGGTTGCCTAGATTTTTATCAAAAGAACCATACGTATGTAAATTTCTAAAAATCTTTCCAAATATCTGTCTGTTTGGTTTAGTTCTTTCTGGATAATCATTTTCGTACATATCTTTCGCCCTTTGAGTGTTGCTATGACATAAAATGTAGCATTTTAGCATGTCGTACTTCTCTTCAAAAGAAAACTTTGTAAACATTTTTTAAAGCAAACAAAAACTAATAAATAACAATAAAAAATGCAATAATTTAAAAAACTCGATAAGCAAAATCTGTATTCTGTAAACAAAATGTCAGAATCAACAAATTTTTACATTGTTGATTTTGACATAAGTCATTAATTTGTTTTTAAAAGGCTACTAGATTTTTTTTAAAATAAACGTCAACTGGTTTTGGAGGCATTTCAAACCATAACACCAGATGTCCTGCAAAATGTATTAAATGCAACTATCCGACGCGCATACTTGTGTTTAGAAAACAATGGTTTTTTATTTGAACACCTTCTGTAAAGTAAGATAGTTAATTTAAATTCTTTTTTGTCTGTTAAGTTTGAAATAAATCGTTTTGTGTTGTCTACTTAAAGGTTTCTAGTTTTGTTTTTTAAATTGGTGGGTACCTACGAGGCGTACCTAACACCTATTAACCTTCGTTGAAATAAGAATTGAACGAGAAATTTGAAATTGCAAAAATCCAATATGGCGCCCATAAGAAAAAACAAAGTTCGTAAATAAGGCAGCATTTGAAAAATTAAAAAAATCAATATGGCGGCCGTAGGAAAAATAAAGTTGATGAAGTGACACATCGTTGAAATGGGACTCAAATGGTCATTTTAAAAATGAAAAAATCCAATATGGCGGCCGTATGAAAAAACAAAGTTGATGATGGTTGACAGGAGACGAAACGTCAGACAAAAATTGTGACAGTGGAATCTTGTAGGCGAGAAAAAACTGCTATAAGAATGTGTTTTCAAATTTGATCCAACTTTAAAAATAGGGCTGTAAAAAAATAAAAACAAAAATGCACCTCTTCGGTTTTTGTCGGATTTCTTCGGAACGGTTTGGAATTTTTTAGGTTTGTAAACGGCATTGATTTGGAAACTAAATTGAGCACCTTTTCTCTAATTTAACCCAAGCTGTAGCTCTTATGGTTTCCATCTATATGTTATATATATATATATATATATATATATATATATATATATATATATATATATATATATATATATATATCCGTCCGGGTGAAAATTTATAAAGTGCAGCAGCACCACTTTCAACCTAGTTATTTAAATTTTTATAAAAAAAAATTAATATTTAATTAATTAAATATAGTGTAAAATATTATACAGGGTGCTTTATTTTTAAACATCTTGCATTTTAATGCATTTATTTACTTTTTTTATTATTGATTTCTTGATAAAAGTTGGTGGTTCAAAAAAAATATTTTTGATAGTAATAAACTTTAGATCAGGATGTTCAAAAAAGTGGATTTCACTAACAATTTCAAAAAAATAAAATTTTTCTGACGATAGTTTTAAGGGCCATAAAAAATCGTAAATATAAAGTGAGGAAAATTTTTTATATTATAGTTATGGAGATATTTAAGGTCAAACAGCAAAAAAACATTTTCCTATTTAAATCTTTCTATAGCTATTGCTAATATGACATAACTAATACTAAACCTTTACTTACGATTTTTTACGGCCGCGGCAGTCACAAAAATTTTAATTTTTGAAATACACTTTTTCGTATTTTTCGAAAACTATTTTTTCGACAAAACACACAAGTTTTATCAAGAAGAAAGTTTTTCGAGAAATTGTTAATAAAAGAGTTTCCAATTTAGTGCAGACTTTTCCACGACATAATATCTAAATTAATTGTTTTCAAGTTATTATTAAAACTCTCACTTTTGCAATGTGAAGTCGTTCCTGTTCATCTTAGAACAAAAAAACTGTCGTATCCACCATACTAATATTTGGGCTCAAAAAAATATAGCAAATAATACATTATCTCAAAAATAGCTACGCCACTGGTAAGCTTCGCGAAGATATCTGATAGCGTTGCAATTTTCCCCGCAAACTATTCTTTATGCGATCAGTCCGTCTTTTTTCCACTCATACACAACAACAAATTGATGTTTGATTCTATTTATTTCTTTTTTATGAATGAAATGCTGGGTCTATTTCTTTTTGACGTCATTGGTTTTAATCTGCAGCGGCTGCGTAGAGAATCAAATTATACACGCAAATTTAGCGGCAGGTGCCTTATATTAATTTTTATGTTGGTATTATAAGTTGCCAATAAAACTATTGCTGCATTTTATTGAAGACTAGTTACTAGTGTAAATAAATTTAAGTAAAATACAATTCGAACTTATTTTTTTTACTAAATTATTGAATGAATTGGCTCTGAAAATGTGTTATTTAGAATTTATTAGTATTTAACGGGTTATTTATCAATATTGATATATTAATTAAAATAATATGATCGCTGGGAGCAGTCTACCCGCTTTAAAAGTTTACCACCCCGAGCTAATACTCCCTCTAATCGCAGTACGGATGTGGTATTTTTATTTTAATAATTTTATTGTCAACATTATTACTGGTATAACTGATGTAAAATTTTACACAAGTGGTGCCCTATATTTATCTTCCCATTCCTTCCACAGAATTAATAAAAAAATCAATTATTTACAACGCCATAAAACTTTACAACAATCTGCCAGTACATTTAAAATCTATCCCTATGCTTGCACAATTTCGAAAAAACACCAAAGCATACCTCATTGAGAGACCATTTTACAGCGTTAATGATTTTTTTTTCAGTGAGTGAGTCTCTTTAAATTGTCACTAAACTCGCTTGTTTACTTAAATCTTTTGTGAGTCATGTCCTAACTCGTAGCATAGAATTTTGTAAATCATTATATAGGGAAAAGAACTGTCGAACATTCACTTAAAACTTAATTATTTTTGTTAGGTATTAGATTAAAAACAATTTAATTCTTTTTGTATACTACATTCTACACTAGTTCAATATACCTTCTGTTTAACATCACAATTATTTGTATAACTATAATAACATAGAGTTTAAGGTCGCATAGTTGCAATTTTGATTTCAATGTCATCGAAATTATTCACCTCGTACATGTGTGTTTGTTTACTTTTATAAGGTTATCATGATTCATTTACTGTTTGCAATGTTATGTTATATTCTAACGTGTGTTTTACGATTTGGTAAATTGATAATTTACATTTAAAAAAAAAAAAAAAAAAAAAAAAAAAAAAAAAAAAGCACTGACCTGTCGAAATTATTTTCGATTAATGTTTTGATATGTCTTATTTTTAGGTATATTTTGCTTTGTCCATAAAATTGTAAAATTTTTCTGCGGCAATAAAGCATACTTTTGTTTGTTTGTTTTGTTTGTATATAACAACATTGTATTTAACATCATCATTAACTTCTTGGATTTAGACCGTGTTAAAATAGAATTAGTTCCGAGGTTTTGCTTCCGATTGCCCAGGAATCTTCAAAGATCTTCACTGCTTGAGATAAAAACACTGAATGAGTTGTAGTGAGTGGGGAGCAGGTATTTATATCCGACTTGTGATCACCGGCGCGTACTTAGTGAGTGATTTCTTCGCATTATGTAGCTCATAGCCCGCGTCCACGTTGAAGATGCCTGATGATTTTAATAAATTCTCTTATCATGATTAATCCTCAAATCCTATACACTACTCGTGAGTCCTGATGTTTAACGACAGCGAATTGTACTTGTTTTTACTTATACATTATTTGAAGTGAATATATTCCAGAGTTCTAAATCATTAAAGTCCATCTTGTCAACCGCAGAAAGAGCAGCATTGACCAAGAAAAAACTATAGTTCTACCTACAGATAAAGAAAATGCAACAGTGGTCATAGGCAAGAATAACTAGGTAGATAAAAAAAACATTACTTCAGACTGGCAGCTATAGGACAATATGAACAGATCCAAGTAAAAAAAATCAGAGGAGAATTTGCTACCTGATTAGTGCTGTAGATTTGCTTAAACTAGAGAAAAAGAAATTGGGGCCAAGCGATTCGAAGATTCCCCACATTTACGAAAAATACATAAAGCCAATGTAGCTAATTATTTTAACAAAAATTTGAAACATTTCGTAGCTTACGCATTTTAACCTATATCTCGGAGAAATATTGTCCGTTTTGATGTTGAATCCTTGAATAATCCAGTTTCCATAATTTCCCACATGTTTAAACGTAAAGATCTTCATACGCTCTTACTTCAATTGATTATCTAATGTTTAACGCTAAAATATATCATGTTACTATCTCCTATAGTTAGCGAATATATTTATGGTGACTTTCGAGAAAATTGCTCTAAGCTCTATTCCATTACGTTCTAAATGTCATTTTCGATAGACAGTGACACTATTGCAGTATGGACAAAAAAAATTCTATTTCTAGATCATTCCAATAAAAAATATTCCAATTTACAATTCACTATAGAAATCAGATGATGTCATTCACTCCTTGATATATCAGTAGAAAAGAAACAGAACGAAACCCTAGATTATATTGTTTATAGAAAACTGACATGCTTAAATTTTGGTTTTCACCAACATTGGTCTCAAAAACAATCGGTTATCAGTTCAGTCTTCAAGGTTCTTTCAATATCTGACAATAATTCACCTTCATATATTGTTTCATAATTTATTTTTCTTTTAATACCCATATTTTATCTCACTGTTATTGTTACTTTTAGAAACATCTATTTTTATACAATATGATGAACTTCTTTTTGGTTCTGGTTTTGTTTATTTGGTATTTCAGCGAAACTATTTGGTCTCATTAGGTAATAAGGCATATTTCGACTTTGATTTGGTAAAGTGGTGCAAGCCTACTAGACTAAAACAAATTATTGTTTAATCCGATGATGCTGAACACCTGCATCAGTTTCAGGATACTACAAAAGAATGAAGAAATAGCCTACTAAAATCATTAAGTTTCTTGAAATTTTCAACACGTGGGGTATGTACTAATCCGTGGAAACTAAACAATACAGTAAGTCACGCACAGGTCAGATATAAATCGTATGCGAAACGTCGGAAAGTAATGCCAATGTGACACGGCCTAAACTCAGAAACCTCGATTTGTCAATTGACGCGAGATGTGAAAGCTTTCGTACCCTGTTGCGAAATTAATTATTTTATTTGTGATAAAAAATCTTAATAAATGACTGAGTCAAACGCATCCCTCAATAGATTTGAATTACCAAGATTAACACTGAACTTTGTGTAAGGATTTTTTCATATTTCTTGGCAAAATTATACGATATAGGTCAAAAGTGGCTGTACTTTTTTAGCGCTACTAATATTTGTTCCGGCACAAAAAAAAGAAACATATATTTGGAACCGCTATTTTCGTTTTTTTCAAAATTCAGCGAAAATCTGCTTGGCTATGGGCATTTCAATTACTTTAATTCAATTACATTTTGACGACCCTAAGAAGTAACTGATAGTGGAATTATTTTTTCAAGGTAATTGTAATGGGTAATTGGATTTTAGTGTTTTGGGATACGTCAATTACTTAACGGGTAATTGCATTCCTAAAATAAAAAAAGTTACAGCTCTTAATATTGTAGCATTATATTTTTCGTGCACCAAATTGTAATTTGGGTTGCCTATAGGTGCGATTTAAACATTAATATTTAATATCAGAATGGAAATTTTACGTTTATTTAATTTCTCCGTAAAGCAAAAGGAGTATTTTATTTCATATTTATTTTTAGTAGCAATTTTACAGGTAAACTTAGAACATTTCCTAATGATTTCAATATCCCAAACAGGTGCAGATAATTTATATTCACGAATATATCCCTTTTGGTACTGTAAAGTCACGGATATGCGTTGTATTTTCTCATTCTCGAAAGGATGATATTTTCTGATGGAAGTTTATTTATATTCTTTATTCCCTAAGGCAATAAATATCGTCTAGAATCGGTTAAATAAAAAATAATATATGATATACTACATGTAAAGATATCTGGAAATCAAAATTATACATAATAGACACAATAATTAATAAAACTTTAAACATTGGACATAAATTCAGAAACACTATATGGATACATTTCAACCAGAAATTCCTTATTTTAAGGTTGGGAAGTGCTTTACTATCTTTAATAACAGGATGTATCCTGTTATAAACCTCCAGAACAAATCCGTAAAGAAAATTTTTAAAAACTGTAATTTTTTTGAATAGAATATTAAAATAGCTTTTACTTCCAGTTGAGGTAATGATAATAAAGCTGATTTTTTGGGAAGTTATTTTGGTTTTTGCAAATAAGATCTAAAAAAATATACTACTAGGGATAATATTTTTAATCGGTTAAATATGTCTCTGCACGATGATCTACTAGACGCACCTACAATACATCTTACAATTTTTTTTTATACAAGAAAAATTTTTGTGGATTAATGACCTTAATTTCACTATCATTTTTTGTTTTTAGCTTTAACCATCTCGGTAAATATTATATTAGTTTTCAATAAGGTACCAGACTATGCCAAGCAATCTTATTGATTGAGAAATTTTCTAACTATATGTTTATTATTCAAAATAACTGCCATTTGGATCAGAATGTACAGATTACGTGATAAATCCAAGTTTCAAACTTTCCTTGAGACATTTGGGAATAAAACCAGTAGCAGATATAACTATTGGCACAATGAAAACCTTGAGCTCCCACATCTGATTTATTTCATCACTCAAGTCTTGATATTTGCGTTTTTTCTAGGCTATTGTACTTTGAAAAATATGCGTGAGCAATGTCTATTAGAAAAGCCTCCTTAAGTTCTTCGTCTCGGAGAACTATATCAGGTCTGTTATTTGGTAAGCATATATCTGTTATAATTGATCTACCATAATAAAGGTTGAGTTCCAATCCCGCTCCCATCTACAATGTAGCGAAAACTTTATTTCTTAAACACGATCAAGTCCTTGATGTACAGAAGAAACAGCACAGGGCACAATATAGAGCCCGTACTCTGTTTCAAACATCATCACTCTCCAGTAAACACGGTTAATCCTGACATGTTACTAAAATTGAGGAGATCCAGTTGTTTGCAACACCTCTGATTCCGCAGATATTGTAATATGATTACTTACTGTAACAGTCTGTAAAGTACAGGGTGTCCCATTTTCGTAGGTTTTACGGGGTTTCCAGCTTATGAGTAGAGATAGAGAGATGCGGTTTTCGCGACACCGTGCTACTTTTCGATGAAACTAAAGAGGCCGCAAACAGATTTGCCCTAACCATTTTAGTTTCCGTGCTACAGGGTGATTTTGAAAATTTGTCATTTTCGGACACCCCCTGTAACTCAGCTATCGTAAAAGATATTTAAAATGTTTCAACTGGTATTTATAGATTTTTTCACGTAGAATTCAGTGGCATACTCAGATTTTTGCTGAGAGTCATAGTTTTTGACATATTGGCATAACCTACTATTTTTTAAATGGGAGACCCTATATATTATTTTTTCATCTTATTCTTCGTGTCGAGAGCTTTTCAAAAACATACCATAAGTCATATTTATTTTCATAAATAACATGAAAAAATGCATTTTTCTTTAAACGGATTTATGGCATAGCAGATCAATCGAAATAAGAGAAGGTGGCTGTGGTAGCCATGGCAACGCCAACAAAAATATGATCAGGCAGCCATTACTGCTGTCATTTTTGGCATTATTGCGTTTAAATTTTTCTTGACGTCTATTATAATTATTGTTTTTAATATGGCTCAGAATCAAAAATTTTAATATTTTGAGAAATATGATATGAACGCGTGTTTTATATTGTCTAATGAAGATGCAGATCAGGCGGCAGAGCTTTATCTGAACAGGTTAGTTCTTTTTTATCTTCCTGCATTTTGACTTTATTGGTTCGCTTTATTTTATCTTAGATATCCCGAGAGAAGACAACCAGAAAAAAGAATTTTTCAAAAAATTAAAAATAATCTTTGCCAATATGGATCTTTTAACAAGCCTCGATCGCGAACTTACAATAAAGACAACGAAGAATCTGAGGTCAACGTTTTAGCCCTCGTTCAGACAGCTCCTGAAACATCTTGCAGGAAAATAGACGAAGAGGCGGGTGTACCGAAAACCAAAGTGCAGAAAATTTTGAAAAAGCACAAATTCAAACTCTATAAATACAAACTTGTGCATCATCTGCATCCTGGTGATGCAGAGCGCAGATTGGAGTTCTGCAATTGGTTTATAAATATGAAGGCAGAAGATATCGATTTTGAAAAAAAGATTATTTGGTCAGACGAGGCACATTTTACTAGTTCAGGGATTTTAAATAGACACAACACGCGATTTTGGAGTCAAGAAAACAACCATGTTATTTTTCCTAGGGAGCGTCAGGGCAGATTTGGATTCAATGTCTCCTGTTTTATTTTCAACCGAAAAATAGTTTACCAAATATATGAAGGAAATCTGAATTCGATTGGTTACGTGCGAATCATAGAAGACGCATTAGGAATTTGGATGATGTTCCCTTGGCTCAACTAAATAGGATTTATTTCCAGCAAGACGGAGCTCCAGCCAACAATGCCAGAATAAGTCAAAACTGGCTTAACGACCATTTTCCTGGAAGATGGATAGGAACACACGGACCTGTTCGATGGCCACCACGATCCCCTGACCTCTCAGTTTTAGATTTCTTTTTGTGGGGTTATTTAGAAAACAAGGTTTATGTAAGGCGATACGAAAACTTAGAACAACTAAGAATGGCCACCGAAAACGCTTTTGCAGAGTTACAAAGACAGTCATTTACAATAGAAAATGCATTAAAAAGAATTTTTAAAGTTTGTCACACTTGTAGGACACATAATGGTCTACAATTTGAACAATATTTGTAGTTTTAATGAAATTATAATTATTACCTTTTACCTACTTCCTAATTTTTTCTGATGCTGTTACTTTGTTATTTCGTTAATAAATATTTGTTAACTTTTTCCATGTGCTCTTATTTCGATTGATCTGCTATGCCATAAATCCGTTTAAAGAAAAATGCATTTTTTCATGTTATTTATGAAAATAAATATGACTTATGGTATGTTTTTGAAAAGCTCTCGACACGAAGAATAAGATGAAAAAATAATATATAGGGTGTCCCATTTAAAAAATAGTAGGTTATGCCAATATGTCAAAAACTATGACTCTCAGCAAAAATCTGAGTACGCCACTGAATTCTACGTGAAAAAATCTATAAATACCAGTTGAAACATTTTAAATATATTTTACGATAGCTGAGTTACAGGGGGTGTCCGAAAATGACAAATTTTCAAAATCACCCTGTAGCACGGAAACTAAAATGGTTAGGGCAAATCTGTTTGCGGCCTCTTTAGTTTCATCGAAAAGTAGCACGGTGTCGCGAAAACCGCATCTCTCTATCTCTACTCATAAGCTGGAAACCCCGTAAAACCTACGAAAATGGGACACGCTGTACATAAATAAATAAATAAATATTTACCTTACCCAACAAGCGATGGCGAGACACACAATCAAATGCTCTGCTGAGGTCGTAAAAGGCCCCAACAGAACACTCTCGTTTCTCCAGTACTTGATATCCGTGTTGATTTTTGAAAGTTTTCGTATTTGTGCAAAAAAGTTTGTAATCTTTCAAAGCATATTACTCAAAAATTTTACCAAAACTTGGCATCCAGCAATTGGTTTACAGTTTTTCACGTCTCATTCTGCAATTCTTTTGTTTATGGATATCACCTTGCTTAGTTTCACCAAACTAAACGATTTTTAAATTTAAACACCCTTTCCCTTGAAAACGACGCGTTTCCAGACCCATGTTCACAGAAACTTTTTTTATTATGTTATGTAGGAAAGCCCATCCAAATATCGAAGCGGACTTAATATTATAACAGAGTTGCAGTACATTTTATGCAGTATACCTATTTTAACGTATCATGAATCCTCTTCGAGGTAAGCAAGGAAAGGATATTTCTGTATGATAATTACAATAACCATATAAAAAAATATCTCGCCTGGACTAAACGTTAATTCAACAAATTTAATTTTACACAAAACATTGTATTAAACATCTTTACGAAAATACGTCAAAACTCCATTAAGTAGTAACCGAGTTTAAAATACGATCACTATTTGTTCAAACACTTTAGGATTCTCACGTTACCTCACTTTCTTCATCTTTTTCCTCGTCCGTGCGTTGAAATATTGGAGTTTTATCTACAGGAAGCTCTTCTGCATCAAAAAATTCAGTAGCACTAACACATGATGAACTATAACTTAACGAAGTATTGAACCGTCGACCCTAAAAATTATATTTTCGTGTATTCTTTTAAGCCTTGTACGAGGTTTTGAACATTTTTAATAAAAATTGTGATAAGGTTTTATAGGAAGGATTGTTAACTGACTATTTAAGATGGGTGTTATTAACATATTATGATGTAATATTATTTAACTGTTGGACGACTGTATGTTGATGAGGAAATTAAGAAAACATTTTTCTTGAATTTAATTGGAATTTATTTCGACATTCTGTGGCGTCGTGTAACAGCACAGAACGTCATGCTGTTAAATGACGCCACATAATGTCAATGTAACGTAACATTCTTTTAGCTACGCCAGATGGAGCTGAAACGTTGACAGCTGTATTTTCTGTTTCGGGGTCCTTTAGATGTTAGTCTAAAACTAAATTTATATTTTACTGTTGTTTGTAGTCCGATGCGAATGAAAATTGATATCTTGGGGTATTTATGAGAACAAATTATGAATTTTCATTGAAAATTTAAAAATTCAGAATGAGAGCGCAAACATGAAGTTTGGCAAATATAAATTTTTAGTTTTGATCGGCATATATAAGAGTGTTTGTTACAAATTTGTAGTGAACATTTTAAAGTTGAAAATGAGGGGATCAACATAATGGACAAATCTGAGATATTTATTAATGTACATTTTTAATCAACATTTAATAATTCAAAATGGTGGCGGCAACATTGACAACAAGTTTTGACATTTGTGCAGATTCCATTGAAAATTAGTATCAAACTGTGGTTTAAAACCATAATAATCTCAGACCTTCTAGAGTCCCAGGTACTACAATTGTCTCCCCCTCCAGAGTCGTATGAAATCAAGAATATTTGTTCTTATGGCAAAGTATATATAGGCCAAGCTGCACAATATAAAGAACCTAATAGTAGATGTAGAACTCTGAAATTTTCAGTAAGGAAGAGAGCTGTGTACAACACCTGGCGTGAAAAGATCGTTAAGGGGGAACTGCACGCAGTAATATGGATCATTTGCAAGCCTTCCGCCGCTGCAATATTATGATAAAACTATAAGAGATATGTATTAGCTTCAATGTGATTTTAATAGGGAAATATGTATAGCTGGGCATTAAATGCGGATTTTTATGAAAAAATCAAATCTAGAGTTATAAAATAAAAGTAGATTTGTCCATATTCGGCCATTTTTTGACCACTTTTTGACGCACACGCCTTCATATATAATTTTTTTTTACACAAAATGGCTCTTTACCGCCTTACATTGATCCTTTGTCTACGTAACTGCAAAATTTGAAGTGGTAAATCGTACTCATGTCTTTGTATTTCTGCAGCACGTGAACCCTTTTGAACCCATTTTTAACGGAAATGTAATTTAAATTACCTATACATAACCTATTTTTTTGAGGTCGGACGGAAGTTTTTTTTAATGCGTAGGTACCTTTTCATCTTATTTTCAACTCGACTAGACCTTGTTGCTGGTTTTTCACTTTTTGCGTGGAGTTCCCCCTTAATAGGAGTCGCGTGTCGATATGTAAAGCTCAGATTTATTACAAATGAACTCTGCCTATCGCAACTCGTGTTTTGACTTCAAGCAAAACGTAAATTAAATCCAACTTGAAGTCTGCTTAATCCTAAGAATTATGATTTCGTAGTTGACACAAAGCGTGCCAGATTTAGTACTTTATTATGTGATAATTTATCTATATAACTACTGCGTTAACTTAAATTGTACTTAAAACCTAACACTGCCTTTTTATGTCAGATACACACTAGGCATTATTGAATATAACAAAACTTTATAGACAACTCTCTCAGTTAATATTAGTATAAGAATGAACGACTTACCTTTTCCGTTAAATGTTCTAAACCTGAAACTTCTTCCAAATTAGAGGCTTCATGAATTTTTGATAACCTATTCTTTAAATCTAAATTTTGCTGCAGAATCTTACTGAGATCGTCTTTCAAACTAATTGTATTTTGGTTACTACTGCTAAATAATGAACATGGTTCAGCATCTAAAGCAGCCTTAAACCGTTCTCGTTCAATATTTAAGCTATGCATTATGTTTTTCAAATCTCCTAAAACTACAACAGGGACATTATATATACAGCGTACTTTTTTTAACTGGTCTACATTTTAATTGGCTATAGCTCTGCAATTGTTCAACATATCAATATACCTAGTCCAAAAAACAAATTGCATGACTAGTTACCAAGTGTTTTGTAACAATGGTAAAATATAAAAGCTATAAATAGAGTGTCCTTAGATGAGGTTATCTATACCACAAATATATCTTAATTTTTTAGTTTTTCGACAAAAAGTTATTCTTCACGAAAATGTTTGGTAGTACAAAAAATACACTTCACTCACTAAAAAGAAATTAATTTTGTTAAACAGGGAGCTTAGAAACTGGTAAAAATATGTATTTTACTAGAGATAAAACTACCCCTACTTCTTATTTACATATAAGAAAATCATTATTTAAAAAAGCTTCTTAGAATCATTTTCACAGTAAACTTTTAAGTAAGTATTACTTAAAAAGCGCTTTTCTCTAATGTTAGTAACTTTTTCACCGTGTTACAAATTTCGGAAATAGAAGAACAGTACGTCAGAAATTATATAATGCTCATTCTTTCAGCAGTAGCAGTTTGGTATTATGTATTATTATTGTACCTGTACCTTACCAAAATAACAACATTTGAAAGCTTATAGTTTGACTATTAAAGTGAATCTAAGCAACTTATTCAGATACTATTTGCCTTAGAAATAAAGCAACTCTTAAGTAAAATATATGTTTTGTAAGTTTCTGAGCTCGCATCATTTGCTCTCAACATGAATTATATTTTTTGAAGAAAAAAAAATTTACATAAAGAGTTTTTATTGGAAAACTAAAGACTCTGTATAGCTTTTTTTTTTATAAAACACCCCGTAAATTTTACTTTTAATACATGGATCTCTTTTCTCTAATTCTCAAGATCCTAAAAGGGCAGTCACACACAAACTATGTCACATTGTTTTAAACTGCCAATCACACGCGCGATTGGGCACGATCAAGCGTCGCCGATCGGTTTGAAATTGAAAAATGTTGGTTTTTAGTCGTCTTTCGACGGTTGTCATAACAACCCTGAGCTCTCGATCGTATTGGATTTTGTCAAGTACATATTTCTGACTGTACTAACATTTAAAATATCAATATAAATAACGTAATAAATCAAACAGATGATTGTTGAATGAAGTTTAAATGCCAATGTCAAAATTGGCATATATTAAATCACTGATGGCACTCGGTGCTGTGTGTCCACGTTTTTAACATGTATTTTTAGTCTGCAGCACTTGGTTGTACGCAATCGATCACTACTGAAGACGATCCTGCCACCTAATTCTGATACTTTTGTCTTCAAAAATAAACGAGAAAATAACGAAAAACGCGCCGTAAGACCAATGTCTGTGCCAAAGATTCTTTTTCTCTCTTCACCGCTTTTGTCTCATAGAAAATTTCTTCTCCATCAATCTTATCTATTGAAACCACAATTTACAGGACGTTTTTTGTTTAAATGAAAGTTATATTTATTCTCTTTGACAATTATGTTACAAAAATTAGCCATACAATTTGTTTTGGGATCATTTTGATATCTTCAAATTTATAGCAGACTAAAAAGTGGACAAGTTAAAATAACCACTCTGAATCAGACACACAGGAATGTGTTTAGATGGATTCGGTAGTACAGTCTTTAATGTGTGGTAATTTGTTTATTTTACACTATAAAACTAGAATAACGCATTAATTTACCTGCTGACACTGACATGATTGGCAGCCCTAACAAATGGGACCAGTACTTTATATTTAATTTTATTAACAATATAAAAACCGAGACATTTTTTGAAACGTAGGGATAATAGATGATAAATCTCAACGCGAAATCGAAATAATTTTAAACCATTTTTTTTAAACAGTCGAAAATTTTAACATGACTTTGTAAAAGCAAAATTAACCCCACTTCACATTACGATTTTTTACTTAACATTTTTGAATTCATCTAACTTTGTGGCAGCATTACACTGTAGGCAAAACTGCAAAATCAAGTTAAAACATTTTTTTATCCTTAGTAACTATTTTATTTTTATCATCTAATTTTAATCGTATTAAAATATGATAAAACAGAGCCCAATTTGGGGGGTAATTTTATAAAATAATGAATTGTATGTCGTTACAAAAATCAGCAACTATAAATGAAAATGTGTTTGTTAGTTTAGCCTAATCATAAAATATCCAAAAACCGAATAACAGGGAGGGATCTTACAAACTTAATAAAAATAATGATGAAAAGTCAAAAACAGGATTTACTACATAACACACTTTAAATTGAAGGATGCTGTACAACAATAAGTTACATTATAGTTCAAACAAAGAACAATCAAGTGTTGCCAATTTCAATTGACAAAGTCCAATTCTCTGTTCTAAAACAGGATATTGTCATATGAATAATATTTTCAAAAAACTTTGAAACTTGATCCAAGAGATACATTTAGAAAAGACCTTGATTTATGTCCAATTTCTGCTGTTGACTCTCATACTGCGATAAGTGTGTCATAAAGTGAGTTAAGGTTCGTATTAACTTTATAATTCTATTCTTTAATTCGAAGGAAAAAATTAAAAATACGTTTTTTTTTTAATTCAATTTGGAAAACTATAATGTTTATTATTATTATATTTATATATTTCAAGATATTTTTTTTTGATAAAACTTTCATATTGTTGCACAATGCACTAACTATAAATTTAAAGATTTGTATTGTAAAACTAATAATAGTTATACTCATAGCTCTGGTTAATTACTACTGCTACGTAAACCTTCCACGTGAAAGTTGATTGTCACGAAGATGAGCAACTATTTTTCAGTATGGAAAACAAAGAATATGTGCAAGAAAATGTCTCAGAAGATGACAGTTATAACAATAACGACTATGAATTTTGGAAAAAAATTGTTTAGTTTAAAAACCAATATTATATTAATAAGTTCCCCTTGCTTTATTTTTAAATAATAGTGTATTTGTAATAGGTTAACACAATATATGTTGTAACTTTTGTTTAATTTTATATACTACTACTAAGCCAACCTGTTGACCCGAAACAGCCCCGACTTAAACCCGGTAGATTTCACGATTTGAGCTGTTTGGAACTTAATAATGGCACATAACAGGACGCAGAAGATTAAAAGCTGTGGCCAACAATGAAGGTGACCATATCCAAAATGAGTTTTCGTGCTACAGTTAATTATTAACCTACTTAAAATTACAAGTACTTCAAATTTTTAATTTTTCATATTATTTTACAATTAGTCAGTTCTCCCAGTATGTATAGCTAGACTAAACTAACAAGCACACCTTCATGCAAAGCCGGGTAGACCGTTTCTCGAACTGGTTGGGTACCTAAACCTCTAAAACATGGACACAAAGGATATATTTATTCCTTTCTTAAATACTTTCTTACTATTATATAAAATGTATATGTATATATATATATATATATATATATATATATATATATATATATATATATATATATATATATATATATATATATATATATATTTAGATGCTCACGACCGTATTAAGATAAATAAAAAATCTGATATCGGGTATGCGGTCTGTAGGTCAAATAAATAACTAATTTACTTCTGACATCCTCTATATTTCGTAATTTATTTATGACTTCATCAGGAGGAAACGCTAAAATACACCAGATTAAAATGATATCAAATTAAAAAAAAACAATTAAGACTTACAAGTGAAGTTACAAAAACATGGCTATATGCATTTCAACACACAGTAGAACGTTAAATTAGGACGAATACTGCCACATTCAATATTGAAATGTTACTAACCACCTTAAAAGAGATAATTTAAAAATAGCTAAATATATATATACATTTATTTAGTGTTCATTTTTTTGAAAATAAGAACTATTTTCTTTTTTAATAATGTTGTATATAAAATTCCTTGTAAACAATGTTTTATGTACATATTGAATATATTAAAAATATTTATAACACAAAAGCGACTGCCGTATTGGGAAAAACTTATTTGTTTTTTCATTTTCAAGAAAGAGGATCACAATTTGTTCAAAACATACAAATTCTGCAATGAAAATAATTACAGAAAAAGGCTATTCCTAGAAATGGTACATATCAACAACGAAAATAATTCAGTTAATTCTAGATACCATCCAACAGCTGAGCACCATTTATTGCAATTATTTTCAACAAATGAATTCTTTGCCTTGTTCAACAAAAAACAAATAACTTAAATACCATAATATAAATATTCCAAACTTCAATATTTACATAAAACTGTTTATCAACTTTTGTGTTGTGTCCACAAAAAAAAGAAAATAGTTTTAATATATTCAAAAAAATAAATAAATAAATGTATATATAAATGTTTACTAGTTGTTAATTTTATATACAACATTTCAATATTCATGTGGTTGTATTCGGAGTTTTAACGTTCTAATGTGTGTTGAAATGCATATAGCCATGTTTTTGTAACTTCACTTGTAAGTCTTAAGTGTTTTTGTGAGTTTGATATCCTTTTAATCTGTGGTGTATTTTACATTATCTGTAAGACCTTAAATGTAAATATAGAGGATGTCAGTAAATTAGTTATTTATTTGACCTACAGACCGCATACCCGATATTAGATTTTTTATTAATATATATATATATATATATATATATATATATATATATATATATATATATAGGGTGATTCATGAGGAAATGTCAATACTTCAGGTACATATTCAGGACCAAAAAATAAACATAAAAGTCTATATAAACAAGTGTCCGCAAAGCCTTAGTTCTCGAGATACAGGTGTGTTTTTATTTAATTTTCCTATTTTTTAAATAAAATCTATGATAATGTAAATAATGGAGTGAAAATTGATATACGGGGGTTTTTTGGTATGACAAATTCGAATCTAATATTAGAATTGCTCTTACTTGTAGGGGGCGCCACCTACATGTCTTTCTACTTCTTCAAACAATCACAACTTTTTGGTACAATCTTGTATTACATTTTTGAGCAAAACAAATTATTCCCTTGCCATTTCTACGTCAAAAAGGTATACCTGTTAAAAGTGGATACGAGCAACCGTTTTCGAGATATTTGGATTTAAAACAGTTTCGGGGCATGTGATTTTTTTTATCAAATTCACATATAGTATGCATGTATTGTAAAAAATAGAAGTGTGCCTTGCCTGACAGAACAACTGCTGGTTGGTGTTCTCATCGTTTTTCCTGTTACTTAGCAATAGTAATGTCAGTTAATAATAAGATCAAATTTTGTCACTGTCAATTTCCGTTCATAACTTTTATTATCTGACAATAATCATTTAAGAAACTTTAGATCTAAATACGTCATTATGCCTGTGATATTCTCGCATGGTGAATATGCAGATATGATATTCGTCTATAGCTTCTGCAATGGGATCGCAATTCAAGCAGTCGCGGAGTACCAGCGTCGTTTTCCAGATTTCCAGGTAGAAGGGTGCCAGATAGAAGAGTTTTTTCAACAAGTTTTCACTACTGCTGGAGAATCTGGGATGTTTCCAAGTGCGAAAATTGTATCTAAAAGGGAACACAACGTTGAAGTAGAAGAGGCTATACACAATGCCGTCGAAAATGATCGAAGCATAAGCACTAGGCGGATTGCAGATACTTATCAAATTACACAATCGTCTGCTTGGAGAAATCTTCACATTAATTGTTTATACCCATTTCATTTACAACGGGTTCAACATTTGCAGGAGGGTGATTTTGAGTTGAGAATGCAATTCTGCAACTGGATTATTGAAGATCGAAGGTTGTATAGGTATGTTTTGTTCACTGATGAAGCACAGTTCACGCGTGATGGTATAAATAATCTTCACAATGAACACCGGTGGTCCTATGAAAATCCTCACGCTACAGTAGAACATAATTTTCAACATAAATTTAGCATTAATGTGTGGTGTGGAATGTTAAATGGTCATTTAATTGGTCCATTTATAATCGACGGTAGTCTTACAGGAGAAAAATATTTAAACTTTCTTGAAAATCACTTGCGAAATCTATTAGATGTTCCCCTTAATGTAAGACAAAACATGTATTTGCAGCATGATGGAGCCCCTGCACACTACAGTTTACTTGTAAGAGATTTTTTAAACCAAAACTTTCCAAACCGATTGATTGGTCGGGGAGGTCCGTTTAATTGGCCACCTAGATCGCCAGACCTTAATCCTTTGGATTATTGTCTTTGGGGATGGTTCAAATCACTGGTATATTCCACTAAAGTAAATACAAGAGAAGCATTATTGGATCGGATAACAAACGCAGCACAAACACTAAGAAATGCGCCCGAATGTATCCACAGAGCAACCCGAGCTATAGACCATAGAGCTGAGTGAGCTGTGCTTAGAAGCAAATGGTGGAATTTTTAAAAAATATAAAATGTAACCTAAATTTTATTAAAAACAACTTAATAATAACAATTTTAATAAAAATTAAATACCTTTTGTTTAGTTTATGTCGGAGGCACTGAATACACACACAAAAAAATGTGTTAGTCTTTCATTTCAAAGCTTTTGTGCCAGGATGCGTTTAAATTTGGACAAAATAACAAACTTTGCTCGTATCCACTTTTAACAGGTATACATTTTTGACGTAGAAATGGCATGGGAATAATTTGTTTTACTCAAAAATGTAATACAAGACTGTACCAAAAAGTTGTGATTTTTCGAAGGAGTAGAAAGACATGTAGGTGGCGCCCCCTACAAGTAAGAGCAAAACTAATATTAGATTCGAATTTGTCATACCAAAAAACCACAGTATATCAATTTTCACTCCATTATTTACATTATCATAGATTTTATTTAAAAAATAGGAAAATTAAATAAAAACTTTAACACCCTGTATCTCGAGAACTAAGGCCTTGCGGACACTTATTTATATAGACTTTTATGTTAATTTTTTGGTCCTGAATATGTACCTGAAGTATTGACATTTCCTCATGAATCACCCTGTATATATATATATATATATATATATATATATATATATATATATATATATATATATATATATATATATATATAATCGCAAATTAAAAAGGAACTCACCAGTTTTTCCTAAATTAATAAATTCTTCTTTAAATTGTCCATCAGCTGCCAAAGATACGGCATCAGAATTACTAAAGCTGTCAGAAGTTAGCGAATCAGTAGCTGCTTGTGAAGGTACTGGCAAAGAAGCACTTAAATTATTTATTTGCTGGTGTGACGTAGAAAGCATGGAAAATGAATTAATCTGAAAAATGGTCCAAGTTAAGATATTATATAAAAAACTAAATAAACACCAAGTTTTAGTTATTAAAAAAGGAAGATATATAACAGTTAACCAATAGCATACATTGTAATAGTAAACCAAGAGCAAAGTGTAATTTGTTGGACATCGTACTTCCGATAGTATTTTAAAATCCCGTTACATATAGTTAGAGGTACTTAGTGTATACTTACAGATAAGGGTGATGTATTGTCAATATCTGTGACGCCCGCCGATTTACTAAATTGTATACTAAGGTCAACACTGTTAGTTTTTGTTTTCTTTTTTCTTAAGCCAAATTTCCTTCTATCTTTTTTTACATTTGGAGAGGTAGCTTCTATATTCTAAGGGCAAATAAATAAAAAAAATTAGATCTTTTTCAGATATTTTGCAATGTATCTAGCATTTATGTACTTAAATATATCTAAATGTGACCATGCGAGAGGAAACAATGTTGATCTAACTGGAAAAGAAAATCAGAATTCCACCAAAACCCTACCTTAAATTTTGAATATCTACATTGTAGGCTAAAACCCATATTTCCAATATATTGAGTTTACCGATTCAAAAACCAGGTAACCTGCGAATTATTTAAGCTATTCTAGAGGTTCTTTCCTCATATATTGACAGACTTCATTAGTTTATCAAGAGTAAATGAAACAAAGTTTTACTGAAATTTTAGAACTCTTTGTCCGATAAGAGAAATAGAGAAATAAAGAAAGTTTTGTAGAACTTATTTATTTAGACATCATGTGTATTATATGGGTATCTTTACTGATTTTAATTATCCTAGGTTTAATATCTTTACCTTTACAGACATCTGAGAAAATTGTCAAAAATACTGCAATAAGAGGAATGTGTTTGAGAAATAGAGAAACGTCTATGTCATATCGATAGTATGTATTTTTTACAAAAGGACAATAATTAACAATGAACTGATGACACGGGGTAAGTATCAATATTAAGCAATTATCTCTACCTCAGTTTATAAGTATAGTCATTTAGAATAAAATGTATCAGACAAAACTAGTAAGTTCTTTCTTTTTACAACCACTATTATGAAACGACGCATTTTTTCTTTATCTAATGTTGAAACACCGATTGTGCTGTTTGAAAGCTACCCAACATGACATGTCACAACAACACAGAAAAGCATGATTTTCAAATTCTGATTTTTTTTAAGTTTCTGCTAACCTAAACATTTTAAATAATTATGAAATTGTATTGGGTAATTGAGTGACGTATTTCTGATTTAAGAAAAAAACTATTTTTGGGTTTTATGTTACAAAACATACAAAAATTAAAACGACATATCAATTTACTTTAAAATTTTAAACTGTGGTCTAATATTTTTTAGTTTGCTGACGACGGGGATAGACTTTCCTTCAAAATGTCCCAAAAAGTAGATATTTTTCAGTGTCGTTCCTCGGGTACCTTCACAGTGCACCCAGAACTAAAGACCATAGATTAAAATTTTACGGTAAATTGATATGTCAAAAATAGTTTATAGTTTAAAATAAATTTGACTTGCTATTTTAATACTAATGGAATAAAGCAATTAAACTGTATACATCACTCGTTTTATAACGCTAGTTCTGCGCTAAACAATATTTTGTGAAATTAGTACTTCAATAAATACTATTATTAAGCTTTTGCCCAGTGGCGGCTCGTGAGTATATTGAACGGTGAGGCTACATGAGGTTAATTTTGTTTAAATGTGAATAAATTTCCACGTCACCCATGAGGTATTATTCTGCGACGCGTTGACCTTTTTTTTTTAATGGAGGTCATCGCCACTAGCCCTATTAAACCATTAAAAACTAAAAAAATAAGCTCTAAAAAAAGTAAATAAAAAGTAAACAAAACAAGTAAAATATGTACACCTATCACTAAAATATAGCGGTGATTGCGATAATAAAAACATAATTTAGTTTATTAAAACTTAAAATAAATAGTTGTATGAAATAAGATAAAAAAACTACTTTTTTTACATTAAATCTATACGTCTGTCTTTTAAGGTTGCAAATTTATGTATAATTTGGTCGTAAAAGTTTTGGTCTTCACTAAGTTCTGACAGTAATTCCTGCTCTATTGACATCATTGCTAAACCCGAAAGCCGATCTTGTGTCATTGTGTTTCTTAGGTAGGTTTTGATCCGTTTAAGACACGAAAAATTTCGTTCGGCCGATACACTTGTTGCGGGAATAGTTAAAACTAAATTAAAAAGCTTATATGCTTCCACAAAAATTGCTTTAAAATCTTTAAATAACAAAGCTAGACTTTTTTCGACATCTAAATTTGAAAATTTTTCATCCCTATACAATACAGAAAGCTCATTCTTTAATCTATCTCTGTCAAAAATGTTTGGATAATTTTTTAATAAATTATTTAATAAGTCGTCTGGAAAGCATTTAACATATTCCGAATATTTTGTGCAATCGAATAAAGCAAAGAAATTATTTAACTTTTCAAACCGCGTCCCTAATTGAAGAATTATACAATCTATTATTTCGAAATATAATATTTTATATTTAGTAAAAATATCAAAGTCGCTAGAACATTGCCCTCGACGTGTGTTAGTTGGCAGAATAGTGGCTTTTTTAGCAATATTGAAAAGTTCTTTGAAATGGTCCTCGTTTCTAAATTCAATAATTCGTTGCTTGGCAAGGTTTATTTGCGAAATGCAGTAATTTATATCTAAATGCTTTAACTGTAATATTTGAAACAGTACATCAGTGCAACTAAAAATTTGTTTATAAATATGCGTTAAAAGGCAAAATTCGAAATCATTAAAATGCTTTAGAAATCCTTTTGCACCATTAATAGATTCTGTTCCAAAACTTAAGTCATTAATAATAGTTTCAAATACTATAATTAAATTGTCCCATTCATTAGCCACTAAGTTTAAAATTTTAGACCGTGTATACCATCGCGTTTCTACAGCTCGCGGAATTCTTTTACCTACTATCTGATTAAGCACAAAAGACCGTTTTGGTGATTGGTGGAAATAATTTGGTATTCCTAATAAAGTGGCAACAAATATACGACTTTGGGTAATCAGTTTTGTTCCCTGTTGTAAAACTAGATTTAATCTGTGGGCGCAACAATGAGTAAACATAGCTAAAGGAGCAATAGACCTAACTTTTGTTTGAAGCCCATTTACACCTGCCATAATACTAGCCCCATCTTAACACTGCGCGACCAATTTATTTTTAAAGTCATAAGGCTCTAAGCTGTTTTGTATTAAATGAAAAAGGCTCTCTGCTGTTCTATTATCGCTAACGTCAAAAAATCCTAAAAATCTTTCTTTTAAAGATCCGTTGGTCACATACCTAACTGTTATCGAACACTGTGATTTTTCTGTTATATCAGTACTATCATCCGCAATTACGCCAAAAAAACAACAATCGGTGTCATTGATTTCTTTTTTTATATATTCTTGAATATAGTCATGTATGCAACCAATTAGTTCATTTTGTATAGTCTTAGATTGTCCCGTAAAAATATTACTAAATTTAGCACAATGTTCAGTAAGTTCGGCATTTCTTTTTATTAAGCATGCAAATATTTCCTTAAAATTGCCACGGTTAAAAGAATCTGTTGTTTCATTATGATCTCGAAATGCCAAGTCCTGTTTACCCAAAGTAATAGTAACATCAATTAAATAATTTAATAATAAACGGTTTTTTCGAACATTTTCATTATAAACAATTTTATTAAGACTTGCATTTTCTTGTAGTGCATCCGCAATAGTCGCCCTATTTTGCTCCAGTCTTGTAAGTGCTACCGAATTTTTAATATGCTCTCTTGAACTTTCATGCGATTTTACTGCTCGTGAAAAATTTTTAAATCCGAATATCCGCCCCCTGAACTCCAATTATTTTTGACGCAACCTAATAAAATACAAGCCCAACAATATAAGCTTTCTTTATAAATACTTCCGCATAGCCACCTATAAGTTTCGTACCAAGATATTTGAAAAGTTCTTGAATATTTTTTACCTTGCCTCTTATCGTTAAATATTGCTAAAATTTTCGGCGTCGGACGGCTACCTAATATCTGTTTCTTTTCAGTTTCGCTTCTTCTTAAAAAAGGCGTTTCAATTAATGAAGCAATAATGTCGTGAATAGGATTCATTTCAAAAGCAAAAAGCAAATACAAAAAATGGAACGGTCCAACTTACCAAATCAAAACAAAACAAAACAAAAACTTACTCACGCGTAATTATCCACCTTAAAAGACAGAACGCCCTCAATCAGCGATTATCGCAATCTATTTCCTATTTCTTTCTCAGCCGCACGCACCACGTAAAAAGAAGCCGTTGGAATATTTCGCTAGTCATGTGATTTAAATAACCAATAAAAGCATATCCAAGCTACAGATTTATCGCCTCAAGAATGCAATAGAAAACGCGTGCATCGGCAATCGCCATCCCGCTCTGTCGTAATCAGGTGACTCGCCGGCATCGGCACCGGCCGGGCCGTTGATAAATAGGTCAGAAGTCGAAACTTTCCAAGCTAAAATTATTTCGCCTCATTCGAGAGCACTTTCTTTAGGAATGGGTTTGCACGGTCGGTTTGGTCAGAATTTATTTTCTAAAATATTTATTATGGGATTATATTTTGTTTTTTTTAATGTTATTATGTTGTAAAACTGTTAAAAAGTATATTTCTAATTGGTAATAGAGAAAAAGTTATATAAAAAAATTCTCTTTTCCTTTATTTTGGGGGTGAGGCGCGGCCTCAGAGGCCTACCCTGACGAGCCGCCACTGCTTTTGCCTTAACATCATAAAATAGTGTTCACCAACCTCCAAAGTAAATGTACTTTCCATTTGCTGCAACAGCGTATTCATTTTTTCTAGATTTCTCTCTATTTCAAGAGTGTTTCTGTGGCACTTATCCAAACCTGAAACAGACTCTTGTACCCATAGTCCCAGGCGACCTGTATTCGCAGAAATTCCTTTCATCTTTCTATTTAAAGAACCATCCTTAGAATTTATATCTGTAGCACCAGAGAGTCCTGTAAAGTATTATTTCTATATTCTTGGTAAATAAAATACAGGTATCTAGTCCTGTGTCTGAACAGCCAGGATTATAAAAAAACAACAAATACGAACGAAAATTTAGTTATCTAGCACCATCTTATTTTTTTTAAACACTCTGTAGAGTGTTGCCTCACTAAATGGACTTCCTCTTACTGATTTTAAATAAATCTGGATTCATTCGCTTATCTTTACAGATAGATGAAAAAATTGACAAATCCTGCCATAAGATGCGATTGTTAGAGAGACAACATTCTAATTTTTAACACATTTGTCTCGGCTGTGATTAAAGGTAAAGCAATCAAATCCGGTATATTTATTATAATCAGTAAGAAACTTATTTATTGAAACAATTTTATACAGCGTGTTCCATTTGTTACTTGTTTATTTTTTTAGCAAATCCCGGTGGACCAGGAAAAAACCATAAAACTTCTGTATATAATATGTTTTGATATGTTTGAAAATTAAGCTTGTAGTTCCCGATTTTAATATAACCAGACACAGTTCCTTTGAAAATAAAATAATATTTAATGATCGGTATAATTAGAAGTTTTGACCCGTAACGAATCTGGTATATCATGATTAATTCAACATATAGATATTTAAAATATAATGGAAAGTTTAATGTATACAGATTTTAAGTGTATTAGCAAAAACGAAAAACAATAAAACGGTAATAACCAGGATAATTAGGGGTTCTGACATCATAATAAAATAGTTAATTGATAATGACATGAACTTTTTGTTTAGCAAAAATAAATTCAATTTAAGGTTAACAACTCCGGTAACGAGTAGTTAAAAGTACTATAGTGTAAGAATTTTACAAAAAGTCAAGCAAGTAATCTTAAAATTAGCCCGCATACAGCAAGGTATGTGGCGGACTTGTCAATAGTACAATTTAGGTTTATTTGCGTACGAATATTTTAATTCTTATTTTAAGGCTATTGAAAATGAAACCACAAGTAAAATTATGATCTAAAAAGACATATATGATTTCTAATTATAAGCCGATTGTCGCTATGGACTGGCATCTCTGTCCGTGATGAAATCAGCTCTACGGAAATCTCTCGATGGACCTCAACTCTACTGAAAGATGGTAAAGTTAGGATCTATTTGGGGGGTCCTTTATGTTCCGTTTATTAGATAGTCTACTCGGATACAATCGGTCTTTGTCACATAGCCGAATTATATTATAATAGAGATTAGGCACGAAGTATCACTATAATTTGTAACGGAGCCCTCACAATTTGGTTTAATTAATTAAACGTTTCCGTAAGATCATTTGTAAAAATGTTATATCTTTAAAAAAATCGCAAATTGCAATATTTGTAATGTTTTAACTGCTGCAAGAATAATTTCAAATACTGACCTATGCTTTATGCAGTTAATTTTCAATATATCTACTATTATACTCAATATCCTGCAAATTCTGTAACAAAATTAGGAAATAGCAAAAATTGTCTCCACTCTAGACATATAATATAAATCTCGACATTTTGATAAATAATATAGAAACAAGTAAAAACTCCAATACTAATTTCATAAAACGTTATATGAAATCTGCACATAAATCGCGTAAATTTTTCCTTGCAATAGAAACTAGAGAAAGAATAAAGTTAGGCACAAATAATCTTTAACAGTTTCCAAAAGAAATAGTTTTGTAACATCAACGTTAAAGTCTAATCTGAAATATCAACTAACCTTTTTTTTTTTACAGAAAAATTAGGTGGTTGATCCAAGGGGGCAATTAATTCCCCCATTCCCCCTGTAACAGAAAGCTTTATGACAACATTTATAATTACTTTTAGAGTAATAACTTAATCAATGACAATAATTGCATTATAATGCTTTGGTATTATTATAATCAAAAGTATATCTTTGAAATTTCGTGATTTGTTATAGCAGTCGCGTTTTTTTTTGTCATATTTGTGACCCTAGTTGTGGTTTTATATTTTAATCTGGAAACATTTTTTGAGAGCAGTTTGGAAAACTTGTGACAAGTTTGAATATTATATTGTTTAAGTAATTTTTGAAGTGGTTGGGATAAGCCGTTTATAATCGGTAAAGATATAAATTTTGTTGTGTTTGATGTCTGATTATTTTTTATGTTGTTCGAGTTATAAAATTTGTGTATTCTACTTTTAATGATTTTATTTATAAGGTGTTCTGAATAGTTATTTATTTTTTGGCTTTTTTTAAGGTTTCTTTCCGGTATTCAGGGTCCGGCAGCATGTTGGCACGATCTGCTAAACCTACAGTTACGGATTTTTTTGTGTGAATTTGGGTGGTTTGAATTGTATTTTAAGTATCTAGAAGACCAAGTTGATTTTGTGTATCATCCAGTTTTAATACTTTCGCCTATATGATGTATTGTCTAAAAAGTTATTTCTGTTATTTTCTTCGACTTCAATTGTAAGCTGTAAGCTATTGTGATATTCGTTAAATTTCTTTAAGACGTTATTTCCATGATTTGCTGGTATTGTAGTAATGCAATAAACAACATTTGTTTTCTTTGACTATTTGCGCTATAACGCTAGATATGGGGGCACCGTTTGCGCATCCCTCTGTTTGTTGGTAACTGATCTTTATAGAAGAAATATGTGAGTTAAGTAAATTGAACTGCTTTGATAAATTCCTTTTGTTGTCTATCCGTATATTTTTTAATTTCTGACCACTTTAATTTAATTTAATTATTGTTATTGCAAGTGGATGAGTACATAAGGATATTTCGTCTAACGAAATTAGCAGATAGTTTTTCGGATTTTTTCTATTTTTTATTTTTTGTTTAAATTGAAACGAATCTTTTATGTAATAGTTGTTTTTGTGTATAATATTACTAAGGATTCCTTTTAAGTATTTTCATAGCTGGGTGTATGGGGATTATATACAGGAAACTATACGTCGCAATGGTCGAATGCATCGGACTTCATTATGTATTTTGACAAATATATGATTTAATGCATATGTGTCAAGTTTTTGCAATAACCTTAAATCAAGAAAACTAAAAAGAAATATATATATATATATATATATATATATATATATATATATATATATATAAACTGCCTGATAAGCCCTGTTTTGGTCGATTCTCGACGAAATGGTAAAGGAGTAAACCTTACCGTTAGTTCTGTATAACTTTTTACGACCAAGAACCGCACTTGCACAGATGTGTCGTCTTGTGCTCCAAACTACGTCGCATCTAAAGCGATTTAGTTGTACCATAATACCTACAGATGGCGCCACTGGTTGCCTATTCCCTCGTCAACTTTGACAAAGTTGAATGACATGACACCTCGTTTGTTTCAGGTTTTGGGTATTTCGGTTTTAATACCGATACCCCCAAGGAAACTGCCTGATGAGCCTTGCCGGGTCAGATACCACGATAGCAGATGGCTCCTTAGCCTTTTATAGGTGATAGGATTAAATCCAAAATATTAGTTTAAATTTAAAATATTAAAAAATAAAAATTCCGAAAATATCAAAATTTCGCATTTTTATCTTTAATACTTTGCTTTCTTGTGAATAACGAAATTATTTATTTTTATTATTTAATGAACAGTAATTACAAAAGAACAAATTCAATGCTTATTGAAACATAGCGCCCGTATAACATATTTTTTAAAATTTTGCCTAAAATTAAAAAATTAGGTTAGTTTACTCTAAGTAATATTTCATATTTTTATATTTTATGTATGTATATATATAATATATATATATATATATATATATATATATATATATATATATATATATATATATATATATATATATATATATATATATATATATATATATATATATATATATATATATATATATATATATATATATATATATATATATATATATATATATATATATATATATATATATATATATATATATATATATATATATATATATATATATATATATATATATATATATATATATATATATATATATAAAATCAATAAAAATGCGCTTTCACACACCTTTATCAAAAGTTCTTGGCCGGAAAAGATATATGTAGAATAGCAGAAATATATAATTTCTGCAGGTGCAAAACGGCCTACAAGAAGAATTGCTTTCGATTATGTCACAGGGTACCCTTCCTGCGATCATGATTTCTGGGCCTTTACCCTCATCAGGCAGGCTTGTACCCAGGGAGATCTGAAATAACAGATGGCTCGATATGACAAAATCGAAAACGAAACGTCTATCATACTGAAATAGTACTACATGCTAAGTATAACACTTAGCGCCACCTATTGGGGCTCCGGTGGTTTCCGGCTGCAAACCCATAGGAATTTGGCAAAGTATGCACTAGCACCATCATACGGGGAGTAGATACTAAAATCAATAAAAATGCGCTTTCACACACCTTTATCAAAAGTTCTTGGCCGGAAAAGATATATGTAGAATAGCAGAAATATATAATTTCTGCAGGTGCAAAACGGCCTACAAGAAGAATTGCTTTCGATTATGTCACAGGGTACCCTTCCTGCGATCATGATTTCTGGGCCTTTACCCTCATCAGGCAGGCTTGTACCCAGGGAGATCTGAAATAACAGATGGCTCGATATGACAAAATCGAAAACGAAACGTCTATCATACTGAAATAGTACTACATGCTAAGTATAACACTTGGCGCCACCTATTGGGGCTCCGGTGGTTTCCGGCTGCAAACCCATAGGAATTTGGCAAAGTATGCACTAGCACCATCATACGGAGAGTAGATACTAAAATCAATAAAAATGCGCTTTCACACACCTTTATCAAAAGTTCTTGGCCGGGAAAGATATATGTATATATATATATATATATATATATATATATATATATATATATATATATATATATATATAGGTGGCGCTAAGTGTTATACTTAGCATGTAGTACTATTTCAGTATGATAGACGTTTCGTTTTCGATTTTGTCATATCGAGCAATCTGTTATTTCAGATCTCCCTGGGTACAAGCCTGCCTGATGAGGGAAAAGGCCCAGAAATCATGATCGCAGGAAGGGTACCCTGTGACATAATCGAAAGCAATTCTTCTTGTAGGCCGTTTTGCACCTGCAGAAATTATATATTTCTGCTATTCTACATATATCTTTTCCGGCCAAGAACTTTTGATAAAGGTGTGTGAAAGCGCATTTTTATTGATTTTAGTATCTACTCTCCGTATGATGGTGCTAGTGCATACTTTGCCAAACTCCTATGGGTTTGCAGCCGGAAACCACCGGAGCCCCAATAGGTGGCGCTAAGTGTTATACTTAGCATGTAGTACCATTTCAGTATGATAGACGTTTCGTTTTCGATTTTGTCATATCGAGCCATCTGTTATTTCAGATCTCCCTGGGTACAAGCCTGCCTGATGAGGGTAAAGGCCCAGAAATCATGATCGCAGGAAGGGTACCCTGTGACATAATCGAAAGCAATTCTTCTTGTAGGCCGTTTTGCACCTGCAGAAATTATATATTTCTGCTATTCTACATATATCTTTTCCGGCCAAGAACTTTTGATAAAGGTGTGTGAAAGCGCATTTTTATTGATTTTAGTATCTACTCTCCGTATGATGGTGCTAGTGCATACTTTGCCAAATTCCTATGGGTTTGCAGCCGAAAACCACCGGAGCCCCAATAGGTGGCGCTAAGTGTTATACTTAGCATGTAGTACTATTTCAGTATGATAGACGTTTCGTTTTCGATTTTGTCATATCGAGCCATCTGTTATTTCAGATCTCCCTGGGTACAAGCCTGCCTGATGAGGGTAAAGGCCCAGAAATCATGATCGCAGCAAGGGTACCCTGTGACATAATCGAAAGCAATTCTTCTTGTAGGCCGTTTTGCACCTGCAGAAATTATATATTTCTGCTATTCTATATATATATATATATATATATATATATATATATATATATATATATATATATATATATATATATATATATATATATATATACGGGTGTCAACGATATCGTTGTAAACGATGCCATTCATTTGCTTTTTAGGTTAGGATATTTATATTTGGGTTAACGAAATATGGTATTAAGACACATATTTTTCATGAAAAAACAATTGAATATTACTGCCAGTTTTTCCGATATCAGAAGCAAGTTAAGAATTTCAAATGGAACCCTGTATATTATTTTACAGTTTGATAGAGCTTAGAATTACCTTTTCAATGACATATCACAAGTTATATTTTTTTTTCAAAATGGCGGACCAGGAAGCGCTTTTTCAAAATTCAATAAGGCGGTCGTTTCCCGATACCGATGAAATTTTTTTTAACAAATTATTAAAATATTAAACAAAATGGGGTTTTCAATGGATTTTAATCAAATTTAAAATCAAATTTTTAATTTATCACAAAATGGGATAAGTTTAGTTTTTTCTTTAAAATGTGAACTTTTTCTTAAATTTTCTCAAAGATTTTAAATAGAAAGTTGTATTTATTAAATATTAGTATTAAAGTATATCTTATTAGCTACACGAAACCGCATAACAAGCCGTATTTTTGCTTTTTGTTTCAGAAAAAATTGACAAAACCTTGCCGATTCACATTTTTCCTAATACATAACATGAAACAAACACACACATATTATTAATCAGAAAATCCTGGAATATTTTTTATTGTTTATTGATAAGTAATTTTGTATTATTTTGACATTTTGTGAATGTTGTCTTATTTTAGGAAAGCGAGAAAAAATCACAAGTAGTATTAATTTTATTTTACCAGTAGATACGGTGCAGTAACATGAAAGATGACTTAACTAAGATAAGTAGGTCTTGGAAACAATTGCATAGGGATGCCATTATAATTTTCATTAGATTTAACCAGAAACGTCAAAAGTACAGTTTTGTATCGACATTTCTGATAACTTTCGTTACATTTTTACACTGAGAAAAACAAAAAACAAAAACAAAACCGCATAATAAACCGTATTTTTGCTTTTTGTTTGAGAAAAAATTGACGAAACTCTGCCGATATACATTTTTCGTAATATATAACATGAAACACACACACCCACACACACACATATTAATAATCAGTAAATTTCGGAATATTTTTTATTGATAAGCAATTTTGTATTATTTTGACATTTTATGATTTTTGCTGTCTTATTTTAGGAAATCGAGAAAAATTCACAAGTAGTATTAATTTTATTTTACCGGTAGGCTTTCGGTTTTTCCGGAAATACCTAGACCTAAGTCAAGAAGTTTAAAAAGAACCCTGTATATTTTTTCACACAGTTTGATAGAACTTAGAATTCCCTTTACATTGACATATCACAAGTTGATTTTTTTTCGAAATGGAGGACCAGGAAGCTTTTGTTCAAAATTCAATATGGCGGCCATTTTCTAACACCGAAGATATTTTTGAATTATAGCTAGAAATAATAAACAAATATGGGGGTTTTTATTGGGTTTAATGCTAATTTAAAATCAAACTTTCACAATTAATACAAAAGTCACTCAATTAAATGTTCTATGCGCTGTCCGCCTTGTTCTTGGCATAGTGTAACTCTCTCAACATTTTCCGCGAGCAGGTTTCGTAAATGCTGTTCTGAGATACTCTCAACGGCTCGTCTTATTCTATTTTCTAACATTTCCAACGATATTACAGGAGTTGCATACACTTTTTCTTTCAGATGACCCCATATAGAAAAATCAAGCGGGGTTAGGTCAGGCGACCTCGCTGGCCATCGAATTGGTCCATTGGTTCCCAACCAGTTCTCACCAAATCGTTCATTCAATTAATTTGCAACAATTCTTGAATTATGAGCAGGGGCGCCATCTTGTTGGTAAACTAAATCATCATTTTGCTGCAAATTATTTATAAAATGTTCAATTTCATTTTCGAGAAAGTCCAAATACATCTCGCCAGTTAAAGGCTGATGGAATAATATTGGACAAATAACGCTTAGTCCTACAACGCCTAACCAAACATTAACTCCAAAACGTTCCTGGAAGGCACCTTCTCTTACTAATCTTTGATTTTCCTTTGCCCAATAACGAAAATTATTTCTATTAAACATCCCTAGATTAGTAAACCTTGATTCGTCCGAAAAAATAATCTTATGATGAAACACAGGACCACCATTATTTTCATTTTTTAAATGTTGTACTAGCCAAGGATAATATGCATGTGAAGGAGCGTCACGATTCAGAAAGCGTTCCTGGTATAATCTCTCTGTGTCCCTTGAATTTTTGCGACATTCCCCATAAATAAGGAGCATGTCAATTTGATGTTCTCTTGAATATAATGGCATCCCTATGCAATTGTTTCCAAGGCCTACTTATCTTAGTTAAGTCATCTTTCATGTTACTGCACCGTATCTACCGGTAAAATAAAATTAATACTACTTGTGATTTTTTCTCGCTTTCCTAAAATAAGACAACAGTCATAAAATGTCAAAATAATACAAAATTACTTATCAATAAACAATAAAAAATATTCCAGGATTTTCTGATTAATAATATGTGTGTGTTTGTTTCATGTTATGTATTAGGAAAAATGTGTATCGGCAAGGTTTTGTCAATTTTTTCTGAAACAAAAAGCAAAAATACGGCTTGTTATGCGGTTTCGTGTAGCTAATAAGATATACTTTAATACTAATATTTAATAAATACAACTTTCTATTTAAAATCTTTGAGAAAATTTAAGAAAAAGTTCACATTTTAGAGAAAAAATTAAACTTATCCCATTTTGTGATAAATTAAAAATTTGATTTTAAATTTGATTAAAATCCATTGAAAACCCGATTTTGTTTAATATTTTAATAATTTGTTAAACAAAAATTTCATCGGTATCGGGAAACGACCGCCATATTGAATTTTGAAAAAGCGCTTCCTGGTCCGCCATTTTGAAAAAAAATATAACGTGTGATATGTCATTGAAAAGGTAATTCTAAGCTCTATCAAACTATGTAAAATAATATACAGGGTTCCATTTGAAATTCTTAACTTTCTGATATCGGAAAAACTGGCAGTAATATTCAATTGTTTTTTTCATGAAAAATATGTGTCTTAATACCATATTTCGTTAACCCAAATAAAAAAATCCTAACCTAAAAAGCAATTGAATGGCATCGTGTAAAACGATATCGTTGATACCCGGTATATATACTGGGTGGTGCAACCAAGATGGGGTGGACGATTGTGGGCAAACGGAGAGGAATTTGAAAAAACATTTTTGGGATATGATTGATAGTCAAGAACGCTGTGTTTTAAAATTATACCCATTATACAGGGTGGTCTGAAAAGTTCGTGGTGAACCAAACTTGTGTTTTTTTAAATGGGATACCCGGTATATTATTATTTTAGTTGATTCTCCTTATTATATACTCCTACCATTTTTTGAAAACAATTGAAGCAGATATGGAAAAACCAAATAGTCTTAAAATGTATTGTATCTAGGACTACAATAATCGCTTGTAAGTCGTTCAAAATTATTCACTGTTATACAGGGTGGTCAAGTTTTGCAAATTTACCTTGGATTGAATTTTTTTAAATGGAACACCCTGTATATTTTACTTTCATGTTAAAGATAATATTACTAGCTTTCAGAAAATACCATATTTGATACCTTTCTGACCAACAGTTTTTCAGTAAATTAGCTATGAAATCAAAATTTCTTCATTTTAACACGAATTACTGTGAATTCACGTTGTTAAAATTGACAATTTAATATTAGGAGGCCATGATATCATCATAAATTTAACAAAAGATTGACAGTCCTGTCAAAACAGCAAAGTGTCAGAATATTGTCATCAGTAAATAAATAAATATTGTTCTTTGATGATGCGATGCCGAAATAAAAACCAGATAGAAGCTTTTGCAAGTTTATCATAGAGATTTCAAGAAACCGGAAATGTTGCTTTCAAAAAAACGTAAAGTAATTAATAAACCAGTTACCAATGAAGATAATGCTTTGACAGTATTAATAACAGATCTTTTTTTACAAAAAAAAAATAAATTTAATATAAATCAACAAAAACAATGTAATTCAAACTTATAAAAGAAGTTCAACTAAACCACCGTTTTGCTGAAGGCACATTTCGAGTCTATCCATAAATGAAAGTTTCACTTTTCTCAAAGTCAGGTCTGAAATGTTGCGAAAACTGCTTATTATTCTCAACTTCATATCTTCCACTGTGGTTGGAACCTCTTTATAAACTTCTTCTTTAACATGTCCCCATAAAAAGAAATCTAGTGGCGTTAAATCGGGTGACCTCGCAGGCCACTTAACTGGTCCACCTCGCCCAATCCAATGCTCTCCTTTCCAATTATTGAGAAAATGTCTTACATGCCTATGGTAATGCGGGGGTGCTCCATCATGTTAGAACCATAAGGAATTTCTTAACATTAAAGGTAAGTCTTCGAGCAATACGGGCAACTCATTTCTCAAAAAATTTAAATAGACTTCTCCCGTTAAATGCTCTTTAAAGAAATATGGTCCTATAACATGAGAGCCAATTATACCTCCCCAAACATTAATTGACCATTTATTTTGATGGTCCACCTGACGAATCCAATGTGGATTATCGGTTGAATAATAGTGCATATTATGTTTGTTAACCAAGCCGTTGCTTTTAAAAGTTGCTTCATCTGAAAACAGCACCCTATCTACAAAACCTGGATTATCCCAAATTGTATTTAAAAACCAAATTGAAAACTCTTGTCGTTGGACGTAATCGCGATCATACAGTTCTTGGTGTAATTCAATGTGGTAGGCATGATATTTATGTTGTTTCAGAATCCGTTTAATACTAGTGCGTTCAATATCAGTAGCTCTCTCAATTTCCCTGGTACTTGTGTGTGGATTTTCTTGCACTGTTAATAACACTGTCAAAGCATTATCTTCATTGGTAACTGGTTTATTAATTACTTTACGTTTCTTAAAAGCAACATTGCCCGTTTCTTGAAACCTCTCTAATAAACTTGCAAAAGCTTCAGGTCTTGGTTTTTTTTCGGCATCGGGATATCGTACCGCATAAACCCTGCTTGCTAGTAAAGGGTTTTTTTGACACTCGCCCAACATAAAAGTCATGTTTATCAACTCTGGAGTACTCAAATTCATTGTTACTTAACAATTTCTCGGCTTATCGTCAGAAAACAATGGTAATTGATGCCAATTCTCTGACACTTTGCGGTTTTGACAAGAATGTCAATCTTTCTTTTCATTTATGATTATATCATGGCCTCCTTATATTATAGATAGTCAATTTAAGCAACGTAAATAATACCGTTTCTGTTAGAATGAGTAAATTTTGGTTTCACGGTTAATTTACTAAAAAACTGTTGGTTAGAAAGATATCAAATAGGGTATTTTCTGAAAGCTAGTAATGTTATCTTTAATATGACAGTAAAATATATGGGGTGTTCATTCAAAATTCAATCCAAGATAAATTTGCAAAACTTGACCACCCTGTATAACAGTGAATAATTTTGAACGACTTATAAGCGATTATTGTAGTCCTAGAACAATTGAAGCAGGTATGGAAAAACCAAATATTCTATAAAATGTATTGTATTTTATAGAATATTTGGTTTTTCCATACCTGCTTCAATTGTTTTCAAAAAATGGCCGGAGTATAACCCTTTTTTCCACTTTAACCTCGTCCCATTCCCTTGGTATAAATTTTAGACCCAACAAACCTCATATCAAAATGATCGTAACGAATAGGAGAACCAACTAAAATAATAATATACCGGGTGTCCAATTAAAAAAAAAACACAAGTTTGGTTCACCACGAACTTTTCAGACCACCCTGTATAATGGGTATAATTTTAAAACACAGCGTTCTTGACTATCAATCATATCCCAAAAATGTTTTTTCAAATTCCTCTCCGTTTGCCCACAATCGTCCACCCCATCTTGGTTGCACCACCCTGTATATATATATATATATATATATATATATATATATATATATATATATATATATATATATATATATATATATATATATATATATATATATAATTCCTGTTTCATTTTCACCAGTCATATTAAATTTTGGTACGTGTATCTCTCCTGAACTTTTGATGTCAATAGTACTTTTAATAATCAAAAGTCATACTTGTAGGCGGAGAGAATTAGCAAATAAGACCAGTAATTATTATGCCATTACCTGTCATAATAATTATTGGTCATGGTGTACCTCAAAGGTCAATAATAGGAGTCGCCTTACTTTTGTTTACTTAAGTGATTCGAAAAAGGTATTATAATTATAAGTAATCTAGATAGTTTAGATTAATCCTATATAGTCTCCCGAAGTAAATCAGAAAGTTTACTTTGAGCCCTTATTTATAATCATAAAACAAATAGCAATAAACTTTTAATGTCAGTTCGCAAGGCACATCTAAAATATGTTTAAGCGATTTTCCAAATTTCTTCAGAAATAAATATATCTTCAAGCAATTTTTACATACCCCTAAAATTAGGGGTAGTTTACTTCAAGAAAAAAAATCTCAACTCTTTTCTTATACAGGGTGATTCAGAAATAAGTACCGAAAATTTGCAGGTATGTAAACCTTGACGAAATATAAAAAAAAGTTTTATATAATTTTTCTCTAAGCCTCACCGTTTTGAATATACAGGGCATTAAATATGTGATAAAAAAGACATTTAAATATGTAATATCTGTTAGGAGAGAGATATCAATTTCAATTTTGGAACATGTTATCAGTACATGTAGACCCATTAACCCAACAAACGACAACCTTATGGGTCACTTCAGAGGCGTAGAACAGGGATATATGTCTCGCATTTATGCTCGTATCTTTTTACCACTCGGTATATTGTCTATTTTTATTATAAATTTTTATAGCTTAGTTTTTTCACTAAAAATTATTACTCTTAAAATTTTTTCATACGAGCTGTCGTTTCGGAGTTTTAGTCGAGTTAATGCGTCAAAACCCTTTAGGATACAACATTATTTAAGTATTTCCATTATTCATAACAAAATGTATGCAAGCCATGGCTGAATAATTTTAGCAATTAATAAAGATGTAACAAAATCATGTGCGAATAACGTTTTATTCACTTGAGATAACAAAATACATAAAATGAGAAAAATAATTCAGAATATTACAACAAATGTTTAAAATGTCGTCCGTCAACTTCTATACATTTTTCAGCATATGTGATCAGTTTCCATGTAATAGCACTTAGCATCTGCCTGGAATTAGACAACTCAAAACAAGCATCTTTTATTCTTTGGGTTAGTTGTTCAGGAGTGGTAATTGGAACTGAATAAACATCTTCCTTTAAAATACCCCAAACGCTGTAATCTAATGGGTTGAGGTCGGGCGAACGAGGCGGCCAATGAATAGGCGCATCAATTCCGCGACCTATCCATTTATGAGGGAAATTAACATGTAGCCAAGCCCTAACTTCTCTTGAGTAATGGGGCGGCGCGCCATCTTGCATGAACCACATATTATATCGTTGTAAAACAGGGACATCATCAAGCAGTTGAAAAAAATTATTTCTCAAAAACTCCAAGTAGTTCTGACCATTCAAGTAAGGCGGCAAAAACCAAGGTCCAATAAAATTACTTCCAATAATACCCGCCCAAACGTTTATTTTAAACTGATGCTGGAAGCTTGTAACATGTGTGGAATGGGGATTATCCTCCGCCCATACATGCGCATTATGCATATTAAAAATTCCGTTTCGGGTAAAACAAGCTTCATCAGTAAATAAAACGAATTCAGGAAAATTATTATTTTCTTGATACTTCTGAAGGTACCACTCACATAAATCAACCCTGGGCTGAAAATCCGTTGGTAATTCTTGTACCTTTTGCTTATGGAAAGGATGCAAACCCATATTATTCAATGTACGCCACGTTGAACTTTGGGAAATTCCAGTTTGAAGAGAAATTCTTCTGGTACTTGTCTCAGGATTGAACTCAAGCAAGTTTAAAATATTTGCTTCGTTTCCAAGTGTTCTGGTAGAAACATGTCGCCCACGCCTATGTGCGGCAGATTTAAATGTGCCTGTCTCCCTTAGACGACGATCAACCGAAATAAAAGTTCTCCTGTTTGGAATCTGTCGTCGTGGAAATTTATCAGAATATCTCCTGACAGCCATTTCTGAATTTCCGTTGCATTCTCCAAGGACTAAGTGCATGTCTGCATATTCATTATTAGTATAAACAACCATAATTATTTAAAAGTATCAGCAAACAATTTTTTATGAACTGACAACTAGACAACCAAATTATTGAAATATGACAAGTACATTCATTTTCGTTTGCCAGAGATAAGTCATGGCTTGCTTCAATTTCATTGTGGATATTAGAAATACACACATATTAGTGTATCCTAATAGGCCAATCAATAGATTTTTTGTGACAAAAATACTACCTGAATATCAACTGTGCGATTATTTAAAAGACATTCTTTATTAATTTATTTATCTTTATTAATCGCTAGAATTATTCAGCCATGACTTGCTTACATTTTGTTATGAATAATGGCAATACTTAAATAGTGTTGTATCCTAAAGGGTTTTGACGCATTAACTCGACTAGAACTCAGAAACGATAGCTCGTATGAAAAAATTTTAAGAGCAATAATTTTTAGTGAAGATACTAAGCTATAAATATTTTTAATAAAAATAAGCAATATACTGAGTGGTAAAAAAATATGACCATAAATGTAAGGCATATATCCCTGTTCTACGCCTCTGAAGTGACCCATAAGGTTGTCGTTTGTTGGGTTAATGGGTCTATATGTACTGATAACATGTTCCAAAATTGAAATTGATATCTCTCTCCTAACAGATATTACATATTTAAATGTCTTTTTTATCACACATATTTAATGCCCTGTATATTCTAAACGGTGAGGCTTAGAGAAAAATTATATAAAACTTTTTTTTATATTTCGTCAAGGTTTACATACCTGCAAATTTTCGGTACTTATTTCTGAATCACCCTGTATATGTAATTATAATCTGATCACAAATATGATTCCTTTAATCATACTACAACAATTTCTCATAAAAGCCATTAACAAACTATTAAAGAGTCCGTCTAATTTAGGAATAGAAAATACAACAAATGCTAGAAGACGTCGACATTTATTTGCAGACACGTTTTAATAATAAAACTACCAAACAAAAGTCAATATATTTCAGGTCCTAAAAATAAATTGCCTAATAAATAGAAAATTCTAATAAAAGCAAGAATACAGATATTTACTCTTTAGGATAAACGTATAGACATAGTATCAAGAATCCATGGTTCTTAAGAATATATTTTGCAAGAAGTTTAGAAGTTTTATTTTAAGAGATGTGTAATACAAAAGTTTGACGGTTTCATCTGAACTACCAGGATATCAGTTAACTACTCAGCTAAAGCTTACATCAAGACATTAGCTTATCTTAAATGCTTTGAAAGGAAGGGAGTGGTAAGGGTTTAAAGTTTATATAATTTTTCTGTGCACATCATCATTTACCAATTAACAAAGTATGAAAATTAAAAAAACATCAAAATATTAATCAATAATGCTTAATGTAGTTTAGA
Organism: Kuschelorhynchus macadamiae; assembly: GCA_030620095.1. Lineage (NCBI taxonomy): Eukaryota > Metazoa > Arthropoda > Insecta > Coleoptera > Curculionidae > Kuschelorhynchus > Kuschelorhynchus macadamiae. The sequence goes on along the minus strand of JAUTXW010002753.1, from coordinate 2,471,168 downwards.
AGTTGTGTAGTGACACTTAGTAGGGCCTCAATCCTTTTAAAAATGGAGATTTCATTTTTTTTTAGTTTTTCTAAAAGCCTTAACTAAAACTTCTACTTTATCTAGTAAGTCAAACCAAGCTGTAAAGAAAAATTTAAAAGCAAAACTTTACTTTAGAAAAGCACTGAAAAGTAGAAAATAACATTTCACCAATATGGAATGCTTAATAACTTAAAAACAAAAATATTTGATAAAAATATAATTTTTGCAACTCTCTAATTGAAAAGAATAAAAATCCCTAGATCATTTTTCCACATTACGGTTATTATGGAAAAATTAATATTTAATATTGTAATAAAACATTTTAAGATGCAGCCGGTTTAACCAAAGTTTTAAGATTCTTAAAACTTGCGGCAAACTATAACAAACTAGTTTAAAAATTGTTCTACTTCCTAGTTGAAATTAGATGATCTAATACTCTTTACAAGTAGATATAATACATACCATGGATGCCATCACTAGACGAAAACAAGCTTCCTACATTGGTACCATATGTAATTATGTGCTGACGATAAAGCCGATGCGCAGTAAGCTGTTGTACCCAGCCCGTAAATATTTCATCGGTTTTAGCCTTAAGATGGTAAATAAACTCTTCTGCGTCTATGTCAATGCGGCGTCGAAACGATTTTGTTGTAATTACAGAAAGACCAATATCCAGGGTGCCGTGAATTTTGCCTTTTTTTATTTCAACTGGATTCTTACCATATATCAAAATACCCTTTTCCAGAATAAAATATCGCTAAAAGTTATATGACAATATTTATGACATGTTAATAACAATTCAAGATGTTGACTTTTTAGTCTAACTTTGACTGTAGGTACTAGGCAGAGAAGTTAATTATCAAACGTTTTCAAGTTTTAAGTTCTGTGTGAAAACTATAGCATGAGTTGGAGACGGTTTCTGAGTCCTTAACTGGTTTTTGGCTTATATCATCTAAGGAGTGCACCATACAGAAAATTTCATTCTTATCAAAATTGGTGAGCATTATACTCTGTGTCCAATTAGGCATTTGGTTGAGCAGTTTGGTCAAAATCAGCAGTAAAAGATGATTGACCAGAAAACGGCTATTCCAAATGAAAAATGCAACATACGAAAGTTCCAAAACATCAAATTCTGCGTTCAAGGAACACCTAATTTAAAAAGTAGTCGCAGCGCTAATTTTACGCTAAGTGACTCTTCTGCTGCAGTGTCATGATGTTTGAAACCAAAATCATCCACATTCGTATGGGGAATCGAATTTCTATGCAATTTGATCATTCAATTTGGTTCTGGGCGTGGAGGGTGGAGGAAGGGTAGGACCTCCGTGTTTGGTATAGTTATATCGTGAGGCGTGGCCCTATACAGAAATTGAATCATATATTATTTTTTTAAACTAATAATTCAACATTAAGAACAATTTACCAATAATCGAATGTATTTAAATGTGATACCGCAGTGGTCCATATCCATTAAATTGATAAATAAACTGCCATTAAATCTTTTAGGGACTACCTGGGATATTATCTCTCATGTTTTTCTAACTTCGAGGCGGCCAGTGTTGAATAATGTCACGATCATTGTGTTTTTTTTACGTGTATCTAGATATAGCAATGAGCAAAGTTTTAAAACTAAATGCTCTCTGAACGAAGAATTTGATGCTTTAGAAATTTCGTATTCAACATTTTTCATTTGGAATAACCGTTTTCGGGTCACAGGCGTTTCACCTGAGCACATTTCAAGTGAAACAAACTAAATTTAATCAAAGACCTAAATGTGTGATTAACAACTGTCTCTAACAGAAGTGTAGGCTTCCGTAGAAATTTCGTATTCAACATTTTTCATTTGGAATAACCAATTTAATTGATTTCACCTGAGCACCTTTCAAGTGAAACAAACTAAATTTAATCAAAGACCTAAATGTGTGATTAACAACTGTGATAACTAAAGTGTAGGTCCCGTGAAAGGTACACAATATTAATTTTACACCAAATTACCGTCATGATCACTCTATTATGGAAAAACCGGGAAGGGAAGCCACTGTGAATGAAAGGAAGGGAGACAGCGAGTACGAGAGGGGAGAGAGAGATAAAAGGAGCTGCAACCACGACCCCCAAAATTTATTTATAGAATGTCAGTATAAGGGCACAACCAGTTCTGCAATTCTAGTCTCCACTTGAAACTATGTCAAATATATGTTAGGAACATGCAGTAAAAGTTTATATATCTTCACATAACACCAACCACAGTATTATTTTTAAATGTGTTCAGAATATTTGTTACATTTAGATTGACAACAAAAATCTTTTTTGCTTTTTCGCAACTGATTGAAGCAAATATTTAATAAAACTACATATCTCAACATGTAGACTAGTCTGTCTACGGAATGTTTCGATACGTAATATAAACAATATTATTCAAACAAGCATAAGAAATTGTATTTGTACAACTATGTGCCTATAAAAATTTAAGGTAAATGACACAATTTCTTATGCTTGCTTAAATAATATTGTTTATATTATGTATCGAAACATTCCGTAGACAGACTAGTTTACATGTTGAGATATGTAATTTTATTAAATATTTGTTTCAATCAATTTAAAGTTAGATATTTTTATTCAGTTGCGAAAAAGCAAAAAAAGATTTTTGTTTACCAACCATGGTTTTAAAATTAATTTATTCTTAAAATATTATAGGTTTAAAAAATAATATGTGATTCAGTTTCTGTATAGGGCCACTCACCTCCACGCACAGACCACCACTGCCCTCCTAGATAAAATGCAGAAAAACCAAATTGAATGATCAAATTGCATAGAAATTTTATTCCCCAGATGAATGTGTGTAATTTTGGTTTAAAACTTCAGGAGACTGCAGAAGAGCCAGTTAGTGAAAAATGAGCGGTACACTAGGTTTTGGTTTTTTACGTGTATCTATGGATTTGCAACATTTCAAAATTAGCTCCTTCCTGAATGCATTTGATGCTCTAGAACTTTTGTATTTTACATGTTTCACTTGAAATGGCCTGTTCCGAGTCCAAGGCGTTTTAAAGTCAGTGCAATATATTTTTTAGACGAAATGGGAAAATTTGCTCATCTTTGCCTGCTGATTCTGACCAAACCACTGAACCAAATTTAATGGGTAAGGAGGTCAGTCGACGTAGAATTTAATGCTTAATTTAATTTCAGTAAGAATGAAATTTTTTGTGCGATTTAGATGTTCGAGCCAATATTTCGCGTTTTTTTTTGGCTCACTAAAATTTAGCTCAGCACAGAAACCGTCGCAAACTCATATTACTCTTGTTTTAGGTGCTCACAGTAAAATAAAATCATTTCCATTTGTTCGGTTAAAGTAGTTAAGTGTACTATAAAATAAACCTGATATACTTAAGTGAAATGTATTTAAATTTTATATACAGGGTAAACAAGTAGTTCTTGCTTTTTCAACATTTTCTTCCATTAGGCTATGGAATTTTTCATGCAACTTTTTAATGTATTTTGAGTTCTAGTTTAGAGCCCCAAGTGTGATATACCTTTTTTTTGTTTTTATCCTGTTGCAAAAATTAATGGAGCTACAGTAAAAAGTACTAGAATTGTTTTTATACTTGTGAATACACAATTAAAAATTAAGGGACAAATATATGGCAGAAGATGTAGGATGCTTAATAGTTGGAAACATCAATAAAAGTGAAAAGCAGCCACACATAATAAGAAAAGTAAACATAAGACAAATGTTAAACTGTTCTTATGACTTATAACATCTTTTGGGCATGCTTTCAATGACATTTATTATTTCTTGTGAAATCACATCCTATTCTTCCCAAAGAGCGATAGTTAAATCTTACACATGGAAAATGGAAATATTGCATATTACATATTAAATTACAAAATATGTACTATTATAATGAAGGTATTAAAAAATATTTTATTTGCTTTAATCCTGCGGGATAGTATGGGGGTGATGAAACATTAGCTTCTGGAAAATAGAGGATTTAGTTAAAAAATAATAATTTTAGCCATAAAATGATCAGTCAATCATTTTTACAATGTTAAGAACAAACAGCATAGTTCTGTAATAAAATTAAGTTTGCTTCTCTGAATTTAATCCCATAGAGAACTTAGAAGATTATCTATGATAACGAATGCTAAGAACATGCATTACCTCAAAAAATACTATAGGAAGATCTGTATGCTCTTTTGGAAGCATAAAACATGGTTCCAAAATCAGTTATAATAAATTTCATAGTTTCCAGGTAAATAGGTGATAAGAAGGGCAATTAACTTTTAATTAGATATGTTTTATTAATTCTCTTTCACTGAGATCACTTTATTACTTTGTGACTAATATTAAAAATACCATGTTAGCTCTATTTTGTTTTCTGTAAATTTTTACATAGGAATGTACCGTATTTCAAAAATATTGACGACTTCAGTGATTTTTGCAACAGTATCAAAACCAAAAAGAAATGCAAGATATATTACGTTTGGCGGTTATAAAAGTTTGAAAAAAACCAGGGCTATGAAAAGTTAAAAAAACAACTCCTTGTTTTTTACCTTGTAGCACTTAAGTATAGCATGTTTACTAAACACTTATACAGGGCCGTTCCTAGCCCCTCGGCCGCCTTTGTGCAGAAATAAAACGGCCGCCCTTTTATAACAAAAAAAAAAACAATATTTATTGAACAAAAAAATATATTTAAGTTCCTACGTATACATTAACAAGTAACATTGTATCATAACATAAGGTAATAATCTATTAAACGAAACAATAAACAACATAAAACAAAATACAAATGTTTAACCTATTAATTATTTAAATATCAAATAATATAAAAGCCAAACAAACAAAAATTGGTATCTTTTATATTGTATCTAAGTATAAAACTAAGCAAGTCACAATAAAAAAACAACCTCTTCATTTCAAAAATATTTTTCTGGCTTTTGTACTTGCGAACTCGTCTATTATTTTATTATGGTCTAAATTTTCACAAATTTCATTTTCAATGGCAATTATACCTAAATTTGTAAGCCTTTCCTGTGACATAGAAGATCTTAAATAGTTTTTTATTATTTTTAATTTTGAGAATGACCGTTCACCAGATGCAACCGTTACTGGTATTGTTAAAAAAATTCTCAAGCTTATACATAAATTAGGAAAAGATGAGACCAAATTATTACTATAAATAAATTTTAGAATCTCAATAGGTTTGATTTGATCTGTTAGAGATTTAAATGTAACAATTTCTTCAAATAGTTCTACGCCACTTATATCCCTCGATTCGTCTTCGGTTAATGCGATTTCAAGTTCAACGCATTTTTGTTTTAAATCATCCGATGTCACATCATGAAACCGTGTTAAAAAGTTAAAAATATTACTGCAATACGAAAGAGAATTAAACCTTTCTTCTACTGATATTCTAGCTCGGTCAATAACAGTATAATAAAAATTTATTTTAAATTTCTCTCGTTCGTCAGTTAATACATTGTCTGTACTTTCATAACTAAATTGGGATTTTTTCCGCCTTATACGAACTTCTGGAAAATCTGGTTCCACATCAATTTCATTTGCTAAATTGGATGAAATTTCTATGTAAGTGTTAAAACTTTGGTCCGATCGCATTTCGTTAATAAAGTTAAGTACATGTTTTAATGATGTGACACACTGAGTCAGATCAATATTAATTTTTTGCAATAATTTACTGACTACGTCAATTTTAACTAATAACTCGTACCATATGACTAAGCTACAGATAAAAGTAAATGATTTTATTTTTTCTAATAATGAATTGGCACTTAGTTTTGTTTTTGAGTCTCTTGTAACATCTTCTGAAAGCTCAACCAAAGCTTTACAAATATTTCCTAGTTGATTCCGAAGTGGTCTAAGCGCTTTAACTCTGCTTTCCCATCGGGTGTCACTTACCGATGTAAGATTTAAATTACTAACATTTTTTTTTAAAACATCCCAACGAAAAGGAGAAGAAGAAAAGAATACATACAGTTCCTGCACGATGTTAAAAAAATTTATTGTTTCGTGGGAGATTTTAGCGGAATCGTTTATTACTAGATTTAGTGTGTGAGCGGTGCAAGGAACAAATATAGCCCTGGAATTAACATTTTTTACCCTTTGTTGAAGTCCGATATGTTTTCCGGACATATTGGCCCCATTATCATAGCCCTGACCTCTTATATCCCTAATATCTAATTCAAACTTAGGCAAAATATCATTAACCAATAGGTTAAAAATCCCTTCCCCAGTTGTATATAAAATAGGAAAAAAACCCAAAAAACACTCTTTTATGACAACATTTTCTTCGTTACAGTCTACATATCTGACTACAAATGTAATTTTCTCTGTATGACTTGCATCTGGAGTAGAATCTAAAATTATGGAAAAATATTTGGATTTTTTTTAAGAGTGTCGTAAAATGATGGCAAATATTTTTTGCTAGCAAAGTAATTATTTCGTTTTGAAAATGAATTCCCAAATAGTGAGTTATTTTACTTTTTGATTCTTGGGTCTTTGTAATTTTTTTTAGATGATCGGATAACACTGGGTCAAATTTTGCCACCATTTCAACAGCTTTTAAAAAATTGCCATTATTTTGTTCGTATAAGACGGAACTTTTTCCACGAAATGCCAATGATTGTCCAGCTAAAAATTGAATAATTGCAATAACTCTTTTTAAGATAGAGCGCCAGCGTTCCCTTTCAAGTTCAAAATAATTTTGCCGTTCTTTGTCAATAGTTAATTTTTTATTTAATGACATTTTTAACTCAACCCATTTTTGATTAGCTTGCAAGTGATATACAGAAGATTCATGCTTGGAATAAAATATGTGAAAGATGTCGCCAATCAGAATACCCCATTTTGCTATTTAACTTAAACACTTCCTTACAAAATATTTTACAACAAAGACAAAAAATGCTATTTGCTCTACAAGAGTATACCAACCAAGCTCTTTTAATTTTTTCACCATTTGGCAAAATTCGAAAATATTGAGTTGAAGAAAATTTCCTTCCCAATTCATCAGAAGGAAATTTTTTTTCTATATGCTGAAAATAGTTTTGTACTATTTGCTCAATAACTTGATTTTGTAAAATATCCGGCCAGGTGAATGGGTCGCTGACATCAAAATCATCATTAGTTTCAGGGATAACTTCGTTTAAGTTAGGATTATCATCGGTTAAGAGCATCTTTTCTTCATTATCTATTTCTGTATTTGATTCAGGGTGTTTTTTCTTCAGGGTCGCTTACTTTGTGTGCATCATTTACATTTTCATCCTCAATTGTATCTGTACCCTGTGACGATGTTGATGGAAATAAATATTTTTGCAAAGATCCACTTAATTTTTTTTTGTTTTCTTCCTTTTCTAATTTTCTTTTTTTATATTGAGCTCCAGATAAACGTTTTGTTTTTCTATCGGACATCTGGAAATAAAATTGAAAGGTAATTAAAGTTAGAAAATTTAGTTTATGTAATAGTTCTGAATCTGCGAAGATATAATTTTATAGTATCCCCAATTAAGTTCGCACCAAATGGAATTTTTTATAAATAATAAGTAAAATTGTAATCTAGCATCAGATTTTGTTTTTAAAATGACCCAAAAAATAAATATAATTATTATATTTTTATTAGATAAGTAAATTAGTAAAACTACTTTATACATTTTTTAAAACTTGAAATATAGAAAATTAATCTAGACATAAAATTAACAATAAACCACTTTTTGATCTCAAGCTAAAAAAAATTTTTTTTCACATGTTTAATATTAAATCCAAAACGTAAGATGCGGATTTGGATGGTAATATTAAGTAAAGTAATATCTATCCGAAGAACTTACCTTTTTAAATTACGAAAATTTGTTTCTTTTCAAATTTCACTTTTGCAAAATGTAAAAAAAAATAACTAAACAACAAACACTTTATATCTCTGTTAAACTCTCGCTAGTTAATCGAATACTAAAAAGAAAAACAAAACATTTAAAAACTGCCCCATTCTACAGTATATAGAGCTATATAAAACTATATACTGTACACATACCAATTATGAAGTATAAACAAACATTTTTGCATTGAAAGGCGGCCGCCCTTATCTATCATTTTTATTGCTTTTCCAAGGAACGCTGCTATAAATAGTTCTATTGTAATTTCGGCAACTCATGCACAGCAAAAAAAGAAATGACCGGTAATAAATTTCTTATGAATGTTTTATCTTAAAAGCCTAACAAAATGTAATTTAATTTTTCTTTATTTTGAAAACAAAAATATAGGTATATTTCTGTAATCAAATGGCTAATTTTGTGTTTTTGGCGGGCGGCCAATAATTTGGCCGCCTTTGTGCCGGCACACCATGCACACCCCTAAAAACGGCCCTGGAGTTTTCACATAACATTACATTTTGAAAATCATCAATCAAACTTCTCTGACTAAAGTAAAATTTAGACTAAATCACCATCCATTTCAAAACTTGAGAAGTATGGTTTCACTGAGTATTTTACTATCTAAGTAACCCTTAGCTAATATAAAAATAAGTGACTCTCTGTAGGAATAACCTATATGTGAATATGTACTTTTTAGTCAAGTTTTCATAGGGTTTTAATTCGGGTGCTTTTAGCATACCAGAAAAAACTTCCTTTTTGTTAGAATGAAAATTTCTTATCTAAGTTCATTTTTTAAGGTCTCAAATATCTCAATATAAAGCTTAATTACTTCTTACTTACAGTAAACACCTTCAAAATTACTATTTAAGTTTAACATTTTTATCTGTAATATCTTAACTTAAGTATCAGTTGTGTAGCTAAGCAAAACCTAGTAATTTTTACCAGCGATCAAGAAGGCCAGGATACATGAAGATGCATGTAATAAAGCATATCATAAGTGATAGCTGTGGCTGGTGTTAAAATAGCTCCTAACAACGCTTCCCTTTTAAATTAAATATAGTAAATATATTAAGCAGTTTAAGTACAAGCATAGGATTTGCTACAATAAATGTCATAATGTATTTAAAAATAAATTGTATTTATTTGTAATAATTATATCTGTGAACACAATTAAAGAGTCTTGTACCGACGAGAAATTTGGTAATAAAATGAAAATAATGAACTAGGAAATTTTTTTAAAAAGTTATAAACACTATTATATTACAGAATACTATAAACACATTGTGCTACTATTAAAGGAAGAATGTCATAAGTTTGCGCGTCATCTCGATTTAGTCAAGCAATGGGGACTGTTACTGGTGAAAACAAAAGTTGTTACATTTGAAGATATTTAGAAACCAGTGAGAAAATGCCATAAAAATCTTAAATATTTATTAACAAATAAAAAAAAAGAACATGGGCATAAAGTTCCTATGTTCCTGAAAAAAAATTTTAAACTAGCAGTCTACTTAGTTGAGAAAACAAATATTAGAATAAAAGAAGTTCCTAGGCAGCCATATAAATAATTAAAATTTTACCTTATGCCAACCTTTCAATGGCCATTTTCTTTTTTTGTGAAGGTACCCATTGTACGAGTTTGGTTTGTTTTCAAACCGCTGCCCATCTTTCAAACCTTCCATAATCTCCCATTCTGAACCTTTTCTATTTCTTTTTTTTCTTGTTTCGTTTTGGAACGTTTGATGTTGTTCTGTACCGCTATCAGCACTTAAACTATTTGTTTCTAGACTAGCATCAGAATCACTTGCTTGTGTAGCAGAACTAAGCACTTTTAGCTTTACTCTAGTAAACTCTGGACTCTTTTTTTCATTATTCGCCATTTTCCTTCACTGCCTATATTCTAAAACAACAATGTTAGAATGACGTTGTGTATCCATATATCATTTGTACCTTAAAACGTAATTTCTATTACAAGGTATAATTAAAACGATAATTACATCTGATTGTATATAATGTGTAATTTTTTAAAAGAAATCATACACATGTTGATGTGCTTAAATTGAAAAATACTTAAGTCAGAGGTGACAGGGATATATTAATTAAGGTCTATTAGTATGCCTAGTTTAAAACCAATACTCAAATATATAAGGAAATCAAAAATTCGTCTACTATTCAGATTTGAGAATGTCTAAATTTGTTTAAAGTTTTCATTTATAAAAAAAGTGAAACAATCGACTTTTATTGGTTTATTAAATATCTTTAATTTTGCTCAAATGAGTAGTATAGAGTACTACAGAGAATTACAGATCTAAACCAAGTCGGACACTTGATTTTTCCCTTAAGAAAACACTATATTTTAAGTAGCCTTGGTAAAATTAGAGTTTGCAGAAAGTTCTTGCTTAAAAAATTATGCAAAATGATAATAAAAAAGTTAGTCACATCTTAAACGTCAAATTTGACATTTTTTTCAATGGAATTTCAAAAAAACACCTTTTTTCTAAAAATTTTGAAAATGATAAAGGAAAACTTTGTTTTTGGATTTCATACCTATATAGCTAATTTCAACTCTTATCGGTGGACTTAAATGTTTCTAATTTTTTTTTTCAATTTAATGCTTTTTCATCATCTAAATTGAACTATCAATGCACTGTTATTAATAGAATCGTTGAAAAATTTAAGCAATTGTTTGCATAAGCTATGGTGAATGCGTCAGTAAGCCGGACAGTGTTAGTCGTCGGACGAATCGTATTTAAATAAGAATAATTTGAAAAGTAAAATATTCGTTATTGATAGAAAAATTGAGCAATAAACCCCTATTCATTTACCATAAGGCTACAGTGACTCGTATAAAGTCACTGTACATAAGACAAGATACTTTCGCCCTCTAGGTTAATAAGATAAGTTCTTCAGTATCATTTAGAAATTGCCACATGTATCCTTTGTGTAATTTCAACGTGTAAAACTTGACGAGTGCGATTTTAAAGATACGTAAATTCAAATCCTTGGTGACATTAAATTAATTAAGCATTTGTTTTAATCTATTAGATATGTTGTTAATTTACCTTTAATTGACCGAAATGCATGTTTTTTAAATATTTCTAGAGAAACTTTAATAATAACTTCGGCAAACTAAGAGAAGTTTGCCGAAGTTACGGGGTTCCGAAATCAACCGTCCTGGACCGTATTAAGGGAAGAGTTACAGACGATTGCAAGAAAATAATACCAGATCCCATTTTTAGTGTTGAAAATTAAAAAAAAAAAGAATTGGTAGACTGGATAAGTAATTTTGCAATATGTGGCTTTCCGTTAAAAAAAAGGAATCAGTGCAACCGATTGTAAGAGAAAAAGTTTAAAAACTTCTTTTAAAGATGACAGACCGGGTAAGAGATCGTATGCTGATTTTTTGAAAAGGCATCCTGAATTGGTATTAAAAAATGGACTCTTGAAAAATATAGACGTTCATGGTGTTGAGAATTAAAGAATTTTTTGACGCAATCAAAAGCATTAGAAATTTTGGACGATCCGAGTCGAATCTTAAACAGGGCTAAAACTGGGTTCAGTCTGTCCCAAAACTGGTTAGGGTTAAAATGAAAAAAATGTATATTGCGAAAAAGGGAAAATGAGAAGGAAAACGTAAGTTTTAATCTTATTTACAGCAGATGGAAGACTTTGCCCACCAGTTGTAGTATGGCCCTATGTGAAGCCTCACAGAGCTGTTGTTGAGTGTTCCTACTCACTGAATAATCGGTAAATCGGACACAGGGTAGATGAGGTCAGACGTTTTCTTCAGATTTGTAGCTAATGGATTCAATAACTGGCTGGAAGAAAATAGTATCAAAAAACCTGTCTTATTTGTGGTAGACGGTAATCGGTCGCACATGTCGTTCGAACTCATCAAATTTTGTAGCGAGAACGGTATAATTTTGTATGCTCTGCCGCCTAATGCTATCAACCTCTTACAACCCGCAGATGTTGCGGTATTCAACCCTTTAAAAGTATAAGTATTGTGGGTTATACCCGTTCGACCCGAATAGAGTCGACTACTCAAAATGCATACAGAATATACTTGAAAATAAAAATAAGCCAAATGAGGAACGGGGGGATATTTCTGACACAGATATTAGAAGTGCTGAGAAAGTTTTTAAAGCTTAGACCTAGATTATCAGAAGAAGGAATAGATGTTACTTTAACTTTAAATGCCGTGAAGTCTTGGCGCAAAGAGAACGCGAGTATTTTTTCAGACGAAGAACCTAATAATAGGGAAATCATTTTTGATAGTAAAGTATCCATTCAGCATATAGCAGGAAGAGAAGAGATGTACCGAAAATTGTAGTACTACAAGATATACTAGTACTAGAAAGATATTACAAGGTTCGAAGAGGAGTCGCAACCCGCTAAACTGGTTGGGGAAAATACTGACATATTTCAGTCATATTCCAGAAAAATATTAGAGGGAAAACCTGGTAACACTAATACACACAAATGAAGAAATATTATTGAATAGTCATAAAGCGATTGGGTTAAGTATGGCGGGAAACTCATTCACAAAACGTTTGCCTTTTCCAAAACCGTTTGAAAAATCAACAAATAAACGAAACAACATAATTTGCCGAATGCTATTTTCATCCGAGGCATGGAGGGGCCTAGTTTAAAATTTTAAACATTACCAAGAAAAAGATAAGGAAAAAAACAAAGAGAAGACAAAAAAGAAAAGCATTTCAAGTAAGAACAAAACAAAACTCACGACGATTGACACAAATGATATAAACAGTAACAAAACAAACAGCAGTGTGCAGAATGTGATGCAGATCTCGAAAGTGACACAGAAATTGAAAAAGAAAAAAATGTTGAGTGTGACGTGTGCCCTATATAGTTTCACTTAGGATGCACAAAATTGAACCTAACCTAACCTAACCTTATTAAAAATAAATAGTTTAATTCATGTTTGATTACATTCGGTAAACTGCCAAAGCATCAAGGTAAAAAAAAATGAGAAAATTTTGAAGTCAATTGATAGTGCTGAAATTGCTATAGCATGAAATATAGCTATGAAATAAAAAAAGAAACGACTTACATTTTTTACTCAAATTTTGAGAAAAAATATAGTTTTTGACATTTAATATAAAAAAAAATTGATAGGTTAGATAAATTACGTGACTAAATTTTTTGTCATTATGCATTATTTTTCAAGCAAAAACTTTTTCCCGAATGACCATTAACCAAGGTCCTTCAACTAAGTTCCTTCTCTAAAAAATGCATATAAATTAACAATTAACAAAAACAATTGCTTAAAATATACCTTATATTTTAAATGAAACAAAATTGACTTAAACATACCTAATTTTGTAATATTTTCGTGCGATATGCATCTATTACTTTTCAAACCAGAATACAAAGAGCTCTGGGAAAAACCGAGCAATATCCGAAAATTAGATAGCGACCGCCATAACGCAGTAAAGTTATCTTAACAAGCCAGCGGGAGAGAAAAAAAATATGCTATGGGCGATATACCTATGTGGGAGCGAGATAAAGCGAGAGCCTGGGCAATACCCACTGGCCAATCAAAGCCTACCGCATCGCATTCCTTGGCGAACACTTCTAGTGGAGATGGCCTGCTTTAGGGACTGTATTCTTAACCAGGGAAGGTGAACAGAGGAACTCTACAAAAACTAAAAACAATTATGTTCCTTCGATATTGTTTCGGGAAGTATTGTGTGAATAAAACATACTAAAAAATTTGGCCATGTTGAAACATTGAAAAGAACGTAATTAAAAATATTCAAAATTCTAACTAATAGATAACAGACCATTTTGCCAGGTCCAAGGAACGTAAAATAAATTTAAAATACATACAACTTTAAAAGTGTATTTACTTATAAACATATATACTCGAGTATACAAACCTCCCTATAAATAAAGTTTTTCAAAATTAGTTTCTCAGTTTTTACCAGTTTTAAAATCAGTTATATTCCATCGCAAAAAATGCCCCACCATATTTTTTTTTACTGGAGCCGCCAGTGTCTAAACTAAAAAGCTATATAACAGTAAGTACTAAAACATTAGATGACAAAACATACAAATATACATTTTACAGAACAATTTAAAATTCTTAAGCTATAATAATATAATAAAGTTCCTGGGGGTCGACTGGTTGTATGGCCGAAGATAAGCTCGTATGGTGTAAAAGCATAAGTCTTATTTTTTGGTTTGTTATAGCAAATCATGACGTAAGGAAGAATATTAAATGGGTGTTCATTGGGATTTTCGGCTTTATGTACTTCATCATCTCTGTCAGGGTCACATGAGCCTGTTTAACTGATCTATTTGATTGCGGATGACTGACGCTGGAAAATGTCAATTTTGCATCATAAAGTTCGTAAAGATCTTTCATTAGGGCGTCGTCGAATTCACGGCCATGATCACAGTGGGTCCTTAAAGGGGTGGAAGAATAGTAAAAGTGTGTTCACGACTGTGGCTTTCTAATCCGATAAGGGATAGGCCTGCGTGAACTTCGTTTTAATCTTCTCGAATTGTGTTTCGGTAATTACAAGAAGTGTACTAAGGTTTTTTTCGACAAAATTTAACTTTTTGGCATATCTCACACTTTTTTATGAAATTCTCAACATCCTTGGTTAGACCATGCCAGTTGTGTCTTTCAAAATCACTATATTTTTGTGATATTTTTCTAGAAATTAGGAGTTTGGGATTTCAATTTTAGAAGAATTTATAATCGATTTTGTTTTGCACAAAACAGTTCCATTCCTCCGTTATTTGCCCTGTGTCTGTTACGTCTTGACTTTCATCTTCCGATTGGGGCAGTTTTTTACTAGTCGATGGCCTGTTACGTATGTCGTCTTCGTTGAAAGCAAAGATCTGAATTTTGCACATTCACCGGGTTTATATTCAATTTTGTAGACGTACTCCTCAATTTTCTGGATCTTTCATTGAGAAAAGCCATGTTAAGGGTCGATGGGGACACAGTCTACTTTTGATGGATTTGGTTTAACGCCGTTTTGGGTTATCTGGTGTCCAAGGTATGCGACTTCCTTTCTTAGAAAGTTGCATTTATCAGGCTGAATTTTTTAGTTGGCATTCTTCAGTTTAAGTACTTCAGTTATGCAAGAAATGTGCTCGTGGATTGTGGGAGAATAGATAATTATATCATTGATATATACGAGACAGCATTCACGCTAAATGCCAAAAAGGATGTTGTCCATGACCTGCTGAAATAGGGTCGGGGCATTCTTAAAGCCAAAGGGCATATGAATAAATTCGTAGTGACCATTTTCTACTAAAAAAGCTGTATTGGGGATGTCTGTAGGGTCCATTTCGACTTGGTGGAATCCGGAAACGAGATTTGGGGGTCGTAATATATTCCCAATATATATAGTTGGTCAATGAGGTCAGTCTGTTTACCAGAATCATCGAGTTTCTTTGGAATAACCCTTTCGTCTAACATTTTGTTAATCTGAGTTTTTGCTTCTTCCTTATGTATTTGGGGATACCAGTCCGATTTGGTAAAAACAGGGCGAGTGTCGTTTATTTCTATTGAATGTTATTTCGTTTGTAAATGAAACTGCGTCTCTTTCAAGGTAGAAAAAGTCCAAAAGCAAACGTTTGTCACAAGTTCTTTTTCTTCATCATTTAAATGTTCGGTTCTTAACAGGTTTTTTTATTTATTTATGTTTGTTTTTTATTCTTTTAAATTTGTGCTGTTTTAAAATTATAGACTGAGTCAGAGGTGTCATTTATCGGGTCTAATGAAATATTTGAGAACTCAATGTTTTTTGCTATCGCATTGCTATTGACGATTGTGTTAAAAAATTCACCGTGTTCATTTACTCGCACTAAAGCGTGTGGGAGTCAGACTTTGTGTCTTTCTTGCGTAACTAGCAAAGCATCGGTGTTAGCAAAATTGCACTTTAATTTAAAAATTCTTTCTGTCCTAGCTTCTATTGAAATTTTATTGTAATTATTATTTCAGATATTATTTTCGTTTTTTTTGTTCGCTGCCTACTTTAAATAATGGAAGTGTTTTAAAATTGGTAATTCACTGCTTTGATTTTAAATCTATCACACATTCGTAATATTCCAAGAAGTCTAGGCCCAAAATATCGTCGAAATCAATGTCTAAATTATAAATAAAAACTTTATGAAGATCGCCACTAGCGAAAGGGACAGAGGTTGATTTATTGATAGAGAGACTTGATTGGTTATAGTTTTCATTAGCATCTTTGATGTAATATAAGTTTTCAGAATTTACGGTGAGAAAGGGGCTTAAAGAAATGTCTTTTCGGGAAAGTTCAGATCGGGATTTATATGGTCTAGGTTCATTGTTTGCATTTGAGTTTGGATTTCTACTAAGAGGTTTATTTCCGAGTAGTTTTGGTCGGTGGGGTGATGGTTCACTAGAAGAGGAAGAAAATCCTGATGATTTGTATGTTCTCTTGATTCTATTGGGTACTCATCGTAATCTTGGCTGGGATAATCTTGTTGACAGTTTTGGTATTCATAATCGTTATAGTAGATTTCATTAGGATTAGAAGCTTCACTATGCAAATAGCCGCTAGAATTCACATGGTATGTTCTTTGTTGATTAGGACGGAATTTTGAGTTTTTATTAATTATTGGGGGGCGATATTATGGTGGATTATTATACTGTGGGGATTTCAGTTAACTTTGAGAGAAACCGCGGGCTTCTTGAGATCTAGATTGGTTTAGGGTATAATTACTAGACTGCTGAGATGTGTTCGGTGTATGGCATTGATATGGTCTTGGGAAGCCTGAACTAAAATTAGGTTGGACGATTCGATAGAGGAGTGCGGTTCACTGGGATAGGAAGAAAATCCTGATGATTTGTATGATATCTTGACTCTATTAGGTAGAACAAAATATATTATTTAAATAAAAACAACCGAGACTAGTTTTGCCGTCTTTTCATTTCTTCCAGTAGAGTCCTCTCTGGATAAAGTCTTCCCTGACTGTTGGGCGAAATCATGGTACACAGACATGTAAGTGAATTGACATTTTAAGGTGGAAAATCTGGTAGAGAGGGCTGCCAGTCTTGTCTTTATGGGTACAATGTTGGTAGTCTTTTAAAAATAATTCATGGGTTGGATTGTGAAGGGAATTCTGATCCTTGTAATCACCCGAAAGGCACTTCTTTCTGCAACATCAAATTTTTTGAGAGCTGGTCATTGGCAGATAAGATATATAGGATGGAATGCTCTAGAAGTAGTTTGCAGATGGATTTGTTGATGTGGCTTGCAGTTTTAATGGAAGTTTCCTGCCACCTGTATGCAAGACCTCTTAAGTATTTTTCCCTGATGAAATATTTGGAATTAATTGATTTAGTTTAGTGTGAAGATTAAAATTGTGATTTTAGGCTATAGTAATTCCCAGATATGTTGCCAATGTTTTGAGCAGTGATTGGACGATTGTTTAAAAGAACTGATGGGGATGTTTCAGCATACTTTTAAGGGTTACCTGATGTGAAACCAGGGCAGTGTCGTCTGTAAATTGGAGAACACCTAAGTTACTATTAAAAGTCTTATTATGGTTGGACATCCTGGTAGAGATCGTGAAAGAAAATGTAGGGAGACTGGTGATCTCTGGGTAACATCTTGGGCAATGATGAACAAGATGAATTGCACATTTTGAGCAGTTGAGACTGCAAATCTTGAACTAAGACCCACATTCCGAATACTAACAAAGGTTTTGCTAATGTCCAAGAAACTGCACACTAGAAAGTTTGGCAACTTAAATATTTGAACATATATGGTATTCTGGGATATGCCTTGTAAGATGTTGCTAGCCCTTCTTTAATAATTATTTCAAACATTTTTCCAAGTACTGTCAGAAGTGTGTTCTAAAACTGTAAGCATTTGATTGATCACTGTTAGGCTTAAATATAATGATATGTCCGTTCTTTCAAACATCAGGAAACAGTTTATTTCTGAGGCAGGAATACAGATTACTTTTTTATGTTCACAGTTACTCAAATGTCTTAAAATATTATTGGTTATATAATGATATTCTGGGGAATTTTTATATTTAATACAATGTTGTACTTTCATTCCTCACATGCTATTTTTTTAGATTAGTTCTTTAGGAATTACCAATTGCTCAATTTTTGGACATGATAACACCATTAATAACTAATGAATTACATTGAAATCTTAATACCAAATAAAAATAAAACTGTAACATTTAGCTTAACTAAAGAATATATGTTAGTTAAAAAACTATTTAGCATTATTAATAAACAGTTTTTAAAGTTTACTTACTTTTACTCCTCCATATTAAAAAAAATAAATAAATAAATTTAAATAAAAAAAAACATTATTATATTTCAAATTTTTATTATCAGAAGAAAAATCCAAATAAAAAAAGCTGTAAGCCTGCTCTAAAATTTTAGTGCTATGGATTTTAACTTTGATTGGTTTGACACACTCAACTTTGATATCACTTATTCGCATGACAGCCTAGGTTGGAAAAGAAGGGTAGATTTTTTGAAAATAATAATAGCGATTATAATCAAGAACCTCTCAAATTTCAATAAAACATTTCACTGGCTGTCAGAATTTTTGTAAATTATTTATTGCCTTCATCAAAAGACATTATTTTTAAATTTCTTAGATTTTTACCATTTTTATTGAATTTAAGAAAGAAAATTGCTTTAAAAGTACTTTAAAATGCATTCAAGTTCTTCGAGGTTCCGCTATTGTGTTTGTTAATAATGCCTTATCATTAAAATTATCACTTAATGTCTTAGAGCAATATTTTTACCTATTAACATGGTAGAAATAAACAAAAAATGTAAAAGTCTTTTTTTATTGATAAAGGCAATGGTTTACAAGAATTTTGCCTTTGAGATGTAAAAATTGCGTTTTTTGAAAGTTTGTATCTTCAAAAGCCAATAAAATATTTTGTTGAAATTTGGTACGGAGTTAGTATAGTGATGACGTTGAATAGGAATCTATTTTTTTCAAAAATCGACCCCTCTTTTCTCATGTAGGCTGGCACACCAATGAGTGATGCCAAAGCAGAGTGTGTGAAAATGACCAGATTTTTAAATCCATACATAGCACTAAAGTTTGTTAGTTTTAACAAAAGTTCAACTTTATAGAAGAAAAGTTTGTTTTTTTAACTGCCGCTCAGCTGAATGAGCACAGTAAGGTTGTTAAATTCTGAAGTAATGGTCCCAATAGAGTTGTATATCTTTTATACAGATTCAGATGGTGCAGAATGGGGCATGTTCCATTTGCTGGGATAACTTCATAGTAAGAAAAAAAAACAGGTACAATGTGGATTTTGTCACAAGAAATTCCATAATATGTGTATTAGTGAAGCGAAGGATGCTTTGCCCACGTCTGCCGTGGATCACGCAAATATTATGTGGTTCTGTGATGGTTATGTTGGCTCTGTGATGCAGAATATCATTCAGCTGAAAAAAATATAGTATAAAGATATGAATGTTAATATAAAAGAAAGTATCAACCTTTCAGAATTAGGGATAGACAGTAAAGATATCAGAGATGAGAGGGAGTATATCACTGCTCCCTCTAGATATAGAGATGCTGAGAAAGCGAAGAAGTTAAAGAGTAATCTGGAAAAAATATGGGACAAAACTTTACAACATCAATATCCAGAAAGAAGAATCCCTGTTTCAAGATTATTGGCATTGAAAAGCAGTACTCTGAAAATTAATTAATTGTAAACCTTAAATCTCAGGATAAAAATCTTATCGACAAGACAGCTAGCTTAAACTTGCTGTAACAAAGAAAATGGTAAAAGCATGTTGAGGAATCAAAAGTATGTGGCAGGTGCTGCTGCTCTGAACATGAATCCTGGGAATGTACTAGCTCAAAACAAGAATGCAACAACTGAAAGGAAATGAAAAGTATAAAACCAATTTCAACATTGCCCATTCCATGTATGCCTTTATTTCTCCCACCTAGCATTTGAAATATTTGTAATATACATAAATTGTTATATTGTATATCTGCAATATATATATATATTGTCAATAGTATTAAGCGTTTTTTTAACAATTAAGATTAGCAGGGTTAAATAACTAAAACAAACCTTGGCAGTATGTGTTGACCTTTCTAAGACATTCTATAGTGTTAATCATCAAACATTGTGTAGAAAGTTATAATTATGTGGTATTAGGGGCGTTGCACTAGATTTAATGAAATCCTATCTTTACAAGCTATATGTCAGATAGTGACGTTTTGTCTACTGTTTTGTTATTTTTTATGTTTTTTTGTAGACCATATCCGTATGGCTATGATTTGATTATAAACTCTCGAAATTATCCAATATTTATACACAGCTAGCAAAACATTTTTTAAAATAATTTACACTAAAAGTTACATGGAACGTTGCAACACATATTTAAGCAGTTCAAAAGTTACAGAGAAGAAACAATTTTTTTGACAGATGGCAATTTTTTTTATATTACACCTCTACAAATTAGATGAAACTGTGAAAACTGTATTTAAAAGTTTTAAGGAATTCAAGGAAAAAACTGTGTTTTTGCAGCTCAAATTTTTTTTTATAAATTATGCCCCTATAAGTTACATGAAATATTCTATTACCGAAATCGATACTCTGAATCCTATAAATATTTCAGTAAAGAAAAATAAATGAAAAATGCACGGCTGTGAAAACAAAATTTTGCCTATTTATTATCCAAACCTCCTAAATCAATGTCTTACGAAATGTTTCACTAGGAAAAAAATTACATCTCTGGGGGTTATTTTCAAAACAGCGTTTTGCTTCAGGTTTCGCGTTTTGCTTGATTCTGATTGGTGACGCAGATTTTAAAAAACTGAAATGAATTTATCCAATTTTCACAAGAGCTTCACGCTTTACCTAATTTACGGCGTCTCACGGTCTCGCCTCACCGGTCAACGTCATTCTTATCACATATATAGAAAACTCATGTTCTTGTGGTTCCTAATCTGTCATCAAAAACATGTCTTTTTACAAGTGGAAATGGAACAAACTTGCCATTTTATTGATTTTAAGGCGTGGAAAGTGTAAAAGACCATACAAGAAATAATGTTTTAGAACTCGTCACATATTTAAACATAAGAAAGCCTTTGCTATTCCATTAATGTGAATTAAACTGTGAAATGACCCAGAAAGTCACTTTAATTACTTCAGAATGGCTAAAAAGCCGTTTGATAGGCTATATGATAACATTGGTTGTAGAATAAAAAAAATATGTATTGTACAAGAGTTCGACTGATCCCCTGGCATTAGTTCTGAGGTAAGTTCTATCCAATTTAACTACTTAGGTATAGGCCGTACTCAACATTTATATTACATAATACTTATTATGATCTTAATTTTCAGATATTTCACATCGGGGGAAAGTATGGCCTCAACATCCTATTGTTTTAGAGTAGAGTCTCAAGTCTAGGTATCAAACATTATTGGAGGTGCTTGTCATGCTATTTGGGACACTTTATCAAAGATATACTTTAAAGAACAAGTTGCACATGAGTGGATACAAGTTGCTGAAAGATTTAAAGATGTTTGGAATATTCCAAACTGTATCAAGGCAGTAAATGGCAAGCACATTAACATTCAGGTAAGTACCTATATCTATCTACATATGACAATACAATTTCTATTGCTTAAAAAGAACAAGCAGTTCTAACATTTTAATTTTCAGGCACCACCTAACTCTGGTACTTTTTTAACTATAAAGGACATCACAGTGTTGTTCTAATGGCAACATGCAATGCAGATTATAAATTTACATTTGTCAATATGGGTGCACAAGGCAGGCTAAGTGACTGAGGCATCTTTAGAAGAACGGAGTTCGTCAGAGTTATACAGAAGACTTACATCAAACAACCTAAATATTCCTGAGGGCCAAATACTTCCACTAAGTACTGTATATATACTATTTTACTTTTTGGGGGATGAGGTATTTCCACTAATGTTGAATTTATTAAGGCCGAACCCTGGCCGTTACTTGCATCAAAAGAAAAGGATTTTCAATTACAGGTACAATCATTCGTAAAAAGATAAAAAATGTCTGTAGTTATTAGTGTAGGTAGTAACTGAACGATATTTTCATCTTTTGTTGTTTGTTTTGTTTGATGTGTTAGCCATTATATAAAATCTTAAACAGATTAAATAAGATGGTCTTTTCATCGCAGGTTGTGTCGGGCTAGAAGGACTATAGAGAAGTGTTGGTATATTAGCAACAAGATAGTATATTCTTAGGCAGACAATAATTGCCAGTCTTCGAACTGTAGACAAAGTAGTATTGGCCGTGATCTGCTTACATAATTGGCTTATATCTAAAAACGAAAAATTCAACAACATATTGCCCTCAAAAGATTCCTGATAGAGAAGTAAATGGTGAAGTGATTAGAGGAATTTGGAGGGAGGAAGCTAAATAGTTAAGCAGTATTCATAGTTTAAACTGTAATATTTATACAAAAAATGTTGCCAGAATGAGAGATGAACTGGCCAAATATTTTTGTGGAATAGGAGCCAGTCCCTATCACTGAGAAAAATAACTCAATATTTAAGGTTTAATGTCGAGTTATGGATGTTCAATTCAAGCTAAAAATTAAAATAAAAAGTCTGTATGTAAAAAATGTAAGTAGTTGTTAATGCAACAGGATAACCTGAATGAAGAAAAAACTCACCATGCTATAGGCAAATGGATTGCAAGGACTTACAAAAATTATGTTTGTCAATTTTTTATATGATAAAATTAGATATTTAAGGATAGATTTCGATGTACTAGGTCAAAAATAAATGACCTTTCTGTATTGTTAAAGAGTTTCAATCCAAAATGTTAAACATTCTGTCTCTGGGTATCCAGAGAGATTTTAAGTGCTGGTATTTTTGGTTCTCATTAACATATTAACAACCTGCTAAACTAATCAATGTTCTGAATCTATGATATTTGTAAAGCTAAACGTTCTTTGAAGCTCCTGATACATTCAAAACATCAATTATTTTAGCAGCCTATTAAGTATGTCAAAAAGTACAGCTCATTAGTGCTATACCTAAAGGGTATCCTGTAACAAAAACACTTTAAACATAAGTTTTTTTATATAAATCAAAAAGTTGTATGGTTGATCCTTAACTTTCAGAAAATGTTAAAAAAAGATACAAAAGACACTTGGAAACCTATGAAAAATCGACGACGTAGGTTTTTAAATTGAATACCCTATATATTTGTACATTGGGTAGAGCATTTTACAGAGAATTAAATGGGCATATCGATTTTTAACGATTAACCTAAAATCAAATAAAGATGGTCCCATAAGTTTGAAAAATAAATTTATTATCATATTGTGCTTACAGGAAAGGCTCTCTGCACTGGTGTCAAAATATACAGAGTATTCCATTAAAAAATACTAAGTTGTCGATTTTTCTTAGGTTTCAGGATCAATCATAAAACTTTTGTATTTAAAAATGTTTATCTCTTACAGACCACCCTGCAGGTATGGCATTAAATATCCCTGTAAACCATGCACATATTCACTACCAACCTGTCCTAGCAACAATTATTTCTATAATAGCGCTCCTGAAGTTGTTAACACATTGATTTGTTTGCTCATTGCAGCTGGAATACATTTTTGTGAAATCTTAATACATTACAATATATCTGAATATTTACCAAAAAAGGAATTCGAGAAGTGGCGGGATTATTACAAAAACCGCATCCACTTATTGTTGCACACAATCTTAATGAGTACTACACTAAACAAAACTTATTTGAAATATTAAATTATTATTAGGAGGTGAGCTTACTTGAGCTTTTCTTAGTAAGCTCTTTTCAAAAATTCAACTTCTAGTTTGGCACGTTTTTCAATTGGTAGCTCTTTCAATCTTTCTGAGAGTCTAGCGCATATTGGGTTAATAGGTTTGGATGCTGACTGTAAAGGAGGGATTGACATTTTTAAAGTTGAAATGTCTTCATCAATGTCCCTCTTTTTTTATTTTGATACCTATTTTTGATATTATATATATATATATATATATATATATATATATATATATATATATATATATATATATATACCGGGTGTCAACGATATCGTTTTACACGATGCCATTCAATTGCTTTTTAGGTTAGGATTTTTTTATTTGGGTTAACGAAATATGGTATTAAGACACATATTTTTCATGAAAAAACAATTGAATATTACTGCCAGTTTTTCCGATATCAGAACCAAGTTAAGAATTTCAAATGGAACCCTGTATATTATTTTACATAGTTTGATAGAGCTTAGAATTACCTTTTCAATGACATATCACACGTTATATTTTTTTTCAAAATGGCGGACCAGGAAGCGCTTTTTCAAAATTCAATATGGCGGTCGTTTCCCGATACCGATGAAATTTTTGTTTAACAAATTATTAAAATATTAAACAAAATCGGGTTTTCAATGGATTTTAATCAAATTTAAAATCAAATTTTTAATTTATCACAAAATGGGATAAGTTTAATTTTTTCTCTAAAATGTGAACTTTTTCTTAAATTTTCTCAAAGATTTTAAATAGAAAGTTGTATTTATTAAATATTAGTATTAAAGTATATCTTATTAGCTACACGAAACTGCATAACAAGCCGTATTTTTGCTTTTTGTTTCAGAAAAAATTGACAAAACCTTGCCGATTTACATTTTTCCTAATACATAACATGAAACAAACACACACATATTATTAATCAGAAAATCCTGGAATATTTTTTATTGTTTATTGATAAGTAATTTTATATTATTTTGACATTTTATGACTGTTGTCTTATTTTAGGAAAGCGAGAAAAAATCACAAGTAGTATTAATTTTATTTTACCGGTAGATATGGTGCAGTAACATGAAAGATGACTTAACTAAGATAAGTAGGCCTTGGAAACAATTGCATAGGGATGCCATTATAATTTTCATTAGATTTAACCAGAAACGTCAAAAGTACTGTTTTGTATCGACATTTCTGATAACTTTCGTTACATTTTTACACTGAGAAGTGGTTCTAGTTAGTTTTAAAAATAAATATTATGGTTTATTCAAGAGAACATCAAATTGACATGCTCCTTATTTATGGGGAATGTCGCAAAAATTCAAGGGACACAGAGAGATTATACCAGGAACGCTTTCCGAATCGTGACGCTCCTTCACATGCATATTATCCTTGGCTAGTACAACATTTAAAAAATGAAAATAATGGTGGTGTCCATGCTAATGGCAATGATGGTTTCGTAGTAAGCGAAGAAGTGGAAACAAACGTTTTAGCGTACATCGAGTATGACCGTACAGCTTCCCTTCGTGAATTAGGCAAACAGTGCAATACGTCCCATGAAAGCGCCAGAAAAATTTTAAAGAAACACGGGTTTAAATTGTCTAAGTATCAAATTCACCACCACCTATTTGAAAATTACTTCCAAAGACGACTTATTTATTGCAATTGGTTTTTAGATAATTATAGAATAAGTCCTGTGTTTCATCATAAGATTATTTTTTCGGACGAATCAAGGTTTACTAATCTAGGGATGTTTAATAGAAATAATTTTCGTTATTGGGCAAAGGAAAATCAAAGATTAGTAAGAGAAGGTGCCTTCCAGGAACGTTTTGGAGTTAATGTTTGGTTAGGCGTTGTAGGACTAAGCGTTATTGGTCCAATATTATTCCATCAGCCTTTAACTGGCGAGATGTATTTGGACTTTATCGAAAATGAAATTGAACATTTTATAAATAATTTGCAGCAAAATGATGATTTAGTTTACCAACAAGATGGCGCCCCTGCTCATAATTCAAAAATTGTTGCAAATTACTTGAATGAACGATTTGGTGAGAACTGGTTGGGAACCAATGGACCAATTCGATGGCCAGCGAGGTCGCCTGACCTAACCCCGCTTGATTTTTCTATATGGGGTCATCTGAAAGAAAAAGTGTATGCAACTCCTGTAATATCGTTGGAAATGTTAGAAAATAGAATAAGACGAGCCGTTGAGAGTATCTCAGAACAGCATTTACGAAACCTGCTCGCGGAAAATATTGAGAGAGTTACACTATGCCAAGAACAAGGCGGACAGCGCATAGAACATTTAATTGAGTGACTTTTGTATTAATTGTGAAAGTTTGATTTTAAATTAGCATTAAACCCAATAAAAACCCCCATATTTGTTTATTATTTCTATCTATAATTCAAAAATATCTTCGGTGTTAGAAAATGGTCGCCATATTGAATTTTGAACAAAAGCTTCCTGGTCCTCCATTTCGAAAAAAAATCAACTTGTGATATGTCAATGTAAAGGGAATTCTAAGTTCTATCAAACTGTGTGAAAAAATATACAGGGTTCTTTTTAAACTTCTTGACTTAGGTCTAGGTATTTCCGGAAAAACCGAAAGCCTACCGGTAAAATAAAATTAATACTACTTGTGAATTTTTCTCGATTTCCTAAAATAAGACAGCAAAAATCATAAAATGTCAAAATAATACAAAATTGCTTATCAATAAAAAATATTCCGAAATTTACTGATTAATAATATGTGTGTGTGGGTGTGTGTGTTTCATGTTATGTATTACGAAAAATGTATATCGGCAGAGTTTCGTCAATTTTTTCTCAAACAAAAAGCAAAAATACTGTTTGTTATGCGGTTTTGTTTTTGTTTTTTGTTTTTCTCAGTGTAAAAATGTAACGAAAGTTATCAGAAATGTCGATACAAAACAGTACTTTTGATGTTTCTGGTTAAATCTAATGAAAATTATAATGGCATCCCTATGCAATTGTTTCCAAGACCTACTTATCTTAGTTAAGTCATCTTTCATGTTACTGCACCGTATCTAGTGGTAAAATAAAATTAATACTACTTGTGATTTTTTCTCGCTTTCCTAAAATAAGACAACAGTCACAAAATGTCAAAATAATACAAAATTACTTATCAATAAACAATAAAAAATATTCCAGGATTTTCTGATTAATAATATGTGTGTGTTTGTTTCATGTTATGTATTAGAAAAAATGTATATCGGCAAGGTTTTGTCAATTTTTTCTGAAACAAAAAGCAAAAATACGGCTTGTTATGCGGTTTCGTGTAGCTAATAAGATATACTTTAATACTAATATTTAATAAATACAACTTTCTATTTAAAATCTTTGAGAAAATTTAAGAAAAAGTTCACATTTTAGAGAAAAAATTAAACTTATCCCATTTTGTGATAAATTAAAAATTTGATTTTAAATTTGATTAAAATCCATTGAAAACCCCATTTTGTTTAATATTTTAATAATTTGTTAAACAAAATTTCATCGGTATCGGGAAACGACCGCCTTATTGAATTTTGAAAAAGCGCTTCCTGGTCCACCATTTTGAAAAAAAATATAACTTGTGATATGTCATTGAAAAGGTAATTCTAAGCTCTATCAAACTATGTAAAACTTAACTTGGTTCTTGGTTGGTGTGATTCCACTAGAGGCGTCTGTTTGATTCAGCAGTTCTACCTTATTTGAGTCAATATCACTACTTTCGTCAACTCTTCCACTTTCTCCGTAAGTGTCTCAGTCAAGGTTTCGATGGATTCTTTGTCATGGCAAATTTTCTCAGTAATTTCGACTGGGTGTCCAGTGTAACAGAGATGTTTGTATATTTAACTCTCTATTATTGATGCCTTGCAGGTACCACAGACAAACTAAAACAATACATATTCTTAGTTTTTCTAGACCTAAATAGCAAAAAATAAGTGGGAAAAATTAAAGTATACAATATCAAAAAGGAAGATCGTTTGATAAGGCAGAGATTCATAATTTCTAACAACACGAATGAAACTTATTTATATTAGAATTTACCTCAGTATTTTTCTGAATGTGAACTTACCTTGTCTTCCATTTCATCCGTTTTTAGGAATAAATAAAGGTTTATTAGTTTAAATAACAATAGAAAAAGAACGTCAGAGGCTGATCTCAAAATTTTAAGGTTAGGTTAGGCACCATCAGCAAAACTTTAATTTTAACTTCTTCTCTAATTCATAACACCAAAATGAAACACAAGTTAAAGTTAACTTTCTCCTTTCCTTTTTCGTGTTCCCAATCAGAACCAAGCAATGCGCTAAGCTGGTAGCGAAAAGCTCTTGTGAAAATATAGCTTTAAACTAGAATCTATAAAGAAAAAATTACCTAGTTCCCCTGTATAATATAATATTTGCTTTAACTGTATACTGAAAGCATGTCAAAGTGTTAAAAAATCGTTTTCTTTCATTTTTCAGGGGGCCTCATCCAATTTGGGCTATCCTGTATAATAGACAAACATTATTTGTATATAAAAAATTAAATAAATTTGATGTGTTTAGCAGTGTTGCGAAATATTATCTCAATTTCTATATCTACATCAATGACTCCCACTACTTTTCAATGTTAGAACATTAATCCCAACTACTTCTGTTTTCAGTTTGATTATTATCAGTTTCGGGTTCTCAAAATAAGAATTTTTTATGCTTTATACCCCTTAAAAAAAATCAAAGATGTTTGCCCATGACAACCCAAGCTTCCCTGAGACATTGCCCTAGTCAAATCAGTTTGGTCTTTCTCGAGTTATTGTTAGCACAAATCTTGTTTACATACACACATCCTTACAGACATTTTTTTTCAAAAATATTTCCTAACCTAAGAACACTAAAATGTTGAGAAAATGAAGCTTATATTTTTTGAACATTTTTGCAATTACAATCCTGTATACCCCTGTATAACTTAATATATGCTTTATTACTACTTATCTGCCCAGTCTAAATAAAGTCCGTATTAAGTACTATTAGATCCCGTATGTGTACTCGGAAAATTATCTACCTATCTGACATATATAGTATAAATACAATACAATTAACAAAAATGTCCTATACATACCTACTTTGTTACTTATCCTACCAGTATAATAATGAAATACATGTTTACTTTATTACACACTTCCTATTAAATATATACAACCATAAAAGCACACAAAATTTAGAAAATTTGGTCCCGTATTCTGAAAACCTGACAGTGTCAAAAAATCTTGGCTCATAATTATACCAAAAAATGCATCTAAGCTGTACCAAATTACAGGCAAGCATTTTGCTATTCCACTCATCCAAAAGAGCACTTATATCGAACGAATATTGAAAATAAGAGCTTTTCTTAATATATTTCACAAAATTGGCGAAAGCATTGCAGCTGAAATTATGGCTACATTCCTAAAAACATTCAAATTTGATCTGCCAATTTCAAAAATACAGAAAGAATCATATTTAAAGGATTAAAATTAAACGAAAATTATCTAAATAAATACTTATTTAATTCTGACAGAGGCTTTACCCACGCATTGATTGATAATGTGACATATCACTGGTGGAACCCTTTTGTAAACAGGAATTATCTTAGATGTCTTCAGGCAGTCCTGAAACGAACCTACAGACAAATTGACCAAGTAACATAGTGGTCCAGCCACTGCCTCCACAATGTCCCTAATCACAGTGTCTGGAACCTTATCCATGCCACTAGATGGTTTACAGCAAAGTGTTTTGATAATTGAAATCATTTCAGCAACATCATGAAGAGCGAGAAACATAGAATTTGGATTCACGGTAATAGTCTCACTGGACAGGAAACTATTGGCTTGATACAAGTGAAAGTTTTCCGAAAAATGTGTACAGATAAATACCAGGTCTGTAATTTTTTCATCATTATGATTAATTTCAAGAATCTTATCTTTTTTAAAAATTGATGTTTTTGCCAGATTTAATTTAGAAATGTAGTTACATTTGAGTATCTGATACATTGACTTTACGAGGGGTGTTCACTAGCACCAATCACATGATCCATTCTCATGATTAGATTCCAAGTTGATTATGTTAATCACCTCTCCGTCAGGTGATGAGAACTTGTTCATCATATTACTGGTAAATCAAGAGGAGGTGGTGTACTAATTGCAGTCAGCACGGGTTACCATTCGTATGTCTTCGATACACCTGATAGTCCCTTGGAAGAGTTGTGGGTCGGGGTCACTATTGGAAAGACTCAGTACGGTTTTTGTGTAGTATATATTCCTCCAGCGTCCGGTGTTTCTGTCTATGAGGATCATATTAATACAGCCAGCTATGTTATGGACAGAATACCTAATACTAGGGTGATGATTTTGGGCGATTACAATTTACCAAACTTCTCACACTCTCTTAAAAGTGTTGACATCGTGGATGATCATATTATTAATGATGAATCAATTTCATACCTGACCAACTCAATAATGCTCCTAACACTGTATTTGTCCCAGGGAATGATTGCGAGAGAACTCTATATGATTTTGTTTGTTTTTATGATCTTTTACAAACAAATCAAATTTGTAACCATAATCAATCTACCTTGGACTTGGTGTTTTCAAATCATGCTAATATCGTAATTGCTGAGAGTCTCTCGCCATTATCCACTGTTGATTGCCATCATCCACCTTTGGATATTTCTTCACATATCGGTCCTCCACTTGATGAGCTAGTTGACAATCAAACCATCGATTTAAATTATTTCAGGGCGGATTACGATGGACTTAATGATTATTTTGCTGACATCGACTGGACCCTCTTAAACTCATGTCATGACATAGACGCAACTGTGGATATGTTTTATTTGATCATTTATGTAGCTATTGACTTTTTTGTACCGAAGAAAAAATCTAATACACTTAGATTTCCTTCTTACTTCTCACCTAATACTATTGACCTTATAAAGCAAAAAAATAGAACATTCAATGGATTAAAGAATAGTGGAAACTGTCCTTTTCTAAATCGTGACTATAGACTGTTAAGATCACAGTCGAAATTATCAATTGATGTTGATTACAGAGCCTTCATTAGCTCCTCCGAATATAACATTCTACAGAATGTAAAGGCTTTTTGGTCCTATCTAAAATCAAAAAAATCCATCACAGGTTTTCCCAATCAAATGACTTACAACAATAACACTTCTACTAACCCTAAAGAAATAGTGAACTTTTTTGCTGCATTCTTTCAATCTGCATATAATTTGAACAGAAAGTCAAGGTATAACACAAATTTATTACCTAGCACTAGTATTAATCTGCGTAACATATCAATTAATGCAGACATAGTTTTTAATAAGCTGGTCGAATTGAAAATCAATAAGGGGGCCGGCCCAGATAAAATCCCTCCAATCTTCTTCAAAAATTGTAGTCCAACCCTTTCCATGCCATTAGCGCTAATATTCAACGCATCACTTTGTTCGGGTAGTTTTCCAAGGAGATGGAAGTCGGCCATCATCACAGCTCTTTTCAAGGGCGGTGACAACCTGAACCAACTAGAATATTCACATACAAAATTGTGACTTTTGTGTCATCTATTGATTACGTGGCAATAAACATACACTGTAAACAATAAATGATGGAGTTTTTTAATCGACCAAAGATTATGATGTGTAACCAAATTTTATTTTTAGACCAATTTTCTATTCATTGTTTCTTTAAAGTTTGCTATTTGGGCAAAGTCCTGTTATAGTAAATTCGTCAGTCCTCATACTTTATTCAAATTCAAATTCAAATTCAATTTTATTCACTTTAAAGTCAAAAACATTGACAATAGTTTCGCCATAGTATTTGTTTTGATATAAAATAGAAAGTACAAAAAATATAATATAAAAAGACATTAAATAAAATATAAAAAGACATTAGATATAATATAAAGACATTAAATAAAATATAAAGACATTAAATATAAAAAAAGACATTACTTAGGCAGCACTGACTACAGACAGACGACACGCTAAGAACATCCAATTATAGACTAAGATTAAATTGATACAGGAAGACAGTACTTTAGATATCACACATTTTGTATACTAAGGAACGTGGGTGTTGTCAGGAACGATTTTCGTCTGTGAAGAATTCTTTTAGGGAGTAATATGCCTTTTTTGCTAAGTATCCCGTAACTTTCTTTTTAAATTGGTTGAGTGTGTTGGCTTCTTTTATGTGGGATGGGAGTTTGTTGAATATTTTTGCACAGGTGTAAAATGGGGACCTTTCATAAAATGTAGACTTATGAAGAGGAAACACGAGGTCGTTTTTGTGCCTGGTATTGTATTCGTGATGTTCGCAGTTCATCTTGAATTTTTCTCGATTCATGTAGACAAAGACCGAGCACTTCAGCATATATATACATGGCACTGTCAAGATGTTGTGGTCCTTGAAGACTTCTTTACAAGTGCACCTAGGTTTGATTCGGAATATTAATCGAATAATCCTCTTCTGTCCTATTAGTATCCGGTTGATACTTGTAGAGGCTCCCCATAGCATTATGTTGTAGCTTAGATGGGGGTAGGCTAGTGCATAATAGGATGTTAGTAGGGTTGGTATAGGAACAGCTTGTCTCAATTTTAGGAGTGCATAGTATGCGTTGTTAAGTTTTGACGCGATATGATCTATTTGTTTTTCCCATGATAGTTTGGAGTCTACATATGATCCAAGGAATTTAACAGCAGGCTCCGCCTGGGGTAGACTGACTTTTGGCTCTGATTTGTAAAATGGAACTAGTACGGTTTTGTCCTCATTCAATATAAGTTGGTTTGAAAAGCACCAGCGGTTCATTTGATCTATGACCGAACTCATCTTTTCTTGTAGCTCCTGCTCGCTAATTCCCGATACAATTACACTGGTGTCATCAGCGAATTTTATTTTCAAGTCCTGTATGTCCAGTTCGTTAATGAATATTAGGAATATAAGAGGTGCCAAGACCGATCCTTGGGCAGCTCCAATGTTGATGGGATATTCGTTTGATAGGCAGTCTTCAATCCTCACTGCTATCCTCCGCTCCTTTAGAAAAGACATTATCCAGGAATTTGCCTTTCCTCTTATCCCTATGCAATAGAGTTTTTCTGCTATAAAATTTAGGTTCAATGTATCGAAGGCTCGAGATAGGTCAAAGAATAGACCCACTACAATACGGTTTTCTTCCAATTCTTGGAATATGAAATTTGTGGTCGAAAGGTCGAAAGAAGCAGATTCTGTAGATTTCCCCTTCCGAAAGCCATGTTGGTTGGATCCTATTATTTTGTGTTTTTCTAGGAAGCCTTCTATTCTATTATATACAATTCTCTCGAAAACCTTACTGAAGCAGCTCAATAATGATATAGGCCTGTAGTTTTCGATCAAGTGATGACTTCCCTTCTTGAATACTGGGACTATGGTTGCCAGCTTTAAGATGTTAGGAAATTTTCCCTGCTTTATTGAGTGGTTCAGCAGGGTGTGTAGGGGATCCTTTAATTCGTCGCATACTTTTTTCAATATTGTTGTCGGTATCCCGTCGAATCCGCTTGATTTTTTATTTTTCAGAGATAGGATAGTGGTTTTAACCTCGTCGGCTGTAACTGGGTGTAGATAGATAGAATGTTCGACCTGATTGCTAACAGTTGGGATTATCGATACGTTTGGACCAAAATGGTTGCGCAGGGTTTTATCGGTGATGGTGGAAAAAAAATTCGCGAAGGAGTTTTGAGATTGTCTGATGGTCGGTAATAACCTCATCGTTCACCTTTATTGAGGTTATCCTATTCGATTTTTTTCTGCCCGTTTCTGCATTGATTATGTTCCATATTGTTTTTGCTGTGTCTATTTTATTCTTGTTATGATTGATTTTGGCCTCGGTGATACACTTTCTGTATTCCTTTCTCGTTTTCTTGTACTGTTCCTTGAGCTCATCGGATTGTGTTTGTTTTGACATGTCGTAGATGGCCTTCAGTTCTTGTCTTTGTGTCATCAGTTCTCTCGTCATCCATGTGTTTTTTTGCTTTGCTTTGTCATTTACTGTTCTGAGGGGGCAGGCGATGTCGTAATACCACATGACAGTTCCCAGGAAATTGTTGAACCTTTCATCGAGGTCTCCTATGTGGATGTCGTCCCAGTTTTCATTCTGCAATTTAGACTTAAAGTTATGTATGTTCTCTTCTTTTAGGGATCTGATTTTCCGGTGGGTTTTTGTTGTTGTCTCATCCATTTTTTGTCCATGATCTATGTACATTTCTATTAAGTAATGGTCAGAGATGTGCGGTTCAGATATTGCGCATCTCACTTGTGTCTGACACATGTTGGTGGTCATATAGTCAATTGATGAGATTGTAGTACCTTTTTTTGAGGAGAATACACGCGTTGGCTGTTTGCAGTAGTCCAGTAGATCGAACGAATCAAGCAAGTCCTTCAGTAATTTGTAATCTATGTGGTTTTCATTGAGACTGTTTATATTAAGATCTCCGCATAAGATGATGTTTGGTGATAGACTCGTTGCAACGGTCAGTAGTGAGGTTGTTTGGGTAATGAAGGTTTCAATGTTTCCAGTGGGTGGCCTGTAGATTGCTATTATGATATATTTCTCATTTCCATCTTTTAGTTCGACTGCGCAGCATTCTATGGCGGTTTCTATGCTGTGTTGTCTTATCCCTTTAATTTCTCTAGCTTGGATTTGATCTCTTACATATATTGCCTCTCCGCCGTGAGTCGAAATTTTTCTGCAGAATTTTGATCTCAAGCTATACCCAGGTAAAGTCATGCTATTCATCCCGTCGTCTGTCACCCAGGTTTCCGTTACACACAGTATGTATGGTCGCTGTTCGTCAAGTAGTAATTCAAGATTGTTCAGTTTGTTAGGTAGTGATTGGACGTTTATATGGTACACTGATAACGTTGCACACTTTGTGTTTTGAGAAGTCAGTTGTGTGTTGTCATTTCGAGATTGAGCTGTGATAGGCGAGGGTATAAAAAATTACTTTTCTCTGGGCTTTTCTGAGCGCTGGTAACTTGCACATTATTTCCAGCAGACTTATTAAATAGTTTAAAGGATTGGTTTTGTCCATCCTTTGCATTTGCACTCGAAGTCGCATTTGCACTCGAAGTCAATATGTTTTCTGATACCATATAAGTTTGAGTGGCTTTCGTAGTCCGTTCCCTGCTCCTCTGTAGATTCGTTGAAGTGTGATTGATGGCATATTCCGTATTTTCAGCAGTTGAGAGGCGGAGAGCTTGTGAATCTTCTGCACTTTGAGCTGGACAGTTTGCGATTTCCCTGTATGTCTCCATGGAGTTCTGGATGATATTCTCATATATATATACCTTATTAAGTGCCACTTTCCCCTAGCATTTATGTTACCCTCACCATCAGCATGATATGGTCTCATTAAGTCATTACTGTTCACATATGTTATCCCATTAATACTTTTCACATGGTCATTTATAAGTTGAATTTCCTGGGCAATGAATTTATTAAGTACTGGTTTGCCAGGTATATACAATGGCAAAACAAGAATTAGGTTGGTATGTTTTGACATGTTTAATATTCTGCGTATTACTTCCAATGTTACATTCTTCCCCTGCCTAGCATTGGCAGCGTGACAGATGATGATTTTGAAGTCTGTCTTGTTGAAATGTTTAGTCAGTTTTTCATGATGTTTTGTTACTACTTCAAGTGAATCACTGTCTGAATTTTGGCAATTGGTATCAAATGATCCTCCTGATATGGTTTTAAAGATTTTGCCATAGTTATAATCATTTATGCCTCCAAGAATGAGTACTTGTGGTCTAATATTTTGATTGTATTTTGATTTTGGTTTAGTCTTATTCTGGGGATCATTAGTAACCTCACATTATTATATCTTATTTTTAACCTAAAACCCCTTGACTCCAGCATACCGATCTTTAAAGAGAAAGTGATTCTGATATTACCAGTGCCATTTTCCACACTTCTCACATATTTTTTGTTTGTTCACTGCCATCTTAACTACAACATTATCCAGGGGGGTCAGACTACCAATGTTTCCCCAAGTCCTCATACTTTAAAAACGTATATTACATCTTATTTTTAATCTAAAGCTGCTTGACTCCAGCAAACCAATTTTTAAAGAGAAAGTTATTTTGCTATGTATGCATACCATAATACCGTTAATAAGGAGGACTGCCACATAATGTAATTTCCAACTTAAAATTGTCTAAAAGAGTATTGTGCATTGTTTATAAACTTGAGGTTGTTGAAGTTGATGTTGCCATTTTGAAGTAAAATTTATGGGTTTTAAATGCGCCATAAACTTTGTTGCCGACACCATTTGTGGTCCCGGTGACGTTGGGACTTGGCCAAGTATTAAGTTTTGCTGTTTGCTTTATGTTCGTAGATGATCAATGAAAATGTTTTGACATTTAACAGATAGCAGATAAAAAAATCACATGCAAAACAGTGGACATATTGAATGTCAACCTGTTAATGAATATGGTTGTAGATGTTTTTAGAATACTAAATTATTCTGGATTTTGGGTTTGTAATTGATTTCCATCTGACATAAGAAATAAGAGGGCAAACCCGATTGTAATACTTTGTTGGTTGTCCTGATTATTACCTAAAAACATGCAAAAAAATATTAATTGCTAGAAGTAATACTTAACAGTGACTAATCTAATACTGATCCACTTAGATACCAAATAATAGGTTACAACAAAAATAAAAACAATGGTTTCACCTAGCTAATTCAAACACTACTAAATAAATGGTTCGCCATATTTAGATTTTTAAAATAAAATATACATACTATTTTCTGTTTAAAATTCTGAAATACATTTTGTTCATTCTTAACCTTATCCTGTAATTTACAATTCAAAAATATATTTATAACCTTGATGTAAGATGTAGGTAAATGGGAAAACTGTCTATGATGGCCAGCTATGGTGAACAAATCTTTATTTATAAAGATGCATAATATGTTTGTCACTTACCTAGAAGTAGTATAAAATATTGATTGAAGTTAAGAAGCCGAAAGTTTAACTTTGAGTACAAATATAAAATAAATGTAAAAATTAAATATGTAATTATAATAATTATAGGCAATTTTCCAGTTAATCCTTGTACCCATAAAACTTATTTTTAAATTACCGCCCCTTCATTAGAAGAAATTCAGGTAGAAAATTATATTGATATTCAAAAATTGTAAAAGACAAAATAACTACACTAAATTGTGAAACAAAAACAATAAAATCACATTTTTACATAAATTAAATAAATACTATAAAAATTATTTTAGGAAGGACATAATAAGACATAAATCAAAATATGACGTCTAAACTTTGTTTACATTTGACAGACTTGACATTTCATACAATCAGGGTTGATGCACACAACACGAACTTGTGTACTAAATTGGCTGCCGCTAAAGTATTAAACCGAGATAAAGGACACTAATAGTACAATTTAGGTACGAACTTTGTTGGGAGGCTCCTCGAAGGGAAAATCAGCAAAATAAGAGTGTAATCAATATCGACGAATACAATTACTAACTATCATGCTAAGCTTGAAAACAACTGCTGTGCTCTGTTATATTTAATTATTTTTTAAATTAATTGCACAGATGCATTTACTTTAATTACTCGATTTGCCTAGGAGATTACTAAGGTACTAACACACGTTCTAAAGTACTAACTAAAACTAGTCCAGAAAATACTTTTGGAACATCCTTGATTCCATTAATTTTAATTTATAGCTTGGTCTGACGTTTTTACATAGTATGTTCAGACGGTTGCCTCACATAAGAGTTGATCTAAATAATAAGTCAAATAAAGGTCATTCTAACAACGATATAAACAGCAATGATTTACTCCACATTGTCAAATTTAATTCAGTTATGTTATATTATTAATTTGTTCATATTAGATTTCCTACCCAATGTCTCTTTCAAGCTTAGACCAGGAATCCTTGTCCGTTCATGGTTGACGCCAGTATGAAATACCGTTGGGGGTAACGCTTATGTTGCTGACTAAAAGATTATTTCTAATATAAATTGCGTCAGATTTATCTTACCACCCCAACTATCCTTGACACTAAACTTTCAAGCCACCTACTCGCACGTACGAGAACAAAGTCTCCAAATATCCTTGTTTACCAAGAACAGTGGCGTAACCAGCGGACACTAGATGCACGAAGAGTTATTGTGTTTGGAGCAGTGTTGCCAATCACTAAAATTTAAAAGCTGTGGACAGTTAAAATTGCCCTGTTTCATTGACCTACACCAAGAGGCCAAGAACTCCAAGAAGGCGCGATTGGGCCATCGAGTAAGAGAAAAGACTTAAGATGTGGTCGAGCTGGAAAGTTAGATATGCATTAGCAAAAACATAGGGGGGGGGGGGGAATAATTACCCTTCCCACCTAAGATTTCAGCTGAAGCTATAAGCAATTAATTAATCATCTGATTGTAATATATATATATATATATATATATATATATATATATATATATATATATATATTTATTAATTTTTTAGTTATTTGAAAATTAACTGTTTTCCACTGTTAAAAAAAATATTAGCTTTTAATCATAATTAAATTTTATTATTCTGTGACAAAGTATACAAAGTAGACAATTTTTTCCTCTTTAAAATCACACTGTTAAAAGCATACCGTTCCATTTGATTTTTTCCAGAAAATCTCTAAAAATTGACTTCTGTTTAAACAGCGCCCTCCAGTTAGTGTACCAAGAACTATCGAGAGCGAAAAATGAGTAGTTAAAAGAACTTTAAATGCTTTTTCAAACTAGGGATGGCTAAAATTCTATAATGAATCGATTCAGTTGAATCGATTCGATTAGCTAAAAACAAATCGATTCGATGCAATAATCGGGTAATTTGAATCGATTCGTGGAAAAAATTGAATCGATTCAAAAAATATTGAACCTATGTTCTCTAGGCTTGATCAATTGTGGTGTGGCAATAAATAGAATAGGTTTACTACTCTTAAAAGGTTTTATTATAATGAATGTACGTAATTAACATAAATAGTTATAAATAAAAATAGTGCTAACTAACAAAACAGATAATAATAATAATAAACCAAACTTAACCAATAATTAATTCATTCTTGACCCTTGACCTAGCCACTCTTTAATGCTAAGTGATCCCAAGAATAGTTGGCTAGAAAGTCGGTTAGGCTTTAACCTATTTCTATCATGTGTTAAATAATGGCCTGCCTGGGAAAATAACCTTTCGGATGGTACCGATGTAGCATGGTAAATATTTAAATGCTAACTTTGATAAATTAGGATATACACATTTGCACATTTTTACAAAAATGAAGTGGATTTTCTGTTCTTTTTACAACAGGATGCTGCAAATAATGTTTAAGTTCCACAGGCAACTCACCATCAGTTGCAATTGAGGATTTAGAACTTTAAGTTGATACCAACGAGTCATGGTATGACCATAAACTTTCAGTATCTGCTGAGGTTTTATTTTCAGTACTTATGGTTTCTAAGTTAGTGCCATCTGATTTTCCTTACTCAATAGTAACTGGTTTTACTGTTGAAGAAATAAATTTCAAACTTGAACTAAAAGCCAGTGGATTATTAAAATGAATGTTTTTATATCTGGGGTCTAGAATAGTTGAGACTGCACACAACTTTAAAAGTTCTACGTTTTTGAATATTTTTTCTGTTTGTTCTACAATACATTTTTTTAATTCGATTACAGGTTCCACGGTTGGGTTATAATTATTTATAGCTTTGGTCATACAGTTTATTATCGGGATAACATTACTGCATGTAATAATTACTTCCACATAACTCAACAGTTACGGCCTGTAATGGTTTTAATAGTTTTGTCACGAATTTGGAAATTTTAATAACATGCTACTGACTGTTTCGCTAAGCAAAATAAAACGATATATCATATGAAATGTCGAATTCCATCGCGTTGATACCTCTTGAATAAGTCTTAGGGTGGAATTTTCTAATCTTCCTTGAGTAATCTGTATCCGCCTAAGTTCGTCTGAAGCTAATACTGACTACTTTGTAAATGTAACAATGCTTTATATTTTTTTAATGACTTGCTTGATTATGTCACCTGAGAGATCTATAGCTTTAGTTGGAATCAGATTTAAAGTGTGGGCAAAGCAAAATAAGTGTTTCTCTTTGCCAAAAATGTCAGTTACAGCTTTAACGATATTACTACCGTTGTCAGTTACAACTACATTTAGTTCGATATTCCAATCTCTACAAATTTTCAAAATATTTTCTTGAATATAAGAGGCAGTGTGACTTTCAAACAGTTGAAACACACCAATAACTATCGACTTAAGTTCATATTCAGACAAATTTAAAAAATGTGCTGTTAGACCTAAATAACTTATAGTGGTTTGGGTTTCAGTCCAAATGTCGGTGGTCAATACAAAGCCAGGTACATTTTTAAACATATTTTTAGTAATGTTGCTTAAGTCTTCATATTTTTTGTCTATTAATCTAGTTATAGTTTGTCTAGAAGGTATTTTGTATAGGGGCTGTGTTGTTTTTAAAAAATATCTAAAGCCCTCTTTTTTAACAGTAGAAAATAGTAATGCACCTTTTGCGATCATGTACAATAATCCATCGGTTATATCATTGTGCTTTTGCCCTCTCTGTTCAAAAGATTTAATTCTACAAACAGCTTCATTAATTGGTAAAAGTTTTAATTTTTTTTTGCGCACCTATATCTAGGTCTAAAGAAGATGATGACGAACTTTGAACTGAAGTTACCTCCTGTTCCACTGATTGTTTTCTTGGAATAGTCTCTAATGTACTGCTGCTATTTTTATCACTAGATTCCGGGTTAGGAAAAAAAGTTTTAATTGTTTGCACTTTAGATGTCGATGGCATTGCATCTATGTCTATGACTGTTTCTTTTAAACTACCCGAACCACAGTCGGAGCCTCGGTCAGATCTAAACAAAAATAAATAACAAATAATTAGTTTTATTTGTAAATTTATAATAAATGTACATTAACTTACAGAACTGATGTTGTCTCCGAAGCTGTAGCTATTTTTATTCCATGTTTTCGCTTTATCGATAATTCATAACATTTATTGTATTGCCTGAATACTTTACTGTGGTATTACAATGTCCGCAACGAGCAGATTTATTATTGTCACCATCATCGCACAAAAAATGTTTCCAAACACTCCTTGTTTTTGGAGGCATATTATACTGATCAGATACAATTAACAATATCTCGAGCTCACAAGGTATATCGTGCGGTAAGGTAAAGCACGACATAACGTAAATATTTGTGGTGCGTTTACACCGAAGGCAATAAACCGGAACTATTTTTTTATGTTGCAGTATAAAAAATTTAATAAACTATTAATGTGTTAAAAGTTTTATGTATTATGGTTAAGTAGACGTATTGTTTATCCATTCGATTTTTTGGGTAAAAGAATCGATTAGTCGAATCGATTTATAATTCTAGAATCGATTCGATTCCTCCGATGCATCGGTTTAAAAGGATCGATTTAATTCACAATCGAATCGATCCTGGCCATCCCTATCTCAAACAAGTACCCATCGATAACATTAAATAAACGATGTAGGAGAGAGAGCGCTTTGAAAGTGGACTTTTTTATTTTGCTGTTATCAAAATGTTATCTTATGTTAGGTGTTTTTGGAATAAAAAGTGTTTTTTTTTATTTACCATTACAGGTACGCCATCTTTACAAACTTGAAAATATTTTCCAGCAATTTCTCTTGGCTACTTTAGTAATGAATTTTTTTTTCGCGAAGTTGTAGCTTTCATAATTTCTGAGAAAAGCTACCCGGCCGCCCTTAGTGGGACACCCTGTATATATATATATATATATATATATATATATATATATATATATATATATATATTTGAAAAACAAATTTCTTAAGATGAGGTTTATACAAGGCATAAAACAAAATTATTTCATATCCTTGTTTTTTTTATAAATTCTAACGTTTCGGCTATTTTTTAGCCTTTATCAATGATCTTGTGTACACTAAAAAATGAATAAAAACATGAAACAAGTGGTAAGAATCATGGACTAACATTATATGAAATATGATATTAACCACAAAGAGGAAATATACAATTTTTTTTTCATTACTTACCAAAGGCAGAAATCATTTCACGTCAAATTTACAAAACTTTGAGAAAAAAAATATAAAACGAAATAAATGCTTAGACACAAACAAACAATAACATTATACCCTTCATGTAGGTTAAAATTAATTTTGTAGAATGATTATTCCGTCCAGGACCAAAATTCGATGACCTTGACAGAAACATTAATATTAGGAAGGGCAATTGAAGAAATTGTCAATTCAAAAGCAGATATTCAAAACCTAAGTAAAATTTACAACAATATACTGTAAAAAAAAAGTGAAGACTTCGGGAACGGAACCTTGGACCCCTCGAGCCTGGTCTGTGGCGCTATCCATTAAACCACGAGGGTGTTGCAAAATTTTATATATAACAACTAATAAGTTTCAATTCCTCCACCCAACTCTTTGCAATACAATTTTTTAATCCTACATTTCCATAAATTATATAAATACGCTTTGTCTTAAAACAAGCTTATATGACAATATCACTGAATAAACATTTCAATATATTACTATTTTTATTTATAAAATCCGCAGGACTTACCATCAGACACTATTTCTCATTATTATTATAATTATATAATAAACAATAATTAATAAATGATTAATAATAGCTCGGCACTTCAAAATATCAAAGTTTAATGAAAGAAAACGATACGAAAGCTACACAAATAGTGAAGCATCTTATTATTTATTTAGTTTTCTGGGAATTACAGAATCATATAATCAATATCAATCAGCCAAATACGATTTACTACAGTGACTTTATAACACAGTGGAGGCAATAGAAGCCTACCCGTCAGTCCCACCACCCGCCATGTTGGTGCAAAATTTCAAATGGGCGCACACATATTATCGTTAGTTTTTCGCAAAATAATTCTACTTTAACACATTAATATAAGAAAATTGGATCAGCTAAAAGTTAAATTAATGAAATTGTTATTAATTTTAGTTACAAAGAGTAATATGCCGCAGAAAAAAAATCGAAATTTAAATTTCTCGCCTTAACGTAAAGCAACGGGTACGGTTATATGTTCAACGCTCTCCGTTTGAGTTTCCGCTAGCCGTCGAAAATATGGCGTTCTTTACCTTTAACGGAAGCGTTTAGCGTAAATCGACGAGCTTGCAGCCAATAAAATTGCTGGATTTTAGAGGGTCTTTCAAAACGTTCGTCCTTCGTAATAAATATGATATTAATATATACACATAACATCCTATTCCATTTAAAAAAGTGCTTGGTGTCATTATCTTTAATTTTAAGAAAATACTGATAGGAGTTTTGAGTATTTCTACCCCAATTATCAGGCCATATACGTCACCTTCTTTGCCGCCTTTTCTTGAACATTACAGCTGCGGCATACATTAATATGCAGTGCTGCCAATGTGCGGGTAATTAGGTTACCTTTGCGGGTAAGAATTTCAGTGGGAGTAAAAGCGGGTAATTCAGGAATCTAAGCCACAAGCAAAAATTCGAGGTTTAATTTTGTGGAGCCAGATTCTCTTTTCAGATACCCATTGCAACGTCGGAATGCACTGTTGTCGTCAGTTGTACTCATCGACGTAAATCTCTAGACTGCTAGAAAAGGTCACTCTCTGCCTCTGTTGCGTGCCTTAGTGCCTAATGCCTTTTCCATTCCCATCTCTTTCTAAACTCAAAAGATGCGCGTATGCGGCATAAGTAAGACTATAAGCATTCTAGAGATGTTTCTCTATTGTTGTACTGCAACTCAAACGTTAAAAACATTAATTAGATTTGAAGGCTGATGGTTTCTTTTCTTTATTAATACCTACTAACGTTGAAACAAGGTGTAAGGATTTCCTGATGTCGTGTTTGTAAGTCCTATTCATATTTGATTAATTTTTTATAATGTATTCGTCACGTTGTTTATGTTGTAGTAATCATGGATAAATGGCTAATAAAAATACTTAGGTATTTAGGTGCTTGTATGATTTATTTTAATTCTTCATAAGCTTTTCGTATTTTCAATATGTACTTACTTTAGCTGCGTAAACAAAATATATTTTTAAGTATATAAAACAATGTTTTTTTATTAAAATAAAAATTTCTTTTATTTGTTCAATTATTTTTGAGATACACAAAATAGGTTTATACTATCATGTTCGTGTGCCTTGGTATGGTATCCCAATGAAAATTTTACCTATCCCTAATTTGACAACGTTGGTGTGGTCCGTACAAATTAGCCTTTCGTTTTTCGGTCATCCTATCGGAACTCTAAACGACATCGACCATAAAAGTTCGTTCGAAATTGCTCTTTACATTGTTATTATTATCAATGAATTAATCGAGTCTCTTGAATCGCCCCGTAGAAGACAAACCTCTGTGTTTTTACCTGGACAGAAAGAATGCGGGCAAAAAGCTTCCTTCCGTTTTTCTTATAACTGGTCCGTTCAAAAATATATATTTTTACTGCATCACGAATTCAAATAAAAATAGTAAAAATATATTGATCGGTATCGATAGTATATCAGGGAATTTTTCCCAAACTCCGGCCCGTTCAATAAGCAGTCATTGTCA
This sequence comes from Kuschelorhynchus macadamiae, assembly GCA_030620095.1. Lineage (NCBI taxonomy): Eukaryota > Metazoa > Arthropoda > Insecta > Coleoptera > Curculionidae > Kuschelorhynchus > Kuschelorhynchus macadamiae. Next base: position 2,426,831 of record JAUTXW010002753.1, on the reverse strand, counting down.
GAGAGAGATAGCCGTGGTCGGCGCGGATGGCGTGGAAAAGACGAAGATAAAAGATCGTTATTCGAGGCTTGGTTTAAATTATGAACGGGCCGGGGTCTGATGTCCGATTTTCTGATCAGTGGTGTCACCGAAATAAGAAAAATTAATTACTAATTAATATTTATAATACCGACTTAAGTTTTATTTGTGTATGTGGGTATTGCCTGTTTTTTTTATTTTCTTGTGTGTATAATTAGTAATAATCATAGCCATTTGGAGAACTTGGGAAAATACTTGCAATAATGTGGAACTTGTAGAACTTGTGGTTGAAGACTTTTTTCACAAAGATATGGAAGAGCACACACAAAAGGTGATAAAAAAAATTAAATATGTACGCCCATTTCCAGAAATTGTTTGAAATATTTTATGGGGGGAGAAGTTTTTTCGTCGTTCCAATTGACGTTAAATAAAAAAAACTTCTTGTTAAACTCTGTTTTATTAATAAGGATTAATTAGTTGTTTTGTTAATTTTACTTGTTAGTTAATTATTTCCGATTGTTTAGTTATTTTATGTTGAATGATAGACTCGACTCGCTTCTTGGTGCATTTCTTTAGTTTTAATTAATGAATATAGTGAGTGAGTATATACATGCAAATTTCATACCTATTTAAATCTTAATACGTATCTTTATTTGGTGACATATTTCTACGTTTTAATTATTTCTTGAAGCTTATATATTTCTTACAATAATTAAATTTTCTTCACCCAACAAGAAAACCCGTTTGTCTCTCAAAAAGGATTTTGATAATTTTCATTAGGCAAACAATAAACAAGTTTTATTTAAAACTAAAAACTGCGCCTACACTCAGAAAGCTTCTCCTTAAATTGCAAGAAACAATGGATTTCCCTTATAGTCGCGAAACATTAAGGATGTTGTTGAAGGCCAATGGCTTTTTTTTTCGTAAGTGACAAAATAAACGAAAGATTCTGTTGGAGAGACCCGAAGTTTTACATTGGCGCTATAAATATACAAGGGCAATTCGAAATTATAGAGAGGAGGGTCGTAACATAGTTTACATTGATGAGACATGGGTCGATAATGATTTAACTTTTGGGAAATGTTGGCAAAGCAATGACGTATTTGGAATAGTAAGCAACATTAGGGCAAGTGGTGAGTGTCTGGAATCGATTATATTTAATTTATTTATGATGTGATAACGATCATAATAGTTTATTACTTGTGTTTATGTACTAGGTGTTCAATTAAAAATGGCTCTTGTCGATATCATGAAAAGTATTTTCCGTTTCTGTCATACCCCTAGCGGCAATTCTTTGAATTTGAAAATATTTTCCAATGATTTGTCGTGGCCGCTTTCACCAAGAAAGTACAAAAAATTACCGCTACAGAACGTAACAGCAAAGGAAATAATTTCCTTTCTGTGATATCGCCGATGGCCATTATTGTTGGAACACCCTGTACAAAGTGGTAAAAGTTTTCTAACAAAATGTATATATATTTTCAATCAAATTTTTATTTTCCTTTGTCAAAAAATACATATACGTGAGAACTCGATAATATAACAAAAATAATTTATTTGAAATGGAATCCCATGTATACTTTTCAATTTCAAAGACATCGCTTTTTCTTTCCTCTAAATATACCCGGTGATATATTTCTCTTTGAAGATGACTGAGTGAATCGACAAAAACTGCTAGAGAGAGATTTGATTTTTACACCAATCAATAGAGCAAAAAAATTGTCGGTTTTTGCCAAAAATCTAACCAGAATCCGAGTGCGCCATCATACACAAGATAGTTCATAGTAATATTCTTTTATGTTTTCCACTCACGACTAGGTATCAACTTAGGTTATAAACAATTTAATGCAAAAAAATCCTATTTTTTTCGTTTTTGGCTTTTAAAATCGAAACTAATAAAGTAATCTTGATGGTATAACGACATGAATAGTAGAGAATGAACTTACAAATAATATAATGTCATCGCCGACTTGATCGAATCATTAGAACAGGAGAAAAAGCTGAAAAATTAGGCTTTTTCCAAAAATGCATGTCCTTATTTTTTGAAGATGTGGTGGAAGCCTTTGATGAAATAATAGTCATTGTTAAGTACTTTATGCACACCAAAACCAGGCTTTGTGGAACTAATAGTTTTTGAACAATTGCGCCTTGAACCAAAATTTTATGGGCTCATTCCTGTGTAACACTCGAATTTTGTGCCGAATTTTAGATACATTAGTTAATTACATTTTTAGCAATATACTTTTTAGCATTTCACTAGGCCACCATTTTGTTCCGCCGTAATGGAATTTTACCAACATATTATCAGGTTACTGTCATGCAATCCTTAATTTTTGACAAAAATTTAAACTTAATATGGCAAGTAGATTTTTAGCTATGCCGCAAATTAACAAAGAGACAAACAGTCAGACAGATCAAAAGAAACTCTATTTTTTTGGGACCTAGGGACGCTAGAATTCGAAGATACGTAAAATATTGATTTTTTTCCATGTTTATAAATGTTGTAGTTGACCGCCATTTTGTTTTGCTCTCTTGAAATCGTACCAAAATTTTACAAGTTCATCTCTATACAACAATTATTTCTAGAGCAAAATTTGAAATCAATCTATAAAATGGTCTTTTCTGGCCGAATTGTTAAATTATTTATTAAGCCGCCATCTTGTTTCGCCATCTTAAATTCAAACCAACATTTACCAGCTAATTTCCACATAATCTTAGTATTTCTTAATAATAATATTTCACTAGACCGCCATTTTGTTTCGCCTTAATGGATTTTCACCAAAATGTTACCATTTTATCCTCTTATGATCTATGGTTTTGAGCTATGCCGCATACAGATAGACAGACCGACAGACACAGCGATGGAAATGGGAGAACATGTTTTCCGAGGTCTAGAGACCCAAAAATGTGAGAATCTGCAAAAATCTCGGTGGGTGATTTTTTTCATGATTACAATCTTCCCTTTTACGAGGGAAGTCCAAAAGTAATATTTATTGATATTATCATTATTATTATTATTATTAGTATTATTGTCATCAATATTAATGAGTAATAATCTGATTAAAATAACTTCGCACGCCTATGACACGGGAAGAATTTTGACGAGATTCTCCCCTGCCCCTTCAGGCGTTGATAAGGTTCATTCGCCTGACACACTTGTAACATAAGTGGTTCCACGTGTCCGGTGTTGCTGTGTTGTTTCGGGGGAATGCAAGAGAGTCAAACGCTCGGAGTGGAAACTAACGACCCCGCAATAAAGGGATCAGATGCTGTGGCGGGAGTAGGAGGGGTACAGGGATGATTTGAAAGAAAGGGTCATCATGATACCAGTAGTACTTCTTTAAGGAGAAACCTGTGGAAGCCAAGATGCATTAGAACGAGATTAATTAACTTTTTTACTAAACATAATTTTGCATTCAGTTTACAGAACCACGTGTTCGACCAGTTCCCTGGATGCACCCAAGGATGAGCTGATAAATTGTTCCAGCCGGAACAGAGTCAATAATCCAATTACCATACCATACCATCAATGAATTAATCTAATTTTATAATTTCATCAATTTTATACTTTAAATTCTAATTTCATTCATGTGGGTAAAATTGCGAGTAATTAGATATCAGGCTGCGGGTAAAAGTGGGTAATTTACAAACACATCGCGTACAATCTGGAATTTGAGATTGGCAGCACTGTTAATATGTCCACAATGCCTAGTCTTTACTACACTGTCCTCGTATAGTCATTGTAGTTTTTAGTAGGCATCATTAATTTGATTTTGATTATTCATCTCAACAAATTAAAAAAACGTACATAAACTTTAAAACAAGCAAGACAAAATTGCATTACAAAAAAATGCGATAAAAACATAAAAGTAAGGTTAGTAGAGATGGGTAGTTCGTGAACGAACTAGTTCAAATGAACTAGTTTCTTTCGTGAACGAGATGAACTACTCGTGATGATCCGAAAGACTCGTTCAGTAGCTCATTGTCATTGCAAACGAAATAAAAAACAGCAGCGTCTCTTTCTCTTTTCGTGAACGAAATTCAGCGAACGATAAATTTCGAACGAATTTTTTCAAAGGCGGGACAATTTATAACGGATCACAGCTAAAATCTAAAAAAGTTTCGCAAATATTATTTTTAAATAGTAACTTTTAAGTTCCTTATATATTTTTTTAGAATCTATTTACCAAATACCTAATTACGTTTAGTTTTATTTAGTTAGTTATATTTTGCTTATTGCTTGTTGTTTTGTTTATAGCAAATTGTTTACATATGTAGACTTTATTATAAGATTATGTCTTACTTTTCAGAATTTACAGTTTAATCCAATGAGTAAAATATAAAACGTGTGAAATCCAGGGATAATTGCGTCTTATTTAAATTAAAACACACTCTCGTTCGCAAAAATTCTATATGAACTAATGAACTAGTTTTTTTAACTATATTTTTTTACGAACGAGAACGAATGAACTAGTTCACGTAAATGAACTAGAACTCCCACCTCTAAAGGTTAGTTCCCCAGGCGACGCAAAGCGCAAACGTTTTGAATCTAGAAGTGCTAAGAACCAGCGTAAACGCTTAGCTCAAACGGACGACGCACGTCGCAAACTTTTTCAATCTATACCCAGGCTTCACTCTGATGATAACTTCTGTCAGCCTCAGCGTCAGTTGTAAATGTAGGGTTATGTTAATGGTTAATGTTTTAGTCTAATAATCTATTCCAACTATCTAGTGCAACTTACTTTTTCATTTAGATTTTTAACAAATACAAATTGTGTTTCCTTTAAATTTAAGGTGTATTCTGGTAACTTTTATTTTTCTTGTTTTTAGAATTATTATCAAAGGATAAGTTAAATTTTAGTTTTAAAGACAATAAGCGTTCACATCCACATTTTAACTTTTGTTTTAGTATTAATCATTAGACACTAGAGCTCGTTTTTCTGCAAGGTAGGTACTGTAAAGTATCTAAATTTATTGTTTTTTACTTTGAGTTTTATATTTTGATTTTACGTGAACGTGAACAGGGCCAGCCATTACGGAAAAAGTTATTTTACTAGAATTACGGATAAAACTAAAGAAAAGGAAAAAACTTAACTGAACCCACCTGAATTTTCAACTTTGTTTACGTAGCATGGCGGAGGCGACGGCTAAGACCAACACGATGCCGCTTCAAACGCATCACTCAAAGAAATCTTGTCACGTGCGCGGATTATTTAGGCTGTTGTCAAGTTTAATACAATGTCTTTAGAGAAACTAAATGATAAACTAACCAGTATGTTTTGTATAACGTGCTTCTACATTTATTTATAAACTAAAAATAATAAACTACAAATAGGGTTACTAACTATATGTAACAAAACAGAACTGTTATTTGTTAATTATATGAGAGTATGCGGATTTGTCCTGTAATCTATAAAATCAAGTAAACGAATGAATTTATTCGAATAAAATCATTCGATAGTTGATTATGAATGATTAGTAATTATTCGATAGTCCATTTCACTCGATAGTTCCCATCGCTAGCGTTTACCCTCATCAATAATCATCAATACAGTGACTTTATAATAAAGTCACTGTACTCATCAAGTACACTTAGCGCCATCTATTGGGGCTCCAGGGAGGGATGGGCGAAATACATCGGTGTATCGAAAACATCGATGTCGTCGTTCTCAATCATCGATGTCATATTTGAAATATCGGTACACAATCGATGCCTATCTAAGGACATCGACATCGATGTTTATCATTCTAAAGTCTATAATTTAGCTCTAATAACTATAATATCTAAAGCGATCGAGCTATTAACATAGGTATTAAAAATCGAAGAAATTGTCCATATTGCTCAAAGAGACCTAGTTTTAATAACAAACATAGAAAAAGACTCCAAGTCTCGGTCTCATTAAATTATAATTTTACAATTCACAACAAACATTACACGTGTTTCGCCCTTTCGAGCATCATCAGACCTACAAACAACAGAGAGAACCTTAGTAAATAATCACACTCACAAATCCTAAAACAATAACTTACAAATAGAATAAAACACACTAAAGCACAACAAAACAAACAACTACTTATACATATTTGATGGACATTAAAATGAGGTTAAGTCTCACGTGAATAAACAAAATAAAATATTAAAAAAAGTATTAAAAAAGATTCATGTCTCTAGACGGGATCGAACCCAGACCACCCGAGTGAGACACCGAAGCAACCACCCACAGGCTACTGGACTAGTCGAAGAAAAGAACCAAAAACTCTCACTCTATGAATTAGTGAATGAAATGAAGGTTGCCTACAATTATTATTACATTAAATTGTTAAATATTAGGGTTGGTTCAAAATTAAAAACATCGTTAACGCAAGTGAGAATGGGACTTTTTATAGCCTTGGTTATTTCCATTTTTTCTAGAAGGTCAAGCTTTTTCCCCTTCGGACATTCATGTAAAACATCAACGTCAGAAATGGAAAATTCATGACCTGACTCCAACAAATGATTGGCAAAGGCCGAAACAGTCTCAGTTACATCCGTATTTCTGAATTTTTTGACAAGGCTTAAATGTTCTCTCACCCTAGTGGAAATTTTTCGACCTGTTTGTCCCACATAGGTCGTGGAACATTCACTACAATTTAGTGCATAAACCCCAGATCTGGACAATTTATCGGTTGTGTCCTTTGTCCTTACTAAATGTCTCTTGAGAGTATTTACTGTTTTGAATGAAATATTGACATTTTTAATATTTTTAAAAAATTTTGCCAATTGGAGAGAAATACTTCCGAAAAAAGTAATGCACTTGAAAAAATTTGTCTCATCGCTAAGTTTTGAATTTATGACAGTATAGGACATTTTGTACTTGTTTATAAATTTGTAATATAATTTGGTGAGACTCCAAAGGAAAACCGTTATTCATAGCAATCCGCATTATAATATCACGCTCCTTAGTAAACGCTTCCCTTGACAATGGTAAATTACACAACCGATAGAAAAAGGAGTTGAACGCGGCAAATTTATGTGTGTAAGGAGAGTTTGAAGCATACTGAATAACATTATCCGTGGACGATGTTTTCCGGTAAACCTCAAACTCTATCCTACTGTGTTTCCGAGATAGTAAAAGGTCAAGAAAGGGTAGCTTTCCTTCATCTTCCATTTCCAATGTAAACTCAATTTTGCTGCAAGGAGTTAACGAATTGTAAAAACTCTTCCAACTGATTTCTGTTGCCATTCCACACAATGCAAATATCATCCACGTATCTTTTATATGCTATTAGAAAGGAGGCAAAATAACTATTCATTATCCTGTTTTCCAAATTGTTCATGAAAACCTCACTCAGAAATGGCGACAAACAAGAACCCATAGCCAGCCCAGACCTTTGCCTATATAACTGTCCATTAAATTTGAAAAAATTTTGGTCCAAAACTAAGGTAAGAAGAGAAGTGAGGCCATCAACGAGTAACTGTGGCAAAGAAGATCTCGCCAATAAATCCCTTACCAACTGAATACAGTCTGCGGGAGGCACACTAGGAAACAAATTCTTAACATCCAATGAAACTAATAATGCATTGTGCGGAATATCAACGTTTTTCAGGTGATTGGCAAAGTCGATGGAATTCCTGGTAGAATACGTGCTATGAAAACCCGTTACGTTCCTAAGAACTCTATTTAGCCAAGCTGAAAGTTTGTAGCATGGGGAATCAATAAATGAAACCACTGGCCTCATGGGCGTGCCATCTTTATGAATCTTTGGCAAGCCATAAAGTAAGGGTGTTTTAGGGTTCATAGGATATAATTTATCTTTTGTCATGTTAAAATATTCTAAGGTTGTTAGAAATGTGTCCAGACTACTTTTTAACCTCGTAAAAAATGAGTTTGTTGGGTCTCTGTTTATTCTTTCAAAATCACCAGAGTTCAAGAAACCAATAACCTTGTCAACATAATCAGTTCTTTCCATAACTACTAAACAAGAGCCTTTATCGGCCTTGGTGCAAATCAGATCGTTGGATTTGATTTTATGTGCCAGAGATTTTAGGTGAGCTCTGTTGTAGTTACAGCCCGTGTCACTCGTAAAATTAGAGTTCAGAAAATTCATTATTTTAGCCCGTAATATATTTTTTGTTAGAAATGTCGGTCGTTTGAATAATACATTCGGCCTCTATAGCTAGAGTTTCTTTAATATCAGTATTGATGTTGTGGGAAAAATTATACTTAAGGTCAGAATTAAGTATATGTTCCTCTTGAGGAGTAAAAGTAACACCAGATAAATTAATAAAACGCTTGTGAAAACCAAAATTTGTGCTACCCAAACCTAATCTGTATTCATCAATATTATTGGATAAAAGATAACTTCTTTGAGCTAATTTAAGACAATGAATTTTCTTACCCAATCTCCTAAACGTATTCTCACCGAAAGACTCAACCTCATCTCTAAAGTCATGATCTAAAACTACAAATTCAATGTAGGATAACAGAAATGTTAAAGTTAGATAGAGATATTTGAGTTTAGAGTTTACTGAGTTCAAAGTTTTATAATGTTGTTTAATCTCTTCCTTGATCCAAACGGTTTGAGCTTTCTTCAATGCAGTTGATGCGGCCTTAGTATGAATCTTGCACTTGATTGTCACGAATTTAGGTGTCAATTGAAATAGTATAGTAGTATTTTTTTAAAAATATTAAAAATGTCAATATTTCATTCAAAACAGTAAATACTCTCAAGAGACATTTAGTAAGGACAAAGGACACAACCGATTTATTGTCCAGATCTGGGGTTTATGCACTAAATTGTAGTGAATGTTCCACGACCTATGTGGGACAAACAGGTCGAAAAATTTCCACTATGGTGAGAGAACATTTAAGCCTTGTCAAAAAATTCAGAAATACGGATGTAACTGAGACTGTTTCGGCCTTTGCCAATCATTTGTTGGAGTCAGGTCATGAATTTTCCATTTCTGACGTTGATGTTTTACATGAATGTCCGAAGGGGAAAAAGCTTGACCTTCTAGAAAAAATGGAAATAACCAAGGCTATAAAAAGTCCCATTCTCACTTGCGTTAACGATGTTTTTAATTTTGAACCAACCCTAATATTTAACAATTTAATGTAATAATAATTGTAGGCAACCTTCATTTCATTCACTAATTCATAGAGTGAGAGTTTTTGGTTCTTTTCTTCGACTAGTCCAGTAGCCTGTGGGTGGTTGCTTCGGTGTCTCACTCAGGTGGTCTGGGTTCGATCCCGTCTAGAGACATGAATCTTTTTTAATACTTTTTTTAATATTTTATTTTGTTTATTCACGTGAGACTTAACCTCATTTTAATGTCCATCAAATATGTATAAGTAGTTGTTTGTTTTGTTGTGCTTTAGTGTGTTTTATTCTATTTGTAAGTTATTGTTTTAGGATTTGTGAGTGTGATTATTTACTAAGGTTCTCTCTGTTGTTTGTAGGTCTGATGATGCTCGAAAGGGCGAAACACGTGTAATGTTTGTTGTGAATTGTAAAATTATAATTTAATGAGACCGAGACTTGGAGTGTTTTTCTATGTTTGTTATAGGTATTAAAGTTGTAGCTCAATCGCAAACCAATATTCCCTTGCACGTGTAAAATGGTATAAGAAACTTAAAAAGAACAGATTACTGCATGAATAAAGCTAGGTTTCTACATTCATTATGAATCTTATGGCATTTTTACTTATAAAATTACTGGGCAGTGTTGTATTTTTATCTCATTTTACCAGTATATAATACAAAAAGATAAAAATACACTTCATGGGCACTAGTTTTAGCGACGCTCAAAGCTATTAGTATTTTCCAAGAACCATTCTCTAAGATCCGGGGAAGCCCCTTAGTTTGTTATTGTAATACCTTTGAACGTTTATACAGTGTGTATCAGCCAAATGGAATAAATTCGATAATAAATAAATGGGGGCGTGTTCGGAAAAACGCTTGGACCCGTCGACTGGTATTTTTAGTTGCTCATTTTCTCCAATAAAAACTTTTTATACAGGGTGTGTCCTGTAACAGTGGTCAATGCCAACTTTCTTATTTCAAATGCAACACCCCGGATATTATTTAATTTTTGGATTCTTTAGGAGATTCTAAACATATTTTATGTTCAATGTCCTATACCTATCTTCAACTATTTCGGCAATATTAAGTGTTTTCAAATTTATTGCAAAAATTAAGATTAAAAAAATAAAATTATTTATTTCTTCATAATGTATAAACAAAAGTAAAAAGTTAATTTAGGAACTGTTGAATATGCTCGCCGCGAACGTCTTGGCAAATTCCTAATCATAAATAGAAATTTCTTCTAACGTTATTTAGCATCTCAGGCGTGACCTATCTAATCGCAAGCGTTATTCGTCTTCTTAAGTCAGCTAAGTCGAGGGGTTTAGTTTTGTATACAACATTTTTAATATGCCCTCATAAGAGAAAGTCTAATGGCGTCAGATCAGGGGATGGCGCTGGCCATTCTATCGATCCTCGTCTCCCTATCCACCGATTTGGAAATATTCCGTTGAGGTACTGCCGGACATTAATTTGGTAATGGGGCGGTGCTCCATCTTGCTGAAACCATATCATATTCGCTGGAACTTGTGGGTTTGCTGGATCCGGATACAAATTTGTCAAAGTTGGCACGACATTATTTTGGAGCAGTGCTAAATAATTATCGCCATTCAAATTGCCGTCAATGAAAAAGGGGCCTATGATATGATCCCTAACAATTCCTGCCCAAACATTAACCTTTTCAGGATATTGAGTATGTTCTTCGCTGATCCAGTGAGGATTTTCCCTAGACCAATAGCGGCAATTTTGACGATTTACATGACCGTGAAGTGTAAAGGTGCACTCATCCGAAAACAAAACATGTTCTAATTGAATAACATTGTTATCTAACATAGCCATCATTTGTTCACAAAAATAAGTTCTCCTATCATAATCATCTTCCATGAGCTCCTGAGTTGGTATCACTTTATAGGGATGCATTTTATTTTCTTTTAATGTTCGAATAATCGACGAATGGCTAATATCGAACATTGCGGCGGCTTGTCGACTAGAAATATGTGGGTTTTCCTCAAACTCAAGCATAATATCCAATTTAGTATCATCATTTATTGAATTGGCAGCTGCTTTTTTTATCTGCCTCACATGTCCAAGCTCGCGAAACTGCTTTTCTATTTTACTAATTGTCCCTTGGGATATATGCGGCAAATTTGGAAATTTTTCATGAAATAAGCGAGCAACTTCCACTTGTGTTCGTGTGTTATCTCCATAACCAATCATTTGTAGAATTGTTATTTTATGCATTTCTGTTAAATGAACCATTTTTCTGATATTAGGTATTATGCAGTCAACGAAATTCAAAAGACTATGACACTGACACTGACAACTACTGTCTTGCAAGGAGAAAGGCCAGGCATTTTACACAAAAGTAAACAAAACTTAAAAGTAAACAAAACTGGCTCTTTTTGTTCCATATCAATAAAAAGGAACGCTAAAATGGTTTTTGCTTACATTCTTAATATGAAAACCTAAATGGTAAATAAGTATTGAGTGTGTTGTAGCGAATTTTTGTAATCAAATAAATAGTTCAGTAACCAGAGCCACTTTCATGAATAATAATAAATTCGAAATAAATAAAATAAAAATAAATTTGAAAACACTTAATATTGCCGAAATAGTTGAAGATAGGTATAGGACATTGAACATAAAATATGTTTAGAATCTCCTAAAGAATCCAAAAATTAAATAATATCTGGGGTGTTGCATTTGAAATAAGAAAGTTGGCATTGACCACTGTTACAGGACACACCCTGTATAAAAAGTTTTTATTGGAGAAAATGAGCAACTAAAAATACCAATCGACGGGTCCAAGCGTTTTTCCGAACACGCCATTTAATTATTATCGAATTTATTCCATTTAACTGATACACACTGTATGTTTGTAGTGTTTAGATTTTCAAGTTTTACAAAGTAACACTTATATTTATCTGAAATTGCAGGTGGCTTTTTTTTATTAAAGGTAAATTAGTAATAATTATTGGATATATGAATACATACGAATTGTATTTTGTATTGTAGGAAAATGCCACCAAAGAGTAACGTTTGGAAATATTGCGAAAAACGGAAAAATGCCTTTGCCAAATGCAAACTATGTCCAAAAATAATTAAAACATTGAGTAATACAACAAATTTGAAATGTCATCTGAATACATAAGCAAATATTTGATTCTCAGATATTCCCCAATTATGATTCCTCTAGCACTAATGCTAGTTCTGTCAGTTCAACTATTGCTACTAGTACTAGTTCCATCAACGAAGCGCCGACTTCTAACTCAAGAACAAGTTCTCTTGATAGCAGCAAATCACAAAATCCCGAATGCTATCTTGTATATGATTTGTAAGGACACCCTGGCATATTTCATTCGGTAAAACCACACACTCATCTTTTAGTCCCGTTTTAATGTATTGAATAATTTCACACCTGGGAGGAATCACCAAAATGTGATTATCTGTAGCATTCAAATTTAAGATTACTTCTTTTTTATTGTTTAAAAGAGTTAAAGTTTTTTTTTTTCGTAATTTAATTTAGCTTTGTATGACCTTAAAAAATCTTCTCCAATTATTCCACTGGTATGACATGGTAATGTCTGGAATATATAACATTTTACTCTAAACTGTACACTTCCTACATACAGGTTTAAAAAACTATAACCTATGGAAATTAATTTACCTCCTATGCCATTTATTTCTAATTTTTCTTTGAACAAGGGTATGGTTGAGTCTAAATCTGACAGTTTAATTGCGCTTAAAGTAGCTCCGGAATCTACGGTGAAAATCATTTTTTTACTATTTACATAAAAAGATACCGCATTAGAGCATGTGTCCGAATATGTAAATATTTGTTTACTACATTTTTCATTTTTAGGGACGAAAAAAGGTTTCCCCGCTTGACGGCGAGTTATCTCCGTCACCTACATTTAACACTTGCTCAGCAAAATTAATGTTGTTATTCCGTCGAATTCCTCTAGACCCGTGTCGCGTAAACGACCGGCCTTGCTGACCACGAAAATTATTGTTGTTACCTCGGTTAAAATTGTTATTATATCTTGGAAAACGCTGATTATTACGATTACTAAAATTCATTCTATTATTAAAGCTGTTATTATTATGCTGTCTTGAAAATGTTTGTGCCCTATTATTAAAACTCCTATGAAAATTTCTGCTATAATTTGCATGCCCTATGATTTAAATTAAAAATTTGGGGATTATCTGATGGTTGAAAAGAATTTGATTCATCTTGTGCCTCTCTTATGGCATCTTTTAAAAACTCGAAATTTCTTAACGATATAATTGTACTGAGTCTTTGATTTTTAAGGCCATTTGCAAACCTTTTTATTGCTGTTTTTTCGTTAATAGGCCTTAAAATGTCATAGACTTCAGGGTCGTCGTTTGCTTGTGAAATTGTTAATTCGACAAAAATGTCCTCAAGCTCTTTGCCAAATTCTTCGATAGATTTATTATTTTGTCTGATAGAAAATAATTTTGTTTGAAGGGCAGTACTTGATTTTTGGGTCAAAAGATAAGTTTTTATGTCGGTTATAAGGGTTGCAAGAGACGCATAAGTAGATTTTAGCCTTAATTTCGCGTTACCTGAGAGCCTAGTTTTCAAAATAAATTTTATTAAATGTGGTTTATCGTCATCTTTAAGAATAGAATTATAAAATTCTGCTGATTCAATCAAACTTTTTATAGTTTCTTCCGATCCGTTTAATACAGGTAAAAGGCTAGATGCTACTTTTAAATCAAAAGACGACATATTTTCACTGGAATTAACACTTTTTTGTTGACTAAACGCTAAGATTTCCTTATATACTATCTTTATTTTTGAACCAATATTCTAACTAAACTAAAATATCGCTGTCATCTAATTCTGAATCGTTAATTTTCTTATTTATAACATATCCATATCCATACATTAACTTGTGTATACCTAAAAGAGAACCTTAAAATTTAATCATTTTCCTCTTGGTTCAAGCCTTCAGTGGATCTGCGCAAAACTTCTTTGTTTACTTCTCGCCTAATTGTCTTTTTCAACCCTTTTTTGCATCGTTTATTGCTAGATATGTTACACTTGCCAGTAACGCTGAGATCAATATAATTAAAAGGTACTCGGAAAGAGAAAATCCCTTATTTTCATTGGTTATTTCTCCCCTTGAATCTCCATTCGACGCCTGGTTTATAACAATTTCTTCTTTAGAATTGGCCTTTCCCATCGCTTGTCGGTTGTTATAGTGGTAAAATAGTAACCCAGAGGGCTGGCAGGGTCGCCATGTAGTAATTTAGGTTCAACCCTTAAGGTTACGTCAATGATACGACTTGTTCGTTCTATCAATTGGTTTTATTCTAATTAATATTATACATTACAAAATCATGCAATAGACAAGTTCATTGCTTTGCCAGCAATTGCTGACACAGCTGACCTACATTATGTTGTTAGTTCAATACACGTTATTGTTCAATAGTTATAATATACAGGGTGATGCAACTCCATACTACACTATATTGAGAACGAAGGTTTTATTGTCAACGATTGCTGCGTTGTACACTATTCCCTCGAGGAAAACAATGACTAATTTATTGGATTCAAAATATATTTCAGCTTTAGTAGAAAGTTACAGTTTAACTACAGATATCTGGACAGAGGTAATGCAGTCTAGATCATTTTTAGGAATAACGTTACATTTTGTCAACAAAAATAATAAAATTTCGTGGGGTAACCTTGGAGTTATCGAATTTCATGTAAGGCATAAATCCGAATAAATAATATTCCTTTAAACTTACAGCAGGGACTCTTGACACTTTTTGTTGACGATACGTCGTCGATTGTCGCTGATCGGGATATGTCTGGCTTGTGTGAGGGAGATACAGACCTGGTCTAATTTGAATGGTCTAGTTTTAAAGACAGAAAAAGCGAATATTAAGAAGTATGTTTGGACTGAGAAAAACTGACTCATGTCATCAATTGTTTTTGTGCAACAAGATATTAACAATTTAAGCAAGCATAAGAAATTATGTTATTTACCTTAAGTTTTTATAGACACATAGTAGTTGTACAAATACTTTCATCCTATCGGGACTCATCAGTGCGCCGATCGTAAGAGAGAAACATTAAAGAATATAAAAGAATTGATTTCAAAATTTTAAAATATGTCAGTTTGTCTGGAATGTAACCTAGATATGAAAAAAATGATAGTTTGCAGCCATCTATGTTATTTTTAAATGTGTTCAGATTATCTGTTGCGTTTAGATAGACAAACAAAAATCTTTTTTGGCTTTTTCGCAACTGAATAAAAATATTTAACTTTAAATTGACTGAAGCAAATATTTAATAAAATTACATATCTCAACATGTAGACTAGTCTGTCTACAGAATGTTTCGATACATAATATAAACAATATTATTAAGGCAAGCATAAGAAATTATGTCATTTACCTTAAGTGGCTCTTATAAAGAATTTTACCCATGGAATTTAACCCTAGAATACTAATGTATCGTAAATTTTACGACGCTCGGTTTTCTTCGGTCGATTTCGTATTGATCCAATCGCTTATACGTACTCTACGTCGAAGTACCTTCCTAGTTAGTGTTGTTTTCGAAGTGTCTCTGTCCACATCGTTGTAGTTTTTTCCTTCGCGGAGTTATGGTGCGATCGTCGTAAAATTGACGAATGATTAGTATTAACGTAAACTTTTTGAATTAGGTAGTGATTCTAGTTTAGTACGAAAGATTGATGTTTTGTACTTTCTTTTCATACATTGATAGATTATATTTGTTGAAAAATGGATCCACGAAAACGGCCCTTGACTGACCGAGAGCACGAACTTGAAATACAAAAAATAATGGATAAAGGGGGCAATATTGATAGTGTAATATATAGAGAAAACACCCTATATAAAATGTATTGTATCAAATTCAACTTGTTGCAATAATGGGCAACCACGCAATAACCTGTTTTGCTATGTCAGCAGGTCAACCACCTTCCCGAGCGTATATGGCAATTAGATTGCGTTTTAAAACAGATTAAAAATATACTTTGGGTAATGTTAAGGTGAACATGTAGTTTCATTTTGCTACCCTTTGTTTCAACCCTAAGTATTACATGGCGATCCTGCCACTTGACGATTTTTTTGTGAAGTTATTAAGATGGGTAATGCCAAGTCCAAAGAAGAGATTGTAATTAATCAGGCCTCCAATGGCGATGCAAGGGGTGAAATAGTTGACCAAAATAAGGGATTAAGCTTAGCAGAGATTTTGCTTATAATTTTGGTTGTGGCAACGGCAATTGTTGCAGTAGTATGGGCCATTAGACATGTTCAAAGGAAACTAAGGCAGACAATTAGAAGAGAAATTTATAAAAATGAGCTGCGAAAATCCAAGGATGATTTAAAGATGGAAGAAAATTAAATTTTTTTTTAGGGCGGTATTTTTCGTGTAAGAAAAAAAAAAAAAAAGAAGAAAGAAAAAGTAAAGACAATTATAAATGGAGTTAGAAAATTTGTTATGTGTTAATGTACATGAAAATGTAAATAATAATGCAGGCATGTAAGTTTAATTATTATAATATTATGTTATTGTTTTATAATTATAATCGCAAAAATATGGACCCAATTAGCAAGTTTAATAAGTGAATTAAATTTTTAATTTCATGGGAGACAAACTTATTGAAATTTTACATTCATTTAAATATATTCGAACAAATTTGGTAAAATTAAATAGCGAAAGACGAAAAAGCCCTATTGTCGAATCAAAAGTTAAAGTGGCAAAAACTTTATATTCTCAGTTAGGTAAGGAAATTACTGATTTAAACGTAAAAATAGAAAAGTCTGAAATAGACAAAGAAGATATTTTGACTTTTAATAACATAATAACAGAAATTAAAAAACTTTATAAGGAAATTTTAGAGTTTGGAAATAAAAATATTAATAAAGATAAATTAAAAATGTCTTCTTTTGATCTAAAAATAGCTACAAACCTTTTACCGGTCATGGATGATACAGAATCTACAACTTCTAAATTAATAGAGGCTTTAGATTTTTATTCGTCAACGCTTGATAATGATAGTCAACCTTCTTTAATTAAATTTGTTTTGAAAACGCGTATTTCTAACAACGCCAAATTACGATTAGGTTTGACTTATAATTCTGTAA
This sequence comes from Kuschelorhynchus macadamiae, assembly GCA_030620095.1. Lineage (NCBI taxonomy): Eukaryota > Metazoa > Arthropoda > Insecta > Coleoptera > Curculionidae > Kuschelorhynchus > Kuschelorhynchus macadamiae. The sequence continues at coordinate 2,409,606 of JAUTXW010002753.1, read as the reverse complement.
ATAATTTAATTCTAGATATGAAAAAACATCTCTTAACTAAAAAATCAGATACGGCCCTTCAGGCACGCTTGTTCTCGGCTAAACAGGGTGAAAAATGTATAACGGATTTTGGTAAAGAGTTAGAGGATATTTTTGTAAATTTAACCATTACGCAAGCAGACGGAAATGCCAATGCTTTTGATATTCTAAGACCTATTAACGAAAAGGTTGCAATAAAAAGGTTTGCATGCGGACTTAAAAATCAAAGGCTGGGCACAATTATATCTTCCAGAAATTTTGAATTCTTAAAGGACGCAATAAGGGCAGCTCAAGATGAAGAGCTGGGTAATCAAAATAATTCAGGACACATTTTTAATTTTTCTCACAGAGGAAGGGGAAATTTTAGAAATTTTTCCAGAAGACCAAATAATAGAACAGGAAATTCTGGTAGATATAATAATTATCAGAATTTTAATAACGGAGGAAATAACAATTCAAATTGTCGACGAAACGCTTCGACTAATCACGGTAATTTTAATAATCAGCGGTTTTCTAGAAATCACGGTGGTCGTACATTTACGAGCGGTAATAGGAGAGGATCTCGGGCAGTAGGTCACCGAATGCATTTTGCGGAGCACACCGGAAATTCAGAACAATCCTCAGCTGATATGCAAGATTCAACATTTTTTCGTGCCTAAAAATACTAAAAATAAACAGTTTAATAATATTTTTACCTATTCAAAAAACTACTCGAATGCTGTTTCTTTTTGTGTCAATGGTAAAAGCTTAAAATTTTTGGTAGATACGGGTGCATCATTAAGTGCCCTTAAATTAAGTTGTTTAAATTCAAAAATACAGTTACACAAAGAAAATATTGAAATTAAAGGCATAGGAGGTAAATTAATATCTGTGGGATATGTTTATTTAGATCTTTGTATAGAAAATGCGATATTTAAGCAAAAATTTTATATTTTTAATAATTTACCATGTCAAAGTGATGGCATAATTGGAGAAAATTTTTTGAAAACTTTTAAGGCTAAATTAGATTACGAAGAAAATACCTTAACTATTTTAAATCAGTATAATAAAATAAATACATTAAAATTAAATGCGTATAGTGAGAATATATTAAGTGTTCCCCCTAGGTGCGAAATTATACAGTATGTTCCTACAGGGTTAGAGGATGAATGTGTACTTATGCAAGGTGAATTATGTGAGGGTGTGTTCATGGCTGGTGTAATTGCACAACCGATAAATGGTAAAGTACCAATTAAAATTTTGAATACAAGAGAGACAGAGGTACATTTGAGAAATTTTTCGCCAAAAGCGGAAAGTTTAAGCAATTATGAGTGTCATCAATTTAACAGCCAAGAAAATTCGGCTACTCGAGTTAAAGAACTATTTAAAATTCTTAAGCTTAATCATCTAAACCGCGAGGAACGAGATTCTATAGAGCAAATTTGTGCCAAATTCTCAAATATATTTCATATGCCAGGAGATAAGCTTACAGTTACTAATTTATATAAACAGTCAATTCAAGTTAAACCAGATACTCAGCCGGTCTATAGAAAGCCATATAGGTTACCTCAAGTACATAAAGAGGAAATAAATAGGCAAATTTCTCAAATGTGTCAGGATGGAATAATTGAGAGTGCGCAGAGTGAGTGGTCTTCACCTTTGTTGCTTGTACCAAAGAAAAACGATACGAATGAGGGAAGAGCTAGGTTAGTATTGGACTACAGATTTTTGAACCCATATATATATTAGATATCAAATTTCCGATTGCGAGTGTAGTCGATATTTTAGACTCCCTAGCAGGTGCACTTTATTTTTCACATCTAGATCTTAGCCAGGGCTATTATCAGGTCGGATTAGAGGAAGAAAGCAGAAAATACACAGCTTTCACTACAGATCGCGGTCAGTGGCAAATGCGAAGGTTACCAATGGGGTTAAAAATTAGCCCTAGTGCCTTTTCAAGGTTAATGACCATAGCGATGGCGGGCTTAAATTACGAAAAGTGCTTTGTTTATCTTGATGATCTTATAGTATTTGGCAGAAACCTTAATGAACACAATAAAAATCTAATAGATATTTTTTCTAGATTGCGAAAAGTAAACCTAAAATTAAATCCTGCTAAATGCGATTTTTTGAAAAAAGAAATTCTGTATCTGGGTCATATAATAAGTTCTGAAGGAATATCACCTGACCCTGATAAAATAAAAGCTTTAAAAGATTATCCTATTCCAAAAAAGGCAGATGAAGTTAAACGCTTCGTGGCTTTTGCCAATTATTATCGAAAATTTATACCACATTTTTCAGAAATTACAGTTCCTCTAAATAAATTATGTAAAAAATACGCTAGGTTTGAGTGGACGGACGAATGTGATAAAGCTTTTAATTGTCTTAAAAATTCGCTGATTAAGCATCCGGTGTTAGATTATCCCGATTTTTCGAATGAAAATGAATTTATTTTGCAAACAGATGCGTCTGCTTTTGCTATAGGAGCAGTGTTATCAAATAAAAATAATAAACCAGTGGCGTTCACTAGTCGTAGTTTAAATAAAGCAGAAATTAACTACCCTACTATACATAAAGAACTTTTAGCAATTTATTGGGCTGTAAAGCATTTTCGACCATATCTGTATGGCCGTCGTTTCAAAATTTTAACCGATCACAAACCATTAATTTATCTTTTTACGCAAAAAGACCCTGGTAGCAGATTGACAAAATTTCGTTTGTGTCTAGAAGAATATGACTTTTATATCGAATATATCAAAGGAAAAGATAATGTTACAGCCGATGCTTTATCGAGAATAATCTTGTCCTCAAACGAATTAAAAGATATGAATGATGATATAGTGATAACGAGAGTGATTGGGTAGAGGCAGATAATCTAGAGGTTGAACAGATTTCCAGTGACGGTCTTAGTGATTTAGAAGAAAATAATGTTATAGAAGTGAGTGTGAACACTCCAGAGGATACATCTGATCAAGGTATAGGCCACCAGCAGTCTGATAATGTAAGTGATGTAAGCGACCAGCAGTCTGATAACGTAAGTGATAGTAGTTCATCTAACGATGACATTCCGTTGTCCAAATTATTGGCAACAAAAAAACGCAAAAGAGGTACCATAAAACCAAAATCTATATTACTGAGAGGGAAAAATGGTCATATATGGTCTTCAAAATTGCCGCAAAAGTCAAAAAGAACAGCCCGTCGAAATATCATCCATTTTATTCCTGGAAGTAAAGGTGGAGCTGAAATATGTTCAACTTTTTCTGAGTATTTTTTTCACTTCATTTCCGATGATATTGTAAATACTATTTTGCGTTACACGAATGATGAAATTGGAAACCAATCCAAAAAATATACCGACAAATCACCCACTCGGTCAGCAGTAACTAAAGAAGAACTGATGGGACTACTTGGAATTTTAATAATGTCCGCAGTAAAAAAAGACAATCACCTCAATGCCAAGCAAATGTTTGATTCAACCATATCTGGATCATTTTATAAAGCCTGCATGAGCTGCGAAAGATTTATCTTTTTGATAAACTGCCTTCGATTTGACAATAAAGCCACAAGACAGGAAAGAGTCAAAATAGATGTGTTCACTCATATTCGAGATATTTGGGAGATTTTTATAGAAAAATGTAGAACGTCATATATTCCTTCCTCATATTTGACTATTGATGAGCAACTTTTAGGCTTTCGGGGCAGATGTCCGTTCAGGATGTATATCCCGAATAAACCGCCAAAATACGGAATCAAAATTGTAATGCTCTGCGACCCGTCTTCAAAATACATGGTGGATGCTTGTCCCTATCTAGGCAAAAATACACCAACGAATGGAATACCATTGTCAACTTATTACGTACAGGAATTGACCAAATCTGTTCACGGTAGCAATAGAAACATAACGATGGACAATTGGTTCACTTCTGTAGAAATAGCTGATAAACTCCTAGATGATAATTTCAAACTGACCATCATAGGAACGCTTCGGAAAAATAAGAGGGAAATACCACCAGAGCTACTAAACACAAAAGGTAGAGAACCAAATACATCGATGTTTTGCTTCGACAAAAACAAAACTCTAGTTTCCTATATGCCTAAAAAAAAACAAAATAGTGCTATTACTTTCAACAATGCACGAGGGTGCTGAGATTTCGGAAACAAACAACAAACCAGAAATAATTTTAAATTATAATGAGACTAAATCAGGGTTAGACCCGTTTGACCAATTGGGTTCAAATATGTCATGTAGCAGAAAAACGAGAAGATGGCCGCTCTGCATTTTTTACGGCATGATTAACGCCGCTTGCATCAATTCCTATGTTGTGTACTGTTGCAATACTATCAAGAAGCGTGAAAAACCTGTGCGGCGTTATCAGTTTATGATCGAGTTAAGCCACCAACTTTCCAGGCCTTGGATGGAGCAAAGGCTGAAAATAAAAAACTTACGCCGAAGCCTACGACAAACTATCAAGGAAATCCTGAAAATTGATGACCAACCTGATGATGTCATTGAAGTTGAAGGTAAACGTTCAATATGCTTTTATTGTACCAGCCGATTGAGAAGGATGACGACTACGTACTGTCCCCAATGCAAACACCCGATTTGTGGCCAACATCGGGAAAAGTGGTGCACCGAATGCTCTAACAATGACTAGTTTTTACTAGCTTCTAAGTAGAATCTGTTTTTTAAGTTCCAATAAATACACTTTGTTAATTTTTGTTCAATAAAATTTTGAAGTTTGCTTGAATTTCTAATTTTTTTTGAAAGTAAAATTTACGACACATTTAGATTTAACGTATAAAAAAATCATATTAGTATTCTAGGGTTAACAAATTTAAAATATGCATTTGAAAGATTACCTTTTTTTAATAATTCCTATAAATAAAAATTTATGGATGAGGCAGTTTTTCAAATTATATGCAAAAAAAACTAAGGTTTCGGAATGTTGCACTGACCTTGTTTTTGGCGTATCGCTAAAAACATTTTTTCACAAACTTAATTTATGAACTACGTAAAAGACTGATTATATTATAATGCTTTATAACACAAAAATTATTATTTCTAACTAAAAGTTAGAAGTAATTATTGTATTAGACATTATTAAACGTTTTTAAACATAATTACAGCTGCTAAATAAAGAGAGAGCGGGAGCGTCGTTTGTTGGACGGAAATCCAGTGTGCTGGGGATGCTACGTTGCCAAGTTTATTTTATATATGATCTATATAAATTATAAGGGAAAAACAAAATGCATTTGTGGGTTGTGGATTGGTACCAGCAGGAGCGCGAACGCATTAGGTGGATTGGTACCGGGTTAGCACCAGGTTAGGCGCCGTAGGCGTCATCGTTAAAGACCTAAAAGACGAACAACAGCGCAGGGCATCACTGGCAAGAGTCAAGAGGGCCGATGTCGAATGTTAGGCTTCCGCCAGTGATGCACCCGCCTGTTGATTAGTATTGACCGCACTAGGTAGATTGGTACCGGGTTAGCACCAGGCGCCGTAGGCATCATCATTAAAGCCCTAATATAAAAGGCGAACGACAGCGAAGTGCATCACTGGTCTAATATTTGGGATCGGCACAGGGATCCAAATGCGTTACTGTCGGGAGACAAACATGAAAAATTTAATACAATACAATAACGTAAGTTTGGCAACAATGCAAGATAACATTTCTTCAAATTGTCATATTAAGAAATATGGCGCATTGGAATAGAGTGAAAATATCGAATTTCTTTTTGGTTTTTTTTAATAGAAAAAGTGGTTCATCCATTTCTTTTATTTTCTTAAAACAGTTAAATGAAGGTAAACTTTCTATTTTATATTAAAAATTTATCAAATTCCGTGGGTTTAATTGTTAACAAGACCCTATTAGGTTTTTATTTTTATTCAGTTGCGAAAAAGCCAAAAAAGATTTTTGTTTGTCAATCTAAACGCAACAAATAATCTGAACACATTAAAAAATAACGTTATAGATGGCTGCAAACTATCATTTTTTTCATATCTAGGTTACATGTCAAACAAACTGACATATTTTAAAATTTTGAAATCAATTCTTTTATATTCTTTAATGTTTCTCTCTTACGATCGACGCACTGGTGAGTCCCGATAGGATGAAAGTATTTGTACAACTACTATATGTCTATAAAAACTTAAGGTAAATGACATAATTTCTTATGCTTGCTTAAATAATATTGTTTATATTATGTATTTTTAAACATTCTGTAGACAGACTAGTCTACATGTTGAGATATGTAATTTTATTAAATATTTGCTTCAGTCAATTTAAAGTTAAATATTTTTATTTAGTTGCGAAAAAGCCAAAAAAGATTTTTGTTTGTCAACCTAAACGCAACAAATAATCTGAACACATTTAAAAATATTAACAATATTTAACATGTATAATTTAGAAGCAGATGTTTATATACACAAAAATACTGACAAATTTCAAAAAGTATGCAACGTAAATAAGTATGAAACTCGTAATGCTAATAAGCTGCACATACCTCAATTTAACACGTTTCTAATCAATCGAGGGCTAGAATTTACGAGTTACGACTCTTAGAGTTTATAACCATCTGCCTGCATTTTAAAATTTAAACGTAATCTAAAAACATTACTTCAAACTATTGTATTCTATTCGTTGTCAGAATCTTTTATGCATAATTTTTAAAACATTCTTTTATTGTTATGCTATTTTTTTGTAATTACTATTACTATTTTTTGTTGACGTCTCTACAGTTGTTCTCGGTCTTGGTATTTGTCCTTATTTATACGTTAAACTTAAATGTAGGTTATAGTTTACTTATATTTATTTTTAGTGATTAATTTAATTATTAACTATTTTTTATTTTAATTTGACCATTTCATTACATGTAATCCAAGTCTTATGAAATAAAAAATAATTTGATTTTATTTGAATATTTAATTTCAGAAATAAATAAAGTCCTGGATACATGGGGATTAAAATGTGAAAATGTAACAGCTGTGGTTAGCGACGGAGCACAAAATATAACAAAGGCACTTCAGATAATTTTCGACAAAAAAGGCACTTACACTGATTTGCTTAACAGCTTAATTTAATAGCAGATCGGGCAATTTCTTCAAACAATGATCTTAAATTACTCATTAAGAAGGTAAAGGGCATAGAAACTTGGTTTAATGAAAGCAACAATGTAAGTGACGAATTAAGAAAAGCGCAGCTGCCAGAAGATATTAAAAAGTTAATTACAATGGAAATGGCGCATTTCTGCGTTTTTTTCATTTCCGTTGTTAAGAAGGGCTTCTAAAAGGCAATCAAATATTTTTTTTCCAAATAACCCATTTCAGGTAAACAAAACTTGCCCCAAAGCAAGTCTGAAACCCAAGTTATTGTTTCAGCATGTGAAAAAAAATCAAAAAATTACGTGAGTCAGAAAATTTTCTGGTTTACGTAATTTCAATGCATCCCAGAATAGAATTTACTCTGCAGTTAGAGGAAAACAACAAAATCTCATATTTAGATGTTCTGGTCACAAAACTGCGTAACGGGCATTTCGAATACACCGTATATAGATACATGCGATTAACTAAAACACAAACGAATCAAATCGAACTTAATATAATATCTAGTGCTTTGAAGAAAAACCAGAAGAAAAAACACGCCCTGTATATGAAAAGGTCTCGCGCCTTTTGCTTCCTAACTCGTAAAAATAAAATCAATTTATCGTCATTTCACCACTTAATACTGTGCTAAAACTTGTCCTACGAGAACCGAGAACGGCAAGTGCAGCCTCCCGGATTGCTTTCCTGATATATCCCAGCAGCATCGGACGACGGCGACGATCGGGCGCGGGGAGGATCCCAACAGCTGATTTTATGCCGACGCCAGGTCAGAGCGACGCCGGTAGTTCTGGCGACGCTGTTATTCAGGCCGCGTTATTATGCGAGTACGTTTTATTCTCTCGTTCGTGGTAAAAATACTCGTGCGGAATTTTTAGCGCTCGTAAATTTTCGGTCTTTAAGTGCAGCTAATTTATATATAATTTATGTTGGAGAACTCGCTTATGTAAGTACACTTGTTTACATTTATTAATTACTTAGATAAATTTTGGATAGAAAAGTTTGAAAGTTTTCGAAAAAGATATTAATAACTAGAAGAATTTTCGACTTGAAACTAACAATTATGTATTTTTATTTTATTTTAAAATATCTAGTGTCGCGTGGTTACAACTAGTTAAAGAGAATATAGTTAACACAGATACTTTTAAATAATAAGTTGGGACTAAATAAACTAATAAGAGAAATAATTTACTATCAGAAAGTCAGTTTGGCTTTACCGAGGCCTTAAATTCTAGTCATGCTATGTATTGTTTAATAGAGAAGTGTCTGGCAGTGTTTTTTGATCTGTTCAAGTCCTTTGATACGGTGTCTCACAAAATACTTCTTGATGTTATTAAACACAATAAAGTAAGGGGCACTATGTTGGAGGTTTTTAAGAACTTATGAAAAGGCACAAATATGTTTAAAAGGGGATGAGTAAATGAACTTAACATAGAAGGCAAGATTGTTTCGTATACAGAAAATACGGTAAAAACAGAATCTGCACAGAAACAAAAAGAAATTCAATGAAAGATACTGAAGTGATAAAGAAATGTCTCGATGCTGTCAAGTTATCCCTAAACGTACAAAAAACTAACTATATTGCTTTTTGTAAAATACATAAAAAGTGACCATCATTTTGCTATGTCGATGTACAGGGTGTCCCATTTTCGTAGGTTTTACGGGGTTTCCAGCTTATGAGTAGAGATAGAGAGATGCGGTTTTCGCGACACCGTGCTACTTTTCGATGAAACTAAAGAGGCCGCAAACAGATTTGCCCTAACCATTTTAGTTTCCGTGCTACAGGGTGATTTTGAAAATTTGTCATTTTCGGACACCCCCTGTAACTCAGCTATCGTAAAATATATTTAAAATGTTTCAACTGGTATTTATAGATTTTTTCACGTAGAATTCAGTGGCATACTCAGATTTTTGCTGAGAGTCATAGTTTTTGACATATTGGCATAACCTACTATTTTTTAAATGGGAGATCCTATATATTATTTTTTCATCTTATTCTTCGTGTCGAGAGCTTTTCAAAAACATACCATAAGTCATATTTATTTTCATAAATAACATGAAAAAATGCATTTTTCTTTAAACGGATTTATGGCATAGCAGATCAATCGAAATAAGAGAAGGTGGCTGTGGAGCCATGGAAAAAGTTAACAAATATTTATTAACGAAATAACAAAGTAACAGCATCAGAAAAAATTAGGAAGTAGGTAAAAGGTAATAATTATAATTTCATTAAAACTACAAATATTGTTCAAATTGTAGACCATTATGTGTCCTACAAGTGTGACAAACTTTAAAAATTCTTTTTAATGCATTTTCTATTGTAAATGACTGTCTTTGTAACTCTGCAAAAGCGTTTTCGGTGGCCATTCTTAGTTGTTCTAAGTTTTCGTATCGCCTTACATAAACCTTGTTTTCTAAATAACCCCACAAAAAGAAATCTAAAACTGAGAGGTCAGGGGATCGTGGTGGCCATCGAACAGGTCCGTGTGTTCCTATCCATCTTCCAGGAAAATGGTCGTTAAGCCAGTTTTGACTTATTCTGGCATTGTGGGCTGGAGCTCCGTCTTGCTGGAAATAAATCCTATTTAGTTGAGCCAAGGGAACATCATCCAAAATTCCTAATGCGTCTTCTAGGATTCGCACGTAACCAATCGAATTCAGATTTCCTTCATATATTTGGTAAACTATTTTTCGGTTGAAAATAAAACAGGAGACATTGAATCCAAATCTGCCCTGACGCTCCCTAGGAAAAATAACATGGTTGTTTTCTTGACTCCAAAATCGCGTGTTGTGTCTATTTAAAATCCCTGAACTAGTAAAATGTGCCTCGTCTGACCAAATAATCTTTTTTTCAAAATCGATATCTTCTACCTTCATATTTATAAACCAATTGCAGAACTCCAATCTGCGCTCTGCATCACCAGGATGCAGATGATGCACAAGTTTGTATTTATAGGGTTTGAATTTGTGCTTTTTCAAAATTTTCTGCACTTTGGTTTTCGGTACACCCGCCTCTTCGTCTATTTTCCTGCAAGATGTTTCAGGAGCTGTCTGAACGAGGGCTAAAACGTTGACCTCAGATTCTTCGTTGTCTTTATTGTAAGTTCGCGATCGAGGCTTGTTAAAAGATCCATATTGGCAAAGATTATTTTTAATTTTTTTGAAAAATTCTTTTTTCTGGTTGTCTTCTCTCGGGATATCTAAGATAAAATAAAGCGAACCAATAAAGTCAAAATGCAGGAAGATAAAAAAGAACTAACCTGTTCAGATAAAGCTCTGCCGCCTGATCTGCATCTTCATTAGACAATATAAAACACGCGTTCATATCATATTTCTCAAAATATTCAAATTTTTGATTCTGAGCCATATTAAAAACAATAATTATAATAGACGTCAAGAAAAATTTAAACGCAATAATGCCAAAAATGACAGCAGTAATGGCTGCCTGATCATATTTTTGTTGGCGTTGCCGTGGCTACCACAGCCACCTTCTCTTATTTCGATTGATCTGCTATGCCATAAATCCGTTTAAAGAAAAATGCATTTTTTCATGTTATTTATGAAAATAAATATGACTTATGGTATGTTTTTGAAAAGCTCTCGACACGAAGAATAAGATGAAAAAATAATATATAGGGTCTCCCATTTAAAAAATAGTAGGTTATGCCAATATGTCAAAAACTATGACTCTCAGCAAAAATCTGAGTATGCCACTGAATTCTACGTGAAAAAATCTATAAATACCAGTTGAAACATTTTAAATATACTTTACGATAGCTGAGTTACAGGGGGTGTTCGAAAATGACAAATTTTCAAAATCACCCTGTAGCACGGAAACTAAAATGGTTAGGGCAAATCTGTTTGCGGCCTCTTTAGTTTCATCGAAAAGTAGCACGGTGTCGCGAAAACCGCATCTCTCTATCTCTACTCATAAGCTGGAAACCCCGTAAAACCTACGAAAATGGGACACCCTGTACATAATTTAGCAGAACAATTAATGAAACCAAAAACAGTACACCCGTATTCACTAAATAGGTTTCAATTTAGACCAGGTCTAACTTGACAGTTATAGGTTTAAAATGACATTTTTAACAATTGAACAAATAATTACAAAATCACAGTAACATAAGCGAAACATAACTGGCGAATTAAGAATTTTAAGCACCATGATAGCTAGACCTGGTTTAACTCTTAAACCCCCTTAGTGAATACAGTGGTAAGTGTCTCGATATTGTTCTCGAACTATTTTTAAAATGGAACTTGCATGTTAATTAAAAAATAATTAAAAATAATATCCAAGTAAGATATTTTGCACCCTATCATCTCCTTTACAATCATTAAATAGTAATTATCCATAATCTTTTTTTATTACACTGTATTTATCTACATTCATAAACGTGATGGTAGGCTATTTTCCGTAATCACTGTAGCTGAAGTAATATCAATAAACCCTCAACTTTACCAAGATGTAATATTGAATTTCAAAGAAAGTCACTTGAGTATTTGGGTCCCAAAATTTATAATATAGGGGAGATTGGGGTAAGATGACGAAGCTAAGGGAAAAAGAAAATATAAAGCAAATACATTTATTTGAGGGTTAAATACATATCAGTACAAACATGTTTATGACTTAGTGTCAAATTAATCTTACCAAAAGTATAAAAATATAAATGGGTTTTCTACAAACAACAAAAAAAAAGTAGGTAATTTTCGTCAACTTACCCCATGCTCTGGGTAAGTTAACTAACCTATTGGGATAAGATGACTATCCACAAAGATCACAATTAAAACTGCCAAAACCCTCATAGTTGCTGCATGCTTTATGCCACCATGATAGACACTGACAACATTGCAACCAATTTTCAGATGGTGGGTCACTATATTCCTCCTCACATCCAGGGCATAAATATTGAATGTCACTACTGGTACCTGCAATATCAGCAGCATTAGGCAACGGCGTTTTTCGATATTTTTGTGCTCTATTTTCTGAAATTGTTGATTTTTTTTTGTATGTTCAATTGTTTCTTTTCTTGTTTCAATTGTTTTTGTTTTTGTTCTAGTTGCAATTTGATTGGCGTGCTGCTTATAACAGAAGATGACATTTTCTTTCTAGGGTTTGAGGACCGTTCAGCCATTGCAATTGGTCTAATATCCCAGATAGAAGGCAATCACTGGAGGTACCCTCGTTTGTAAATAGTTGACGTTTATGAGACTTTATTTGAGGTTTCTTTGGAGCATCAAATGTTTCTTTTGATGTGTTCTGCTCTCGTGTAGTAACCGATTTTATATTTTGAGCCAACACATTCAAAGGTATTTGGTCCTCTTCATCAGTTGACGACGAATCTGCGCTTCCTACTGTCGACCTGGTATTGTTAACCATTGAAAGAGCACTGTTATCCTCAGATTGTTCAATACGTTCAGTGGTTTTAGAAGATGCGAAATCACTGTCGTCAAAAATCAGGAGGTTAAATGGCTCAATGCCACAAGCTCTGAAGCCGTTTACAGCATTGTTTACATTGGCTGCCCTGCAGTAAGCCTCTCCAAACAAAGGTCCGATATTTTTATCAGTTACTTAAATTCCTGGATGATTGATTATGAAAGAATCACACATTTGACTGTAAAATGATTTGAAAGGGCCGAAAAAAGCGACGTCGAGAGGTTGTAGTTGGTGGGTCGTGTGGGCTGGAAATCCCACTAGCACAATTCTATTCTCTCGGCAAAAGTTTATTCCTGGGAGAGAAATGTGGGAACTGTCAGGGGCGCCGGCAGAAAATATTTCCGGGGGGGCAAAAATATTTTAGGTGAAGGAGCAAATGATACATATTTTTTTATTTATATGAATATTATATTAACATAAAAATACAAACCAACCCTAAAAATATCTAAGAAAAAACTAATTTTAACCTTCTTCGGTCTTGAGCAAATTTATCAAGTACTGTCTCGATAAATTTGGTTTTATCGCTTTCAATTTTTTTTCTATGTACACTAAGTAGACATAAACCGGCTAAACGATTCTCTCCCATTGTTGACCGTAGCCAAGTTTTCACTCTTCTTAGAGTACTGAACGATCGTTCAATTGAACAAGTCGTAGGTGGCAAAGAAAGAAATATTTGTATTGCATTAGCAATTGCGGGGAAGAATTGGCATTCCTCTGTGAGTAATGTAAAAAAGTCTATGTCATCGGGTATGTTTTTATTTTTCCACATATCCTTCCATGTAAGACATTCTGCCTCAAAATTTTCAATATTGTACTACTCTATTATATTTTTTATGATTTCATCATTTAAATTTCAAATATTTGATGGATGTAAATTTACCAACGAAAAGCAGTTCTTCATCTTCGGAAAATCTTGTTGTTAATGAGTTGATCAGGGAATCTAAATACGGATTAAAAATAGATATTCTAAAATATGCCTCAGGTGAATCCGCTAAGATATTTGTTCTCATCGTTTGACGCTGTGTTATTCTGGGCATTTTAAAGTCTATGTCAAATATATTTTTGAAATCATGACATTTTTTAAATATTTCTTAAAAAACTACATTTGAATTTTCCCGGTCTCTTTGAAAAATGCCTAATAAAACGTCAATATGTTTTTTTACAGAAAGAAGATTTATAGACTCTCCTTGCAAACTATTTGTAATTGGTTCCAAATGTGAAGAATATTTTGAAATTATCATCAGGCATATCAAAAAAACTGGTTCTGATGTAGAAATAAATAACTGGTGGGCTTTTTGTCTAGTTTGGGTAATGAAATTTAGATCCAAAGAAATATTTTCTAAAGTTTCCTTTATAGTAATAAAATTTTCAGAAAATATTCTTATTGATTTATATTTGGCTGACCACCTAGTCTCTGATAGAAGAGGAATATTGGTAACAAGTGACCTTCGCTTTGGACTTTCTCTAAAAAATTTAATTACTTCTTTAATTACAGCTATACTGTTTTGAATTTGTGGTACTGCATTAAGGTCATTTACAACAAGATTTAGCCGATGAGTTGCGCAATGAAAAACTGTTTCCTTAGGATATATATTTCTTATTAGGTTTTGAACACCATTTTCCTTCCCCGCCATAGTAGAACAACCATCAAACCCTAATCCTACTAGTTTGTCTAAATTCAGACCACATTCCCTAGCATAATTTAGTAGAGTATTCGCTATTGATTGTGCAGTCTGTGATTTTAACTCGGCAAATCCAAGAAATTCTTCTTTTACAATGTTATTTTTACCTATATATCTGACTCCAATAGATAATTGTTCAATCCCGGCAATATCTGCTGTTTCATCCGCCAATAAGGAAAACGCATTGCAGTCATTTACTTCACTAACCATCATGTTTCTTAAAACTTCACCACATATTCCTATTATTTCGTTTTGACACATTTGAGAAGTATATTTGGCATTTTTTTTGCAGGTGTTCAGATGTTGTTCTAATACTTCGTCTCCGCTTTCCACTCTAAACTTAAGAAGATCTTCGAAATTTCCATCATGTGATTCTTTTCCTCTAAGAGCTATATCGTGCATTCCACAAAATAATATGGATGAAATAATAGGCACCAGTTTTTTTCTATTATTTTCAACTAATAATTGTTCCTGCGCATTTATTTGTTCTACTACGGCACTGGGTTTTCCAGTTACAATATTAATGAAATTTGTTGCTTGAACTACAGATTTCTTATGCCACTCGCTTTTTTCGTGTAATTTTGCACATTCATGTAAATCTTTGTATTTATTAAACTGTTTTCTTATAAAAGCCCCCTGAAAACCTCTATGGATGGCTGTTTTAACAACTACGCAATATTTACAGAGAGCACCTTTTAAGGCTTTTGAATAAACCATCCAGGTATATTTTTGCATCCATTCTATCCTAAATGCTCTTTTTCTTTCGCCAAAACCAACATCATCCTTGAAGTTATAATTAGAAAACGGTGTAAAAGGATTCACTAAAAGATTGTATTTAGTCATATCGCTTATGTTGACAGCCGAAATAAAAAGTCCCTAATCATATTTTTCAGGTTCACCAATACCTGATTCCGGTGATTTGTTGATTTGTGTACTACACGAAGACCTAGTGCTGGAGCTCGCTATCGAATTTGGGTGTTGATCTGGTTCTGGTACTGGCAATGGCGTGTCATTATCGAAACTTATTTTGTTTGTTAATTTTATTTTTTTTTCTGTTTGTTGCACATAATTATCACTAGAGCTTTCAGAACCAGAAACAGGTATTTTTGTTTTAGTTAAAAACTTTCTAATATCCAGTTTAAAATTATATTCTATTGATTCTATTGGTAATAATAATCACCACCTTCCACCTAACGACAAAATACATACAAATGAAAAATAATACTAATAATAATCAGAATAGGCTTACCAAAAAAATGTAGGTACACCTCACTTCTTTAAATCAAATCAATAAATAAGATCGAATACGAGGTCTTCGAGGTCGAATATCCTATTGTCAATATATTTATGTATATATAGTAACCACCACCTAACGATAAAATTCCAATCAAAAAAACAAATACTAATAATTAAAATAAACTTACCAACAAAAAATTTACACCTCGCAATCGTATTCTCAAACTAAATTGTATTGGAAATACACTGAAAGTCAAGCTAGGTATATCTAAATAAAATCTTACTTCCAGAAGAACTAAAACAATGCCGAATTGAACGATGCAATTTCTGTTAGACTATTAGGCTGTTAAAAATCACATCTACAAGTCGTGGTAATCTCCGGCGTGTCGTGGGATTCCCCGGCCCCGGCGCCGGCGTTTCAAGTTTAGACGGTAACTAGTGATGTCGCGCTTAATTAGGGAGTTCCTATACCGCGTGTTGTGTCGAACACAAAACGGTATTATGCAATTTTGCTCATTGTCTTTTAACTGTATGATTTTCCAGGGGGGGGCAACTGCCCCCTCTTGCCCCCCTCTGCCGGCGCCCATGGGAACTGTGGTTATCAACCAGTAATAATACGGGACCGTTAATAGACGGTCTTGCATAATGGGCAAAGTGTTTAAGGTAGGCAAGAAAAGTTTCAGCCATCATCCAACCTGAAGGTTGTGCCCAGGACAACCATTTAACAGTTCAGGTTTCATTCTAATTCGGCCAAATATCAGAAATGGGGGTATATATAACCCGGCAGCATTCATTGCACCAACCGAAAGTTGTATTTCGACCTCTCTCGGCTGTCACTATTTTAGCAACTCGTCCCTGGCCTTTTGGAGTGATAACTTTGGGTAACTTCGTTGGTACAGTTGAAAGTCCGGATTCATCCGCATTATAGATACGGTCTGTTTTAAAATTGTATTTGACTTTAACTTCTCTCAAAATTGAAAAAAAAATTTCGACAGCGATCTTGTTGAATCCGCGTAGCCGTGCAATTGAAGCGGCTTCAGGATTCCTCAGACTCAGGCTGTTACGTGTATTAAAAGTTTTGAACCAATCAGTCCCGGCTGCTTTTGTTTCTCTGTTGAACCTGTGTTCTATATGATTTGCTTCTGTATATTGATATGCAAGTTTTCGACCTTGCATGCAAGTTAACCCAAGACTCGTTGATTACATTGTGTTAGGTAGCTAACAAATTCTTTCGTCTGCTTAGCATTGAAGGTGTTTTTGAAGCGGCCCCCACCCTCCGGGAACTCTTTATTTTGAGCGATGATATTGTTGAAAATCAATAATGATATATCTTAGAATTAGTATCGCCATCTATGTTTATAAAATGTAAGATTTACAGTTTCTCTGTACTCTGTACTGCGCGCCACCACACGGTGACTGTTAAAAATAGTCCAGTAAATATATTTCAACAAGTAGCACGTTGTTTTGTTGCCGGTCAGTTTTTTTTAACAAGTTTAATTAAAACTTCCGTGATAAAAAACTCGGTTTTCTATCAGGTTATGGGCCCAGAATGCCTAATTCACTACGGGAAGTGTATGGAAGTTTTTAGTGTGTAAAAACGTCGGTTTTTTCGTTTGTAAACGTAAATTGAATACAAAACATGGCCAACTATTTGCCAAGCGTTCCTAAGTTGCTCGGGCGCGAAAACTATGAGGAATGGGCTTTTGCAGTGGAAAATTTCCAAGCCAAAGCAAAATTAATACTTACGTTGGATGCAAGCTTATATGTGCATGTGAGAAGTGCAGTTACTGCTAAAGAAATTTGGAATACCCTCCAACAGCTGTATGCAGACAAGGGTTTCACCCGAAAAATAAGTTTGTTACGTAACTTAATTTCTTTGAGGCTAGATGGTTGTGAGTCTATGCAAAGTTATGTAAATCAAGTCATAGACACCTCACAAAAGTTGAAAAGGACTGGATTTGAATTCAGTGAACAATGGGTTGGCTCGTTACTTTTGGCAGGTTTGCCAGAAAAGTACTAACCAATGATTATGGCAATAGAACATAGTGGAGTATCTATTAGTACTGATGTGATCAAGAGCAAGTTGCTCGATATGGAGGATAGTAAATCAGATGCAGCAGGTGCATTTGCTGCCAAGCAGAGATCATTTAAAGGTGGGCAGTTCAAAAAGAGCAGTAGTACCACAGAAAAAAGCAAAGTTAGGTGTTACAGATGCAAGGGTTTAGGTCATTATATGAATAAGTGTCCTAAGGGCAGCAGTGAAAGCTTCGATGATGACAGTTTGAAGTCAAATGACAAAAGAAAAGGTGTCAGTGCTCTGAGTGCAGTTTTTATGAGCGGAGAGTTTAGCAGCAGTGACTGGTATATTGACTCGGGGGCTAGTCATCATGTTACATGCAGACAGGACTGGATGAGTGACTTTCAAGATGTGGTGTAACCAAGGGAAATTAACATAGCTGATCAAACTAAACTACCAGTGTTAGGCACAGGAGACATTCAACTTACAACCATTGTAGATGAGGAAAAGCATGATATAGTGATCAGAAATGCTCCAAATGTCCACCTATGTGGACCCATGGAGGAAGTTTCCTTAGGAGGATTCAGATATTTCCTACTCCTTGAAGATGATTTTAGTAGGTATGCATATGTCTATTTTTTGAGAACCAAAGATAAAGCACTGGGATACTTTAAAGAGCTTAAACAGCTAGTAGAAACACAAATTGGGCTTAAAGTGAAGTGTTTAAGATCGGATAATGGTGGGGAATTTTGTGGGGCTGTTTTTGGGCAGTATCTCAAGAAAGAGGGAATTTTACACCAAAAGACCAATCCCTATACACCCCAACAAAATGGCATAAGCGAACGTATGAATCGAACCATCATCGAAAAAGCTAGATGTTTGCTGTTCGAAACTAATTTGCCAAAAATGTTTTGGGCTGAGGCCATTAATACAGCCATATATTTAAGAAACAGGTGTATTGCTAAAGGTTTAGACTACAAAACACCATATGAGCTTTGGCATGAAAAGAAGCCTGATATCAGCCACATTAGAATATTTGGGAGTGAAGCGATGGGACATACACCCAAAGTCAAATGACAAAAGTTCGATAAGAAGTCTAAGAAAATGATATTTGTGGGTTTTTCTGACCAAATTAAAGGATATAGACTATTTGATCCAACGCAAAGATCAATAATCACTAGTCGTGATGTCATTTTTAATGAAAATATATCAAAAAGTTTCCAAGTTCTCGATTTAAACAGTACAAACTTTGAAATACCAGAAGAGACACCAGAGTTAGTGGGGGACTCAGTGGGGGATATGAGTGAAAACGAATCAAGTGAACAGTTTTTGGATGACTCGTATAACCCAGATGAAGATATATCATCAGAGTCTGATCTCGATATTTCAAATGACTCTTTAAATGAGCCCTTGACAGTCAGAAAATCCACTAGAGAGCGGAAACCAACACGTTTCAATGATTATGTCACATATGCCTGCAAAGTAGATGTCAACTTAGAAAATGTTCCACTTAGTGTCTCTGATGCACTCTCACGACCTGATGGACAGCTGTGGCAGCAAGCAATTAAAGACGAGCTAGCCTCATTTGAAGAGAATGATGCCTGGGAAGTTGTTGAGGCCAGGGAATGCAAGTGTGGTGCAGTGCAAGTGGGTTTTCAAAAAGAAATATGATAGTGAAGGTAATATACGTTACAAATGTAGGTTAGTGGCAAAGGGCTTCACTCAGAGGCCTGGAATCGACTTTGATGAAACTTTTTCACCAGTAGTTAAACATTCTACACTTCGTTGTTAGCTTTGTCAGTTCATTTAGATTTACATATTACACACTTAGATGTGACAACGGCTTTCTTAAATGGCTCTTTAAAAGAAACTGTCTACATGACGCAGCCTGAAGGCTATAAAAAATGTATGAATAAAGACCAAGTGTTCAAATTAAAGAGAGCCATTTATGGATTAAAGCAGTCGTCAAGAGTGTGGTATGAGAAAGTGGAAAATGTACTACTTTCATTAGAATATAAGAAATCCAAGTATGAACCTTGTGTGTTTTTAAAAGGTAAAAATAATATTAAGACTTTTATAGCCATATATGTTGATGATTTTTTCATTTTTTCAAACTGTCATGATGAAACGAATTTTTTGAAAGATCAATCGAGTTCAGAATTTAAGATTAAAGATTTGGGTGAAATGAAACAGTGTTTAGGTATGAGAGTTAGCATTAACAAAGCCAACAAAACGATAACCTTAGATCAGGAACAGTATATAAATGAGCTGTTGTTGCGTTTCAATATGACAAACTGCAAGTCTATGAGTACACCTATGGAAAGTAATTTAAAGCTGAGCAAAGGTAAAGCTCAAGAAACTGAAAAGTTTCCCTATCAACAACTTATAGGGAGTCTAATGTACTTACCTGTACTCACTAGGCCAGATATTTCTTATAGTATTAGTTATCTGAGTCAATTCAATAATTGCTTTGATGAAACGCATTGGAAATGTGCCAAAAGAGTGTTACGTTATTTACATGGGACTAAGAGTAAGGGATTAGTGTTTAGAAAATCAGACACTCTTGAACTAGAAGGTTTTGTCGATGCTGATTGGGCGGCAGATATTGTAGACCGCAAGTCATATAGTGGTTTTTGCTACAAGCTTTCTAATTCAATAGTGTCATGGGAAAGTAGAAAGCAGTGTTCAGTCGCACTGTCAAGCACAGAGGCTGAATATGTTGCACTTTCAGAAGCTTCTAAAGAAGCTGTCTATCTTCGCAATTTGTTTGGCGAGTTGACTGGAGGCTATGGATGCATAAGCCTGTTTAACGACAATCAAAGTGCACAAAAATTGTGTTTAAATCCTGGCCTCCATAAACGTGCCAAGCACATTTACATTAGATATCATTTTGTTCGGGACATTGTTTCTGATAAACTGATTTCCATTAAGTATCTGCGAACAGATGATATGCCTGCGGACATATTTACTAAGAGTCTATGTTCAATTAAACATAAAAAGTTTTGTTTAGATTTAGGAATTTCAAATGTTGAAATATCATTATTGAGTGGGGGTGTTGAAAATCAATAATGATATATCTTAGAATTAGTATCGCCATCTATGTTTATAAAATGTAAGATTTACAGTTTCTCTGTACTCTGTACTGCGCGCCACCACACGGTGACTGTTAAAAATAGTCCAGTAAATATATTTCAACAAGTAGCACGTTGTTTTATTGCCGGTCAGTTTTTTTTAACAAGTTTAATTAAAAATTCCGTGATAAAACATTCTGTTTTCTATCAGATATTATGTATCTTCTCAACGTGGGTTCCGGTATTCCGTAAGTTATTGCGGCTGCGTTACAAGATAACGATCTCTCTCGTACTTCTTTCCCAGCTGCTATAAGAGAGTCTTCATTCCACTCCATACGATTAGATTTACGCTTGTATACTCGCGGCATTCTGTAAAAGAAGTTACTTCAATATATTGTTTGCTTTGGACATTGCTACCTAGATGGCGTCGGTAGTAGCGCTGTAAAAATTAATTCGGTTATTTAAATATACAAGTTCGTCATCTTACCCCGATCTCCCCTACTGTCCAGCAAAATTAGAAATTGAAAAAAAATGTATTCTATAGATTTTCAAAATAATATATAATGAAAATCTATGAAATGTTTAAAACTGTTTTGTTGTAATTTTTTTATTAATTTTCCATTTTTTTCCATTTAAGATAATATGTATTTGTAATTATAGGAATCGTTAACACCCCAAACGCGCATAGTTACATAATATATGTGTTATTTAACATATCCTTTATGTGATCACCCCTTCGGGTATACTTAAGTACCTAGGAGCAGTTATTGTTACAATAGCTGCTCGCGGTTATTGTTACTGTCTGCGCATTTCTCTCTTTGGACCGGACATTTTAGAAATTTGTGGTTTTTGACCTTCGAAGTGCTCCAGCTTGGTAACGGTTTGTCGGAAAAATATTTTGTATATGTATATGTAAATATATGTTTCTATGGGGTCGATCGTAGAAAGATAAATAGGCTCTTCGTATGGTAAAGACGCTATTTTATTCGGCCTTATAATAAGCCGACAGTGGCGTTCGATAGGGGCACCGTTTTAGAAATTCCGATGATTTATGCAGGTCGCTATGGTTAATTTTTCGAGATGGGACATATGAATTTGCCCTCTAAAAATATCGGACAAGTTCGTTAACGGGCAATATCGGAGCACGAGATGTCGCTTAAAAAATAAAAAAGGGGTAAAAAATTGGGTAACTTTGAAGGCATTTTGTCGAAACCCTAATTGCTTTGTCAAGGTAAAAAGGGGGTTCGATGGGGAATATAAAGCAGATTCAAAATCAATATAGGACGCTTATACCTCAAATATCGAGAAAGCGGTCGAAATGCAAAAAAAATTGTTTCCGCCTTTTCAATTTGCCCATATTTTACTTTTTTTTCGAGAAGAGTATCCAGGGGCGTAAATTGTTTATAAGACCCCGAATTTCCCCCAGGTTATTGAACCACATCGCCAAAATCATAATACTCTCCGGTTTATACAGAACGAGCCATTTAGAAATAAAATTGTCATTTTGTTTTCATATGTTTCACTATGGTTTTATGTTTGGCTCTGAAGCATATGAACGGTTGATCCTAGGCGAATCAAGTAAATACGCAAGAATTTCTCCTGGAGATTGGTGAGAATATCAGCTCGATCAGGGTGAGGGGTGAATTTTGAGAAATTTTTGAATTGTAGCGTGCACGAATTCTGTTTGCCATTCTTTGGCTCTTCGTAAAGTCGTATCGGTACTTCTGGTATAAAGACGGTTACATCTATAAAAATTTCATCTTTTTTCTAAAAGATACAGATTCAATTTTTTTTGTCCGAAGTCGAAAAATTGGGTAAATAGCAAGTATTTTATATACGAAGGTCGTTATAATACAAAATACTAAATTATGGACGGTGTGGAGATTTAAAGGCATGTATCTTTATCATTTAATTATTGTGTAATAAGTGAACGGCTAGTAAAATAGGTTCGGAATAATTATCGCTATTTTCGATATAAGCAGGACTTAGTAGTAATTATATTATTTTTGGCTTTATATCTGTGCGGAAATTAAAGTGTCGCTGACTTTAGTATGTTATATGGTTTCGTGATATATATTAATATACGATGTGTTAAAGCTATCCGGTTCAGAGTAGTGGCATTTTCCAGTAACCGAGAGATTCAACAACAGTTTTAATTTAATTTTTGACATTAAGTACTGGGTATATGAAGTTACCGCTTTTTATAATTTCTAAAAATGTTGCGGGTTATTATGCTTACACTGACTGATAATCATCATCAGTGAGCTTAAACAGTTATTTTAAATTTGTACCCAAAGTAGTCTGGGTCAAAACCTCGAGGGATTTTGGGAGTAATGGACGTAGATCTTCGATATTTGAACGTAAACAGTTCATTTTTTGAGAAGGCACGAACCGATAACAGTCAAATTCAAAACAGATATAGAAGAGGTAATTGTTTTAACATAGAAAAATTGTGGAAGATAAGAAAGTAGTTATTGCATTTTTTTTATTTACCTATATTTTAAAAAACACATATTTCGAAAAACAACGAAATACTTCAAATGTATTTTAATTTTTTTTCAGATTTAATCTGCCAATAAACAGATTTTTTTCTGTCAATTGACAAGTTTTTTCAGTCAAATGACATATTTTTTTCTGTCAGGTATAGGAAAATACTTATTTGGTAGTTATTACCATAGAATAGTTCGACGGCGTAGTAGTGTCACGCAAGAAATATTTAAATCGAACAATTGACAGATTAAATTCGTTCAAGTCTTCGATTTAAATATTTCTTGCGTGGCACTACTACGTTGTCTCCGAAGAAACATTTATTACTCTTAGGTATAATATTCACGATCACTTTAGACGATGTTCACTAACTTTTTGCCCTACCAACTGAGTATTCTCCTGTAATAGACAGATTAAATCTGTCAGTTGACAGATTAACTCTGTCAGGACGATTGACAGAAAAAATCTGTCATCTGACAGAAACAAATCTGTCAATTGACAGGATTAATCTGCCAATTCTTCGATTTAAATATTTCTTCCGTAGCACTACTATGCCTTCGTGAAAATGATAATATTTTAAAAATATTTTTGAAAAATGATTGGCCTTTTTACAACTTACATAATAAAAATTATGCATAGTTACAAATATATACTGTACGAAACCTAATCATTTTGTTGTAGATTTAAGGACGGAGCCCTGGCAGAGCAAAGCTTCTCCACATGCAGAAAACTAAAAAAATCTGAATGCTGTGGCATATCATTTCTATTATTTTGAGTTTACAGCTAAACTTAAATTACGACGCCGGCGCAATCACCACTATAAGCGCCGCAACGTCAAGAAAAAACAACGTCAAGAAAAACAATTGCAAGAACTTTGAAATATTTCAAAAATACGTTTATTAGAAATTTTTGCTAAAGGCCTCAACTTGACTACTACTGGTTACTGAGATATACAGGAGTTACTGAGATATACAGGTGTTTCACTTACATTCTAATCGTCGATTTCTCGCAAATTAATAGCTATTTAAATTAAGAATTATGGTAATTATTAAGAACTAAAACCAAGTCGATACCGTCATCAATAACTAAACAATATCAGAAATTTTAAATGCCCAAATTTTCCTGTTACTTGCACCAAATTGATTATTATAGAGGTTTTTGAAGGATATAGCCTGTCTTTTTTCAAATATATATATATATATATATATATATATATATATATATATATATATATATAATAATAATTTATCTTTAATATATATATATATATATATATATATATATATATATATATATATATATATATATATATATATAAGTTTAATATATAATAATAATTAATATATATAATATATATATATATATATATATATATATATATATATATATATATATATATATATTTTTTTTTTTTTTTTTTTTACATAATACTAGGATTAAAAATGTTGACCGTTTTTTTCTATGCAGTGTCCGCATTTCCTTTCAACTGTTCTGATTACCCGTTGAATGGTATTTCTATTTATATTTTCTAGAATATTTCGGGTTCGCTGCTCAAGAACTTGCCTATTTTCTGGGGGTCAAATTCGTATATTTCATTTTTCGCACATCCCCATAAATAAAAATCCAACGGCGTGATATCCGGGGATCTAGCTGGCCAGCGGACAGGACCACTGTTGGATATTACGTTTTCACCAAAAGTTGTTGTTAAAAAGGTTTGTACATCCCTGCTGTTATGTGCAGGACAACCGTCCTTTTCCTAAAAAGTAATGGAAAATATTGAATTATAAGCAATTCAATTAGACTATGTTTATCTTACCAAGCATCCCGCACCACACGGTTAGTTGCGGATTTTCAATAGCCCAATAATGGTGATTTTTTTTATTAAAAATGCCACAGTTTGTAAAATGAGTCTCATCTGACCAAATGACTTTATTGCAAAAAGCGGGATTTTCTCGACATCTATTGATATACCAATTACAAAAAACAATTCTTCTTTAGAAATCACCTGCTTGAAGTCCTTGCACAATTGTTGGCTTGTAAGGACGATATTTAGTTACTTTTAAGACGCCATGAACGGTAGATTTTGGAATTTGAAGTTCTGTTTCGCTTCTTCTTGTAGATGAAGTCGGATTTTCATTAAAATATTCTAGGATTTGCCTATTGCGTTGCTCGTTGTCTTTTGCATAGTTCTTTGTACGAATCTTATTAAAACTGCCAAACTCAAGCAAGTTTCTAACCAGCGTTTGAAAATAAGTTCTGCCAGGCTGCCGTCTTTCGGGGTACGTGTCAAAATACACATCCATGGCCCTGTTTACATTTCTTTCATTTTTAATATAACACACTAACATATCAAACATTTCTTCATTAGAAAAGTTTAACGCCATTGTAATCCTTATTAAAACAGCGATGAATGTTAAATAAAACTTAAACGTTGCATTTTTGACAGATTAAAAGAATTCTATTATTTCAAAACCAAAGCCTATTTGAGCAAAGATGTTAGTGTTATCTGCGGCTGGTCATTTGAACATTTGTGAACATTGTGCAATGTTATTGAGTAGTTTTTACTAATTTTTTGTAGAACTGGATGTTGAATTACATATTGCCTTTTAACACTATTAATTTTTAATTTTTTACTTTGATAATTCCAAAAAACGTTTAATTATTTTCTCTACGCACTTTTTGCACCTTTAGTAATAACCTAATTACAAAGTGTGATACACCGTTGAAAAGCTAAAGAAATACTCTTTTCAAAACTGTTAAAATCGAACACAGCGGCCATAAGAAAAAACAAAATTGATGATGGTTCTAGAAAATTGAAACGTCGTATGTAAAATCTGACTTAATAGGTGCACTCTACGTAAAAAGTTGCCTTAATAATGTTCTTACAGATTTTGAAAATTTTCATAAATAAATAAATTATAGGACTTTTTTGAAAATGCAGTTTTTTGGTTTTTTCAAAATATCTCAAAAACTAAAAAAGATAGAATCGCGAGCAAAACGGCGTTAAATTACAAACATAATTGTCTAAAACTTTCTCCATTTAAACGTTTTTGTAACTATCACGGTTTCCGAGATCCCAATACTGTCATAACCAATTTCGGACACACTGTATATATATATATATATATATATATATATATATATATATTTTATTTTTTTTTTGCTGACGTTTCGCAAAAACGCATTTGGCATTTTCGAAGCTCTTTTCCTTGCGTCCGTTATAGAGATTCTCTCGGTCTCTTGCAGAGCTTTCGCCAAAATCTCATTTGGCATCTTCACGTGCTTACTGTTTGACAGTCGAAAGGAAACTGAGGATTGGCATTGCTAGGTGTCGCTTTAATATGTGCCGCCCCGATCGCTACTCATACCTTGGCTCCGCCTCTCGTGTAGTTTCTTCTCTCTATCTCTTTTATATATATATATATATATATATATATATATATATATATATATATATATATATATATATATATATCTATGTATATCGTCGTCTGACTAAAATGGATCATTGTGTCTGCTGTGGTGCAGAACATGTTCCAAACAAGGATCATTTTCTTGTTAGGACGTTGGTGTACGTGGAATAAAAACGTATATCTATATATATATATATATATATATATATATATATATATATATATATATATATATATATATATATATATATATAAACATACATATATATATATATATATATATATATATATTATATATATATATATATATATATATATATATATATATATATATATATATATATATATATATATATATATATATATATATAAGATATAGAAATCATAGAAAAGAAACGTGGATTCACTGACAGGGGCCAGCCACACATTTGTAATAATAAGCCAGAAAAGCCCAAAATTTAGGGTCAATTTCTGACGGCTCTACGGAGGTAACCTTACCCACCTGCCGTGACATCCAAGCCCAAGGTGATGAATCAAAAGAGAGAAGTTACTGTGGGGATGAATTCTTAAAAAGAAAAGGAACAGGATTCATTTTCTTTTTCTATTTAAGAATTCATCCGCACAATCATAGTTTCACACAAACATCAGATTGAAACTCATGCAACAAAAAGGACTGGAAGATGTTAAAAATATTAACCTAAGGGCTTGGGTCTCCTTTTTGTGAAATATCTACAAATATTATATAATTATCGATGCTAAGCCATATGAACAACATTGAAAAAAACAATACGAAAAATTTCATAAATCATTAGTATGTTTTTGGTAGTAACACGGAAAATAGTTTAAATAGTTTGATATACAGGTAGAGCTGAAAGAGATATTTTATTTTATTGATTGTATTAAAATAGGCTCTATTTAATTTGTCAGTATCCGTTCTTTTATTGACACTATTTTTATTTTTTTGTATTTCTAACATTTCAGAAATGTTCTTCTTTATGATTAGTTTTGGTATCTAAAATAGTGACCCTGTCAAAATCAACGTTATGTCCTATATTCATTTTGTGCTCAACTAGTACCATTGGGCTTGTTTTTGTCAGATAGTTTTTCTGGTCATTTTATGTTCTTAATACTTTGTTTGAAATATCTTTCCGTTTGTCCTATGTAGCACATTGTACAGGGTTGTCCAACGAAGGGTAAACACCTTTATAATTTCTTTATTTTACAAGATATTGAAAAATGGTAAAAACAGAAGTTGTAGGGATTTTAGAGAGGAATAAGGATAATTTATGATAAAAACAATTGAACATCAAATAAAAAAATTACGCGAAAAAATTATGGTTATTTTGCTTATTTTAAATGGAACACCCTGTATATTATTGCATTTTTGGATTCTCCCGAAAATTCTAAACACTTTTTATATAAGATATTACACCTTTAAACCTAATAGTTTCGAAGCTATGAACAGTTGAAAATCAGTATTTTGGCTAATTTGCATTATTGTAAAACCTATCTAATGAAATAGGTTTCATGAGTATACGAAAGTTGGTACTTCAGCTTGTACCATAGTAAGCACCACTATTAATTAAAGTGGCCAAGAGGCCGATTTTTACTTGTTTTTAGCTTAAAAACATATGAATTTAGGAATAACGAAGTGGCAACATATCTGCAATAACTAAACGAGTAGATATTAAATAACGACGGAACAATATTTATTATAAACCAAATCTATAATAACTTAACGAATATGTATTAAATAACGACGGAACAATATGTATTATAAACAAAATCTATAATAACTAAACAAATAGGTATCAAAGAACAAGGAAACAAAACTTATGAGAAAAAAATCTAGTTTTCAAAAATGCCTCCTTCAGCGGCTAAGCACATTTGCATGCGTTCTATAAAGTTTTCTTGAGTGTTACGTAACATTTCGTTGTTAACGGCTCTAAAGGCCTCTTGTATTCTCTCCTTCATTTCGTTTGGACCTTCACAAGGCGTAGCATTTACAAAATTGTCGACGAATCCCCATAAAAAGTAATCCAAAGGACTGAGGTCCGGAGACCTAGGGGGCCATAGAATCGGTCCTTCGGCTTCATTATTTACGTACCATGGATTCCCCCTATTACCTATCCAATTCGATCCATGACGTTCAGTTAAAAAGTATGTGACATCACGTGTGCCATGCGGTGGGGCCCCATCATGTTGAAACCACATATTGTTTCTAACTTGAATGTTCACATTTTCTAATAAAATCGGCAGTGACTCCCTTAAAAAGTTTAAATATATGTTACCAGTTAAATTACCCTGGAAAAAATATGGTCCAATAACATAATCGTTTACAATGCCACCCCACACGTTCACGGACCATCTTCCTTGTTTCATAATTTCCCCTCTCCAATTAGGATTTTGTTGACTGTAGTACCTTATATTATGTCGGTTCATAGTACGGTCACTCCTAAACGTAGACTCATCTGTGAATAACACATTTCTAAAAAAGTCAGGGTTTTGGTAAGTTTTCTATATAGCCCAAGAACAAAAATCTACTCTTTTTTCTATGTCTCCAGGTAGTAACTTTTGGTGATATGAAATACGATAGGGATGGACTTTGTGATTTTGTAAAATTCTCTTCACAGATGTGTAAGACATACCAAGTGCTTCGCTCCGAGAATTGGTACTTTGAATTGGATTTTCATAAATGGAAAGCAGAACTCTTAGCTGATTTTCCTCATTGAGAACAGGCTTGTTAACAACGACTCTCTTCTTATAATCCACGTTTCCGGTCTCGCGGAATCTAACTCCTAATTTTTTTAATGTTCCTAAACTTGGTTGTCGTCTATCGGGATATCTGTCCAGATACTCTCGTTTGGACGGTCTTAACTGATAACCATTCCTCGCCAATATATTTAACAAATCTATCATTTCGGCTTTGGAATAACGTGTGACGTTTCTGTTCATCTTTAACAACTAACAACTTCACTAAAATAATATTCTTTAAAAAGTAAACTACCGAAAGTTTGACAAATCTTTGATTAACTTGTTGCCCGGCAACCAAACGACAGTATTTGCACAGGTATCTCGATAGACGATAACCAAGTTTAAACACGTTAAAGAAATTAGGAGTTAGATTCTGCAGCGAGCCCGGGAATGCGGATTATAAGAAGAGAGTTGTTAACAAGTCTTTTTTTAATGAGGAAAATCAGCCACGAGTTTTTTTTTGAAACATATATTTTGTTTATAATAAATATTGTTCCGTCGTTATTTAATATCTACTCGTTTAGTTATTGCAGATATGTTGCCACTTCGTTATTCCTAAATTCATATGTTTTTAAGCTAAAAACAAGTAAAAATCGGCCTCTCTGCCACTTTAATTAATAGTGGTGCTTACTATGGTACAAGCTGAAGTACCAACTTTCGTATACTCATGAAACCTATTTCATTAGATAGGTTTTACAATAATGAAAATTAGCCAAAATACTCATTTTCAACTGTTCATAGCTCCGAAACTATTAGGTTTAAAGGTGTAATATCTTTTATAAAAAGTGTTTAGAATTTTCGGGAGAATCCAAAAATGCAATAATATACAGGGTGTTCCATTTAAAATAAGCAAAATAACCATAATTTTTTCGCGAATTTTTTTTATTTGATGTTCAATTGTTTTTATCATAAATTATCCTTATTCCTCTCTAAAATCCCTACAACTTTTGTTTTTACCATTTTTCAATATCTTGTAAAATAAAGAAATTATAAAGGTGTTTACCCTTCGTTGGACAACCCTGTACATGCTGCGCAGGGGATATTGTATATTATCTTAGATTTAAGTTCAGTTTCTGTTTTTACATTTAATTTGAATAGAAATGCCTCCCTACCGTATTTTCTAAATACGTTTCTCTTCAAAATTAAAAACAAAAACTAGAACTGAACTTAAATTTAGCTTAATATACAACATCCCTGCGCGCAGTGTACAAGGTGCTACTTAGAACAAGCAGGTAGATATTTCAAACAAAGGTTTAAAAAACATAGAAGAGACTAAAAAAACTATCTTACAAAAACATACCCAAAGGCACTAGTTGAACACAAAATTAATATAGGACTTAACTTTGATTTTGACAGAGCCACTCTTTTAGATTAAATTATAAAATAGGAATAATTTCTGAAATCATAGAATTACAAAAAAAAACCAAAAAGGGTGTCAATGAAAGAACGGATATTGATAAATTAAATACGGCCTGTTTTAATATAATCCATAAAATAAAATAATATCTCTTTCTATTGGAATATGGACACTCTGTATATCAAAAAGTAAAATAAATAAATATCGTTTGTTACGTAATGTTAAGAAAACTTAATAAGCAGAATAGACTGTTTACATTTTTTTTTGTATATATAAGAAAAGCTATTGATTAGACTTGGGCGTATGAATGCCTTCTTTTAGAAGTCAGATATAAGGCAGATTTTGTAACGAGAGTAATAAAAGAATATCGGCTGAAATAAATGATTTTTCTTTGCCCTAAAACCCAATAGGTTATGGGCCCAGATCGCGCGTTTTAAAAGACAGTACAGTTGTTTGTGAATTTGTGATATACAAAGTGTTTAATAAACTTGTAGTTGTGATAAATTTGTGCATTATGGAATCCGTGCAAACAAAAAGGAATATAGTGCCATTTAATGGACATCGTTATAGCATTTGGAAATTACGAATGCGTTCGCTTTTAGATGAACTTAATGTGCTAAAAGTAGTTGACCAGGATTCGCCTAGACCAATAGTTCCAGACTGGAATCGAGCTGAAAAAGTGGCAAGAAATGAAATTATTCAATATTTGAGTGATTCATTTTTAACTTTTGCACAAGATGGAGATACTGCTAAAGATATTTTTCATAAACTGGATGCAATTTATGAAAGAAAAAGTTTGCCATCACAACTAGCCGTAAGAAAACAGTTATTAGAACTCAAATTAGGGAGTGAAACAAGTTTATTAAATCATTTTACAACATTTGATGATTTAATAATTGAGCTTATAGCTGCTGGAGCTCAGATGGCTGAAACCGATAAAGTGGCGCATTTATTGTTAACATTGCCGTCTAGTTATTCAGGGGTAGTGACCGCGTTAGAAACATTATCGGAAGATAAAATAACTCTAGCGTTTGTGAAAACTAGGCTGTTAGACCAAGAAATAAAAATTAAAAATGAAGCCTCAACGAGTTCAAAAGTTTTAGAAGCCAAAGTTTTTAAGAATGAAAAGTTTCATAAAAGCCATAAATTTGTTAACAGAAATTTTCATAAAAATAAAACAAATTTATTTCAAGGTAAAAGACATATTAAAAAGATCTTGAGATGCCATTATTGTGACAAGAAAAATCATATTAAAAAGGATTGCTATCATTATAAAAAGACTTTGCAAGACAAACACGAAGAACGCCCTAGAACAGTTCAGACAGTGCAAACAACAACTGAAAATTCGAATAGTTTTGCTTTTATGGTGGGCAATTTTAAAAGACAGGAAAGTGCGAATATTTTAACTTTCATATTAGACAGTGGTGCTTCTGATCATATAGTAAATCGGGAGGATGTTTTTACAGAAATTGTTGAACTGATTGTACCTGTGAAAGTGTCGGTTGCAATTAAAAATACTTTTATTTTGGCTAAAAAGGAAGGACAAATCCATGTGGTAGCTGGCACAGGAGAACAAGGTGTATTGGAGGAAGTTTTATATTGCCCTGATGTACCCCACAATTTGTTGAGTGTGAAGCGCATGCAAGATGCCGGGTTGACCATTATTTTTCAAGAAAATGGTGAGGTAAAAATATCAAAACAAGGCAAGACAATTATACAAGGTGAGAAATGTCAAAATTTAATATTAGTGAAATTTAAAATTCAAAATAGTCCTAATAATGGAACAATATATGCACATAATAGTTGTGCTGATCCAAATATGTATAAATTGTGGCATCAAAGATTAGGGCATATTGGTAAACAAAAATTTATTGAGTTTAAAAATAAAGCTATGCCAAAAGATGTTCAATTAGTAAAAAATATTTTTCCAGATAATGAAATTTGTGAGTCTTGTATTAACGGAAAACAATCTAGGTTACATTTTTCAAAATCAAAAGTTAAAAGTTATGTTAAGCGACCTTTGTTTATTATACATTCAGATGTGTGTGGCCCAATTTCACCCACTACTTATAATAATATGAATTATTATGTTATATTTATTGATGACTATACACATTACACGGTTTTATATTTAATTGCACAAAAATCTGAGGTTTTCAAAGTTTTTAAAGATTTTGTTGCTAAAAGCACAGCACATTTTAATCTTAAAATTGTTAATTTTCTGTGTAAAGGATGGCATAAGTTATCATTTAACAGTTTCATATACACCCCAGCAAAATTCTGTTTCAGAACGTATGATAAGAACTATTACAGAAAAAGCACGTTCAATGATTAGTGGAGCGGATTTAAATAAGTCTTTTTGAGGCGAAGCGGTATTAACCGCAACGTATTTAATAAATAGAACCCCGACAAAAGCACTTAAAGTTAATAAAACACCTTATGAAATGTGGCACGGTAAAAAGCCAGGTATAAGTCATTTACGAGTGTTTGGCTCCACAGTTTATATTCATAACAAAACTAGTAAAAATAAATTTGATGATAAGTCATTTAAATGTATATTAGTGGGTTATGAACCAAACGGTTATAAAGTTTGGAATCCCGAAAAAGAACAGTGCATGATTGTTCGTGACGTTATTTTTGACGAGATCAATTTCAAGGTTTCTCGGCCAGTTGGGTCGATGCAAGAAAATATAAACAAACAAATACCTGAAATTGATACTCGGGAAAAGGTTGAACAGATAACTGAGGGTGCGACTTTAAATAATGAAAATATGGGAACTGGGATAAGGAGATTTGTAAATAAAACAGATGAGCCTGTAATTTGTGACTCTAAACAAAAACAGAGTACACAAGAAAGTGTTTCCTTACGCAGAAGTGATAGATTGAAAGCTCTTCAGCCGGTTTCCTATGAAGAAAATAAAAATGACAGTAATATAGACTGTTTATTAGCATTTAATTATTTTATTTGTGAGATCCCTAAATGTTTTTCTGAACTAAATAATAGGGATGATAGGAAACAGTGAGAGGAGGCAATTAAAGATGAGTTAAAATCATTGACAATTAATAAAACGTGATCCTTAGTAAAGAGACCTGAAAATGTAAAGGTTGTTGATTGTAAGTGGGTGTACTCAACAGTATAAAGTTGATTATGATGAAATATTTTCTCCCGTTGCACGAATTGCGACGTTTCGAACACTTTTGGCAATAGCAAATCAATTTAATTTGTGTGTACATCATATGGATGTTAAAACTGCATTTTTGCATGGCAATTTAAAAGAGCAAATATATATGAAAATTCCTGAAGGAATTGTTGCTCAAGAAAATGAGGTTTGTAAATTAAATAAATCCTTGTATGGTCTAAAACAAGCCTCAAGGTGTTGGTATGAATTGTTTGATGAAACAATTAAAGAAATTAATTTTAAAAATTCTGAGGTTGATAAATGTCTTTATATTTTAAATAAAGAAAATATACATGAAAATATTTATGTGGTATTATATGTGGATGATACATGTATAGCTACCGGAAATAAAGAATCAATGTTAAATTTTAAGCGATATTTAAGTAAAAAATTTAAAATGGTAGATTTAGGAGACATTAGTCGTTTTCTTGGTATTAATATTACTAAAACATCTAACAGTATTGTCCTAGATCAAAGTCAGTATTTAAAAACTGTATTAGCTAAATTTAAAATGAGTGATTGTAAGCCTGTTAGTACACCTTTACCTGTTACACTTAACTTTGAAGCTTTAAATTCAGAAATTACATATGATGCTCCTTCTAGACAGTTAATAGGTTGTTTAATGTATGCAATGTTATGCACACGACCAGATTTAAGTATAGCTGTTAATTTATTAAGTCGCTATCAAAATAAAAATAACATTGAACTTTGGAAAAACTTAAAAAGAGTTTTAAGGTATATTCAAGGTACCATTAATGTTAAATTAATATATACCCGTAATGTTTATGATAAATTACTTGTTGGTTACGTTGACTCCGATTGGGGTGGGAGTACAACTGATAGGAAAAGTACTACGGGATATGTGTTTAAGCTATTTAATAAATGTTCAATATGTTGGGCTACAAAGCGCCAAAATTCTGTAGCTGCTTCTTCAGCAGAAGCTAAGTATATGGCGTTATATGAAGGTGTAAAAGAAGCCTTGTGGTTAAAGTCATTGTTAAATAGTTTTATTTTAGAAGTAACAGAACCTATAATTATTTATGAGGACAATACTGGATGTATTAGTATCGCAGAAAATCCTACAGCGCATAAACGTACAAAACATATAGATATTAAATATCATTTTTCTCGTGAGCAAGTTGAAAGAAAAGTAATAATGTTGAAATATATATCCACAGGTGACCAACTGGCAGATGTCTTAACTAAGCCATTACCAGAACCAAAATTTCTGCAATTGCGTGTTAAACTAGGACTTACTGATAATGTTTTAAAATAAAAACGTCTGTTGTTTAAAATTATATTAATTTGTGTTTATTTGTTAATTGAGTTTATGTTAATTTGTAACTGTTTAAGCATTAAGCTAGTATGTATTGTTTATGGTCTGATTGGGTTTTTATCGAGGTTTTCCCCAATCCTTCGCAACAAATGTTGGACCACAGTTATGGCCTCAGGTTTGAAATTTTGCCGATAATTCTTAAATAAATTTATTATGTATTTAATTTAATTTTTGAGTGGGAGTATTGGAATATGGACACTCTGTATATCAAAAAGTAAAATAAATAAATATCGTTTGTTACGTAATGTTAAGAAAACTTAATAAGCAGAATAGACTGTTTACATTTTTTTTTGTATATATAAGAAAAGCTATTGATTAGACTTGGGCGTATGAATGCCTTCTTTTAGAAGTCAGATATAAGGCAGATTTTGTAACGAGAGTAATAAAAGAATATCGGCTGAAATAAATGATTTTTCTTTGCCCTAAAACCCAATACTTTCAACTCTACTTATATATTAAACTATTTGTCGTATTACTACCAAAAACATACAAATGATTCTTGATAATTTTATAAGTATATCTCGCAATCGGTTAGATACAAGACCGAGACGCCGAGGTTTTGTTAACAAAGCGAATGAATCAGTTTTGTTTCGATGTTTGTAGAGTGAACATATTATACACGTTTGCTTTTGCTAGTAACTCTATGGGTTTTATTGATAGAAAAGTATATTAGCCACGAGGATAAGTGATTTATATTTAAGAAAACAGTGCTGTTAGTAAATTTTGTGGAGTTTTGGAAATATATTGAGATAAACGTAAGTAAATTATTTAAAAAGAATGTTACGTAATATAAAATACATTGACCAAATTCAAATTAGCATACAATAGGCTTTTAATTAGATGGGTGAATTACTACTCAATAGGCCAAACGGCTGGATAATATTGTTTAATAAACGAATCTAATGACTCCGTAAGCACGTAGTGGCTTGATTAATAAACGAGTCTGAGGAGTCCGTAAGCACACAGTGGCCCGTTATAGTCATAGCAATCGGCAATAAATGTGTGTCATAATATAAAGCAAATAATGCATGTATATGAAATATAACAAACATAGAAAAAGACTCCAAGTCTCGGTCTCATTAAATTATAATTTTACAATTCACAACAAACATGACACGTGTTTCGCCCTTTCGAGCATCATCAGACCTACAAACAACAGAGAGAACCTTAGTAAATAATCACACTCACAAATCCTAAAACAATAACTTACAAATAGAATAAAACACACTAAAGCACAACAAAACAAACAACTACTTATACATATTTGATGGACATTAAAATGAGGTTAAGTCTCACGTGAATAAACAAAATAAAATATTAAAAAAAAAAAAAAAAAGTATTAAAAAAGATTCATGTCTCTAGACGGGATCGAACCCAGACCACCCGAGTGAGACACCGAAGCAACCACCCACAGGCCACTGGACTAGTCGAAGAAAAGAACCAAAAACTCTCACTCTATGAATTAGTGAATGAAATGAAGGTTACCTACAATTATTATTACATTAAATTGTTAAATATTAGGGTTGGTTCAAAATTAAAAACATCGTTAACGCAAGTAAGAATGGGACTTTTTATAGCTTTGGTTATTTCCATTTTTTCTAGAAGGTCAAGCTTTTTCCCCTTCGGACATTCATGTAAAACATCAACGTCAGAAATGGAAAATTCATGACCTGACTCCAACAAATGATTGGCAAAGGCCGAAACAGTCTCAGTTACATCCGTATTTCTGAATTTGTTGACAAGGCTTATATTAAATACTGATATTAAAGAAACTCTAGCTATAGAGGCCGAATGTATTATTCAAACGACCGACATTTCTAACAAAAATATATTACGGGCTAAAATAATAAATTTTCTGAACTCTAATTTTACGAGTGACACGGGCTGTAACTACAACAGAGCTCACCTAAAATCTCTGGCACATAAAATCAAATCCAACGATCTGATTTGCACCAAGGCCGATAAAGGCTCTTGTTTAGTAGTTATGGAAAGAACTGATTATGTTGACAAGGTTATTGGTTTCTTG
This sequence comes from Kuschelorhynchus macadamiae, assembly GCA_030620095.1. Taxonomy (NCBI): domain Eukaryota; kingdom Metazoa; phylum Arthropoda; class Insecta; order Coleoptera; family Curculionidae; genus Kuschelorhynchus; species Kuschelorhynchus macadamiae. Next base: position 2,372,515 of record JAUTXW010002753.1, on the reverse strand, counting down.
AACTCTGGTGATTTTGAAAGAATAAACAGAGACCCAACAAACTCATTTTTTACGAGGTTAAAAAGTAGTCTGGACACATTTATAACAACCTTAGAATATTTTAACATGACAAAAGATAAATTATATCCTATGAACCCTAAAACACCCTTACTTTATGGCTTGCCAAAGATTCATAAAGATGGCACGCCCATGAGGCCAGTGGTTTCATTTATTGATTCCCCATGCTACAAACTTTCAGCTTGGCTAAATAGAGTTCTTAGGGACGTAACGGGTTTTCATAGCACGTATTCTACCAGGAATTCCATCGACTTTGCCAATCACCTGTAAAACGTTGATATTCCGCACAATGCATTATTAGTTTCATTGGATGTTAAGAATTTGTTTCCTAGTGTGCCTCCCGCAGACTGTATTCAGTTGGTAAGGGATTTATTGGCGAGATCTTCTTTGCCACAGTTACTCGTTGATGGCCTCACTTCTCTTCTTACCTTAGTTTTAGACCAAAATTTTTTCAAATTTAATGGACAGTTATATAGGCAAAGGTCTGGGTTGGCTATGGGTTCTTGTTTGTCGCCATTTCTGAGTGAGGTTTTCATGAACAATTTGGAAAACAGGATAATGAATAGTTATTTTGCCTCCTTTCTAACAGCATATAAAAGATACGTGGATGATATTTGCATTGTGTGGAATGGCAACAGAAATCAGTTGGAAGAGTTTTTACAATTCGTTAACTCCTTGCATCCTAAAATTGAGTTTACATTGGAAATGGAAGATGAAGGAAAGCTACCCTTTCTTGACCTTTTACTATCTCGGAAACACAGTAGGATAGAGTTTGAGGTTTACCGGAAAACATCGTCCACGGATAATGTTATTCAGTATGCTTCAAACTCTCCTTACACACATAAATTTGCCGCGTTCAACTCCTTTTTCTATCGGTTGTGTAATTTACCATTGTCAAGGGAAGCGTTTACTAAGGAGCGTGATATTATAATGCAGATTGCTATGAATAACGGTTTTCCTTTGGAGTCCATCACCAAATTATATTACAAATTTATAAACAAGTACAAAATGTCCTATACTGTCATAAATTCAAAACTTTTTTTCGGAAGTATTTCTCTCCAATTGGCAAAATTTTTTAAAAATATTAAAAATGTCAATATTTCATTCAAAACAGTAAATACTCTCAAGAGACATTTAGTAAGGACAAAGGACACAACCGATAAATTGTCCAGTTCTGGGGTTTATGCACTAAATTGTAGTGAATGTTCCACGACCTATGTGGGACAAACAGGTCGAAAAATTTCCACAAGGGTGAGAGAACATTTAAGCCTTGTCAACAAATTCAGAAATACGGATGTAACTGAGACTGTTTCGGCCTTTGCCAATCATTTGTTGGAGTCAGGTCATGAATTTTCCATTTCTGACGTTGATGTTTTACATGAATGTCCGAAGGGGAAAAAGCTTGACTTTCTAGAAAAAATGGAAATAACCAAAGCTATAAAAAGTCCCATTCTTACTTGCGTTAACGATGTTTTTAATTTTGAACCAACCCTAATATTTAACAATTTAATGTAATAATAATTGTAGGCAACCTTCATTTCATTCACTAATTCATAGAGTGAGAGGTTTTGGTTCTTTTCTTCGACTAGTCCAGTGGCCTGTGGGTGGTTGCTTCGGTGTCTCACTCGGGTGGTCTGGGTTCGATCCCGTCTAGAGACATGAATCTTTTTTAATATTTTATATTTTATTTTGTTTATTCACGCGAGACTTAACCTCATTTTAATGTCCATCAAATATGTATAAGTAGTTCTTTGTTTTGTTGTGCTTTAGTGTGTTTTATTCTATTTGTAAGTTATTGTTTTAGGATTTGTGAGTGTGATTATTTACTAAGGTTCTCTCTGTTGTTTGTAGGTCTGATGATGCTCGAAAGGGCGAAACACGTGTCATGTTTGTTGTGAATTGTAAAATTATAATTTAATGAGACCGAGACTTGGAGTCTTTTTCTATGTTTGTTATTAAAACTAGGTCTCTTTGAGCAATATGGACAATTTCTTCGATTTTTATATGAAATATAATAAACATAATGTATGTATATGAAAGATATCCGCAGATAAACCTTTCATATCGGATGTAAGTATATATGTATACGTATGTATATATGCGTGTATAGCTTAACAAAAACATTTTAAATTGTAGAGAATTTCACCTTCAAGGTGACTCGTTTAAAGTAGAAGTAGATGGGAACGGTGAAAGAGTGCAAATATACCTAGCGGCTTCGGGCATCACGGATGCAGTAAAAAAGAGAGCTGTTCACCGGCATTCTGGCGTTATAGCTTTACAAGAAATATTCTACAGCTTACCTGTGGCAGATGTAGATACAACTTTGGAAGAAAATCAAGGTGCGGATGCCCATCAAATTGCTGTAAAAAAGCTGGATGAATATATTCTACCGAAACAAAGTAAGTTGTCTGAAAGGTCTACTTTCCGGCTAATGAAACAAGCTGACGATAGAAATTCGATAAGTTTTTAGTAGGATTAAGGCATCAGGTAGCAAAATGTCAGTTCAATAATTTGGAGGAACATCTTATTGACCAGATTACTGAAAAATGTAAATCTAGAGATTTAAGAAGAAAAATACGGTCATTAGGGGATAATATGAGATTGGATGATACAATAGTGGAGGCGAACACTTTGGAATCTGTAAATCGTCAAATGGAACAATCTGTAGATAATAATAAAAATATACTTAGTTATAGTGGCATATAAACTGTATGTGAAACCATTAAATCAATCTAACCGATTTGAACAAAATAAGGGATGTTCTCGATGTGGTAATTTAAGGCACGATTTGTAAGATCCAAAGTGTCCTGTTCGAGGAGATATGAAATGTATGAAAAGCACGTTTGTTCGGCATTATAGAAAACACTGTAAATCTAAAAAGGAAAAGTCGATTTTTTCGGGAAAATAATCCAAATAAAGGAGTGGACTATATTTTTATTTAGATGATGTCACCACAGTTTCGTGTGAGGTGGGTAGGGTTGCCAACCCTCCCGATTTAGGCGGGAGACTCCCGATTTTTCGTCATGCCTCCCGCCGTAAAACTATACTCCCGCTCTTAAACAAAACTCCCGCCCACTCCCGCAAACTCCCGCTTTCCAACAATTTTGGCATTTAGCAGAAGGCAGAAGCAGATTCAGCTAGATGTACTAAAAGTACCTCTTCTTTTTCTTGCATTCTCTTCTTTTTTTCCGGTTGCATTTGGATTTTTAATATTTAAGACTGGGATTTAAAAAAGCGCCTGAAGCTTGAAATGTACGCTGACAGGATTGACAAATGACATATCAAATATTAGATTGTTTAGATTTGGGATTCCCAGAAAGCAATCGTTATTATTATTATCCCCGAGTGATGTGTTCCAGGTATTTGTGAGCGTCTGTGTTTAATTTTTTTTTGCGAATAGTTTTGTGGTGAAAGGTGAAAATGTTTTCATCAGATAGTAGTACATCTGATGATATTGATTGGGTCGGCCAGTGCCAGAATGAGATTGATTGTGATGATGATGAAATTTCCCATAAAGCCATGATAGAGCCGAGCACTTCGACATCCCATCAAGAATTAGATTCCCCGCGGCCGCGCGTCAATGTTAAGAAGAGAAAATGGGAAGTTAAATTTAATAAAGAGTGGTGTAAAAAATATCCCAATATAATACAAGGGTCATCACTATCTCAGGCTAGATGCATACCTTGTGGTTCGCAATTTAGTATTAATCATGGTGGAGAGAATGATATCTCGAAACATATGAAAACTGACAAACATAAAAAAAACATTTTAGCAACTTCAAAAGTTCAGAAAATCGATCATGTTTTTAAAAATGATTCTGTTAATGAACTGGCAACGATACATGCAGAATGTAGCTTCATTTTTCACAGTGTGAAGCACTCGCATAGCTACGCATCCACAGACTGCGGTGGAAAATTGTTTAAAACTATATTTTGTGACTCAAAAATAGCACAAAAATATGGTTGCGGTAGAACAAAAGCCACGCAAATTATTACAAGAGTCCTTGGGCCAGAGTCAAAAAATAGAATTTTGAAAGATCTAGTGAATAACAAGTCATTTTCGATTGCGACAGATGCCTCGAATAAAGGAAATGTCAAGTTATTTCCTCTTATCGTGAGATATTTCAATAAAGAGTCGGGGGTTCACACAAAATTGCTAAGCTTTTATTCAAGTGATTCAGAAAAATCAACAGATATTGCTCAGAGTTTGATCAACCATTTAGACGAAGCTGGCTTAAATATTGCGAATGTGATTGCATATTGTGCAGATAACGCATCTGTTAATTTCGGAAAAAAACAGAGTGTGTTCACTGAGCTACGCAAGAGAAATGAAAGACTGATTCCTGTCGGTTGTGTTTGCCATATAATCCATAATGCAGGAAAGTTTGGACAAGTCGCATTAAAATATGACGTGGAGTCTCTCGTTATCAAATGTTTCAACGAATTCAGTAGCAGCACAAAGAAAGTTACTGAGCTCAAAGAATTTTTCATTTTTTGTGACGAAGAATGGTCGCAGCTTTTAAGAAGTGTACCAACAAGATGGCTTTCATTAATTCCTGCAACTGAACGATTTTTGAATCATTTTGCTCCAGTTAAGTCATATTTCCTTTCCCAGGAATCCCCACCTGGAATGCTGAAGAAATTTTTGGAAGACGAATTAGCTGAAGCATATTTAGGTAACCATTTTCAAATCGTTGGGTTCATTTTTGCTTTATCTTATCTTCTTCTGATGTTTCAGGACTCATACTACACGTCGGACATTTGATGAATGGAATAATTGGGAAATTGGAATCGAGCGAGACGCTGGCGATTGAATTATTTACGATAATGAACAGTTTAAAACTCTCATTAATTAAAAATAGAGAAGAACAATTCTATGGGTCTATTGCAAATTCTTTTTTGCGAAAATGTGAAGACCTCGTGAAAGTAGAATTGCTCAAGCGTGAAGCGGATGCATTCCTAGAAAGAATCATCAATTATTTGGAAAAATGGTAAGAAATCCTTCAAAATATGCTTTGCAAAACATTCAGTTCTATCTACTATTCAAATAATTATTGTTGTGCTGAATCATAAATATTGTAGTCACTGTGGAATATTTTTAATGTATTATCGAGGTATCTAAGACATAATTATTTTTTTGGGTTTTAGGTACAACTACAATGAAGACAACAAATTCAAGTGCCTGAGCGCTATGATCCTAAAGAACAAACCAAAACTAGAAGATTTTTTCAAAATTTGTTCAGATTTCCATATTGAAGTTGATGAGGACGCGCTTTTTGAAGAATATGTTGAACTCTCGGAGTTTTATAAGAACTTACCAGCAAATGTTTCTGATATTTCTATTGATAAGCAGTGGGTTTGCTTTTTTCAAAATCATGTTGCAGCTAATTTTGAAAAAATCGCATCAGTTGCCTTTGCCGTGCCTCATTCAAATGCTATGAGTGAGAGAATTTTCAGTTTGATGACACATGCATGGAGAAAGGATAGAAACAATCTAAGTGTCAAAACTTTAGAAGCTGAGCTAATGGTGAAACATAATTTTACCGAGTCGTGTACAGAATTTGCGAAATATCTCAAAACAGCAGATGGTAAGCAAATACTGGAAACATGCAAAGGCAGCTGGAAAATGTGAACAAAAAAAAATGTCTTGAAATTGTGTTTGCATACTTATTAGGTTTTATACATAATAAATACCGATGCTATAGACTGCATAATATTGTTTTTTTATTCTTGTATGTACAGGGTTATTGATTATAAATGTCCCTCCCCCTTTAACTTTTTTGTTTGGCATTTTAGGAAAAAAATTTAAATATAAAAGTTGCTTGGAATAAGTTAAATTTTTAAAATATTATATTTCTAAATATACAGGGTGTGTCACAAATGTGCAGCAACTGCCAACTTTGTTATTTTCAATACAATACCATATTTTTTATTTCATTTTTGGATTCTACGTAAAATTCTAAGCATATTTGATATGGCATATCCTATACCTAACTTGAACTGTTTCCAAACTACAAACAATTGAAAATTGGCACTTTTTGCACTTTGACTCATTATAAGTAGTGGCAAAACGGTTAAAGATAGAAAATAAATTTTACATTCCTATCTTAACTTTTTAAAAGCTATCTAATAACATAGATATACAGTGGGTACCATTGGTACCAAATTTGGTACCTTCGTTGGTACCATCAATTACGACCATCACATAGCTCTTAAAAATTTAAGATGGGAAAGTGAAATTTATTTTCCTTTATCTTTAACCGTTTTGCCACTATAATGAGTCAAAGTGCAAAAAGTGCCAATTTTCAATTGTTTATAGTTTGGAGACAGTTGAAGTTAGGTATAGGGTATGCTACATCAAATATGCTTAGAATTTTATGTAGAATTAAAAAATGAAATAAAAAATATGGTATCGTATTGAAAATAACAAAGTTGGCAGTTGCTGCACATTTGTGACACACCCTGTATATTTAGAAATATAATATTTTAAAAATTTAACTTATTCCAAGCAACTTTTATATTTAATTTTTTTTCCTAAAATGCCAAACAAAAAAGTTAAAGGGGGGGACATTTATAATCAATAACCCTGTACCTACTTTTAAATAAATAAATAAATAAATGAATAAATAAATAAATATATAAATAAATGAATGAATAAATAATTAATAAAAATTTATTGATAGTTTGTTATAGGCTGTTTTCCTTGGCTGTTTCGTAAAAATTTTTTTGTAGCACTCAAAAATTTTGCCTCAGGTAAGTGAACAGCTTTGTTTTCAAACCTCCCGCTTTTCCATTTCGAAAACTTGGCAACCCTAGAGGTGGGCAGTGTGATAATCTCAATAATTATTGATTCTGGTAGTAAGAACAACATTATTGACGACCAAACCTGGAAAAAATTAAAACAAAATTAGAATAAAAAATCAAATAAAAAACCCAACAAAGTTTTTGTTTCATATGATAATAATACGTCTTTGATTATTCTGGGGTGTTTTGAGGCCGAAATAAAAGTTAACAACAAAAAAGGGATACTGTCTTCTAGGTAAAATGGTACGAAATGTCTCCTAGGCAAAGATACTGCGACTTCACTAGGTATCCTAAAAATACAAATTAATCTGAATTGTGTGAGCTTGCCATATAACCATATCATAGGGCACCCAAAGGAAAAGGTTGAAGCGGCTCTTCAACATCTTTTTGAAAGTAACATAATAGAACAAGTAAATGACCCGTCTAAATGGATTTCCCCCATTGTACCCATACTTAAAGGAAAGAAGATGTCTGCATTTGCATTGATGAGGCGAGCAAATCAGGCTATTCCTCGCGAAATCCATTCACTACCAACTATGGAGGTGTTGGTACCCCAGTTAAAAAAGCAACTCGATTTTCACGTTTAGATATCAAAAATGCTTTTCATCAAGTAGAAATTTCGGAAGAATCCCGATTTAAACAACGTTTATTTCCAAAATGGGACTTTTTAGATATAAAAGGTTCATGTTTGCATTACATATGCATCTAAAATTTTTGAAAAAATTATTGAAAAAAATTCTGCTCAACCGTCCGAGTACTATAAACTTCATCAATCACATAATAGTATTCGGTGAAAATGAAGAACAACTTAACAAAAGACGTTAGATACTTTAAAAGAATATAATTTATTACTTAATGAAAAAAAGTATAAATTTTAATACAATGTCAATTCCATTAATTTTCTTGGCCACAATCTCTCTCAAGATGGCATAAAACCTTTGGATATCCCTATTCAAGGAATACCCAAGTGATTGCAGATGCTAGTCCGGTGGGCCTGGGCGCTGTCCTAACGCAATTTGATAGCAACGGATCACATATTATAGCCTACGGCAATAAAAGTTTAACAGATTGTGAAATACGTTATTGTCAAGCAGAAAAGGAGGCACTGGCCTTGGTTTGGGTTGTTGGACACTTTAAAATGTACCTCTTTGGCAAAGAAGTGTTTGAATTAGTAATTGATCACAAACCTCTGGAAGCAATATTTGCCCCAAGTCCAAACCGTATGCTGGTATTAAAAGGTGGGTTTTACGCACATCTGCAATCATTTAATTTTAAAATAATTTATCGTCCGGGAAAAATGAATTTTGCTGATCCGTTATCACGTCTCTGTACTTCTAAAAATTATGATCAACCGTTTAACAAAGAGTTTTAATTTGTAGAGTATTCAAAACCTATAGCTATCCCACTTAACAACTTGAAAAATATTCGAAAATAGATGAAGACATTCAGATAGTGGAAAAAGCATTAAATGAAAATAAGTGGCTGGAGGGGACAGAAAGGTATACAATTTTTCAAAATGAATTATGTTTTTACTTTAATATTTATTAAGATCGCCCCTTAAATATAGACATTCCCAAAAAACCAAAGAACGAAAGTTTTGCAGTTAGCTCACGAAGGCCATTCAGGTATTCCGGCAATGAAAAAGCTATTTCGTAGAAAAGTTTGGTGACCAAAAGTAGACAGTGATGCCGAAAAAATGTTTTAGCTTGCAGAGGCTGTACTTAATTCTGCCCCAATTCACCAGATCCTATGAAATGACGGCAGTTATATATAAGTCCGTGGATTGACATTGTCATAGATTATATAGGGCCCTTTCCAAGTAACAATTGTTTCTGTGGATTATTATGGTCGCCACAAGGAAATTAAACTTATGAAAACTATTAACTCAGCTACCACAATTAATTTTCAAGGAAACTTTTTCAAGTTTTGGACTCGATGCCCGAATCAGTAACAGTGGATGACGGAAGACAGTTTTGTAGTCAAAACAATATTATTTTTCATTTTGTACCTTACTGGCCACAACAAAAAGGTTAAGGTTAAGCATCAAAATCGCGATATTCTTAAAATACTAAAAATTCAATTAGCAAGAGAGACTGAAAGAGTGATTTATTAGACTATTTGATGATGTACAATAATAGTACTCCTCACTCAACTACTGGTAAGACGCATTCGAATTATTTTTTAAAAGACGGTTTCCAGACAAATTACCAAGCCTACCTGGAACACGTTCGTTAGAGGTAGTAGAAGAGATAGGTATGATGATAGAAAAATAAAATTAAGTTTCTTTCTTCATTCATTTCCAGTTTTAGTCGTCGGATTTTTACTATTCTCATTTGTGTTACATAATATGTGTATATATTTAGTAAGTTTAAAATTGTCATCATTGTAGCTACTTGTTCTTATTAATTGCAATAATAATTTTAGTGTTAAATCTGTTAGATTTAAAAGTAGGTATTTCTTCTGCTGTGAATTATGGTTATCATTTAGGAAACACAATTATATAATTGTTAGAATTTAGTTCATTACAATAAATTTATAAATTTTCCAAAAAGAAGTAGAGATGTAGTATATCGATAAATATGTTACGCAATTGGTTAGATAAAAGACGGAGACGCAGACGCTGAGGTTTTGTTAACAAATCGGATAAATAAGTTTTGTTTCAATGTTTATAGAGCGAACATATGAGGGGTCTAGATGCAAAACGCGACATGTCCAATTTTTTTCAAAAATGACATATTTATGCTGCAAAATTCTCCGTGAAAAACTCTATCTGCGAATATTTGTTCTCAAGTGCAAAATGCGACGTTAGCCTACTTAAATTATATTACAAAATCATAGTGAGATGCAAAATGCGACGTCCGATACTTTTTTGAGATTCGAAACACGACATGTCCATTTAAACCAATGATAAAGCTTATACGCAACCACGTGATAGCGGCCATGCGTTTTGTAAGTATTGTCAATGTCATTGCGTTTTAGTGTGTAAACATTAAAACTACCTAATGTTAGTTTAGTGAGTGAATATCCTGTTATTATTAAAGAAAAGAAAAATAATTAAAAATAGTTATTAATATGGACGAAGAATCTAAAAATATTACACCGGATACGGAGAATCGAGCAAGGAAAAGAGCAAGGAATACTGAACAATGGGGAAGAGAAAAAGCTAAGAATGCTAGGTATGTTATTTTAATTTGAACGGGCTGTATTAACTTTTTTGTTTATGTTTGGGATTCGAAAAATTGTAGGTTGTTAATGGTCGGTTTTTATTATAACAAAATGCATTTGTTTCATTTCTTTATTGATTGATAATTAAATATCGTCACCAAAATAATTGTAAGCCCAAAAAAATCATGGAATTTAAAAGTTTGTAAGTTGTTAATGGTCGGTTTTTATTATAACAAAATGCATTTGTTTCAGGTACTCACCTAAAGGTTTACCAGTATTTCCTGTATGTGGTCATAGAGGTGATAAGACACCTTATAATTGTTGGTGTCTTACAATGAACGACATAAAAGAGTTCCACAAATTGTTTTATTTAAGCAAGAAGAAAAACGATCAAGACAAATTTATTTTATACTATTGCAAAGCCTTGATTACAAAACGAAAAAGAATTCGAAATGAAGTAGCCACAAAACCAAAAAGTATTACTGTTGAATATCACGTTAAAAAAGTTGATGGAACCGAAATTAAAGTATGCAGAGATTCGTTCTTAGGGATCTTGAATGTGAAAAAAGACAGAATCTTGCGCTTACTCAAGAAGTTTAAGGAATCAGGACAATTTCCGCATGAAACCAGGGGTGGGGATCGGATAAAAGATAAGAATACTGAGAAGAAAAATACAATCAAGGCTTTTATAGTCCCTAAAATAAAAAAACTTTTTCAAATGTACATTGATCAGGCTCCTCAAAACTTGAAAGTTAAAGAATGTTTTTTTAGAAACTACTTCAATAAGCATTACAATGTTGGCTTTGGAACTCCTCAAACTGACGTATGTTCTATGTGTTTGCAATATAAAGAGAAAATCAAAAAGAGCAGGGATCCAACAACAATTCAATCTTTAGTTACAAACTACAAGGTTCACAAACTACAGGCGAAGAGCTTTTATAACTTTTTAAAAGAAAATGACCCTTCAATAGTAATCTTTTCCTTCGACTGTCAAAAGAACCTGCAAATTCCCAAGTTACCAGATCAGCAAGCTTATTTTTCGATGCAAGTGAATTTTTACAACTTTGGAGTTGTTATTGGTAACTCAAAGGCTTCACTGTCTGCAGAAAACGTTCGATGCTATCTATGGACAGAACTTGAACGGCCAAAAGGATCAAACGAAATAGCATCCGCAATTTTCTATACTTTAAATAATTATGAATTTAATCTGCAGCAAAAAACTGTTCGTCTGGTCTGTGATGGATGTGGCGGACAAAACAAGAATTCGATATTTATTGGCATGCTGTGCTTTTGGTTCGCCACATTAGCACCTAAACATATCCAACAAGTCGAGGTCATTTTCCCTATAGTGGGCCATTCCTTTATTCCTCCAGACAGAGTAATATAGAAAAAGAAATCAGAGGCATTTCAGAAATAACAAGCCCAGAGGTGTATGAAAACATAATCGAAAAAAGAGCAAAAGTTTTAAAACTGGGATATGACTACAAAGTTTTAGATTGGAAATCAGAAACACAGAAAATTTTGAAACCAACAGCCCAGTGGCATTTTAAATTTAAGCCCTCAAAAAGATTTATTATGACCAAAAATAAATCTGGAATGGTTTTAATGAGAGGCGAACCTGTGTATAGATCTAACGTAGGGGAGGCAAAAGGCATTTATAAGAAGGGGAAAAAAATTGAAGCAATGAAACCAAAGGAGATATCTATTGGTGTGAAAATTAAAGAAGATAAAATAAAAAGCATATCCAATTTATTGAAAACTCATTATGGGGCAGAATGGGTTAGTGATGAGAATCTAAGGTACTTGCAAGAAGTTTTGAAGAAGGATTATGCCAATGCAGAAGAAGTAGATGAAGCAGTGGATAACGATAATGATGACGAAGTTACTGTTTAATATTTTTTTGTATGATTCTTAATAAAAATTCTTTATTCTATGTAAGGTGTTTAAAATTTTTTCGCCTATTAAAATTATTAAATTAGGTAGGTACTTGAAAAATAATTAAAAAATTATATTAAAATTAAATTCAAAACACGACATGTCCATCAGTCAATTGCAAAACGCGACAACTGCAAACTTTATTTTTCAATATTTTTGAAAATCACATTCCAAAATTATTGAAAAATGTGTAGAATAATTTGTATATGTTGTATAAATTTGCCACGCCATTTAAATTTTACAAAATATGTCAAGTTTGGCGGTGTAAGTTTTTCCCGCTTTTCTCAAAACGGTATCACTTGGACATGTCGCGTTTTGCATCTAGACCCCTCATATTATACACGTAAGTAAATCCATGTGTTTTACTGATAAAAAAATAAGAATATTACAGATGCTATTTCGTATTAATAACTTGTGTTGTGACTCTCCTATAGGTTGATTGCATTTTGATAAAAGTGACCTTTTTTTATCAGTTACGTTTTGTAACAATTTCTGTAAAAATGTGTTTCTTTTCTGACATTTTAGTGTCCTGAGGATGCAACAATAAAATTGCAAAAGGTTAACAATTTACCACAATAATTTATTTTTTTTACTGGTTTCTAATCCCAAATAGTACACCACTTTAACATAACAACAAGAGGATCGTTAACGAACACCATTTAGCAATTTTTTCTGTTCAGAGAATCAGTAGTCAGAAACTACTTTTTTGAATTGGTTAAGCACATAAATCAACTGAAAGAAATGAATGAAATGGTGAAACGAATGCACATGGCAGACAAAAATAGCTGCCTTAGAAATGTTTAAAGATCTATATAAAAAACTACTTTAGTCTCCAAACTCCAAACTTTGCACAAAAATCAAGTCTGGTGCAAGGAAGGATGATCTAGTAAACTTTTTTTACGAATCTAATATAGACGAACAACAATGGATGCTATTTTTATTTAGAAAGAACAGCTTAAAAACACTGCTATTTAATTAACTAGATGTGGTATAGGAATAAACTGGTAAAATATAGGTACGAACTCAACAGTTCGGAACAAAGTAGCGGCCATTAAATTTTTAAAAACCGGTGTAAAAATCTTATTTGATTGATTTAAAATTCTGTCCGCAAATCAAGTGCGTCCAGTACGGAACAAAATGAAGGCGTATTAAAATGTTCTATATAAAAAATAATTCCGTGTTAATTGACTTTACCCGGAACTTCCCTATATATGGGACCTTCCTTTTATCAAGGAAGTGAAGCGTGAGCCAGTTTAGTTCAGCACGTAGTTACTTAGAAATATGAACAGTAGATATTCAAATAATAATTCCTTTCATTCTCTTAATAAATGGAAGGCTTCATTACGAGGGAGCTTTCAAGTTAAAGTGCAATACATTACCCAATTCCCCGGAATGTCCCTTCTAATAATAAATAATTTTATTATGCGATGAAAATAACATAATTTGTTTATGTATTGTCAATATTACTAAATAGCTATGTGCTGAACTTAACTGGTCGTTTCTTCATTTTCCTTAATTACAGGAAAGATTCATAAAGAGGAAAGTATTGTTAAAGCTAATTTACCGATTTTTTGCAGTTTGTAAAGTAATTACCACCTGGAGAGAACCACAGAACAGATCTCTTATTATTAGGATGAAAATACGAATAGGATAGAAAGGCAGGACGTTTAAAAAGTAAAAAGTATTTACTTAAAAAAAACAAAAGCAAAAGGTTTAAAAAGAGAACGTCTAAAAAGATAATAGTTATATAAAAATCATTCAAAAATAAAAATGTATATAGTTGGCGCATTACCTTTCTGGAATGACGTCATTTTTGTTTATTTTTGTTTGATTTATGTTAACTGACAGTAACAAAAACATTTTGAAAAAATTCATTGTCGTTTCTTTACAACAGTCAATGCCGGTTTTGGTTATGTGTCTTTCAGAATATATTCGTCAAAATTGACATTGATTTGTTGTGATTCTTTTTAAACTTTTGCAAGATGCCGCGAAGATATAATCAGCAATCACAGCTAATAGTTTTGAATATCTTGGCTTTTTTTCAATTGGAAAAAGAGCAAGCTAAAAATGGAATCCTTCCGCAAACTGATAATATAATTGAACGAGCTTCAAATGCAACAAAACTTAGCCATACAACAATCATAAATATTAAGAAAAGAGGAATAACGAGCGATGAATCCTTTACCTCCAGAATGTCTCAAAAGCAAAAAGAGGTAAAAACAAAAATTACAGATTACTTAAAGAACAAAATAAGAGATACGATCTACTGCATGTATGCGAAAAATGAATATGTTACAATGCAGACTTTGCTTAAAAAACTAAAAGAGATAAATGAATATTTTAATTTTTCCATCACCTCGCTAAGAAAATACGTAAAAAGTATTGGTTTTAAGTGGAAGAAATCAAATAATAGAAAATACCTGATGGATTTGCCCCACATCGTCCACAAGAGAATCAATTTCTTGAGGGAATATGTCAAAAATCAAAATCTAGGACAAGATGCTTATACCACCGTATTTATTGATGAGACTTGGATTTTTAGTAAAGGTTCGTTTAGAAACAGCTGGCAGGATAACATTATGTCTACAAGTTCTAAAAAAGCTAGTGAAGGTCATCGATATATTGTAGTTCACGCTGGATCAAAGGAAGGATTTATTAAGGGGGCCAGTTTAATATTTAAAAGTGGACTAAAAAGCGGAGATTATCATGACAATATGAACAAGCAAAATTTTGAAAATTGGTTTAAAAATCAGCTGGTACCAAATCTTCCTCCAAAAAGTTTGATAGTGATGGACAACGCAAGCTATCATTCCGGCCTTTTAGAGGATATTCCAAGAAAATCATGGACAAAGCAGAGATTGATTGGATGGTTAAAAGAAAAGAACATTGACTTCCCAGAGAGGGCCATGAAGGATGAAATATGGAGCATTGTAGAAAAAAATTGTAACATTGAAAAAACATTCTACCTTGACGAATATGTGAAACCTTTGGGCCACAAAATACTAAGACTTCCTCCATACCATTGTCAATTTAATGCTATTGAAATGGTATGGTCTGAGTGTAAGAGGAAATACGACCAATACATTGCTAGTCTGAAGGGGACACCATCGGAAGTTTTGGCCATGTGGGAAAAAGCGATAAATGAAGTATCTTCAGAGCATTGGAAAAATTATGTCAGCCACACAGAAAGGGTAATCCAAGAAGCTTGGAAGACAATACAGATATGTGATGCTTCAGACATTGCGCCACTTGTAATTAGTACCGACGAAGACAGCAGTGACGATGAAGAATTTAGTTCTGATTCTGAAGACAGTGAAGGGGAGTAGTTTTTATTTTTAAAGTTAGTTAGTTATACATTAATTTCTCTCTTTTAGTTGTTAAAGCAAAGTCTGCATTGTAACATATTCATTTTTAGCATACACGCAATAGATCATATCTCTTATTTTGTTGTTTAAGTAATCTGTGATTTTTGTTTTTACCTCTTTTTGTTTTTGAAACATTCTGGAGGTAAAGGATTCATCGTTCGTTATTCCCCTTTTCTTAATATTTTTTCAGTATTGTCTGTAATTGAGAATTAAAATAATTTTGATGAAAATGGGTAACTGGCGTCAATTTATTACATTGCAAACAAAGAATAAGACTAAGATGAAAGAATTTATATTAGTAAAGTCTTATTTGCAAAATAATTTTAGTTTTTGAAGTTATAATAGTTATTTTTGTATTAAGTGTGCAAAATGAGGGTTTTTTTTATGGCAATGAGAGTGTTAATTTTTTGCCAGCCATTTTCGACAAGTTGCAGCGCTTTCTGTACAGAAAATGCCAATTTTAAATTCGCTTTAGCCAGTGCTGAATGCACCCCTCCTATCTACATCACTGCATACGTTTAGGTTAGGAATCATCGCTGAAATATAAATAATATAAGAAATACGTTATTTGAAACCAGCGTGACGTCATTCCAGAAAGGTAATGCGCCAACTATAGAACATAACATTTGCATTTTACTGGATTTGTAGTACAGGGCCGTTTTTAGGGGTGTGCACGGTGTGCCGGCACAAAGGCGGCTAAATTGTTGGGGCGGCCGCAGGCCGCCCGCCAAAAACACAAAATTAGCCATTTGATTACAAAAATATACCTATAAATTAAATTACATTTTGTTAGGCTTTTAAGATAAAACATTCATAAGAAATTTATTACCGGTCATTTCTTTTTTTGCTGTGCATGAGTTGCCGAAATTACAATAGAACTATTTATAGCAGCGTTCCTTGGAAAAGCAATAAAAATGATAGATAAGGGCGGCCGCCTTTCAATGCAAAAATGTTTGTTTATACTTCATAATTGGTATGTGTACAGTATATAGTTTTATATAGCTCTATATACTGTAGAATGGGGCAGTTTTTAAATGTTTTGTTTTTCTTTTTAGTATTCGATTAACTAGCGAGAGTTTAACAGTGATATAAAGTGTTTGTTGTTTAGTTATTTTTTTCTACATTTTGCAAAAGTGAAATTTCAAAAGAAACAAATTTTCGTAATTTAAAAAGGTAAGTTCTTCGGATAGATATTACTTTACTTAATATTACCATCCAAATCCGCATCTTACGTTTTGGATTTAATATTAAACATGTGAAAAAAAATTTTTTTTAGCTTGAGATCAAAAAGTGGTTTATTGTTAATTTTATGTCTAGATTAATTTTCTATATTTCAAGTTTTAAAAAATGTATAAAGTAGTTTTACTAATTTACTTATCTAATAAAAATATAATAATTATATTTATTTTTTGGGTCATTTTAAAAACAAAATCTGATGCTAGATTACAATTTTACTTATTATTTATAAAAAATTCCATTTGGTGCGAACTTAATTGGGAATACTATAAAATTATATCTTCGCAGATTCAGAACTATTACATAAACTAAATTTTCTAACTTTAATTACCTTTCAATTTTATTTCCAGATGTCCTATAGAAAAACAAAACGTTTATCTGGAGCTCAATATAAAAAAAGAAAATTAGAAAAGGAAGAAAACAAAAAAAAATTAAGTGGATCTTTGCAAAAATATTTAGTTCCATCAACATCGTCACAGGGTACAGATACAATTGAGGATGAAAATGTAAAGGATGCACATAAAGTAAGCGACCCTGAAGAAAAAAAACACCCTGAATCAAATACAGAAATAGATAATGAAGAAAAGATGCTCTTAACCGATGATAATCCTAACTTAAACGAAGTTATCCCTGAAACAAATGATGATTTTGATGTCAGCGACCCATTCACCTGGCCGGATATTTTACAAAATCAAGTTATTGAGCAAATAGTACAAAACGATTTTCAGCATATAGAAAAAAAATTTCCTTCTGATGAATCGGGAAGGAAATTTTCTTCAACTCAATATTTTCGAATTTTGCCAAATGGTGAAAAAATTAAAAGAGCTTGGTTGGTATACTCTTGTAGAGCAAATAGCATTTTTTGTCTTTGTTGTAAAATATTTTGTAAGGAAGTGTTTAAGTTAAATAGTAAAATGGGGTATTCTGATTGGCGAGATCTTTCACATATTTTATCCAAGCATGAATCTTCTGTACATCACTTGCAAGCTCATCAAAAATGGGTTGAGTTAAAAATGTCATTAAATAAAAAATTAACTATTGACAAAGAACGGCAAAATTATTTTGAACTTGAAAGGGAACGCTGGCGCTCTATCTTAAAAAGAGTTATTGCAATTATTCAATTTTTAGCTGGACAATCATTGGCATTTCGCGGAAAAAGTTCCGTCTTATACGAACAAAATAATGGCAATTTTTTAAAAGCTGTTGAAATGGTGGCAAAATTTGACCCAGTGTTATCCGATCATCTAAAAAAAATTACAAAGACCCAAGAATCAAAAAGTAAAATAACTCACTATTTGGGAATTCATTTTCAAAACGAAATAATTACTTTGCTAGCAAAAATATTTGCCAGCATTTTACGACACTCTTAAAAAAATCCAAATATTTTTCCATAATTTTAGATTCTACTCCAGATGCAAGTCATACAGAGCAAATTATATTTGTAGTCAGATATGTAGACTGTAACGAAGAAAATGTTGTCATAAAAGAGTGTTTTTTGGGTTTTTTTCCTATTTTATATACAACTGGAGAAGGGATTTTTAACCTATTGGTTAATGATATTTTGCCTAAGTTTGAATTAGATATTAGGGATATAAGGGGTCAGGGCTATGATAATGGGACCAAATGTCCGGAAAACATATCGGACTTCAACAAAGGGTAAAATATGTTAATTCCAGGGCTATATTTGTTCCTTGCACCGCTCACACACTAAATCTAGTAATAAACGATTCCGCTAAAATCTCCCACGAAACAATAAATTTTTTTTAGCATCGTGCAGGAACTGTATGTATTCTTTTCTTCTTCTCCTTTTCGTTGGTATGTTTTAAAAAAAAATGTTAGTAATTTAAATCTTACATCGGTAAGTGACACCCGATGGGAAAGCAGAGTTAAAGCGCTTAGACCACTTCGGAATCAACTAGGAAATATTTGTAAAGCTTTGGTTGAGCTTTCAGAAGATGTTACAAGAGACTCAAAAACAAAACTAAGTGCCAATTCATTATTAGAAAAAATAAAATCATTTACTTTTATCTGTTGCTTAGTCATATGGTACGAGTTATTAGTTAAAATTGACGTAGTCAAAAAATTAATATTGATCTGACTCAGTGTGTCACATCATTAAAACATGTACTTAACTTTATTAACGAAATGCGATCGGACCAAAGTTTTAACACTTACATAGAAATTTCATCCAATTTAGCAAATGAAATTGATGTGGAACCAGATTTTCCAGAAGATCGTATAAGGCGGAAAAAATCCCAATTTAGTTATGAAAGTACAGACAATGTATTAACTAACGAACGAGAGAAATTTAAAATAAATTTTTATTATACTGTTATTGACCGAGCTAGAATATCAGTAGAAGAAAGGTTTAATTCTCTTTCGTATTGCAGTAATATTTTTAACTTTTTAACACGGTTTCATGATGTGACTTCGGATGATTTAAAACAAAAATGCGTTGAACTTGAAATCGCATTAACCGAAGACGAATCGAGGGATATAAGTGGCGTAGAACTATTTGAAGAAATTATTACATTTAAATCTCTAACAGATCAAATCAAACCTATTGAGATTCTAAAATTTATTTATAGTAATAATTTGGTCTCATCTTTTCCTAATTTATGTATAAGCTTGAGAATTTTTTTAACAATACCAGTAACGGTTGCATCTGATGAACGGTCATTCTCAAAATTAAAAATAATAAAAAACTATTTAAGATCTTCTATGTCACAGGAAAGGCTTACAAATTTAGGTATAATTGCCATTGAAAATGAAATTTGTGAAAATTTAGACCATAATAAAATAATAGACGAGTTCGCAAGTACAAAAGCCAGAAAAATATTTTTGAAATGAAGAGGTTGTTTTTTTATTGGGACTTGCTTAGTTTTATACTTAGATACAATATAAAAGATACCAATTTTTGTTTGTTTGGCTTTTATATTATTTGATATTTAAATAATTAATAGTTTAAACATTTGTATTTTGTTTTATGTTGTTTATTGTTTCGTTTAATAGATTATTACCTTATGTTATGATACAATGTTACTTGTTAATGTATACGTAGGAACTTAAATATATTTTTTTGTTCAATAAATATTGTTTTTTTTTTGTTATAAAAGGGCGGCCGTTTTATTTCTGCACAAAGGCGGCCGAGGGGCTAGGAACGGCCCTGTTGTAGTAATTAGTAGGTAAGTTATTTTTTAACTACTTTGCATGATACTGATAAGAACTAAGGTGAAAAATTGACAATTTCATCCTCGTAACTAAAATGTTAAAACAAATTATTTGTGTTGTGCTCACACATTTAAAACACAAAGAAAAACCATAAAAGTGCAATAACTAGTAAAATCTATTGTTGGTAAACATTCCGGGGAGCCATCAAATGTTTTGTTTGACATTAAAGAAAGCAAGAAAATTTAAGAATTGTAGGTTACAGGGTAATCAGGTTTTAAAGATATTCATTTTATAACTTGCACAAGTATCTCTCTTATTCTTTACACAAATGATGAAAAATAAAACGAATTTGTTTTCATTAAAAGCGCAACGTCAAAAAACAAGCCAATAACTGGACCTTAATAGGAATATGCAACATGCCTCCATAAAGCAGACAACTCCAGGGTGCTTTTAATTACAGAGCAATAAGCATCTGAACGTTTTTTTATTAAGTGAAGCAATACGAATTAATTATCCAAAAAAGCAAATACTCAAACAAAAAATAGTTTTATAAAACATTTTTAGTAATGACGTAAATGGCTGTTGATCATTTCAGTATGTTGTTTCTTATTAACAGTATCAATACTTAGATTTATTAGGTTTTTAAATATAAATTGCTTAATAGTAATAAATATTATTTACGAGTTAGCTGCTAGTGTGACTGTCATGACTGCGTATGTACAGGGTGGCCATTTTATGGCGATACTTATCCAGACTTATCCTTATCTAGAAAACGGTAATAGTTACGACAAAAAGTTAAATACAAAAGTTGTTTGGATTCAATCAAATTTTTGTTTTATTTCACTTTTGCTTAGACAGGGTGTTTCGTTTTGACGTGACACATGTCAACTTTATTAATTTAAATGGGATACCCTATATATTATTACATATTTCGATTCTACTGTTAATTTGCGAAAGTTTTTATAATAACATCTATATTTGAATTCTTTATCGTTTTTGAGTAAATTCAGTTTTTAGAATTTTTTATAAAAAAAACATGTTTTAAAAAAAAAATTTACCTATAAAACTTTAATAGAACTGACTAATATCCTAAACATACATTACTAAGGGTTCAATTCAACGAGTTTCCATGCTGGTCTTACAAATTAATATATAGGGTGTTAAAAATGGAGAGCAAAACAAACAGAACTTTAAATGTAAAAATCTCCTGTTTTTCAAATGGAACACCCTGTATATTTTTATTTCATCTGATTCAGAGTTCAATTATCTATCATTACTCATATATATGTCCTATACCTAAAATGAACAGTTTCGATTTTATTAGCCGTTTTCTGATTTATCCCGGAATTTTGCCAGTAAATGAGATCAGAAACTAAAAAAATCAAGATAGGCTTAGGAAATAACCTAATGCAATTGTTGACTTTTGTTGACATTTGCTCTGTTTGTCGTTTTTGTCAAATTTTTGCTGAGAAATTTGTTAAAAAATGGCTTTATATAGTTTAGATGAACGTTTGAAATTATGCAACTGTTTCATAAAAAATAATAAAAGTCCAGGGTTAGCCCTTAGAGAATATTCGAGGGAATATCCTAATAATCGAGTTCCCTCCAGGACTATATTTTTTCGAATTGTGCCTGATTTGGAAAATGGTGTCCTTAAAAACTCTAAGAAAAATCGTCCCAATCCAATTTTGTCCTCACTGAGGAAAAACAACCGGAGATTTTACTTTATTTCGGGGAAGATGATGAAAGATCCCAAAGAGATGCTGACAGAGACATTGCAGGTGTCAGTAGAGGAAGTATTCAAAAAACACTGCAGGTGAATGGTTATCATCCTTATAAATTTCTTCCAACTCAATTATTATCACAATTAGACTTTAATGTAAGATTGACTTTTTGTTGTGATATTATGGTCCGGTAGTTCAAAAATGTGTTTTTTTTCAAAAGTGCTTTGGACTGATGAGGCCTCATTTAATACGGCGGGTATTTTTAATCGGAAAAACACTCATTACTGGTCTCAAACTAATAAACATCTAACAAAATTAATTATTATCAATTAAAAAACAAGGCCGTCAAACCGTAAATGTGTGGTGCGGAATTATTTGCGACCGTATTATCGGACCAATATTTTTTGACAGTTCGTTAAATGGCGAAAGATACTTGGAGCTGTTTAGGAATGAAATCATGCCCCTTATCAACGACTTGCCAGCAAATATTCGAGAAAATATCATTTCAGGATAGCTCCCCTTAATACACGGTTGCTCCGGTAGTAAATTTCCCTTATCAACATTTTCCATTGTGGATAGGAAGACTTGGTTTAATATCCTGGCCACCACGAAGCCCTGATTTAAGCCCTTTAGACTTCTTTTTGTGGGGTGCACTAAAAAATAAAGTTTATAAAAATAGATCTAATAATAGAAATGAGTTAAAAATAAAAATCAGGGAAGAGATCAATAATTTTAATGCATCTAATTCGGTAACGAATGCTATTCGAAAAATGTAGGCTATTTACACTTCATGTATCGCAACGGACGGTGGCCATATTGAAAATTTTTTATAATCTGTTTTAATCATGTTTAATACTTAGTTAGTTATTCGTTATACCGTGTGGCACAAGATATTTTTTTGTCTCTCACTTATTTTCGTAAACATTAAATAATAAGAACATAAATTACATAATATTTCACTTTTATTTGTATTTTCTAACATTATTTATAGTCGCTATCTTTGTTAAGGAACTGAGAATAAGGCTTAGTTTACGACATTTTTTATTTTAGCCCACTTCATCTGTTTACTTATATTAAAAAAAAAGTCAAATCAGAGAACGGCTAATAAAATCGAAATTGTTCATTTTAGGTATAGGACATATATACGAGTAATGATAGGTAATTGAACGCTGAATCAGATGAAATAAAAATATACAGGGTATTCCATTTGAAAAACAGGAGATTTTTACATTTAAAGTTCTGTTTGTTTTTAACACCCTGTATATTAATTGGTAAGACCAGCATGGAAACTCGTTGAATTGAACCCTTAGTAATGTATGTTTAGGATATTAGTCAGTTCCATTAAAGTTTTATAGGTATAATTTTTTTTTAAATATGTTTTTTTAAAAAAAATTCTAAAAACTCAATTTACTCAAAAACGATAAAGAATTCAAATATAGATATTATTATAAAAACTTTGGCAAATTAACAGTAGAACCGAAATATGTAATAATATATAGGGTATCCCATTTAAATTAAGAAAGTTGACATGTGTCACGTCAAAACGAAACACCCTGTATAAGCAAAAGTGAAATAAAATAAAAATTTAATTGAATCGAAACCACTTTTGTATTTAACTTTTTGTCGTAACTATTACCGTTTTCTAGATAAGGTACTGTATCACCATAAAATGGCCACCCTGTACATAATGATATAATGCATTGAAAAAAAAAGGTAAAAACATATTATTTTATGCTACTAAATGCAGCGACTACTTTTTATAAATGTTTTAGGACGTTTTCAACAACAAAGAGGATTGATCTAGGATGTCCTTATTTCATATTTTCAATAAATAAGTTATTTCTGGTTCAAACAACATACATTTGGAAAATAAGTAGTTTACTTGAGAATATACTCTAAGACTTCATACAGAATAATGTCTGAAAGGCATGGCCGTAAGTGCTGATACATATCTAGCCAAAATACTTTAGAGTGCTGCATGCAAGCGCAATCTGAAAATGTAAAATAAGTACATATATATCGTATAGTATGGTCGGAAATACACAATACTGAAGTTATTAATTATTATTTGTTATATACATATTTCTACTTAAATATGGTGTATTCTTTATTGTGTTCTAAATGTGCACCTCCACGCCCAAGACAGACTCCATAATGATGTTCCAAGTTGGTCGTTATGTCACTAAATAAGGGTTGTGTCAGTCACACAAAAGAAGCTCGAATGTAATCCTTTATTTCTTTATTAATTCAACTATGTGTTGTGGTGATTTCTTCTTTAAGCATGCCTCAAATGTATGCGTGTGCAGGGATTAGATCCGGAGAATGAGATGGATAAGTGAATTCAGGAAAAGAAGGAAATGCAACATTACGTGCACGACAGAATCTACGTAGAACAGCTTTAATGGATGTTAAAATTTGTGCAATATATGGATCTTAATTCAGTATGACTTGTCGACCATTCTCTTTGATAAAGTAAGTGCCGATGATTCCGTGCCCAGATACTGCAAAGGCATGCACTATAGAAAAGGAATTCTTGATTTTGATCGGGCCTGGCAAATTCCAGAAATCAGTTGTGTGGTGTGCTTCATTTTTCAAAAATTCATGATTTTCATAATGTAACGCACTGTCTGGTACAATATTGCCCTCCTCCACCATGATCCCGAGGATGTAAATGTTGATGTTCCACAACACATTGCCAGTACGTCTGAATTTCTCAATAAATTTTAAACACACAGCATTTCTTGGTGCACGTTTCGGAAAGTGTTGGCTGAACTGATCACCCACGTATTCCATACTCCCACCATTATGTCGACTATATGCATATGAACAACTACTTCTTATTTTTTTGGGATACCCTTTTAAATGATGACACTTGATGAAAAAAAAAACACTGTGCAAAATTTCAGTTCGATCGGATCATAGCAACAGGCTATGCTCTTAAAGATCTGGAATTTAATTTTTTTAAGAAATTTTAATATAAAACTGGCATTTCAATGTAAAAACATTTTTAATGCACCTTATTGTTGGTCCAGTATTGAAATTCATTGAAACAGTAAGTACGCTATGCATTGTTGATAGCTGTCAGTGTGAGTTAATAGATCAGTCAACTTCGTGCAGTATGGATATTTATTTTGATTTTTTTTATTTTTCCAATTCCAATTTCCTTTTATGTGATTCAAATGAAATTTTGCATAAAACATTTTCTCATCAAGTGGCATTAATCGACAGGGTGTCCCAGAAAAAAAATTACCATGTATAGCTAAGGACCACTCTAATATATATATATATATATATATATATATATATATATATATATATATATATATATATATATATATATATATATATATATATATATATATATATATATATATATATATATATATATATATATATATATATATATATATATATATATATATATATATATATATATATATATATATATATATATATATATATATATATATATATATATATATATATATACAGGGTTATGATAAATTAAGGAATAAATTCATTATCTTGGAAATTAAAAAGGTAATAGAAAAACGCTCGAACCCGTTGATTTAGATTTATTTTTACGCATATTTAGAAATTATTTTAAACTATACAGGGTCACTCACAAACGTTGTACAACTGTCATCTTTGATTTTTTCAATACAACGCCTTATTTTTTTCTGCTGATTTGAATTCTCTATGAAATTATAGACATTTTTGGTATAACATAACCTATACTGAAAATCAACAGTTATCGAAATATTCTTATCTAAATAAAAACTGTGTATATAATAACCTATCGGACATTTGTATACCCTACCTGTGGCTGTCGCGTAATCCCAAAGAAAAATGACTTTGTCACTGTCACTATGTTGACAAGTTACATAATTTATTTACGATCTGCCATTTTGATTTCAAACATTGACTATGCGTTTAACAGAGAAAGAAAGAATTGAAATTCTAATAATGCTTGGTACTGGTGATAAGACTAGGACACAAAAAGAAGTTTGTCAGCTGTTTAACAACAGATATCCTCATAGGCAACCTGTTACTCAGTCTGCAGTGAGCAAAATAGAAAGGCAATGGACGGATACTGGTAGTGTTACGGACCGCTTTGGAAAAGGTCGCCCTAGGATCTCAGATGAAAGGAAACTAGACGTTCTCTTAACTTTTCAAGATAATCTACATTCCTCAACTACTGACGCAGCCTATGATAATGATATACATCAAACAACAGTTTCCAAATTTTTGAAAAAAGAAAATTTTTATCCCTATAAAGTGAAATTCGTTTAAGAATTAATAAATGATGATTCAGATCGCAGAAACGAGTTTTGCGAAATTATGACCAACATGTGTAATCATGATCCATTATTTGTCAAAAGGAATTTGTTTCACAGATGAGGCAACATTTTGTCTCAATGGAGAAGTAAATAAACAAAATTTTAGACACTGGGCACAAGAAAATTCTAACTGGTACAGAGAAAGTCATACACAGTATCGTCAAAGTGTTAATGTATGGGCAGGTATTGTAGGCAATAAAGTTATAGGTCCATATTTCTTTGATTCCTCACTAACGGGGCAAATGTATCTTCAATTTTTGGAAGAGAATCTTATACCAGCATTAGCTACCCTACATCCTAATGTAAACGATCCGGATCTTCCCAGTGAACTGTTATGGTATCAACAGGATGGGGCACCACCCCATTTTGCAGCTGATGTCAGGAGATACTTAAATGAAACCTTTCCGAGACGATGGATTGGGCGACGTGGGACAATAGAGTGGCTGGCAAGATCGCCGGACTTAAGCCCGTTAGACTTTTTTCTTTGGGGGTATGTGAAAAACGAAGTGTATAAAAATAAGCCACATACTATTGAAATTCTTAAGGATCGTATTCGAACTGTTATAAGAATATTCAATGTGATACAGTTACTAATGTGCAACAAGAGTTTTTCCATCGTCTAGGGCATTGTAGAGCTGTAAATGGTGGACATTTTCAAAATTTAATAAAGTAGTTTTCATATTTAATTTCCTGATATGTGTTTTATGTTTTATTTAGATAAACATATTTCGATAACTGTTGATTTTCAGTATAGATTATGTTATACCAAAAATGTCTAGAATTTCATAGAGTATTCAAATCAGCAGAAAAAAATAAGACGTATCGAAAAAATCAAAGATGACAGTTGTACAACTTTTGTGAGTGACCCTGTATAGTTTAAAATAATTTCTAAATATGCGTAAAAATAAATCTAAATCGACGGGTTCGAGCGTTTGTCTATTACCTTTATAATTTCCAAGATAATGAATTTATTCCTTAATTTATCATAACCCTGTATATATATATATATATATATATATATATATATATATATATATATATATATATATATAAACGAAATTTTTTTTTAATGTGAAACAATAGCAAGTTAAATTTTACGTATCGAAAATTTACAAAACAGATATTAAACAGGTAAAGTAACTAAAATAAATAAATTGTCAATAAAAGAAAAAAATAAAATTGCCTCACCTTGTTAAGTAGGGTATATCTCAAAGAAGTACTTATCAGATTGAGTTTGAAACTTTGACCAATATCAAGGGTCACACATATTAATAAAAATTCCAATTCTTGGAATAAAACCTTTTTTTGAAAGTAAATAATAAAGGACATGATTTATTTTTTATAGACTACGAAAATGTTATGAAAAACAAATAAATAAATAAGGATAATAATAATAAAAATAAAAATAAAATTAAAATCTTAAATAAATTACAGTTTATAGAATATTTATAAAGTTATTAACAAATAATTATACGCATATATAGACTATGCTAGTAATTAGTCATTTTATATCGCCCGGTACCTGAAATAAAACAAGCTCAATACTTTAACTATTATACCCAATGACGTCCATGTCGTTGATTATACCAAGGATTCAAATTGAAGTAAATTACGATGTATTTTTTTGTTAATTAAAGCCATTACTCATATATCAGTAAACAAGATAAAAGAGATACAATTGTATTTATCAGTATTTTTGGCGTAGAAACCAATCGTAACTTTCCAGTCGCCTTTTGTCATCATTTTCATAAAAGTGTCGATGGAATGATTACTTGTAGGATTTAGGATGTTTGTTTAAAATTTTCTTAGCAGAGTCTGTACTTATTTCTAATTCGACACCAACAATTTTCATTGATGAAATGTTGCAAAGTAACACATTAATTTCACTATCCTCGTTTATAACAAATCTTTTTTGATCATCTTGAAACGCTCAGTTCTTAATTTTTCTTCAATCCATTGGCAAGTCCCTCTTGTAGTCCAATCAAACTGACGAAAAAAGGGCGAAAATGGAAAATTTTTCTAAACATAATTTTTTTTGAAATCGCTGGATTTTGGGGTGTAAATTAAACATCCGACTATGTATCTGCGCCAGAGAGAGAGGCAACATCCTTAAAACTGGGGATTTTGGTCAAGAGTTCCAACCCTTTTGGTTGTAATTGGACCTATTTAAATCCGAGAAATTGGCTATTTTTGACCACTGTTCTATATTTAAAAAAAAAATCACCTTATAAGCAAAAAAACTAGTATTGTTGTTATTAGAAATTTTTTTTTCACCATAAAGATTGCCGTTTTATTTTTTACCAATTTATTGTCAATTTCAATATATGAACATTAGTCATATTTTACAGAAACGAATTTTCTTCAAAGCCATCTTTTTTTCTAACCAATTTGTTCGACCAAAATGTTTATTGGCCCTAATTTATTCCTTAGACTCCAAGCTTTCATTTCAGCCCCTACAGAAGTTATTTTGACCATTTAAGCCCGAGAAATCATCATTATAATCTCAAGTTTGCGTTTTTACGTTTCATGATAAAAAAACAATTTTTTTTAAGTGTTATCGTGTTTAAAGTTGCAAATCTTCCTATAAGCGTATAAAACGGATCCTAATCAATAATTTAAGGGGTTTAAGATCTTTTGAGCTTTAAAAATCGTAATTTTTAGCTTTGGATGGAACATCCTGCTTTAAATGTAAACAACAAGGTCATATTGCCGCTCAATGCTACAATATCTACCCAAAATGATGATCTTTTACTCGTTTGGTCTAAAAAACGGGGCAAGATAATAATATCTCAGTAACACAGGTGACGTCGAACGTTGAGAACAGTAAGAAGATAGTCTCACCTGCAAATTCAAGCAATAGGAATCACGAAATTCAAGATGTTACAGATAGTAATGAAAACCACAATCTGTCAACGGCTAAAAGGAGACTAAACTCAAAAGGCGGAATCTTAAACTATAGTAGATAATTAAATTTGAAAATCTTAATAACTTCCAAAATAAAACACTGCCAAAAATCAAATTTGCGTTCCTTGTTTTGAGGATGTTGCGACATTGTTTACTGAATGTAAGAAAATGTACGAGAGTAAAGGGATTGCATTTAAGTTGTATTATTTAAAAAACATTTTTGCAGTGTATCGACTTAAACGATCAGTAAATATTAACTGCGTTCTTTTATTGCTTTTAAAGTGACTTCCTATTGTAAAATCTGAAAAAGGAACGAGCAAAAAATAAGTTATATATGGAACGCCGTTTTACTTTTTAGTCAAATGCGTCTTTGATACCAAATTTAATTGCAAACATCAACAATTGCAATTGATACCACAAAAAAGTAGTTGTTTATCCTTTTTTAACACGTATACAGCCTACTTAAAATTTTTATATACATGCGTCTTTCCTTAGTTATTGCATTTCAACAAATCGATGTTAATAAAAATTGGTATGAAATAAATGCTATATACAAAAATCAGTTTAAATATTTAATAAATTGACTCTTATTAAAATGTAATCGCTTCAAACGGGATCGCAGTAAATTAATATTAATACCGAAAACATTAGAATGCAATAACGACTTTGTGGAGATTAATTTATTTCAACCGTATGAAGGCAAATCTGATTTAAGAACTCATGTAATAAAAAAAAATAATTTATTTTTATCGCATATCAAAAAAAATTAAAGCATCTCTTACGATATCATTTCTTTTTAATGTCAATTCCATTAACACCCTAAAAATGTAAATAGAATAATGCTCATTATTTTGATTTTGATTTTCGTGTATATGTAATTTATACTACATCAAACGGATATAACACGGGCCCTTTACCATTGAAATTAAAATACTTGAATATACATTTGAATAAATAAATAAAAGTTAATACGAGATTTAATTGTATAAGAGTTGTGGAATTTAAATGATTAGCGGGTATAAGGTAACTGGTTTTATTTAACATGCATTGTTTTGATTTCGAATTTTTATTAATGTCGATTCTTCTGAATATCAATTTTCATTGAATGCAGCCACCTTGTTTCAATTTTAATTATCGGACGTGGAGCGATCTAGTGCAAACTAAGAACAACAAGAGCAGAAATCTGTAATTTTTTAAATACCCGAGTTTCTGGCTAGTCATGCGTTCGAAGATTTAAAAGTGCATCTAAAATTAAGACTGTATTGTGCATGACGTTATGACGAGCCGGATGCGAATAATGAAAAACATATTCGTAGGTAATCAATGACAGTTAAAACGTGTTTAATTATTGTTCGAATGGGAATACTTAGTTATTAAATCATTGCGGAATACGATATACACCCCTATATTTAAAATGTGACCACGTACAAAATTACAGATCATAATGAAAAAAAGTTAAAACGAACGTATCTAGCTCCCAACATCCTACTCCAAAACAAGCTATTCTATATATTTATACCAGAATAAAGAAAACAAGGTTTTGAATTTCCCAGCTATAATTCACAGATTACCACACAATGTAATTTGTAATGGCAAATTGCAATTTCTCCTGGAAGCTGTGTGCCGGCGACATGCTCTACTACAGTTTTTTTTTGGCTTCTTAAACGTGATTTAAAGTAGGCTGTCCAGATTTTTTTAAAATGAAAAGAGTATATTTCGACGAAATGTAAAAATGGGTACCAGCGTATAATAATTAAGTAAAGTCTTATCACTTTCGCAGAATTCAATGACTTTCAATAATAATTATAATAGACATAATAATATGGACTAAAAATAACAAAAATAATTAGAAAATGGCACCAGATTTCGCAAAATAGAGATCATTTGTCCCAGATTTCTCATAATAGAGGATATTTGTCGTATTTATGGAAATAGTAAGAGTACCAGAGTACATGGACCCGAAAAAGAGAAGATTCCTCTTAAAAAGAGTATATGTGGTCACCCTATTTAAAGCAAACTGTAGTAAGGTTGTATAGGTATATCACTATATCTTTATTTACAATATTTATCTGATAATTAGGACACTATTTTCATGTTTGTCTCCCTTGTTTTCACTTTCAAAGCTGCGTGTCGATCAAGATACGGATTTACAAAAATGAACACATCAGTGGTGTATTTAGAATGCCGTCTTAGAGGGGGAGGCAAACATTTGATAACTAAAAAAAAGTTCTAGGTTCTTGTTGGAACAACATAAGCATGAAGACTAAAAAAAACAAAGTTCTCAATGTTTGTGAGGTAAAAGTCCCGAAATGCTTTATATAATGTAATTTTTGCTTGGGTTATTAGCTCGGGGGAAAGGGGGTGCAGGGTGCATTTGTCTCCTGCACGTACTCAAACCGAAACTGTCGTATGTTTGAATGCAGAACATGTTATATTGAAGAATACCCCAAAACAAAAACATTGCATTCATGCCCTATTATCTTGGTAATTTTGTTCACAAGGTCTCTTTACACACAGCTTTGTAGGTTACACAAGTTTAACCTACAAAGCTGATTTTTTTTTCTATTTTTAGTTTTTACATTCTGGTACTCACGCACATATTATGAAATCAAGGGCTTTTAAAAAACGCAGGTCTATCTAAAAAAAAATTAGTTGATCTGACCGCGAAAAAGAAACGTCGGATTTCAAATCTATGTGCACCATCTTGTTGATAATGGAAAGTAGCTATAAAGATATAAAATTTATTTTGTAATATCTCTTCAAATGCAGCCTGAAAAAAATAAAATATGTATAGCTGATTTTTCGGTATTTTACGTACCTATATCCTCGGAGGTAGTCATATTGTCTAACTTTGTTAACCTAATAATATTCGATGTTAAATTGCGCAACTTTGCTCTATTTTAACCGACATTGTATCGAATTTGTAACACCCTGTATATGTTTGCGTGTTTTCATTCGTTGGGACCATTCCGGTATACTACCTCAATGGTTGAGATATTCCAAGTACAACCATATGTAATTCTCACATTGAATGCTATTTTTTAACTAATTTTTATTTTTCAATCTAGAGTGCTGTGATTTGGCAAAAACTATTAACTTACCTCCAAGAACCCTGAGAAAAATAAAATTATCTGTCTATTCACTAAACATCTTTTCAATCATCAATCATCAACAGCCTTTTCATCCACTGCTGGATATCGGCCTACCTCTCGCATATACCTATGCTGTGTGTCTTAGCTGTAATTTACACAGGTATACGGGACCTACAGTTTATCGTCGAATCCGAACGACGCATTTGAGAGGTGATTTTAGCGTATTACTGATGGAGCGCGCAACCACCAACCCATCAGAAGACGAGCGCATTATGTATTCTTAACAAAGTCTGCCTCAGCTCGGAATCGAGCCAGGGACCTTGGGCGCCGAACCGCAAACACACAGCCATCCGCGCCACGCTCGCCATCTTTTACGCCCATTTAAATATTAAACGATTTTTTCTAAAAAATCTTTTTTTTAATTTTCGGGTTAGCCTTTGCGAGTAATATATAATGATACCCCCCACAACAATATGCAGTATTTTAAAAAATCGGCAAATAAAGGCATAATATGCATTTAAGCCTAAGCAATTTCTAGTCACCCTGATATACGAAGGTTCTGGTTTGACACGTCATGGTTGAAGTTACAATATCATAGTAAATCAAAATAACAAACAAATATAGGGCGTCCCATTTAAAAAACAAAAGTTAATAGCAGAAATTCGGAACTAAAAGAAGATACGGCAACACTGTTACAGTAAGATATATCATAAAATAGATAAAAACTCAAAGTGGAGGTGCTACAGATAGAACGTTTAAACACGCATTTCAGATTTCAAAACATAAAAATAGCTTTCTGGATAAAAAATCAGATTCAGCTTTTGCTGGAAGAACATTCATTGCTTTATTTTACACCTACCAATAAAATAGAGGTTGTGTTGTTTGATTGAAATTGTTATATCATTGTATAAACGGGGGCTTAACAATACTGCTTGTATACATATATATATATATATATATATATATATATATATATATATATATATATATATATAAATTAAAAAATAAATCCGAATTCAATGGCCGATTCAAATTATAAACCTTTCATTAACATCAGAATCAGACACTATCACTAACCGAGAAAATAAGTGTTACTTCAGAGATTGTTTTGTAATCTGTGACAATATAGCTTGTACAAATTTATTTAAAACTAAAATCTCGAAGTGTTGAAAGTAGTTTGCCGAACCATCGACGTCGCACGTCATGCGAATACTATTTTTTGCCTTCGCCCTCCCACTTCATATACTAACGGCCCGCCACTGACTCAGGCCCCCGCCGCGCGCGTCCTGTTTTTGCGGGGATTTAATGATTGAAAAAGCCACAACGCATATGGCTCAAATATGTGGTGGGGGCCCCGAGAGACATCAGCAAGCGAAATATAAAACTGAGGATCTTTTCTTTTTTTTGTCATCATGTAAATTTTGAGTTGCTGCCGAAGGGCCCCCAAATACGTAAAACCCATTGACCGTTTTTTGTCATCGCAAAACTTTGCCTCGCCCAGATGAGCCCCAATCATCGTAAGTAGTTAATTCGGCCTTGTTGCTCCTAGAAAAGCAGCCTCTATAACACAACAGGCGAGTCGCTTTTTAATACTCATTGTTTATAAAATTATGATTAACACCACGATACACTTACAACGGTATGCCCACGCCGGTCTCTTCAGCATTCAGCAAGAAAATAAAATTGAAGTTTACAAATATCAGATTATCTAAAGTGTTCATCGTGAGGATTCGTGATATTTATTTTGATTAAAATAATTAATTAATTTAAAATAAAAATTAAGAATGCTGCAAGTAAAATAATTGCAGGGGAAACTTCCATTCATATTTTATAACATTTGTTACTTGAGTTGCTGCACTAGTGCCGTCTATTGACATTTTTAGTTTTTACTTGCAATTGAAAAATACAAACCAGTTTCAAAAGTGCCCTATACAAGTAGCTAAAACCATATTGTTCTATTATTATGGTAAATATATCCTAAATTACCATTTTTTAAATTTATCTTAACAGCTTGACGGTAAGC
This sequence comes from Kuschelorhynchus macadamiae, assembly GCA_030620095.1. NCBI lineage: Eukaryota > Metazoa > Arthropoda > Insecta > Coleoptera > Curculionidae > Kuschelorhynchus > Kuschelorhynchus macadamiae. Next base: position 2,338,700 of record JAUTXW010002753.1, on the reverse strand, counting down.
ATCAATCCACATTTTTGAAAATGTATTATTTTGGAAATTTGAAATATTTTATATCTGTCACTTTTGTTTATCGATTATAATTTCAATCTCGATTTCTACTGCCTGCAACTGCACAGGTAGGACGTAATAAACTGTATTGAAAATAAAATCTTTAGATTCAAAATAATTAGTTTAATAATTTTAAAAACATTTTATTGAAGCGTAAATTCTACAAACGTTTTCAAATGACAATGCATTACGGCCTATTTGACTCCCAAACGCTGTACATAGATGTGACGTACTTGCGCGAGAAAGACGAGTTTAAATTCGGTCCGTATCATCGTCGTTTATTGCACAAATGATATTAAAAAATCAGCAAGCAAGATTACTAGAATGCAATCCAATGTTAGCGCAATACGCAAACCAAAGAAGTCGGCTCATACTTCAGAACACAGAATACCAGATCAGAGAAGCTCCAGAATTTTACAAACCTTTTTGAGCGCGAAGACTTCTCTTTCGTATGACGACACATTCGCAAATTAATTTGAGTTATCGAACACACTCACGCAAACACATTATATTTCTTTTGGGAGGCTATAGATGGCGAAACTTCCGATAATAAAAATGCATTCGAGGTTTCAATGAAAATAGATAATCATAGAAATTGCTGTAAATGAAAATACCATTCATAAAAATTGATAATCGGCTATATTGTTTCCCACAAAATACTACAAAGGTACTCGTTAAATATTGGATAAATATTGATATCAACAAATTTGTAAGTAATAAAATTATATTATAATAAAAAAAAATGCATTTTAATTATAATAATATAATGAAAATTGAATTAATTTTGTAAAGACCCATCCAAATATCCTGACATACATTTTAATAGCTAAATCAAATTAATTGATTGTTAAAAATCTATATGAAGGCTTTAGTTCTAGATGTTCCAAGGATTCAGTTAAAATTACATTTTTATTATAATATTATAAAATAAATTGCCATAATGAAGTCCCATTCAATTTAAATTAATACCGGGCATATAGCAGACTAAAAAGTAAAACGGCGTTCCATAGTTATAGCAGAGACCGATTGTACTTTGTATAGACGGTCAATTAGATATACAATAAATTTGCCACTTTTAATAGTCCGTATCGCCGTTTAATTTTTATACATATTACCACTTGTTGTCTCACTTACCTGAGTTACCTTATAAAATGAATTTCCAGTATTTTATAAAAGAAAAATTAGAAAAAAAAATTTGAACATACAAAACACTTTAATAGAGATACGGGTTACGGTCTACATCACACGTCGAAACCTGATTTTAACACAGTGTCACGGTTACGCGAGCACAAGTCAGATATAAATCCCGCCTGAATCTCTTCGAGCTCATTCAGTGTTCAGATCTCGTTGAGTAAAGATCCCTGAAGATGCCCCGTGCAATCGAAGGCGAAACGTCGGATAGTAATTGCAATTTGACATGGTCTAATCGCATGAACCATTATTTCTTAATTGACCAAGGCCATGAAAACTTCCGTTCAAGTAGTCATTAATTTATGACGTCATTTTTTGAGATAGTGGCTTGAGTACAACTTTATAAGACTATATAGAATTTTAATCAGCTTACTCGAAATAACATGTGGTCTCAAGCTTATGTGATTTTTTGTTGTAAATACGTTATATTTAACCTGTATTAATTGCACTATATGCTTTGTTCCGTACGAGAACTAGTTAATCCAGTGGCGGCTCGTCAGGGTAGGCCTCTGAGGCCGTGCCTCACCCCCAAAATAAAGGAAAAGAGAATTTTTTTATATAACTTTTTATCTATTACCAATTCGAAATATACTTTTTAACAGTTTTACAACATAATAACATTAAAAAAAAAAACAAAATATAATCCCATAATAAATATTTTAGAAAATAAATTCTGACCACATCAAAAAACCGACCGTGCAATCCGTGCCTACCCATTCCTAAAGAAAGTGCTCTCGAATGAGGCGAAATAATTTTAGCTTGGAAAGTTTCGACTTCTGACCTATTTATCAACGGCCGGTGCCGATGCCGGCGAGTCATCTGATTACGACAGAGCGGGATGGCGATTGCCGATGCACGCGTTTTCTATTGCATTCTTGAGGCGATAAATCTGTAGCTTGTATATGCTTTTATTGGTTATTTAAATCACATGACTAGCGAAATATTCCAACGGCTTCTTTTTACGTGGTGCGTGCGGCTGAGAAAGAAATAGGAAATAGATTGCGATAATCGCTGATTGAGGGCGTTCTGTCTTTTAAGGTGAATAAATACGCGTGAGTAAGTTTTTGTTTTGTTTTGATTTGGTAAGTTGGACCGTTCCATTTTTTGTATTTGCTTTTTGCTTTTGAAATGAATCCTATTCACGACATTATTGCTTCATTAATTGAAACGCCTTTTTTATGAAGAAGCGAAACTGAAAAGAAACAGATATTAGGTAGCCGTCCGACGCCGAAAATTTTAGCAATATTTAACTATAAGAGGCAAGGTAAAAAATATTTAAGAACTTTTCAAATATCTTGGTACGAAACTTATAGGTGGCTATGCGGAAGTATTTATAAAGAAATATTATATTAGGTTGCGTCAAAAATAATTGGAGTTCAGGGGGCGGATATTCGGATTTAAAAAATTTTTCACGAGCAGTAAAATCGCATGAAAGTTCAAGAGAGCATATTAAAAATTCGGTAGCACTTACAAGACTGGAGCAAAATAGGGCGACTATTGCGGATGCACTACAAGAAAATGCAAGTCTTAATAAAATTGTTTATAATGAAAATGTTCGAAAAAACCGTTTATTATTAAATTATTTAATTGATGTTACTATTACTTTGGATAAAAAGGACTTGGCATTTCGAGGTCATAATGAAACGACAGATTCTTTTAACCGTGGCAATTTTAAGGAAATATTTGCATGCTTAATAAAAAGAAATGCCGAACTTACTGAATATTGTGCTAAATTTAGTAATATTTTTACGGGACAATCTAAGACTATACAAAATGAACTAATTGGTTGCATACATGACTATATTCAAGAATATATAAAAAAAGAAATCAATGACACCGATTGTACTGATATAACAGAAAAATCACAGTGTTCGATAACAGTTAGGTATGTGTCCAACGGATCTTTAAAAGAAAGATTTTTAGGATTTTTTGACGTTAGCGATAATAGAACAGCAGAGAGCCTTTTTCATTTAATACAAAACAGCTTAGAGCCTTATGACTTTAAAAATAAATTGGTCGCGCAGTGTTACGATGGGGCTAGTGTTATGGCAGGTGAAATAAATGGGCTTCAAACAAAAGTTAGATCTATTGCTCCTTTAGCTATGTTTACTCATTATTGCGCCCACAGATTAAATCTAGTTTTACAACAGGGAACAAAACTGATTACCCAAAGTCGTATATTTTTTGCCACTTTATTAGGAATACCAAATTATTTCCACCAATCACCAAAACGGTCTTTTGTGCTTAATCAGATAGTAGGTAAAAGAATTCCACGAGCTGTAGAAACGCGATGGTATACACGGTCTAAAATTTTAACCTTGGCTAATGAATGGGACAATTTAATTATAGTATTTGAAACTATTATTAATGACTTAAGTTCTGGAACAGAATCTATTAATGGTGCAAAAGGATTTCTAAAGCATTTTAATGATTTCGAATTTTGCCTTTTAACGCATATTTATAAACAAATTTTTAGTTGCACTGATGTACTGTTTCAAATATTACAGTTAAAGCATTTAGATATAAATTACTGCATTTCGCAAATAAACTTTGCCAAGCAAGGAATTATTGAATTTAGAAACGAGGACCATTTCAAAGAACTTTTCAATATTGCTAAAAAAGCCACTATTCTGCCAACTAACACACGTCGAGGGCAATGTTCTAGCGACTTTGATATTTTTACTAAATATAAAATATTATATTTCGAAATAATAGATTGTATAATTCTTCAATTAGGGACGCGGTTTGAAAATTTAAATAATTTAAATTTCTTTGCTTTAGTCGATTGCACAAAATATTCGGAATATGTTAAATGCTTTCCAGACGACTTATTAAATAATTTATTAAAAAATTATCCAAACATTTTTGACAGAGATAGATTAAAGAATGAGCTTTCTGTATTGTATAGGGATGAACAATTTTCAAATTTAGATGTCGAAAAAAGTCTAGCTTTGTTATTTAAAGATTTAAAGCAATTTTTGCGGAAGCATATAAGCTTTTTAATTTAGTTTTAACTATTCCCGCAACAAGTGTATCGGCCGAACGAAATTTTTCATGTCTTAAACGGATCAAAACCTACCTAAGAAACACAATGACACAAGAACGGCTTTCGGGTTTAGCAATGATGTCAATAGAGCAGGAATTACTGTCAGAACTTAGTGAAGACCAAAACTTTTACGACCAAATTATAGATAAATTTGTAACCTTAAAAGACAGACGTATAGATTTAATGTACAAAAAGTAGTTTTTTATCTTATTTCATACAACTATTTATTTTAAGTTTTAATAAACTAAATTATGTTTTTATTATTGCAATCACCGCTATATTTTAGTGATAGGTGTACATACATATTTTACTTGTTTTGTTTACTTTTTATTTACTTTTTTTAGAGTTTATTTTTTTAGTTTTTAATGGTTTAGTAGGGCTATTGGCGATGACCTCTATTAAAAAAAAAAGGTCAACGCGTCGCAGTATAATACCTCATGGGTGACGTGGAAATTTATTCACATTTAAACAAAATTAACCTCATGTAGCCTCACCCTTCAATATACTCACGAGCCGCCACTGAGTTAATCTTCATTATGGATTAAATATAACGCGGCACAATGAAATGATGGAATAGACTATTATAGAAAATTTAGATAATATTAAATATGCTTGTTTAGTATTTTCTCAGGAACCTAATGCATAGCTGTAAAGAATTTCATAAAGGACGCAAATTTCGTTACTTGCGCTAGATACCTTAGTTCTTTTATAGTCCAGAAGCGAACAAGATAATTAATTTGTTTAAACAAGTCTTAAATAAAAAGTTTCTGCTACATTTTTGGGTTTTAACAGACTAATTATTATACTGAAAATGGAAATTATAAAGTAATTAACGTTACATTGTACAGGGTTTTCTTATATTTTGACACACATCTACAGAGTTTTAAAATATTATACAAATGAAAAAAAATCATAGATATCGAAAAACAATGACAAGGTATTTTCTATATAAAATTAATTCTTGAGATTTCAAAAATAATTTATCTAGCATTTCCTATTTCCTAACAACTCTTTTCTGTAATATTGAGGTTTGAGGACTGACAATTCAGAGTTTGGTTTAAGGCGATGTAAGATCTTTTCCTGCGTTTAAATTTAATAAGTTTAATATTAGGATAAAGGGAAAGGTGACATAAAAAAAAAGTCATACAAAATTTAGATAGAAATGTGCAGTTTTGGCTCTAAATAAAACTGTTTTAGTTTACAGCATTGAAAAATTTAAAATTGTCAATTTTCAAATTTCATTATCTTGAAATAAAATTGAAATGGGATATTTTAGGACATGCTCGATAAAATATGCTTTTTATTGAAAAAAAACTTTTAATTGCTTTTATTTTCCTAGGAAGGGAAAATTATTGTAATCGTGAAAAAAGCCTATCCGAGGATTTCGCAGATCTTTGCGTTTTAGGGTCCCCAAACCCCGAAAAAAATTTCCCATTTTCGTTGGTCTGCCAGTACTCGGCATACCTCAAAAACTACTCACTTCAAATATCGTTCAAACATCAAGTGTCATATGGGAATGAGATTGTGGTAACATTTTGGTAAAAATCTCACAAAATCTAAAAAAAGTCAATAATGGTAAACTACTTTTGAATTTTGCACAAAATCAAATATACTAAAGGATAAACTGGTAAATTGTTGATGTGAAATCATTATGGCGGAACAAAATATCCGAGTACCTTATAAAATTTTAAAATTTCAGAAGTAACTTTTTAAAATTTTTCAGAAAACCTAAGTATGGACTCTGCAAATAAAGTTATAAACTATAAATAATAATAGAAATTTAAATTAAAAAAACAAAAATAAAACAGAAACACATTTTATGAATCGGTAAAAATGGTAATAAATCACAGTTTTACCAAAGTTATTACCAAATGTTATCTGTACACATCGATGATCTCAGCTATCTCTCAATATTATCAGTTAACTATCAGCATTATTGTTGACCTATCGGCAATTATCGATAACTCTCGATATATCGATAAAACGTCCATCACTATTGACAACTATAATTTTCGGATCTAACTTTGTGATGGAAGTTTAAGTAAAATATATACTGAAATTGATAAAATCTAATTATACTAGTTGTCCTGGATCAGATGGATATAATAAATGTATGTAGTTTTTGAAGTTAAACTTACGAGTTATTTAAAATATATATAAAACAGTTGATGCGGCTCCAGAGCTACGAATAATGTTTTATATAAGTCGATGAAATACATGTTTTTAAGAATACCTTAGGAAGCGCAAGTTTCGGAAATTAATACCCACTTGAAAATTAGGGTCTATCACTAAAAAAAGGTACATAACATTTTGCTTTGGTTATTATGTCCATGGGGGGGGCTTTAGGCATTTTCAGTATTTTTTAACACGCGTGATTATTTCCTTTACTCGGAACTTCCCTCGTAGTGATCCAGTTTAGTTCCGCACATAGCCATTTTTATAACACATACATAGATATACTGTATTTTCAAAGATTTTAATTGGACTCCATTTTCTTCCATCCTATTAGATCCTTACCAACAACTTACCAGTTTCTACGTATGCCTCACTTGTCAATTGAATAAAAGGATTTACTTTGGGCCCTATTTTTTACTACTTTACTATGCAGACCGTTAGATAAACTGACGAAACTAAGGAAACATGTTTTTTTTGCATCTAGGATCTAGGGATACTAAACTATAAACTCTGGAAGGGGTGTATTTTTTCACGAATACAAACATTTTATTTGGCCGCCATTTTTTTCCGCCATCTTGAATTTGTACCACGATTTGACCAGTACGTGTCTAAATCATACTTCATACTTGCACAAAATTTGAAATTAATTTAATAAGTAGTTTTTCCAGACTGTTTTTTATCAATTTTACCAATTGATTTTTACGTAATACCTGATTTTTGTGCAAAATTTCAAGTACATTGGATAAGTACTTTTTTAGTAATAATTTTTTTTAACATTTCGCTTGGTCGGCATTTCGTTTTACCAAAATGTTACCATTACATCCTCATAGGATTGTTATTTTTGGACCAATATTTGAAGTCAATAGGTTAAAAAGAGAGAAAGAAAACGCGAAAATCTGTAAAAACCTGGGAGGGGGATTTTTTCACGATTACAATACCTCCATTTTACGATGGAATTAAAAATGCTTTTCGACATGTCAGTATTTGAAAGATGGTGATCAAAAGAAAGAAAATTAAAAAAACAAACTTATTTTGTTTACAATTAATCAAAGTAATTACTTAGTTTTCCAACACTAGCGTTGAAATTAATTTTTTAACACGCGTTGAAAAGTAAATAAAAATAAAAGCCATACTGAATAATCTTTGTGATCGTAGAAAAAATAGTGTAGATTACTCGTGTGAAAGTGATCATTTTCAAGATCAAAGAATTTCTGCACTAGGCTAACGCCTCCTTATTAGAAAGCTTCCGCTTTCACCAGTTATTATGTAATTATTCGATTTTCTCTTTGTTTTCTATACGCATTGAAATAAAACTCCGACCGTAATATAAGAACGTTTATTCAAGACTGAACTCAAACATTAATAGTACCCATAAAAACCCTTAAAGTGATGACGAGACAGAAAGAGACAAAATATCGCACCTCATGCATCACCGAACCAGATTAAACAAACATCCAATTCTTAGAACTTAACACCAGGGCCGTTTTTAGGGGTGTGCACGGTGTGCCGGCACAAAGGCGGCCAAATTATTAGGGCGGCCGCAGGCCGCCCGCCTAAAACACAAAATTAGCCATTTGATTACAAAAATATACTTATATTTTTGTTTTCAAAATAAAAAAAAATTAAATTACATTTTGTTAGGCTTTTAAGATAAAACATTCATAAGAAATTTATTACCGGTCATTTCTTTTTTTGCTGTGCATGAGTTGCCGAAATTACAATAGAACTATTTATAGCAGCGTTCCTTGGAAAAGCAATAAAAATGATAGATAAGGGCGGCCGCCTTTCAATGCAAAAATGTTTGTTTATACTTCATAATTGGTATGTGTACAGTATATAGTTTTATATAGCTCTATATACTGTAGAATGGGGCAGTTTTTAAATGTTTTGTTTTTCTTTTTAGTATTCGATTAACTAGCGAGAGTTTAACAGTGATATAAAGTGTTTGTTGTTTAGTTATTTTTTTCTACATTTTGCAAAAGTGAAATTTCAAAAGAAACAAATTTTCGTAATTTAAAAAGGTAAGTTCTTCGGATAGATATTACTTTACTTAATATTACCATCCAAATCCGCATCTTACGTTTTGGATTTAATATTAAACATGTGAAAAAAAATTTTTTTTAGCTTGAGATCAAAAAGTGGTTTATTGTTAATTTTATGTCTAGATTAATTTTCTATATTTCAAGTTTTAAAAAATGTATAAAGTAGTTTTACTAATTTACTTATCTAATAAAAATATAATAATTATATTTATTTTTTGGGTCATTTTAAAAACAAAATCTGATGCTAGATTACAATTTTACTTATTATTTATAAAAAATTCCATTTTGTGCGAACTTAATTGGGGATACTATAAAATTATATCTTCGCAGATTCAGAACTATTACATAAACTAAATTTTCTAACTTTAATTACCTTTCAATTTTATTTCCAGATGTCCGATAGAAAAACAAAACGTTTATCTGGAGCTCAATATAAAAAAAGAAAATTAGAAAAGGAAGAAAACAAAAAAAAATTAAGTGGATCTTTGCAAAAATATTTAGTTCCATCAACATCGTCACAGGGTACAGATACAATTGAGGATGAAAATGTAAAGGATGCACATAAAGTAAGCGACCCTGAAGAAAAAAAACACCCTGAATCAAATACAGAAATAGATAATGAAGAAAAGATGCTCTTAACCGATGATAATCCTAACTTAAACGAAGTTATCCCTGAAACTAATGATGATTTTGATGTCAGCGACCCATTCACCTGGCCGGATATTTTACAAAATCAAGTTATTGAGCAAATAGTACAAGACGATTTTTAGCATATAGAAAAAAAATTTCCTTCTGATGAATCGGGAAGGAAATTTTCTTCAACTCAATATTTTCGAATTTTGCCAAATGGTGAAAAAATTAAAAGAGCTTGGTTGGTATACTTTTGTAGAGCAAATAGCATTTTTTGTCTTTGTTGCAAAATATTTTGTAAGGAAGTGTGTAAGTTAAATAGCAAAATGGGGTATTCTGATTGGCGACATCTTTCACATATTTTATCCAAGCATGAATCTTCTGTACATCACTTGCAAGCTAATCAAAAATGGGTTGAGTTAAAAATGTCATTAAATAAAAAATTAACTATTGACAAAGAACGGCAAAATTATTTTGAACTTGAAAGGGAACGCTGGCGCTCTATCTTAAAAAGAGTTATTGCAATTACTCAATTTTTAGCTGGACAATCATTGGCATTTCGTGGAAAAAGTTCCGTCTTATACGAACAAAATAATGGCAATTTTTTAAAAGCTGTTGAAATGGTGGCAAAATTTGACCCAGTGTTATCCGATCATATAAAAAAAATTACAAAGACCCAAGAATCAAAAAGTAAAATAACTCACTATTTGGGAATTCATTTTCAAAACGAAATAATTACTTTGCTAGCAAAAAATATTTGCCATCATTTTACGACACTCTTAAAAAAATCCAAATATTTTTCCATAATTTTAGATTCTACTCCAGATGCAAGTCATACAGAGCAAATTATATTTGTAGTCAGATATGTAGACTGTAACGAAGAAAATGTTGTCATAAAAGAGTGTTTTTGGGTTTTTTTCCTATTTTATATACAACTGAGGAAGGGATTTTTAACCTATTGGTTAATGATATTTTGCCTAAGTTTGAATTAGATATTAGGGATATAAGAGGTCAGGGCTATGATAATGGGGCCAATATGTCCGGAAAACATATCGGACTTCAACAAAGGGTAAAAAATGTTAATTCCAGGGCTATATTTGTTCCTTGCACCGCTCACACACTAAATCTAATAATAAACGATTCCGCTAAAATCTCCCACGAAACAATAAATTTTTTTAACATCGTGCAGGAACTGTATGTATTCTTTTCTTCTTCTCATTTTCGTTGGGATGTTTTAAAAAAAAATGTTAGTAATTTAAATCTTACATCGGTAAGTGACACCCGATGGGAAAGCAGAGTTAAAGCGCTTAGACCACTTCGGAATCAACTAGGAAATATTTGTAAAGCTTTGGTTGAGCTTTCAGAAGATGTTACAAGAGACTCAAAAACAAAACTAAGTGCCAATTCATTATTAGAAAAAATAAAATCATTTACTTTTATCTGTAGCTTAGTCATATGGTACGAGTTATAAGTTAAAATTGACGTAGTCAGTAAATTATTGCAAAAAATTAATATTGATCTGACTCAGTGTGTCACATCATTAAAACATGTACTTAACTTTATTAACGAAATGCGATCGGACCAAAGTTTTAACACTTATATAGAAATTTCATCCAATTTAGCAAATGAAATTGATGTGGAACCAGATTTTCCAGAAGTTCGTATAAGGCGGAAAAAATCCCAATTTAGTTATGAAAGTACAGACAATGTATTAACTAACGAACGAGAGAAATTTAAAATAAATTTTTATTATACTGTTATTGACCGAGCTAGAATATCAGTAGAAGAAAGGTTTAATTCTCTTTCGTATTGCAGTAATATTTTTAACTTTTTAACACGGTTTCATGATGTGACATCGGATGATTTAAAACAAAAATGCGTTGAACTTGAAATCGCATTAACCGAAGAAGAATCGAGGGATATAAGTGGCGTAGAACTATTTGAAGAAATTGTTACATTTAAATCTCTAACAGATCAAATCAAACCTATTGAGATTCTAAAATTTATTTATAGTAATAATTTGGTCTCATCTTTTCCTAATTTATGTATAAGCTTGAGAATTTTTTTAACAATACCAGTAACGGTTGCATCTGGTGAACGGTCATTCTCAAAATTAAAAATAATAAAAAACTATTTAAGATCTTCTATGTCACAGGAAAGGCTTACAAATTTAGGTATAATTGCCATTGAAAATGAAATTTGTGAAAATTTAGACCATAATAAAATAATAGACGAGTTCGCAAGTACAAAAGCCAGAAAAATATTTTTGAAATGAAGAGGTTGTTTTTTTATTGGGACTTGCTTAGTTTTATACTTAGATACAATATAAAAGATACCAATTTTTGTTTGTTTGGCTTTTATATTATTTGATATTTAAATAATTAATAGTTTAAACATTTGTATTTTGTTTTATGTTGTTTATTGTTTCGTTTAATAGATTATTACCTTATGTTATGATACAATGTTACTTGTTAATGTATACGTAGGAACTTAAATATATTTTTTTGTTCAATAAATATTGTTTTTTTTTTGTTATAAAAGGGCGGCCGTTTTATTTCTGCACAAAGGCGGCCGAGGGGCTAGGAACGGCCCTGCTTAACACAAAGATAGCAAGTTTAGCTTTCACATACAAAATATTACGGAGATTAAATAACGTATGAATTGATAATATTTAACAGTTCCCCTAAAGCTAAACTTCCCTTTAATATGAGTAACAACAAAAAAACTACATACTACATATACCTAACATATTTCTCATGTTAACAAAAGATTGACCCGACAAAGGTTTCGTAAAAGATATCTGCACATTGATTACTACTTGGTACATACATAACATTAATTATACCTTTCTTATACAAATCCCGAATATAATTATATTTCACATCAATATGTTTAGACCTATCATGCAACTCAGGATTTTTGATTAATTTTAACGCACTTTGATTGTCAATTTTTAGACTAAAAGTTTTACAGCGGTAACCAAGTTCTGTTAACACACGCGATAACCATACACCTTCTTTAGTCGCACAGGCCGCACTTACAAACTCTGCTTCGGTTGTTGATAATGCGACGCACTTCTGTATTCTGGTCTTCCATGTGACTGCTGCTCTTCCAAATTTGCAAAGAATACCAGAAGTTGACTTTCTGGTTTGAACATCTCCAGCAAAATCAGCATCACTGTAGATCTCGAAGTCTCCCGTTGTTTGATACAACAAACCAAATGTTCTGGTGCCTTGCAAGTAGCGAAAAATCCTTTTCACTAGTATCCAATGTGCTTGAGTCGGACTGTCTAAGTTTCTTGCAGCAATGTTCACAGCAAATGATATATCTGGGCGTGTAATCATTTGCAAATACATTAAGTTTCCCACAGCTTCTCTGTATGGTACATTTTCAACACATTTACTTATGTTCATATCTTTGTTCCAACCAACATCAATAGGAGTTGACACAGATTTACTATCATTCATGTTGAACCTCTTTAGAATTTTAATGACATAAGTACTTTGGTTTATAAAAATAGATCCATCATTTTGAAAATAAATTTCAATACCCAAAAACGACTTTACATTTTTAATCACAATTGCTTTAAACTCTTGAGTCAACTGTTTTAGAAACTTATCTGAATCAGTTTCACTGGTTGTAAAAACTAAACCATGATCAACATAGATAACAACAAATATTTTAGTTAATTTGTTTACACTTACAAACAAGCATGGATCCACTTTACTTTCTTTTAAACCAAAAGTAGACAAAAAATCAGTGAAACGCTGATTCCAGCAGCGAGGAGCTTGTTTGAGTCCATACAAGCTTCTTTTAAGTTTGCATACACGTGATGTACCATCATCAAATCCCTCTGGCTGTCTCATGTATATATCCACACTATTTTCTAAATAACCATAAAGGAATGCTGTCTTTACATCAAACTGACGAATATGAAGTTTTTCACGAGCTGCAATTCCGAACAGAGTACGAATTGTTTCATAGCGCGCAACCGGACTAAAAGTTTCACTATAGTCAACACCTTCTGTTTGAAGAAATCCTCTTAGAACTAGACGCGCTTTATAGCGGTAAGGTAATCCATTTTCGTCAAATTTTAACTTGAAGACCCATTTGTTGGATATAACTTTAGCATCACTTGGCTTCTTTACTAAATCCCAAGTTTGATTTTCACTCAGCGAGTTCATTTCTTCTTGCATGGCCAGCTTCCAATGTTCTGCATTTTCTGATTTTAAAGCTTCTTCAATATTCTTAGGCTCATCCTCATTTTCAGAAAAATTAACAAATCCATATCTATCTGGTTTCTTCAATTTATCACTTAACACTTTTTGCTGAGGCAATTCACCAGCTTGTTCTTCAGCTTCAGCGTCTTCATACAGGGAAGGCTCAAAATCAGAATCAGAATCTTCATAGTCAGTTTCCTCAATTTCCTCAAACTCGTCAGATTTAGGCATTTCAGGTGGTGTTAATTGAGTCTCTGGTTCTGAATGTTCTGATTGATTAATCTCAGCAATGACCTCATTTTTCTTTTCACTAAATAAGATCTCATCTTTGAACACTACATCACGGCTAATTACTACATCATGTTTTTCTGGCACATATACTCCATACCCACTCATGCCATCATGATAGCCAACAAAAAAACCTTTTAATGCCTTTTTGTCCCACTTTGCTCATTTTTGTTTAGGTATATGCACAAAAACTTCAGTTCCAAAAACTCGAAATTTTTCGACTATCCCATGATCTAGTTCTTCATCAAACCACAACTCATATGGAGTTTTATCAGCAATTTTAGTTGGTCCAGTTCGATTTAAGACATACATTGCAGTGTTAACTGCTTCAGCCCACAAAGACTTTGGTAAATGGGCTTTTCCATATAACATGGACCTAGCGGCTTCGACAATTGTCCTATTCTCCCGCTCAGCAACACCATTATGTTCTGGAGTATATGGTGGAGTGATTGTATGCCTAATCCCTTCTTTTTCTAAGAATGTCTTCATTTCAGCGTTGTCAAATTCTTTGCCTCCATCAGAATTTAGCTCTTTTATAGACTCACCAAAACGATTTTTGATTTCACTGCAAAACTGTGCAAATTTGTCTTTCACTTCCGATTTTTCTCGTAAAAAGTAAATTTGTCTATAACCACTAAAATCGTCCTTAAACACGACATAATACCGTTTTTTACCAAACGACTCAGTCTCCATCGGTCCACACACATCTGAATGAATCACTTTTCTCGGCTTATCGGCCCGATCAAGTCTTTTTCCGAAACACTCGCGATGCATTTTGCCAAAAGAACAGCCATCACAAAACTCATTGTCCATTTCGAAACTCAAATGTTTGTGTTTTAAAAATGTCTTAACATGACGCTTGTTCTGGTGCGCTAAGCGCTCATGCCAAAGCTGCAACATATTTTCCTTTTTGGCCACAACACACACTGACTGTTTTTGTTGAACAACACGCAAAATAATTTGGTATAAACCACCAAACTCAGTTCCAGTAGCTACTATTTGGCCATCCTTCTCAAAAACACAATCAGAACCATTATTCTTTATGGAAAAATTAATTCCCTTTTTGGCAGATTTTTGCACAGAAAACAAGTTGCACAATATACCTGGTGTGAACAACACATCATGCAAATTACCAGCCAACCACTTGCCTTCAACAAATGTTTCCACAGCAACCGTTCCCTTTCCCTGTGCACTAATCTTCTCACCATTTCCAACCCTAATCACTAAAGGCTCTTTAAAAACTGTATATTCCTTAAAAACACCAATGTCGTTAGTCATATGATCTGATGCTCCCGAATCAATGATCCACTTTCCTTTGAAATCAACAGGAATAGATTTGTAGCCTACAAACGCCGTTGGTTTACCTTGATGTTCACCTTCATGCTTTTTATGGCAATTTTTAGCAATATGCCTCTTAGAGCCACACTTAAAACATCCTGGACAATCTCTGCGCAAATGACCTTGTTTACCACATGTATAACATGCAAAATTTTTCTTTGACGAGCCCTCTTTAAATTTAGGATTAACTTTGCCCTTTGAAAATAAAGCCACTGTCTTGTCAATTCCATCTGCCTTTTCAAGTCTTTGCTCCTCTGTTAATAAACGTGTTGTTAGGTTCTCTAAAGTACGAAGAGTTACATCAGTTGAGTCCCAGGCACTGTGAAAATGTTGGTACTCCTTGGGAAGTATTGACAAAATTCTGGTAAGTAACATCGAGTCTGGTATGCTTCCTCCAAGTTTTTTCATTCGATTACTTAGCTGCTCTAATTTTGCAATATGTTCTGCTACTGACGCTGATTCGTCCCACTTGAAATCAAAAAACTGTTTTTGAATCAAGGACAATGTTTCCTCTGATTTCAGATCATACACGGAATGAAGTTTCTGCCACATTTCAGCTGCTGTTTCACAACTCATCAAAAATTGTAGAGGTTTGGATTCCACCGTGGTTACTATCAACTTTTTACCCACTCTATCAGCTTTGAGCCATTTATTTAACTCATCACCCGCATTCTGCGGCTTTCCAATTGTACCCTCACACACGTCTAACGCATTGTTACAGTCTAACAATGTCCGAATAACAAACTGCCATTGAGGCCAGTTACTTGAGTCCCGGAGTTTTTCCACTTGGATTTTATCACTATCCATAGTAACTGTTTGTAATTTTATTTAGTTTTAAAATAAAAATCACAACCCGCGCGAACCGCGTACCCACGTAACTATACAAAAACGAAACGAAAATCACACTATTAAACTCCCAAAACTACGTAGCCTGGGCCCATAACCTATTCGATTTTCTCTTTGTTTTCTATACGCATTGAAATAAAACTCCGACCGTAATATAAGAACGTTTATTCAAGACTGAACTCAAACATTAATAGTACCCATAAAAACCCTTAAAGTGATGACGAGACAGAAAGAGACAAAATATCGCACCTCATGCATCACCGAACCAGACTAAACAAACATCCAATTCTTAGAACTTAACACAAAGATAGCAAGTTTAGCTTTCACATACAAAATATTACGGAGATTAAATAACGTATGAATTGATAATATTTAACAGTAATATAGTTGATTGAAGGAATTCAATTAACGATCTTTTTTCCTTCAATCAGCGGTAATATACTATAATGCATGTTGCTGGATTTGGTGCTTGTTCTTTAACCTTCCGGAGCTCGCGCGCGGACTGTCAGTCCGCAGGCAATTATTTTTGCCGATAATTTCAATAATCGCCCGCCCGCGGCGCTGCCTAATTAAATACCTTTCTATCGCGACCTCTTCACCGGTCAGTGCTAGTAAGTGTATGGATTGGTGCGGTTGTTCGCCTAATTATTGGATTTGCGGACTGTGAGTCCTAAATCTAATTATTTTCAAGAATTTTTTGTTTGAATATCTATAATTAAAAGGTAAGTTTAAGCTTATATTTTGAAAGTTTTAGTTAATAAATACACGATTCATAGATGGCGTGCTCTTGGGAGCAAGAACAAGCCCGCTTGCAAAAATTAATGGAGGAATGTTTAGTGGAAGATGATGAGGGGCCTGAGGAAGGATACGAGGACCAGGAAGATGACGGGGAAGAGGATAATTTGGAGAGGCTAGACTTGGATACCGATACTGAGCAGGAAATTTCGGACATAGAAGACACCTCAACACCTAGGGGGGCATTTCCTATGTTTATAGGAAAGGATGGAACCGAGTGGGCGAAACATGTCACAAATAAAAATGTAAGAACAAGGGCAGTCAATTTGATTAAACATCTCCCTGGAATTAAAAGAACTGCAAAGGATTTGAAAAGTGAACTGGAGATTTGGAAGCATTTTTTTACCAACGAAGTACTGAATTCTATAGTCGAGAACACTAATAAACACATTGCCATAAGTAGAATCAATTACGATCGCGAAAGAGATGCGAAAGATACAGACCTCATAGAAATTCAAGCTCTGATCGGGCTACTTTATTTATCCGGTGTCCTAAAATCAAATAGATTAAATGTTGAAGAAATATGGACACAAAATGGTACTGGTGTGGAGCTGTTTCGGCTGACCATGACCCAATGTAGATTTCGATTTCTTCTTGATCATTTACGTTTCGATGATCTGGCTACAAGAGAAGAACGAAAGCAAACCGATAAGCTAGCTGCCATCCGAGAAGTGTTTGATACTGTTATCAACAACTTCAATACAGCTTATACACCATTCGAATGGGTCACAATAGATGAGAAGCTGGAAGGATTAAGAGGTCGATGTAACTTTAGACAATACATTCCAAGTAAACCTAATAGATATGGGTTAAAAATATTTGCAATGGTAGACTCCAAGACTTTCTATACGTGCAATATGGAGGTTTACGTAGGCAAGCAGCCTTTGGGACCATTCCAGGCGAGTAACTCACCATCTGCGGTAGTACAAAGATTGTGTCAACCGATAAAAAGAACTTGTCGTAATGTCGCTGTCGATAACTGGTTTACCAGTATGGAGCTACTGAATACCCTTTATTCGGATTTTAAGCTGACTCTATTAGAAAAAACAAACGGGAATTGCCTCCGGAATTCTCGAATCCACAGGGTCGTCCTCTTTTGTCATCAATGTTCGGCTTTCGCGCAAACTGTACTCTAGTATCATACACACCAAAAAAAAAGAAAAATGTGCGGTTGTTATCTAGCATGCATTTTGACGATGCATTAAACGAATCAACAGGAAAGCCAGATATGATAATGGACTACAATGCATCTAAAGGGGGGGTCGACTGTGTCGATAAATTATGTGCGACCTATAATTGTGCGCGAAATACGAGAAGATGGCCCATGGTTGTGTTTTATTCGCTTCTAAATGTATGTGGAATAAACTCATTTGTTATTTATTCAATAAATAATCATGCTAGTGAGTTACGACGAAGAAAGTTTATACGATCATTGTCTTTTCAATTAGTGGAGGGTCATATTCGTCGTAGAGTAACGCAATCTATTCCTAAGGCTATGCAACTGAGAATAGCGGAAGTTTTTGGATTGGAAACCCCCGCACCTGAACCCGTACCGGCAGGACAACGTGGACGTTGTTCGTACTGCGACCGAAAAAAAAATAGACCGTCTCGTTTCTTCTGTATCGAATGTCGCAAATGTATATGTTTAGAACATTCACGCGTGATATGTCTCGAATGCCACTCACATTAATGTATTTTTTATTTGTTTATTCGTTATTTTGTTTTATTTCATGAAAACGATCATTCAGTTTTTATTTCCTAGCAAGTACAAATTCTTTTAAGCTGTTGAGATTAATGTATTTTATAAATAAAATCCTAAAGTAAATGAAAGTCAACTTTTATTACTATTTGTTTGACAAATAATCATTAGGAAGCCTTGTATATGGCTGCGGACTGTGAGTCCGCGCGCGAGTGTTCTATCCCAATATTGGAGCGCGAGCTCCCAAAGGTTAATATTTGTCAGTGTTGCTTACTATTTACGTCAACAAAAACAAAAGTTCCCACTTACTGGTTGCATATTTCGAAACCTGACTACAAACATCAAAGTTTCTTGTTTTCTTATTTATGACCTGTTTCTTTGCAACTATTAGTTTCAAAAAACTCCTCTGTTTCCTTTGATACAGATAGACCCGCTTTTAAGATCACATTGCATTTTATCTTTTACTGTGCGTTATATAAATGATCAAATTTATTTCTTAAACGAGGTGGCTTTTGCTTTATCCATTCTCCTTATTCTTTTAAAGCGGTACGAATTCCTGAGCGATTATTATCTTCGTTAACAAGAAAAAGAAATTTAAAATATCTGGAATCTCATTTAAATTTATGAAGCTAGAAGTTTTAGGCTTTATTATCCAGTAATGAAGTTTCGAAAAAGAAATTTATAATATACTAAAAAAACTCCATCGAACTTAATAAAAAACCAAAAATATAAACTTGCTAAATAATAGTATTTTTGCATCCTTTGATGTCACCAATATGTTTTCCAATATACCAAATGAAGAATGCCTTAATATAATTAACCACATACTTACAAAGAAACATATAAATTTCATAATACAACAGGAGTTCATAAAAATGCTTACTTTATGCATAAGCGAAAATTACTTTGAATTTGACGGCTAGCATAGGCCCATTGCTAGCAGAAATTTTTATGTCACATTTTGTAGATGTACGTGGATGACATATTGGTCTCCTTCACAGGAAATAAAAAACAACTACACACAGTTTTAAATCATCTCAATTCAATCCATGACAAAATTAAATTTACACTCGAAAAGGAAGACATGACATTAAAAAGATTATTTAATAAATTAAAATTTAATATCTACAGAAAACCCACTTACAGTGGCGGCTATTCAGGTCAAGTACGTGAAGTGCTACTTCACCAGGAAAAATTAACAAGCAAACATCTAACTATATTTATTATATATCTCTTAAAATTTTAGTTTTTACATTCATTTATTCACCTAATTGGTAAAAAATAAAGTGTTTATCTCGAATAAATGTTTTCCTTGACCGTTGGCGGCATGTCTTTTTAAAACTTTCAATCAAACTTTATTATAACAACTATAACAGTATTTTTAAATGTGTTCAGATTATTTGTTGCGTTTAGATTGACAAACAAACATCTTTTTTGGCTTTTTCGCATTTAAATATTTAACTTTAAATTAATTGAAGCAAATATTTAAAATAATTACATACCTCAACATGTAGACTAGTCTGTCTACGGAATGTTTCGATACATAATATATTTATTTATATATTATTTAAGCAAGCATAAGAAATTATATCATTTACCTTAAGTGTTTATAGACACATAGTTGTACAAATACTTTCATCCTAATTAATATAATTTAAAGTTAAATATTTTTATTCAGTTGCGAAAAAGCCAAAAAAGATTTTTGTTTGTCAACTATAACAGTGGCGGAAACCGCTTTGACTTTGCTGGAGGTGCTATATTTAGTTTACGATTTTCCTACTATGTTGCCATGACAACGCGTACTCGATGACGTCGAACCCAGCGCCATACAACGCTCTCGGTGAATTGCAGGCGCAGCACACTACACCCACGTGTCGTTCAGTTTGCGGTGGTTGTTTACTTTTATTTTCGCAGATTTCGCTGCAACCGATGAGTTCCTTTGCAGTTAACTGGACTGTTTTGTGTTATATTTATTTATGGTGTTGTTACAACTTCAAATTCGAAGTTAGTAAATGTGATTGTTCAAGACTGGAATAAATTAAAAGACGTCTTTGAATTTATTGCAAACTGTGACAAATCTGATGAAAAATCAATCCGCCTTGCGAAAGGATTTTTAGGTGAGATGAACGATTTTAAATTCACGTTTTTGGCTTTAGTGTTTAAGGACATTTTCTCAATCACGGGCATACTATTTGACGTTCTTCAAAAAAAATCGCTTGACATTAATTTTTGCATATCCAATATAAAACATTTTTTTAATACTATGTTTGATAAAGCCAATTCTATTACAGAAATAAATCATTACAAACGTGAGCTTGCTAAGCTTTCACCTGAAGAAATTAGGGCTAAGATAAGTATGAAATATTGGACCATACTTTAATGGAAATGACACTAAGATTTCAAGACTGTGAAAAACTTACATTTTCATGTTTGTCAGGTTCTGCTAAATTTTCCGAATATAGTTTAAATTTTCCGACTGGCCCGTTTGAAAATTTGTTACAGTTATATGGGGAAATATTTTCAAAAAGTCGACGACTTAAAAATGAGCTTGGTCTTATTTTTGCCAATGAGAGTAATTGGAATATATCGCTGCAAGAGCAAGTGAAAAAAATTAATAAAAATAAATATGTTTTTACCGAAGCATAAATTGTTTTCCCTTATTTTGACAATACCGTCAACAAGTGCTTCAGTGGAAAGAAGTTTTTCTTGCTTCAAATGTGTAAAAACTTATTTAAGAAATACAATATCTCAAGAAAGACTTACTTCTCTTGGCAATATTTCAATTCAAAAGGAATTTCTGGAGGAGTTTAGGGCAACTCACTTAGGGTATATTTATTTAGCATTAGATGGATCGTCTATATGGAGTATTATCTGTCTTTGCCGAAACAATTTTCGCGAAACTGAGTAGGTGTAGAGTGAAATAAGTTGAACCAAAAAAAAACAATAAAGTTCACTCTTTCAACATTTGTTAAACTATTTAGTGATAATAGTGCGAAACATATACTGATCCTATAATGAAGTCAATAAGGACATTTCAACCAACAAGTTTTAATAAGAAACAATTTAATGCATTATTAAGAACTTTCAATAACAAAAAACTTCAGGTTCCGTGAAACATTATACTTATAAAAGTAAATCCGGACAATTTTTATTGCTTAACAAAAAACTAGTGATTAACTTTAGCATATTTAGTTTTAATGGTTCCGACGTTTTACTTTTTACTAGTTATTAAATTAACTGACAAGCCTTTCCTTATTAACTTACCCGTCTAATTTTTAAATAATTTTTTAACTTCAGTTAGAATAACTACAAATTATATTTGGGCAGAGTTAAAACTCCCGACTTTGTTTTCCCAATACGATATAACCTTTTTCTCGACTCGCGACCTTTTCCCTTATTTTGAGTCCATGCAGTTTTCTAACATTTTTGAGGAGATACTTAAACTCCAGGAGGTGTTCAGGTAGATGATAGTGGGACCTCGGCGGGTTCATTGGGTTCGCTATCTCCAATTAACCATGATGTAAATTCCACTGTACAAAACAGAACTTTAATTGGATCAAAATACAAGAGTTCTAACCACACTACACCACAATTTGTTACGTTCTGGACGCGCGTTTCGCTAACCAAGTTAGCATCATCAGCAGATGATATAAACTGTTTATATCATCTGCTGATGATGCTAACTTGGTTAGCGAAACGCGCGTGCAGAACGTAACAAGTTGTGGTGTAGTGTGGTTAGAACTCTTGTATTTTGATCTATCTTCCACCACAGGTTCCAGTGTTAGGACAGAACTTTAATTATTAATAAATATAATTTCGAAAAAGTAATCGACATTATAATTCCTTCCGGCAGGAAGAAAATTCGCACAAACCAAAATGTTCATTAAATCCTGAGAATTTAAATCACGAAACTAACGTATTAGATTATAAAAACTGGTTAGCCGACGTCGCACAGAGGGGTATATGCATTCAAAATCTGGCCATAATTCGAATTCGCCAAACACATTTTTTACTATCCAAATCAATTCTCGAAATTGTCAAAAGAATGGGGCATCTGCTTAAGCATCCAATTTTGCGATGATTTAATCGTAGTAGGCGTAGGCGATTCGTAAACATGCATCAGTTGACAGTGACGTTTTTAAATATTACGTGTTTTTTAAGTCATTGAGGTGAAATTACATTATATTTATCGTAATAATAAGTGATTATCTCTAGTATTTTATCATGGATATTACTCCAAAGGGTATGTAGATAATATTTAAATAGAATTTTTATATGAAACTCTATCTAAAATATCTTTTCTTTCTGCCTGAACGTTTCAAATAATTACAGTGATTATTTATTGGTTATACACTACAATACAAATAGGTTTTAGTTACACTTCCAGGAATTTCCCGGTAAAGAATAATACTGAATGTTATAATGTGTTTCATATACATTGAAAATCACCCATAATAATTTACCAAAATTTACCAAATAACTGATTTTTTAATTTTTTTTGTATTACTCGAAAAAATAGTGAAGAATATCACAAACCATCGGTTAATCAAAAGTGATGAGTATTCTCTTTACAGGTTTGGGAGAAAACGAGAAAACAATCACTCGGAAAGCATTATATGAGATAACTCAAGAATGTGGTAGACGAAAATGGGACGAAAAATTCGTATATTTAGAGGAGCGCCTGATTAATGATACTAAATGCCCTCAGGAACAGCTAAGTCTCCTAAAGCGTAATCTCTCTCGCTTCAAGTACGAATTTAAGGTTCGATGGACCGCAGCTCGTAACACTAAACCTCTATTTCTAAAAAATATGAACAGTGGCTTCAAGGAACCATCAAGTTGCCCACATATAGTTTCTATAAAAAAGGTCGCCCTAATAAGACGTTCCAAGAACTGAGCGAGAGAAGTAAAAGGCGTAGAACTGAAGAATTACGTACTGTGAACACTTCAGAAGAGTTAAGTTTTGCCGCTCAAATGAGCCTCAGAGGATCAGGTCAAGTAGATGCTGCCAAGGTTGTGAAGGACGTCACAAGTACTACACCCAAAAGAGCCACAAAGTATAGAAAGGCTATAATAACAGTCCAAGGACATAAACAGCTGTCGCCGACAGAGGCTTTATCGGTTTTTGTCGAAGCCGAATTGTCAAGGAGACAATATAATATAATAAGACAAAGCAACACGTGCACATATCCGTGCTATTCAATTATTCAAAAAGCCAAAGCTGAGTGCTACCCATCACGTGAGGCCTATAATGTAACTTCAACATGCGCGGAGTTAGAGTTGCAGGCCTTACTAGATCATACATCAATTCGCTTGTGTATAAGTATATCAGAAATTCTAGAAAGTCTTACAAAAACGGAAAAAGAAAATCTGCAACTTATATCAAAGTGGGGTTGTGATGGGTCCCAGCAGAGCCAATTCAAGCAAAAATTTGAGAGCAATTCTGAAAGTGACGCTAACATTTTTCAAAGCTCTTTCGTGTATTTACAACTCGTAACAGAAAGTAATGATCAGAAAAAAGTTATTTGGCAAAACCCAACCCCATCCTCGCCTCGATATTGCCGACCTATCCGTATCAGATTTGTCCACGAAACTACCGAAATAACAAAAGAAGAAGTGGAATTTATAGAAAAAAAGATTAGCTTGCTCCAAAAAAGTGCAGTGAAAATAGCTACTGGTAATTTCCTTGTAGAACATAAACTAGCATTCACAATGGTTGATGGCAAGGTGTGTAATACGATTACTGACACCAAGTATACTATGAAATGTTATATTTGTGGTGCAACGGCTAAAAACTTCAACAATCTAGATGCTATGTTAAATATGGATATTAACCCAGAAAACCTTAGATTCGGTCTATCTACATTACACGCCAGAATCCGATTTTTCGAGAGTGTACTGCATTTATCGTATAAATTACCAATAAAAGTATGGCAAGTTAAGAAAAACAGTGAGGAAAATAGAATAGTTCAAGAACGTAAGAAGTCTATACAGCAAGCGTTTAAAGATGAAATGGGTCTGTTGGTCGACTTTCCAAAAGCCGGCTTCGGAAACACCAATGATGGAAATACATCCAGGAGATTCTTCAGCGATATTGAAACAGCCGCTAAAATAACAGGCATAGAGGTTCGCCTTCTGCACAGATATAAAGTGATACTTGAAACTATATCATGTGGATTCAGAGTTGATGCTTATCTTTTCTCCAAATATGCTTTTGACACTGCAAAAATATATGTGGAACTCTATGGCTGGTATCCAATGCCTCCGACAATTCATAAAGTCCTTATTCACGGAGGAGCTGTTATCTCTTCTGCAATTCTACCAGTAGGACAACTTTCAGAAGAGGCTGCGGAAGCCCGCAATAAACACTTCAGAACTTATCGATATGGATTTGCCAGAAAATTTAGCAGAGAAGCATGCAATTTTGATGTGTTAAAGGATTTTTTAATCGGAGTCTCAATTACTAACATGAGACCTCAACCCAGAAAAAAGACAAAACCTTTCTCAAAGGACACAATGGATATGCTTTTACCTCCAGAAATGTTTTGTTCCACGGTATCAACTTCATGTAGTGCAGTTAATGATGGGCCGTTTGAAACTGTGAAGAAGGGGAAACAATAATAAGAAAATATTAGTGAAGATGAATGGAAAGTACTTCAGATATGTGAAGCACCGAACGTCACTGGTATACTTAATTAATTTTTAATTTAATTTAAACAAAACCAGGGAATCTTTAAATCGGAACAATTTCGAAAATATTTGTGTGCTCGAAAAAACTTTCAGTTATAATTGAAGCACTTATATGGTATTGTAGGTTAATTTTTTTCATGTATTTTTTGTTGTTCGCTTAAAACCACGTTAGATTTTATTTATTGAAGAAAGATATATTTTTTTCTGGTCCATCATCAAATTTACTTAAAATTATAAATATTTTGTATGTTCATCACACTAGATTTAAGCAAATTATTCAGAATAAATATCGATGGTTTGACATTTAGGTAATTGTTCTGCATTAATGATGAATTGTGTTTAAAAATAACCTAATTAAAAAATCCTAATTAAACAAACACATTGTGTGATATATCGTTAAAAGAATAAAATATTCAATTTATTACGCATAAAATAAATATTTTCGAATATTGAAATAACAAAGTTGATGATGGCCTCTTGAAGACAAAACGTCGGATAACTTCACTGTTATTGAATAGAGAGGAAAAACTGGCAATGCGAAAGTGTAATTTACAGCAATATATCTCAAATTACACAGGATATATATCGAAGAAACAATACGATTTCTCAGTTTCTTGCGATTTTCCGGATATCTCCGGAAATACTCGGAATTTTTAAAATATTTTTAAGCAGCATCGGCATGTTAAAAACATAAATAATCACCTTTAAACAACTCAACCGACCCTGTATCATTTACCGTCTCTTATGAGGTACACTCAATTTCACTATAGACAAACACCCTGTACATTACCCTGTAGCTATTATTTTTTTGAAAATATTCCAAATTATATAAAACATCTTAAAAACATTATTTCTACATTTTCGTTTACTCAAGAAAATAATTTTGGCCATCTTTTGATATCAAATACCCCTATGTGCGTCGGTAAACTCAGCGCGAAACTTTTACCGAGAGTTTTAAAAACGATCAGAATCACCTGTGTCGCTTATATTAGTGAATTTCTATAATCACGATTTAACACATTGAAAGTAATTTTACATCGACTGAGAAACCTTCTAGGATCTGAATCTTATAGATCTGAAGTACAGCAAGTCGCTAGATCACAACTACGCTCACGCCTAAATATAGAACATGGCATCCCCGATGGGAAAAATTCGCTAAACTGTCATGCTACTACACAATGCTACATGTCAAAATACGAATTTAAACAAAAAATGACCTGCAGTGCCATCTTAACTTAGAATATGACACCGTGGTAGGAAAAATTCGAAGGATCGCTACTTGAACGGTCTAAAGAAACAAATTAGAAAAACGGTATACACGAAGTATGTTTTATTTATAGTAAAATAAAATGCAATAAATATTTAATACATTTAAAAATTAAAAGCGGATTTCGTTACAGTTCGACAGAATTATAAGTTCTATACAATAAGTAACCCAATATTATTTGAAAATACTTAATAACTTTCAATTTGCTAACTTGTAACTCCTCATGATATCCACACTAAAATTCAGTAAAATACATGATTGTTACAATATAAACTAAAAAAAAATATCTGGAAGCGAATCTGGAAGTTAAACGTTAACGAGTCGCATATAATTTCAAAGCAAAATAAATATTTTCAGGAATAACATATTATTCGTTATGACTTGGAAATATTTCCCAAATATTTAGGTCAAGTATATGTTGCCGAATGGTCAAGTGCATCCGGCATATGGCGCACGTAGGTCCTTTTCATTAATCTAGGCGTGCAAAAGTCGTAAAATTTAGCCGCGTTAAATGGATTTAAACTTATTTTATTAGGTACTCAGATAGCCATGGAAAACAAAAGAACCGTTGCCTAGGAGACGCCGCTAGTCGATACAAATAAATATCTGCACGAAATGACAATTTGTCAGCGGATGTTGAGCATGTACTTGATAACTATTTACGGAGTTTCGAATCCAAAAAAACTTCTGTCAGAGAAAGATTGTTTAAAACGAACTTTTGTAATTTGTACCTTGAGGTATGTCCAAAAAATTGTGTAAAGTTTGTTTTGATATTTGCTAATTTACCAAAGTAATTATATTAAAACTATTATAGAGAAAAAAGTACTACAAAAAAAGTTAAATTTTATTAGATTAGAGTAGAACTTATGTGATTGAAGAGGACTGGTCTAAAGGTATTTTTTTTTTAATTAACTTTTATATTATAATTGTAACGGTAACAATTTTGTTTGCCGTAATTTGCCGCATCTATTTTTATTTGATGTTTTCTATCCATTACTCTAACTAAAGTTAAATATCTTAGTTGATTTACCCAAACAAGGCTATGGTAGCAGTAATACCGGAAATATCGCTAGGACATTCTTTGGAAATCCTCTACTGGCTTCAGAAGCTACGGGAGTAAATATGGATTTAATCGAAAGACTTGCTACAATTCTTCGAACGATTTCCTCGGGTTTTTCTGTCAATACCTTGGCTTTTGAAGATTTTGCAGCAAAAACAGCACGTTTGTATGTTCAAGAATATGCTTGGTTCTACATGCCTCAAAGTGTACATAAACTTCTTATACATGGAAGCCTAATAATAAAGGAGGCAATTATACCGATAGGAGCTCTCTCGGAAGAGGCTCAGGAACATAGGAATAAGGACGTAAGAAATTTTAGGGAATTTCATGCGCGCAAATTTTCAAGGAAAGAAAATGTTGAAGATATGTTTAACTTACTCCTTATATCATCGGACCCTGTTATATCTTCTATGCGAAGAGTAAAGCCAAGATCTTCTAGTAGCTTACCTACCTCTGTTTTAGCCTTGTTAAAAACGCCCGAAGAAGATTAATTTATTTGTTTCCTTTGTTTTAAGTTTTTTAAGGAATAAATATCTTTACTATAATTAGTATTTGTTTATTTTTTAATTATGAACGGCATTTAAAAATGCATGCATGTATATTCTCCGAATGACAAAGGGTGCTTAGTAAATAAGTAATGATAACGAAATTTATATTTTACAGACCATAACTGATTGCCAAGACTGCACCTTTTAACAACAAATGATAGCTTGAGATATGTTTAATAAATCTTAAAATATAGTGTGTCTGCTTAAGTTGGCCACATTTCGGAAACTTTTTTATTATTAATTTTAGGAAAAAAAAGTTATTCTACTAACTAAAAATTACGTTCAAATATGCAATAACATCTTTCTACTTAAAATTTTAATTTTTACAAATTTAATTAGGTATACCGATAGGTTTATCTTTTTTATTTATTACAAACATGATAACCTTTCCATTTCATTTAGAAGGTATTTAACTGTAACTATAACTGTCAAAAATTTGTTGCTATAAACAAATAATTTGTTTATCAGTGCATCCTAGATTTCACGCAAGCAACTACATTTATTTGAAATGTTATTGTAGACAAACATTGAAAAAAATATTTTTCAATATATATGGGTGCAATTGCATATTTAAACGTAGTTTTTAATTCTGATCAACTTTTCTGTATACCAATTTTCGATATTGTCAAATAGGTATAAAGGTACTTTACTCTTGAGTGAAATTCATATTTTTCGACAAAGCCCCGTATACGACTGAAAAAATGTTATATCTGATGGTTGCATTTTAGGATTTGGAACATGCAGAACTTTTTATAAAGAATAACTTTTTGTCCTAAAATTAATAATAAAAAAGTTTCCCATATGTGGCCAACTTAAGCAGACACACTGTATACAGGCTGTCATTAATTCTAAAACTAATGCTTATCAAAAAACCTTAACGATATTCATTTGTTTTTTGTGCAAAATATGTATCTTTATACTAATATTACTAACCATATGCTCAACCTAAATATCACGTTTTTTCTCAAAAAGTAAAATAATTATAGACTGTATTTTTTTCGCATTATTAAAATAACTTAATTTAATTTTTGCTCCAAATATGACAATTGGGGACTTTTTTTATAAATAAATCTTAGTATTACATCTTTTCTAAGGGTGTTCTTGCATTTAACTGCAAAACTTCCAAGACCGAAAAGTAAACAGACTTTTGCACGCCTAGATTAGCAAAAAAGACCTACGTGTGGCGCCCCGCGCTTTTTGTGGGTTATTGCTGTGTTGAAATGCACTTTGAAAAGTCAACGTCGATTTTGAAAATATAAATGATTATTGTTGCATCTGAATAGCAGATCGAAGATAAATTTTTTTCTCTTTAATAAAGGCAACAGTAAACCGAATCTCCCGAATTATTATTTGAAACAATAGGTTTTATACTTGTTCCAAGTATTACTGTATTACTTATCATATTTGTTAATTTGTCAAATTTCATCCGTAATATCACCGGCTTAAAAGATTTTTTTATCAAGGACACCTTCTAGCTTAAAAAGTTTATAGATTCGGTAGATCTACCGGAAAACTAAGTAATTCTTTAATATCTCCAGATGAACTTTCCTGTATACAAACTGTACCTATTATTATTTAAGAAAAAATGAAAGCTGTTACACATAGCTAGCATTAGATTTTTTATAGAAATTATAAAAACTCATTATCAGCGAATTATTTTTAGTATAAAGAAACCTTTTTATCAACTGGTATATACGGTCAAAAAAGCCCCCATTTTTAAATTTTTAATAACTTTTTTATTTATTATTGTTATTTAATAAAACTTTAAAGGTATATTCGCAGATGTATAGATTCTAGAATGACAAATTAAAAGTGAATGAGATTTAATTATTTTCTTATATAGGACTATGTAAAAGATGAGCTTTTTAAAAACGCTCGAAAAAATTAATTTTTGTATTTTGAACATAAGTATAAGTAACACCTTAAAACCTTGCAATTTAAAATATTTTAATTAATATTTATTTTATTGCAAATGTATCCAAACAGACTTGAATATATTCAAAATTTTTATGTCCTATTAGTATCCAAGCAGAATATTGACAATTTTAATGCGTTTGTAAATCGTCCACAGGGCCGTTTTTAGGGGTGTGCACGGCGTGCCGGCACAAAGGCGGCCAAATTATTGGGGCGGCCGCTGGCCGCCCGCCAAAAACACAAAATTAGCCATTTGATTACAAAAATATACCTATATTTTTGTTTTCAAAATAAAGAAAAATTAAATTACATTTTGTTAGGCTTTTAAGATAAAACATTCATAAGAAATTTATTACCGGTCATTTCTTTTTTTGCTGTGCATGAGTTGCCGAAATTACAATAGAACTATTTATAGCAGCGTTCCTTGGAAAAGCAATAAAAATGATAGATAAGGGCGGCCGCCTTTCAATGCAAAAAT
The DNA here is from genome assembly GCA_030620095.1 of Kuschelorhynchus macadamiae. Classification (NCBI taxonomy): domain Eukaryota; kingdom Metazoa; phylum Arthropoda; class Insecta; order Coleoptera; family Curculionidae; genus Kuschelorhynchus; species Kuschelorhynchus macadamiae. The sequence goes on along the minus strand of JAUTXW010002753.1, from coordinate 2,308,425 downwards.
GTTTGTTTATACTTCATAATTGGTATGTGTACAGTATATAGTTTTATATAGCTCTATATACTGTAGAATGGGGCAGTTTTTAAATGTTTTGTTTTTCTTTTTAGTATTCGATTAACTAGCGAGAGTTTAACAGTGATATAAAGTGTTTGTTGTTTAGTTATTTTTTTCTACATTTTGCAAAAGTGAAATTTCAAAAGAAACAAATTTTCGTAATTTAAAAAGGTAAGTTCTTCGGATAGATATTACTTTACTTAATATTACCATCCAAATCCGCATCTTACGTTTTGGATTTAATATTAAACATGTGAAAAAAAATTTTTTTTAGCTTGAGATCAAAAAGTGGTTTATTGTTAATTTTATGTCTAGATTAATTTTCTATATTTCAAGTTTTAAAAAATGTATAAAGTAGTTTTACTAATTTACTTATCTAATAAAAATATAATAATTATATTTATTTTTTGGGTCATTTTAAAAACAAAATCTGATGCTAGATTACAATTTTACTTATTATTTATAAAAAATTCCATTTGGTGCGAACTTAATTGGGGATACTATAAAATTATATCTTCGCAGATTCAGAACTATTACATAAACTAAATTTTCTAACTTTAATTACCTTTCAATTTTATTTCCAGATGTCCGATAGAAAAACAAAACGTTTATCTGGAGCTCAATATAAAAAAAGAAAATTAGAAAAGGAAGAAAACAAAAAAAAATTAAGTGGATCTTTGCAAAAATATTTAGTTCCATCAACATCGTCACAGGGTACAGATACAATTGAGGATGAAAATGTAAAGGATGCACATAAAGTAAGCGAAGAAAAAAAACACCCTGAATCAAATACAGAAATAGATAATGAAGAAAAGATGCTCTTAACCGATGATAATCCTAACTTAAACGAAGTTATCCCTGAAACTAATGATGATTTTGATGTCAGCGACCCATTCACCTGGCCGGATATTTTACAAAATCAAGTTTTGACCAAATAGTACAAGACGATTTTTAGCATATAGAAAAAAAATTTCCTTCTGATGAATCGGGAAGGAAATTTTCTTCAACTCAATATTTTCGAATTTTGCCAAATGGTGAGAAAATTAAAAGAGCTTGGTTGGTATACTCTTGTAGAGCAAATAGCATTTTTTGTCTTTATAGTAAAATATTTTGTAAGGAAGTGTTTAAGTTAAATAGCAAAATGGGGTATTCTGATTGGCGACATCTTTCACATATTTTATCCAAGCATGAATCTTCTGTACATCACTTGCAAGCTAATCAAAAATGGGTAGAGTTAAAAATGTCATTGAATAAAAAATTAACTATTGACAAAGAACGGCAAAATTATTTTGAACTTGAAAGGGAACGCTGGCGCTCTATCTTAAAAAGAGTTATTGCAATTACTCAATTTTTAGCTGGACAATCATTGGCATTTCGTGGAAAAAGTTCCGTCTTATACGAACAAAATAATGGCAATTTTTTATAAGCTGTTGAAATGGTGGCAAAATTTGACCCAGTGTTATCCGATCATCTAAAAAAATTACAAAGACCCAAGAATCAAAAAGTAAAATAACTCACTATTTGGGAATTCATTTTCAAAACGAAATAATTACTTTGCTAGCAAAAAATATTTGCCATCATTTTACGACACTCTTAAAAAAATCCAAATATTTTTCCATAATTTTAGATTCTACTCCAGATGCAAGTCATACAGAGCAAATTACATTTGTAGTCAGATATGTAGACTGTAACGAAGAAAATGTTGTCATAAAAGAGTGTTTTTTGGGTTTTTTTCCTATTTTATATACAACTGAGGAAGGGATTTTTAACCTATTGGTTAATGATATTTTGCCTAAGTTTGAATTAGATATTAGGGATATAAGAGGTCAGGGCTATGATAATGGGGCCAATATGTCCGGAAAACATATCGGACTTCAACAAAGGGTAAAAAATGTTAATTCCAGGGCTATATTTGTTCCTTGCACCGCTCACACACTAAATCTAGTAATAAACGATTCCGCTAAAATCTCCCACGAAACAATAAATTTTTTTAACATCGTGCAGGAACTGTATGTATTCTTTTCTTCTTCTCCTTTTCATTGGGATGTTTTAAAAAAAAATGTTATTAATTTAAATCTTACATCGGTAAGTGACACCCGATGGGAAAGCAGAGTTAAAGCGCTTAGACCACTTCGGAATCAACTAGGAAATATTTGTAAAGCTTTGGTTGAGCTTTCAGAAGATGTTACAAGAGACTCAAAAACAAAACTAAGTGCCAATTCATTATTAGAAAAAATAAAATCATTTACTTTTATCTGTAGCTTAGTCATATGGTACGAGTTATTAGTTAAAATTGACGTAGTCAGAAAATTATTGCAAAAAATTAATATTGATCTGACTCAGTGTGTCACATCATTAAAATATGTACTTAACTTTATTAACGAAATGCGATCGGACCAAAGTTTTAACACTTACATAGAAATTTCATCCAATTTAGCAAATGAAATTGATGTGGAACCAGATTTTCCAGAAGTTCGTATAAGGCGGAAAAAATCCTAATTTAGTTATGAAAGTACAGACAATGTATTAACTAACGAACGAGAGAAATTTAAAATACATTTTTATTATACTGTTATTGACCGAGCTAGAATATCAGTAGAAGAAAGGTTTAATTCTCTTTCGTATTGCAGTAATATTTTTAACTTTTTAACACGGTTTCATGATGTGACATCGGATGATTTAAAACAAAAATGCGTTGAACTTGAAATCGCATTAACCGAAGACGAATCGAGGGATATAAGTGGCGTAGAACTATTTGAAGAAATTGTTACATTTAAATCTCTAACAGATCAAATCAAACCTATTGAGATTCTAAAATTTATTTATAGTAATAATTTGGTCTCATCTTTTCCTAATTTATGTATAAGCTTGAGAATTTTTTTAACAATACCAGTAACGGTTGCATCTGGTGAACGGTCATTCTCAAAATTAAAAATAATAAAAAACTATTTAAGATCTTCTATGTCACAGGAAAGGCTTACAAATTTAGGTATAATTGCCATTGAAAATGAAATTTGTGAAAATTTAGACCATAATAAAATAATAGACGAGTTCGCAAGTACAAAAGCCAGAAAAATATTTTTGAAATGAAGAGGTTGTTTTTTTATTGGGACTTGCTTAGTTTTATACTTAGATACAATATAAAAGATACCAATTTTTGTTTGTTTGGCTTTTATATTATTTGATATTTAAATAATTAATAGTTTAAACATTTGTATTTTGTTTTATGTTGTTTATTGTTTCGTTTAATAGATTATTACCTTATGTTATGATACAATGTTACTTGTTAATGTATACGTAGGAACTTAAATATATTTTTTTGTTCAATAAATATTGTTTTTTTTTTGTTATAAAAGGGCGGCCGTTTTATTTCTGCACAAAGGCGTCCGAGGGGCTAGGAACGGCCCTAATCGTCCAAGTAGTTTAACCTATTTTTTGTATATGATGTCCGTAATATTTAAATGTACCTATTAACAATTACCTGATTGTGCCATGCAATCTCCTAAAACCAAAAAGTTTGTTACTATTCCATTGAGAAAGGTGAAAATTCGCCCAAAAATGGAAATATAAATTATAACAGTTCTGAAACAGTGACGCAAGGGGGAGGTGAGGTAAAATCTAGCCTGTTTCCTCTCTATGCATAGGCGTACCTAAATACTTTAGCTGAAATATTAAAAAATAGAATTTAAGAATTAGTGTATTGCTATATAATTCTAGCCTGTTTGCTATCTATTCATAGGCGTGCCTAAAACTTTAGCTAAAATATTGAAAAATAGAGTTTAGGAATTGTGTATTAGTGTATTGCCATAAAATTAGAAGAAAAAATATATTAGTTGCCAAAATATCTGTCTAGATAATGCATAACATTTTAAAATCGTTTTTAATTTTTTAAGAATATAGGTTTACTTTACTTATATATAAAAAAAAAACGTAATCAACTAATAATGGACTCACTTTTAATACGCTGTTTTCTACTTCTCTCGTAAAAGCCGAATATTGCAATCGTTAAAAATCACCCTTCCAAGTGTTTACAGATCTTTACGTTTTAGAGTTCTCCTCGATGCCAGAAAAATATGTTTTCTCAGTTCCATCGATCTGTCGGTCGGTCAGTCTGTTCACTTCAAATTTTAGCCAAAAATTTGGTAGATAGATAGATAGGCGTTTATTTATATTCCAAAATATAAGAAATAAGCATACAAAAAAACCCAGTGGATGTGGAACAATGACAGCAAGTAGTATTACAATTACTAAATAGCGGCATATATAAAATACCTTGCTTTTTTCCTGCACCTTAGAATCTATCATCATATCACAAATACCTAGAATCATGAGTTAACTACCTCTGTAGCTGCATTGAAAATAATTTTGGATAAAGAGAAAAAACAACAAAAACAAATATAACAATAAGATAAAAATACTCAGTATCACATTTGTACTTACAGTTTCTACAATTACAGATTAAAATATATATATTTACAGATTAAAATACCTACATGTCGAGTGTGGCAACAATAATAAGTCATAGAGAGAAAAAAATCATTATAATATTTCATTTTTATCAGTATAGTGTAAAAGGTCTTTTTACATAAGAATTTTCTTAATACATTTTTAAATTTTTGTTTAGGAAGTGTACGTACCTTCACTAGTACTCGATTAAATATCTTTTTAACTGAGAATTCAACAATTTTTGTAAATATGTGAAGTTGTATTTATCAGGAAGAAGGTGCGGATGGAGAGACCCAATATGCATTGGAGATATAGGTACATACATGACATAAGCAAATATCGCAAAGAAGGTCGAAATATTGTTTATATTGATGAAACTTGGGTGGATAATGACTTGACCTTTAAGAAGCGCTGGCAGAGTGACAATGTTTTTTCTGGTGGGATATTGGTGCCTCTCATTACAGTCATTAAATATATCTCCATTATTTGAAACAAACCCAACACAGTCCAAGATATACATACTAGTAAGAGTTAAAATATTATTTTCAATAAATACTTTTCTACAACTATCCTGCAGTCTTAATTTTAAAATAGAACGAAGACACCTTTTTTGCAAAACAGAGATTCGAGCAACATCAACTGAATTTTCCTCAAAGATAAGGCCATATCTGATGCTTGATTGAATAAATTCATGATAGGCAGATAGAGCAGCATCCTGACCAACCCTCTCAGCCACAATTTTTAAGGCATAACAGTATTTAGAAACTTTTAAGGCTACACCCTCAATGTGTACCTTCCAGTCCAGTCTTCTGTCTATTTCAACTCCCAGAAAAGATAACTTTTCCTTTGCTATTAACTGTTCATTATTGTACAAAATATTGAAATCATTATTAAAAGTTTTTTCAGTTAAGGGTCATATGGGGATGAACTGGCAACATTTTGGTAAAAAAAAATATGGCGGAGCAAAATGGCGGCCTAATGAAATGTGTAAAAAGCTACTACTAAAAAACTAATTTATCTGAAATGTCGCAAAAAAATCGAGTATTACGTTGAAATGAACTGGTAAAATTTACGTACGATACTAGGATGGCCTAATGACATATTTAAAAATCAGCCTGTTAAACTACTTATTAAATTGATTTGAAATGTTTTGCAAGAGTTAATTGTAATAGAAAGATAAACGGGTAGAATTGTGGTACAAATCCAAGATGGCAGAATACAATGGCATCCTAGTAAAATGGTAACATCCAGATATGAATCGAAAGTGGTAGAAGAAAATGACGGCTTAATAAATTATTAAAAAAAAATTAGTTCAAAAAACTTAAATTAAGCCCAAAAAAGCTGAAGTAATAATGTAAAAAAAATATTTGCAAATACAGTATATATTGGTTACTAAATGAATATGGGCGAAACTAAATTGGGCCACACTTCCCTATTCCTTGTAAAATGAATCATAACCAGGGAGGGCATTTAAACTAAAGGAAATTTACCGATTTTTAAATTTAGTAAATAAAGTAAATTATGTGATTTTATTAACCACAGGGAACAGTGATTAAACGTATTAAAATATTTACTATATATATATATATATATATATACATACAGGGTGGTGCAACCAAGATGGGGTGGACGATTGTGGGCAAACGGAGAGGAATTTGAAAAAATATTTTTGGGATATGATTGATAGTCAAGAACGCTGTGTTTTAAAATTATACCCATTATACAGGGTGGTCTGAAAAGTTCGTGGTGAACCAAACTTGTGTTTTGTTAAATGGGACACCCGGTATATTATTATTTTAGTTGATTCTCCTATTCGTTACGATCATTTTGATATGAGGTTTATTGGGTCTAAAATTTATACCAAGGGAATGGGACGAGGTTAAAGTGGAAAAAAGGGTTATACTCCGGCCATTTTTTGAAAACAATTGAAGCAGGTGTGGAAAAACCAAATATTCTATAAAATGTATTGTATCTAGGACTACAATAATCGCTTGTAAGTCGTTCAAAATTATTCACTGTTATACAGGGTGGTCAAGTTTTGCAAATTTACCTTGGATTGAATTTTTTTAAATGGAACACCCTGTATATTTTACTTTCATGTTAAAGATAACATTACTAGCTTTCAGAAAATACCATATTTGATAACTTTCTGACCAACAGTTTTTCAGTTGTACGTGGGGCAAACTAACAGGCGAATATCAGCAAGAGTGGAAGAGCATAAACTCAGCATCAGAAATAAACAAACAACCTCAGCTTTATTCCTACATCATCAGGAAACCGGCCATAAAATACATTTCGATGGGTGTAGGGAGATTGCCAATATAGAACATTATAAGACCAGAATAATCCGAGAATAGAAATTGAAAAACAAGATGATTTGAATAAAAGGGACGGATCATTAAAACTACCAACAGTATGGAAGACAATAATCGACAAATCTAAAATCGCAAAAACTCAAGCGCAATTAGCGCAACAACAATAGCACCATCCGGAAAACATAAATAACGACCAACGCCTGCGCAGATTTAACCTTCGGCCCCGAGTGGGGGTATAAAAAGAAGCGTCGCAGTCACCAACACTTCAGTCTCTATTCGGCCGCGAGAAAGAAAGCTTCGAAAATGCCAAATGTGATTTTGGCGAAACGTCAGCAAAGCTGTTCTTTTCAGAACGACAGTAGTGAACGGATATACACCCGGAATGAAAACCCATTGTATTTTTCCATCCGTGAAGGAGTAAAAATCAATATATATATATATATATATATATATATATATATATATATATATATATATATATATATATATATATATATATATATATATATATATATATATATATCTCCCATACCTTTCTAGCAAGAAACGATAAGAGCATTTTCTTAAAAACACATCAAAACTTTATTATTATAATCAGAAAATAAAATAAGAAAAGATTTACAAAATACCTAATATCGCTTAGCAAACTTGGCAACACTGAATTGGTAATTGTTGACAAACAAATAACAGTGGAGAAGAAAGGATCTTAGCAGAATTTTTTTCTGTATCTGGCTGCCTCTCCCTCTTTATAACTCTACGTTCAGAACCAATTTTGAACGTTATACGTCACAAAAATGATTTCACTCAACTTTCATTCAGAAAACGTCGAGTCGGTTTTACAAATTCGCATCCAACAAAAATATTTTTCACTGTCAGGCTTGCGTAGATGAATTCATTGCCAAATAATTTTTAAACGCGAAATTCCAATGATCGCTCCAGATACTAATCTCAAGTTTAGGTACGTCTGAACACTGAGTTATAAATAAAACCATCGAGCGCATAGAAATGAAGTTCGAATTTTGTTATTGTTTCACCTTCTAACTGGTTTCTCATTTAATAAAATTATTTTATATACAGTGTATTACAAAAAAATTAAATACTTGACTCAATAACTATTGCAGTTACAAAAACGAGTTTTTTAGCTTCTGCTTAACAGTGGCGTCGCACAGTGGTACACTTAGATTAGAACATTTGAAAGGACATAAATACACTTTCAAAGCCCGTTTTTAATAAAATAAACGTTAAATTGTTTTTAAAAAACATGCTTTTATTTATAAAATACTGAACTAAGAAGTAAAAATAATTAAAACTTATATAAAGGCAGAACTTTTGAGAATTTGAATATTTTCTTAAAAGCTCTATTTCAATCGAGATTTCAGTGTGTTGTGAAGTAAAAATCCTTGCAATCGAAGCCGAAATGTCCGTAAGTGATTCCATTTTGACACGGTCTGATCCCAAGAACTATGATCTCAGTAGGTGGGGTTAGTGTTAATGATGCAAATGAAATGTGTGGTATGTTTAATGACTTTTTTCTGGAAAGTGTAAATTCTCAATCGGCAAAGGTTTCTGACAGGATTGAAAGATGTGTGGAGAGGAAAACTGTGCATTTGTTCTTTCTAAAACCGGTAGATGTGTGTGAGGTCTCAAAGGTTATAAAAGAAGTAAATAAGAAAAAAGTGCAGGTCCAGATGACATTTCCTGTAATATAATTAGGGATGTTGCGGCGCAAATCGCGCAGCCACTAGTCGACATTACAAATCTTTCTTTCGGCTCTGGAATACATCCTTCGATACTAAAACAAGTTATTTTATACCAGTGCACAAGAAGGGAGAACATTGCGATATTTCCAATTATAGAATTATCTCTAAATTGTCTGTTTTTGCTAAGATTATAGACAGGTGTATGAAAGATCGTTTGGAGGCTTTTTTTAAAAAACAGTTTGCTGTCAAAAACCCACCACGGTTTCTGTAAGGGCAGGGAAACATCTTTTTTTTTTTGAAGCCATCAACAATATTGCATAATCAGTTGATAAAAAACTCTGCATTAGTGGGCTTTGTTTTCATCTGTCCAAGGCTTTTGATGTCATAAATCATGATCTTCTTGTGAATAAATTAGAATCGTATGGGACTACAGGAGTGGCTCTAGAGTGGTTTATCAGTTATCTATCCAACAAAAAACAATATGTTGAATTGCAGGGAGTAAATGAAATTCAGCAAAAAAAATAATGTTGTTACATATGGCGTCCCTCAAACAGGCGTTTTGTCTCCTCCTCTATATTTAATCTTTAACAAAGATTTTGCGAATTTTTGTAGTAGAAATGGTGGATGTCATGGAAGTGTGATGCAATATGCGGATGATACGTCTATGTTGATTCAGTCTTTGAGTGAAAGTAACTTTGTTCGATTCTGCAATCGTACTGCTGAGTTGATGAATCTGTGGTATACTAAAAACAAACGAATTAAAATGCGATGTCCATTGGTAAAACTTTAAAATAAATCACTGCTAGTTACTAACAAAACTAAGTCTCTAGGCTTAAATATCGATAATCACCTAACTTGGGAATTTTATTTTGAGGATCTGGCTGGCAACTAAAGAGTTCTCATTATGCGTTATATAATCTAAGATATACTGTCAGTCAAAAAATCCTGATCGTGTTTTATAATGCGTATGTCAAAAGTAGATTGGAGTATGGAATTGTCATTTGGGGATCTTCCATACATGTTGAACGTCTACTCATACTACAAAAGAAAATTGTTAGAATCATAGCAGCTTTGTACGGGGTGGCCAACTAAGAATGGACGCCGGCCATAACTCGCTAACCGTTAATCATATAACTTGGGGGAAAAAAATTATTAGCTAAATCGACTAAGAGAAATCGCTGGAAAATATTTTGAAGTTCCGCATATGGCCGCTAGGGGGCGCAACTGTTATGGTCAATCAGAAAAAGGGCTGTTTTTTAAAAAATATTCATGTAAAGGTATATTATAAATACTGCCATCGTAAAGAGTAGAAAAATTGTGATTTTTTTGTTAAAGATATTTTGCTCTATCTCGTAAAATGTAGTGGTGGGGGAAGGTCAAACATGTTTTTATTTAAATGTCAATAACTCCGTTATAAGTCAACGGAATTGAACAAACTAGGTCTCGTTTAAAAGAGCCCATCTTAACTAATAATCTGATGTAAAAAAAAATCCGATTTGATTTCGCCGTGGTAACTAGAGGGCGCTGATTGACATCACAACAATTATTACGCATTATTTTGAAAATTTTAAATAACATGCTATATCTCTTTTAACACAATTTAATAGAGGAGGGAATTCTCAATAAGTCAGTGCAAATTTCAGCTTCCTAACTTTTTTCAAACCGGAAATATAAATAAAACAAATATTAGGGCGCTGGGTACGCAACATCTCCCTAATCTGTATGGACATAGCCTACATCACAATAATTCAGTAATAATACCACAGATAATATTCAACGCAAATCGCTAAAAATTATACTAATGTTCTGAAATAACCACCAGGTGGCGCAGTAGACGTTAATAAGCATAGTTTTACTCGCAATTTTACTTTTCTCTATATTTTTTTGTAGTTTACTCTATTTTCAGTAAGTTAGATATTATAAGGTAATAAATAAGAAAAATCCTAATATATTCGACCGTTCTCCGTCTTTCTTAAAATCGACAATTTATGCACAAGAATAACAATAAACTAAAAACATAGATAAATAATAATTCCTTAGCAATTTTCTGCTACATCAAGCAAAAAAAATAGAAGGCTGTGAAAACAAAATTGAAAGTAATACGTCAAAAAATAAACAATAGTTTCTTGTCAGTGCCTTTTAGTTGCTATTTATCGTTCTTGAATTTCCTAATAGTATTGCTATCATTTCGCGTTTTTGTCCGAGATTTTCGTGTTTTTTGAGTTTTTCTAGTTGCTGTTGTTCATGTTATTGTTGTAGTTCGTATTTTTCTTGTTCAAGATTTGTTATTGTTCGTGTTGCGTTGTGTTAAGAACAAAATGATTTATACAAATCAAGAACTATTCGACATGATAGGTGTTTATTTTGAATGTTTGAAAAATGCTACGGTTGCTGCAAGAGTATATGCGCAGGAATATCCGCAGAGACGCCACCCAAGTAAAAAGGTTTTTCTTCGAGTGATCCAACGTTTGCGAACCACTGGAAACGTGCATATTCCCGTATACCGCAGACAACGCAGAGGACGCACCGAAGAGAATGTAATTAATGTGTTAGCGTATATCGAGTTTAATCCTCAACTAAGTACTCGAATTATTGCGCTAGACCTAGGAGTAACGCGAACCACTGTTCAAAATATACTCAAAGAGCACAGGTAAGCAACGACATTGCAAATATAAACTGGACATATTTTTTAACAAAAGTCACGTGATTCTGATGTCACATAGGTCTTTAAGCCTAGAAAACCAATAATTTCCTGGAACATCAATTAAATATCTTCATCTTGTTTTAGGTTACATCCATATCACTTAGTGCTGCATCAGGAATTGACTGCTGCAGATTTTGATCACAGACTAAACCATTGTCACTGGCTTTTGGGTGTAATGAGGGAAGATCGGCAATATCTGAGGCGAATATTGTGGACCGATGAGGCTACCTTCCAGAGCGATGGACGTGTTAATCTTCACAATACACATTATTGGTCCAGAACAAATCCACATTGGATGCACGAAGTCCAGCACCAAGGCCGTTGGTCTGTAAATTGTTGGGCAGGGATTTTAGGCGGACGAATTATCGGACCATTTTTTTTCGATAATCCATTGAATGGTGAGAGATATCTAAGATTTTTAAGGGAGGAATTGCCGATTTTGTTGGAGGACGTACCTCTGAACGTCCGACAACGATTGGTATACCAGCACGATGGTTGTCCAGCGCACTTCGCCGTCAACGTTCGGGAATTTTTAGATGCCCACTATCCTGGCCGATGGATAGGGCGAGGCGGCACCCTTCCATGGCCAGCTAGGTCACCCGACCTAACGTGTTTAGATTTTTATTTATGGGGTCGAGTGAAAGATTTAGTTTTTGCCACCAGACCCACTACACGGGAAAATATGATTCAGCGAATAAGAGACTGTATAAATACTATTTCAGTTGCTGAACTGGAGGCTGTGGTTTTATCCACGCGAGATAGGATGCATAAGTGCATCGAAAACGATGGCCGACAATTTGAACATTTAGGGCGGCATTAATTGAATTATATTTTTATTATCGTTTCTTTCACACGTTCCATTTAAATGGCTTTCATTTCCCATTATAATGAAAATTTAATATTGCACTTATTGACTCCTACTGCGCCACCTGGTGGTTATTTCAGAACATTAGTATAATTTTTAGCGATTTGCGTTGAATATTATCTGTGGTATTATTACTGAATTATTGTGATGTAGGCTATGTCCATACAGATTAGGGAGATGTTGCGTACCCAGCGCCCTAATATTTGTTTTATTTATATTTCCGGTTTGAAAAAAGTTAGGAAGCTGAAATTTGCACTGACTTATTGAGAATTTCCTCCTCTATTAAATTGTGTTAAAAGAGATATAGCGTGCTATTTAAAATTTTCAAAATAATGCGTAATAATTGTTGTGATGTCAATCAGCGCCCTCTAGTTACCACGGCGAAATCAAATCGGATTTTTTTTTACATCAGATTATTAGTTAAGATGGGCTCTTTTAAACGAGACCTAGTTTGTTCAATTCCGTTGACTTATAACGGAGTTATTGACATTTAAATAAAAACATGTTTGACCTTCCCCCACCACTACATTTTACGAGATAGAGCAAAATATCCTAAATACCTTTACATGAATATTTTTTAAGAAACAGCCCTTTTTCTGATTGACCATAACAGTTGCGCCCCCTAGCGGCCATATGCGGAACTTCAAAATATTTTCCAGCGATTTCTCTTAGTCGATTATTAAAAATATGATTAACGGTTAGCGAGTTATGGCCGGCGTCCATTCTTAGTTGGCCACCCGGTACAACATTACAAACCACTTTTTAAATTATTAAAAATCATGACAGTTTTCTCTGTGTATATGTTCAATATTGTGAAATATATGATGCGAAACAGGGATCTTTTTCCCGCGAATGAGGCATACAATAATGGAATACAAACGAGAATAAGAGGGAACCTTCAGTTCCTCTCCACAATACACCAATAAAGAATTAAAAATATTCAGGATGAAAAAAATTTCGTGAAGAAAACACAAACATTTTTCAGTGATAATCCCTTTTACTCGCTTGATGAGTATTTTCAATCAATATCTGAGTAAAATTTATTTTATTTTATTTTTTCTCCTATTAAGTTTTAATGTGCCTGGAATCCTCATACCTACATAACCTAGTGCAAGTATTATTTTTAGTTATTAATATTATTGGTTTCTTTTTTCTTAGAGCGAATTTTGACCCCTTTATTTGTTTTCTCTCAATTTTTTTTGTTAGTTTCAGCACATTGTATTTTTTATGTGTTCTCCTATTTTTGTTTGAACAAATACTATAACTGTTAGTTGTTCTTTTAATATTGTCTGTATGTTTATTTTTTTCTATATTTCTTGTACATATTTTCTGTTTTATTTATATAAACCATTTATTGATGACCCTATATTACATAATATAATCGTTGGTAATATATCATTTGAATTTGAATTTGAATTTGATTTCTTAATATTATATTCTATTCTTTTGCGGTTAGTTTGAAAATACAAAATATTTAATCTCCTCTTTTCCTATAACTTGCAGAGGTAATGCTGGTAATATCAAATAAAAAAATTAGCGTTTCCAAAAGGCCACAGCCATTACGGCCATAAATAGTGCAGCAGGTGATCTCATAAAATTTATTCAAAAAACACATTTAGAACAAGCTCTTGCTCACGCAAGTAAAAAATAAAAACATCTAAGATAGCTGCAGTGTCAGTAAAACCAGTTGTGTTTGTAATATGTTAAAAATACAATAATAAAGTGAATATTAGATAAAACTTGGACTATTTTTAGATTTGTAATGGATTGCTATCAAGTAAAAGCCTAACATTTCTAAGCGTATACCTATTACCTTTGAAAACTATCGCCTATTCTAAGACTTTCAAATATCTGTCTAGTTGTATTCTGAATAATTGTAAATATGACAGTTTTCAGAAGATAAGGTATTATTTTTTTTTGGAAATATTTTATCCACAATCCTAATTTATATTTAAAGTAGACATTACAAAATCCTGTATAAATTGACAAAATTGTCACTTTATTCCGTTGAAAAGTTAATCCGGCTTTAATACGAATTTTTGTTTCAGGACTGAATGAGGATATGAACGGAAGAGCTAAAGTTTCTTGAAGACCTTACAGCAGGGGACCTCAGCGCTAGAAAGACCTTTATATTTATCAGTGTATTTTAAGTTATTTCACGCAGGTGAAGTAATTCTTTGTTTATTATGTCTGCCTTGTTTTTGCAAAGTAAATTAAATTCATTCGTTTCAAAGATTAAATCTCATGACATAATTATAAAATGTACGTGATATTTTCCTTTTTGATTAATTGATATTTTCCTTTTAAATAACTTAGCATGTATGAGTATATTTGTGATGATTTTCGACACGAAAATTGCGGTAGAGGTTTTCTGATAGAGATTTATAGGATGGAGCTTGTCATTGTTCGCTAAAAGGAGAAATTTTATGTTAAATATTCCTTACCACTGTTTAGAAACAAATGAGATTAAAACTCAAACTGTGTTTTTATATTGAAAATTATTAAATAATACTATTTACGAATTTTATTAATCAAATATAAAAATAGCAGTAGTAGTAGTATTGGATTTTCTTTCACTGCTTCTGACTAGAGCTTAGTAAATTGGTGGTTCAGTAGCATGCCAAATATTTCACTCCTCCTACGTACAAATAATTTTTTTATTAAATCGAGTAGATCAACTTTAAAACTAAAAAAAAATTGCAATAAAAAGTTTTTCCAAATGTAATTGCCAAGGAAAATTCCACTTAAAAACGAGTTTGCATTTCCGTTTTTTTATATAATAAATTTCTTATATTTGGGTGTATCCTCATATTTATTCTTAGGTAGAAACAAAACACATAATCAATTTCTAATTCAAATATGTTACATATTATATCATGTTCTAAAATCAAGTTGCAAGGATGGAAAAATATAACGCTTCTTATTAATATAGTCTTAGTAAAATAATACAACTAAGCAATAATGAGAAATTAATTTATGATATAACGCTATATTATAATATATTGACCAGCTACAGACTTCTTTTTGTAATATGTCTCACTAAATGACCGGTTTAAATAATCTTTGGAAAACCAAAGCCACGTAGAGAGTTATGTGAACTGGCATGAAAGAGTTCTTTTTTAGTAGATTCAATTATTTTACTATTTCAAAATAAAGCTGTCACTGAAAAATATTGGACTTGATCCGGTTAATTCTAAGTCTTTAGTAACAACTGCTTTTGCTATGCTTATAAATGTTCTTGATTTACCGGTGCAATATTTTTCTTTTGAAAAAATATATCAGTTTTTACTTTTGTTTCCTATCTATCTCATCTTTTCCAAGTTTCTTTTTTGTGCTCTACTAACCATGCGGCGGGGCATCGACGCTTTCAGCCAAAGCAGATCCGAATAATTTTACTTATAACTCGTAACTTAAATTGGTTCTTGCCAGGGCGCCCGCAAGGGTTATCGGCACACGCGTGCTTTAAATATTGTATGTAAATAATATTTTTATATGGATAAGAACTTAGTTTATAAATATATTTTTTAAATTTCATTGTTCGCTTTTTTTTGCAGTTTAAACATTTTAATGCAATATACAGGGCGTTTCAAAAAGCATGCGCCAATGTTTAAAGCAAGATTTTTATAAGAAAATAATACGAAAAGTTCATATAAATATGGGTATAGAGATGTTTGGTTTTCGAGATTCAGGGTGTTAAAGTTTTACAAAAAAATATCTTTCTTTAGTAATTCCGAAATAGTAAGAGTTATTTGATTAAGATTTGGTACAACCTCAAACAAACAAACAAAAGTATGCTTTATTGCCGCAGAAAAATTTTACAATTTTATGGACAAAGCAAAATATACCTAAAAATAAGACATATCAAAACATTAATCGAAAATAATTTCGACAGGTCAGTGCTTTTTTTTAAAAATGTAAATTATCAATTTACCAAATCGTAAAACACACGTTAGAATATAGCATAACATTGCAAACAGTAAATGAATCATGATAACCTTATAAAAGTAAACAAACACACATGTACGAGGTGAATAATTTCGATGACATTGAAATCAAAATTGCAACTATGCGACCTTAAACTCTATGTTACTATAGTTATACAAATAATTGTGATGTTAAACAGAAGGTATATTGAACTAGTGTAGAATGTAGTATACAAAAAGAATTAAATTGTTTTTAATCCAATACCTAACAAAAATAATTAAGTTTTAAGTGAATGTTCGACAGTTCTTTTCCCTATATAATGATTTACAAAATTCTATGCTACGAGTTAGGACATAACTCACAAAAGATTTAAGTAAACAAGCGAGTTTAGTGACAATTTAAAGAGACTTACTCACTGAAAAAAAAATCATTAACGCTGTAAAATGGTCTCTCAATGAGGTGTGCTTTGGTGTTTTTTCGAAATTGTGCAAGCATAGGGATAGATTTTAAATGTACTGGCAGATTGTTGTAAAGTTTTATGGCGTTGTAAATAATTGATTTTTTTATTAATTCTGTGGAAGGAATGGGAAGATAAATATCATGCCTAGAGTTTTTGGTAGGGTATACATGTTGTGGCCTTTCTGGGAGGGTGTTTATATGTTTTCTCAGCAAACATACCGTTTCCAAAATAAATAATGCAGGAAGTGTTAATATTTCATGTTTTTTGAAATAGTATTGGCAGTGAGCTCTATTATTTAGACCAAACAAATAACGAATGGCTCTCTTTTGAAGCATAAAAATACTACGAAATTGCTCGGTGGTACAGCAGCCCCAAAAGGGAAGGCCATAGCGGAGGTGGGATTCAAATAAAGAGAAATAAGTAAGTCTGGCAGAAGGAACGTCTAGTTCTTTTGAAACTGATCGAATGGCGAAGCAGGCGGTAGAAAGTTTTTTAGTTAAGGTGTCAATATGATTAGACCATTTTAGGTTGTTATTTATATTTAAACCCAGGAATTTAACCGACTCTACGTATTCAATATTGCTGTTATGTACCTGAAGTGGTTGTAAAGTTCCCTTATAAGATAACGCCACCGTTTTATCGACGTTAAAACAAAGCATATTGGAATCGGACCAAGCCTTAATTATAACCAAGTCTTTGGAGATACTAGAGTGTAAAGACGTTGTATCAAAATCACTCCATGTTATGCTTGTGTCATCAGCAAAAAGGGAGATTCTTCCATTAATTTTAAGGTTCGTGATATCATTAATGTATAACAAAAAAAGAATAGGTCCCAAGACTGAACCTTGAGGGACTCCACTTGTAATCAACTTACAATCAGAACCATTAGCCCTTACAAGTTGTTGCCTTTTCCCAAGATAAGATTTGAACCAATTTAAAGAAGTACCACGAATTCCATAAAAATTTAGTTTGTTTATCAGAATTTCATGACTAACACAATCAAAGGCTTTCGCATAGTCACAAAAAACTGAGGCAGTTGGGTGGTTGTTATTGAGAGATAAGTAGACGCCTCTAAGCAACGTGAACATGGCGTCACTGATGCACTTGTTGGGTAGAAATCCGAACTGCTCCGGGGATATTATCTGATGTTTCAGGAGAAATGGCATAAGACGGTTCTTCAGTAGCCTTTCGATGATTTTTGATAGCACTGGTAGTAGTGCAATTGGGCGATAATTGCAAGAGTTAGTTTTTTCGCCGCCTTTATGAAGTGGAATAATTATAGCTGTTTTAAGGCAATCAGGGAATACACCTTTTATAAAGGACTCATTTATTAATGTTGTAAGGGCCTCTATGACTGGGAGTGGCAAGTTCAGGAATATTCTAATTGATAGGCCATCTACATCTACACGAAGATTTACTTTTGATATTATTTATTACCTTCAATAGTTCAGTGTTGCTAACGGGACTTAAGAAAAAGCTATCAGCTAAATTTTTTGAAGGAGGGAGAAACGAAAGAGGGTCCAAACTTGGCGAGATACTAGAGGTAACATTTTTGCTTACATTAATAAAATAATCATTTAGATCATTAGCCCCTGGCAAGATCTGAGTCACAGGGTTTGATTTGTTTCTGAGGTTATTGATGATGGACCAGGTTTCTTTTGAAACGTTATTAGAGTTTGTTAGACGTTTTCGGTAGTGTAATTTTTTTGCTGACTTAATAAGAGTAGTGTAGATCCTCCTATAATTAGAGATATAGTCGAGAATAAGAAAGGAGTCGGTGAATTTTTTTATATATGAGAGCGAGCGCATATTTTTAGCAGAAATTCGTATTCCTTTCGTGATCCACGGTTTATGCCGCTTAGATTTGATATTCTTAAGCGGGAAGGCCTTGTTAAAAGCACTTAAAGTTTTATTTAAAAAAGTTCTGAAGTTTGTGTTGACATTATCAGATTCAAAATTCCAATTGGTGTTAAAGCAAATATTATGAAATACTGAGAAATTTGCGACCGAGAAAATTCTGTCCCGATGGCGAGATCTTGGTAAGGGCCTAATAGGTAAACTAAACCTGGAAATTACCGCCTCGTGATCGGAAAGACCTGAGTTATAGACCTGTGATTGCACCTCTGATGGAGAAAAATCAGACGCCATGTAATCGATGATAGAAGAAGAGTTTTTTGAAATTCTAGTTGGCGAGGATACATGCATTGAAAGACCGAAAGAGTCGAATATAGAAATTAGATATTTCTGGATGGCACAAACAGTAGCATAGTCAATATTAAAGTCCCCGCATAGAATTTTTTTACCTTTAATCGGTAGACTGTCTAGCAAACTTACCAGGCTATTTAAAAATGATTGTACATCAGAGTTTGGTGATCTATAAATACAAATTACATAAAGATCAAGGTTTTGATTACATACCATAGAGAATTCAAAAGAGCCATCCGCTAACAAATGATCATATTTAGATACCGACATGAAATCTCCATTTAGGGATAGAATCAGTGTTCCCCCATGAGCTGAGTTTTTTCTGTCATATCTAGCTATTGTGGTATACCTCTCAATATAAAAGGGTTCGTTTAGATTCAGCCAGTGCTCAGTAATTGCAACAAGTTGGGGGAACTTCAATTCTTCCAGAAATAGGTACAACTCGTCAGTTTTATTTCTTAGAGAAGCAATATTAATTAGAACCATATTAAGACTAGTAACAACAGGAAGTTTTGAGGAATTTAGTTCCTCAGGACACGTCGTGTTTTCTAAAATTTTTTTTTGGGAGAATTGCTGGTAAAATAGTTTTTATGGCATTCTCTGGTCCTCTGAAGATGGATCGATCTCTCCGAAGATATGTAGGATCCATAGGCTGCAAGATCCGCTTCCACTTCTGCTGCGTTAAATCCGTAAGCAGCATGAAAATCGAAATATACCTTATGTAGGGTTATATAATCTATAGGAATGCCTTCAGAAGCCAAAAACAGCCTGGTGCTTGTATTTGTAAACCCTTCAAAGTGAATTGGCGCAGGTTGGTCGTGCAGGAGGGCGAGATATAACTTGAAGGCCTTTAAAATGGCTGGTTCTCTTAGTCTAGACATGAGGAAACGGTTATCAGAACTTTTTTCGGTTCGCGTAAGCTTCACTGTTGGGGGAGACATTGGATCAAAAATAGGTTCTTGGTCAGTAGGAGCTTTCTTGGAAAGACTGTAGCAGTTGTCGCTCAACAAGACATTTGCTTTGCAGGCAGCAATGGCCTCTTTGTCAGAAGATATTATAGTGCCCTTTTGAGAAATTGGAGAGGAGACAACCAGTGAACTGACGGAGCTCGAGTTGGTGTGCAGTTTTTTCGGTGTGGAGGGAGGTGGGAGGTTCGGTGTAGATTTTTCTGTAAGTTCGGATACAGCTGACCGTTTTATTACTACGCCATGTGGCCATAGATTGCTGTCTAAAAGCTTTTCAGCTGACTTTTTTGACTGAGTTCCAATTTTAAAATCAATATTTGAGATATGATTGATTAGGTGGTAGCATCGAATAAACTCTGTAGTCCCAAGCTTTTCCTTAATGTAGTGAACTATGTTGTTAGGCGTAAACCCTGCAGGAAGATTTCTTACGACTACATAGTGCCACCGTTGTGTATTATTACAAGCCAGCTTGCTGGAGCCTTCAGTAGTACTGGGAATATCCGTAGGTGTTACCTCAGTTTGTGTAGAGGCGGTGGAGCAGGTAGTTTCCATAGTTGGTGTAGGCAAGGGTATGGTGGTAGGGTATGTATTTTTGATATGCTTACACTTATGTTGGCTTTCATATTTGGAGTATAACTCCTTTACCAAGTCAGTTACACAAGTTAGGTTGCTCTTAATGTTAGCAATACCTGCTTTTAATTCAATTGAAGAGGAGTCCTGTACTTGGATTTTTATCACTACTTCGGCATTGTTGAAGAGGATTTGGGAAATATTGAAAATATTCTGTTCCATATCCCTTAGAGACTTTAATAACATATCTGGTTTGTAAGCGGAAAACTCTCTCGAGAGATTATGGATATCGTCAATTTTTTTCTCCATGAGATCCTCATAGGAATTTAAAGGCTATATTTTTACAGTATTCGGCAGTTGTCATTTCAATGATAGGCATAAGTGTGGGTAACCATCACTGACTTTCTTTATAAAAAATTAGTACGCCACTTATTAAAAAAAAATAGTAGCTTTATTATTTAGGACAAATAAAAAAAACACAAAAAATGCCTCTTATTATTTTATGATATGACAAGTCGTTTTCGAGAAAAGAAATTATATTTTGGTGCACGCCTGTGGCATCTTTGGTCCAGTTTTAGTTGGAGTTAGAATTGCTCAAAATTCTATTAAATGATTCCTTGGATTTAGATCTTTTGTCTCAAAAGTAAGGCATTCGCGGACAAGTATTTAATAATTTTTTCTTCTTGAAATGATCCAAAGAATTACTTTTATAGAGTTTTGAGCAGTTCTGACTTAAACTAAAATTGAATCGTGCAGACGCATGGGTCAAAATAGAATTGGTTTTTTTTTTTCGAAAACGACTCATCAATCAAAAAATACATTTTTTGTGTATTTTTACTTGCCCTAAACGATAAAGCCAGTGGTTTTATAAAATAATATTCTTTTTTAAAGAAAATTTAAAAATATAGCCCTTAGATACCTTAATCAAATAGCTTTTACTGCCATACTAAATAAAGCAATATTTGTTTTTAAATTTTAAACATCTGCGGACCCATGTTCATATGAATTTTTCGTCTTATTTTCATACAAAGAACCTTCCTTTAAACGTTGGTGCATCTTTTTTAAAGGTATATTTGATTTTAAGTTTGTAATGAAACAACACAAAGTTCAAAAACTAAAATTTTATACATTGTTAAAAGGTTGCAAATAACGGCCTAGTGAAATTAGTACTAAAAAACTAATTATGCAATTTACCTGAAATTTTGCGCAAAACTCAAGTATTACCTAGGAATGAAACGGAAAAACTTTGGTACCCATTTAAGACGGCGAAAAAAAAAATGGCGGCCTAGTGAAAAAAAAATTTTATTTAAAAACTACTTATCCAATTTACCTGAAATTTTGCACAAAAATCGAGTTTTATGTTACTGGTAAAATTTTGGTATGAATCTGAATGGGGAATCAAAATGGCGGCATAATAAAATATTTCAAAAATTAGCCTGAATGGATTGATTTCACTTTTTGTGCAAAAATTAAGTCTGGTATAGTAATGTTGACAAAATCGTGGTACGACTTCAAGATGGAGGAATAAAATGGCGCCAAAATAAAATGTTTATGTTCCAGAAAACAGTTATATCACGGGATCTTCATATTTTAGTGTCCCTAGATGGCAAAAAAACGTAATTTCTCAATTCCATTGGTCTGTCTATCTGTCAGTTCGCGACATAGCTGGAAAACTTGCCCGACTGACTTCAAATTTTCGTCGAAAGTTAGGGTCGTATTGGGGATGAACTGGAAATATTTTGGTAAAAATCTAATATGGTGGCCTAATTATCCAGTTGACCCCAAATGTTGCACACAAATCAACTACTAGAATGAAATGGTAACATTTTGGTACGAAACCAAGACGGCAAAATAAAATGACGCATAATAAAGTTTCAAAAATCAGCCTATTTATTAGTTTTATATAAAATTTCTTAAGATACAGAAATAAACTACTAACATTTGTAGTACGAATTCAAGATGGAGGAACAAAATGGCGGCGAAATAAACTGTTTAAAACATGATGTAAAAAAACCTCTTATTCAGTGGAATTTAATGTTGGCATAAGAAATAGATATGATATATTGGTACACTGATAAAACATTTTTATGAATACAACATGACGGAACAAAATGGATGTCTAATGAATTTTTTAAAAAATCGGAGTAAAATATTGCTTCTTTAATTTATTTTACATTATATTCAAAAATCAAGTGTGGTGTAAGTAGAAATTAGTTAAATATTTGTACGCGGTGATCATTTATAATGTCCTCCCCCCTCAAACTTTTTTATTTGACGTTTGGTAGAAAAACGTCAAATATAAAAGTTTCACAAAAAATAATAAGCTATTTGCAGCATACATTTTTATATATACAGGGTGTTGCCGAAATCACCCACAGATTAAAGTTATATTTTTTTAAATGGAACACCCTGTATATTATACGCTAAATTAAATCCTATGAAAATTCTGCATATTTTTTGTATAACATGTCCTATACCCAAATACAATTGTTTTCGAAATATCTGCGATTTATTCTAAAGCTTATAATTTAGCTTAGGTGGCTGTGAAGTAGATCGATACCAACAAACAAAATGTTTGTTTATAACTGACAGTGACAGTTACACATTTAGCAACATTATACGTTCTTTTTATTGTAAAATGCCCTATTCGGAAAGAGAAAAACGATTAATTTTGGAAACTTTTATCAAAGCAAATAAGAGTGCTAAATTGGCTCAAAGAGAATTACGTGTAATTAACCCCCGGATGCACATTCCGGACAAAAAAACCTTTCATCGAATTTATGAAAAATTTCAACAAACATCCAGCCTAACGAGAAAGAAGAGAACAATGGAAATTGATGAAGGTAGTGATTTAAACATTTTACTAAAAGTGGAAGAAAATCCCAATATTTCCATAAGAAAAATATCGGGAAGCCTGAGAGAAGAGCTTATTGATCCAAAAAATACATCTTATGGGAGGATTCAAACCACTCTCAAAAATGCAGGATACAAGGCATTCAAAATTAGGCCTACCACAAAATTAACGCCCAGGCATCGAGAAAAAAGGGTTGAATTTTGCCATGCAATGTTGGAAAAAGTTAATGAAAATGAAGATTATTTAAAAAATGTTTTTTGGACCGACGAGTCATCGTTTTCTACTAGTGGAATGATAAATCGAAAAAATAGCAGACAGTGGGCCACAGTAAATCCCCATTGCTACAGGGAATTTCAATTTCAAGGACGTCAAACTGTTAATGTGTGGTGTGCTATTTTAAACAATAAAATAATAGGCCCTCATTTTTTCGAAGATACTTTAAACGGTAATGGTTATATGAATTTTCTCCGGAACGAATTAGAAAACTACATGGAAGAGCTCCCATTGGAGCAACTGAGAAACCTCGTCTTCCAACAAGATGGTGTTCCTTCTCATTGTGTCGTATTGGTTAAAGACTATTTAAACCAACAGTTGGATTGGAAAAAATGGTACGATAAACTGGCCACCTAACAGTCCTGACTTGACGCCGATGGATGCATTTTTATGGGGAACTCTAAAAGATCGTGTGAACGCAAATAACATCGAAAATAGAGAACACCTAAAAGTCTTGATTAGAACGGAAATTCAAATTCTAAATCAAGAATATTCCCAGTCTATCACTGCCGCTTTGGATCGATTACGAAGAACATACATCAAATGTATTGAAGAAAACGGGAGACCAGTTGAACAATTCCATTTGTAAGAATAAATGTATTATATTATTATCTAAATTATTAATTTAATTAAGTTTTAGAAGTTTTTTTTGTTTTTGAAGCTTTCAGGCTTCCCGATATTTTTCTTATGGAAATATTGGGCTTTTCTTCCACTTTTAGTAAAGTGTTTAAATCACTGCCTTCATCAATTTCCAATGTTTTCTTTTTTCTCGCTAGTCTGGGTGTTTGTTGTAATAAAAATTTCCAAAATTAATTGTTTTTCTCTTTCCGAATAAGGCATTTTACAATAAAAAGAACGTATAATGTTGCTAAATGTGTAACTGTCACTGTCAGTTATAAACAAACATTTTGTTTGTTGGTATCGATCTATTTCACAGCCACCTAAGCTAAATTATAAGCTTTAGAATAAATCGCAGATATTTCGAAAACTATTGTATATGGGTATAGGACATGTTATACAAAAAATATGCAGAATTTCCATAGGATTTAATTTAGCGTATAATATACAGGGTGTTCCATTTAAAAAAATATAACTTTTATCTGTGGGTGATTTCGGCAACACCCTGTATATATAAAAATGTCTGCTGCAAATAGCTTCTTGTTTTTTGTGAAACTTTTATATTTGACGTTTTTCTACCAAACGTCAAATAAAAAAGTTAGAGGGGGGGGACATTATAAATGATCACCCTGTACATAGCTAATGGCGCCCAATAAAAAAATTGAAAAGAGAGAATAAGTCTCACAAAATTACTATAATTAAGGATAATAATTAATTAATGACTTAATTGATAAGGTGGAACCGATATTAGATGAATTGAATCTCCTTTTGTTCAGTAGAACATTTTTAGTGCCTTATTCGTTGCAATTTGTTCAAAAATTAAAAATTCGAGTTGTTGTCACCCTGGATTTTCTCAAAACCAAGGTGCAAGATTGCTACGCTCTTATTTAATAATTATTATTACTGTTTAATTTTAAATTATTTCGATCACAAAATGGTATCAAGATTACAGCACGTGGTCAACAGAGCGTGCAATGTAGATGCCCTAGCTTAATTAACCCGGAGAGTAGGGCGTGGGAAAACGTAAGATGTCTTAAAGAAAAAAAAAGAAGGAAAAAAAAAGAAATGAGCGCCACCAATTTATAACGACTTAAATTGGAAAGCCCCTTGTTCTTCGCGGCACTTGCTTCCTCTTGATACTTTAAAAGAAAAAGAGTGAGCTAAATAAAACACACACATGAAGTTAAAAAAAAAAAATCTATTTATCTGTTACTGTATAAAAGAAAAAAAATATATAAACAATAAGTATGTTATCAGTTACGGTATAAAGAAAAAAGTAAACAATAAGTGTCACCAAATCCAGCAGCACCTAGCGCTCCTAACTTCAAACTAGGCCCGTGACATGGGATTAGTCCCGAGTCTTGAAGTTAAGTTTGTGGCTTGAAATTGTCTGTGACTTGCAGTTACAAATAGCCCCTGACTGAAATTAGGACTGTGACTTTCAGTTGGCCCCTGACTTCAAATTAGGACCGTGACTAACAGTTGGCCCCTGACTTGAACCCTATCCAATAGGGTCACTCAGTTCTAGTCAAAAAGTGGTTTCACGTGCCAAGTACAAGGGCATGGAAAATGGCGGTCTGGTCCAATCTTCAGGTCAAATCCTCTTTTAGAGAGATTTTCTAGCACGAAAAATAACACTCCCAGTGCAAACTATAATGTGCCCGAAAAACTATTGCGGTGTTGAGGAAAAATCTCGCTAACGGATTTCCAAGATTTTCCTGGATTATTTCCTCAGACCCGCGCTGAAGACCTGTGGTTTATCTGCAGGTGACCAGAAAAGTGAAAAATGTGTTCCCCCAGCTTCCTTTCCATCTAGAACTTTGGTTAACTAAGATGGCGGAATACCATTGGCTAGAGTATGTCAGGTGCTAACAACCTTGCCAAAAGAGCACATAGACGGAATAAAACAAGGATATTATTAACATGTTAGACAAGAAAAACGACTCTCCATTGGTTGAGAAAGATACAGGAAATAATGCAGGAATACACTTGGCAACAGCGAAAAAGAAGCCTGCGCTCTGGATATGAGGAAGTACCGGATGGAGGGTTCCGAGAATAAGTTAATATGAAAGTCTTAGCCGAATAGATCCGAAAAGTTCCGAGACGACGCAATAATAACATTGACAGAAACAACTAACCTGAAATTTAAAAGCAACGCCAAGGCGAAATGGAAATGTAAATAAACAAATAATATTTAATTAATTACTCTAGTACTAATGGAAAAGGACCACTCAGAAAAGTCAAATATTAGTCCGGAGTAGAGTACCAAAGAGTCAAAAAAAAATGATGTGCTAATGCAGGAGTAGTTAAATGTCATAAAAATGAAACGTAAGTTGAGTTTAATTTAATAGAATTTTCCCAACTGTATAAACTCATTATTTAACCATAAAATAGGAATTTATTCACACAATTATTAACTATTTTAGGAAATGCATCAGACGCAGACGTAACGAAATTTCAGTTTATATTAGGCTCCAAGTAATTATGCAACTATGGACAAAACAAAAGTCGATCTGAATTTCGGAGCATCAAACATTGATAGGAATTATAAGAAGACTGTAGTTTATATAGTCTCAGAAAAAAAAGGTAAGAATATTAATATTGAATCGAGAAATACCTTTGGTTTATTTATGTCTAACTTAAATATGAACAATGTAACCTTTATATGTTACATATTCACAGCAAAAGGAAACACGAATAATAAAATGTAGATTTAAGAGAAAGTATGAAGTGGTGTATATATAGTATCTATAGTCTAAAAATAATCCTATGTATATCTGAAAAGAAATATTTATCAAGGCAACCTTTTTTTTATACAAGTATTTACAGTTCAATATTAATACATAATATCCACTTTATATCAAAGAATTTATTGGGGTACTAATGATTTGTTTTTTTTTACAGCGACAGAAGAGTTATACAAAATACACGCTCGAATCTAAAAATGCAGCATATCTAGCCAAAGAAAACGAAAATCCCAAGACTTGTATAAAGGACTCGAAAACAGGTTTTCAAAATTAATAAAATTTAATTTATATCTACTCTGTAAAATATATGGGAAATAAATAGTTTGTCTAAAGTGCTATTTGAAGTTTTTCTTATACAGTATATAATTATTAAATTCGGCAAAATTAAATAAATCCAACAATTATATTTGAACTGATTTTTTTTGCGACATCTATGAACGAACGCTAAACTTATACCATTTACTGAAAATTATTTCTTTATAACTTGAGTTCAGATATAGGTACAAAATTAACTACTTATCGAGAGGTGACACTGTGTGTACCGAAATTTGCTGCAAAAGGTGTTGAATTTATATTTCGCTTAAATATGAACAATGTAACCGCTTCTAATAAGAAAACTACTAAAATCTAAGGTATCAAACCAAGAAGGCGTACATATTAATCACTAAACTTAATACTAAAGTAATAGATTATAATATTAAATTAATCATACAATGAAATGCACTTAAAACAAAATTAAACTGTTACATTGTATAAAAGTAAATATCCTTCTTATATTTTCATAACGCAGCTTTAAACCTACCGTTTGGACTGGCGCCCGCGTGCCTTGCACGTTTACGGGGGTCCTGATTCTTGCCCAACACCCCTCAAACTGCAGGATCCCTACAAAGTGGGGTTCGCGGGAGCGGTTGGCGCGCCACTGTGATAAGACTTCATGGTATTTCAGTCGATTTTCCACATTCTCTGTCTAAATAATTAACTGAATTAGGCTGTACCTTTGGATGCGTAGAACATGAAAATTACCGGACTGAGGCTTAAACTTTCATTGTGGAAGCATAACATAATATTGTTTGATGTAGGGTATCAAGGGCAGATCCAGAGGAGTTGTTGGGGGGGGGGTGATATGAGACGACGCGCCGGGGGTTTGTACTTGGCATGTCAATTTTTTTTTAATAGGTTTGATAGTCCTGTTTTTAGCTTCTCGCGCCTACTTTGGTTGGTTTAAATTAATCAACATATTATTACAGAATAAAGATGTAAAATTTCTGAAAGTTTTTTATAACTGCACATATGGCTGCGGGACGGGAACTTTACTAACTTAAACACAATTCAGATTAGTATAATAGAACCCTGTTACTGATTTATAAATAGATTCTTAAAATGCGTACCGCGTTTACCTTGTTAATTGGTAAAAAATATGAATTAGTCTTAATCAGTTATTTCACAATCATCAGTCCACTATCCCTCGACTAACCAATATAAGTTAAAGATTATATTAAACTAATAATAAAATAAGTTACGAGATTCGGTTCTTTGTACGCAACAACGTTATAGAGTCGAACGACCGAGTTGGCGTGGCTCGTGGATGACACAGGTATCAAGCAAGCCGACGCGAAATTACACATAGAGGTGGTAACGCCATATCGATATTTATTTTATCCCGATACGTATAAAAAAATTACCAACGGGCGCTGAAATGCCAGGCGAGGAATTTTATTAATACGCATTTTTTTCTTGCCCTTGGATCCGCCCTTGGAGGGTATTTATTATCCAGATATGCACAGCTCATGCCCTTCTACCGCATGCTAGTATTCACGAGAGCAAGAGATCGTGTAGATTAAAATATTTATTTAACAATTCTCCAATCATTTAGTCGTGGAAGTAATGGGTAATAGTTAATTAATTCCATCATCAACTTGCATATATATTACTTTAGGACGTTTTCTATGTAATCGCCTTTTATATGTAAACCAATCCGATCCGAGGGACATTTCAAAAAAGTCTCCTACGAGTGTAAAGTTAACAACTCGAAACACGAGAAATTATTTTTAAAAAATCAATTTTATTTCATAAGCGTACAAAGAGAACTAACTACAAAATGCATTTTAGTTATATTTATAAGTTCAGTAATGCTTATGTTGCATGAGAACGAAAAGATAAAAGTCTAAGAATTGCAAGTGCATAAATGCAGGATTGCATTTCTCACGGGAACGTAACTCCTCCCCTCTTAGTTGAAAGCACGTTCTTAAAGACGTGTTTTCAAAAATTTCCAAAACGGTTTAAGGATTATTAATATTTTAGAAAATTCTATTATTTTCTTCGATATCTAAAGTATTAGAGTTTGCATTTAATTGTTTTTTCTTAGACTTTTTTACAAGTTTTTTGTATATGAAAAATATAAAAATTATTGAAATGAATATGTAAAGTGAAATTGTCCAAAAACTGGTCTTCTTTACATAAATCGTTGTGGTCATTTCTTCTAGGGCCTTCTTTTGGTTTTCCAATTTGGCTTCGATTTCTTTAGTAGTTTTTAGGTTTACGTAGTTTAAGTCCATACTAGGAGGGCTGTAGAATGAATCTCGGTTTTCCTTAATTAGACTTAAATTAAGGGTAGGTAGATTAATTCCATTAAATGTTAATTGACTTGATTTATATGTTTCAAGCGTAATTGACTTTATCCGTACTTTACATCCTGGGGATGACTCAAGAAGATAGGAACCATATAAGGGTATGTTATCTTCGGATTTTTGACAATTTATGACGGCGATTACTTGTATTGGTACTGTTATCAGCCATTTGTCGTCCATTATTTTTGTTGTCTGGATCTCGTGCAGTTGAGTTTCGAATGGGTGGCAAAACGTAATATTTGTGTGATGTTTGATAAGTTGAACAGCACAGGAGGGGCTGTCTTCGACAAACGTGGTGTGGGCTTCTTTACACAAATATTTTTGTGGTTGGATTTCGTGACATCTTTGGTTCATATGGGCATATTTTGTATTGCCTAATGCTAGGTAGGGTTTATAAGGAATATTTACAAGAAATGATCGATTATTGGGAATTGGTAAAGGGAATAACTTAAAATATTGATATATCTCCGATTCCACAAGAGGAAGTTCAAATATAAATACAATATTAAAGTTTTTTAAGAAACTTTTAATTTCTATAATTTTTTCGAAATTAAGTATATTTTTATAAGTTACTTCTAAAGGGAGTTTATCTGAGCCTAGATGATCGTGTAAGTTCTTTATTTCTATAAATAGTTCATTTGGTTCTATTATTGAATTATAAAGTACATTAATTTTTGCAAAAGTGATACCTATTTCAATCTTATTCAGAATATCGTAGATTGATTGATAAATTGTTGTTATTTGATTGATTATTGTATATATTAAATAAAATTCGTGATTACTTATTTGTTCCATTTGAACTTTATTAATTATTTTTTCTATTTGTAAAATGCGTGACTTTAGTACCATTTGGTTATGTGTGATATTAGATATAATTGTTTTAAATTTATTAATAGTGGATTCTAAAAGTGTAATTTGATTGATAGCGTCAATTTTCAATTTATTTTGATTTTCTTGTAATTTCGTGATTTTGGCATCAATTTGCTCTGCGTCATTTTGATCTAAGTTTCCAGTTATACTTTTTATGAATGAACCTAAGGGGTTAAAAAGACCTCTTTTACTACGATAATTTTCTTGATTTGGGACAATTTGTTCTAATAGAGTTTCTATTCTTTTTTCAAGTGTACATAATGTATTAAAAGAATTAAAATATTCCTTATGGTATTCGCTGTTATTTTGAATGTTTATGTATATTGATTTTGCTTGTTTTTGAATATTTTGAAATTGGTTAATTAAAGGGGTTAGGTTAATATTTTGAACGAATGTCCAGTGATTGGATTTAAGTTTAGCGGTTCCCATTTTGAATGGTAGTATTCCTGGATGTTTATTTAAATCATGGAATTTTACGTAGCCGCCGACGATGGTCCAGCATCTGGAACAAGGGGTATTATTTTAGTTTCGTTAACATGTATGATTTCTTTGTATTTATTTTTGGGATTTTCTATTTGTATTTTATTATTTTCTAATATAGCCGTTAGTATGAATGGGCCTAAATATCTCTTTTTTATTTTTCCAGATCGATTATCTGATTTTTTATAAATTTGTGAGCCTATTATTAAATTGGTCGGGGTTTTATCCTTGTTTGCCCTATCTATAATTTTTTGTTTTAGTTCTCGTGATTCCTTTGTAATTTTGTCGTACAAAATTTGTGTGTTATTTTTATGATTATTGACATACTCGGTATATACATGAGCGGGTATTAAATCCATAGGATCTCTAGAGTCTGTGTGTCCGAAGACAAGTTCGTATGGGGTAAAATTCGTACTAGAATGGATCGTGTTATTATAGGCAATAATTGCGTACGGCATAAGTTTGGTAACTTCTGCATTGGGGTCCGATTCTCGAAGTAATCGAATGTGTTCGATTAATGTGGAATGCAGCCTTTCAACAGGGGAGTTTGATTCATGGTGGTAGGGGGTAGTGAAGTGTATTTTAATATTATGTGTATTTAATAAGCCTTTAACGACTTCGTTCTGAAATTCAGATCCGTTGTCTGAAACTATTTGTTTTGGAATACGTAAAAAGGAAAAGAAATTAATTAACTGTTCACAGCACGACACTGCATTTCCAGTATAAGGCAAGGCTTGTGCGTATTTGGAGAATTTATCTATAATAGTTAAGAATTTTTGTTTACCTATGATGAAAGTGTCGATATGAACAATTTCGAAAGGTTTGCTTGGCGTTTCGGTTAATATCAAAGGTTGATCTGGTGGTTTTCGATTATATTTTGATCGTTGACAGATTTCACAATTATTGATGTATTTTGTTACATCTGCCTTAAGTGATTTCCAATAATAATTTGCTTTTAAAAATTTGCAAGTTTTTTCTATTCCACTATGATTTGTTTTGCCTTCATGACGATATTTAATTAGTAATTATCGTTCGTCAGGTTGAGCATTATTTATTAATTTTGAACATTCTATAAGTTTTAAATTTTTAAAATGGTTATTCATTGTTTGTTGAAAATAGGTTCTTAGTTCTTTGGAAAAGAAATAAACATATGTTGTTTTATTTGTTAAATATTCTTTCAAAAAATTAGTAATTACTATAATATTAGTGGGTAATGTTGCGTGAATAATTTGATGTCCTTCGAAATTTTCACGTTTGGTTTTAACATATTTGTCATAAGGTGCTTTTTTAATAATAAGTTGATGAGCTTTATTATTAATAATTTCATCTAATATAGTCATATTGGAATGATTTTCGTTAGCATTTGTACTATGTATTGTTTCCGTTACGGGTGGTTTTATTGGAATATTAGAATGGGTTAGTTGTGTTATAGGTGGAGTTATTAGAATGTCAGAAATAATATTAATTTTGGGTGTTGTTTCAGGTTCGTGTTCTAGTCTTTCTATTGTTTGTGACACTACTTCAGAGTCAAGGATATCTGGGTTAAATTGGTCGTTTAGGAATTGCGTTACGTCGGTGTCTATATCGCCTGGGTAATTTATTAATGATTCGGATTCGATTGCGTTTAATTGAATTCGGCTAAGGGCGTCAGCGTTAGTGTTTTGTTTCCCTTTTTTGTAGATTATTTCATAATCATACTCTTCAAGTTTTAGCCTCCAACGTACTAATTTCGAATTTGGTTCTTTGAGGTTAAATAACCATACTAATGGGCGATGGTCAGTATATATTTTAAATTTTTTGCCATAAAGGTAAGGTCTAAAGTATTTACATGCCCAAACGATTCCTAAAAGTTCTTTTTCAATCGTTGAGTATTTTTGTTCTGTTTCATTTAGAGTGCGCGACGCGAATGCTACAGGGTTGTCATTTGGCGGGTTGCCTTGAGAGAGAACAGCGCCTAGGGCTACATTTGAGGCATCTGTCGTAAGGACAAAGGGTTTTTCAAAATCAGGATATTTTAGTATTGGAGCATTAATAAGCAATTCTTTTAAATGGTTAAAGGATTGAATAAAGGCTGGTGAGTGTTCAACTTTCGCTCCTTTTTTGAGACATAGTGTAAGGGGTTTTGTGATTTTTGCGAAGTCTTTGATGAATCTACGATAATATCCGGCTAGTCCTAAAAATGACTTAATGTCTTTTTGGGTTTTTGGTATGGGGAAATTTTTAACTGCGGTGACTTTATCAGGATTAGGTTTTACACCTTCGCTTGTAATTTTGTGACCTAAATAAGCAACTTCTTTGTGTAAAAATTCTGATTTGTCTAGCTGCACTTTTAAATTGGATTCTCTAAGTCTATCAAAAACGGATTTTAATCTATCGATGTGCTCTTGAAGTGACGTAGAGAAAATTATTATGTCATCAAGATATACAGAACAGATTTCATTTTGAAGTCCCCGAAGGACGTTGTTCATGACTCGCTGAAATGTAGAGGGCGCATTTTTTAAGCCAAAAGGCATGCGTCTAAATTCATAATGACCTGTATCGGTTGAGAAGGCTGTTTTAGGGATATCATTCGGTTCCATTTCTATTTGATGGAAACCGGTTGCTAGATCCAATGTGCTGAAATATTGAGATTTTCCAAGTTTATCGAGAATATCCGATATATTTGGTAAAGGAAATTTATCATCAATACTGCGTTCATTGATTTTACGGAAATCGCAAACGATACGCCATTTACGTTTACCGGACGCGTCCATCTTTTTTGGGACAATCCAAATTGGACTACTCCACGGTGACGTTGAGTTTTGAATGATACCGTTCTCTAACATTTTGTTAATTTGGGTTTTAACCTCTTTTTTATGAATTTCGGGATATCGATAAGTTTTTGTATATATAGGAGTGTCATCGGTTAGGTTTATTTTATGTTTAATTTGATTAGTAAATGTAAGTGGGATGCCCTCACAATAAAATATGTCTCGATATTCGTAACACAAGTTTCGAATAGCTCTGTATTCTTCCTGATTACAATGTGACAGTCTTAAATTTTTTAAGTTTTGTTTTTGTGTATTATCCATATATTCATTTATTTCTGTATCGGTTTCCATTTTTTCTATGAAGTTGTTTTCTACTTCATTTATGGTTTCGATATCTATGGGATTAAATATTTTTATTTTAACTGGGTTTTCGCGACTATTCGTAATTATAGTTGTTGCGTAGGAGTCAATGACTTGTACTAAAGCTTCTGGCATCTCTGCGCAACCAAAATCTGTATATTTTAAAATACCTAAACCATTCGATTGATTTACAGGCAGTTTGATTCTTTGACATGTACGTGGAGGAATTATTATTTCGATAGTTTCAAAATTATGTAAATTTGATATATTATTTTGATAATATAAAGGCAATGTTACAAATTGAGTATCTAAAGAACAATGTTTTAAATTTATATTAGCTCCAATATGTGTTAGAAAATCAATTCCTAAAAGTCCGTCAAATTTAGGTGAAAAATCAAAAAGATAAAACTTATGATTACCTGTATGATTAAAACAAGGAAATATTGGTATATTAATTACTTCATTGTGAATGGACGTAGCGTGGGCTGTCCTTACTGAGAAAGGTTCCGAAAAAATGAAATTTGAATAAATTTTGTATGCTAAATTAGGCTTTATAAAACTTTTGCCACTACCTGTATCAATTAAAAATTTTGCTTTGATTTCGGGTATGAAAATTACTGGTAAATCTGAATTTGTATAATTATTTAAAAGTATTATGTTTGGTTGTTGGAAATTTGGTTCTCCTGAAAATTTTCTTCATTAAAATCAATTTGATTTTCATAAGGGTTATTTTCTAGACAAGAAAATTCGGTATTGGAGTCATTATACGAATATTGCGAGTTATCGGTGTATTCCGGGTAATAATATTGAAATTCAGCATTGCTAGTTTGAAAATTTTCATTTTGATCATTATCGGCATTTATCGATTCGACTGATTGATTATATAGTTCTTCTACAACAATATTACGTTGTGAAGAATGTGGTTGTTGGTTTCTTCTAAGGGTTGTGTTCCCTGAAGAAGTATCCATCGGCTCAGGCTTTTGTTGGCGTGATATTCCAGAAGGAGTTGGGCGTTGATTTTGGGGGTTAAAAGATGGTCTTGGGGTAAAAGTGTTTCTTTGCATAAAATTTTGATTTGGGAAATTCGATTGTCTAAAATTATTTGCGGGTTGCCTAAATTGTCCAAAGCCCATAAATTGATTATTTCCATTATTAAAATTTGGGATAGGTTGTTTATAAGAAGGCATAAAATTTGAAAATTGCTGAACGGGGTAATTCGAAAATATTGGTCTCACATTAGCAGGATAATGTGCTTGTGTATGCAAATTTATTTTTGGTTTTTGTGAATTAAAATTTGAGTTTTTTGGTAATATGTTACTACGGTTCTTATAATACATAAAATTTTCTTCTTCCAAGGCACAGCTCATTGCCTCTTCTAAAGTAACTGGATTTTTTAATCTAACCACAAGTTGCATATGGTAGTTTAGACCGTTTATGAAGGTTTTTAATACTAAATTTCCATATTCATTAATTTTTAAAAGTTTTAGAGCTTGCGTTTCATTGCTTAAATTTACTTTGGAAAATAACAAACTGCGAGCGTCTTGCAAACGCAGGCCAAATTGTTGCGGTGTTTCATTTTTTTCCGGTTTGGACGTTATTATATCTTGAATAATACAATCAATCGATCTATGATCTGAAAAAGTCGAAATTATTGCAGCTTTTACTGCGGGCCATGTATTTAATTCTATTCTAGAACAAATAATATCGGCTGCCCTACCTACAAGTTTACTTAATATAGTATCGTGTAAACATACATTTATAGGTGCATTATTGTCAGTTTTATTTCTATGATTATTATAAAAATTATCACAAGCATTAATAAATCTGTTTATTTGTTTTGGTTTCCCATCGAATAAGGGAATATTGTCTGCCTGATATCTGACTAGTTGTAAATTAGGTTCAGTAGTCATTATTTTACTTATTTGAATTAAATTAGAAAAAGGTGTTAGATTTCCTTCACAATTTAAATTTCCA
Source organism: Kuschelorhynchus macadamiae (assembly GCA_030620095.1). Lineage (NCBI taxonomy): Eukaryota > Metazoa > Arthropoda > Insecta > Coleoptera > Curculionidae > Kuschelorhynchus > Kuschelorhynchus macadamiae. Next base: position 2,272,667 of record JAUTXW010002753.1, on the reverse strand, counting down.
AAAGCTGATGTTAAATCTTCCAGTTTGCGGAATTACAAGAGACGTAAATATCAATATTTAAGATAGGATAAAATAAAATGAAATAAGGAAAATTGAAAGGAAGCACTTACAGCAATGTACTGAAGATAATTCCAATTCTCATTCTTAAACTAGGGTCCAATAGGAGAGGCGATGTGGTCCTTTCCCTGGTTAGCAGCTATGAGGGTGGGACGATGTGTGTTCCCAAACTCGCACCAATAGGACGCTGGACGATGCTGTTCCAAATCCCTGGTCAATTTTTGAGTTTCTTAGTACACCCTGAAGATTTTTTAATTGTCCGATTTTTGCCACGAATCGTTGAGACGAAACCAGAAAATACGCACGATGCGCGACTGTTGGCAATAATCCTACCGACTGCGCCAGTTAACAACTCGAAACACGAGAAATTATTTTTAAAAAATCAATTTTATTTCATAAGCGTACAAAGAGAACTAACTACAAAATGCATTTTAGTTATATTTATAAGTTCAGTAATGCTTATGTTGCATGAGAACGAAAAGATAAAAGTCTAAGAATTGCAAGTGCATAAATGCAGAATTGCATTTCTCACGGGAACGTAACTGTAATGCGGTTTTTGTACAACCAAACATCTATAATATCAAATATACGAAAAATAACCATTGTCGTACTACCGAGATTAATTTTCTAAAAATTGCGTTTTGTGGTAAAAGAATGAAAACTATAAATAAATTGTTCTTTATTCAGAACCCTTAAGTACGGATGTTTCAAAGATTTTGCTTATCAATAAATGTTATTAACTTAATGACCATGATATTAATAATTTTGTAAAAAACGCCTTTCAGCCTTAAATTGCGTAAGAGGGGGCTTAGGGGGCGAAAATATTCAACATAACCTAATAATAGTGGGCTAAATATTTTTTTAAACTTGACTATAATTAAGCTAATTTTAATATAAAAATAATTTACTGGCTGACAATTTAAAGTACAAAAGATTATCGGCCTGTTGCAGAAACCTCAATTAAAGTTTAGAATGTTTAAGGGAATGTCAAATTTGACAGCGACCTAGATTTCTGTAAGCAACTTGAAAACTCGGCCAAACATTCTAAACAGCGTTTGGAAAATACTTTTTGTACTCTCATGGAATTGAATTAAACAAGGTACTGATGGACTACAATGTTTAACTTGGTTCATGAATAGAAAGAAAAGAATGACTATGATAACCATACATCGATATTTTTGTTTTCAAATGTTTGCCTTTGATATTTTTTTCCACTTAAGCAATAAATCACGGGAAATGGGGGGAGGGGGTATTGATCTTTGGTTTCCTCATCATAGACCATTGGATCAACTGCATCCTCTAATTCGCTTGGTTCCTACGCCCTTGATTTCTAATAATTTAGTTTAATGACAATATATTAAAAATATATAATGAATATTTTAAATTGTACATTGCCATTATTTTAATTTCCTTTAGATATTATATTATTCAATTATTCCCAACATATAACAATGCACAAAATAGATCTCCATCTGAACACTTAATTGCATTAATGAATAAATTGCTAAAAGCGCTGGTTAATTTAAGTGTATAAAATGTTAATTTTCCGTTAGGTATTTTTAATACCCGATTTGTTATACTAATTCCTCATTTAATAGCAAATAATATATAAACATATCAAAAATGTGCGGAATCTAGTCTATCATTTAGTCTTGACTCATAAATTGTGATATTAAAAAGAAAATCATGCAGGCATTAACCAAACAGACTCTGTGCCTAATATTTCAAAGAGCCTCCTTTAATTAAGGTGATAAACTTAGTAATTATTGATATGGATATGACGGTTTTATTAGCTCCCCATATACGCCTTCAACTAATAACGGCTATTTATCTCTAGTCTAAATCGTTATTAAATTTGGTGCCGGAATCGATTAATTTCCTTGGGTGTAAAGAAAATATTAATTTATATACGATATCTAGAGTTAGATTTTTTTTCGTGTTGTTGAAAACAGTCAAAAAAGCCTGTAAATAAAAAATATATTTGAAAGTATTTTTAAACAAGTGTACTTCTCATCGATTTTTTACAGAAAAAAAACCGTTATTTCGACCTACAAAACACAGATAATACTCCGTCTAAACAATCCATCCAATGTTAAATAAAGCATCCCCTAAATGGATCTCAACTTTACATTGTATCCCCTATAATAGGATTTTTCGGCTAGTGTTGCCAATATGTATCAGTTACGTATCTCCAAACTGAATTACGCATATAAATAATTCTAAGCAAATTCGCGCTCTCTGCAACTCCACGCTTATTCGTGTTGCACGCGAGTTAATATTTCGATTAAATGACGACACGAACGATTAAAAGTGGTGAATTTATTGCTTGACATTTTGACATTCGTGTTTTGTTTTTAGCTTTTTCCAGCTTTATCTTGAGATAAAAAATTCTTCTTTCTGGAACAACCATATTTTTATACTATTTTCAACAAGAACAAGAAAATAAAAACTCAATACTACCCTTAACGGTTGTTAAAGTAACTTGAATATATTATTAAAAATATTTAGTAGAAACTAAAATTTAAATCAATCAGGCATAGAGAAAATAAAATAGTGAAATGGCATAATAGAGAGCGTGTATTTGATCAACAAGAAGTTCTGCCTTCGATAATACTGAATAATACTGAAGATGATATCAGTGATTCCAATATTTACGAATCATATTTCTTCATTATACTAAAATCTATTATTATAAGTATTCGCGTAAATCAAAATATTTAAATCGAACATTCAAAAGCTACGGTAGAACCATTGCATCAGCGAGCGGCCAGTCCAGTAGTTCCTACGTCACTGGAAACATCTCGATTTTCGATAATTCAATGATAATCTGAGGAGCTTATTTTCAAAACGAAATTTCTACAAAAAATTTATTTTTCAGTTTTAGGTGTCATTTTTTTCTTTTTAAATCGCAATTTATACGTTTAATTACTTTCTGGTCAAGTTATTCGCGCAAACAAATATTGTATGTGGAATGATAATTATTAATACTTGTTTAAATCATACTGTTAATTTACAGCCATATAAAATATCTGCTAGTTAGTAACGTTCAACGACAAACGCATAAGTGTAGATCAAGCTTTACGCGACGTGTCGTAAATGTAATAGTATTTCCAAGACGGCTGAGCCGTGCAATAGACAGACAACATTTGATGTTTATATCGATGTTTTGATTGTTTTGTGCCGGCATTGTACGATCTAAAATAGAAAAATGAATCACGATATAGATACCGTTGCAGTTTCTGAAAAAAATGAAGGTGCAAGAAAGAGGAAAAGGGGCAAAAATAAACAAGAGAGGCGTAAGGAAATAAGGTAAACGATTTTTTTCCGTGAATACCTATTTACATTTTTTAATTTTATTTTTTACGTTTTTAGGTATGGAAATCATTTTAATGAAAACTTCATACAGTCTTTTGAAAGGCCTTGTAAACACGCAAAAAAGTCTTTAAATTGTAATAATATTACAAATGGCGATATACTTCATGCGAGAGCTAAATTTTTCCGAGTACCGGACAAGATTGTTCAAAATCGGAAGTTGTCACACCTGCTAGTAGTTTCAACGCCTAAAAGAAGGGTTTCTAAGTACAAACCAACAGCTCGGGATCAAAAGCATACTAAACAAATAAAATATAAGATGAGAAAACTGAACGGGCAACTAGTGAACGTTTGCCAGAAATTTTTCACTTCTTGTTTTAATATAACTGCCAGAAGAGTCAATACAGTAGCAAACTTTATTAGGGATGGACAAGATATTAAGGAGAGGAGAGGTGGTGATCATAAGTCGAAGAAAAATGAAAATAAGAAGGCAAGAGTACAAAAGTTTATAGGAAGCCTAAGAGCTAGAGAGAGTCATTATAACCGTCAAAAATCGAAACGATTGTATTTGTCATCTGAATTAAGTGTTGCCAAGTTGTGCGAAATGTACAATAAACAAAATCCTGACATGATAGTGAACTACGGTTATTTTTATAAAATTTTTTGTTCAGATTTTAACATAGGTTTCGGTACACCTGCTACCGACGTATGCAGTTTGTGTTTTAGATTGAAAAATAAACTAAAAACGTGCAAACAGGAAAATAAGCCAATTGTTCCAATTTTAACTGATCTTCGTATCCATAAACTTAGAGCAAAGCAATTTACCATGTTCATGAATGCAAATGTGGATAATTCACTCTCATACTGCTTTGACATGCAACAGGTTCAGCCTTTGCCAAAATTACCTGTTGGTGAAGCATATTACCTTCGTCAATTATCTTTTTATAACTTGTGCATCACAGATTTAAAGTGTAAGGCTCCCATATTCTATACTTGGAGTGAAGACCAAGCTGGCAGGGGTGCGAACGAGGTTGCCTCAGCTGTGGGAGATTTCTTAAGTGAATTAGAAATAACGGAAACGTGCACTAGTCTAAGATTTTTTGCTGACGGGTGCGCGGGCCAAAATAAAAACTGTTATGTTATTCATGCCATGTGCTTTTGGTTATATCATGATGCTCCTGACAACCTTCAAAATATAACTCTAATATTTCCCGTTAGGGGGCATTCATATATGCCAGCAGACCGTATATTCGGTCAAATAGAAAAACAATACAGAAGGCATAGTCAAATTTTATTAAAAGAAGATTATGAGAAAATATTGGAAGAGGTAGGAAAAGTAAGGAGGCTGGGAATTGACTGGGACCTTCATAATATTAAGAAATTGAGTGATGATAATTGCAGAAAACTTACCGGGATTAGTCAGATGAAAAGGATTTATATAAGAAAAGAAAAAAACCCTAAAACTAAAAACATAGTCGTTAAAGTTAAAATGGAGGAAAATTATAGACACGACGACATATCAAAGGAATTTATGCCTATAATGAAAAAAGGAATACCGATTAGTAGAGCAACTATTACCCACTTGCCTTTGACGCATACCATCAAAGAACTCAAGTTAAAAAATATTGAACAATTGTTGCGTTTATGCGACGAGGACTGGAAAAACAACGCAAAATTTGCGTTTTACAAAAATTTAATAGAAAAAACTGGTTCTTCAAGTGGAAAGAAGGCAGTGAAGCAGATAAAGGAGAAGATGATGATGTTGAAGATGTTGAGTGTGAGTGCGCGGAAGAAGACTGCGGTGTGAAAATATAGGTTTGGTTTATAATCTTCATTAATCGTTTAACCTAAAATTTGTTATGTAATAAAAACTTAAAAAATGGATTCTGTGTTTTTTTTCAAACCGAGATATATGCCTAAATTTATTTTCAAAATGCTCTTAAATACTGCTTTATTTTCAAAATGCAATTTATTTAATTTTTTTGTGTATGTATCTATCGTAAACAAAATATTTTAAGAAAAAAATCATCAGGAATACTGTATTAGGATCACCAATAATTAAATTGATGTCAGTTGCAAAATAAATTTAGGCATATTTTTTTAGCAGCAGAAAACACTCAATTACTCCACAATAAGTTTTTTGCAGAAATTGCGTTTTGAAAATAAACTCCTCATCTGGCAACCATTTTCTCTAAAATGTAATCAGCCCTTTGATGACGTGCTTTTTATTTTGTATGAACTATAGGTAACTTTCTGTATAATTGGAAAATGCTATTAAAAAACAATTGAAATGAAAACATATGAGCTATGACATGAACATGGTATTTTTTAAATAGAACGTTCTGCTTTTATTTTTAGATTCCTCGCATTTTTTACGTTTGTTGCAACATGAAACTTAAATGTCTTATATTTGAAAAATATAAGTATATATTTAAAATCCATTTCCACATGCGAGAAATAGATAATACAAGAACAATGCAGGTATCACGCACTCGTTACTTGAACTGTTTATTGTAGTAATTTCTTAGTTAATGTCATGTTTCTTTGAATTGTCAAATGTCTTAGTTATTTAAAAAACAGGGTGGGTATTTAAAAAAACTTCGAAATGGTCAATCCAATAAACAAAAATATTGAATTTTTCTTCGAGCTAGAATTTCTTAGCAAAAGTTTTAATACAATTTCAAAAATACGTTTATTTAAATTATATATGTATATTCATGTTTGACAAGCAAACTAACCCATCGTGACTTTGTAAACATACAAATATGTCTCAGTTAATTAGACCTCCTATTAAAGTAAATAGAGTAATGCTATTAAAATAAAGACTAAGATTTCTAAAAAATTAATTCATTGCAATCTGATTTATAAAAAAAGATATCAAGAAATACGTAATAATATTAAATAAAAAATAAGACCTTTCATTTAAAAATTACTATGTATCATATGGCTCATTTGTTTTTTTTGTTATTATTTTCCAATTCTGCAGGAAAATTTATATCTATAGTTGCTATTTCAGTTTTTTTTTTTAAATATGCACTATTATAGCTGGAAAAAGAGCTCTGTTCATTTCTCGATGGATAACCCTGTACATTTTGTTCCATCATTATATCTCCTCACATAAATATTACTAGTTTATCCTTATATCATGTTCCGCCATCTTGGATTTGCATACAATTTTTTCTAGTTCATCATCATATTACACCTAATTTTCTTGCAAAATTTGATATAAATTGGAGTAGCAGTTTTTGAGTAATATTTTTTTAACATTTTATTAGGCCATTATTTTGTCACGTCATCTCCTTATAACCCTTAATTTTTGACCAATATTTAAAATAAATTGGATAAGTAGTTTTTGAGCTATGCCGCGATCAGCAGACAGACCGACGATCATAATACTTCCCTCGTAAGAGGACTACAAAAATTCTTCCTTGCTTCTTAAAAGTAAAATCGGTAGTTGTGTCAGTTACGTCAGTTGTCGGAGAAATTGCAATTTGCAAAATTGACAAACAAAAGAGCTTAAAATAATGGAATGGCTTTTTAATGGATTTAATTTCCTTTCATTACTCAATAAAGACTTAAACATTCATCTCTTGCACCAAATACGAAAATATAATAATACATATTATAATAAATTCCATAATGGTGAGTTATAAGGTATTTTTGTTTATTGTTTGTCACAAATAATTAAATTAACCCTTTTCTATTATTAAGAGTCACGCAGACAAAGTACGTATTCACCTTACTTTTACTTATTTTTCTTTTTCACCCCTCTGCAGTCTATTTCTTAATACACGGCTCTCCTAGCCTTTTTCAATCATGCCTATTTTGAGCTCTATGATACCGATATTTGCCAGGAATTTTAGGGATATCGTCATCAGACATCGTTCCAGGTCTGCCTTTGCCCATTACACATGGACTCTTATGCATAATTTTTTTCTGTTCAGTTTTCGATATTGTTTTGTCACTGTCCAGATTTATTTGAAAGCCGTATTTAATTTCTCTAGCATTGTCTTTACTTCGTCCATGTCGTTGGAAATTTTAAGTTGTCATCAAAAATGGCCGATTAATTTGAGTGCGATACTTGAAAACATTCTGTAAAGCTAGGGTAAAGACATTTAGGGATATTGTGTCTCCCTGTCTCCCTCCTAGTAGTTTTTCTATGAATTCAGACCACCTGGAGTTTGGAATCTATCCAATGATATCCAAATGCCACACGTCTCGATGGAGTGGTTGGTCTTATGGAAAGCTACAAAGGCGAACTATATCGGTACATCATACACATTATTTGCATTAAATTATAATCGCAAGCAGGGTGGTGAACATCCAATTTACTTCTTAGATGTTTGGTAAGTGTATTTGTGATTTGTTACAAAAAGTACGATAAAAGATTTACGGGTCTTTTCTGAATATTCGGAGGGTCTCCCTTCTTGCAAACAAAATATTACATTAACATTCTTTCAGTTTTTTTTAGTAGGAACTTGTTGGACAGTATCTGTAGTGATGGTTTTATAATATTTCCATCGAACCTCATCCCCTTTCATCTTATTTTCATCCAACTCCGGGCATCTACCTTTATCATTTGTTTCAAGGTTTCTCTTGTCCCTGTTATGGTTATTCCTGACATCTCCTCTGGTCCCACATTAAACGTATCTTCTTTCTTATATAGACAACGGAATGACCCTGCTCAGCCCTTTATCCGTCCAAAACACATTTTGTAAAGCAATCATTCTTGTATGAGTTATAAACAATTATTGTGTTGCCTGACACTTATAGCAGTTCCAATTACAACTTTTAACTTTTTTTCACCAAATAACACGAAAACTCCCTTGTTCTGAATAAGTACTTTCTTTGCAAAAAAAAAAGAAAATGTTTCACAAGGTTGTTAATCAAATATTGTTTCCAAAATAGAATGAATATATTTCATGTGCATGTTTTTCGACATATTCTTATCAATTTTTGTAATTGTAGATTGATACCAGTATAGATTAAAATCATAGTAATTTCAATAATGCTTTGATGTAAACTTTTCATTACTGGTGCTATCTTAAGCTTTAGTAAAATCTAAGCATTTATGTGGGATGAAGGGAGACTTTCAATATGTAAATTACCTAAGAAATTATACAATTATTTAACCTCAGCGGGAAAATTTGAAATCTAAGGAAAAGTTTCTGTTTTTTTTTTTATTAGATGAGTATTTTAAAATCTCACAGCCCTCGAAATGCCCCTAGACAAAAAGAAAATAGCTGCTTTCGACCAAAAGTTGGAACATAAACTGAAGTTCTGTAATGCCTGACTAGTTGGCGAGACTTGTAGGTGATAAACTGAGCCAAAATTAGAGAAATATAGCATTTCTCAATAGATATTGTTAGAGGCGTAACAAGAACATTAAAAATGGGAGTTTTATACCAAGCATACTATACCAAAGAGGTTTTCAACGTTTTGTACTTCGCCCCCCCTCCTTTTTTAATACGTTGCATAATTCTGCGACCTCTGCAGGCCGGGTGGAAAAACAAATTTGTTTTTACCGTTATTTTTATTATTTTAAAGTTAATTTGTAAAAATATGGTTGCAATTATCTTCCTCAAAAAATCTGTTTGTCAATGAGATTTAACGAATATCTATTATAATACAAATAAGCATTTTCTTTTTTACATAACAAGCTATTTTTAATCCAAAATATATTTTAGGCAGACATAATAATTTATCCAATCGTTGTTCATTTTTTAAGTTACTATAACCTATGTTTCGAACTCGATGGCATAATGAATAAAAAACATTTATATAGCAAACTTATAAGTGTCTCAAAAATAATGTGCTTAATCTTAATCTGTTAATAGTGAAAACGTTATTGAACATGTCAAGTGATACAGAGGCGGCAAAACATAAAGTGCACTCCACAGGCACGGTTAAGAAGAAGCAAAGGTCAAGGTCAACGCCCCGGACTAACGATGTGGATAAGCCACGTAAGAAAAGGCATTTGAGTGCTGCCAATTCTTTCGCGTCCATTCCAAATGCGATCAAATTATCAATGCTTAACAGTGGATTGTTGCCAACAAGTAAATTCAACGGTAGGTAGAAGTTTGTGTGTAACTTTTACAGGGTGTTTTGTAAAACTTGTGTAAAGTTTTAGACCATGAATAAATGAATGAAATAAAATTCGATATAGGGTTGTTAAAACAAAACTTTACTTTGAAGCTATATAATCTCTATTTTAAAAAATTTCAAATGATTCTAAACTAGTATTGTGTCAATTGGGATTGATTCGTTCACTCTGATTCAATCACCAAATCCCGCTTGTTCATAACGATTAGATCACCTCTCGACGGATTTACCGATCGAACCAAAAAAAATCCGAGACAGACTCTTAGTCCTCGGCCGTTCTTCAATGTCAACCTTCTAATCAAACTGCAGTTCGCTATGTAAATCTAATAATGAATACGCCATGCGGCATGCACTTCATTTGAACGGTTAAGATTGAATTGCATGCCAGACTAGAGACTACGGGACGAAAGTATTGCTACAGTCTACTGATATGATTATTTTGTAAACATTGGTATTGCAAACGTTCTACGCGGTTGATAGTTGATAATCGATAGCCCAATATGCAGCACCTACTTCCATATAATTTTATAATAGGTATATTGTTATTTCTGAGAAATTTGTTGTACTAACGAGCCTAAAAACATACTAAATTAGTTTCTAAAATTTATTAAGAATTTGTACATTTAGTATAAAATGTTTAACGCTTATATACCGGGTGTCAACGATATCGTTTTACACGATGCCATTCATTTGCTTTTTAGGTTAGGATATTTATATTTGGGTTAACGAAATATGGTATTAAGACACATATTTTTCATGAAAAAACAATTGAATATTACTGCCAGTTTTTCCGATATCAGAACTAAGTTAAGAATTTCAAATGGAACCCTGTATATTATTTTACATAGTTTGATAGAGCTTAGAATTTCCTTTTCAATGACATTTCACAAGTTATATTTTTTTTTCAAAATGGCGGACTAGGAAGCGCTTTTTCAAAATTCAATAAGGGCGGTCGTTTGCCGATACCGATGAAATTTTGTTTAACAAATTATTAAAATATTAAACAAAATGGGGTTTTCAATGGATTTTAATCAAATTTAAAATCAAATTTTTAATTTATCACAAAATGGGATAAGTTTAATTTTTTCTTTAAAATGTGAACTTTTTCTTAAATTTTCTCAAAGATTTTAAATAGAAAGTTGTATTTATTAAATATTAGTATTAAAGTATATCTTATTAGCTACACGAAACCGCATAACAAGCCGTATTTTTGCTTCTTGTTTCAGAAAAAATTGACAAAACTTTGCCGATACACATTTTTCCTAATACATAACATGAAACAAACACACACATATTATTAATCAGAAAATCCTGGAATATTTTTTATTGTTTATTGATAAGTAATTTTGTATTATTTTGACATTTTGTGACTGTTGTCTTATTTTAGGAAAGCGAGAAAAAATCACAAGTAGTATTAATTTTATTTTACCAGTAGATACGGTGCAGTAACATGAAAGATGACTTAACTAAGATAAGTAGGTCTTGGAAACAATTGCATAGGGATGCCATTATAATTTTCATTAGATTTAACCAGAAACGTCAAAAGTACCGTTTTGTATCGACATTTCTGATAACTTTCGTTACATTTTTACACTGAGAAATACAAAAAACAAAAACAAAACCGCATAACAAACCGTATTTTTGCTTTTTGTTTGAGAAAAAATTGACGAAGCTCTGCCGATATACATTTTTCGTAATACATAACATGAAACACACACACCCACACACACATATTATTAATCAGTAAATTTCGGAATATTTTTTATTGATAAGCAATTTTGTATTATTTTGACATTTTATGATTTTTGCTGTCTTATTTTAGGAAATCGAGAAAAATTCACAAGTAGTATTAATTTTATTTTACCGGTAGGCTTTCGGTTTTTCCGGAAATACCTAGACCTAAGTCAAGAAGTTTAAAAAGAACCCTGTATATTTTTTCACACAGTTTGATAGAACTTAGAATTCCCTTTACATTGACATATCACAAGTTGATTTTTTTTCGAAATGGAGGACCAGGAAGCTTTTGTTCAAAATTCAATATGGCGGCCATTTTCTAACACCGAAGATATTTTTGAATTATAGGTAGAAATAATAAACAAATATGGGGGTTTTTATTGGGTTTAATGCTAATTTAAAATCAAACTTTCACAATAAATACAAAAGTCACTCAATTAAATGTTCTATGCGCTGTCCGCCTTGTTCTTGGCATAGTGTAACTCTCTCAACATTTTCCGCGAGCAGGTTTCGTAAATGCTGTTCTGAGATACTCTCAACGGCTCGTCTTATTCTATTTTCTAACATTTCCAACGATATTACAGGAGTTGCATACACTTTTTCTTTCAGATGACCCCATATAGAAAAATCAAGCGGGGTTAGGTCAGGCGACCTCGCTGGCCATCGAATTGGTCCATTGGTTCCCAACCAGTTCTCACCAAATCGTTCATTCAAGTAATTTGCAACAATTCTTGAATTATGAGCAGGGACGCCATCTTGTTGGTAAACTAAATCATCATTTTGCTGCAAATTATTTATAAAATGTTCAATTTCATTTTCGAGAAAGTCCAAATACATCTCGCCAGTTAAAGGCTGATGGAATAATATTGGACCAATAACGCTTAGTCCTACAACGCCTAACCAAACATTAACTCCAAAACGTTCCTAGAAGGCACCTTCTCTTACTAATCTTTGATTTTCCTTTGCCCAATAACGAAAATTATTTCTATTAAACATCCCTAGATTAGCAAACCTTGATTCGTCCGAAAAAATAATCTTATGATGAAACACAGGACTTATTCTATAATTATCTAAAAACCAATTGCAATAAATAAGTCGTCTTTGGAAGTCATTTTCAAATAGGTGGTGGTGAATTTGATACTTAAACGATTTAAACCCGTGTTTCTTTAAAATTTTTCTGGCGCTTTCATGGGACGTATTGCACTGTTTGCCTAATTCACGAAGGGAAGCTGTACGGTCATACTCGATGTACGCTAAAACGTTTGTTTCCACTTCTTCGCTTACTACGAAACCATCATTGCCATTAGCATGGACACCACCATTATTTTCATTTTTTAAATGTTGTACTAGCCAAGGATAATATGCATGTGAAGGAGCGTCACGATTCGGAAAGCGTTCCTGGTATAATCTCTCTGTGTCCCTTGAATTTTTGCGACATTCCCCATAAATAAGGAGCATGTCAATTTGATGTTCTCTTGAATAAACCATAATATTTATTTTTAAAACTAACTAGAACCACTTCTCAGTGTAAAAATGTAACGAAAGTTATCAGAAATGTCGATACAAAACAGTACTTTTGACGTTTCTGGTTAAATCTAATGAAAATTATAATGGCATCCCTATGCAATTGTTTCCAAGGCCTACTTATATTAGTTAAGTCATCTTTCTTGTTACTGCACCGTATCTACCGGTAAAATAAAATTAATACTACTTGTGATTTTTTCTCGCTTTCCTAAAATAAGACAACAGTCATAAAATGTCAAAATAATACAAAATTACTTATCAATAAACAATAAAAAATATTCCAGGATTTTCTGATTAATAATATGTGTGTGTTTGTTTCATGTTATGTATTAGGAAAAATGTATATCGGCAAGGTTTTGTCAATTTTTTCTGAAACAAAAAGCAAAAATACGGCTTGTTATGCGGTTTCGTGTAGCTAATAAGATATACTTTAATACTAATATTTAATAAATACAACTTTCTATTTAAAATCTTTGAGAAAATTTAAGAAAAAGTTCACATTTTAGAGAAAAAATTAAACTTATCCCATTTTGTGATAAATTAAAAATTTGATTTTAAATTTGATTAAAATCCATTGAAAACCCGATTTTGTTTAATATTTTAATAATTTGTTAAACAAAAATTTCATCGGTATCGGGAAACGACCGCCATATTGAATTTTGAAAAAGCGCTTCCTGGTCCGCCATTTTGAAAAAAAATATAACGTGTGATATGTCATTGAAAAGGTAATTCTAAGCTCTATCAAACTATGTAAAATAATATACAGGGTTCCATTTGAAATTCTTAACTTGGTTCTGATATCGGAAAAACTGGCAGTAATATTCAATTGTTTTTTCATGAAAAATATGTGTCTTAATACCATATTTCCTTAACCCAAATAAAAAAATCCTAACCTAAAAAGCAATTGAATGGCATCGTGTAAAACGATATCGTTGACACCCGGTATATAAAAATTAACGTGATATTCTAATGATTTAAAGAAATAAAAAACAATACTGAACGATAAAAAACAAAAAGAGGGTAAAATAGAAAATAATAAAAGTACAGACGGGTTAATAAAAATATTAAAGATTATGGTTGCTGCTAAAACTACTATAAACCAACACCAAAATACAACACAATACAGAAGTCACAATAAAAAGCAAAATACGGCTATGTAATCTGCTGTAAAAAAGAACGTGTAGACAAAATAATATTTCAAATTAAATTGAAAGCAATCGTTAATCGTTAGTTTGCAGAACGCAGAATAGAGAGTAGCAATTTGCAGTTGAGCGTGTATGTAAGCAATATGAATAAAAACACCCGTATTCACTAAAAAGGTTTAAATTTAGACCAGGTCTAACTTGACAGTAGTAGGTTTAAGATGACATTTTTAACAATTGAACAAATCATTTTTCTAAATGTCACAATTACAAAATGACAGTGACATAAGCGAAACATAACTGGCGAATTCAAAGTTTTGAGTCCCATGGCAACTAGCTCTGGTCTAACTATTAAACCTTTTCAGTGAATACGGGGGTGAATGTCTAAATAGAGGAATACGCTTAATGATTTCTGTCTCGGTCCGCTCTGTCAATCAGTGACTTCTTTTAATTGGCAACGAAACATATAGAAATGAACGAATGATTGAAAAGGTTCGATCGTTTTCGGAATGGGTCACTGATTGATTCAATGAATGATTGACACAACACTATTCTAAACGAAATCTGCCAAAAATTGAAAATTTTTGACAAATTTAGATTAGCACATTTAGTGTAACTTAATTGGATCACAAAATCAAATTTAAAATTATAGGCTTTTGAAGCTTGCATATTTCCAATTTTTTTAAAGCTACGAACAAAATTTGGTTAAGTCTAAATTATTAAGTACCACCCATTTTTTTAAACTTGCCTAAATGGATTGGTTCTTTTAGACCTTTTCGAGACACACAATAGGTATTTTAAAATCATATTATACGTGTTTTTATAGGAAGTTCGAGTATTAGACTTCTATCGTTCTAACTCTTATTTATTCTCTTTAGAAATGTAAGATATAATAAATATATATATATATATACAGGGTGTTTCACAACTTATCCACGAAGTTTTAACCACATATGCACTGTTACGAAAGAAGTTGATTTCTCAAAAAAAAAATGTAATAAAAGTCGTACAGAAATCGAGATAATAAAATAATACAGTTTACCAGTTCATTTACTTATAAAAGCTGTTCAAAATTGTTTCCATTGGCTTCAATGCAAGCTTGGGCGCGTCTAATCCAATTTCGGCGCACTAACTGAAATACACCTCTTTCCTGCTGTGCTTGAAGTCTCAAATTATCGGCAGCCACTGTGATTCGGTCACGCAGATCTTCAATATTCTGAACTGGAGTACGGTATACCTCGTTTTTCAAGTATCCCCATAAAAAGAAGTCCAGAGGATTTAGATCGGGAGACCGTGGAGGCCATGCAATTGGTCCACCCCTACCGATCCAGCGTATCTGCTGTACCTCATTCAAAAAATTACGAACTTCTAAACGAAAATGCGGAGGTGCCCCATCGTGCTCAAACCACATCCTTGCTCGGACTGCCAATGGCACATCTTCAGGAAGGACCGGCAAATCATTCCGAAGAAATTCCAAATACTGGTGACCATCCAGCGACGTTCATCGACAATACCTGCCCACATGTTTAAAGAAAAACGATGTTGGAAGTTTGTCTGGACTATTGCGTGAGGATTTTCAAAGGACCAAACGTGTGTATTGTGAAGATTGGTTATACCATTACGAGTAAAAATTGATTCATCGGTGGCGAAAATATCAGCTGTAAAACGGGCATTTCGAGCATTTTTTTGCAACAACCACTCACAAAATCTTATTCTGAGGGGGTAATCTGTGGGTAGCAACGCCTGGACTGTCTGGACGTGACAAGGGTACAGTTGGGCTTCATGTAATATGCGCCACGCTGTCGCATGTGAGACTTCTGGTACCTGTTGGGCTAACCTCCTTGTGCTTATTCCTGGATTTTCTTCCACAATATGCAAAATTTCTTCTTCGGCGTTTAAAACGCGTTGTGGGCGAATCGGACCCCCATCCACCACGTCTGGGGCGCAAATCTCCACTAGTACGTGCACGTAAAACAATTGAAGTAAATGTTTGTGGATGTGGTATGTGCCTATTCGGAAATCGGTTTGCATACAAACGAGAAGCCGCTTGCGAATTTTGCCCTGCTTCTCCGTACGCTAAAACAATATCCACTAACTCCTCATTACTGTACACATGTGCCATTTTTAATAAATATCGAAAAACATAAACTCGCAAAATACTTTTTTTAAATTCACAAAAATCGACCGTTGTTCATTCAGATCACTCACGATACAGATTAAACATTATTTACATATTATATTACAATATATATCAATATGAAAAAACAAAAAATTCCTTTTTTGGATTTTTGGTTTTTTTGTTTTCTTTAGTGGATTGGTACAACATTTGCTACAAGAAATTATTAATGAGTGTTGTGATATCGCAACGATGAGCGCAAAATACAGATATTTATTTTTCATTTTGTTATTGACACTCAGAATTATAACTTAATTTCTGTAGGACTTTTATTACATTTTTTTTTTAGAAATCAACTTCTTTCGTAACAGTGCATATGTTGTTAAAATTTCGTGGATAAATTGTGAAACACCCTGTATATATATATATATATATATATATATATATATATTTACTTCGAAAATATTTCTTGGGTCTAGGTTTATGCATTGAAACAATAGTGGTTATATTTCGCTCGACGTTTCGCTTTTGATTAAAAGCATTTTCAAGAGCATTTATTTTAACTAAAAAGAGAAAAAAAAACAATATCAGGTCGATACAAACTGGTTTGTTAAAATTGCCGTTTTGTCAATTATAAAAACATTGATAAAGTAAAATTCTTCATTAATCCTAAAACATTTAGCAGCAGAACACTTTTCCAAAATGACTTTCACAATTTTACACATTAAAAAATATTAAAAAACTTATTTACATTATTGACGAAAAAAAACAAAAACATTTGTACAATTTGGTTTAAAGCCGTTAATTAAAAATAGGTAACCTACCTTGGAAAACAAAGCTTCATTTTTAACTCTATTAAAAATGAAGCTTTGTTTTCCAAGGTAGGTTACCTATTTTTAATTAACGGCTTTAAACCAAATTGTACAAATGTTTTTGTTTTTTTTCGTCAATAATGTAAATAAGTTTTTTAATATTTTTTAATGTGTAAAATTGTGAAAGTCATTTTGGAAAAGTGTTCTGCTGCTAAATGTTTTAGGATTAATGAAGAATTTTACTTTATCAATGTTTTTATAATTGACAAAACGGCAATTTTAACAAACCAGTTTTTATCGACCTGATATTGTTTTTTTTTTCTCTTTTTAGCTAAAATAAATGCTCTTGAAAATGCTTTTAATCAAAAGCGAAACGTCGATCGAAATATAACCACTATTGTTTCAATGCATAAACCTAGACCCAAGAAATATTTTCGAAGTAATTATAAATAAAAGGTTTAAGAAACAAATTATATATATATATATATATATATACTAAAAGTTTTTATTTTTCTTGGGTATAGGTTTAATTAATGAAACTTTTTTTTCTGCGACTAGCTCTTGTTTGAAGCATTTCCAAGAGCATTTTATTGCATGTCTTAGAACCGACAATATTATTTACACTAATTTTGATGTTCTGAAGAAGTTCAATCAATCATTTATTAATGTAATTATAATAATTTAAATTACAAAATTCAATTTTTTTAACAACCCTATATTTTCTGTTGTAATAAATAATATTTCCATTTTTCG
This sequence comes from Kuschelorhynchus macadamiae, assembly GCA_030620095.1. NCBI lineage: Eukaryota > Metazoa > Arthropoda > Insecta > Coleoptera > Curculionidae > Kuschelorhynchus > Kuschelorhynchus macadamiae. Next base: position 2,255,115 of record JAUTXW010002753.1, on the reverse strand, counting down.
TTATTTTTATATTCTGGTTAGAACGATGCATGCCCCTAGACAAGTGATTTCGATTTTTTTACTTTGTCTGTATTTATGTTTAAATATCTTAAATATCCTATGGCGGATTTTGTTGAAATTTGGCGTTGTTGTTTATAGTAATAAGGAGACCATTTAGCCTTAATAAGATTAAAATTATTCTATAATTATTAGATTAAATTATTATATTAAAATTATTATTAAAGTCAAGTGGCGTCTCGGTAGACACTTTACTGAATATTATTGACAAAAAAATGTACCCCATTGTGCGAATTTTTTTTTCAGATTAGACAATTAAAAGTGCAAATGTTTGTCTCTTGAATTGTCTTCGTATCTTGTTTCGTTTTCGAGAAAAAAAAACAATTTATTGCATGTCTCTGTGAAACAAGTCATAGAAAATATTGCTTGTAAAAAAATTTTTTTGTGTGATCCAGAGACATGCATTAAAACTTATATCTGAATAAATCATCGAAGGTATGGCGGCACTAGGTTGACATTGACATAGCAACCAAAAGTCTTGTCAAAAATTAGTGCTGAATAAGAATTCTAGTGTATTTAAGTTTTAAAAATGCCGGAATATTCATTTGAGGAAATGACCGACATGCATTTTATGTAATTTTTCCATTATGCATTTCCCGTCCCAGATTTACGTGAAAAATTTTTCTTTATATATATATATATATATATATATATATATATATATACAATGTGTCCCAAATTTGGCTTACATGCATTGCTATCTCGTAAACCGCTATAGCTACAGGGTGGGTTAAATTAGGAAAGTTTTAGAGAATTTTATTACAAATTTGATGACGTTTTGAAGTTTAGGATATCTTTTGTGGTTTTCAAGATAATTGGGAAAAATCAAAATGGTGCATTTTCAACTTTTGCCCGTAGCTTCTAAACGACTCGTATTATGGTTTGATGGTTTATACATTATTAGGGCACTTTTATTAGAGGAACATTATGCAGGTAAAACGAAGTTTCTAGCTTCAATTGTTTTTGAGATATTGGCATCAACTTTTTATTTTCTTACCGACGCCATATTGGATTATTGTATTTTTGGAAAGATCTTTTTAAGAGCTTTCCAATGATGTATAACAAGGTAAGATTATTATTTTTCTTGAGCTAAAAAAACCTAAATAATTGTTTTTTTTTAAGTAGGCTTTGATTACGCATGGCGGCCATAATGAAACAAAAGAATGCCGCATGTCAACAATCATTTTGTGTTCCTGAATAGTACTTGTTATCATTTTCTCATTGTACCGAATTTTTACAAAGTTTATTTGAGTTTCTTATACTACTTAAAATGGAGGGTAATTATTCCAACGAAGAGAATTTGGATATGATAGAACTTTATTTTAAAGCAAATAGAAATACACAAGCAGCTGCGCGTTCATACGAAGAACAATTTCCAGACCGACATCAACCAAGCCAAAGGCATTTCAGATTTCTAATTGTTAACCTGTTAGCCTACGGGTCTTTTTTGAAACCGAAACCAAAGACCTATTCAATAGATAATGAAGCAAGAAACGCAGCTATAATAGAAAGTGTCAGGGACAACCCAACAACCTCAGTAAGAAAGATTGAAGAACAAACGGCAATTCCCAAATCAACCGTCCAACGAGTCTTGAAAAAACTTCACTTTCATCCCTATAAACCTACTATTGTACAGGGTCTTCAGGTAAATGATTTTGCTAGAAGAATCACGTTTAGTGAATGGTTCATCAACAAATGCCAGCAAATACCCAACTTTCATTCTAAAGTACTTTGGACAGATGAAACACGATTTACAAACTGTGGAATTTTCAATAAACATAATACTCATTACTGGGGCACCGAGAATCCTCATAATTTAGAAGAAAGACGTTTACAAACAAAATTTGGGTTCAATGTGTGGTGTGGCATTATAGGTAATTCCAAACAATGCATTTCTGCTTTAAATCACTCATAACAATTTGTATTTTAGATAACCGTTTGATTGGGCCGTTCATTTTCCAAGAAAATTTATCGGGTAACAGATATTTGCAACTATTACGGGAACAAATTATTCCAGAAGTTATAAATTCTGTTCCCCCAAACGACCTGCAAAATATTTGGTTCCAACAAGATGGCTGTCCGGCTCACGGTACCAGAGAGGTGATTGCGGTCCTCAGAAATACTTTCGGGGAAAATATTATCGCTAATAATGGCCCTGTTGCTTGGTCGGCAAGGTCACCGGATATTACTCCTCCCGATTTTTATTTATGGGGATACGCAAAAAATGAGGTCTACGAATTTTCTCCGCCAGAAAGTCTCAGAGAGCTAGAAGACAGAGTTCGAGATGTTTTTGCTAATATTAACAGGAAAACCTTAAGAAGGGTTACACGGAAGGTATTGGAGAAATGTCAAAAATGTGTGGAAAATGGAGGGAGGCATGTGGTGTAACTTATATTTTTTTTATGTGTTAATTTAAATTTAGTTTAGGTATTTTCAATAGTGTGATAGTTACATTTTAGTCACTAGGTATTCACTGTTAGTATAATATCTTAGTTGAAAATCTGAAACATCGATGGTTGAATTAATATTTTTACCCATAAGCTAACAAGTTTACAATTAGAAATCTGAAATGCCTTTGGCTTGGTTGATGTCGGTCTGGAAATTATTCTTCGTATGAACGCGCAGCTGCTTGTGTATTTCTATTTGCTTTAAAATAAAGTTCTCTCATATCCAAATTCTCTTCGTTGGAATAATTACCCTCCATTTTAAGTAGTATAAGAAACTCAAATAAACTTTGTAAAAACTCGGCACAATGAGAAAATGATAACAAGTACTATTCAGGAACACAAAATGATTGTTGACATGCGGCATTCTTTTGTTTCATTATGGCCGCCATGCGTAATCAAAGCCTACTTAAAAAAAAACAATTATTTTGGTTTTTAGAGCTCAAGAAAAATAATAATTTTACCTTGTTATACATCATTGGAAAGCTCTTAAAAAGATCTTTCCAAAAATACAATAATCCAATATGGCGTCGGTAAGAAAATAAAAAGTTGATGCCAATATCTCAAAAACAATTGAAGCTAGAAACTTCGTTTTACCTGCATAATGTTCCTCTAATAAAAGTGCCCTAATAATGTATAAACCATAAAACCATAATTTGAGTCGTTTAGAAGCTACGGGCAAAAGTTGAAAATGCACCATTTTGATTTTTCCCAATTATCTTGAAAACCACAAAAGATATCCTAAACTTCAAAACGTCATCAAATTTGTAATAAAATTCTCTAAAACTTTCCTAATTTAACCCACCCTGTAGCTATAGCGGTTTACGAGATAGCAATGCATGTAAGCCAAATTTGGGACACATATATATATATATATATATATATATATATATATATATATATATATATATATATATATATATATATATATATATATATATATATATATATATATATATATATATATATATATATATATATATATATATATATATATATATATATATATATATATATATATATATATATATATATATATATATATATATATATATATATATATATATATATATATATATATATATATATATATATATATATATATATATATATATATATATATATATATATATATATATATATATATATATATATATATATATATATATGTGTTTTCATTCCGGGTGTACATCCGTTCATTACTGTCGTTCTGAAAAGAACAGTTTTGCTGACGTTTCGCCAAAATCACATTTGGCATTTTCGAAGCTTTCTTTCTCGCGTCCGAACATATATATATATATCGCTCCGTTAGAAGAAAAGTGACATAATTCAAAATTAGTAAATTTTCAGTAGGAGAGTTTAAAAATTCAACAATATCAATTGCATTAATTTGGGTATGAAAAATACTTTATTTAAACTTTTTATTATGTTATAATTTAAAGTTATAATGTATTATTTAAAATCGTATAACATTTAATTAAAATATTTGAAACTACAACATAAATATTAGGGATATTCTAACCTTTATTCGAGTTGTGACATTTTTTCATAAAAACTAAGCATTACTTTGTTTTTTATGTCGGTTTCAGAGTTTCAAATTATAAATCAATGAACAACAACTGTATAATTTACAAACATCTTCGCTCTAACATAAAAACTTACAAAAAATAAATTAACAAATCAACACTTTGTATGCTTATAAATTGTTATAAAAATCAGCGTGGCACATAGGAATGTGTTTTTTGGCCAGAAGTTCCAATAAACCCTTTTTCTTTTTATCACCAATTTTTATTTTATTTTTGTACAATTTTTCCAAACCAAAGTTGCCATAATTCATAGATAGTCTGGGTCTTTTTATTGGAAGCTCATTAAAGCTATCTTCTGTATAGGAAGTCTTATAATAAATTGTATATGGATCATTTTTCATAATTTTGACTACCTTCATACAACTTAACCTATCATTGCTTTTTCTTGAACTTTCCATATTTCCTACTTTTTCATTTAGTCGTTTCAAGTCAAAAAAATCTGGATAGGACATTTCCCTTACCAAAAAAGGATTTCCATTTTTTTTTGCACTTTTGATGACACCGACATATTCAGCTGGCAGTAAAATGGGACCTGATTTTAAAGATCGTTTAATTTGGCGTTCAATTAGGGAATGTGCATTATCGCCCTCGTTTTGTGTATGTCCTACAATCAGAAACTTATGAGTTATAGACTTCACATTTGGGTATTTTATTAAAGCATAAATGTACATGCTTAAAATATATCGGTTTTTTTGTTGCCCCACGCAGTTGTCAGAATACAACACGAAATCAATGTTTTCTTCAGGATTTAATTTTGCCCTTTCTTCAATGTAACTCAGAAGGCAAGAACCAATTTCATTGGCTCCTCTTTGTCCCTGGGTTTCATCCCATACATAACAGTAGCACTGATCGCCTTGTTGATTTTGATTTATTTCGTAGACTGTAAAATTAAAAACGTTAAGTTTTGATAGATAATAAAAAGAAGACGTATCTCCCTTGGGGCAAGGCATCACTGCCTGTAAGTCAAAACACGCTACCACATGAGTTTTACTTATTTTTTGTTTATCAGTATGTTTCTCCAAACGAGAAAGCTCCTTTTCAGAAACATGCATTTCATACTCATCTTTAAGATTTACTTTTTCTTCTTCTCCTGAACTGTTGTAGGTCGCGCAAACACTACACTGATCTTTCTTAGGTGTGAAGAAAGAGATATTGAATTCACGGGTAAACACTTGGTGGTATATTGAATACTTTGCATGGGGTATCTTTTTTTCTATGCATTCTTTAACATAGTCCCTATGCAGATCACGTAAAGACTTTCCACCTTCAATATATTCACGGGAAGAACGTGCCCTTGTATAATGGCTTTCGATCCTTGGAACGGAGTTTATATGCCTTCGAACTCCTTCTTTGATACTTGCATCTAGTTGTTGATGTTTACCGTGTTTTCCCCGAAGATCAGCCGAAATCATTCCGCCATCTTGATCTCGCTTACCAATCACTGTTCTTATGGGTCTGTCAGTTATATCCAATGTAGATCTAAAAAAGGTTTTGCACACGCGGATATGATTCCCACCAATATTAAAATGAAAAGCAGTATTATCGCGACGTTTAGATTCATGCTTGTGGTATTGATATTTAGGTTTAATTGGGGTCATACATGATGATAAATAATCTCGTTGTCTTTGTGAATTGCCGAGCGCCCAATAATTTTTAAAAATTTCTTTTCGAACTTCAATGGCGATGTTTGTATTGCATTTAAGTTTGCAGGTATTTTTACAGGGAGGTTTCATTTTTCGAGCAGCTATAATTTTTTTAGACCTTGAAGATGAAACATATTGATTCCCAGAATTTCTAGCTATTTTGGCAGCATTTTTCCTCCACGTCGACTTATCGCGCTTACGCTTCTTGGTTCTGGTTGCGGTTCCACCCTCCGCGTCCCGTGCTTCCTCTTGATTTTCTGATTCTATTTTACCTACTTCAGTTTCAGACTGTTTAGAACTTTCACTACCAGAATCTAAATAATCGGGATCTTTATCGCTATCATCGGAATCGTGAAATGGATCATCCTCAGGATCATCATACTTTCCATTATCAAAATTTTGTAAAATAGTATTAGGATCGTTATTTATATCCATAATATTATTATTGTTCCTGGGAGAAGAACTTAGTTCGGTATTACTTGGCCCTAAAAAATTTAAAAAAATTGGGAGCACTATTTAAAAAACAAATAATAATATACTAAAATTTTTTGATGATTGCGTACGTCTGGTATTGAAATGGCATTTTTTTTCAAAATTCTACCAAATAGAAGGTGTTTTAATAACGACACCGTCGCGTCGCGTCGTGACTTAAAAGAAAATATTGGGATATCGGTCTCTCTTTTTTACTTTCGAGTCGAGATCGGCAAAGTGCAACTTTCAAGTCAAAAAACTGACTGAAAAATGACATTTTCTGGTCGGTTTCCAGAAAAAATATATTACGTCAAGCACTAATCAAAAAATCAAGTGTAAATTATTTTTTTACTATTAAATAAATTAATTTACTTACTTGTTTTAATAAGATCAGCATAACAGTATTGTGTGCTACTGCTTGTTCCATTGATTGTGTTTTCGGTTTGAAGTACAGGTAAGAAGTCATCTAAAACAAAAATTGAATGATACTTTATTGAAAATGGTAATTCAAGCAATAATTAATACTATTTTGTATAGTTAAGTTAATGTAAAAAACTGTTATGAAAGAAATCTTACTAATAATGAATTTAGTTACCTGTTTCAACAGAAACATCTAAACAGGAGCTATCTAAAGGCTTAGCATTATCATTAGTCTTTGTATCAGCATCAGGTACAAGTTTACAAGTATTATTTGTGAGTTCAGGTTGTATATTAATTTCACAGCATTGTGTGGTACTGCTTATTGTTTCATTAGGTTTGTTTTCCACCACTTTCCAACATAACGGGGAATTAATATTAGGCCCATTTTGTTTTTGGGCTAATTTTAATAACAGTCTTGCTCTCTGAGACATTACTAATAATATTATTTTTAAATAATATAACCTACAAAATGTCAGTATCTAGGTATCTTTACAATAATAATTTATGGAAAAGTGTCACATTTCCAAATTTGAGGTTAGGCCGTCGACATAAAACGACACTTCTATTCTCAAAATTCAAAGAAAAATGACACATTATAAATTATGACCTTTTTCCAGATTGCAGTAACTTATAAAAACGTTTAGTTTTTGTAGAAAGATGACACATTAGTAATTATGACTATCTGTCAGATCATATTTTTACATAAATGCAATCAATTTATATAGAAAAATGGTACAATGCTAAAAGTGACGCTTTAAAACAAACATAATATTTACTTACCTATATTTAAACCGACACAAAACCAAATCGAACGTTTTTCTATAAAATTTTCACAAACACAACCTTCTCTTACGAAATCTAAATCACATCTGTCACTTTTCTATAAAATGCAAAGGGTTAACTACAAAAATAAAAAAACGACACTAGTTCCATCTAACGGCAACCGGAGAAGTTTAGAGTAATGTCGCTTTTCCACAAAAATCTGTTACGGTTTTAGGTTGGTTTTAAGTTATAATACGGATTTTGATAAATTTTGACTTGTGTCACTTTTCTATTAACGGAGCGATATATATATGTATATATATATACAATAATGAATCACCATCACGCGCAATGAATTTTTCGTGGTTAGTAATATGTAGTGGAAGCCTGTTCTATTGTCCAAAATTGGGATAGGGTACAAGTGATAGAGGGTATAGGTTTCAGGTTCGATTAAGGGAATTTTAAGTACAAAAATTATTTATTGATTAGACTTATATGCCCATAATTCGATTATATTGAGATATTCTGCTATATTTGATGAATGGATCTGTAAAGGTAAATTCTCTTTTACTAAAAATCGAGAGATTTCTTGTAGCGAGGTGATCAGATCTTGTGGGGTGATAATTGAGCTATAGACAATTTTTGAACGAGCGAAGGTGATCAACAATGTCATTGAGAGAGTCTTCTAAAGACATAACCTTCCATTAGCGATTCACACAATTTAATAGTTTTTATCTGTCGTTCGTAAAACTCGACTCGAGCGCGTTTGATATGTTGGTAATCAATTTGTGTCTTTAATATTACTTACTGTTAAAAGTTTCCTCGTCTATATGTAATTTGCAAATGGTGGAGTTGAAAGTTTTAATTACAGATGTAGTTACGGAAATTTGATTCTTTAATAAGTTTTCGATGTGATATTCGTCCCGCGTTACTTTTTCTATACAGTCGTTAAAGTATTCTCCGTCAGAAGCGTCTAGATTACCTGCAATCGATTTCCAGACATACAGTACATATACTGCATATTGTTCTAAACTCGTATGGTTTAGTGTCCGCGATTATTTCCTTGTATTTTCGGTTTACGGCGTTGACGAGTTGTTTCAGAAGACTAACGTGTGTTTTTATGTCAACTTTAGAAGCTAAAATTCTAAGTTTAGGTACTTCAAATGTGTCTATTATCTCAGAGAGAATTTTGTCGTTGTCCGAAATAGCTTATTTCAAGGGTTGCAATTTCTTATAGGCCAGGAGTGTCCATTTTTCATTTGATATTTTGAACATAATTTCTTCATGGAAGAACAATCCTATGGTGTTGTTTATTGACATGATGGTGAACTGCGATATCACGGCCAACAGTATTCCGAAGAGTCTGAAAAGAATAGACTAGTTGTAGAAAGGTTTTAGTCTATCAAACTTTATTTTGAAAATTTAGTTTGTGGAAAGGATTCTTACTTTCGCGGAGGTTTGGCAAGGTTCGACAATTTGGAAGGGACCATTGAATTTATTTTGACTTTTGTTCTTGATTTGATATTCTTTGACATATATATACCTTGTCACCAACTTTATAACTGGGTTGATGTCGGAAACCGATCTATCGAATCTGATTTTGGATTTTTCTTTTTGAATATCAGTTCTCGTTCATGCGATTCTGTAATAACTTTCCATTTTATTATTCAGATCTCTAATGTACTTTGAAATGAGTTGTTTTTGCTTGTATAAAGTTCCTGGGGGTCGACTGGTTGTATGGCCGAAGATAAGCTCGTATGGTGTAAAAGCATAAGTCTTATTTTTTGTTTTGTTATAGCAAATCATGACGTAAGGAAGAATATTAAATGGGTGTCATTAGGGCGTCGTCGAATTCACGGTCATGATCACAGTGGGTCCTTAAAGGGGTGGAAGAATAGTAAAAGTGTGTTCACGACTGTGGCTTTCTAATCCGATAAGGGCTAGGCCTGCGTGAACTTAGTTTTAATCTTCTCGAATTGTGTTTCGGTAATTACAAGGGGTGTACTAAGGTTTTTTTCGACAAAATTTAACTTTTTGGCATATCTCACACTTTTTTATGAAATTCTCAACGTCCTTGGATAGACCATGCCAGTTGTGTCTTTCAAAATCACTATATTTTTGTGATATTTTTCTAGAAATTAGGAGTTTGGGATTTCAATTTGAGAAGAATTTATAATCGATTTTGTTTTGCACAAAACAGTTCCATTCCTCCGTTATTTGCCCTGTGTCTGTTACGTCTTGACTTTCATCTTCCGATTGGGGCGGTTTTTTACTAGTCGATGGCCTGTTACGTATGTCGTCTTTGTTGAAAGCAAAGATCTGAATTTTGCACATTCACCGGGTTTATATTCAATTTTGTAGACGTACTCCTCAACTTTCTGGATCTTTCATTGAGAAGAGCCATGTTAAGGGTCGATGGAGATACAGTCTACTTTTGATGGATTTGGTTTAACGCCGTTTTGGGTTATCAGGTGTCCAAGGTATGCGACTTCCTTTCTTAGAAAGTTGCATTTATCAGGCTGAATTTTTTAGTTGGCATTCTTTAAAAGTTTAAGTACTTCAGTTATGCAAGAAATGTGCTCGAGGATTGTGGGAGAATAGATAATTATATCATTGATATATACGAGACAGCATCCACGCTGAATGCCAAAAAGGATGTTGTCCATGACCTGCTGAAATATGGTCGGGGCATTCTTAAAGCCAAAGGGCATACGAATAAATTCGTAGTGACCATTTTCTACTAAAAAAGCTGTATTGGGGATGTCTGTAGGGTCCATTTCGACTTGGTGGAATCCGGAAATTAGATTTGGGGGTCGTAATATATTCGCAATATATATAGTTGGTCAATGAGATCAGTCTGTTTACCAGAAGCATCGAGTTTCTTTGGGATAACCCTTTCGTCTAACATTTTGTTAACCTGAGTTTTTGCTTCTTCCTTATGTATTTGGTGATACCTGTCCGATTTGGTAAAAACAGGGCGAGTGTCGTTTATTTCTATTGAATGTTATTTCGTTTGTAAATGAAACTGCGTCTCTTTCAAGGTAGAAAAAGTCCAAAAGCAAACGTTTGTCACAAGTTCTTTTTCTTCATCATTTAAATGTTCGGTTCTTAACAGGTTCTTTTATTTATTTATGTTTGTTTTTTATTGTTTTAAATTTGTGCTGTTTTAAAATTATAGACTGAGTCAGAGGTGTCATTTATCGGGTCTAATGAAATATTTGAGAACTCAATGTTTTTTGCTATCGCATTGCTATTGACGATTGTGTTAAAAAATTCACCGTGTTCATTTACTCGCACTAAAGCGTGTGGGAGTCAGTCTTTGTGTCTTTCTTGCGTAACTAGCAAAGCATCGGTGTTAGCAAAATTGCACTTTAATTTAAAAATTCTTTCTGTCCTAGCTTCTATTGAAATTTTATTGTAATTATTATTTCAGATATTATTTTCGTTTTTTTTGTTCGCTGTCTACTTTAAATAATGGAAGTGTTTTAAAATTGGTAATTCACTGCTTTGATTTTAAATCTATCACACATTCGTAATATTCCAAGAAGTCTAGGCCCAAAATATCGTCGAAATCAATGTCTAAATTATAAATAAAAACTTTATGAAGATCGCCACTAGCGAAAGGGACAGAGGTTGATTTATTGATAAAGAGACTTGATTGGTTATAGTTTTCATTAGCATCTTTGATGTAATATAAGTTTTCAGAATTTACGGTGAGAGAGGGGCTTAAAGAAATGTCTTTTCGGGAAAGTTCAGATCGGGATTCATATGGTCTAGGTTCATTGTTTGCATTTGAGTTTGGATTTCTACTAAGAGGTTTATTTCCGAGTAGTTTTGGTCGGTGGGGTGATGGTTCACTAGAAGAGGAAGAAAATCCTGATGATTTGTATGATCTGTTGATTCTATTGGGTACTCATCGTAATCTTGGCTGGGATAATCTTGTTGACAGTTTTGGTATTCATAATCGTTATAGTAGATTTCATTAGGATTAGAAGCTTCACTATGCAAATAGCCGCTAGAATTCACATGGTATGTTCTTTGTTGATTAGGACGGAATTTTGAGTTTTTATTAATTATTGGGGGGCGATATTATGGTGCATTATTATACTGTGGGGATTTCTGTTGACTTTGAGAGAAACCGCGGGCTTCTTGAGATCTAGATTGGTTTAGGGTATAATTACTAGACTGCTGAGATGTGTTCGGTGTATGGCATTGATATGGTCTTGGGAAGCCTGAACTAAAATTAGGTTGGACGATTCGATAGAGGAGTGCGGTTCACTGGGATAGGAAGAAAATCCTGATGATTTGTATGATATCTTGACTCTATTAGGTACTGATCGTAATCATAATCTGGGCTGGGATAATCTTGTTGACAGTCATAGTTTTGGTATTCATAATCGTTATAGTAGATTTCATTAGGATTAGATGTTCCACTATGCAAATATTCGTTAGCATTGACATCGTAGGTCCTTTGTTGATTAGAACAGAAATTTAAATTGAATCTGGGCATAATTACTAGACTGCTGAGATGTATTCGGTGTATGGTGTTGATATAGTTTTGGAAACCCTGAACTAAAATTAGGCTGGAACTTGGCGATTCGGTGGGGGAGTGCGGCACTGACTAGCAGAATTACTTGTACGTCCCCAATTATATGGGTTGTGGCTGTGGTTTTCATATAGGTAAAGTAGGTCTTGAGTTCTATCTTGTTTTCCCCTCAGGGGGCTATGAGTGTGATAGCAACTATCATCCTCATAGTACGGGTGTGACATCCCCGGGGCCCCAGTCACGTTGTGTTGTCTTGTTATGTCCTTTTATGTAAAACTCTTTAAAGACTATGGATAGGTCCTTTAATGATGTTAAACTTACGGTGCAGGGGGTCGGATCCCCAGTACCGGTCGGTGTAGAGGGTAGTCGTGTGGGCCCCTCCCGACCGTCAGCCAGCGACTGCACAGCGTCTCCAGTGGTTCACCAGGCTGGATCGCAGATAGCTACTGGGAACAAAGCAAGCAGATTCAAATTAAATCAAGGTGAAGAGTTCCCTACTCTTCAAAGGCAAAAGAGACCTAGAGTATCCTCCCCAATAGAATTAGTACCTGAATATAAAAGTTATACTAAGTTTTTTGTTATAAAGATAATTGAAGGTTCATTTTCAAACGTATCCCCCTTTTTAATACATAGAGGTATTGTCACAGATATAGGTAATATAAAATCCATTAAAAAGATTAGAGACGGTTCTTTACTTGTAGAGGTAGACCCAATAGAACAATCTGACAAGATCACTAAAATTAATAGGCTGTGTGGCTACAACATATCTGTCGAGGCCCACAAGACACTCAACTTCGTTAAGGGTGTCATTCCCTGCAGAGATTTACTCAATTGTGACGAAGAGGAAATTTTAACGAATCTCTCATCTCAGGGGGTCATTCAAGTAAAAAGAATCAATTCCCGGAAAGGTTCAGTGTTAACTCCAACAAGCAGTATAATTTTAACATTTAATACTCATGAACTCCCTGGCAGAGTCTATGCCGGCTGGTATAATCTCAAAGTAAGACCATTTATCCCAAATCCTCTAAGATGTTTCAAGTGTCAACGATTTGGTCATTTATCTAATAATTGCAAAAACAATGCCTCTTGCCCTTCATGTGGTAAAGAACATGAACTCAATAGCCCTTGCCTTCCTCCCCCCATATGTGTAAATTGTAACGGGGACCACTCCCCTAGGTATAAAGGTTGCCCTATATTCAAGACGGAATACGAAATTCAAAAAATTAGAGTTACCGAAAAAACTTCATATACAGACGCTAAGAAAATATGTAAAGCTCACTATCCCTCCTATACAAACGTCTACTCTACAGTTCTTAAAAATGGCAACCCTGAAAACTCCGTCATTAATCACCATCAAAACGAAGTTCCCCTCACCAATATCTCATCATCTCCTTCCACCCAACCACCTCCTACCTTCACCACTCCCTCTTCCCAAAAATCCACTATTGACCCCTCCCCCTATCCTATTCTTCCTCAAAACCTTCACTTACCATTTCACCTCCCTCTAACCATTCCTCCAAAAATCTTTCCTCGTCCTCTATGGACTATAAAGCTATCACTTCGAAATCCACATCAGTCAAATCCTCCTTGAGTAAGCACGCTCTTCCTCCTCTCTGTCCTCTGCACACAGCACAAAATCCTCAAAAAATGATAAAACTGATAAACATGATAGCTCCCAGAAATACAAATCCTCTAAATCCAAAAACAAATAAAATGTCCATACTTCAATGGAATATTAATGGTTTTATAACAATATCGAGGATTTATCACTTCTCACAACTATATACAATCCATCAGTAATCCTTCTCCAAGAAACTAACTTAAATCCTCAAAAAACTTCTAATTTCAAAAGTTATAACTTCATTAGAAAAGACAGATGCGATGCTGAGAGACCGTCTGGTGGTGTAGCCATCCAAATACACAAATCCTTTACATATAATACCCTTAACATCATATCTGACTTAGAAGTGTGCGCCATACGCACTTCTCTCTATTGTGACTTAACCATATATATATATTTCCCCATCATATAATCTCTCAATTAACGACCTTAATCTCATTATACCCCAACTTTCAACGCCTTTCATTCTTGCTGGAGATTTCAACGGTCACAACCCTATCTGGGGTTCTCTAGACCTAAACCCCAGAGGTTCAATTCTGGAGGATTTCCTGTCATGCCATAATATATCTATAATTAATACTGGAACTCCAACTTTTATTAGCTCGTCCACAGGTAAACTTTCATCACTAAATCTTACTTTCTGCAACTCCGAACTTACTCCAGATCTACAATGGGAAGTTTTCGACGACACTTATAGCAGCGATCATTTCCCCATCCTAATCAGATTCCTATCTTGGCGGGATAACGCCAACCCCCATACGAACAAATCCATTTTAAACATTAAAAGGGCAAACTGGGCTAAATATCAACAAAATTTTAAAGTTCCTTCTTTCGATCAATCTGATCTTAACACTACCCTGACCAATTTCGTATTAGCCATATATGAATCAGCCAAACTATCCATTCCCACTTCACATATTAATCCAAATAAACCTCCTGTCCCTTGGTGGAATAATGAATGCAAGGCAGCCATCAAGGAAAGAAAAACGTCCTTAAATCGATTCAAATATTCTTCTTCCACAGTTGATTTGATCGACTTTAAACGAAAACGGGCCAAGGCTAAACGAATCATTAAAGAATCAAAAATCAATTCTTGGAAAAACTATGTAGGCAGTATCTGTTCTCAAACCTCGAGTGCCGAACTATGGAACAAAATACGACGTCTGAAAGGACAACCTACTAGAATGATCCCTGGCTTAATGGTCCAAAACTCCTGGATCACAGATAAATTAGAAATTTCTAACTGTTTTGCTTCTTACTACAGCAAAATCTCCAGTAACTCATCCTACAGTAATACCTTTCAATCATACAAAACTCTCAAAGAATTTAAGCCAATCGACTTTAGCAGTTCCACAGAATTTTCATACAATGTCCCATTTACTCTTGAAGAACTTAGCTTTGCATTATCCAAAAGCAGAAACACTGCCCCTGGCCCAGACAATGTTCTTATCGCAATGATTACTAATCTTTCAAATAGAGCTCTAAATTTTTTATTAAAAACTACAATCACATTTGGCTAAATAATATTTACCCTGAATCCTGGAGGTCATCTATCTTGATACCCGTTCATAAACCTAACAAACCCAGAAATTCTGCAGAGGGATACCGCCCCATCTCCCTTACAAGCCACCTTGGCAAAATATTAGAACGTATGATAAACTTCAGACTCATTTGGTATCTAGAGAAACACTCCCTCTTGGATAAACATCAGTATGGTTTTCGAAAACACAGATCAACACTCGATCATCTAGTTGACCTGGACATTGACATCCACAACTCCTTCTACAGAAGACACCAGTTGCGATTTTCCTAGATCTTTCCAACGCCTTCGACGTTGCCTGGAGACATAACATTTTAAGCACACTGCACAATTGGGGTTTCAGAGGTTCTCTTCCAAAATTTATCAGTCAATTCCTCCTCAATCGAGCTTTCAAAGTTAAAGTAGGGAACTATTTTTCTGATATATTTCCCCACGAAAACGGCATCCCTCAGGGTTCTGTTCTTAGTCCTACATTATTCTTAATTGCCCTTCACAATATCTACAAATATATTCGTTCTCAAATTTCTTATAGGCTTTATGCAGATGACCTAGTTATTTACTACTCTTCTCACAGCCCTCGTACATGCGATCGCCAACTCCAAATATGCCTTAACTCCCTCACAGATTACTCTGAAAACTTCGGTTTCCGTTTCTCCCCGTCAAAATCCTCAGTTTTACACTTCTGCAATATAATGCAAAAATGAATGTTCTTACCTTTAAAGGCACTCCCATTCCCCTTCAAGAAAACTCTAAATTTCTTGATCTGTATTTTGATAGCAAATTGAACTGGAAAACCCATATTAATTATTCACGTTCCAAATGTACGGCTGACATCAAAATACTCAAAATGCTATCTCATTCTCATTGGGGATCGGACGGTCTCACAATCATTAAACTCTACAAGTCCCTAATAAGATCAAAACTAGATTACGGCTGTATTATATACTCCTCAGCCAGGACTTCATACATTGATCGCCTTGAACCTTTACAATCTTACTGCCGCCGTCTCGCCACCGGAGCATTCCGTACTAGTCCAGTAATAAGCCTACAAAGTATTACAGAAACCATGTCTCTCCCTTACAGAAGATTGTACTTACTTTTAAAATTCGCTACCACCTCCTGGTTTAAAACTTTTCTTCCCGATCACCTAAACTTCTTCCATAATCTTCCTCCTCAAACCTACTATTTAAACACCAAACACACTTTAAGCTCTAACGTACGTTATCACATTTTCGCCAATGAACATAATCTAATCCTCCCTTCTTTTCCTGATCCTTCCTCTCATAAATTCCCCCCCTGGATTTTCCCTACTATAAAATTTAACTACTCCCTTTGCAGATTCGACAAATATAACACAAACCCGCAACTAATAATCTCAGAATTTAACCAAATTATCAATAACCTGCCTGTATCACATAACCTAATCTTTACTGACGGCTCCAAGCTTCCCAATCAAGTCGGCTCTGCCTTCCACAGCTCCTCTAAACAGAGTCAATTTTTAATGAACAAACTCAACAGTGTCTTTACAGCCGAACTTTACGCAATCTTTCAATCTCTAATATACATACGGTCAACCCAACACAAACACTGGATAATTGCCTCAGACTCCTTGAATTCTCTTCGAGCCATAAATCGCTTTCATAACAATCATTTATTGATTCAAAGAATCAAAGACCTAATAGTTGATCTTGAGAGAGAAGATAAAAATATAACCTTTCTTTGGATCCCTAGTCATATCGGTATCCATGGCAATGAAGTAGCTGATTCCCTTGCCAAAGAGGCTCAGTTAGGACATACATGCCCACATATCTTCAATCCTAATGATATAACCCCCCACATTAAAAAAATTATACGAGACTTGGTGCAGCTTGACTGGGACCTGTATGAAGGTCAAAATAAACTCCACGAAATTAAACCAGTATTTTATCAAAGTATCCCCTTTAATTCCTCTAATAGAAGAGAAGAATGCTTATTTAACAGACTAATGATTGGACACAGCAAACTAACTCATGAATTCTTATTGAATAATGGAGACATAAATACATGCCTTTCTTGCAATATCCCTATAAGCATTAAACATATATTTCTTGAATGCAACCACCTTCGACCTACTAGGAAAAAACATAACATAGATCTAGGAAATATGAGAAGAAATTTTTTCTGAAAATAACAAGGAATCCGTAATTAATTTTATACAAGAAATTAGAATAATCGATAAAATATAATAATGACTATTACTTACTCTATAGAAACTACGCTATAGACTGGGCGCTAAATGGTCGTAGATGCTGATGCGCCCGTGTCAACCTAAAATTCTCTCTCTCTCTCTCTATCTTGTTTTCTGGTCTCAAAATATGACAACTGAAGTTCTCTTCTTATTCGTGAATGGGCTTCTAAAAGGTTGGAGCCGAGTATTTAAGGCATTATTCTCTATGAGAGCATTTTGAGCTCTTTTTTGGTCAGTACTAAGGCTAATTGATTTTTGAATATTTGCATGGTTTTTTACAATTAGCACTTGAAAACGGTTAAAGAAGGTAAGGGGTGATTCATTTGATAATTGCCTAAGTCGTTGCAGATCTTGTATTAGGAAAGCTAAATCTCGAGAATCTACAAAGTGTAGGTTAACCAATTGTTTTGGTTCTAAATATGAGCTTGGATTTCTAAAACTAACGAGCTGTGCAGCTTTACGCCTAAGTTTATTTCTAATGTGAATAGCTAACAGAGTTTTTTGAGTAGTAGTAGCCATATTGTGTTCACAATCGCCCGCATTTAAAAATGTTTCTAAAAATATTTGATCACCTTCAAATTCTGGAATTAAAGAAAATATTTCTGATAATTTATAAAGTTTTACTTCTCGTCCAGTAGCGCTATTTTCCATTGAATCAGACAATTTTGAAAAACCAATGTGGCTTATTAAAAGGTAAATAAAAATTTAAATATATTCTAGGTAATTATTAATTTACCTATGTCCAACTCATCGGCGCTTTTATCATAACTCTCATCTTCTGAAAAATTTATTCCAGATATTGAAAAATCAGCTGATCTTCTTTGTCATAATCAACTTCTAATGCAGTGGCTTTATGTAGAAGTAGTAGGTACCAGAGCTATCTAAAATATATTAGCCAAACCGTACGCAAAGGGTAGAGTTCATATTGTATGATTATGTGTTTGACAATATGAATCTTCAAATTTGTACTTGAAAATTTTTGTAATTATATAAATAATAATAATAATAAAAAACATTAGGTATATTTTTGCATATTGACCATTTTTTTTGTCAAATTAAAAAAAAAAGTTCACCTTTAAATACCAACTCAATAGAATTATAAAATTAATGCAAAACAAAAGTATCCCTACATCAATTTTCCAAAATACGAGTCTTAACTTACTCTAAAGTTAATTGGACCGTTTTTTCTACTTTATGACACACTTATCGCTTTAAATCAGATCAGATTGGGGCAGAAAATGTTTCTCTTATATTTTTACCTTCTTTGGTAGTTTCAACAAATATATTATGTTTTGAATTATGTTTTAACTATTTAAAACGCTCAAAAAAACAAGCTTTTAACAGTATATATGACTTGTTAATAACTAAGGCAGTTAGTTAAGGAAAATCGGCATAAAAGTTTCTTCGCTATGCAATTTCTATAGCGAACAATTTAGATCGGTGTATCATTTGTGCAGGCTGAGTTCAGTTCAAATATCAATATTTGATTGCAATATTTAATTTCACTATTTTTTTCAACTATTTCCGGTAAAATATAAGTTGTAATATAGATTTTGAAGAAATCATTTCTCGTCCTATAGTGCGGCGTACCTCCTGGGATAAAAACGGCAAATCAAAATGTCTATCTTTTTGCTACAAGATGTATATTCACAACCAACTAAAACAAAAAACAAACTTTTCGTTTTTAAAGGAAACTGTCGTTTTTTTCTATGCGGCAATCTGGGTTTGGAGAAGCGACATTAGCATAAGCATTTTGACAAAAATAACCTAATGTAGGGCTACAAATTTGTAAATGTTTCCTCAAAAGCTTTAAAGGGAGGTGAAAATAGATATGAATCGAACAGTAGAATAAATTTCCCAGACCCTGCCCAAATTTTGTAAGATTCTAGCAAGTATTTCATGCTTAACTTTGTATACCAAAATAACGTTATTATAATAATCAGTAATAAATGAGTTGTGTTCTTGGTTTATGGTCGTGACAAACATGACATCAGGGTACGCGGGATTCTGAAGTAGTTTTATTTTTATTATTTACTTTTTACGGGATACGAGCAGCTTTTGCCCGGAGAGGCAATTTGGAAGGGGCAGTTTTCAATTAGTTTGACTTTACTGACAATGCAGAAAACATAACGGTAGTTATTTATTTAAACTTAATAGTGTAAACTCAAACCGAAAAATCAATACAATGTTCTTTCAAACAACGTATATTTCGTACTACCCGTAACAATAATTTCTGTCTCCCAAGACTGACTAATCTATCTGATTCAACACAAAGAAAAACTCTTATCTTATTACATAACGTCGAGAACAGTCATCCAATATTTCACCCGATAAACCGAGTGTCTTGCCGAAGCGTTTCTACAGTCGGCCTAACCTGACATCTTCACGTCCTCGGGAAGACAGACTTACCCGCTTCTGAAACATAAAAATAAAAATAAAAATTAGTTTATTAAAATAACCTAAACAGGTGAATCTTCCGATTCATCCTTAGAATCGTCAGAACTCACAACTGTTTTAAAAATTTTAATATTTTCAGAGGGGCACACCCCTTTATACGGGTTTCGCGAACGTTTCGCCCCCTTCAAGTCTTCCACGACATATCGATCGTTATCGAGAACTGCCGTGATCGTAAATGGGCCGTGATATCGTGGCTCGAGCTTTCGACTTTGCCCATCGTTTGAACCTTTGTTTCGTTCGACAACTACCTGTTGGCCAACTTCGTAACGTTTAGGTTTAGCATGTCGTTTATCGTACGATCCTTTTTGTTCAGCCTGCTTCTTGGCTATCTTTTCCGCTACGTTAGCTCGGACCTCAGTAAGGTTTGAAGGTTCTTCATGTTGAACCTCTGTCGTCAAAAATGAGTCGTTTACTCCACGTGGTCGATATCCGAAAAATACTTCATACGGTGTTTTTCCCGTAACGGTACTAATAGTTGTGTTGATTCCAAATCGAATCATGCTTATTTTATCATCCCAAGACCTCTCATCATCAACACTAGCAGATAATGAAGAGAGAACAACTCGGTTAAATCGCTCAACTTGCCTGTTGGCACGCGGTGTGGCCGTTGCACATAGAACCCGTTTAATTCCAAATTTTAAGCAATATTCGGTGAATGCTTTGCTCGTGAAGGCAGTCCCTCTGTCGTATATAAACCTCCGTGGGACTCCAAAGGTTTCTATTATTTCGTTCAAAAACTTAGTCACTGGTTCAGTTTTCGTGTTAGGTACTGCTTTTAAGAACACAAATTTAGTGAAAGCATCCACTGCTACGATTAAATAGCTATTCTTCTTTTTACTTTTAACATATGGCCCCAAATGATCTAGATGTACCGTGTCCATGGGTATCGCTTTCTTTTCAATGCTATGCAGGCTTCCTGGCGTCATACCCGATGGTTTTTTATTATACATACAACCCAGGCAGGACGATATGTAGTTTTTAACATATTTCCTCATAGAAGGGAACCAATATGTTTTGCTTACGGCTTCGATGGTCTTATCAACTGCAAAGTGTCCTAGTCCATCGTGGTAATACATGAGAATGATCCTGCGGGATGCCTTTGGGACTACCCATCGTCGGCCATTTTGAGTCTTCCGGTATAATCGGTTTTGTTTGAGGCAATATTCTTTGTGTATTTGAGTTCCCTCTTTGCTGGTGGGCGTTCGCTGCAAAACTTCGAGTAAGTGCTTACACCTTTCGTCTTGTAGCTGCGCCGCCAAATTCCAATCCTCGTCGGATACATTAACGTGCAATATATCCGAGTCGACGTTCGACTCAATTGGATTTCTGCTAAGCGCATCAACATGAGACATCTTTGTCCCAGGCCGATATTCAATATCGAAATCAAATTCCAGCGTTGTTAACCACCACCTTCCTATGCGGGGAATCAGGTCTCATTTGGTTAAAGTCGTGCGTAAAGCATTGCAGTCTGTTACTATTTTAAAATGTATTCCTACAAGGTAAACCTTAAATTTCTTCAGAGAACTAACGACTGCCAAAGTTTCTAACTCGTACGAATGATACACTTGTTCTTCTTTGGTAGTCGCCCTGCTAAAATATTGAACAGGTTTTAACGCGCCATTGGACTGTTTTTGAAGTAGTATTCCACCAAGACCCCATTTGCTGGCATCCGTGTGGACTTCAGTCGGAGCTTCCCTATCGTATATAGCTAATGTTGGACGGGAAGTCAATTTTGTCTTTAAATCTTGAAAAGCTTGCTGTTGTTCGTCGTTCCAAGTGAAAACCGTGTTTTTCTTTGTCAAATTTGTAAGTGGTTTGGCAATTAATGCAAAACCCTGTATATATTTGCGAAAATAACTCGCCAACCCCAAAAATTGTCTCACTGTGTGAACATCTGTTGGAGTCGGGAAATCAGCAACAGACTGAATCTTTTCTGGACCCGGTTTGATCCCCTCTTGGCAAATTTCGTAACCAAGATAGCTTATTTTTCGTTGTAAATAACTACATTTATCAAATCTTAAGGTCAGTCGTGCGGAACGTAGTAACTCCAGAACGTTTTCTAAACTCTCTAGTCCGCCCATTACATCGTTTGATGGTATTAAAATGTCATCTAGATATGCAAGGGCAGTCGTGTAACGTAAAGACCCCAAGATTTGATTAATGGCCCTTTGAAATACTGCTGGTGCGTTCACCAATCCAAATGGCATTACGAGGTACTCATAATGACCATCTGGCATAATAAAAGCTGTTTTGGAGACGGAATCTTTAGCTACTGGTACCTGATGATAACCAGACGCAAGATCTAAACTTGTAAAATATTGACCCTCCTTCAGCCTGTCTAAAAGATCGTCAATACGTGGTAGGAGCCATACGTCTTTGACAGTCTTACGGTTTATGGCCCGGTAGTCCACGCACATGCGCGTTTCTCCGTTTTTCTTTTTAACCAATAATATAGGACTAGCGTAGGGCGAGTTTGACTCCCGAATGATGTTATTTTCCAATAAATCTTTTACTATTTCCCTAACCTTTTCTCTTTCAGAATAAGCTAGTCGATACGGCCTATATGTGACGGGAGTGTCGTCAGTTAAATTTATAGAAATTTCCGCGACATCAGTTTTGCCCACTTCGCTTAATTTAATTGCAAAACAATCTCGATACTTATTTAATAATTCAAGTAATTTTAATTTATTTTTATTTTTAAGACATTTGTCTACGCGATCTTCTATATCAGACATTGTAAATTGTGTTAATTCGCTTAGTTTAACCGATAAACATTCTAAATATTGTTCTTGTTTTTCTGCTGTGCACGTAATTGCCCGTGCGACGACACTGCCTTTTTCATACACAACAGCGTTATCAGAAGCATTAAAAAGAGGTACTAAACCACCGCTTTTTAAATTGGTTATGCATTGTGGAATTAAATGAAATTTATTTGGCCAAGTACGATAGCGTAAATCAATATATACATCATCACAATTCTCAGAAGCATACAGTGGAATGTGTCCAATGTGATTTGGAGGAATAACAGATGCTTCCTTGGCCCACAAAGTAACTTTACGCGACGGCAGTGTGTCAATTTCACTAAGTGAGGTTTCATCTTTATTAAATAACCTAACTTGTCCCCCACGTACCACCATAACGACATTACAGCTATTTATAAACGGTTGCCCTACTATTATAGACACTTCTTGTGCCGCATCAGGTACACAAAGTGCTTCGACTGGTGCGACAGCTAAATCAACTTTAAGATTAATAAAAACTTTATGTCTTACGACAACTGAGCCGCCGGCAAACCCACTTTGTACTGGGTGAAAATCTAGATTTAAATTTCTAACGTCAGACTCACGTATGGTAACGGCATTGCTACCCGAGTCAACATATCCTCGAAAGGCACACAGTCAATAAAATAGCAAGTGTTAGTATTTAATTTGGCATTTTTACGTAAATCTAAGTTTAAAATGGTTTCTGACTTACCCGTCGGTTTGTTCTGCTTGTTTTTATGGCAGTTGTGTTCGTCGTGCCCTAGAAGTTTGCAACGTTTGCACTCGAGACGTGGTTCAAAACACTTTACTGCAATATGGCCACGTTGTCCACAATTAGAACATTTTGGTAAAAACACGTTGTTTTTAGGTTTGCTTCTGAAGACATTACGTAAATCAGTATCACGCACTTTTTTAGGCTGAATTGATGCAGAAGTTGAAGGCACGTTTGCCCGCAAAACAGACAGGTATTCTTCATACAAGGCCTCCGGTGTTTCGTATCTCCCTGCCCGAGCGCCATTTTGTACTACGGAGTCGTCAATACCGTGTAGAAGACAGGATACTGCTCTCTTCCCCTGTATGTCGCATGTTCTTAGTAATTCCATTTTTTCAAAGTAATACGTAGTCATCGATTCTGTTGGAGATTTCCGTCTGTTTAACATTGTCTGTAGAAGCGTTGCGTAATCGGTGTGATCGGGAAAGCTTCTTCTTACTTGGCTTTTCCATTCCTCCCAGGTCAAATTATAGTTGGTCAAACTGTGGTACCAGTTTTTCGCCATGCCTACGAGTCTGGATTGCATGTGGTAAATTGTTGTTATCTCATCCCACTTGTTTAATTGTCTTAATTGGTCAATTTTTGTCAACCATTGCTCAGCTGTAAGGTTATTATTTTCCGGTGAAAATTCTGGAATGCAGTCGCTGCGAAAACTTAACCTTGGAGTTTCTTTGTTTTCCGTAGACTGTGCCTGACAACAGATCAAGAATGCACAAACGAACGGCTTTGTTCTTCACGTCGAAGGTCTACCACGCGCGATTCTGGACGTTTCCTAGAATCACTTTTGTCACTAGCTCGTAATTCCGGACGTTTCCTAGAGTCACTTTTATCCGAATCGCGTGATCCCGGACGTTTCCCAGAATCATCGCGTTTGGAAGATTTTCGATTGCGATAACGCTCAACATCACTGTCTTGCGAACTAGAACTACTACTACGAGACCTTTTGCGCGAGTTGCCACCCATAATCAACAATAACTTTAATTTAACTTAATCACACACAGTTAAAACAAAAGAAAATGCAATACACGAGAGACGTGAACCACCGCACACCTGAACTGTAAACTCAAACCGAAAAATCAATACAATGTTCTTTCAAACAACGTATATTTCGTACTACCCGTAACAATAATTTCTGTCTCCCAAGACTGACTAATCTACCTGATTCAACACAAAGAAAAACTCTTATCTTATTACATAACGTCTAGAACAGTCATCCAATATTTCACCCGATAAACCGAGTGTCTTGCCGAAGCGTTTCTACAATAGATTTAATCAATAGCAATTGCTGTAACATTAACTAAACAATCTAAATTAAATCATTTACTTGGTGTATTATATTAAAAACCTGCTTTAATAACGAAAACAAAACTACCCTACGAAAAGACGGCATGATTGTTTATGAGATATTTAGTGATTTTTTATTTTTATGCTGATTAACCTGATATTTTAAAACAATTACCGCGAGAAATTTAAATTATATTTCGCTTTTAAATTGTGAACAACCTTTGAATATTGAAAATGAATTTTACCTCGGCAACTTTTTTAATTTTCGTGACAAAGAGATTCTGACCTTTATGTCTTTTAGTTAATAATTACAGTTGACGTTTTAATCTTAAAACATGAAACTCGTATATGTATTAACTTGCGTGTCAATAACTTTTTTTGTTCATTATTTATTATATTTTTTATGTGGTTTTTTTTTACTTCATAATAAAGATCTTACCTTTACGCGTATGAAAAAATATATCGACGTTTTGCGCCTATAAAGTATCAGTTTTTGATGTTTTATTCACATTGTTGCATTAATATTTAACAGCTATTTTGGCTTTAACGACGGTTTTATTGCCTAACCTGTTACTAACCGGCGCGGCCGATCCATCTAGCCGTATCGATTGTATATTTTTTGAGTGGCAGTACCAGATTTACTTAACTAAGTAAACTACCCTCGGATCTCTATTATGGCTTTAATGATGGATTTATTAACAAACCTGACGCTAACCCGGGCGGATTCACTTAACGGTATGATGGGTTTTTATTTTTTTGTTTAAAGATAGACACAAATAAAAATGCATTATTATTGCAAAATGTTTGATGTTTTAAATTTGAATAGTTGACACTTTTAGGTTTGTGACCGACGTTAAAAAAACCCTGTATTTTCTGGTCAGAAACTTTTTTTATTGTTTAACTTTGCACGAAGTTTTTAATATAAGAAGTAGTTAAATCAAATAGTTTGCATTATTCAAATAATGTTGGCATATTTACTACTGAGTCATTATTGACATTATAATATCAGGCTCTTTGTCTAAAAAGAAGGGTGAAAATAGTGAAAAATGAAACGTCGCCGAAAAAATCTAATTTAGGATTCGTGATTAGCGGCTAAAAATATATAGCTGTACCAAAAATTATCAAAGTCGCCGATGGTAAGTGTAGGTAAATAATTAACAAAATAAC
This sequence comes from Kuschelorhynchus macadamiae, assembly GCA_030620095.1. Lineage (NCBI taxonomy): Eukaryota > Metazoa > Arthropoda > Insecta > Coleoptera > Curculionidae > Kuschelorhynchus > Kuschelorhynchus macadamiae. Next base: position 2,229,356 of record JAUTXW010002753.1, on the reverse strand, counting down.
TTTTGAATATAGATTTAAAATTACAAAATACAAGAGGATGGGTCTATAAGAATGGACAAAATATGAAGGCGACAAAGCGGGGAAAATCTAATAATGCAAATTTAAATATAAAAATACAAATTAAAGTAATTTTTATATAAGATTTCCCAGGCGCTTTAGATCTCTTTCCAAATTATCCCAAATACCTCTTATGTTATTATAGCAGTTTTAATTTCAATCTCTTTCAAATAATCCCGAGCATCTGCAACATAATGAGGGTGCACATTTTCCTACATAAACAGAAAAATAGGTTTAATTAAATATATATCAGTAGGTATATATTTGGGTCCTTAGCGACTCTTTCAGATGCGAATTCTTTTATACATTGATCATTAGAGTACTCAGCAAATTTTTGATTCAGACAAAAATAGAACTCTGGGCAATTCGCCTTCTATCCAGTTTATACGATCTCGATTTAACTGAAGCCTTTCTCTCCAGCCTGTGACCTATTAATACCGACCTGGTAACTGGTAAGGGGAGTTAATTAAGTTTATTGACACTTATTACAGAAATTGCTATTTACATGAATTGGATCGACATTTCAAAAAACGAGTCCTCTGCTGAGATGCTAACCCTAGGACCATTGGACATCTCAGTACAGATAACTGGTAACCTGTTTTGTTCCTTGAAACCAGTTTAACTTGTATACTTATTATTCATATTATGGTGCTCAGCTGTGCAATCTTGAGTGCTTTATCTATTATGCAAGATGTTAATATTTGTGTTTTGGATACAATTTAGAATAATGAATTAACTAGCAGGTAATACTCCAAAAGAACTATGTAACCGCATAACTACTAATAGGTAAATAATAACGCTATAAGCTTTACAGACTTTGGTTATATCGGATTCGTTTCTTTAAAAGTGTATGGTGTTAACGGCGCAGTTTTTCTGTTCTTCACTGGTGTTACTTCTTTTTTCGATGAAATGTTATTAAAATTATATTTTCTTACTCGGACTATATTTTTTATAAAATAATATAAATAAATAAATAAATGCTTTTTTGTCAAAAAAAATTTTACAATTTTGTGGACAAAGCTGTTGTAAAAAAAAAATAGTTTACAAACATCAAAATTAGCAAACAAAACAAAACAAAAACACATCATAAATATTATAGAAAAATAATATTTAAATCAAGAATTTAGAATATTAATATTATAGAATCCTAAAAGAAGTACATTAGAAATGTACTTTGTCAGTCGTACTATGTTATAAACATTTTCATAAATATAATGTAAAAAAAATAAAAAAGCAAAGTAAAAAACAAAAAAGTACGAAACAATTAAAAAAATACATATACAAAATTCGGTAAAAATGGTTGGTAATGGCAACTATCACACTAGGGGTTCATAAGGATAAAATTATGTGTTGTAAAACTCGTTCACGGTGTAGAAGGCACTTTCCAGTAAGAATGATTTCAAAGCCTTGCGAAATGAAGTCAGAGATATTATGGATTTGATGTTAAATGGCAGGTGATTATGCATTTTTTTTGCATTGTAGATTACTGATCTTTTAATTAACTCTGAGTGTGGGGTTGGAAGATAGAGATCGTGCTCAGTATTTCTGAGAGGGTAGTTGTGAGAAGGTCTCTCTAATAGAGCAGGTGCATGCTTACGAATTAAGCAAACCGATTCCAAAATGAATAAGCAAGGAAGGGTTAGTATTTTATATCTTTTAAAGAAAACTCGGCAGTGAGTTCTACTGTTAAGTCTCAGTAGGGAACGAACAGCTCTTTTTTGTAGTATAAAAATTCGATCAAATTGAGTCGCACAACATGTACCCCAGAATGGAATAGCATATCTGAGGTGTGACTCAACAAGAGCAAAATAAACAATTCTAGAGGTAGAAAAGCTAAGCTCCTCGGAAACAGATCTTAACGCAAAGCAAGCAGAACCCAACTTCCTTGATAAAGCGTCGATATGTGGATCCCATTTTAAAGAATCATCTACAAGAAGCCCTAGAAATTTTACAGAGTTTACGACATCAATAGTGGTGCCATTAAGGTCAAAAGGTTGCAGCGTGTTTTTATAAGACAAGACTTTCGTTTTAGAGATGTTCAAACATAGGAGATTAGAATCGCACCAGGATTTAATGGTGACTAGGTCATTAGATACAATCCTATGTAGGTCCGTGACATCTGGGTGGCTCCACGTAAAGCTGGTATCGTCCGCAAAGAGATTTTTCCACTAATGTTTAAATTAGCCATGTCGTTTATGAACAGAAGAAACAAGATAGGGCCTAGTACCGAGCCTTGAGGCACTCCATATTCCATTGGCCTACAAGAAGACATCCTGTTGTCAACTTTCACAACTTGATTTCTGTTGCTAAGATATGACTTAAACCAATTGAGAGGAGCCCCTCTAAATCCATAGTACTGCAGCTTGTTAGTTAATATATTATGATTCACACAATCGAAAGCTTTGGAAAAATCACAGAAAATTGTTGCCGTAGCGTGATGGTTGTTTAGGCTGGAGTAAACTCTATTAAGAAGGGAAAACATGGCATCGCTTGTGCATTTGTTACTTAAAAATCCAAATTGATGTTTTGTAAGTATTTCATATCTAGACAGAAATGATAAAAGCCTTTTTTTAACCAGTCTTTCGATGATCTTAGATAGCGTAGGGAGAAGTGCAATTGGGCGATAGTTCGAAGCTTCTTCTGAAACACCTCCTTTGTGAAGAGGTATGATTATTGCAGTTTTAAGGCAGCTTGGAAAAGAACCATTTTGGAAAGACATATTTATCAAAGCAGTCAGATGCTCTAGTGTGCACTCCGGCAGACTTGAATACATTTTTAAAGTAAGCCCATCAGTTCCCGAGGAAGATTTATTTTTGATATCATTAATTGTACTACGAAGTTCTGATAAAACTACTGGTGAAAAGAAGAAACTGTGCAGGTTTACCCTATGATTAGAGAGATATGAAATTGGGTCATTAGATTGAGATACGGATTTAGTCAAATCTTTGGCTACATTTACAAAATAATTGTTTAGGTCCTCAGGAGAGGTAAGGATAGTGTTGGATAAAGGAGTTTTGTTTCTTAAATCATTTACGATAGACCAGGTTTCTTTAGCTACATTTTTGGCGTTAGAAAGTCTATTATTGTAATAAATATCTTTGGCGGCTTTAATAGTCTTATGATAAATTTTTCTGTATGATTTTACATAATTATGAAAAAAGACACTGTCCGAAAATTTCTTTAAATGAGATAGTGACCGCATGTTCTTAGAAGATATACGTAAACCTTTAGTGGACCAGGGTTTACTTCTTTTATTTTTGATAGGCCTAAGAGGAAAAGATTCAGAAGCTATATTAGTTAGAGTTTTTATAAAACGAGAAAATTCAGTGTCGACATCATAAGTGTGAGAGTCCCAGACAGTTATTTGACATAGGTGTTTGAAATTAATGAAATTTCTAACCGAAAAAATACGGCCTACTTGTCTAGAGGAATTTTTGGCTTTGGATGTAATTGAAAATTTTGTGAAAATTGCTTCATGATCGGAGAAACCTGGACTTAAGACATTACATTCGACGGAGCTAGGATCGAAAGAAGACACAACGTAATCTATAGTACTGGCACTTGTCTTAGTAATTCTGGTTGGTGAGCTGACGTGCATGGCAATTCCTAATGACTCAAAGATGGACTGAAGACATTCCTGAGCAGCACACACACTGGAAAAGTCAATATTGAAATCGCCACATAAGATTAATTTGCTTTTTACAGGAAGGGACTCGAGCAAACTTAGAAGGTTATGGCAGAATAATTGCACATCAGCATCAGGTGTTCTATAAATACAAATAATATAAAGGTCATAAGTATTGTGATAAACGATAGAAAATTCAAATAATTTTTCAGATAATAAATGATTATACTTTGATATTTCGGAAAAATCGTTGTTTGAAGACATTATCATGGTGCCTCCATGAGTTAAATTAGTTCTATTAAATCTGGCAATTGTGGTATAGTTTTTAATAAAAACAGGTTGATTGATATTTAGCCAGTGCTCAGTGATGGCAATGACTTCTGGAAAATTTAGCTCTTCTAACAAAAGATATAATTCGTCTGTTTTATGTCTTAAGGACTGAATATTAAGAAAAAAAAGATTAAAATTACTATTGGTCAATTTTTTCGAGGGTGCTAGATCCTCTTTTCGCGTCATATTGACTAAAAATTTTTACTTTTTGATGGTGAACCACTAGAATAATATTTACCAGTACTTTCACGAATTTTTTGGAGCCGTAAAATTTTTTCCGAGGAGTAGAAAGATCTATACGCTGCAAGGTCTGAGTCCACTTCAGATGAACCAATCCCATAGGCATCGTGGAAGCGAAAATACAACTTGCGCAGGGAGTCCTTGTCACTGGGAAGGCCTTCTGAAGCTAGCAATAATTTAATGCTAGTACTTGTATGCCCCTCAAAACACACACTAGATGGCTGGTCATGTAGATAAGCAAGAAATAGCCTTAAGGTCTTTAATAAGGAAGGATCCCTTAATCTGGCTAATATATAGCGACCATTTGCTTTATCCGAATCTTGGGACAGCCGCACTCTTGGTGGAGTCATTGGATCAAACTGCAAAAAATCATCTTTCCTTGCAGTTTTCTCCATGCTTAATTTAGAGCCCTCCAGTGCCAATGACCTACAAGCTGCTATGGCCTCCCTGTCAGAGCCAATTATGACTGACTTATCCTCTTCAGGCACAAATGTCACTGGTGATTCCAATAATTGAGGCTTTGGTGGAGACAGCCCCCGGCTCTTTGGGATATCTATATTGACATCTTTATGACTAGAAGATGAGACATTATGGGCTGTGGAAGTGGGCGGCGTTTGGATAAGGGTTGGTGAAACTGAATCATTGGTAGGATCAATTATGGTACCAGGTGGCCACAGACTAGCGTTCTTAAGCTGAATTAAGTGATCTTTATTTTGCACCCCAATTTTAAAATCGGAGCGCAAAGTGTCTGCATTCTTAAGCATAGGAAAACAACGCACAAAATTCGTGGTTCCTAATTTTTCTTTGATGTAGTGTACAAGCTGATTTGATTTATACGTGGACGGAATTATGGATACCACTACATAATGCCATTTCTCTATAATGGGTGTTTTGTTGGGCTGGAAGGAAACAGCTTTTTTTGGAGACTTATTGACAGGCATTTGGACATCTGTTGTATCGGTTTGGGTTGATATTGCGGTGGTGTATATCTTCTTTATTGATTGTTGTTTAGGCTTATCAGCAAGCTTCTCCAGGGTAAGTGCCATTTGTTTTACACTATGCCTCAGCTCAGCAATCTCTTTAGTCAACTGCTCCTTCGATGAATTATGCACCTGGACTTTGACAGATTCATTTTGAGATTCCATTAAAATAGATGATAGATTGAAAGTATCCTGCCTAATTTCTTTAATGGATTTAAATAAGGATTCTTGTATACTGTCAGATATTCCAGAATGGAGGCTGTGAATATCCTCAATTTTTTCTAGCAGTATCTTCCATTTGGAGTCATGATTGAGTAAGATGTCGTAAATTTCGCCAATGATCGGAAGGATGTCGTTGTTTTTCTTTAAGCAGGAACCCAGGGCTTCGAGATATTCTGAAGAGATTTGAGTCTTTTGGAGATCTGATATTTTATCATGCAAATATTTCAGAGTTGGAGAGTCGCAAACAGTGCAAAAAAATCTTATGTTGTTGAATTTTTGTTTGTAGAGCACTTTTGTCGTGGATTTATCCAGTCCTGTACAGACCATACAAAAATCTCTTCGGCACTCCCCACTACAGCGAATTCTGTAACAGTCTTTTTCCGAAACGATTTTTTGGCAAGAATCGCACTTAAATTCAGCCATTTTATAAAAAAATAAAAAATTAAAATTTTCAAAGGAACAAAAAAAGTGAAAATTAAAAAAAAGATGTAGATAAATTTTATGTAAATATTATGTAAATATTTCCAGTTGATAAATCAAAATCTTTAAATGTCATGCACAAACAATATTTATAACTAATAACCGGATCCGGGTAAACAAGGTCAAGTTTAGTTTATAGCAAACGACGAACTGATGATCGGGTCAAAGCACACAAAAACAAATTGAAATCAAAACAGTTCAAACCAAAACAAAACAAACGTTCAAATACCGGCAAAACAATATACGAGCGAAAACACAACCGCCTCGTACAACTGCTGGAACTGCTATATGTACGATAATTTTTCTTCTTGGCTTATTGAAACGTTGAACACGTAATGAAAAGGCAGTCCTCACATTTGCCTAGGGCAGGCCCTGAACCTGAGTGAGGAACAATCATTTATTATCATATAATAATCATTATACATCTATACCTTCCTTATTCAGTTCTGAGCAGTCTGGTTTCGTGTTTTTTAATAATTTATACTTGTTTGGCGCTTTTTCATATCCGGTCTCTGGTAAATCCAGAAGTGGTCCAAAGCTGAAAATACTTGTAGTCCTTAAATCTGTGGATAAATAGAAACTAACTGATAAAATGCAAGATAATTTAATGTGACGTGGTTACTGTTTTTATAATTCTTTAGGTCTTTTAAAATTTAGTTTCTATTTACATTTCCTCAAATTGGCTTATGCAATTCACGTTTAATAAACATTTTTTTTGTACCCATTTTAAATCATTGTTATTGTAGCATCTGAAGAAGTTCCAGTACTGATACATGACGTGAGAGTGATTCATTTTGATTACCTTATTACAGTTTTTCATTAATTTAAGAAGTTTCGAGTAAAATAAATTATGCCGTTTCTCTGTTCACTGTTAATTTGAATTTTGCTATAGGCACCTACATTTTGATACTTACATTATTAGATTTTTGATTGCTAGAAAGGCGCCTAGAAAAATAAAAGTTTCTCCTGTACCGCTTATAAAGAACGGTGTTATAAAGAAATTCTGTAGAAAAATTATGCATCAAAGAGACAAAACTGGCAACTCTGGGTGTTGATGTACGCTGCGCTCTCTGGATGAATCTCAACTATACAGAATAGAATAAAAAGTTGGAATCCATTAAAAGAGTATTTTATTTTATATTGGATGGATAGTCTATTCGGAATAATCTTTCTTTGCTATAACTATTTTTTTTTTGATATAAGAAAATATTAAATTTTTCTTATTTTTTGTTTTGAATAAATATCATTTTCCACTATTTGTGTATGATTGTTTACATTTTTGCGCCATTTTTGTTGATATTGCATGACTCCCATATTGAGAATCGCTAGTGCACTGCATTAAATGCACAACAGGTTAAATCGAGATTAAAAAGAATTCCCGTTAATCAAAATCCCGAGCTTGTGCTGTACAAAAAGCTATTTGGGTGTAAATGGACTGATTTCAAATGCAAAACGAAGATTATTCATGGTATGCAGTATTTCATGCAGGAAACAAAGAGAATTCGGACAACTGGGCAATAAATGAACGTCGAATAAAATTTCTAAAACCCGCAACATGACAATAAAATAAATATTTTTAATTAAAAATTAATTTGCAAAAGACAATTTAGAAATTGTCTACACATTTCGTCGTCTATTTTGAGGTATTCTCTTTAAATGTTTAAGTTTTAAGCAAAAATGATCTGCATGTTATGATCCCACTTAACCAAAATATAAATTAGCTGTACATGTGACGTATTAAATGCGAATTCTTTACTAAAGATGGGCTGTTTTAGCAATTTATCGGTGGCGACCAATTGTTTACCAAACTCTAAGTTTACAGATTACAGTTTGCATATATTGTATTTGGGGTGTTGTAAAAGTGGCAAACAGAAACTCGGTTTAAATAATGAAGGGTTAAACAAAAAAAATTTTTACTTTGTTTACGTAACAAAATAAAGCAGGTATTTTAGATTTTTATGCAAATAATAAAAAAAACTCTGAAAATGTTTGATTCTTTTTGAATGATTTGTAAAAGATGCAAATACATTCGTAGAGGTATTCCTACAATAGGTGATCAATCTTCTGTTATTTTTCAATTTACAACGAAAAGTTGGTTATATTTATCTCTTACTTCTGTCATCTATATTTTATTATAAAAATAATACAATTAAAATCCTACTCGTAAAAAATCAAAAACAATTATTTTGTTAGAAAATGGTTTTTGCCAAAATTCACCGGTATTCTCAACTGGGGTTACCATTTGAACAATAGAAATTGATTTTATACTTACCTAAATCCAATATAAGGCATGATCTTTTAACCTCTAGAAGATTTCCAAATGTACAGGTTTGCCCATTTATTATGGGATAATACCTTATCTTAGAACCTGTAAGAGTAGGTAAAAAAAGTTAAGTAAAAAAATTGTTTGGTTTTACCTAGACTTTTAATTTATGAGATTTTTAGATATACATGGTTTTTGGTTTTTGTGGACAAGTATCAACTTCCGTATTTTAAATGGGACACCCTATATATTATAACATATTTAAATGGAATCGCTGTGTCGGATCTATTGCCTATTAGCATCAGAAAATGGCTGACTTGCAAACGCAATTTTCTCAGTAAACACTTATATGAATGTTCTGTGAATGTCAAAAAATATATAATTTTATCCTTTTCATTATTTAATACCTCATATTCTATTAGAAATAAGCACTCCGCAGTGTTGCCAAATTTACGTATCCTTAATTTTCTCAATTTTTTTAACATCCAGGGCTAATACCCTAGATTCAAATATGCCTCTTTCAGCGATATATAGCAATAATTGGATGTGACTCACCGTTTCCGAATTACTGGCCTATTTATGACTTTTTTATGAATTTTTCCATCATTCATTATATTAAAGTTAAGTCTAATTTATGATTAATTGAAGACAATTTTTTATTTACATTCTTTTATAATATTTTTATTTTTAAGCCTCATTTTATAACTATGTACTTCACTAAATTGTGTAAAGCTACGACTAAAATATGTTTAATGGAACTTGCATAATTTTATATCTCATACCCTTAAAAAGATATGCCTATAGCTACGTTTTGATAAGAATTACACAACAGATGGTTTTCTTGTTGGAACAAATAACATAATAACTACCTTTATTAATTTATCAGATATATTTCTGAACATAAATCTTATTGTTAGAACAATTTAAATTATCTTAACAAATGGTTAATAGTACAACTAATAGTAAGTACTATTGCAGTAAGTTTTTGATGTATGTGAAAATATAAATAATGTAATATTATAAAAAATTCAGTTGAGTCATAAATAAAAGACTCAGCTTTAGAACAATGAATGACGAAAACTGTATGTCATAAATCGGCCATTACCTAAGGGCAAACCCAAAAAATCCCAAATAGTGAGTCACGGCTCCTTATTGTATTATATCGTCAAACTATTTAGGTTTGGGGTAATATTTAAATTAGAAAGATTAAGGACACGTAAAATTTGGCAACAGTGCGAATTACTTATTGGTAATATAAAAGGGCAACATTATTTATTATCCACAAAAAAACACTCTGCACATTTAAAAATTTAATATATTAAAAGTTTAGGTAAAAACCAAAGAACTTTTATATTTAACTTTTTTTAACTAACTCTTACATATTCTGAGATAAGATAGTTTCTCATACTCCGTACATTAATAAAATGGCATTGGATGGGCTTGACATGAGAAGGGGGACTAAAGATTTTAATATAAATTTTCACAAAAACACTTGAACCTTTTGATCACTGTAAGCACCAAATAAAGAACTTAGCTCTATAATATACTTACATGCTTAGAGGGCAATATCTAATCTGCTGATAGTGCATTCTTTTAGGGTGTTTCTGTAAGAATTAAACCCCAATGGTAGACCCGTTAGCTATGAAGATCTTTTAAAGTTGTACATTGCTTTTTTTCCAGAAAAAAATTGGTAAATTAGTTTACCCAGAAATTTCCTCGTTATAAACATTTCTTTTTATTGGGAATAGTGAAGTCTGACCCAATTTAATTCCATATACAGTGATTTAGTAACACATATATATACTGTCTTTCTAAACATTTTTATTGGGCGCCATTTTGTTTTTACCTCCAATATGGAACCGATATTTTACCAGTTTCTATCCATGCGACACATAATTTCAATAAATTGAATAATTAGTTTTTATACTGATTTTTTTAAGTTTTATTATACCGATATCAGTGACGTCAAAAAGAAATAGACCCCGCATTTCATTCATAAAAATGAAATAAATAGAATCAAACATCAATTTGTTGTTGTGTATGAGTGGAAAAAAGACGGACTGTTCGCATAAAGAATAGTTTGGGGTGAAAATTGCAACGCGGTCGGATATCTTCGCGAGGCTTACCGGTGGCGTAGCTATTTTTGAGATAATGTATTATTTGCTATATTTTTTCGAGCCCAAATATTGGTATGGTGGATACGACAGTTTTTTTGTTCTAAGATGAACAAGAACGACTTCACATTGCAAAATTGAGGGTTTTAATAATAACTTGACAATAATTAATTTAGATATTACGTCGTGGAAAAGTCTGCACTAAATGGGAAACTTTTTTATTATCAATTTCTCGAAAAACTTTCTTCTTGATAAAACTTGTGTGTTTGTCGAAAAAATAGTTTTCAAAATATTCAACTTTAAGTCAGATATACAAGGCATTCAAAAAATACGAAAAAGTGTATTTCAAAATTTAAAATTTTTGTGACTGCCGCGGCCGTAAAAAATCGTAAATAAAGGTTTAGTGTTAGTTATGTCATATTAGTAATAGCTAAGGAAAGATTTAAATAAAAAAATGTTTTTTTGCTGTTTGACCTTAAATATCTCCACAACTATAATATAAAAAATTTTACTCAGTTTATATTTACGATTTTTTTATGGCCCTTAAAACTACCGTCATAAAAATTTTATTTTTTTGGAATTGTTAGTGAAATCCACTTTTTTTGAATATCCTGATCTAAAGTTTATTACTATAAAACATATTTTTTTTGAACCATCAACTTTTATCAAGAAATCAATAATAAAAACAGTAAATAAATGCATTAAAATGCAAGATGTTTTCTGAAGTACCCTGTATAATATTTTACACTATATTTGAAACTTAATTTTTTTTTATAAAAATTTAAATAACAAGGTTGAAAGTGGTGCTGCACTTTATAAATTTTCACCCAGACACGTGGTTTATAAAAATAAAACAAAGTTTAAAAGGTTGGTATAATTTATTTATAAACGGTTTGATATAATAACAAACAACTACTATTATTGACAAAACAAGAGTAACAGCATATTAATTTAATATTTCATTATTTATATAATAATTAAACTCGTCTATTACATATTTAATGATTCAGTGAAAATTTTCAAAATCGGAAATTTAGAGTAAATTTTATATAGCTTTATATATATATATATATATATATATATATATATATATATATATATATATATATATATATATATATATATATATATATATATATATATATATATATAAAAACTTTAGGTTAGCAAGAAGCTGATTTAATATAATTGTATCAATAACTATCTGTGACAAAAGACCAGGCACGTAGTCTAGGGGGGTCCGGACCCCCCCCTCCTTGCGCGAGACCCTAAAAATATTTAGGAGTTTTTACATAATTTAACCTACGAAAGTAGAATTCCAATAACTGCTATTTAGTAGTTCCGTATTGGCTCTGCTTACTACAGCTCATTTTTAACTCGAACCTCAGAAAATTAGGGAGCAGGCTATTTTTTGAAATTCTAACTTTTTGACGGGTTTTTGAACAAGTCCAAGTTTACACTGTTAGACATTCTGCGATTGTAAAGAAGTTTCGGAAATATGTAAATGTAACAAATTAAGAAAGGCTACCCTAAACAAAGACGCACCTAATGATTTTTTCGTAAGTACGACAGTATAAATATAAATCGATAGGAAAATAAATTTCATTTTTCTTCCATAAAAATCTCCTGTCATAAGTAAAATTGCGAATGCGTGCCGAGACCAAATTTATTATAATTCCAACAAAAATTATTATTATTAAACTTAGAATATATGGTAGCTGCTGAAAATTTCTCTTCGTAATCCATTTTCACACAATTTTGAAATTCTTATCTTTATGTATACAGAACACGATTTAAAGAATAAGAAAATTATTGAATTTACCTTTGGGGATTGAAAAAAATTACGTCCAAAAAATATTCGATTTTGACAGTGAGGAATATTTAGAATTCTCAAAAAAAGAAAAGCTTTTAAGCAAACGCTCATTAAAAGTAGTTTTAGAATTTCGAGAAAGTTTAAAATACTTTTAAATATATAAAACCTAAAAATTTTTTGCAACTTTTTTTCATATTTTGTTGCACTTGCAGGGGGACTAGCAACAAGTGAAAAAAAACCATTCTTCTTAATAATTTTTTTGTCATTGAATTGGTTTTGACAGGGTTGGGTCCCCTAGAACTGAAATCCTAGCTAAGTGCCTGCAAAAGACATATTTATGTAATGGTTCATGTGGCAATATTTATTATTAGCAATAAGCTTAGTCATTAAAGAACAAGCATTTCCATGACATAATACAACCAATAACAGGGTGAGTTTTATTTTTTTTGGGTTTGTTTTTCAAAAGATTTTGATTTCACCCTTTTTCCAACACATTTTAATTCTATTTACGCGAAGTTAGGTAAAAATTTGGGTCCACTACTTTTAAAAGTTTGCCAGGCTCGCGGCAAGCAATATTATATAAAAATGCACCACCTTTACATATATTGGATCTATTCATATTTACAGAAAATCAGCAATAAACATGGCCCAATATTAATATGAATACAAAATTGAAATTCGTGTCTCTAAAAACCACAAAAACCATATTATGAAAAACAATATCTTTACAGTATTTATCTCTCAATTTACCCCCTTTTTTCCCCACCATCCACCTTCCCCGCTATACATTTCACTTATTGACAATATAAATATTTTGTGCCAAGATGTTTAATATTTTTTAACATTCATTATAATATATTATATTATTATTTATATTTAACGAAATCACCTGATAAAAACAGATTCTCCCTAGTTAATAATGTACCTCAGGATGGTATTTATTTACTTTTTTGATTACTTATTTTTAAAAACCAAATTTTTAGGCAATAAATTAAAGCATCTCAAATTCATTAAAGAAAATCTATAGTAAATGAAAAATTGAAAAGTAACGCTATTGCGCTATTGCGCTATTTTCATTTTTTGTATATGCTTGCTATATGAGAAATCCGACACTACCCTAAATATTCCTTGAAAATTTCATCCAAAATGCAAACCATCCTGGAGTAATTAATGACAACATAAAATAATGAGTCTTACAGCTTACTCAATTAAAATTTAGTACCCATGCTTTACCAAATAGTATATTTATGTTGTTTATTAACCCCTCAAAAAAGGTGGGTTGATAAATTTTAGAGGAATATTTGAGACTTTTCACAAATATATAAATTAGCAAAACGCTGTACTCCGTTTATCATCAGTGTCTTCGACTTTATAGATAAGTTGAAGTTATAAAAAATTAAACACTGGGATTTCTGAAAAACACTTATTTCACCAACTAGAACAATTACAACGCCGCGCATCAAATAAGTCGAAATCATGAATGACTACGACCGTCTTCGGCGTCCTACGAATGATCCCGAAAGAAATCTGTAGTATACTCGAAAAAGGTAGAATTCCGACGTTGCCGATTATTCTGGGCTTTATTTCTTGAAATAAGGAATACTAATTACAGAAGATTTAAATTACATTTAAAACAGATTCGGTTTGAGTTATTTATAATAAGCTATTTAATTATCAGTTTTAAAATATTCTATATGGAAATTAATACTGGAAATTTCTGGAATTCCTTGTTTATTTAGGTAATAGTATAAAGAATGATATCCGTTTTAATCTGGCCACACTAACGGTTTGGCAAACCAGGGTTAATGTTGGATTCCTCCAAAATGTAAAGAACTGGGTCTATGTTATTTCCATGTCGTTGACCGATATGTTGTTTCGTTGTGCTGAATTCGTACCAGAATTTTACCAATTTATTCCTATATCACACTTAATTTTTGCACAAAATTAAAATTCAACGTAATAATAGTTTTTTTCTGGCTGATTTATATATTTTATTAGGCCGGCGTCATATGTAACTCTTGATTTATGTGCAAAATTGGTGGTAACAAATATATCACATTTCTTGCACAAAAGTTGAAATCAATCTAATGAGTAGTTTGTTCAGGCTGATTTTTAAAATATTTCACTCAGCCGCCATTTTGCTTCGCCATATTGTATTTTACCAAAATGTGAGGTCATCTCCATATAAGCTCTTATTTTTGACCAAAATTTGAAGTCAATCAGCTAAGTAGTATTTTAGCCCTGCCGTGAACTAAGAGAGAGACAGAGCGACAGACAGGCCGACGGAGAAAACTGGTTTTTTTAGCATCTAAAAGGCGAAGTGAAGATATATAAAACCCTGGATGGTGATTTTTTTAACGATAAGAAATATTTTATTTGGGCGCCATTTTGTTCCTCCTTGAATTTATACCACAATTTTACCAGTACATTTCTACTTCACACTTATTCTCGCTCAAAATTTTAAATAAATCTAATAAGAAGTTTTTTCAGACTGATTTTTTAAATATTTTATTAAGCCGCCACTTGTTTCTTGGCATCTAAAATCCTTTTTTTTCACGATAGCGATTATTTTACTTGGACGCCATTTGGTTCCGTCTTCTTGAATTTGTACCACGGTTTTATCAGCTCATCTCTATATCACACGTAATTCTTGCACAAAATTTAAATTTTTTTCGTTCTGATTTCTTAAATATTTTATTAAGCCGCCATTTTCTTTTGCTATCTTGAATTTGTACCAAAATTTAACAGATGATTTTTACTTAATGTCTAATTTTTGTGCATAATTTCGGGTAAATTGGTTACCAGGTCATCTCTATATGACTCTTTAATTTTTGACCAAAATTTGAAGTCAATCGGGTACGTAGTTTTTTAGCTATGCCGCGAACAGGCAGACAGACTCAGGGAATTGAGAAAATAAGTTTTTCTGCATCTAGGGACTAGAGACTAAAGCGTGAACATTTCTAAAAACCTGTGGGGTGATTTTTTTCCACGATTACAATACTTTCCTCTTAATAGGGAATAAAAGAAACTACACTGGTGTCAAAAAATATGGGCAATGCAATTTGGGATCTAATTAAATTATAATGCCACTATTAAGATCCTTTTATATCAGTAATACTGAAGACTCTAATAATTCTTTTTTATTAAATATAGATCTTTTACTGAGTTGCCTTTTCCAAAGAAGAAATTGTTGGGTGATCTGGTTTTAGCTTTAACAAAATAAGATATAGTATTAAGACTGTCAAAACTAGCTCCAGTAAATGCTGACTTTTACGTAAATGAATTTTTTTAAAAACCATCAGAATCACAATTAATATTTAACTTCTCAGCAAAATAGTTAATTTACGTAAAAATGTCCAGATTGCTTAAATATTGTCTGGGTTATAGAGATTTTTAAGGAACAATTTCTGATCTTCCTCTGTTTGGTTTACCAGATGTATTGAAAAAATTAAGTAAGTTAAGGGAGAACTGCACGCAAAAAATGAAAAATCAGCGACAAGGTCTAGTCAAGTTCAAAGTAAGATGAAATGGTACCTAAGTATTAGAAAAAAGTTCCTGCGCGTCCGACTTCAAAAAAATGTATAGGCTATTTAAATTACATTTCGGTTAAAAATGGGTTCAAAAGGGTTCAGGCGCGGCAGAAATACAAAGACATGAGATGACGATTTACCATTTCAAATTTTGCAGTTACGTAGACAAAGGATCAACGCAAGGCGGTAAAGAGCCATTTTGTGGATAAAACAATTATATGCGATGGCATTTGCGTCAAAAAGTGGTCAAAAATGGACAAATTGACTTCTGTTTTATAATTCTAGTTTTAATTATTTCATAAAAAATCGTATTTAGCGTCCAAGTATACATATTTCCCTAATTAAATCACCTTGAAGCTAATAAATAGCTCTTACAGGAATATTGCAGCGGCGGAAGGCTTGCAAATGATCCATAATAATGCGCGCAGTTCCCCCTTAAAGAGTGTTCCGTAAGAAAAAGAAAAGTTAGAGGTAAAACAATTCGAAAAGAAACTAATAGTTGATGCTCACAAATGCTGCTTCATTGGTCTAAACAGTTATTCGGCATGGCACATGCTTCTGTTATCAATATGAATATTTTTTAATCTTGTTAATCAGTACCTATTTTAAATATAACTAAACTACTATTGTTCTTACCAAAAATCGATAAAAATGCGCTCTCACACATCTTTATCAAAAGTTCTTGGCCGGAAAAGATATATGTATAATAGCAGAAATATATAATTTCTGCAGGTGCAAAACGGCCTAAAAGAAGGAAGAATTGCTTTCGATTATGTCACAGGGTACCCTCCTGCGATCATGATTTCTGGGCCTCTACCCTCATCAGGCAGGCTTGTACCCAGGGAGATCTGAAATAACAGATTGCTCGATATGGCAAAATCGAAAACGAAACGTCTATCATACTGAAATAGTACTACAAGATAAATGTAACATTTAGCATCACCTATCGGGGCTCCAGTGATTTCCGGCTGCAAACCCGTAGGTAATTTTTTATCAAAAGTTCTTGGCCGGAAAAGGTTTATGTATAATAACAGAAATATATAATTTCTGCAGGTGCAAAACGGCCTAAAAGAAGAATTGCTTTCGATTATGTCACAGGGTACCCTCCTGCGATCATGATTTCTGGGCCTCTACCCTCATTAGGTAGGCTTGTACCCTGGGAGATCTTAAGTAACAGATTACTGGATATGACAATATTGTTCTTGTAATTTTCATAGTTTTGTTTCTTTTTTCGCGTAATGTTTTTTTTTAAAAATTAGTGGCTAAATGAATACTAGTGCTTTAATTATTTAAATATCTATTAAAGTTTGTTTTGTATTCACACTTTTATAAATTAACATTCGTGAATTCGAAATAGGTATTAATAAATGTTTTAATAAGTATGTAGGATTATAATTTAGTGATATATAATTGTTAAAAATGGGCATAGATTCGAAAACTGGATAGATATAGAGAAATAAAATAAAACACGACGAGTAAATTCCTTTCAAAATTATAAATGCATATTTTTCATCTCCCAGTAGAACGAGCAAGCTCCATTTTTCTTCAAAAGAAAAATGAATAATTTAATTAATTCCTTCCCTCCTCTTAAAGAGATGCTGCGAAACTCTAACATTGCGCTTACGGAGGTCAGCGTCAGCTGATTTACAATTCAGACATCACCGTATAGCAACAGTTTTTATGTAGCCAGAAGTTTGCAAAATAAACATGTAACGAGTGTTTTACATTTTCTTTACTTTTGTATTTACTTCCTGAATACATAGGTAAGCTGCACTTTGGCATGGCAATATCTTTTCAAACCAAGTAAGTAAAATCTTAACCATGCAGATATCGTTCACCAATTTAAATAGATAAGATTAATTTCGAGAGGAACTTTAACTTAATTATTTGCATAAAACAAACTTAAACCTACATAATTGTTCAGTATCTACTATTTCAATCACTAATCCAGATCATTTTGAGATATTTAGTAAAAAGGGTAATTTGACTGTACTTTTAATCAAATCTTACAAAGAAAACAATATTGTAATACATTAAATTTTTATATTTGATAACACAGAGCAATTTTGTAACAAAAATAGCGCAACAACTTCATTTGCTGAGAGCATCAAATATTCATCGTGAAACTAAAAAAAAAATTTTTTTGGAATTAATTCTTACCTACCACAAAAATGAATCTTAATGAGGGAAATAGATCTTTAAAATTGTAACTAATTTATTTAAATTAGTACCTGTGTACTGTCTGTGGCCTAAATAACAGTGGCCCCTGAACCTCTGTCTATTTCTATGTCGCAATATTTTCTCATTTAAATGTAAAAAAGCTGCGGAATAACTTCAGTCTCCATAAATTTGCTATGCCTATTAAGATTCATACGAAAATTTATCTGCACATATCTGCGTGTTCGGAAAAACGCTTGGACCCGTCGATTGGTATTTTTAGTTGCTCATTTTCTCCAATAAAAACTTTTTATACAGGGTGTGTCCTGTAACAGTGGTCAATGCCAACTTTCTTATTTCAAATGCAACACCCCGGATATTATTTAATTTTTGGATTCTTTAGGAGATTCTAAACATATTTTATGTTCAATGTCCTATACCTATCTTCAACTATTTCGGCAATATTAAGTGTTTTCAAATTTATTTTTATTTTATTTATTTCGAATTTATTATTATTCATGAAAGTGGCTCTGGTTACTGAACTATTTATTTGATTACAAAAATTCGCTACAACACACTCAATACTTATTTACCATTTAGGTCTTCATATTAAGAATGTAAGCAAAAATCATTTTAGCGTTCCTTTTTATTGATATGGAACAAAAAGAGCCAGTTTTGTTTACTTTTAAGTTTTGTTTACTTTTGTGTAAAATGCCTGGCCTTTCTCTTTGCAAGACAGTAGTTGTCAGTGTCAGTGTCATAGTCTTTTGAATTTCGTTAACTGCATAATACCTAATATCAGAAAAATGGTTCATTTAACAGAAATGCATAAAATAACAATTCTACAAATGATTGGTTATGGAGATAACACACGAACACAAGTGGAAGTTGCTCGCTTATTTCATGAAAAATTTCCAAATTTGCCGCATATATCCCAAGGGACAATTAGTAAAATAGAAAAGCAGTTTCGCGAGCTTGGACATGTGAGGCAGATAAAAAAAGCAGCTGCCAATTCAATAAATGATGATACTAAATTGGATATTATGCTTGAGTTTGAGGAAAACCCACATATTTCTAGTCGACAAGCCGCCGCAATGTTCGATATTAGCCATTCGTCGATTATTCGAAAATTAAAAGAAAATAAAATGCATCCCTATAAAGTGATACCAACTCAGGAGCTCATGGAAGATGATTATGATAGGAGAACTTATTTTTGTGAACAAATGATGGCTATGTTAGATAACAATGTTATTCAATTAGAACATGTTTTGTTTTCTGATGAGTGCACCTTTACACTTCACGGTCATGTAAATCGTCAAAATTGCCGCTATTGGTCTAAGGAAAATCCTCACTGGATCAGCGAAGAACATACTCAATATCCTGAAAAGGTTAATGTTTGGGCAGGAATTGTTAGGGATCATATCATAGGCCCCTTTTTCATTGACGGCAATTTGAATGGCGATAATTATTTAGCACTGCTCCAAAATAATGTCGTGCCAACTTTGACAAATTTGTATCCGGATCCAGCAAACCCACAAGGTCCAGCGAATATGATATGGTTTCAGCAAGATGGAGCACCGCCCCATTACCAAATTAATGTCCGGCAGTACCTCAACGGAATATTTCCAAATCGGTGGATAGGGAGACGAGGATCGATAGAATGGCCAGCGCCATCCCCTGATCTGACGCCATTAGACTTTTTCTTATGGGGACTTATTAAAAATGTTGTATACAAAACTAAACCCCTCGACTTAGCTGACTTAAGAAGACGAATAACGCTTGCGATTAGATCGGTCACGCCTGAGATGCTAAATAACGTTAGAAGAAATTTCTATTTAAGATTAGGAATTTGCCAAGACGTTCGCGGCGAGCATATTCAACAGTTCCTAAATTAACTTTTTACTTTTGTTTATACATTATGAAGAAATAAATAATTTTATTTTTTTAATCTTAATTTTTGCAATAAATTTGAAAACACTTAATATTGCCGAAATAGTTGAAGATAGGTATAGGACATTGAACATAAAATATGTTTAGAATCTCCTAAAGAATCCAAAAATTAAATAATATCCGGGGTGTTGCATTTGAAATAAGAAAGTTGGCATTGACCACTGTTACAGGACACACCCTGTATAAAAAGTTTTTATTGGAGAAAATGAGCAACTAAAAATACCAGTCGACGGGTCCAAGCGTTTTTCCGAACACGCCCCCATTTATTTATTATCGAATTTATTCCATTTGGCTGATACACACTGTATATATATATATATATATATATATATATATATATAAGGCTGCAAATATGCTACCGTGGTATCTGCCCCGGCAGCATATTTGTAAACAGCGGACGCGTTATCGATTCGTTAAATATCGGTGGTCCGAAGAAGGTTTGTATTCAGCAGACGCGTACGCCTGATTCGTCTGCTGTTTACACAGAGCTCCATCCTCTTTTTATTAGGCAATAATACACGCACCTGACTGATACGTTGGTTATTATACCTCTTTATGCCAGTATTTAATTTGTTTTTAAAGTAAAGAAAAATGCCTAAGTTACCTGCTAATTGCGAATATAAAAGTGCGAAAGATAATAATATAATTCTCTGGAAACTGGGGAATAAAGAAGAAGTAGAGGTAAGTGAGAAATGTTTCAACAAAATATCCTTTTTAACATTTTTATAACCGCGACCAGAGTGATAGCAAACATGACGCATGGCGCACTTGTGCTTATACGGTATTAACCACTTGGGCACTTGCTATACGCCCTATTCTATGTGCTTACTCCTAATTTCTGAGTTTCACTCAGTGAGCTTGGCAACCCATCTTAAAAACATTAAAATACCAAATGAAGCTATCCTAATATCACTAGATGTCAAAAACTTATTCCCTAGTATACCTCCTGGTGAGTGTATAGATTTAGTTCGAGATGTATTAGTAAGAACGCATCTTCCAGATATAGTTAAAGATAACCTTATCTCTCTTTTCTCTTTAGTCCTCGACCAAAACTTTTTTTTAAATTCAATGGCTTGTTTTTTAAACAACTAACGGGTTTAGCTATG
Source organism: Kuschelorhynchus macadamiae (assembly GCA_030620095.1). Taxonomy (NCBI): domain Eukaryota; kingdom Metazoa; phylum Arthropoda; class Insecta; order Coleoptera; family Curculionidae; genus Kuschelorhynchus; species Kuschelorhynchus macadamiae. The sequence continues at coordinate 2,208,489 of JAUTXW010002753.1, read as the reverse complement.
GGGTCTTGCCTGACCCCATATCTCAGCAAAGTCTTTATGAACCACTTCACATATAAGAGATACGTGGATGATATTTGCGTGGTCTGGAATGGAGATGACCAAGAGTTGTCCGATTTTCTGAACTTTATCAACACCCTTCATAATAAAATTACCTTCACCCTGGAGAAAGAAAGTCTTGGTAAGCTGCCTTTCCTAGATCTTTTGCTTATAAGAAATGGTAGCCGAATAGAGTTCGAGATTTTTAGAAAATCATCTTCCGCAGACGACATTATACAGTTTCATTCCAATTCCCCACATACACATAAATTTGCAACTTTTAATTGTTTCTTTTATAGACTTTTTAAAATACCCCTAAGGACGCTTTTAAAAAAGAACTAAATACTATTAAGCAAATAGCATTTAACAACGGCTTCTCGCAAAATTCTATCAACAAATTATACTTTAAGTTCTTTAACAAATATAAAATGTCCTTTAACGTTATACATGCTGCCTCAAATAATGATAAAACTTTTAAAACTATTTCTTATTTTGGAAATATTTCAACTAGGGTTTGCAATCCCGCAATGCGGGAATCCGCTTTCCCACGGGATCCCGCTAGTTTTTGAGACCTGCGGAATTCCCGCAGTAGGCGTGCGGGAATGCGGGATCCGCACGAAATTTATCGATTAATAATAGTTTGCTGGCGAATCACCAGCGCAGCGCCTGTGTTTCTTTCACAATAATTTCATATTCAGTTGTTTCCGTTTGCTCTTTGGATCCGGTCACATCGCATAAAATTTTCCTAGTTAATTACGTAAGTAGCATAAACTTTTGAATAACTTTGACAAGAACCACGATATTTATATATATATATATATATATATATATATATATATATATATATAAACATATTTTACTATATTATATATATACTATTTATATAAATAGTATTATAGAAAAGTTTTTTCAGTTATATACGCATCGTATTTCACAAAAACGAATCACATTATTTCTATTTGAAAATGTCGAGCACATGAAAACCGTTATTTTGAGAAAGGAGTGTATTTTAAATGACAAGTGAAAGTACTGTTGCCAAGTTCTAAGGGTCAATATAAGGTTAAATAACTTTTGGTTTAATGCAATTAAACTAACTACTTTTTGAATCTGTAATATTAATAACGAGAAGAATGAAAATAACATATAAAATATCAACATCTAATTATGCAAGTAAATAATAATTCATATGGAATTCAAGAGATTACCGCGAAAAATAATATTGAGTTAATTAATTTTATTAGCAAATTACAAAATTATAGATATTTTTTATATTTTTTTAATTCGGTTTACATTACATCATTTTTAATATATAATTCATAAATTTCATGTGTGGGACAAAATGGTGGCGATATTAAGCTGATGAGAGTAGATTTTATTCATTAATCTGTATTAATGGTCTAGAAGAGGATAATAACACATCTTAATTTTAAATAATGTATGCAATTTATTTGTTGATTTTTTCTGTTAGTTTTAAAGGGACGAAATTCTATTGATGAGGTACCGCAAAGGAGTTTTCGCAGTGTTGGGTTAAATATTTATGATTTTCCAAAAGTATTATCTAAAAACGATACTGAATCATCCCCGTTATTTACTTTGGGAATTACTTTTAAAAATATATTTAATACATTTTTTTAACTTTCAAAATTCGCGGTTCAATACGTTATATTTCTTATTTTACAGATACAAAGATGTCGAACGAAACAGGGAAACGTGACAAAACTCTTTGGGATTATTTTGCAAGAACTGGTGAAAGTGCGAGATGTTGTTTTTGTAATAACATTTTGAAAATAAGTCAGCGATCAACCAAAGGTTTAAAGTGTCACTTAAAATCTAAACATCTCATAGATCTGGAGACTTCTAGAACACACGCATCTGATCATCCCCGACCATCAACTTCACAATATACCTCAATCAAAATGACCAGTCGACAAAGTGACGTGGAAGATTCAATTATACCAAAGAAAAAAGCCAAAAAAGTTAATACTATTGATACATATTTAGTGAAAGAGCACTCTAAAGAATTCATGATATCTAGAATGGTGGCAAAAGATGGCTTATCTTTCAACTGTCTCTGCACCTCTGAAGACTTGAGATATTTATTTTTGAAAGCCGGGTACAGTTTACCTACATCTCCTAATCCATAAATTCCATTGTAGAAAATTTTGCGAAAACAGTTAAGGATGACATAATAAAAAAACTACAAAATCTTAAAAGTCGGGGACAAAAATTTTCTTTAACTTTCGATGAGTGGACATCTATAAAAAATCAAAGATATTTGAACGTGAACGTGCATCATATAGGAACACATTTCAATCTCGGGTTAATACGAATCCACGGTTCTTGCGACGCACAACATTGCATCGATTTAGTCAAATTACGTTTAGAGAGATTTGGTCTTCATCTTGATACGGACATTATCGCGATTATTTATTTTTTTATTTATTTATGTCAAATACTTACAGAGCTGTAAATTGCTCCAACTAGTATAAACTACAAACAACTACAAATTTATTCAAGTGCAAACATAATAATATGGACACTAACACTACTGTCTACATTTAATTTTATTCTTAAAAACTAAAAAGCTATAACGATACAAATCAAAGTCACTAAAGCTGTGATTATAATTTCTCATTAGTCTGTCTGAGAACGTTGAGACCCATATATTGTTCTATGAAATGCAATATGAAATAATTCCCTAGATCTAGTAACTCTATGTGGTGTTCGGAATAAAATTTGACCTAACAAATTCCCACAATCAATTTGTCCATGAAGTAACTTATGCAAAAATAAGACCAATGCATTTTCTCTACGATGTTGAAGACTCTTAATACTAACTAATTGAATACGAGTATGGTAGGGTATATCTTTATATGGAAACCTAAGCTTATATAATAAATACTTCACAAACATATTCTGTACCCGCTCTAAACGATTAACATGACAATTGTAAAAAGGACTCCATATTACACTATTGTACTCTAAAATACTAAGGACAATACAATTATACACTAACTTTATAGCTGATATATCACATATTTTTGAACAAGTCCGTTTTAAAAAACCCAACATTCTTGACGCTTTTAAAATTATAGAATCTATATGTTTATTAAAAGTTAAGTCTTCACTAAAAATTACACCTAAATCATTAAAACTATTTACAGAATCCAATATAATATTTTTAATGTGATATTGAAATACAATAGGTGCTGTACGTTTATGATACCTCACTAATTTACATTTAGGAACATTGATTTCCAAACAGTTCAAATCACACCAATGGCTGAAGTTTAAAATGTCATTCTGAATTTTGTTACAGTCCTCTAAACAACTAACTGCATAAAATAATTTAAGATCATCGGCATACAATAGACATTTACACTTTTCGAAAACAGATGTCACATTATTAATAAAAAGAACAAACAATACTGGACCCAAATGGGAGCCTTGCGGGACCCCAGATTTTACTTTAATTTCGCGAGACACCACACTTCCGATTTTGACGGCCTGAGTACGGTTAGTAAGGTACGATTCAATCCACTTTAAATATTACTACTGACGGTGCCAGTGTCATGAAGAAAGTTGGCCGACTGATGCCTTGCCACCAACAACTATGTTACGCGCATGGTATACAACTTGCTGTTATCGATACTTTGTACAAAAATGTCCCTAGCAAGGAATCAGTAGTATTTCCTTCCCTCCAAAATGAAGAAGAACCTGATTGCTCTGATGATGAAAACGATTACCGCGATGATGAGATAAGCGGGGAAGGTGAGGAGCAGGTTTTGACTGTTAACTTACTAGAACAGTTTCCCGCGGAATTAGTACCAAATTACAAAGATCTCATCAACAAAGTAAGAAAAATTGTAAAGATTTTCAGAAGATCTCCAACTAAAGATGATTGCTTACAAAAATATGTACGAGAAGATCTCGGAAAAAACCTGAGTCTGATCTTAGATTGCAAGACCAGATGGAGTAGCTTGTTCAATATGCTGGAGCGTTTTCATATACTTAAAGGGTGTACAAGCAAAGCTCTGACGTAGAGTCTGAAATCAAATTTTCCCATGAAGATTGGGTGAAGCTCAAGGAATTGGTTTTCAGTTTACAGCCAGTTAAATTGGGCGTTGAAGTCTTGTGCAGAAGAGATTCTACGCTTTTAATGGCTGATACAACTCTTCGATTCATCTTGGATAAACTAGATAAACAACAAAACGAAGTCAGTGCTGAACTATCTACTGCTCTGCAAAAGAGAATTAAAGAGCATCGGGTGCATTTGTCCGGAATACATCTCTATCTTCACAACCCAAAGAAATACGAGAGCTGTCGAAAATCGCCAGATAACACATTCGCATTGCCCAAAAAGAGTTGCATTCGCATCGAAATTATAAATATTTGTGAGAGAGTGTTGAGTTTAAAAGATCATACAGATGATGAGGTTGATGTTGATAATAATTCTAAGAATTCGGGAGATGAAGAAGGTAATATTAACTTAGAAGTAAATGTATCACTCGAAGAAGAACTAGAAATTCAATTACATAAAGAAAAGAATGAAACCTGCAGGTCAAATATGGATGAGCACGGCAAAAATTTCGAAAAAATTATCAAGACTGAGATGATTAATTATGAGAATAGTGGAATAAAAGGCAAATACTTGTCCCTTGTTTATGACCATTTGAATACTATAGCTCCTACAAGCGTCGAAGCAGAAAGGGCTTTTTCTGCAGCCGGATACATTTGTAGTTCGATAAGAAGTAGGCTTGGGGACAAAACAATAGACATTTTGTGTTTTTTGCGCTCTTATTTTCAGAAAAAAATATAAGTTATTTTAAAAAAACATATATAAATTTAACTTTCAGTTTAGTAAATATTAGTTGTTTTTACATGTATAGGTGAATAATGTTTATAAGAATGAATTTTTGTTTATTTATCTATTTGACCTATAGCATAGGAATTGTTTGTTTTAATTAAAATAAAATATTAAAAGATCATTTGCCTTGAAATTTTCATGAAATATAAATTTAGTAAGACTGCTGCGGGATCCCGCGGGAAAAGCTAATTTCCCGCTGTTGTCTTGTGGGAAAAAAATACCCGCGGGATTGCAAACCCTAATTTCAACCCATTTGGCTAAATTCTTTAAAGGGTTAAATATTTCTATCGCCTTTAAAACTATCAACCAACTAAAAAGACATTTAGTACCTATGAAAGATAAACCTGAATTTCTATCAAAGTCGGGTGTTTATGCTTTGAGGTGTGGAGAGTGTCCTGCCACGTACATAGGACAATCAGGACGAAAGATCTCAACCAGGGTCCAAGAACACGTTCATTTGGTCAACAAACATAAAAATACAGATATCACAGAGACAAAATCAGCTGTCGCTAACCATCTTCTATCTACAGGCCACCGATTTTCTACATCGGATGACGTTACAGTTATCCATGAATGTCAGAAGGGTAAAAAATTGGACCTTTTGGAGAAGATGGAAATAACCAAAGCTAAAAGGAGCCCTGTTTTATGTTGCGTGAATGATATATTTAATTTTGAACCGAACCTCATCTTTAATAATTTACCTAAGAACCAAAACCCAAAACGAAATATTGTTATAGTCACGAATAGCAGTGAAACTATTATTCTTGCCTCTCACCTAAAAGATACGGGTTCAAATCTCACCACTGTTATACCTCTTTTTTTTAATTTTTCATTATTGTATTACTATCTTATTTATTTATAATTTAAGCATAAGGAGTTTTTATACATACATTTGACCACATTTCGTTTCAACCTCTTTCAGTATCCGTCGAACTATGTAATGTGATTGTTTGTTTACTGTTTTAACGTTGTATATGTGGCGTGTTGTTTTATTTTAAAGGTACTATTTATTTATTTAATTTAAAGGCTTTTAGTTGGTAATTAGGATATATTTTTTCTGATAGGTCTGATGATGCCCGACCGGGCGAAACACGTGTAACCAGTTTTATTTTATTATAAACTTTGACTGAGACCGAGACTTAGCGTCTGTTTTCTGTTTATTGTTTAATTTAGAAACAGGCCTCTTTGTGAATAATGGATGATTTGCTACAAAATAATAATAATACTAACAATAAATAAATTAATAACTAAAAAATTTAAATAATTTATAGTGTATAGGATTTGAATATAGTATATTACATAATGAGAAGGTAAGTTACTATTACAAACGACAACGATTAGAAGGCTTGTAACAGTCGGTTTGTACAAAAGCTAATTACCATTCAGGTTGTGTACTATAATTTCTCTAAGATTATTTTTGAAATACCGGGTGGTGCCTTGTATATATTTAAGTTTTAAATAATAAAAATAATTTAATAACTAAATTTATAAAACATTTAACTAAACTTGCTGTAGAGCAAAAAACGACGAATTAAATCATTATGTTGATGATAAATGATTCATTATATTACATTTTCAACAAGAGTGACTGGGGTCACGTTTTGTTAAAATTTTAGTATAATGAACGTGATTGTTTATCAGTAAAAGTAAGCAAAAGTATATATAAATTCAAAAACAAACGTACATGATGCATTCAGTTTTCAATATAGATAAAAAATGCGTTTGCTTTTAAACTTGATAAATGAACGAACTCATCATGTAGTAATTAATGTTACATTAAAGCAATAAATCGTCCGATTTAATAAAGTATTAAACTTTCAGTTCAAACAGTCAGGCACAAATGTAAATTTAATCGCGATTGTTGCTTTTTGGGTCAAACGTTTTAATGAACCGTTATTTTATTTATATTAAAATAGTGGCTCGATGGCAAAATTATTTTTTATTTTTATGAAAAAATGAAGACAAAACTTAAAAAAAAACTGGTCTACTAGTTACAAAGTGGCGTTTGATGTGAACATTTCAGTTTTAAATCCATTTTGTTTTGCCATACTCGATTTTTACCAAAATGTTACCAGGTCATCCCGTTATGATTTTTAATGTTTGACTAAAATTTGAAGTCAATCGGTTAAGTAGTTTTTTAGCTATGCCGAGAACAGACAGACCGACGCAATGGAGAAAAAATGTTTATCTATGGACCCTGAAACGTAAAGATCAGAAAAAATCTTGAAGGGTAATTTTTTCACGATTACAATACTTCCCTTTTATAATATAACGTAAACTCCGGTGTTATAAAAGCCACGTTATAAAGAGTTCTTACGTAAGTGCAATAATAAAAGTTTGCACTTACGACCCGTTGGCTCGCTTATACGGTAGTTCGGCTTTGGGGGAGTTCAAAATTTTCAATCCTTTTCTTTGGTGTATGAAGGAGGCAAGTGAAAATTATAAATATGAAAGAAGGGCGCCAACACACGTAAAACAGAACTTATTGCACTGCCTTCATACACCCCTTACCCGTGTGTTCGTAAAGGTACTGAAACAACCAGTAAAACACTATTTAATATTATGATTTGCTTTATTTAAAAAAAAAATACTTGTTAACGAGAGAATGTAGTTTAAATTGTTTTTAAATAGAAATATGTGTGGTAATTTGAAAAAGATAAATTGATCAATAAAAGGTACTACTGTAATATAAAGCTTTTTTAAAAATCTCCCCAACTGGCAGGAAAACTGGAGTTACTGGGGCCTGGTTGTTGGGCTAGAGGTAAAATTCCAACACCTCTTCGGTAAAGAGGGGGCTCTTTCTTAATGTAGAATTACTGCTTCAACTTCAAAGGTAACCCCAACCTTTAGGGTTATTTGCTTCAACCAATTGTTTCTCGTGAAAAGTACCTCACAATCATGTGGGTGCAAAAATGTTCAAAATGCTTTAAAGGCTATAAAAAGCAAACGTGCACTAAGATGCAAAGTTTTAATAGCAATGTGCTATGTGCTAATAAGTTCGAAGTGCACTAAAATGTGCTATTTGCTATATGGTTCGATGTGCACTAAAATGTGGTATTTGCTATGTGGCCGTTGAGCTGTAAAAAAGAGAAAAAATCCATTGTTTAGTTTGTATCACAACAGCTCATACCCAACTAGGTTTTTTATAACGGATTTGTTTCTGATCAAAATTATGTGAAGGTAAGATAATAGAAAACTATAGGTGAATGAACATCCAATAATGAAATTCTTATAAAAACATGGCCCTTTTATATGTGGGCATTAAAGAAAGCTTCAACAATCAGATCCTCAGCATCTGTAAATATAAAACATAAAATGTATATAATATACCAAGCTGTCAGTTATACAATATTAAGTACTTATAATAATGAAAATAGTCAAAGAATCTAAATAACTTCCAAAAACTTAGTTCCTGACATCATGGTGAATGACAAAATATAATTAGCAAAATCATAATTAGTTACTGTAAAAGTGTAACGTTACAACAACCACTTCCTCGGGAAAGAAAAATTTTTTGAAAAAAAAATGTTTCGCTATAACATCAATTTAGAAATTCAATAATACTTGAAAGATATAAGATAATATAGAAATATTAATCAGTTATACTGGGAAATTTAAACAAAATCATCTTACTTAGAATTCTTACAACTAAAGATATGTCTAACTTTACATTTGGTTGTGAAACAACCATTGAATAATCTAACATTACTTAATGTACACCTAAAAGATAAGATCATAAGGTCAATCCTTAATCATTTATAATATTTACAAAATAAATTTTACTTAAAACTATAATTTACAATATCCTTCGGGAGATTCTTTAGATTTTCCAAATGGCAAATACACATCCACCAAGAAAGCGGTCAACTCCATACCCTCCCAACTAAGATGGAAAATGGTGGGTCGTTGGGCATAAAGTTGATTGGCCCCACTTCCTTGGCTGAGGTATACTCTCCTCAAGGGTAACCAAAACAAACCCTCCAAGTATAAGGAGTCCAAATTGACAAAACAGTAATATTAAGTTTGAAAGTAAAAAAGTTGAGTTCCTAAAAAAAAACAAAACAGTTTGGCATTTTGCCGGGACATAGACTAAGTGCCCCAACCACATTATAGCAGTGGTCAACGCTGACATGGTTGGGGCACTTAGTCTTGGCCAAATTCCTACGTTTTTTAAACTTTTTTTTCCTTACTAAACCTTAGCTGAAAATCGTCTTGGAACGAGTCCGTTCTATTTCGTTTTGACTGTGGCCGTAAAACTACCTTTAAAAAGGCTGGTCCTGTTTTATAGTTATTTTAAATTTTGTGTTAAACAGTGGTCAAATAACAGCCAGGTAATTATTATTTTAATTTATTTAGCAAGGTTCTTTCATTTAATTTTAATTTATACAATAGGCTACAATGGATTTTTTCTCTTTTTTACAGCTCAACGGCCACATAGCAAATAGCACATTTTAGTGCACATTGAACACATAGCAAATAGCACATTTTAGTGCACATTGAACTTATTAGCACATAGCACATTGCTATTAAAACCTTGCATCTTAGTGCATGTTTGCTTTTTATAGCCTTTAAAGCATTTTGAACATTTTTGCACCCACATGATTGTGAGGTACTTTTCACGAGAAACAATTGGTTGAAGTAAATAACCCTAGAGGTTGGGGTTACCTTTGAAGTTGAAGCAGTAATTCCACATTAAGAAAGAGCCCCCTCTTTACCGAAGAGGTGTTGGAATTTTACCTCTAGCCCAACAACCAGGCCCCAGTAACTCCAGTTTTCCTGCCAGTTGGTGAGATTTTTAAAAAAGCTTTATATTACAGTAGTACCTTTTATTGATCAATTTATCTTTTTCAAATTACCACACATATTTCTATTTAAAAACAATTTAAACTACATTCTCTCGTTAACAAGTATATTTTTTTTTTTTAAATAAAGCAAATCATAATATTAAATAGTGTTTTACTGGTTGTTTCAGTACTTTTACGAACACACGGGTAAGGGGTGTATGAAGGCAGTGCAGTAAGTTCTGTTTTACGTGTGTTGGCGCCCTTCTTTCATATTTATAATTTTCACTTGCCTCCTTCATACACCAAAGAAAAGGATTGAAAATTTTGAACTCCCCCAAAGCCGAACTACCGTATAAGCTAGCCAACGGGTCGTAAGTGCAAACTTTTATTATTGCACTTACGTAAGAACTCTTTATAACGTGGCTTTTATAACACCGGAGTTTACGTTATATAGAATTGCGCCCCACGTTGGGCGCCAATATCGTCATCACCTGCAGCTTTAATCTCCTTTATTGTTTCTTGTATCTCTTCTATTGTTTTGTCTGGTTGTTCTTCTGACAACATGATTTGTATTTTGTTGATGTTATTCCTAGTTTCTGATAGTGTTACTTTCGAATCATATAGATTTGTGTAGTACTTTTCTACTATTTTTAATATTTTATCTTTATCGTTTATAATTTTTCCCTCTATCCCTCATTTTTGGTTTAGGTGATTTTAATCCTTTTTTTCTTTCTATGACTTCATTTATTTGTTGTTCTTGAGTTTTTAGTTTAAGTTATCTCATGTATTTCCTTATATATTTATTTAACAAAAAATGTACAAAAAAGATATATTTTAAAATATTTGCGTCGCCTGCACTTGTTCAGCGATCTCGAGTCAGTATCAATGCCGTAGAATAAAATAAAAATTTCTTTTTATTTTATTCAATGTTTTTACTTGCCTTGTTGTAACGTTACACTTTTACAGTAACTAATTATGATTTTGCTTATTATATTTTGTCATTCACCAAGATGTCAGGAACTAAGTTTTTGGAAGTTATTTAGATTCTTTGACTATTTTCATTATTATAAGTACTTAATATTGTATAACTGACAGCTTGGTATATTATATACATTTTATGTTTTATATTTACAGATGCTGAGGGTCTGATTGTTGAAGCTTTCTTTAATGCCCACATATAAAAGGGCCATGTTTTTATAAGAATTTCATTATTGGATGTTCATTCACCTATAGTTTTCTATTATCTTACCTTCACATTATTTTGATCAGAAACAAATCCGTTATAAAAAACCTAGTTGGGTATGAGCTGTTGTGATACAAACTAAACAATGGATTTTTTCTCTTTTTTACAGCTCAACGGCCACATAGCAAATAGCACATTTTAGTGCACATCGAACCACATAGCAAATAGCACATTTTAGTGCACTTCGAACTTATTAGCACATAGCACATTGCTATTAAAACTTTGCATCTTAGTGCACGTTTGCTTTTTATAGCCTTTAAAGCATTTTGAACATTTTTGCACCCACATGATTGTGAGGTACTTTTCACGAGAAACAATTGGTTGAAGCAAATAACCCTAAAGGTTGGGGTTACCTTTGAAGTTGAAGCAGTAATTCTACATTAAGAAAGAGCCCCCTCTTTACCAAAGAGGTGTTGGAATTTTACCTCTAGCCCAACAACCAGGCCCCAGTAACTCCAGTTTTCCTGCCAGTTGGTGAGATTTTTAAAAAAGCTTTATATTACAGTAGTACCTTTTATTGATCAATTTATCTTTTTCAAATTACCACACATATTTCTATTTAAAAACAATTTAAACTACATTCTCTCGCTAACAAGTATTTTTTTTTTAAATAAAGCAAATCATAATATTAAATAGTGTTTTACTGGTTGTTTCAGTACCTTTACGAACACACGGGTAAGGGGTGTATGAAGGCAGTGCAATAAGTTCTGTTTTACGTGTGTTGGCGTCCTTCTTTCATATATTTATAACGGATTTGTTTCTGATCAAAATTATGTGAAGGTAAGATAATAGAAAACTATAGGTGAATGAACATCCAATAATGAACTTCTTATAAAAACATGGCCCTTTTATATGTGGGCATTAAAGAAAGCTTCAACAATCAGACCCTCAGCATCTGTAAATATAAAACATAAAATGTATATAATATACCAAGCTCTCAGTTATACAATATTAAGTACTTATAATAATGAAAATAGTCAAAGAATCTAAATAACTTCCAAAAACTTAGTTCCTGACATCTTGGTGAATGACAAAATATAATTAGCAAAATCATAATTAGTTACTGTAAAAGTGTAACGTTACAACAAGGCAAGTAAAAACATTGAATAAAATAAAAAGAAATTTTTATTTTATTCTACGGCATTGATACTGACTCGAGATCGCTGAACAAGTGCAGGCGACGCAAATATTTTAAAATATATCTTTTTTTTACATTTTTTGTTAAATAAATATATAAGGAAATACATGAGATAACTTAAACTAAAAACTCAAGAACAACATGAATGGAGTCATAGAAAGAAAAAAACGGATTCAAATCACCTAAACCAAAAATGAGGGATAGAGGGGAAAAATTATAAACGATAAAGATAAAATATTAAAAATAGTAGAAAAGTACTACACAAATCTATATGATTCGAAAGTAACACTATCAGAAACTAGGAATAACATCAACAAAATACAAATCATGTTGTCAGAAGAACAACCAGACAAAACAATAGAAGAGATACAAGAAACAATAAAGGAGATTAAAGCTGCAGGTGATGACGATATATCAGTAAACATGGTACAAGAAGTAGGAGAAATGTTAATCCTACATTAAACAAAAACACTGAATATGTATTTAGAATAGATGACAATACCTAGAGCATGGAAGTATGTCGATGTCATATTATTTTTTAAAACGGAGAAAATACAAATGTGGAACACTACAAGCCAATCAACCTACTATCTCATATCTTATATACCAGAATAGCAAGCAGGGTTCAGAAAGGATTATAATACCTGGTATTAATCATTAAAATACCCATTGAGAAGTCAAATGAATATGGATTCAACTTGTGCCTTGCCTTCGTCGACCATCAAAAAGAATTTGACAGCATAAAACACTGTGCAATTTACAGAACATTAGAGGATAACACACAGTCGACTACGGATATATTAGCTTAATAAAGGCACTACATGAAGACGCAACAGCAACCTATGACTACGTAAAAAAACTAACAAGATTCCAATTAACAAGGGAATAAGGCAAGGTGACACGGTGTCCCCCAAATTGTTCATACTTACCCTTCAGAATATTCAAAAAAGGATATATGGAAACCACTTTTGATGTTGTTATAATTTGTTTTATTTTTTGAATTCAATTATTTTTAATGCATTTTACTTTTCATAACATTATTTACATAGTCTTAAAGTATGTATGTCCTTTATTATTTTCTTCCTTAAGAAGAAAGTTTTATTCCAGAAGATTTAGATTTATCAAATTTTTAAATATTTTGTTAGTTCGCCATTTAGTTTTGTTATATAGGATTTGCACTAAAATTTATCGTACATCACATTTAATTTTTGTGCAAAACTTGAACCCTGGATAAGTAGTTTTTTAATTATAATTTTAACATTTTGTAACTTTTAACATTTTATTTGGCCGCTATTTTGTTTTATCCTGATTTTGACCAAAATGCAAAAAAATGTAACCATTTAATCCCTATATAACCATTGATTATTGAGCCAAATTTGCAGTAAATCGGATAAGTAGCTTTTGAGCTATGCCGTGCACAGACAGACCGACGGAAATGAGAGGCTGCAACCATATAGGATAATGATTTTTTCACGATTACATTGCTTTTTTCTTACGAGAAAAGTAGAAACGCTTATATTCATTCATTATTTGGATTAAACTTATTCTTGTTTTTAAAGGGGGGACTGCACGGTCCATTGGTTGTGTAGTAATAATAAAACATACAGTATACTAATAAAAGGGTGCATCGTCCACACAGTTTTTTTATTTACTTATTATACATTTTTTGTGTTAAATCGCTAAACGAGTAAATGATTTCGTAACCTGGTGTTAACCTGGCGATACACTTTTTAACAACAGGCGCAGTTGCGAAATAAAACAAAAACATGCCTAACGTGGGCTAACCAAAACCAAAAATGCTTTAAGATAATTAAAAGACAAATCTACATATATCATGGCCCTCTAAAATAGACAATAATTTCTAAAAAAAAATATATAAGTTCATCGTTATTTTTAAAAATCACCAGAATCGCATATCTCTCTATATATATATATATATATATATATATATATATATATATATATATATATATATATATACAGTGTGTATCAGCCAAATGGAATAAATTCGATAATAAATAAATGGGGGCGTGTTCGGAAAAACGCTTGGACCCGTCGATTGGTATTTTTAGTTGCTCATTTTCTCCAATAAAAACTTTTTATACAGGGTGTGTCCTGTAACAGTGGTCAATGCCAACTTTCTTATTTCAAATGCAACACCCCGGATATTATTTAATTTTTGGATTCTTTAGGAGATTCTAAACATATTTTATGTTCAATGTCCTATACCTATCTTCAACTATTTCGGCAATATTAAGTGTTTTCAAATTTATTGCAAAAATTAAGATTAAAAAAATAAAATTATTTATTTCTTCATAATGTATAAACAAAAGTAAAAAGTTAATTTAGGAACTGTTGAATATGCTCGCCGCGAACGTCTTGGCAAATTCCTAATCTTAAATAGAAATTTCTTCTAACGTTATTTAGCATCTCAGGCGTGACCGATCTAATCGCAAGCGTTATTCGTCTTCTTAAGTCAGCTAAGTCGAGGGGTTTAGTTTTGTATACAACATTTTTAATAAGTCCCCATAAGAAAAAGTCTAATGGCGTCAGATCAGGGGATCGCGCTGGCCATTCTATCGATCCTCGTCTCCCTATCCACCGATTTGGAAATATTCCGTTGAGGTACTGCCGGACATTAATTTGGTAATGGGGCGGTGCTCCATCTTGCTGAAACCATATCATATTCGCTGGAACTTGTAGGTTTGCTGGATCCGGATACAAATTTGTTAAAGTTGGCACGACATTATTTTGGAGCAGTGCTAAATAATTATCGCCATTCAAATTGGCGTCAATGAAAAAGGGGCCTATGATATGATCCCTAACAATTCCTGCCCAAACATTAACCTTTTCAGGATATTGAGTATGTTCTTCGCTGATCCAGTGAGGATTTTCCCTAGACCAATAGCGGCAATTTTGACGATTTACATGACCGTGAATTGTAAAGGTGCACTCATCCGAAAACAAAACAAGTTCTAATTGAATAACATTGTTATCTAACATAGCCATCATTTGTTCACAAAAATAAGTTCTCCTATCATAATCGTCTCCAATGAGCTCTTGAGTTGGTATCACTTTATAGGGATGCATTTTATTTTCTTTTAATGTTCGAATAATCGACGAATGGCTAATATCGAACATTGCGGCGGCTTGTCGACTAGAAATATGTGGGTTTTCCTCAAACTCAAGCATAATATCCAATTTAGTATCATCATTTATTGAATTGGCAGCTGCTTTTTTTATCTGCCTCACATGTCCAAGCTCGCGAAACTGCTTTTCTATTTTACTAATTGTCCTTTGGGATATATGCGGCAAATTTCGAAATTTTTCATGAAATAAGCGAGCAACTTCCACTTGTGTTCGTGTGTTATCTCCATAACCAATCATTTGTAGAATTGTTATTTTATGCATTTCTGTTAAATGAACCATTTTTCTGATATTAGGTATTATGCAGTTAACGAAATTCAAAAGACTATGACACTGACACTGACAACTACTGTCTTGCAAAGAGAAAGGTCAGGCATTTTACACAAAAGTAAACAAAACTTAAAAGTAAACAAAACTGGCTCTTTTTGTTCCATATCAATAAAAAGGAACGTTAAAATGGTTTTTGCTTACATTCTTAATATGAAGACCTAAATGGTAAATAAGTATTGAGTGTGTTGTAGCGAATTTTTGTAATCAAATAAATAGTTCAGTAACCAGAGCCACTTTCATGAATAATAATAAATTCGAAATAAATAAAATAAAAATAAATTTGAAAACATTTAATATTGCCGAAATAGTTGAAGATAGGTATAGGACATTGAACATAAAATATGTTTAGAATCTCCTAAAGAATCCAAAAATTAAATAATATCCGGGGTGTTGCATTTGAAATAAGAAAGTTGGCATTGACCACTGTTACAGGACACACCCTGTATAAAAAGTTTTTATTGGAGAAAATGAAGCAACTAAAAATACCAATCGATTGGCTGATACACACTGTATATTTATATATATATACATATATATATATATATATATATATATATATATATATATATATATATATATATATATGTGTGTTATTAATTTCACCATGCGACAATATCGGCATCTCTTATTTAATTTTTAAAAATATTCGACGTCACTCATAAGTTCTAAGAATCTCTCTTTTCTTGTTAAAAAATGGTAATGGCTGTTTGATATAGAGGAGATATGCGATTCTGGTGATTTTTAAAAATAACAATGCACTTATATATATTTTTTTAGAAATTATTGTCTGTTTTAGAGAGCCATGATATATGCAGATTTATGTTTTAATTATCTTAAAGCATTTTTGATTAGCCCACGTTAGGCATGTTTTTGTTTTATTTCGCAACCGCGCCCGTTGTAAAAGAGTGTATCGCCAGGTTAACACCAGGTCATCAAATTTACTGGTTTAGCGATATAACACAAAAAAAATGTATAATAAGTTAATAAAAAAAAATTGTGTGAACCATGCACCCTCATCCTTTATTAGTATACGGTCTATTTTATTATTACTTCACAATCCATGAATCGTGCAGTCTTCCCTTTAAATATAAAGAATACATTTAATTCAAATAATGAATGAATATAAGCGTTTCTACTTTTCTCGTAAGAGGGAAGCAATCGTGAAAAATCATTATCAGATATTGTTATAAAATGAATCTTCTGAAATAAAACGAAATAATAAAGGACATACATTTTTTAAGACTATGTAAATAATGATATGAAAAGTAAAAAGAATTAAAAATAATTAAATTAAAAAAATAAAACAAATTATAACAATATTAAAAATGATTTCCATATATCCTTTTTTGAATATTCTGAAGAGAAGTATAAACAATTTGGGGGACACCGTGTAACCTTGCCTTACTCCCTTGTTAATTGGAATCTTGTTAGTTTTTTCATGTGGTCATAGGTTGCTGTTGCGTCTTCATATAGTGCCTTGAAATATATCTGTGGTCGACTCAAATGTTCTGTAATTTGCCCAGTGTTCTATGCTGTCAAATTCTTTTCGATGGTCGACAAAGGCAAGGCACAAGTTGAATCCATATTCATTTGACTTTTCAATGGGTATTTTAATGATTAATACCAGGTATTATAATCCTATCTGAATCCTGCTTGCTATTCTGATATATGTTCATCTAAGCTTAAAGGTCTTATAGTAGTATTTAGATGTGAGATAGTAGGTTGATTGACTTGTAGTTTTCCACATTGGTATTTTTCCCGTTTTAAAAAGTGATATGACATCGACATACTTCCATGCTCTAGGTGTTGTCATCTATTCTAAATACATATTCAGTGTTTTCGTTTAATTTAGGATTAACGTTTCTCCTACTTCTTGTGCCATGTCTATTGATGTATCGTCATCACCTGCAGCTTTAATCTCCTGTATTGTTTCTTGTATCTCTTCTATTGTTTTGTGTGGTTGTTCTTCTGACAACATGTTTTGTATTTTGTTGATGTTATTTCTTGTTTCTGATCAGGTGGTTTATGTTTGTTTTAATCATTAATTTTCTTTCCAACTGTTTGTTAGCGACCATGTTGGCTCTTACCAGTTTGTTGTCATTTCCAGTGTTAAAAGTATTCAGCACTGCCACATACATGATAAGTGATTTCTTGTTTGTGATTATGTAGTTTACATTATTTTTTGTGTGACCATTTGGAGATATCCAGGTCTACTTTTGTTCGGCTCTTTTATTGAAGAATGAGTTCATAGCGTATATTTTATGTTTGCTCATAAAGTTCAAGATTCTATCTCGTCTTTCATTCCTGTTACCTAAGCGAGACTTACTTACATAATCTTCATAGCTTTTTTCCAATTTTGCATTAATATCGCCCATCAACATGCTCTATTGGGCAAGTTCTATTTGTAAAGTTTTATGTTGATCATAAAAGTTTTACTTTACCTGTTAAAATATTTGCAATCACTTCAGTTTCATCCTCTGAATTATGTATACAGTTATTTTTAAATACCTACATGAATATACAAACTGTGCTACCTGTCTTTGGAGGAATTCATTACGAGGGAAATTCCAGGTAAGGCTAATTTACCGATTTTTGGGGAAGGAATGGATTTCATCGAGCAATAGGGAAAAGGGTCTATTTACTATTTAAATTTTCTTCTGTTTTAAATAAAGCATGTGTCAATACATTTTTAGTTTTTTTAAGAAATGTTATAAAATATCATTTTTTATAAAGGTTCTTGCAGTTATTTTTGGTAGCCACTATTTAATTACTATGAATGTACTTCTCTGACTTAGGTATATGTCAACTATGTTCTTTTCTAATTTAATTGCCAACGTTATGCCCATCTTACTATATTATTTGTAGAAACTTTACGTAATTAGATATCTTTTCTCATTAGCAACCAGGAAAATATTCAAGAGGAAACATTAAACATCTTAAAGTTACTAGCCTTCCAGTCATCGTTCTTAATAACTTAATTTTCCCTATTTTCGGTGACATTTAAAAGCTCTAGATATGAATATTTAACGCTGCACAATGATATATTTTATGAGGATCTGGCTTGAAAACTATGGTAATAAAATGTAAATTGTACTTTTATACTTTTTCGCAATTCCACATAAGCTGTTGAGGTCGTTTCATCTGAAATAAAATGCTGAATGCATAACTTCCACATTTACCTTTCCTTTATTTTCTGCCCTTAAACATATATGCAATTGCCTCAAATAGCAATCTCCAAGACTATTCAAATTCGGAGCGTAGACATAAAATTTTATTGAAAAAGATTTTCAGTAAACCTTTACTATGTACTAATTTATTTTTGTCGAAGTAGTTCTGTAATCTGGATTTGTTAACAGTACTGTTTAAGCTCATGATGTGCAAGGAAGTATACCAGTAATATCTGTGTAAAGTTGTCATACAATTATTTTTTATTAATTTCTTTTATCGACAGCTTGCTCAACTTAGGTAAACAATAAAGTTTATTAAAAATACTCCTCAATTTTTTTTATCCCGGTAAGCTAAAAAAATAGTGAATCTGCTCTATCTTGGCAATAGAATCTCTGATATTCCCATTATACATGCACGCGCTCTGGGGTTGAGATCACTATTCATCTTTGCCTTTCAACTGACCTTTTTAACTATATTTATTTAACATTCTATTACGATTGCTACTCTCTAGCTTAGGAGTGGGGACACTAAACGAGTAAGTTAAAATTGGCGTCTCAAATTAGGTTTATCTACTGGCTCGGCGTTACTGCTTTTAGATCTTTCCGATTTTTTATTACTTTGGAATTAATGAAAAGCAACGAGCAGACTCGTACAAGTTTTACGGCTCTAAATGCCAAGTGATATTTCTCGGAGAACGAAAATATCGCAGAGGTTTCACATGCTATATTTTTGCAAGGTTATTTAGCTTCAGAAACAATCTTACAAATTACTCCTATGATAGTGTTAAGATGCTTCTAGTCTACTTTTATAATTTTCATTTGAAATTTTAATTCGCGTTTTGTCCTAGCTTCTTAAATATGCACTATCAAATTGCAGAATTTTGTGTGTGTATTACGGAAATTGTGGATATGTTTAAGTACTCAGACGAAGTGTATATTACGAGCCACACGCGGTAAAACATCTTGTAAAACGAGTAATTTGTACAGGCTGGCCATTTTATGGTGATACAGTACCTTATCTAGAAAACGGTAATAGTTACGACAAAAAGTTAAATACATAAGTTGTTTGGATTCAATTAAATATTTATTTTATTTTACTTTTGCTTATACAGGGTGTTTCGTTTTGACGTGACACATGTCAACTTTCTTAATTTAAATGGGACACCCTATATATTATTACATATTTCGATTCTACTGTTAATTTGCCAAAGTTTTTATAATAACATCTATATTTGAATTCTTTATCGTTTTTGAGTAAATTGAGTTTTTAGAATTTTTTTTGAAAAAACATATTTTTTAAAAAAAATTTTTTTATATATAAAACTTTAATGGAACTGACTAATATCCTAAACATACTATACTAAGGGTTCAATTCAACGGGTTTCCATTCTGGTCTTACCAATTAATATACAGGGTGTTAAAAATGGAGAGCAAAACAAACAGAACTTTAAATGTAAAAATCTCTTGTTTTTCAAATAGAACACCCTGTATATTTTTATTTCTTCTGATTCAGCGTTCAATTGCCTAAATGAACAGTTTCGATTTTATTAGCCGTTTTCTGATTTGACTATTTTTTTTTAATATAAGTAAACAGATGAAGTGGGCTTAAATAAAAATGTCGTAAACTAAGCCTTATTCTCATTTCCTTAACACAGATAGCGCCTATAAATAATGTTAGAAAATACAAATAAAAGTGAAATATTATGTAATTTATGTTCTTATTATTTAATGTTTACGAAAATAAGGGAGAGACAAAAAAAATATCTTGTGCCACAGGGCATAACTAATAACTAAGTATTAAACATGATTAAAACAGATTATAAAAAATTTTCAATATGGCCACCGTCCATTGCGATACATGAATTGTAAATAGCCTCCATTTTTCGAATAGAGGTTCCTTACCGAATTAGATGCATTAAAATTATTGATCTCTTCCCTGATTTTTATTTTTAACTCATTTCTATTATTAGATCTATTTTTATAAACTTTATTTTTTAGTGCACCCCACAAAAAGAAGTCTAAAGGGCTTAAATCAGGGCTTCATGGTGGCCAGGATATTAAACCATGTCTTCCTATCCACAATAGAAAATGTTGATTAAGGAAATTTACTACCCGTGCAACCGTGTGGTAATGGGCGCTATCCTGCTGAAAAATGATATTTTCTCGAATATTTGCTGGCAAGTCGTTGATAAGGGGCATGATTTCATTCCTAAGTAGCTCCAAGTATCTTTCGCCATTTAACGACCTGTCAAAAAATATTGGTCCGATAATACGGTCGCAAATAATTACACACCACACATTTACGGTTTGACGGCCTTGTTTTTTAATTGCTTTTATTAGTTTGAGACCAGTAATGAGTGTTTTTCCGATTAAAAATACCCGCCGTATTAAATGAGGCCTCATCAGTCCAAAGCACTTTTGAAAAAAACACATTTTCGAACTGCCGGTCCAGAATATCACAACAAAAAGTCAATCTTTCATTAAAGTCTAATTGTGATAATAATTGAGTTGGAAGAAATTTATAAGGATGATAACCATTCACCTGCAGTGTTTTTTGAATACTTCGTCTACTGACACCTGCAATGTCTCTGTCGGCATCTCTTTGGGATCTTTCATTATCTTCCTCGAAATAAAGTAAAATCTCCAGTTGTTTTTCCTCAGTGAGGACAAAATTGGGACGATTTTTCTTAGAGTTTTTAAGGACACCATTTTCCAAATCACGCACAATTCGAAAAAATATAGTCCTGGAGGGAATTCGATTATTAGGATATTCCCTCGAATATTCTCTAAGGACTAACCCTGGACTTTTATTATTTTTTATGAAACAGTTGTATAATTTCAAACGTTCATCTAAACTATATAAAGCCATTTTTTAACAAATTTTGCAGCAAAAATTTGACAAAAACGACAAACAAACCAAATATCAACTTAAGTCAACAATTGCATTAGGTTATTTTCTAAGCCTATCTTGATTTTTTTAGTTTCTGATCTCATTTACTGGCAAAATTCCGGGATAAATCAGAACACGGCTTATAAAATCGAAACTGTGCATTTTAGGTGTAGGACATATATATGAGTAATGATAGGTAATTGAACGCTGAATCAGATGAAATAAAAATATACAGGGTGTTCCATTTGAAAACAGGGGATTTTTACATTTAAAGTTTTGTTTGTTTTGCTCTCCATTTTTAACACCATGTATATTAATTGGTAAGACCAGCATAGAAACTCGTTGAATTAAACCCTTAGTAAAGTTTTATAGGTAAAAAATTTTTTTTAACAAAATATGTTTTTTTAAAAAAATTCTAAAAAATCAATTTACTCAAAAACGATAAAGAATTCAAATATAGATGTTATTATAAAAACTCACAACTCGCAAATTAACAGTAGAATCGAAACATGTAATAATGGATGTCCTATTTAAATTAAGAAAGTTGACATGTGTCACGTCAAAACGAAACACCCTGTATAAACAAAAGTGAAATAAAATAAAAATTTAATTGAATCCAAACAACTTTTGCATTTAAATTTGTGTCGTAACTATTACCGTTTTCTAGATAAGGTACTGTATCACCATAAAACGGCCACCCTGTACAATTTTATCCATGGGTCCCTTTTACATTAAAAATTGAAAATTATTTAAAAAATAAGTATCCAAAAAAAAATGTTTAAAATTATTTATCTTCAAATTAATATTCGCAGCCCGTTGTATCGATAAAGAGAATATCTGGCACATTCGATTAAGGTTATAAGTATGTTGAACCGCCGGAGTGATCACTCTATTTTGTTTGTGGTGTCATGTACAGAGATACTTCAATCAAATTAAGGCGAAACGTCGAAAATAAAAGCTATTTACTAGCTTAAAAGCATTTAAAATTACTAAAAATTCCTTTAAAATTGACCTAAAAACTCCTCACAGATAGACAACAATAAACAAACAACACAGCCGCAGTGCACATTACCTGGGCTCGAAGGATACTGGGAAGGGGTTAAAATGAAATGTCAAATTTATGTACAAAATTTGTTTGAATTTATGGTATAAATAACTAGCAACCTTTGTCTCGGCTACGCCTGAGAGAATAATGTGTAAGGGAATGAATTTTAATAAATGCTGAGATAAAACTTTTTATCAAAGAGTATTTGTGCTAAATTTCAAATCAAATAATTATTTTATTTTATTTTGGGCCCTTAGCGGTTTAACTTTAGTCAAATCCTTTCTTATTGCTTGCTTCGGTCGCAAAAATATTCTGCTGTACAAATTTCTTGATTATGATTTCAGTAGTTTCAGCTCTACTTTGATCAGTCAGTCAGTACTTACCTCTTTATAATATTAGCTTAGGAAAATTAAGAAAAGTTTCCCAACTGCGAAAGGCAACAATAAAATCGTTATAGCTTATCGGAATTACACTTAAAATTCATTAAAGATAAGGTTTAACGGATTCTTTTTTGCTTTGGTTACTTCCATATTCACCAATACGTCTATTTTTTCTACCTCTCCGCACTCATGGATAATAGGTACATCATTCGATGTAGAAAACTAGTGGCTGGTGCATAAACGATAGTCAGCAAATACTGATTTTGTCTCTATATTGTTTGTATTTTTATGTTTATTAACCAGTTGGGCGTATTCTAAAACTCCGGTTGACTGTCCTATATACTTGTCAGGATACTCTAAATACTTTAAAGCATAAACACACATCTTTAAGAGATATTCAGGCTTATTTTTCGAGATATTAAGATGCCTAAACATAGAAAGACTTTTTTCAAAGGTTCCCCTTTATAAAACTGCATATATTTACACAACAAACTGTCACATCGGTTTAACGGTTTAAAAAGTATCTAGGTAAAATATTTAAAAAAAGTTGTAAAATAATTTCTGCTGGGCAAGGCTTTTATTCTACTTCGAAGTTGATATATTACAAAGAATAGAATGAACGAAGGAGATTTATATTTGTTTTATTGGGTTTTTTTGTGATTGTCTCTGATGATTGTTAAGCTTAAGACTGTTTATTGTTTTTTACATTGTGACGTATTACGGATAATATCCATATTTTAGTTTATTATGTACATAGATTGAGATTTATTTTTTATTTATTTATATTTTATTTATTGACT
Organism: Kuschelorhynchus macadamiae; assembly: GCA_030620095.1. Lineage (NCBI taxonomy): Eukaryota > Metazoa > Arthropoda > Insecta > Coleoptera > Curculionidae > Kuschelorhynchus > Kuschelorhynchus macadamiae. The sequence goes on along the minus strand of JAUTXW010002753.1, from coordinate 2,184,662 downwards.
ATAAATTTTATTGTAATTTCTTGACGACCTTATATACCAAATATATGATTTTCTGATGATATAAACTATTCTATTCTATTCCATTCTATGGGGTCTCGTGTGCCTTTATTTCTCAATGGAGTGTTGAATCACTTAGAGAGTAAGATCATGAAAAGTAATTCTGAGTGCCATAAACCCTCAACCAACTCAAATGGCATTAAGACACAACGAAAGAAAATATCTCTTAAAGTCGGGAGTTTACGCTTTGAGGTGTGGAAGGAAGATCTCAACCAGAGTTCAATAACACGATCAATTGGTTTATCAACATAAAAATGCATATATTGCAAAGACAAAATCAGCATTTCCTAACTATCTTTTACATACGGGCCACCAGTTTTCTGCATCAAATGCTGTAACTGTTATCCACGAATGTGAAAAAGTTAGAAAATTGGACATATTGGAGGAGATGAGAATAACCAAAGCTAAAAGAGCCCCATTTTCTATTAGGTCAATTATAGTAATAGACTTTGAAACAAATCTCTTGCTTAATAATAATTTATTTAATAATAATGCGGCTAATCATCCAGACACAAATTTTTAGCCACAACGATTTTATTATTGCTAGAGGCAGGACTTCGATATTCGCCGTAGATATTTTTTTTATATTTTCATTTTAAATTCAAGGAAAATTTTTACATACATTTGATTACATTTCGTTTCAACCTCTCCTCAGTATCCGTCGTGCAATGTGTACTGTGTTGTTTGTTTGTTGTAATCCATGTGTGATATGTTTTTTAAGGTATTATTATTTATTTTAATGGCTTTTAGTTAGTAATTAAGTTTTATTTTTCTGATAGGCCCATTTAATTAAAAACATGTGACTGAGACCTAGACTGTTTGCTGTTTATTTTAAGAAACATGTCTCTTAGAAGAAAATGGATGATTTACTAAAAGTCTGCTAGTTATTTTAAAGGGTATGAAGGAGCCTTCAATAATATTTATTCAAATACTTTTTGATAAATGCAACTATTTTATTTTATATTATGAACAAGAAACGAAGGTAATGAAGGAGTTCCTGTTTTTTTTGTTAATTCTCGGTTTTCTCAAAAAAAAAGAGGAAATTTAGGAAATTTCTGGAAACTCGATTTAATTACTTCTTGATTGCTTATACGAAATATTTGCTCATGCATTTTCTATCGAATGAAAATGTTAAAATATTGTAGAAATTTGTTGACTTCAGAGGGTGAAGATAAAATTAAATTGTATTAAACCGGGAAGCCAGCGAACAGAATTGAGTTTAAAGTAGCGAACACTTTTTTAACTGGAAAGTTATATAATTTAATACCAACTTTCCTTAGTCGCATAAATTTGCTGCTGTTAACAAAGTTAAATTATCATACAATATATTCATAGATTTTATTCCCATTATAAGTGGGGATATAAAAAGGAGAGATAATCTAACAAGTCTACCTAAAAGTCTGAAACAAATGTACTTTATTTTGAGTGAATAATTTTTAATTTAATGAAAACGCCGAATCAGGATAACTGAGTCATTCTGATGGTAAAATTGTTCTTTGCTACGAAGAATACTCCAAATTCTTTAATTTACATTATTTTATCTTGTGTTAAGATATTACCTTTCTTGCTTTTATGGTTTTTTAGTAGTAATTCGATTTGTCCTAGTCTGGAATATCTCCAGGTTTCGGTTTTATTGTTATTTCTAAAATCAGTTCTTCTCTCTTTATATATATATATATATATATATATATATATATATATATATATATATATATATATATATATATATATATATATATATATATATATATATATATATATATATATATATATATATATATATATATATATATATATATATATATATATATATACATATATATAAAATAATCTATATTTAGGTGTATATAAAAGAGAAATCTCCTTAACTCACTGATTATCATATCACTGAAACCGTTAAATATCAATCATTCAAATTTGGCATGGACCTCTTTTTTTTTGTAACGTAGGTGCGAGATAAGAAAGTATTTATTGAAACTGAAAATTCACCTCCTAAAAAAAGGAAATGTGATCTGGCACCTTTTAAATATCTCTTCAACTCGAATCAGATCTTAAGACGATGCGTTTTTTTTTCAAGAATAAATATCTAAAAAGCAATTTCTGGATTTTTCGAAGTTCTGCCTTAAAGAAGTGGAAAAAGGAAAAATTGTGTTCTTAGTCTTTTCACAATTACCTGAATGAAATTTTAAAACGATTATCCTGTCAGTGGTTTTCAAAAAAGATATATTTTGAAGATACGACCCTTAAGAACGTGAAAAGTGGTGAAGAGATTTTTATTTCTTTTTACAATATCAACATTAAATATTAAAAGAAGAATAATAGTTTTGCAAAAACACAGGCGAGTCATTGGATTCAAATTGTGTTAAAATACTATCGACTATCTCTAAAATAAATAAAGACCTAAGATACTCATGAAATGAACCAATATGTCACACATATAACCTGATGCTCCATGAGGTCTATAGCAACGAACTTGGCCCCTCAGTGCCGCCAATCTCCCACTTTATGCCTGATTGCTGTAGACAATTATAATATCGACTCGGCGAGTGTTATAATATCATCATGGAAGAGATCGAGGGAAGATATAAAGTTAGCATTCCGCAAATTATTAAAAATAACAATAAATGTGTGGTAATGGGAAGCTGTCATGTTTAGTTATTTCATTCAAAAACGTACATGAAAGCAAACTCTATACTCTCCATTTGATTTCTTAACAGGTAAGGTAGGAGAAGACCTTTTATGATTCTTCGACAACACCCAATTTAATCAGAATCTAATTCTTTATTTAAAATTTCTTCTATATATATGGAGAAAGTAAATAAGATTTTTTTTAAAGGCATGTGATCACCAGTATCTAAGTCAATTTAATTTTATGTCTTCTGTCTAGTCTATCTGTACTATCTATTTCTTCAAAGAATCAATATCATATTGAGACATAATTTTGCTATTGAGGGGCCAAATCATCTAAAGAACAAAGAGAAAAAATGTTTAGGCAACTCTGCCACGGTATTAACTTTATTATTATTTTTAAAACATATATTTAATTTTAAACTTTTAGCAAAATTCATTTCAAAAATAAATCCATGTGTTACAGAAGGTACAACAAGAACTTATATTGTTGATATTGATATATTGTCTTTTTAATCAAAGCCGGAAAAATTTTAAAACTTGTTTCGTAAAATTCAGAAAGTTGTTTAAACCTATTATTCCATTTTTTTTATTAAAATACTTTTTTGTGGTTGAAATATCGCCAAAACCCCGACTGTAGAAATCACTTGACGACCTCTTTAGTTGTTTACCGAGCGCCTAGGACATGAATTATTTTTTACATTAGATTCTCCACAGTGATAACAAATTATCTTTACAATGCTGGTATGTATGATTATGTAGCTGAAAATCTATAAAACAGATAATTTTATTTTTGGATTGATGTTGATATGTTTTTATTATCATAGAGGTAAAAGGTTTTTCAAGTTTATCATGTTTCACCATTTTTGTCAGAATTCTTGATGCCTATTATCAAAAAATATCTTTTTAGGACTTTTAGTAAAATGTTTAGAATGACTTGGCTCGGAAAAGTTTTTTGATCAGAATCACCCAAATATGATATTTGAGGTGATTTCACAGAAACCATTTTAGAGGCTTCCTATAATGTTTAACAACAAATAGATAAATCATGTAGGGTATATTTTGCAAAACTAACTCACTGATATATTCAGGAGGTAAATTCCTTTGAGCAGATTTAACTTTAGTGACATCCGCAGGAAAAGTTGAGAAGCGAGAGAATAAGTTTTCTAAATGCGCAATGAATAAAATAACAGGTTCATTTTTTTTCTGTCCCCTCTGTCTTATTGGTTCCAGACATCATCATCTGCATAAGGTGGTAAAAAATATTTTTTAAGTTTAGATACTGAAGAAGGCTAATCAGCAACTATAGATTCAAAGCTACTGTACCATACAAATGCATCTCCAATAAAACATTTTACTGCAGAATTAAAAAGTGCATCTTCAGAAATGTTACGAGCCTGAGCAATGTCAGAAACTCTTTCAAGAAAATAAAAAACATTTTTAGGGTCACCGTTAAACTTAATTCCCCAAGTTGATATGGGTTTGTTTACTAGCCGAGCATGTAACGACAAGATTTACATTTACTGTAGGGGTGATGTCGGATTGCCAAAGTTTAAATTAATATTTGAAATGCTAGGGTTTTCAACAATTTTATCTTCTATCAGGGATAGCCATTCTTTGTGTTCTGTCACATAAATGAGCTAATCCAGACTTATTCGAAGAAAAGTGCTGTCCGTAGAAGTTTCTTCGAAGTCAGAAATTAAATTTTCTGTAGAAATATTACTTTCAGTAATTTTTAGTTTTTCATAATCAAATTTATGTATATAAGATTCCATACAGATCTGGTTACCTGGTTGTTTAGTTTCTTTTTTTCAAAGTCTAGTCAACATTTTTTGTTTTCTTATCTACAGTACGGGCTGTATACACAAATATTTAATGCATAATTAAGCTCATAATCTAGTAGATGATTAACTTGGAATTTGTTACAAAAAGAAGCCATTTTGTTGCTGTTAAAAGAGATTAAGGTGTAAGCAAAAAATCTAAAATTTAAAAGAAATGCATCCAAAATAGTAAGATTTCTGAGACAACCAGTATAGTATCTTATATTAAGATTTACTTTCATAAGATAAAGTATAAAAGTTAAAATATGATTTCTCAGAATCAGAAATTTACATTATTTACAAGGTATATCACTCAACTTTTGTTAGTACCTGTATAATATTCTGAAATGCAATAGGGCAAACTATAAATACGTAAGCAAGCAAAATGTTTAGCATTCGTTAAGTGAAAAGTATAATTTTAACCACTCGATAAGTCGATATGTTTCCAAATATTCCTTACGAAGGATAATATTTTATAAATGAAAGATCACACATGTTTTTTAACTTATAGCTACATACATTTAAATAATAAAAACAATCTTTAAAGTTTTAAATACCAAAAAAGAAATTTATACAATGAAATTTGCCTGAAGAACTTACCTTAATTTCTGGTAATACCAGAAGATAAATGGCTTTAATCCAAAAAGCTGCAGTGGAAAAGTAAGTGGGTTAACTATGTTAAATTTTCTTCAAAAATACAAAATGTGAAGGGGAATGAAAACGGCTTCCTCTATGTGGTCAGAGGGACGAATCCGTAAAGGTATTAACAACGAAGAATAAGGTCTTCAAAGTAAAAAAAAAGATCGCTTAACTTAGCTCAAGGGATTCAACAGATTCTTCAAAATATGGCCTTCATTATACCAACTAGGTAAGGGAAACAAAGAAGACTTAATACATACAAACTAATTCAAAGTGCAAACATGCCTCACCAGGAAAAAAATTTAAAAAATCTTAGGGCATTAATATGCTGGTAAGTCTTCCGGCCACGAAATCCCGTCAAAAGTGATCTATTTAAAAATGGCCCTTGACCTTTCTTTTATTGATTAGCCTAACAGCTGACTGAATTAAAGAGAAGCTATATTATATAGAAAAATCTACAAATTAAGGAAATCGTTAATGACAATCTATAAAAAATCATGAAAACCACAAGATAGCGGAATAGATCGGTAATTGTTTTCGTTGACACTAAATATAGTAACATTCCTGCCTCAGGGTTGTCACTATTGTGTAATAACGTCGAAAACGAGTGAAAAATAAAATCAATATTTTATCTCTAGAGAAGCTGGAATATAAATAAATCCTAGAATTTTAAAATTAAAATCCTACATATTTTATGAGAAAAATATTTTTTGAAATGAGTAAAAAACTGTCTTTTTCTTTTCAGTAATGTCTCAAACTACTCAGAATTTTTAAATACGGTTTTTACGTGCCATGTAACTTTTAGTGGTGTAATTATTAAAAAAAAAAATTGGATACCTGTCACAAATACATTTTTTCTTCCCTGCAACTATTGAATTGCTTAAAATTTTTAAATATGGGTTACACCGTTCCGTGTAACATTGAACCTGCTGGCAATTTTTTTAAATAGTTTTAGTTCATATTGTCATCACATATTATATATACATTCTTGATCTCTCCACTTTACATACATCGACCTGCACGTGCTGTTCTAGTAAGTACCTTTTAGTAATACCAATCGATGAAAATGAGGAGCGTAACAATTTTTATTTAATGTTTTTTTATACAGTAGACTGTTTAAAACAAAGCAAAAAACGTTTACCCCCATATTCACTAAAAAGGTTTAAGAGTAGGCCAGGTCTAGTTGCCATGGTACTTAAAACTCTTAGTTCGCCAGTTATGTTTCGCGTATATCACTGTCATTTTGTAATTGACATTTAGAAAAATTATTTGTTCAATTGTTTAAAATGTCATTTTAAACCTATAACTGTCAGGTTAGACCTGGTTTAAATGTAAATCTCTTTAGTGAATACGGGTGTTAAAGACTTATTTTACGCTCTGTCAGTTAAAGTCCTTTAATTAAGGCTGATAATATAAATTAACAAAAGTGTCTTTTACAGAAGTAAGTTATCCGAGCAAAGAAGGGCGACGTAATTATCAATACAGAAGAGGAAATTTACTGTATCTCTAAAAGATAAAAATGGATATATTAATTTGACGAAGCCACTGATTCCTTTGGAAATTAGGTTTTGGGTTGAATTGGCTGAAATTTTTAAAAAATGTAACCGAAGTTGTTCTGAGTAAATGTTACTATGGCACAGCTTAATCATAGGACTAGTTTTGGATAGTTTATTCCCTCTAATTCTTAACAAAAACGGCCAGATTTGTCTAATTTTTTGTTGAATTAAGATCTGTACAATAAAAAATAAATCATATTATTATACATTTAAATCACCAAAGGATATTTTTAAAATTCTTGAATAAAGGAGGAAGTTTTATTAAAGTTCAATTTTTATCAAAATAAAAATGAAAACACAGCAAAACACAAAAAAACAGCAACCTTTCATTAAATTTATCATTTATGGAAGCACAATTCTATTAAATATTTGCATATGGTAAACTCATATACAGGGTGATTAATTTTCACTTCCCTCCTAAGAGGGTACTATTGTAACCGTGAAAAAAATCATCTTCCCAGATTTTTACAGAAATTCACGTTTTCTTGTTCGCGGCATACTAACTACTAAAAAAAAACAAAATTTCAAATTTTGCACAAGAGGTAAGTGTGATATATAATGAATTGGTAAAATTTTGGTACGAACTTAATATGTCGGAACAAAATGGCGGTGAAATAAAACTTTTGAAAAATTAGCATAAAAAGAAGAATTGCTGATAAACGAGCAGAAAGAGGATACATTGTATATCCAATTTAAATATATTTGGAACACCATAAGACCAGTACACTTGTTTCTTGTAGATTTTATATTTAACCAGATCTTCAGATCTGTTTTTGCCATTAACAAAAAGCTCGCTAGTAATGATGACTAAGTAATCCAGAAAAAGGTCTACACATACACTGCGGAATCCATATGTTTGAAGTTTTTCTAATAGGATCTGATTGAGAGCTTATCGAAGGCTTTGGCTAAATCTCAAAAGATTGCCAAATGTTCTCGACTCCTATTAAAGGCTTCGTGCATAGTAGCTGTCAGAGATTGTATGAATGTAATCGTCGATACACCAGACTTTTAACCAAACTGAATATCTTACAAAACATAGTTCCTATCGAGATAGTCAACAATTCTCCACCTTAGACATTTTTAAACTATTTTCGCTAAGCTACTTATTAAAGATAATTGGCCTGTAATGTTTTACATCTGTGAGGGTGCCTCTCTTAGATAAGTATTATCGTTTTTTAAAGCTCCTGGAAAATGACCATATCAGAAGATTAAATTTATAATGTGCTTAAAAGCCTCTACTATATAGTTTAAAGATAACGTTAGGATAACTCGTCGTGATGCCATCCCAACAACGACTACTATTACTCTATTGATTGTTCATTATTTTTTTAACATATTTTGGAAATATTGTTCTTAGATTTTTCATTTATTGCCACTTTTATCAAATCCTAATTATGAATTTATTTCTAAAATTTATATACTCTGTTTCTACATTGAGATTATTTGGATTATCTAGGTTTCTATATTTCAACTTATCTTTTAATTTAATATGTGTTAATATTTCATCGCAAATCCAATATAATGGGCTTGATATCAAAATCAACTCTTGTATTTCTATCTCGGAAAAAAGTTATCATTGAAAATTTAGAGCTGTACAGCTTTGCATTTAAAAATCCCAACAAAAGGAAAAATGTATTAGCTAGGTTATATAACAAACAGCAACTATGCCGACTAATAATAGGGAGATAATAATAAAAATGGTGTGTGATCTACACTGCTGGATAGAGCAAACGGGACAATAATATTTTTAAAACTAGAACAGATACTGAGATGCTGTTTTCAGCTATGTCTTGCAAATTTGATTGCATATTACCGTTTTTAAGTCGAAACTTACTTCAGCTAAAAAGTTATTTATACGGGATGTTAAATAAGACAAAAACGATTTTTGAAAAGGGTTAAAAAATTTAAATATTTTCTGAGATGAATTTATTTTGAAAAAAATGGATTTTTCTTGCATACACATACAATATTAAGTAGATTTTTATTAGCCGTTTGATGCTAGAGAAGTCCTAATTTTTTTATAATCTGTAGGGTCTGCACTAACAGTACAAAAAAATATGTTGAAATTACTTAAAAACCTAGCGATTCTAAAGATCATGTACGTATATTTCAACAGCCTTGATCGTGAAATAGAATTTAAATTTTACACAGTTCTAGAACTCCATAAGAGGCAGATTGTCTATGAAAAAAATAAATAAAAGTTACTTCCGATTTTACCGGAATTGACCCCTATTTATGTCTTAAATGACTATATAATTTTATGGACTATCGAATCTAGCCTAAAATTAGTTTTTCTACGATATGTTACCAGTTAAATTTTGTTTTCAAAATGGCGGATGGATAGCCATTTTTTGAAAATTTACCATTGTCGCTTTATACAAAAAATACAGTCTCTATTTATAAAATGTTTTTAACAGTCCAATTATTAAATTAATTAATAATTCAAACATATTTCTTCATTTTTTAGGGCACTTCGATTTAAAAATCGTTGTGGCTATTAAGATAATTTTTTAAGTTTTTTTTTACCTCTTGTTTAATTAATAGAGCATTTTTATCTAATGGCACCTTGTATATTTTTCTTCATCGTCGTTTTCCCCGTAAAAATTACATTTTTAACGATGTGTTGCATGCTAACCTTTTATTTTCAATATGTCGGTGTGCTAGCTATTTTTGACAAATCAGGATAGTTTTTATTTAAAATAAACAGCTATTTTATAGCCATTTTGAAAATAATGGTTAACATATGTTACATCTTTAAAAATGTAACTTTACTGCGAACTGCGAAAAAAATTAAAAAGTGCTATTATTACCCAAAACGATTCTTAAATCGAAGATAAATAACTTTATTTTGTACTATGTAAAACAAGTATTTTGTATAAGTAATTGTATTTTTGTTTTCAAAAAGCAGCCCTGGTCAAAAAATGACTGCTAAACCGTTATTTTGAAAACAAAAGTTACTTGTGATATATCGTTCAAAAGCTATTGAGCTAAATACGATAGTCCATAAATGTAGACAAGGTCCTATTTACAATAAAAAAGGAATTTTTTTTTCATGGAAAATTTGCTACTTATGGAGTTATAGAATATCTCAAATTTGAAATTGGTATTTTTAAATCTAAACAAAAAAATGGCAGCCAGTTACATGTCTCCAGTGCCATATTAGCAACTACAGCTCTAAACGCAATACTTAGCTGTTTAAAAATAACACAGTTTCAGAGAAAATGAAAAATTCATTTGGAGAAAATGTTCAGTACTCCTTAAAACTTAAATAAAAACCTAATATTAATTTAGGATCGCTAGGTATTTAACAAATCTTAACATATATTTTACGCACTCTGTATATTTTTTGCGTTGTGCAGACTCTGTCACAAATACATTTTATCTTCCCTGCAACTATTGAATTGCTTAAAATTTTTAAATATGGGTTACACCGTTCCGTGTAACATTGAACCTGCTGGCAATTTTTTTAAATAGTTTTAGTTCATATTGTCATGACATATTATATATACATTCTTGATCTCTCCATTTTACATACATCGACCTGCACGTGCTCTTCTAGTAAGTACTTTTTAGTAATACCAATTGATGAAAATGAGGAGCGTAACAATTTTTATTTAATGTTTTTTTATACAGTAGACTGTTTAAAACAAAGCAAAAAACGTTTACCCCCATATTCACTAAAAAGGTTTAAGAGTAGGCCAGGTCTAGTTGCCATGGTACTTAAAACTCTTAGTTCTCCAGTTATGTTTCGCTTATATCTCAAATTTGAAATTGGTATTTTTAAATCTAAAAAAAAATGGCAGCCAGTTACATGTCTCCAGTGCCATATTAGCAACTACAGCTCTAAACGCAATACTTAGCTGTTTAAAAATAACACAGTTTCAGAGAAAATGAAAAATTCATTTGGAGAAAATGTTCAGTACTCCTTAAAACTTAAATAAAAACCTAATATTAATTTAGGATCGCTAGGTATTTAACAAATCTTAACATATATTTTACGCACTCTGTATATTTTTTGCGTTGTGCAGACTCTACAGATTTAAAAAAAATAAGGCTTCAAAAGGCTTTCTAGCAAGGAAACTTTACATCAAACGGATAATAAAACGTTACAGTTTAATAAATAAAAAAATCAGTGTTTGTTAAGAAAATCATATCTCAAAAAAATTTTAAAAAACGTTTCTATTTTTTTTTCCGAATTTCACCTAGGATTAAGCTGATCTAGTAATCAGAAATTAACCCTCTATTGCATGACTTATTTAAAATTTTCGATTTTTTTTTATTTATTTATTTTTGACGTTAAGGGGTACTAGAAAGAAGGTACAGTTAAATTTTTTGCAAATTTTATTTTTTATAAATTTTTTTAAAAAATGTTCCCAAATGGGAACAATGTGCACAAGAAGTAATAAACAGGAAAAAACAAGATGCTTGAAAAACATTTCAGCAGTGGAATTCTTTAAAACAATTGTTCGTTTTATTGAGACACAACTGCACTTTGCATTTGTCGCACATTATGCGCGATTTTCCTTTACAACCAAGCTTCTTACACCTTTCTCTATTATCGGTATGGGACGGCCCATGACCAAGATTGTCACATTGTATTATGTTTGTTGGACGCGGTTTTAGACATCTTCTTTTTGGGGTAAAATGTATGGGTGAATTAGAGGGGGTACTAGAACTGGGACGCCATTTTCTTCTATCTGTCGTTTTCCCTGCCAAGCATACATTTTCGGCCAATGCTGTTTTGAATTCCAATATGATCCGTCTTGAAAGAAGCCGGGCATTGACAGTAACAACATCGATCATATGACAAAATATGCGCATATACTCCATTTTTTACTCTTCAATTTGATGGGATACAGCCCCAAAAGAGAATCCTGCAAATCCACTCCTCCCATATGCATGTTATAGACCGATACTATACAATTTTCCGATTTGAAAAATCGTTGTACTTTGGTCACTGGTTCTGACCCGGAAAACGTAGATATTAGGGAAACTATACGATTATCGTACCACTGTACAGCGTGAACATTCACACCATCCACATAAGCAGTTTTTTCGGTATATGTGCCTCGCCCTTTCTTTTTCATTTCTTTTTCAGGTATAGTTTTCAACCCTTTTAGGCGATTTGACCTTACTGTCGCAACACTTTTTATTCCTAATTTTTCTAAATAAGACAGCAGATACAGGCCTGAGAAATAATTGTCATAGTATACTTTATGATTCACATTTCTGGGAATAGGTCTACATAAACGAACTATGATGTTACTTGCTGCTCCAAGATCCGGTTCCTCGGGCATTATATTTATTTCAGCTTTACTGCTGTAAAGTTCGAAGTTTGAACTGAAACCACTTACGCCAGACAAAACATACATTTTATAGCCCCATGTATGGGGCTTTTTTGGATTATAGGTTTTTAGAGAAGTTCTTCCTTTAAAGGGAATAATTTGCTCATCATAAGAGAGGTTCTCCTCAAATGGTATTTTTTGGCACGCAGTCTTTATCTGATTTAGAACCGGCAAAATTGTATCTGTATTTTTGGTAGACACACTGTTGTCAGAGAAATGGAGGAAACGTTTTAGTTCTGCAAACCTATTTAGGGGCATTATATCTGCGATTTGAGAAGTGCGAGTGTTAGTAGCCCAGGACCTGCGAGTAGAATGTTGTCTTATCAAAGTTCGGAATCTTCACTATCTAAAGGAATATCGCGTACAACATCAAGGCTTTTTCTTCCATAAAACGTAAGTGGCCTTATCTCCGAAAAATCCATTGCAGTTCTGCAATAGAATGTTGACTCGTGCTCCTATAAAAAAACACAAAACTTCACAATTTTTCGTCATGAACTTTGTAAGCACAATGTTCCCGAAGGGGAACATATAGGTTATGACACGCGGACCCAACAAAAAATAAATAAAAATCATCAAAATTGCCACTAATCTACTCCTAACGATAAAAGCTAAGTTTTAAAAAATAATCACCTACCTGCACATAAAAAACTAATACAAACACTACTCTCGAAAAGATAACCGACGCACGGCGTACTGATCAATTAAGCTATTAAATGAGTACAAAATACTGCGAGAGACATCTAGCGACAAACACATTATAAAAAGTAGAGCACTTTTGTCTTAAATATAAATTTGTTTTATTGGTTTCACACAAAAATGTAAGATGGAGACACTTTTCGTAGTTTATTTGTTATATTCCCATTTGGGAACGCTATGCAATAGAGGGTTAAAAATCGTTTTTATACATTTCCGAAACAATAAAGTATTGGAAATGTTGCAGTCTTGTTTAACATCCTGTATAAATAACTTTTCAGCTTAGGTAAGTTTTATGCTTAAATCCGGTAATATGCAATAAAATTTGCAATAGACAGCTGAAAACTGCATCCAAGTATCTCGTCTCATTTTAAAAATATTAGAATTTAAATTTTATCTAAAAATTCGCTTGTCACCGTTTGCTCTGTCCAGCAGTTTATACGAAAAAAAAGGTAATCATATACCTTACGTACAGGAAACGTTATCTATATAATTAAAACAAAAAGCGACTTTTTCTTCAGTTTCGTTAGCAGCTGCCACTTGACTAGTTTCGATAATTTTTGTTTAAATTAAAGCTCTCTACCCATACACGTATTATTACTACTTAATATTTATTTTTATTATAATTTTCACATGGAAAACAAAGATTGAAAACCATATTAAAGACACTGCCGTGTTGCTGATAGAAAGTCAGGGCCGAGTTGCCGCTTATCCCGTATTAGAGGTGAAAATTTTGCACATTTGTTATAAACGCCCTCAAAAGTATTTTTTTTAAATACATATGGAATTTTTATTGTTATTTTATTAAATATGACATTTCGTGCAGCTACCTTTAGAAAGACCTGAATATCCATTTCTCTTTAACATTCCTCAAAAGTAAATCGGGAAAGAACCGTAAAGATCACTAATATAGAAACCTTGTAGTTGAACTGTGCCTGCCGCACTTCCTAGCTCAACTATTCGAAGATTCTTGACGAAATCCGACGGTATTCGTTTTTATAACACTCGACTAGGCGAGGATTATAGTGTCCTCAGGGCCGTTTTTAGGGGTGTGCACGGTGTGCCGGCACAAAGGCGGCCAAATTATTGGGGCGGCCGCAGGCCGCCCGCCTAAAACACAAAATTAGCCATTTGATTACAAAAATATACTTATATTTTTGTTTTCAAAATAAAGAAAAATTAAATTACATTTTGTTAGGCTTTTAAGATAAAACATTCATAAGAAACTTATTACCGGTCATTTCTTTTTTTGCTGTGCATGAGTTGCCGAAATTACAATAGAACTATTTATAGCAGCGTTCCTTGGAAAAGCAATAAAAAATGATAGATAAGGGCGGCCGCCTTTCAATGCAAAAATGTTTGTTTATACTTCATAATTGGTATGTGTACAGTACATAGTTTTATATAGCTCTATATACTGTAGAATGGGGCAGTTTTTAAATGTTTTGTTTTTCTTTTTAGTATTCGATTAACTAGCGAGAGTTTAACAGTGATATAAAGTGTTTGTTGTTTAGTTATTTTTTTCTACATTTTGCAAAAGTGAAATTTCAAAAGAAACAAATTTTCGTAATTTAAAAAGGTAAGTTCTTCGGATAGATATTACTTTACTTAATATTACCATCCAAATCCGCATCTTACGTTTTGGATTTAATATTAGACATGTGAAAAAAAAATTTTTTTAGCTTGAGATCAAAAAGTGGTTTATTGTTAATTTTATGTCTAGATTAATTTTCTATATTTCAAGTTTTAAAAAATGTATAAAGTAGTTTTACTAATTTACTTATCTAATAAAAATATAATAATTATATTTATTTTTTGGGTCATTTTAAAAACAAAATCTGATGCTAGATTACAATTTTACTTATTATTTATAAAAAATTCCATTTGGTGCGAACTTAATTGGGGATACTATAAAATTATATCTTCGCAGATCCAGAACTATTACATAAACTAAATTTTCTAACTTTAATTACCTTTCAATTTTATTTCCAGATGTCCGATAGAAAAACAAAACGTTTATCTGGAGCTCAATATAAAAAAAGAAAATTAGAAAAGGAAGAAAACAAAAAAAAATTAAGTGGATCTTTGCAAAAATATTTAGTTCCATCAACATCGTCACAGGGTACAGATACAATTGAGGATGAAAATGTAAAGGATGCACATAAAGTAAGCGACCCTGAAGAAAAAAAACACCCTGAATCAAATACAGAAATAGATAATGAAGAAAAGATGCTCTTAACCGATGATAATCCTAACTTAAACGAAGTTATCCCTGAAACTAATGATGATTTTGATGTCAGCGACCCATTCACCTGGCCGGATATTTTACAAAATCAAGTTATTGAGCAAATAGTACAAGACGATTTTTAGCATATAGAAAAAAAATTTCCTTCTGATGAATCGGGAAGGAAATTTTCTTCAACTCAATATTTTCGAATTTTGCCAAATAGTGAAAAAATTAAAAGAGCTTGGTTGGTATACTCTTGTAGAGCAAATAGCATTTTTTGTCTTTGTTGTAAAATAAGTGTTTAAGTTAAATAGCAAAATGGGGTATTCTGATTGGCGACATCTTTCACATATTTTATCCAAGCATGAATCTTCTGTACATCACTTGCAAGCTAATCAAAAATGGGTTGAGTTAAAAATGTCATTAAATAAAAAAATTAACTATTGACAAAGAACGGCAAAATTATTTTGAACTTGAAAGGGAACGCTGGCGCTCTATCTTAAAAAGAGTTATTGCAATTACTCAATTTTTAGCTGGACAATCATTGGCATTTCGTGGAAAAAGTTCCGTCTTATACGAACAAAATAATGGCAATTTTTTAAAAGCTGTTGAAATGGTGGCAAAATTTGACCCAGTGTTATCCGATCATCTAAAAAAAATTACAAAGACCCAAGAATCAAAAAGTAAAATAACTCACTATTTGGGAATTCATTTTCAAAACGAAATAATTACTTTGCTAGCAAAAAATATTTGCCATCATTTTACGACACTCTTAAAAAAAATCCAAATATTTTTCCATAATTTTAGATTCTACTCCAGATGCAAGTCATACAGAGCAAATTACATTTGTAGTCAGATATGTAGACTGTAACGAAGAAAATGTTGTCATAAAAGAGTGTTTTTTGGGTTTTTTTCCTATTTTATATACAACTGAGGAAGGGATTTTTAACCTATTGGTTAATGATATTTCGCCTAAGTTTGAATTAGATATTAGGGATATAAGAGGTCAGGGCTATGATAATGGGGCCAATATGTCCGGAAAACATATCGGACTTCAACAAAGGGTAAAAAATGTTAATTCCAGGGCTATATTTGTTCCTTGCACCGCTCACACACTAAATCTAGTAATAAACGATTCCGCTAAAATCTCCCACGAAACAATAAATTTTTTTAACATCGTGCAGGAACTGTATGTATTCTTTTCTTCTTCTCCTTTTCGTTGGGATGTTTTAAAAAAAAATGTTAGTAATTTAAATCTTACATCGGTAAGTGACACCCGATGGGAAAGCAGAGTTAAAGCGCTTCGACCACACGGAATCAACTAGGAAATATTTGTAAAGCTTTGGTTGAGCTTTCAGAAGATGTTACAAGAGACTCAAAAACAAAACTAAGTGCCAATTCATTATTAGAAAAAATAAAATCATTTACTTTTATCTGTAGCTTAGTCATATGGTACGAGTTATCAGTTAAAATTGACGTAGTCAGTAAATTATTGCAAAAAATTAATATTGATCTGACTCAGTGTGTCACATCATTAAAACATGTACTTAACTTTATTAACGAAATGCGATCGGACCAAAGTTTTAACACTTACATAGAAATTTCATCCAATTTAGCAAATGAAATTGATGTGGAACCAGATTTTCCAGAAGTTCGTATAAGGCGGAAAAAATCCCAATTTAGTTATGAAAGTACAGACAATGTATTAACTAACGAACGAGAGAAATTTAAAATAAATTTTTATTATACTGTTATTGACCGAGCTAGAATATCAGTAGAAGAAAGGTTTAATTCTCTTTCGTATTGCAGTAATATTTTTAACTTTTTAACACGGTTTCATGATGTGACATCGGATGATTTAAAACAAAAATGCGTTGAACTTGAAATCGCATTAACCGAAGACGAATCGAGGGATATAAGTGGCGTAGAACTATTTGAAGAAATTGTTACATTTAAATCTCTAACAGATCAAATCAAACCTATTGAGATTCTAAAATTTATTTATAGTAATAATTTGGTCTCATCTTTTCCTAATTTATGTATAAGCTTTCAATTCTCAAAATTAAAAATAATTAAAAACTATTTAAGATCTTCTATGTCACAGGAAAGGCTTACAAATTTAGGTATAATTGCCATTGAAAATGAAATTTGTGAAAATTTAGACCATAATAAAATAATAGACGAGTTCGCAAGTACAAAAGCCAGAAAAATATTTTTGAAATGAAGAGGTTGTTTTTTTATTGGGACTTGCTTAGTTTTATACTTAGATACAATATAAAAGATACCAATTTTTGTTTGTTTGGCTTTTATATTATTTGATATTTAAATAATTAATAGTTTAAACATTTGTATTTTGTTTTATGTTGTTTATTGTTTCGTTTAATAGATTATTACCTTATGTTATGATACAATATATTTTTTTGTTCAATAAATATTGTTTTTTTTTTGTTATAAAAGGGCGGCCGTTTTATTTCTGCACAAAGGCGGCCGAGGAGCTAGGAACGGCCCTGTGTCCTTACTAGACTTGAAAATTGTCGTCGGCCTGACAAATCGTATTTCTATGTGCATTTTTACTTTTCGGTCACTATATCTCGGAAATGCTTTCAGATAAACTTTTGAAATTTTGGCACACTTGAAACTATCTTCTAACAGTAAATCACAAGCGTCTAGATTTCTGCCGTAACTAGGCTTTTGTGAATTCCCGTATACATAATTTTGTTTATTTTGATAACCCCAAAAAAAGGCTTAACTTGGCTAGCCAAAAGGGGCAGTCTGATAATTATAACACTGATTTTAGCAATATTTTAAAATGTATATGACATTTTTGTTATAGTTTTAATCTTGATGCCTCCAGGCTATCGTACTTTGTAAAAAATATCCATAATAAGTGGTTTGAAAAAAAAAATGCTTGCATCGATTAAAACGTGGCTACTTTGTCCATACAGTTTATTTGGTGGCATTTGACAGTTTAGACTTCACGTCCATCGCTTGTCATTTTTAAAATGTGGCTGGTCGTTCGGTAAAATAATAGGAAAATATTTAAATTATTTATGTTTTCTGTAACTTTAACAAAAAATAACATTCATTATCATTAAAGATTAATGAGAACTACATATTTCGGTTATTACCTGGTAACAATATACAAGCGTGAAAATTTCCCAAACAACGTTAAAAATCGTACCTGAAGAAAATGAATTAAACAAGCTTTTTAGTGGCCTTTTATTGAAAAAAAAATGGCTCTTTCAAGGTTGGTTATGTTAGTAATTTATGAAAATCCTCCAAAAGAAAAGAATATCAAAAAAGTGTAAAATTTCTAGGTTTATAGTGTCAAAGATTACCAAAATTCGTATAGCACGATATCTTCAAAAAAGTGTAAGCAATTTCTTTTAAAAAAATCCAGTTTCTTAATTTTTTTTCTGTAGATGGCTAAAAATTAGTTTTATTACAAATGTCAAAAATTAATGAGGAGGCAAAAAGGTACAAAACTGCGTTTCAAGTTTGCAGCTAAATA
Organism: Kuschelorhynchus macadamiae; assembly: GCA_030620095.1. Lineage (NCBI taxonomy): Eukaryota > Metazoa > Arthropoda > Insecta > Coleoptera > Curculionidae > Kuschelorhynchus > Kuschelorhynchus macadamiae. The sequence goes on along the minus strand of JAUTXW010002753.1, from coordinate 2,166,186 downwards.
CTTTAGAAAGAAAAACTACTTAAAAACTATAAAGCATTAAATGTTTTTGTCTCGTTTGTATATTTTTTACCAGCACTGACTATTAATAAAATTTATTATAAATTAGCCTTACCTCTTAAAGTTTTGGGGTATTTCTTATTCTAAAAGTATACTGATGTCTCGAGGTTCTGCCAAAAATCTGATCCTATCCGACAGAAACTGAAAACGTTACAATCTTTTAAAATTGAAGGGGTGTATTTTATAACTACATAAACAAAATTTATGTAGTTATAAAATAGCAAAGCAGATTTCGAAACTTCAATCTATTTTCTACCATTTCCAAGTTTACTTTTTGTTTCTATTCGAAAATCTGACTTAAAAAAATGTCTTCATATACTTGCACAAATTTCTCTTATAAATTCCGTCCGGAGGAACCACAAGGGCATAGCATCAAGTTGCTTTCATTTCCAATCAAAAGCCGCTGTCAAAACTAATAAGTATTTATTTAGGTAAATTTTATTTAATTTTAGGGCCTCAAAAACGATTTTGAGTATTTTTGAGAATGGCATGTTAAAGTTTAGATATTTTTAGAGAGATAACCACAATTTAGGGTGCAATACTTTCCCCAGTTTTGTAAAATATCTTTAAGAAAATTTGATGTCATTCTCAATATGAGTAATGTCGATATTCGTTTGATAGAAGTGCTATCGATTACCCTTTTTGGATAAGTTGGAGCAGCGAAATGCTTGCATGTAATTGGATACAGGATAGGCAGGTTTCACTATAGGGACTGAGATTTTCTAAATGTTGCACAGACGGGCAAAATTTCAAAAAGCTGGCCAGAACCCCAATTCGGGAAGATTGCCATTTCACACTTTTACGCGTCTAGGGGCTTTAATAGATCATTGGGCTTTTTAAAATTAGAAATTCCGTAGATGGCGCTCTTCGTTGAATACGGTGACAATAGTTGAATGTTAAATGTTGTTCGCGTAAGTGTTTTTGCGAAAAAATATTGGCTGTTTTTGTGTACATATTGTAGACATTATAGTGCTCAAAGTAAAATGGATTGTACTCCTGGTGGTAAGTAGTACCTTTAGCTATACTATTTATATAAAATAATAATATTTTTTAATTATGTGTATTTTATACAGAAATAATTTTCTGGAGTAGTGCAAAATTGTAGTTTTAATTTTATTGTTAATATTTTAGTAAACTTCCGGGATCTTCCGGGCTTAACTTTCTGGAAAGTTGTGTAGCTGAATACTTTAAATAGTAAATGGAGAAAAAATATTTTCCGCTTTTGTCTGCCTTTTTGAGATAACTTAATCAACTTTGTTTTGGGTCACTTGGAATTTTCCCCAATTTATCGCTTTCAAATCGTTTAGGGCTAATTATTTTTATTTATTTCAGGATCAAGGGGCGTAGATCCGGATGAAAATGTTGTTTTAAGTATTAGAACGCTTTCTGAAGTAATACTGACATGCAATTCAACAAAAATTGAAGCTAATTGCGAATATTTGCATTCGTATGTAAAAGATCTAACTAATTGCCCTGAAGTATTATCTAATGTAATTAAACAAAAGCTTTCACATTTTCTTTCTGATTTTAAATTAAAATATAAGACTGCCCAATACAAGAAAGATATTTTGCCCAAAACAAAACTTGGTTGGAAACAAATTTAAAATTTCATTTTTTTTGTGCAATCACCTACAGCGAGTTTAGGTGGTCGCCCTGCTGTTAATTTCCAGACTAGTAGCGAACGAACAAAACGAAGACAAACCGAATATGTTGGATCAACAATGAGTTCCTCAGAGCCTGTGTATGCTGGTCAAATGAGTCTGCGCGCTGAAGGAAGTATATATGCTGCAGCTGTTATAAAAGATGTACAATTTTCAACCCCAAAAAGGGCCCAGAACTATAGAAAGGCATATAAAGAGAGAGCTGAAAAAGTTGATCAGCTATCTGGTGATAAAGCATTGTCAGTATTTGTTAAAGCAAATAGACACCAATATCAGATCATAAGGAGTGAAGATAAAAAACGTTTTCCATCGTATAAGAAGATTCAGGAGGCCAAGGGGCGCTGTTACCCAAATCGGGATGCAGTTACAATCACGGAGCAAAAAGCTGAAGTAAAATTACAAGCCTTACTAAACCATACAGCCCATCGTATAGTGGAGGTGCAAAAAGATGTATTGGAAACATTAACAGAACCTCAACTTGCTTGTTTGACACTTAGGTATAGCCAATACAAGCAAAATTTTGACAGCGATGAACGTTCGGATGCCAGTATATTTTTAACATCCTTTGTGCCACTTCTATTAACATGCGACGATCCAAATAAATCTACAAACAAAATAGTTTGGCAAAATCCACGTCCAGGCTCAACCCGCTTTTCGTCCAATCAGAATTCAATTTATACATGATACCACTGATTTAACACTTCAAGAAATAAATACCATGCAGAATGAAATAGAAAACCTTACACCTACTTCCATTAGTGTAGGCACAAGGACATTGAACACAACTTACTTTTTACAATGGTAGATGGCAAAATGTGCAATGCTGCTTCATCTACGACATCCACGAAAAAGTGTTATATATGTGGGGCTTCTTCCAAGTCTTTCAACAACATAGATGTTAAGTGGAAGTATTTTAATCAGTTTGTTAAACTGTGAAAATAGTGATTTTTTTTAGAAAAATATGATCAGTAGCAAAAGTTATGGTACGAGCGGGAATCGAACCCGCACCTCTGCGTGTCTAGCGCATCGCCCTAACCAATTGAGCTATCATACCACTGATAATAATAATATTTTTGCAAACTATATTTAGTGGATACCGTATAAATATACAAAAATTTAAAGATTATGCTTTAACAACAGCTAGGATACTTGTACAAAAATATCCTAGATACAACATGCCTAATACGGTCCACAAAATTTTAATTAACTCGTCAGATATTATTGAATCTTTTTTATTGCCTATAGGACAATTATCTGACGAGGCCCAGGAGGCATTAAATAAAGACATTAAGAAGTATAGAGAAGGATTTTCCCGAAAGTGTTCAAGGCAACAAAACTTGGAGACTGCTTATATCGTCTGATCCAGTCATATTAAGCATGCGAAAACTTCCAAGGCGAAAGTCCAAGTCATTCGAAAAAGAAGTCTTAGATTTATTATTAGCCCCCGTCCAGAGGGATCTGCCACTAATACTACTAATGAAGACTCAGAAATTAATAGCTCAAGTGACTCAGACTCCGGGTCCGGGGATTAAAAACAATAATTAGTTATGCGACATTATTTCTGAGAATAAATGATGCTGTTATTAGTTTATTAATTATTATTTACGCCGTTGATGACTTTAAATAATATAAAAACAGTAAAATGTAGGCAGTATTTTTTAAAACAATTTAAATTCGGTTTTATACACATAATTATGTTTTTGTCAAGTATTTATTTATTATATTATTAAATTTTCCACCAGATTAGTAGCCAATTGACAAATATGTTAATTAGTTTTTACAATATTATTTCTCATAAACACATTAAGGAAATTTTATTACTACATATCATCGTTTAAGTTTTGGCCAGGTTTTTTCAATTTTGCCCGTCTGTGTGTTGTGTGGTTTTATGGTAGTATATGTTTAACATAGGGAGTCTAACCGTTTCACAAATTTCTTTATTGTCCTGGTCGTAAAGCCTATAATATGTTATACAGGGGCAGTTGGTGTATTCAAAATGTTTTCTTTCTTTAGAAATTTTGGTTCAAGAACTACAATTCTATTTCCTAATGAAATATCTCGGTAACATTTATTTAGGAGATTTGGGTAACAATTTAGGGACATTTTGTTTTCGCAGCTATGAATTTTTAAATTATTTTCTCTACTGGAACTTTTGTAGGATTATACGATATTTTTTTTATAAATTCTGGTTTAAGAACTGTAATTTTTTTCATAGTGAAACACTTCAGTATAAGACATCGATTTAGAAGACTCGAAATTTTATTTTCGCAATCATGAATTTTTAATTTTTCTACTTTACTAAAACTTCTGGAGGCTTCAAAGTATTGATTTGGATTTTTCGTTAATAGATAGAATATTTCATGTAAAATTTAGAGGTGATTTAATAAAAAAAAATGTTGACAGCTCAAAGAAATTGTTTTTTGGTGTAGCTTTAAAACTGTTTAAAATTTTTTAATACGGTTTTCACAGTTGAATGTAAATTTTAGAAACGTAATTAATTAAAAAATACTTTGACATCTGTATAAAAACCATATTTTTGCCGTAACTTCTAAACTACTTAAAATTATTAAATACTATAGCTTAAAAACTATTTATCAGATTGACTTCAAATTTTAGTCAAACATTGAGGGTCATATGGGAATGATCTGGTAACATTTTGATAAAAATCCAATACGGCAAAACAAAATGGCGGCCTAGTAAAGTGTTAAAAAAATGTGTATCCAATTTATCTCAAATTGTGTACAAAAAATGAAGTATTTTGTAGGAATTAACTGGCAAAATTTTGGGACGAATCCAAGATGGCGGAATAAAATGGCGGCAACATAGAATGTTTGTAATCGTGAAAAAATCACCCTCTGACGTTTTACTTATATTCACCTTTCAACGTCCCTAGGTAGCAGAAATAAGTTTTGTCAATTCCGTCGTCGGTTTGTCTGTCTCTCTGTGAGTTCGCGGCATAGCTTAAATACTACTTATTCAAACTTACTTCAAATTTTATTCAAAAATTAAGGGTCATATGGAGATAGCCCACCATTATTCAGCGCGCCCTTTAGCCGAATATAGTCGAGCTCGATATTTTACGTTTCCCATCCCGATTCGGCGCCCTGTGAAGTGCGCGATGCTGAACTCGGTTGGGGTTTGAACGTTTGAATTTAGCATCGCAGCGTGCACGTGTGTCGCAAGGTTTTTGTTTTTGTTGTATGATTTTAATTATTATAAAAAATAGGTATTATTATCCTGATATTTGTACCCTTTGGAACTATCCTATTCTACATTAATTTGTATAATATAAATATGACACAATAACTAATGTAAATGTATTACTGTATAAAAGGATAGTTTGGGGTACAACTTTTAGGTTAATAAATAACTTATTACATTTTTGGATGATGTTAGCGTAACAAGGTTATGGTGTAGTTTAGTGTGCTAAGTTGTGATAGATTATAGTGGCGCGATGATGCAACTAAAAGATTTTTTTGTTTTTGATAATGACAGTGTAATAATTAATAGTGAACTTTTAAGTGCTGAGGACTTTAAAACAGTTGTGTGAACTAAATTTGATGCCACCTGTAGTGAACCAGCCATTGCCATCGATGGGTGGATATCTAAGTTTTCTGAGACGACTTGCACGAACTGGATAGTGTGGAAAACCTTTCCACATCCCACGCGTTACATTTATAAAAAAGTATATAGATGTCAACACAGCTGTGTAAATAAAGCAAAGGAATCAAGGCAAGTAGGCAATTGCCGTCAGCGCAATTTAAACTGCAACGCGTCCATTAGCTTTCTTATAAAGATTACAAATAAGAACACAATCAAAAACGATAAGTACCTTAAACAAGGGTTAAATGCTGAAATAAAGGTAAGGTTTTCATTTTATTAAATAAAATCGTCGAGATTTAAAACATGGCGTCGTTCAAAAAATGACAAAAATGGAAGTGTGTGTCAAAATGAATCGTCGGTTTTTTGCCACAGACCTCGGTTTTTGTCATTTTTTGAAGGACGCACGTTCCAGATCGCGACGATTCAAACGGATGAAAAAAAAACTAAATGTATGGGAGCCTTAAAAGTAAGTAGAATGTGGGCGTTTTAATTTTTAGGTAAATTTTAAACATAATCATCGCGTTCAAGTTGGTGAAGCATTTAGCTATTTACGGTTATCAGAGGCTACAAAAATAAAATTTCTAGAATATTTTAACATGGGAATGAGTCCTGCTGCCGCCCATAAGTTTCATGAGATGAGCATTATTGGAGAACATGGAACTTGTACCAAATTTTCTGATGTTACTCTTTTAGCCAATGCTCAGGTTAATCCCAGGCTTAGGCAAATTTATGCATTGTATGATGAATGGAGGTAAGCCATTTATTTTTTTGTGTATTTTTTTTACTAATAAATAACCATTTTAAGGAAAACAAACTACGGCGACAGAGATCTTGGTAATACGGTGAAACTTATAAAAGAAAAAACACATCTCTATGAAGAAAAATCCATAGAAATATTGTGTGATGAAGAATTACATATGGTTGCTATTTTAACACCTACTATGAGGCGAGCACACACTATGGATTTTTCAAAAGATATTATCTTTATAGATTCGAGTGGTTCTTGTGACCAAACTAATACGGTCGTGACGTTTATTTTTGGTGCCTCGAAAATTGGTGGTATACCTTTAGGAGTTGTGTTACATACCGAACAATCGGAGAAAAACTACGCTCAAGCATTTACCTTACTTAAAAACTTAATAGGACCTAATGGATTTTGTGGGCGAGGCGCACCTAGCGTAATAATGACTGACGACAGTTGCGCTGAAAGAAACGCCCTTAAACTATGCTTTCCAAGTAGCGTACTGCTTTTATGCGTCTTTCATTTGATGCAAGCAATTTGGAGGTGGCTGTGGGATAATAACCATAAAATACAAAAAGATGATAGAAGAGAGCTAATGGTTTTATTTAGGAGCATAGTTTATTCAGAGACCGAAGAAGCCGCTACACTAGCAATGCAAACATTGGAAAATGCAGATATCGCCAAAAAATATCCAAACTATTTAAAACATATTAGAAAATATTGGAATAGACTACCAGAATGGTGTCTAGCGCACCGCTCAAAACTTATCACACGCGGACACACACTAACAACATCGTTGAATCCTCAATACGCATTTTTAAGGATATAGTTCTAGAATGATGTAAGGCCTTTAATATGTGTGCATTGGTGGACTTTATAGCTACAACACTTCAAAAATACCATGAACTTCGGCTTTTAGATCATGCAAACAACCGAGTAACAAAAAACGATTTGCTTTACTCAAAATTCGTTCAGGCTTCTAATAACATCAAGGTTTTTAAAATTTCTGCCTGTGAATATGAAGTCACGTCATCCTCCACTGAAACTCGTAAGTATAAGGTGTTCTCAGATTTAACTTTGTGTCAATGTCCTGCTGGTACAGGAGGAAAGTTTTGTAAGCATTTGTGCGCCGTTCACAAAGAGTATGGCAACATTAGCACGGCTCCTTTATTGTCTACCGAAGATAAAATTATGTTTGCGCAGTTGGCACTAGGAGAATTAACCGAAGCTTCAAAGGACTTTTTTACGCCAATGTCTTCCGCAATACCATCAGAAATAAACCTAGAGGCAACAACATTAAGACAGGTAGAAGAATTTAGAGAAGATGTGCCTGCAGCTTTTGGTGAAATAATTAATATTGCTCCGGATGAAAATACAGACTATGAGGTGGAACTTGAACGTATGAAGAATAATTTTAAAAATATATTAATATGGCAAGTACAACAAAAAACGACTCAGCCATGTTAAACATTATTAAAAAAACCAACATAAATCTGGAAAAAATATCTACAGCTGCGCAATTAGCCTCCTTTTTAGTTCAAATTGGGGCCAGAAGCTTTAAGAGAAATATTCGTGTACAACCAGGATCTATTTCTCGACGAAAAATTAGGCCTGGATTAGCTAAAGGTGCAAAAAGAGTAGCATCAGGACGCCCTTCTAGTGCGGAAAGTAATCAAAAAAACAAAAAGCTTAAAAGAAACCTAAGCTTAAACGTTCGTGAAAATCGTCAAAATGCTAAGTCCCATGGCAATGCACATTAATTTTTTTTTGTTTATCATTTGTTTAAAATATTATGTTTTTTTTTGTATTTTACATATCAGTTAAATAAATTACTTACATAATAATGTACTTAATAGTTTTATTAAATACTATCGACTAGCTATAAAGACCCACTTCGCTGATTGTTATTATTGTTTTATCAATAATGTAAAATATAAGAGATTACATAGTACCTTAATTTTTTAAAATAAACTACTCAAAACGAATTAAGGACCACTTAATTCATTAAGTTTTTGAAGAGACCTGGTATAATTTTGCTGGCTTGTACTTAAAAAAAAATCCATAATGCAAGAAAAATTATTTTAATCAGTAAATTTGTACATATACAAATTCCAAAAATATGTTAAATTTCAAAATAATAAAGATTGACAAATTATATTTCCAGACTCAATTTTTAAAATTATATCCTAATAAAATATATATTAAAACGAAAAAACCAAAAAATTTTCCATTTTAGCCGTTTTCAGATATAGTTTTTTATTTTTTAAATTATTTTTAAAAATTAAACACTATTTTTAAGCTATATTTAAGCATTTTAAGTAATTCTCTTTTTTCCAAATTTCAAAATAAAAAATTTTTTAATATGCAGAATTGCTTTTAAAAGTGGTTTCTAAATCGTTTTGACTAGTTTATTTAGGAACATTATAATATATGGATCACTTTTGTTCTTTAATTTTGTCAGTCATATTAAATTATTAAAATTATTCAGAATTTGTTACATAATATTATGTTATTATTGCGTTTTTATCGAACGAAACTTAGTCTACTGAATAAATATTCATTATTACGCGAACTTTGGTAGTACGAACCCTAGCTCAGTTCAGCACTGGCGCTCTGAATTGTATTGGGAAATGTAAAATACCGAGCTCGGTTGTATTCGGCCGAGAGGAGCGCTGGATAATGGTGGGATTCGGAATTACGCAGCCGGGTAATATTTTGGTAAAAATGGCGGCCTAGTTAAAAAATTACTACTAAAAAACAAATTATCCAATTTATCTCAAAATTTTGCACAAAAACCAACGAGGCAACCTGTAATATTTTAGTATGAATGCAAGACAGCAAAACAAAATGGCGGCCCAATAAATTATTTTAAAACAACATTCTAGTCTTAGAAACTACTTATTAGATAAATTTTAAATTTTGGACATCTAATACATGTGATATAGAGATTAGCTGGTAAAATTGTAGACGTAGAAATAAAATGGCGGCCAAATAAAATGCCTAAAAAATCCAATGAAAAAAATCTTCTTATTCAATTGACTTAATATCTTACAGCAAAATTGAATATGATAAAAAGATTAACTGGTACAAATTCAAAATGACGATACAAAATGGCAGTCTTAAAAAATTAATTTATTTTAAATAATGCCCAAAAAATAAGTGTGGCAGAGGTAGAAAGTAGTAAAATATTGGTACGATTCTATATGATAACTAAACTAACTAACTATACGATAACTAAATGACTATGTGCGGAACTAAATTGGGCTACAATTTACTATTCCTAATAAAAGAACAGATTCAACGATGGAAGTTCCGGGTAAAGAAGATTTACCGATTTTAGTTTTAATGGATCTGAATGCGATGGCGTTTAGTTTAAAATCATCTTGTTACACCGTTATGAATCGGAGTATCGAGTCCTTTTAGTGTATCCCTATAATCTATTGAAGTATCCAGAAGTGACAAAGAAAAAGAGCCCTTAACGCCGGCGAAGCAATCCACTGCTGAGGTGATTGCTATTTTTCTTCTCGTGATTCGTGTGTACATGGGATTTGTTTATGCCTTTTTCTAATATGATAAAATTAATATACAGCTTTTTAAGAAGAACAAAACAGTCTACTAAAAACTATTATATCAATTAATATCATGCACGCTCTTTCACTCTGTTGAAGCTAGTGAATAATTCGACGCCGAGTGTGAATGATCTACCGATGTAACAAACCAACCACGACCGTTAATTCGTTTTGACTATAAAAACATCAGCGAAATGCAAATAAAGGCAAAACATTACAATATTTAGAACGTTGTCGAATACCCTTTCACAAAGCTTGGGTTATTCATAGAAGCAATTATAAAGGGTAGGTCACTAAATATTTTAAAATTTAAATGCAAAAGATGAGGGGTGAAAAAGAAATGTTTATGTTCTGTATTTTTGAAATTGCTAATTGTTGTACACGTCCAGTTGTCGAGCATCTATTTTTTTTCTACATTTTAAGAGAACACAAGGAAGTTGAAGGAAACAATATCCAGATGAAAAAATTTGCCATCTTTTCAAGAACAGCGTTTTTCCATTACCCAATGCAATTCGAGCGTTTTGAAAAATGTACATAAATTTGTCGTAACTCGGCCGGCCTTAAAATTACATATCAAATAAATTTGTATCTATATCTTAAAAATAATTAGAAATCTATGGCATATAATTCTGCCATAAACCTACAAAAATGTACCCCGTAACAGCGGTCTCTAGTCGACATTGTCAGCCAGTTTTTGTTGCTATACATTGCGAGGATCTTTTAAGGCAACAAAATAGAAAATCTGATTGGAAGTCAACAAATAGTGCTTTATGTAATCTCTATATATGCTATGTGGCTTTTTAGCACTTTCTTAGGGCTAGAGATTAGATAATTTATAAAAAAAGGATTGTTTAAAACGCACCGATTAGTACATTTTCATAAACCGCAAGTTCCTACATCTTTCCTTTATTTCAAAATGTTGCTTAAGTTAAAAGCTTATCAAATTGGTATAGTATCGTACCTTACTTTACCAAATGTACTTGGAATCTTTAAAGATATTTTCTGTTGCACTCACTACATATCCGCAGTTTTTATGCATAATAGCACTTAGTCTATGTTTCGTGTTTTCAGGGTTAACGACTATTTGAACACTGCATCTCATCTCTCGTTTATAATAAGCTCTAGCTTTCTACACATGCACACACATTTACACACACTGCATTATAATATCTTAGAACAACTAATATACACATTTGACATTTATCACGTTTAGTAGATAGGCTTTCTCCAGTTTTCGTGGACTGCCCATGTATCCAATGCCCATCCCTCAAATTCTTTAATACATTTAGACTTAATGCAGACTAATTAGATGGTATTATAAAACTTATTAGAGATGTCAATATTCCTATTATTTAACTGTAATTATTTGAGCTACTTAAAGCCTAAAATTTTGTACGACTGTTATTTTCATAAGATCCAAATAGACACATTCCAGAAGTCAGTAAACTTTTATTTGATTTTACATAAATCAATTCAGTGTATCAGGGAATAAATCGACTTTTTTAATATGTATAGATTTTGTCATCTAAGAAGGCCAGGAATATTCTTCTGAATTAATTCAGAACTATACACTTTTCGTCTGAAAAGTAACAAACATCCCTTTTGGGTAATGTCGGCTGAGAAATTATTTATCTTGTAGCTTAAATGAAATGACAGTGGAAACTAAGATATCAACTGGGAATTATACAGCCTTGTAGTCAATTAAGGAAATGATGCACATATGGGAATACATTGCACTACATGACGCATTGAAATTTTTATAGGTTACCAGCACGTTTATCCATATAGATTATTTTTAGTTTTATAATCTTCTTCGGTAACCCAATTATTAAGAACAAATAAAATAAATAATAGTGTATCTTATCTTAATAATGAAATTTAAAAAACTAGTGTTAATTCTTGCCCTTCAATAAAACTTTAAAACCCAGCCAACTAGACTATTCGGTAGTATCACCACAGTTTAAGAAAGAAATATATATATAATAATATAATAATAATAATAATAATAATAATAATAAAAACGTTTATTATTTGCCATAAATTACAATTACAGTATAAAGGTTCATATTACACAGCAATATAAATATAGCAAATAAAGGCCAGCATTTCAGATTTCTGCTGTAGAAGCAGAATCTGTTCTTCTCAATGCGGCCGCCGTATATATAAGAATAATTAATATTCTAATTATATCTTTGAAAATTGAGGCAATCTTAAATATTAATACATATATATATATATATATATATATATATATATATATATATTCTAGTAGACGTGCTGTGAGTTTGAAAAGAAAGACATGCACAAAGGTAAACGGGGTAAGGGGGGGGGGGGGCAGAGAGAGAAAGAAGGGAAGGAAGAAAGAAAGAAAGAAGGAAAGAGATGTAGCAGCATTTAATAAAGCATAATTAATTTGCTTATTGGGAGGCAAAGAGTTGGTTAAAGTATTCCTAAAAGATTTACAAGGCAACGTACATTGAAGTAGATTTCCCGAGAGCGTATTCATAGATTTGACAATATTATACGAAAAACATCTCTTAAAATATGTAGTTTTATGTCTGGGAATGGTTAAAGTTTTTCTACGCAAATTTAAATTATATACATCAGTTCGAAATGTTATTTTGTTATATAAATATGGGGGAGAACGATATTTCAAAATTTTATAATAAAAACAGGAAGAATGTAATGTTCGCCTATTGTTCATATTAAGCCATAATAAGTCTTTGAGTTTATGAGATACTCTGTGTCTACGTCTAATCCCAAATATGAAGCGGATGCTATAGTTTTGAACTTTTTGAATTCTGCGGGAGTCAATACTATCCAGACATGGTCCATAGACGCTGTCACAGTGATTGAAGTGCGACAAAACGAGTGAGTCACATAGCTCTTTTTTAATACTTTGATCCAGGTAGTGCCTATGTGGATATATAGATTTCAGAGCGTAATAAGCTTTTTGAAGTATAAAAGAAACATGATGTTTGAAACGAAGCTGAGGGTCAAGGATTAGGCCTAGACTCTTGGCCTTTTGAACTATAGGTATACTTTTATTATCAATTTTTATATCAATTAAATTTTCGATTTGATTTAAAATATTTTGATTACCAAATAGCAAAAACAGTGATTTATTGGGGTTTAATTTTAACATATGATCAGATGATAATTTGAAGATTGAGTTTAAATCTGAGTTAATATTATCGTTTGCTCTAATATAATCTAGAGAATTAAAAGAGTAGAATAATTGGGTGTTATCTGCATATAGATGGTAATTGCAAAATTTTAGACAAGTATGAAAATTGCTGGTATATATACTAAATAATCGTGGGCCCAGTATGCTCCCCTGAGGTACTCCCGTAACAACATTAAGAGAGTCTGAAACTGAGTGTCCAATTTTTACCTGTTGTGACCTGTTTGAAAGAAACGACTTAATAATATTTGAAGCTTTTTCTGAAAAACCTATATAATGTAACATGGAAATTAAAATGTCATGATTTAAAAAGTCAAATGCTTTAGTAAAATTTAATAAAATCAGAGCTGTAATTTTACTATCATCTCGAGGGTGAAAAATTTGATCTGTAACATCAGCCATAGCTGTAGCACAGCTAAAGTTAGGACGAAATCCGGATTGTTTTGGTGGTAGTATATTATAAGTGTTAAGAAAAGTTTGTATTTGAGTTTGTAAAATTCTTTCTAGGATCTTTGAAAATGTAGGAAGTATACTAATAGAACGGAATTGACTTAAATCTTTGGGATTATCAACTTTGGGAAGTGGTGTAACAATAGCGTCTTTCCATACTTTAGGATAATAGCACTGCTCGATGCACTCATTTACAATGTGTGTGATATATTGAGTAATATGAGGACAACACAACAAGATTAAAGTTATATTAAGTTGGTCTGAACCGAATGCTTTGGTTTTGATTTTTTTAATAATATGTAAAATGTATTGGTTATCGACGGTCACAAATGTCAAAGGAATGCCCTCGGGAGTTTTAAAATTATTTGAATAAAAATTAATTAGATTGATGTTAGGAGTGGTATTAGTTTTGGTCGAGTTTATAAAGAACGAATTAAAGATATTTGGGTCTTCATATGAATTATTGATTTTTTTTACCTTTGATGGCCGCAATTGGTTAAGTTCTAACCATTTTTCTTTTACTGTGCTATTCTGAAACTTATGTCTATAGTATACTTTTCTTTCCATTCTTATTGCCGAAGTTGTAAAGTTTCGTATTTGCTTATAGTAACTCCATTTTTGAGGTGAATTATTTTTTTAAAATCACGCAGTGCCCTATCCTTCAATTTTTGAAGACGTTTAATATTATCCGTAATCCATGGCTGGTAAGGTTTTTTCCGTCTAGTGAATTCTTTAATAGGGGCATGATGATCATAAAGTGCGATAAGATTTGAGTTTAAAAAGTCTATTTTATCATCTATATTTTGCATCTCAAAAATGGAATTAAATGGAATGTTTTCTAAATCGTGCTGAAAATTGTCTAAGTCGATATTTTTTAATGGTCTATATAAAATTTTGACAGGTTTTTCAGGGTTTGAAATAATATTAACTTTGCAGAAAATCAAAGAATGATCGGAAAATTGACAATCAGCAACTTCCGTATGAAGTATCTGATCAGAATTTGTGAAAATTAAATCAATAAGATCCGTTACCCTAGTAGCTAGTCTTTTTAAATTATGGTCTAAGTCCAGGCAATTAATATTAAAGTCCCCAATGCAAAATATGTTATCGTAACATGAGAAAATATTTGCTACAGTGTCCTCAAGTTGATTTATAAAGGAGTCAGGGTCAGAATTAGGAGGTCTATAAATAACACCCATTATAAAAATTTGTTTTTTTAAATGTACCTTCAACCACATGCTTTCCAAAAATTCATAACTTTCAGAAAGTGTAACTTTATATTTTAAGTTGTCCCTAATATAAACCGCCACGCCCCCACCCCGACGTCCTATCCGATCATTCCGCTTCAAACTATAGTTAGGTAAGAGTATATTTTCACTCGAAAAATCAGTGGTTAACCAACTCTCTGAGATACCTATGATGTTAAAATCTTTATCAGAGAAAAAATGTTTAAAGTCGTCAAAATGTGGAACGAGTGAACGAGCATTTATATGTGATATGTCACAAGTCATGATAGTTTTAGCTGCTATGAAATGAATAAAAAGAGCTAGAGGTCAAAGAGATAGAAGGAAGATAGAAGAATGCAATAAAGGAAGAGATAGTAGACAGAACACGACAGTAGACAAATTCAACTGGATATAGGCAGAACAAGAAGTGGGGGACTGGAGGAAGGACAGATAGAAAAGACAAATAAAGCTTGAAGAAGAAACAAAAAAAAGAATAAAGAAATATAATAGACAAGTTAACAAAATATTAAAGTAGGGAGAAGTAAAGATATTGGGTTTGATAAAGACAGAACAAAAAGCACAGGCGTCTACCTGCCTAGAAATTTTGGAAAAACACAAAGAAAGTAATATAAAGTAGTACATTATGTTAATATCAAATTAACTATTACAGTATCTTAATTTCAAACTAACTACATAAATCGAAGTGAGAGTATTTATATATTTAAAGTAAAACACATTTGTAAAGTAATAAGCACTCCCATGAAATACTTCACTGAACAAATAACTAAAACCTATTAAAGAAAGTAAAGGTACTATTTTTAAACAAGAGAAAAATATTTTCCTGTAAGTAAAAAACAAATAAATAACTTCTGTTTAAACACCTAAATATATCCTGTAAGAGCAATTAAATTAACATAGGTAATAAAGAGAGAAAAAAAAAAGAAACTATATATCCTTCATTCAGTGGTTCTAACACTAAATAATCCATCATACATAGGACAAAACAGGTTACTCTCTTTTAATTATTATAACTAAAGCAATCCTAACTGTAAGTTTATGAAACAAATGACTGATTTCATCTTTTGTGACAAGGTAAAACTGTCCATATTCCACCTCATAATTCTAAATCCTACCGGCGCTTTTTATTACGGAATAATTATTATACATATATAAGTATATACATTATTCGGTTACACCCTGGGCTACACAAATAATCAGAAACTTTTCTAGTCCGATACCTTGTTTTTGTAAGATTTAAAATGCTCAGTGTAATAAGTTAATAAAAGTGTCACTTACAGTTAAAGTAGAATTCCATATAAATTTATTCACTTTTAATTTTTTGAAGATCTAACTCGGTCACCACACGGAACACTTGGTTATGACGTTTAACTAAGATAATGCCATTTGCACACCACACATTCTTTTTAGAAAATTCACTAATTGCACTATCAAGGAGTTTAAGTCTAAATCTAGTTAGGACTTCTTGAAGTTGTATGCCGGTAGATTTTAACTTTGACCTATTTTTCAACACGAGACATCGTACCGTGTCTCTGAAAAACCGAACCAAAACTGCTGGTGGGCGCGGGTTATCCGTGTTTACATTTTTCGACATGATTCTGTGGCACTTTTTTATATCTAATTCGGATATCGAGTTTATATTCATTTTATTTTTAAACAGTTGAATAACGGTTTGATGTAAGTTCTCGTTTTCTTGAACCTCTAGACCGAAAATACGAATATTGAGGATACGGGATTGTTGTTCTCCTGCATCCAGCTGTTTTTCGGTATGCGCCTTCCACTGCGCAAACTCATTGAAACGTTCAGTAAGTTCCTTTATAGCAATTTCTTGAGTTTCTATTATTTTTTCGTATTTTTCTTCCTGCGATCGAAGAATATTATCGGAGATCGATTTGAGATATTCTTTGTTGAACACACTTTTGGATTCTTCGTGAAACAATTTTCCAATTTTTTCGAGGTCACCAGCTGTCAAACCCATGATGGCCGCCAGCTACTAAAGCAGATTACCAAAACCGGTCAAAACTGCCACAAAATGCACTCTATGTAGAAAATAACTGCCAATCGTGGTATCAGGCTAACCTTTCGTAGATATCTTTCACTCTTCACACTAAAAACTTTATTTAAACTACTTAAAAACAATATTATAGTCAGCAGGCAGAGCACAAGCAACTACTCATTCGCCATGTTGCCAAAAAAATATAGACTCTGGTATCACATGCAAGCAAGATGAATTATGTTTTTATAGAAATATATATACATTTAGTTATAATATTAATTATAAAATAAGGAACCAATATTGATTCAAATTAATAACCGTTCTAGTCTTCTAAACGGTTTCTTCCATTAAATAGCTTTTGCGAAGAGGCAAGATTTAGCTTTGATTTATTTTAGAAAGGAATTGCAATTCTTTGAGAATACTACACTCACTGTTTGCAGAGAGAGTAATTAACTTCCTAGTTAAAGTGAATAACAAATTTACTTAATCTTGTTTTTAATTGTCAAATTTACAGAAGATTTATGTTACGGAAGTATAATTAAAATAGTCTAAGTTGGTGTGTTGTGTAGGACTTAACTGAATAGTCTACTATTCATTTTATATTGATAATAATAATAATAATAATAACTTGACTTGGAATAATCCCGTCAGTATATACAGTATTCCTGTATATATATATATATATATATATATATATATATATATATATATATATATATATATATATATGTTGATTTTTACTCCTTCACGGATGGAAAAATACAATGTGTTTTCATTCCGGGTGTACATCCGTTCTGAAAAGAACAGTTGTGCTGACGTTTCGCCAAAATCACATTTGGCATTTTCGAAGCTTTCTTTCTCGCGTCCGAATAGAGACTCTCTCTCTCTATTCTCTCTCTATTCGGACGTGAGAAAGAAAGCTTCGAAAATGCCAAATGTGATTTTGGCGAAACGTCAGCAAAACTGTTCTTTTCAGAACGACAGTAGTGAACGGATGTACACCCGGAATGAAAACACATTATATATATATATATATATATATATATATATATATATATATATATACAGGGTTCGCCAAACTATATATATATATATATATATATATATATATATATATATATATATATATATATATATATATATATATATATATACAGGGTTCGCCAAACTCAGTGGCGTATTAGAAGTATATGGAGAACGAGTAAAGATATTTACTTGAGATTTGGGTAAGTTTCATACTAAGAAGTGAACTTTATTTTAAAAATAATTTCGAAGTTGCGGCGTTGCCAGCTCTATTGCAGACAGACAGAAAGTTTCTTTTTTTAAATACAATACCCTGTATATTATTGCATTGTCAAATTCTATGTATTATTCTGAGCATTTTTTATGTAGTATGTCCTATACCTAATTTGAGAGGTTTCTGAAATAAAAATTATTTTCTAATTTTTAAGGGTCAAATCGAGTTCAATGTAAAACACGATATATTTTTAGAACGTTGTCCCAGAATTCTGAAATTTTTATACGAGTTTCCGAACATGTAGGTTAATTGACGACTCAAGGTAATTTTTAATTAAAAGTTATACAGGGTGTATAAAAATATAGTTTATTCGCGATGAACAGAAATGTTCATAACTCGATTTTTTTAAATGGAACACCCTGTATATTTTAATTGCATCAAATAGAGAGAGACATTGCCTTTCAAATGACATTAGGTATTCCTATACCTATCTCTGATGGGTAATGAACTAAGTGGCATTTTAAAAAAAAATCGACCATTTTAGTATTTTCTGTAAAAAAAATCTATTTTAAGCGCACTGAATAGAGAAGTAAACATTTTTGTCAAATACTGGCAAGTTATTTCTACGTATATCTGTCTTAATGATACCTAAATGGAAATACTTTTCTTGAGAAAAATCGATAATTTAATAGTAACAATATGTATTCACAAACGCCTTTGATAAAAAATTAACGATACTACCGAATAAAACAATACTCACGATGGAACACCCTGTATATTTTTGTTGCATCCAACAGAGAAAAAATTACCTTTCAATAGTATTAGCATCGCTGATGATTAATTAATTAGATGCCATTTAGTAGAAGTACGAATAATATCTCGTAAAACGAAAGATTATTTAACTAGTAGGCTGTGCACGCCTGTCATCTCCCAGGAAACCAAACAGAGAACATTTGTTTTTAATATGCATAGTTGTCAAAAATTCACTAATTTAAAATGGCAAATTCTTACTCAAGTGTAGAAATTCTAAATTTGTTTTATGTACACGGTCAATGTGATAAAATAATATCAAGAACATGTAGACAATTTAATCAACTTTATCCAGATTCTGTCCCAATGAACGAGAAAAAGTTTAAAAGAATAGAGAAGAATTACAGAGAGTACAATAATGTTAAAAGACCAAGACTTCAAGTCAAACCTGTAACAGGTAACGAAGACAATGAAATTACTGTTTTGTCTTATTTCCATACATACCCTCACGCATCAATTAATAGCGCAGAGAAAGATTTAGGCATTTCTTACAAATCGGTGGAAAGAATTTTGCACAAACATAGAATGCATAATTATAAATTTATAACAGCCCAGGCTTTAGAGCCTACTGATCCTCCTCAGCGCGTCGCATACTGCGAAATGATACTGATGCGTACACAAGAATATCCCAACTTTTTAAAAAAAGTTATTTGGACGGATGAGAGCAAATTCACAAAAGAAGGGATATTTAACAGAAGAAATTCACATTTTTGGTCCAAAGAAAATCCTTATTTTATCAGAGAAAAAGGTTTTCAATACAAGTTCGGTTTCGATGTATTTTGCCTCATGATGAATGACAAAATAAAGTTTTGCTTTTACGATGAAAATTTAAATTCTGAAAAATATTTGGAAATATTGAAAACTACAGTTTCTGATTTTCTCGACGAGTTACCATTGAACTTACTCCGGAGCTGCTGGTATCAGTTAGATGGGGCACCGGCTCACTGTACAAACGAAGTAAGTGCGGAACTTACTACAATCTTCGAAGACAGATGGATTGGCCGACGAGGTCCATGGATTTGGCCACCTAGGTCCCCAGACCTTACCCCTCTCGACTTCCATCTTTGGGGCAGGGTAAAAGGGATAGTTTATCAGACGCCAGTAGAAACAAAGGAAGAACTCCTCAGAGATAGGTATAGGAACACCTAATGTCATTTGAAAGGCAATGTTTAAACAGTTCTCTGACAATTCATTTGGGGATAGTTCTGTTGTTAGCTATATTTTTGTAATATTGTTTTATTCGGTTGTATCGTTAATTTTTTATCTAAAGCGTTTGTGAATACATATTGTAAATATTAAACTATAGATTTTTCTCAACAAACGTATTTTCATTTAGTTATCATTAAGATAGATATATTATTGACAAAAATGTTTACTTGTCTATTTAGTGCTTTTAACATAGATTTTTTTTCCAGAAAATAATAAAATGGTCGATTTTTTCTTTTAAATGCCATTTAATTCATTACCCATCAGAGATGTCATTTGAAAGGCAATGTTTCTCTCCATTTTATGCAATTAAAATATACAGGGTGTTCTATTTAAAAAAAATCGAGTTATGGACATTCTGTTCCTCGCGAATAAACTATATTTTTATACACCCTGTAAAACCTTCAGCCGTCAATTAACCTACATGTTCGGAAACTCGTATAAAAATTTCAGAATTCTGGGACAATATTCTAAAAATATATCGTGTTTTACATTGAAGCCGATTTGACCCTTAAAAATTAGGAAATAATTTTTATTTCCAAAACTGCTCAAAATAGGTATAGAACATACTACATAAAAAATGCTCAGAATAGTTCGTAGAATTTGACAATGCAATAATATACAGGGTATTGTATTTAAAAAAAGAAACTTCCTGTCTGTCTGCAATAGAGCTGGCAACGCCGCAACTTCGAAAATATTTTTAAAATATAGTTCACTTCTTAGTATGAACCTTACCCAAATCTCAAGTAAATATCTTTACTCGTTCTCCATATACTTCTAATACGCCACTGAGTTTGGCGAACCCTGTATATATACAGGAATAATGTGAGACAACAAAAAAAATCGAATGGCGAATAATCGGCCTGATATGATACTGTTAATTAAGGAGACAAAGACAGCTTATTTGGTAGATGTCGCTGTACCCAACAACTACAACGTGTTGGATAAATATCAAGAGAAAAAGGCCAAATATGCGGAGCTGGCCATTGCGCTACAGCAGATGTGGCGACTGAATAAAGTTCATGTGATACCGATCATCGTATCATCAACTGGACTAAACGCTAGAACCCTAAAATTATAGGACTTCATACTAACACCTTCATCGACATCCAGCTCAGTACTTGCCACATAGTGAGAAAATTCTTACAGGAAAACACATAGAACTAGGTAATAAAAACCAGAACACTCCTTTTGATGCATTTGAGCATGGAACCCAACGTTTGTTGAGAAATTGATTGTCAGTTTCGGTAATAATAATAAAAATACAATGGTAATTGGCAAAAATAACAAAAAACAGAGACCAAAAAGATCAATAAATACCAAAATCTGGCAATCGAGATAGAGCACATCTGGAGGATGAATGAGGTTACTGCTGTACCACTAATAATATCTGCTACAGGCAATAAATTCTTGAAGCACCTAGAACAGTTTAGTCTCCCAGCAACTGTACTCAAAGTCATTCAAAATTATTGAAGTTATTCTACAAACCTTCCATAATGCATGAAAATGTTTAAATCAATAGACCACCTCACAAGCCTACCCCGCTGGTGAGTTTCTCACCCCGGAGTACGGATGTTATCCAGGTCTTTATGCCGATTTAAAGAAAAATAAACTAATAATAATAAAAAAAAGATTTTAAAGAAATACCGCAAAATAATTACAAAACTAGTAAATACTTAAACTCAAAGAATTTAGTAACCGGTATCAACATATGGGCCGTGCCTACATTAACGTACTCCTTTGGCATTCTTAAATATTCCCATGCATATCTAATGGAACTAGATGGTCTCGCATGCAGAGTGTTACCAAAAATTCCACGTCACAACCCAAGGTCAACTACAGAGAGACTTAACTTAAAAAGAAAAGATGGCGGCAGAGGACTAAAAACATTTATAAACTATGTAAATTACGACAAGCTGAGATGAAGCAGTACTTTTTAAAGTCAAATAACGAGATTATTCTAAGTATTGTAAAAGCAGATAGAAGGTATGCAGCACTGAAACTGGGAAGTAACAATGTCAATTATTATTTTGAAAGCAACGCCGTGGAATTAAGATCCTGTCAAAAGAAAACGCACTACATAAAATACACGTCTGAGTTGAACAGACTTAGATGGTTACAGATAGGTCAATTACATCCATAAACGAAAGGATTTATAATAGCAATACAAGACCATGTCATACGTACACGAAATTATTAAAAGCAAAACTTAGCAAATAAATGTAAAATACAGGGGCGTACACAGAAGGTACTTTTTTTATCCCTATCAAACATGTTTACTTACAAACATGTTTTTTTTATAATTTACATTGGATACACTTGGATAAACACGCACTCTAACCCTCCGATATCGTTGAACTTCCACATAACTATTGCAGCCAGTACGCCTTGCAACTGTCTATGTTACATCAAACCGGCTTGGCATACACGTTCCTCTCAGGGACCTGACTCGAAGCCAGTAGTTGACCACGCGGATTTTTACTGCTCGTGGATGCGATTGCTTAAACACATCTCGGCGTATACAGGTATTGTATACTGAATTATTGAATGAAAATGAAAATGAATTTAAGTTTGCGTTTGTCAGATTCATTTAAACGGACCGTAATAAATGGGCTGAAAGAATTATATAAATAGAAAAATTGAGCTTCAGTTTAACAATTAATACTTTAGTTTTAAAATATAACGATAGTGGTAATATTTCATATAATTTTTTTTATGTCCTGAACATTCTTAAGTTTTATAGCATCTCTATTTCGTTTCTTTATGCTACGCCACTTTTGGAAACAACATGTAATCGCAGGATGTCCAACATTATACGATACTGCGTATCTTGGAGGACACAATCAAATAGCTAAAATCGTACACATAGAGTAGTACTCAGTACTATCAATAAACCATGGAACTGGTATTGGAAATTACGGAATGGTTGCTGCACTGGGACAGACCAATTATAACTGACCGAACGGTGGATTACCATCGGCCCGATATACCCGATATATTACTCGACAAACGTAATAAGAGCATTATTAATAGTGGAACTTGGTTGCCTCCTTATGCACAACTTAAATAAAACAGAAGCAGAAAAGACCCCAAGATATGAAAATCTAGTCATGGAGATTCAAAATATATGGAACCTAAAAACCTTTGAAATTGTGCCTATAATGATAATAAATTTATTTTAATTCAACCATTTAAATGCGATACATGACAGAAAATATTACAAATTATAGCAAAGGCTGGCACACAATAAGTAGCACACTAGTCAAACTAACTTGTTTTACATTAGCAAATACTACATTAACAACTTCTCACTAAGAGGAGCTAAAACAAGAGTACTAGTAAAAAAAAATTCGAACGGGAAGTATTAGGGTTGCTAATAATATTTATTAAGAAACTGTGATCAAATTTCCTTAAGCCGCATCCAAACGTACACAGGCATTCTGCACACAACATGTTTTTTTAAGTCCCAGCTATTATTACGCCTAAGTTTTCTGCATTCTCAACAAAACTTAATATTGAACCATTCAAAGATATATTGAGAAACCTTTTTAGAAAAACTGCTTAATATTTGTCTCTAAAAAATCAATTTCTTATTCGTACATCAAGAATTTAAATTTAGTATTAGTGCAGGTACCGCGGGTACTTGAGTATGCAAAATAGGGTCACCTCATTCTGTCAATGGTGATAGGTTTTAAAAACATTAAACCTTAATAATTTTGATGTTGCCAGAACAACCCTACCTTTAGTTTTCAAGAAAAGCGGTATCATAGGCACTGAAAAGTTCTGAATCTTTTTTGCACAACTGTAGATAGCTTATAACACTAATAATTAGTAGCAATAAGTCATAAAATAAAATAACAACAAAAATTCTATGAAAAAAACATTATTGTTCAAAGAAATATGAAAGAAGTAAAAAAAATTGCGAAAAATATATTGCGTAGATGCTAAGGGTATATATGAGCCTGCATTCTGTTTATCGAACTATTGACCTAAGATAAGTCACCACAGTACAAAGAAATCAGATTCCAATGTGGTCTTCTTAATTACACCTAGCTGCACACACATCAACATCGCTAATAAATTTACCAAGAGAAAAGTAATTAAAAAAATGTGCAATTTTGCGGCTTTAATTGTGTTTATATATAAATTCATATCATTATGTAGAAAAGTAGATAATTAGAACGAGTTTGTGATGTAAAAGCATTGTATTTATTTTTTGGATAACAATTTTTTAATGCGTATGCTTGAAAATTCGGTAGTAGAAAACTAATTATAAAACATTCATCTTAATCTTAGTTTTCTGCTTTGTAGAACAAACTTTTGCAACATGAAAGGTAGAAAACAGTGTTTAATGATATCATTATTCTCAGTGCCGATACAGTTGTTTTTGTGTTGGATGTTTACTTCTGGCATAAATTTAAAACAATTGCTTGCGAAGGTCTATGGTTCGACGGATCCTTAAAAAAGCAGTCCTAGGATACCATTTAGCAACCAAATCCTTGGGCAAAGATCCTTTTTACGTATTACTCGTATGCATTCACTAACACCAACTGGATGTAATACGACTAGTTGACTAGGCAACAAAAAAAAAACAATTTCATCACTCAATTTTGTTAAGAGTTTACATCGTGCTTTATCTGTTCGCAGATAACTTCGACAAACCTAAAAAATTTTCACATATTTATTTTCCTATTAAATAATGTCAGCTGATGAACTTAGATATACACTTATTTCTAAAAATATAGGCTTCGGTTTAAGTTTACTTAAAGTTATTTGTATCATTGTATATACATTGGTTGAGGGCTGCAGCCTAAACATATTTACGGACAAAAATTCGAGCTAATTGATTTTACAATTTGGATATGAAATACGAGGGTATAACTTGTAGCTTTAACAAAATACAAAGCCATCAATGCTCAATCAACTCCAATTGTCGAGCAGTGGCTTATAATTAAAAAAAGAGAGTAAAATGTATTTCTTTAGGTAAATGTGTCAATAATAGTTATAAAAACTAACGTATTTTGTATTACTTCATATAAATATGTTTGTAACTGTAAAAAATCTGTCAATTTACATTTATCCACTTCCATCATACAAAATTTCCCTACTTACAATAAACAGTCTATATATGCATATAATTATATCGTCATATCTTAATACAAATTCCATATACTGCAACATATTTCAATTTAAGTTTTTAATTTATTTATTATTATTTATTTTTCATAGCATATTTACGTAGTCTACAAAAAACAAATTTTTCTTTTTATTATTTTCCTTCATAAAAAGAAGGTTTTATTCCAGGAAATGGAATTTTTAAACATTAGGTCCTAAGTGGATTTGCACGAAAAGTTTACCAGTTTATCCCTATATCACATTTTACTTTTGTGCAAAATTTTAAAACAATAGATGAAATAGATTTTTTACACTGGTTTTGTTTTTTCCTTTAAAATTTTTAGTAGTTTTTTAGTAATATATTCTTTAACAATGGGATAACATATTTTTCGGGGTTCAAGGACCTGAAAACGATGGAAGTAAAAACTAATATATTTTGTATTACTTTATGTAAATATGTTAATAATTGTAAAAGCTTATTTTCAAAATATCTATGTAAATGTTTTTAAAAACTTGGAATCAGATAATTTATCATAAATATATGAAGAAATTGTAATTTTCATCATTTCTTCAATATTTCTTGGAATAAAAATTTTTTTTCATAGAATTTTTGTTGATTTCTTATTTTATAGCTTATTACTGCTATCTATTAGTGTTTTAAGCTATCAATAGTTATGAAAAAATAAACATTTCAGAAGTTTTGTGTTCAGTGTTCAGATCTCGTGGAGTAAAGATCCCTGAAGATGCCTCGTGCAATCGAAGGCGAAACGTCGGATAGTAATTGCAATTTGACATGGTCTAATCGCATGAACCATGATTTCTTAATTGACCAAAGCCGTGAAAGCTTCCGTTCTATGTTAATATATTTTCTTATCAAATCTTATCTGATGCTATCTATGTAAGGGATTATAAAATTTTGTTCCAAGAATTAAAACATTGTCGAATATGGTAACTTATTACATACATTATTTTCTATTTGCATATTACTTATGTTTAAATATTTGGAAGTCGTTTTTTATGTATTGATATATATTTCCATGGCGTTTTTCCTAATTTCTTGCATTGTTTTTTACTACGATTTTAATGTTGCGAAAATAATATCTTTTGTGTTCAATTACGTAATTTTTAAGTTAATTTGTATTAACGACAATCTACAGATACTTGAAATTGAATTACTTCCATGATTGCTACCTAAACAAAGTATTTTAAAATCGCTTATTTTAATGATTAGATTAAATTTTCTCATTTTACCTATACCCATTTTTATATATTCGATCTATAACGTTTATATTAAAAGTTCTGCAATGTTTTTGTTTCAAAAATAATGAACTGTACATCATATATTAACAAATTATGTACATTCTTCTGAAACAACTGAAAAGTAGCCGATATCTCTAACAATTGTATAAGTTTTTTAAAGTGCTGATAAAATTAAAGAATAGATTCACAAAATACGATTCTAGACGTTATTATAATAGACGTATATATCAAAAATAAAGGTCCATTGAATTATAAGCAATTCAATTAGACTATGTTTATGCAACATTAAAACCAAATCGAGATGCTTGAATATTATTAGAAGTTACTGTTAATACGCCACCCTTGCGCTGATAGTTTAGTTTACCATAGTTTTCGCCTTTTAACAAATACCAAAAATTAAATTTGCGATATTATTTCAGCTTTGCCGAAATTGAGGTTCTACCAGTAAATTTCTTAAGCAATTTACGTAATTAACCAAAGTTTGGAACTTGCTCTAGCAAGAGCCATTATGCAAGTTATTATGGGTTTGTTAAGGCCAAAGGAGTCTACAGTGGCTTGTTAAACTGTATAATAAACCTAGCCAAAGTTATATAATAAAGTATCTTAGAAATTTATTATTTAGTGATAACTCTATTAAGCCCTCCTCTGTATTGCCTAATAGAGTTATCACACACTGTATAGGTGTGTAAATTAGAGATGCTTGAATATTATTAGAAGTTACTGTTAATACGCCACCCTTGCGCTGATAGTTTAGTTTACCATAGTTAAAAAAAATTAAATTTTTTTTTTGAGGTTAAATTTCTTAAGCAATATGTTTGAATTAGAAATCTACAGTGGCTTGTTATTAAGTTTGTAAATATTTACCTGTCAGGTAATCTCACCCACTTTTCGACCATAACATAAACTTTTAATGTTCATCTGTATATTACTTTTTTATTTTACACACCTTTTGCCGCATATGTTTTTAATTTACTAATTCTGTACATTTCATTTATATTATCAGCGTATCTGCTATTTCACAGTTAATAACTCTAAAGCTGTATTCTGATTTATTTTAAAAGCTAATAATTTTGCATAAATAAATTACCCTCTACTAAGAATATTGCCTGTCATTTACGCTTCAGTTTCTTTTAATGCGACTAAAACATAAAATGTTGATATTTAAAAGGCACGGTAATAATCTTTTGAGAGCGGTGGCAAGGAATTCAAGCAAGCTTGAACTTTTATGGCCTATTAGCCTCTCTCATTTCGTTGTATAAGGTGGCGATAAAACTGCCGAGATAACCTATCGACTTTCGAGTGTATGTACTTTGTATGCTTTTTGCGGTGCTTCTAAGGTTTATTGAATTCAATTTATATTATGATCGGTGAAAGAAACAAGTTATATGTTTTAAAATTGTTTAATACCATCTACTAGTAACAAACATTTCACATCATATACTTTCATTTAAGACATTAATTAGTGTTTAATATTGCTGGTGTCAATAATTAAGCATATAATTTTTAAATATTTTCTTTTGTCACCGATATCCAACTATTTTACAAAGAAGTGAGCATAGTTGTCGTAAGGTTAAATAAAGTGTTCAATAACTAACCCTCCCAAACAAAATAAGATTGAAACCGTATTTCTCGGCCAAGGGAAGTCCGATATAAATACCGATGCTACTGCCAATCGAATTTGTATTAGGCATTAATTATGCAGGGTGTTAAAAATACCCTTTCATAATACTCAAAGCTTATGTAGCTCAAATAGTCTAAAATGTATTTTTCCTAGTGCACATTTTCAATTACTATAATTTTGTTATTTCTAGGAAATATAATCTAATTTTAGGAAAATAATATAACTTACCACCCTATCTTTGCATTTATAGCTGTACCACTACGACTACTGGAAATTTTTTTTATTATTTTGATATATGCAAATTATTAATCAAATATGTACTTAAGAAGTGTTTAAAAGTACGAAAGTGAGATTTTGTTTAGTCCTGTTGGTGAAGGAAAAATCTGAAAGAATTGTTTACTTTAAACTTTTTAGTGGTGATATATCAATATGCTCTTCAATTTATTATATGGCCGTAGATTTACATATACAAAAGATTAAAAAATTTATTTATTTTCTGCCTCCCCATGGAATTCTATAATGTAATTAAAACTGGATGGTTTATTCTTTAATTAGTCGGATTGTGTAGGTTTAAACTTAATTAAAAAAATTGTAAATTGGCTTTCACACATATAACAGTTTTGCTAATAAATTTATATATATATATATATATATATATATATATATATATATATATATATATCCGCCAATAAGTAGAGAGACCTTGGCATGGTAACCTGGAACAAAAAAAGGCAAACAAAACGTTTCAGATGCGAATAGTTCTAAGAGAAATAAAACAAATAGGTTATATGGATATATTTCCTTAAATGCTTCATTTACAACGTACAGGTTTTTAAAGAAATATTGCTTAACTATTTCTTGCAATCCTTGAATCTCAATCTTTAATACATTGCTATACTATATTGGAAAAGTAAGACTGCGAGCATGACATGCCACTATTTTTTTCTGATCTGACCGCTTCTAATTTGGACAACTTCCTGCTGCAAGATATTTTCCTCAAAACTGACAACAATATTCACAATTCACTATAAAAATAATGAACCTGCTGATAAAGTGAATCTTCTAATTTCATATCTTGAGAGTTACTAAATTTCTTCTTTCATTTATTTTCTTATAGGATGTTAATAATTTTAAAACTAAACTTCGTAATATGTTTGGGTGAACATAAATATGTGCCTTAAGTTCAGAGAGAGCGAAGCGATAGTTTATTTATCTTTTTTTACAGATGAATGATGAAATATTGATAGATTTTGTAATGACGTAGTATACGATATTGAAAAGGGCAAATATAGTGACATGCATATTATAAGGATAAAATATAGACTAAAATAGCTAGCTAAGGAATTAGGAAATTCCATTACGTGAGAGAAAACAATAATTATCTATTTACCAATACTGAAGTTATTCACAGTCATAATATTTTGCATACTTAAATACACGTAAGATTGCACTAAGTTCGTCTGACTAGTAATTTAGTTATCATAAAAAGGCTTTTTCTACAGATAATCTAAAAAAGTAGAAAATTGCTAAAAATTGGTAGAGATGTTCTATGAAGTGTGCTGAACAACGAATCAAAAGTCACCTAACCTCACATTTGCGCGTCATGGATTTTTCGGTCTTATTCTTCTAAAAGCTATTTCAAGTGCTCAACAGTCTAGAACTCTCGCATTTTCACGCCCGTCAGTGACGGCTCGTGAATTTAGGAACGGGTGAAGCGCAGCGTAGCTAGGTGCACAGCGCCGCAGACAAAAATAACGCCGCATATTAACAATTAACAAACATTAACAAATCTAAGCGTGGCAGCTGGCGTGTGGGAGGAGTCTGAAGCGGAATTTGTTACCGCTGATTGTAATTCCTCAACGGATCGCTCTTATGAAAAGGTGTTTTTAAGTCATTATTATATTTTGAGTATATAACGCACTAGTTTTGATAGAAAATAATGATATAATTAAGTAAACAATGTGAATTTATATAAATTTTATAATAGAAAGAGCTAACCAAAATGCAATCCTATTTTTAAAACACAATTATATACAAAATTATAATTTTTTCTTCAAAAAAAGGTACGTTAATAATGGCCAATACGTCACGTGATCCAGTGGGGGATTTCGATTGTGTTAATGCACTTTGAAATCCCCTTTTAAATAGGTAATAACATTTTGTTGTTTAAAAGCAACAACTTGGTTAACAAACATAATATGCACTATTATTCAACCGAAAATCCACATTAGATTCGTCAGGTGGACCATCAAAATAAATGGTCAATTAATGTTTCGGGAGGTATAATTGGCTCTCATGTTATAGGACCATATTTCGTTTGAAGATCATTTAACGGGAGAAGTCTATTTAAATTTTTTGAGAAATGAGTTGCCCGTATTGCTCGAAGACTTACCTTTAATGTTAAAAAATTCCTTATGGTTCCAACATGATGGAGCACCCCCGCATTACCATAGGCATGCAAGACATTTTCTCAATAATTGGAAAGGAGAGCATTGGATTGGGCGAGGTGGACCAGTTAAGTGGCCTGCGAGGTCACCCGATTTAACGCCACTAGATTTCTTTTTATGGGAACATGTTAAAGAAGAAGTTTATAAAGAGGTTCCAACCACAGTGGAAGATATGAAGTTGAGAATAAGCAGTTTTCGCAACATTTCAGACCTGACTTTGAGAAAAGTGAAACTTTCATTTACGGATAGACTCGAAATATGCCTTTAGCAAAACGGTGGTTTAGTTGAACATCTTTTATAAGTTTTAATTACATTGTTTTTGTTGATTTATATTAAATTTTTTTTTTGTTAAAAAAGATCTGTTATTAATACTGTCAAAGCATTATCTTCATTGGTAACTGGTTTATTAATTACTTTACGTTTTTTTGAAAGCAACATTTCCTGTTTCTTGAAATCTCTATGATAAACTTGCAAAAGCTTCTATCTTGTTTTTATTTCGGCATCGCATCATCAAAGAACAATATTTATTTATTTACTGATGACAATATTCTGACACTTTGCTGTTTTGACAGGACTGTCAATCTTTTGTTCAATTTATGATGATATCATGGCCTCCTAATATTAAATTGTCAATTTTAACAACGTGAATTCAGAGTAATTCGTGTTAAAATGAAGAAATTTTGATTTCACAGCTAATTTACTGAAAAACTGTTGGTCAGAAAGGTATCAGATATGGTATTTCCTGAAAGCTAGTAATGTTATCTTTAACATGAAAGTAAAATATACAGGGTGTTCCATTTAAAAAAATTCAATCCAAGGTAAATTTGCAAAACTTGACCACCCTGTATAACAGTGAATAATTTTGAACAACTTACAAGCGATTATTGTAGTTCTAGATACAATACATTTTATAGAATATTTGGTTTTTCCATAACTGCTTCAATTGTTTTTAAAAAATGGCCGGAGTATAACCCTTTTTTCCACTTTAACCTCGTCCCATTCCCTTGGTATAAATTTTAGAACCTTTTATCAAAATGATCGCAACGAATAGGAGAATCAACTAAAATAATAATATACCGGGTATCCCAATTAAAAAAACACAAGTTTGGTTTACCACGAACTTTTCAGACCACCCTGTATAATGGGTATAATTTTAAAACACAGCGTTCTTGACTATCAATCATATCCCAATTTTTTTTTTCAAATTCCTCTCCGTTTGCCCACAATCGTCCACCCCATCTTGATTGCACCACCCAGTATACATATATATATATATATATATATATATATATATATATATACAACACATATATATATATATATATATATATATATATATATATATATATATATATATATATATATATATATATATATATATATATATATATATATATATATATATATATATATATATATATATATATATATATATATATATATATATATATATATATATATATATATATATATATATATATATATATATATATATATATATATATATATATATATATATATATATATATATATATATATATATATATATATATATATATGTATGTATGGAATGTTGGCATCTTGTGTTGAATAATGCCAGTTGGTTACAAACAAATGAAACCCTCTTTTTATTAAATTTATTCCATCCTATTGCCCACCTTCATTTTGAAAAACCTAAAATATATTTTTTTCGAAATGATGTCTTAATAATTGTTAATTTTAATTTACCGAAGTTTATGATAAAAACTTGTTTCCTTGCTTTTTATCTATATATTTAAAACACAAAGTAAATATCTCGCATGTCATCAGCAGTTCTTACTAGACCAATTTGGCATTTTTTTAATTAAAGTTCGCTATCCACAGTGCCCACAGACCTGTTATCACTGCTTAGTATTTATATTTTTTATAATTTTCACATAAAAAGGCAAATACTAAATAAATTATTTAATGCGGTGTCGTGCTAGTCGCAGAAAGCCAGCGTTGAGGTGCTAGTACACCCTCTAAAGTACATTATCTTAATAAATATAGAATTTTATTGTTATTTTTTTTAAATGCGAATTTTACTACTCTCTTAAAAAACCTGAATATCCATTTCTCTTTAGCGTATCTAACTTTAAAGGTAAATCGGGAAATAACTCTTAAGATTAATACGATATCGACGTTGTAGTTGTACTGTGCCTGCCGTATTTCTTAGCTCAATTATTCGCACTCTCAATGAAATCGTTCATTTTGA
This sequence comes from Kuschelorhynchus macadamiae, assembly GCA_030620095.1. Taxonomy (NCBI): domain Eukaryota; kingdom Metazoa; phylum Arthropoda; class Insecta; order Coleoptera; family Curculionidae; genus Kuschelorhynchus; species Kuschelorhynchus macadamiae. The sequence goes on along the minus strand of JAUTXW010002753.1, from coordinate 2,133,751 downwards.
TTTTGCATTTAAAGGTCGATAGGGGAACGCGATGTAAAATAATCCTGTTTAGAGGGATTTGTTAGAAGTTTCGTCGACTGTCTGTCCTATTAAAAGTTCTGGAGAACTATAAAAGGGATTTTTTTCAAATTCGGCATACGGACATAATTGGTAATAATCTATATTTTAAAATATTTTCGCAATTGCAGCGTTGCCACATCTCTCCGAAACCAACAGCAACATTGAAATTTCAAATAGAACACCCTATATTTTATTGCAGTTTCTGATTCTACGCACGATTTTAAGTAACTTTTGTTAACATTTTCCTATACTTATCTCCTACCATTTTCTCTAAAAAATTAATTTATGATTTTTTTTTAGAAAATCACCACGTTAATAAAATTCCATATTTACCTGCGTAAGCGAGATAATTACTAGATTTTTTTTCTGGATTAGAGAGTGCATATATTTAAAATAACTAGATGTAAGAATAGCGATATATCATACAGGGTGTCGTATAAAAAGGGCATTTTTATCGAAATTTAGTAATGGTGAAAACTCATTTATTTTAAATACAACACCCTGTATTTTATGGTATCTTCGAATAAACCAATACCTTACCTACAATATTTCCATATATGTTCCTATACCCATCTCCCACCATTTTTTAGATATGAGCCAACTTTGAATATTTTCCTGTTTTCAAACACTACCATAACAAAACCACCCACTTAACGAATAACTTAGCTTGGTAGGCCATGGAAGGTTTTGTTTACTTCTTCCTGACATCTTTTTAACATTAACAGATAGTTTTCAGTTGATGCTCCGTAAAAATGGAAAACGCAATTGAATATTCCAATATTGATATTTTAAATTTTAATTAATTAATTACAATAAATCATAAATATCGTCACATATTCCAGTAGTATTACCTGTGTATAACACTTATTATATACCTTATGTAAACTAACTAGATCTTATAAGTTAAAATTTCAAGATGTGATCATACTTTACAACAACACTGTATCTTAAAGTATATTATACTATCAAATGTTGCCAGAAACCTATAGACTATTGTGTCATAAATTTATACTGTGATGTTCTGTATCTTAAAGCCTACCATACGGTCAAATGTTGACAAAAACCTAAAGATTATTGTGTCCTAAACTTATAATGTGATATTTGAGTATCAGCATGAGTTCTAAAGTAAAAATAATCTTATTGACAACACCAATAACCATGGTTTATGCACACTAGCAGTAGTTAGAACTTTACATCAAAAAGTATACTCTACACTCAAAAGAAATAGAAAAAGTTATAAAGTTGATCAGCAATCGGTCACTTAGATCAGCAGTCTATGATGTAAGTGTCATCGAAGACATTTCCAGCAGGAAAACTGGGTACGTAGCAGACTTCTGCTCCACTTACAATGACATATCCAGGTTCAAACCCTGGTTAGGAGAACAGGAACAAGAAGTAGAAGAAAGAACCCTTAATTGATGGTAAACGGTTTCTTATTAGTCATTTCGTAAAGTTTGTCCCATCAAAAAATATGGTAGGTGGTGAAGTGCAGTTAAATCCTCACAAGAGAGTAATAAAAGGTTCCTCAACCAAAAATATTAAGGTACAACGTAATTAAATACACATAGGAGCCTTTTAACTAAGTTGCCGACGTAAATCCCAAAAGATGGCCTGGATTAAAACAGGATCAATTCGCCGACAAACTTTCACACTTAACCTTCACCTTCCAGAGAGACAAGCAGCTTAACCTACTTCACCACCAGGTCAAGGCAGCAGAAGGGGGATGACAATCCGTCAGTGGTGCCACTTTACTAATTCATTTCCATTTTAATAATTTTGGGATATAATAACTAACCTAATACAAAAAAAACAACATTAGAAGAAGTTGGTTTTGTGCAACTATTTTAAAGAGTTAAAAGTTTAAATATACCCTAATATAATGCGATAAAAAATATATACAAAGTCAAAAAAGAAATGATTTTGGTAATAAATTTTTTTTATTATATAAAACTTAAACAACGCACAACCCGGTATTTTAAAAATAATTGTAGAAAAAGGCGCATTCTTTTATTTGAATTCCCTTCATGAAATATACATTTTGACATAAGGTTGTACACTAAAAGAGGGGAAAGAAGAAATTTCGAACATAAATACATTACAAACTTGTCACTCGAGAGTACAGACACACCATTCGAAATACTGGGTATACCAATTTGAAACTTGTGTCGGCATTTCAATGGGAATAGATTTTGGGGCTGAGCATATAAAAAACGCGCAGCTCGACTCCAAAGTTTCAACCTCAATATACGCAAGTTAAAGCAAAGTTCGATTAAATCTGAATACAAAATTCATCCGATCGTGGCTCGGCATCTGGAAAATATAAAATAGGGGGAAATTGTAAGATTAATCGACTTACCTGTGGGATGATTAATCTCAATTATTCGAGCGTCGTAGCCCTTCCATGATTTGCTGGTAGGTACATTTTATTGTGAATCACGCACAAGGTTTAAAGAAATAAACAAGTGATAAAAACTTATCGACAGGATACGGAGTATCTCTTACACACATATTTAGTTCATTGTTGTGGCTAACACAATCGCTAGGGCATCGGGGGTGGGTGGGTCCCATCATGGAAGGACTACGACGCTCGAATAATTGAGATTAATCATCCCACAGGTAAGTCGATTAATCTTACAATTATTCAGCGCGTCTCCGTCCTTCCATGATTTGCTGGTAGATGCTCTTAGCTGCGATTGTGTGTTTCTAATTAAAATCAGATAATAATAGTTAACATGTACAAATTACTCTAAATAAATATAGGTATGCACAAAAATGTATCCATTTGTTTTTGATAAGATAATATATTTATAATTTTTTCCTTATAACTTTAATTTTAAGTTATAAAATCCAAGAATAGTATAAAAATTATTTTATTTATTTATTTAATTTTTTTTCAAACAATTATGTAAATATATAAATATTTTTACATTTTCACTTAAATGTTATAATACGTTTTAATTTTAACAACCAAGAATAACTATAGCATACAAAACATATAAACAAAACAAACGAATAATGTATATTAGCGATAATATTACACTCTTATTATTAAATACTTATATAATTATATAATTTAAAAAAAATAAAAATTATCATATGATTTTATTTTTTATTATTTAGAATGCATCTCGCAAATTCAGTTCTATCATTAACAGTTGGTTTGTTATAAAACATGTTGAAAACATTTGAGTTTTTTGTCCAACCAGCCGTTGTTAAGATAAGATCTATGTTTAGCCCTGATCGCAAAGCTGCGGATGTTGAAGCATGCCTAACCGAGTAGCCCCCAAATATATTTGTATTAATTCCACTTTTAGCTAATATATCTTTTATCCACCTGCTTAATGTCTGAGTGGAGGCAGGGTGATAAGGTTTTTGATACGTGTATATCAGATTATTATCATATCTAAAATTAGCTGATGCTTTTATATAAAAAAGTATTATAGACGCGACGCAAAGTTTGGGATTTTCCTTAAAAAAAGGGAAAAATAAGAACTGGTTGTTTTTTCTTTAGGCCGGAAGTTTTTATAGTAGCACTTATATTTATTTCTATTCTATTTTCGAATTGAGTTATATTTGGAAGTTCAATTTTTGATAGAGTCTGCAACCTCTGTGCAGAAGTGAGAGCCAAGAGGGTAGTTAATTTTTGAGATAATTGCTTTAACGAGAGTGATTCTAAGGGAAACATATTTTCTAGGTACTCTAAAACTGGGCTTGGGTCCCAAGTGTTTGTGTACTTAGGCCTTGAGGGATTATTATTATAAGCCCCTTTTAGAAAACGTTTTATAATTTTTTCGTCATTTGGTGTAAAGTTGAAAATTAAGGCTAATGCAGATCTTGATGTATTTAGTGAGGCATATGAAAGTTTTTCATTTAAAATTTCTAACAAAAATTTCATAACATTATCAAGTGAGTATACATACGGGTTATGTTTTCTTATAAGACAGTATTCCCACCATTTTTTGTAAGTTGTTGTATATTGTTTTAACGATTTTTCTGAAATTGATGAAATCATTATTGGAACAGCTGATTCTGGAATCTTTCTTAACCTCATTGCCTCCCACACAACTTGCCTGCCACCAGGGAAAGGAGTTTGTAAAGTGGATGGATTTGCCTAAAAGGGGAACAAAGTAAATTTTTATCTGGTTTGAAAATTATAGGCTTTTCTAGTAAAAGTTTCAAAAAAATAGGATACCATGATTGTGTTGGCCAGTTTGGCACAATAAGAATACCTGTAGCTTGATCTTGTTTTATTTTTTGTAATGTCTGATTAAAGAAAATGGTGGAAAGGCATAAAAATAATAAAAATACCAATTTATTGTGAACGCATCAACTGCAAGGCAGTGTGGATCGGGGTACCAGGACACATATACAGAACATTTTGCATTATTTTCCGATGCAAAAAGGTCAATAGTGGGTTGTCCGTATTGATCAACAATACGTTGGAATATGGTTGGGCTTAACTCAAATTCGGTATTGATAAATTTTGTTCTGGATAAGCAATCTGCTCGTAGATTATTAGATGTATTTATGTATGATGCAAATACATAAATATTTTTTAATTCACACCACTGCCAAATATCTGATGAAATCTTATTAATATTTCGATGTTTTATACTACCCATTTTATTAATGCACGCTATAGCTGTAATATTATCAATACGCAGTAATATATTACAATTATGCTCATATTTTGCTAGAGACCTAAGACCGTTAAAAGCGGCAAGTAATTCTAAGTAATTTATGTGTTTTTTCCTTTCTTCTATATCCCAAAAGCCCTTGGTTTCTTTATTATTTGTATGTGCCCTCCAGCCTGTTTTCGAACTATCAGAATATATTTCTATTGTATAAGATTTCCTTAAAAATATTTTTCCTGATTTATTAATGTTTTCTAACCACCAATTAAACTCTGTTTGTAAATTTGAAGGTATATTAATTTTTTTATTAGTCTCTTTTATTTAATTTTAATTGTTGTTGTTGTATAATTTCAAAAGGTTTTTTTGTGAAGCCACCCATATTTAAAGGCCGGGGCAATTGACACTAATGTTCCAACAAAAGATGCAAATTCCCGAATTCTGCAACGTTTTTTATTTTTAAAATTTTTAGCTAATTGTTTTACATGTATAATTTTTTTGTTGGGCAGTTTTATGCACAAAAGATTGGAATTAAATAAAAATCCTAAAAACTCAATTTCCTTCGTTGGACATAAAATGGTTTTTTCAAATTTAATTATAAAACCCAGTGACTGCAGCAATTCTACCGTTATTTTAGTAAATTCTAAACATTCAGTATAGGTATCCCCGATAAGTAATATGTCATCTAAATATATAACTAATTTGATTCCAAATTCTTCTCTTAAATATCCTACAACTGGTCTTAATAATTTTGTAAAAATGTAGGGAGCTATATTTAGCCCAAATGGCAAACAATTAAATTCATAAAGTTCGTTTTGAAAAACAAATCGAAGGTATTTTTTATAAGGTTCACTTATAGGTAATGAAAAATAAGCATCCTTCAAATCAATTTTTGTAAAAAAAGCGTCTTTTGTGATTAGTTTAAAATCTGTCCTATGGTCTTCTAATTTAAAGTGTTTTACAGGAATAAATGTATTTAACATTTTTAAATTTAAAATAAAACGATAGCTATTGTCTGGTTTCTTAATTAAAAAGTATGATGAAAGAAACTGATTTGTAACATAATTACACTTAGAAATAGCACCCTTTTTTAATAACTTATTAATAACTTCTATATATATATATATAGGTAATTTTGAAGGATTAATTAATGGTATAAATCTGTTTTTGTTCCCTTTTTGATAAGGTTTTTTTGAAAAAAATATTTTGATACCCTCTATCCATTGTAATATACCTATACTATTAGGTAATTTACACCAGGTATTTTTAAAATATTTTAGTCGTCCCGCAGGTTGTATGTTTACCTTTACTTCCGATATTTCGAGGTCCGGTATCTGGGCTGGAATTCGCGCCGCCTCTCTTCCCCTTTCTGTTCGTTGGATCTCCTCGATTGTTCCTTCCTTACCGGCGCCGGCGATCTGCTTCTCCTCTTCAACCTCTTCTTGTACTGCGGAACTCTGGAGTTTAAATAATTGGATTTTAAACCAGAAGGACCAGGTGTAGCATTAAAGGTAGTCTTGGGTTTTTTGATTTCATCACCTGCTTTTCGTACATTCTGGCATAATTTTAATTGATCCATAAACCCGGATCCAAAAAGAAATTCGTCTATTGGACTCTTAAATGAAGCGATCTTACTTTTCTTGTTAAGAAAAGGTTGAATATTAAACCTACGTTTTACAGAAATTGCATGAAAAGTGTTTGCAATTAATTGTGCGGCATCTGCCAATTTTTGTTTTTCTTCTTCTAATGTATCTGAAGGGTTTTGTTCAATTTTTGTTTAAAAGAAGGCCAATAGCCGTTAAGCCTGCTCCAATTTGCTCTTGAAGATTGGATAAAAATCTGTCGTTTTTCTGTATATTGGTAGGCAATATAGTTTTAAATTCTTCATTTATTTTTGGAGGACGTAGAGCCAAACAATTAGAAGGAGTAGGAAATTTATCAATTAAATTTTTTCGGGCTTCAGAGGGTAAACCCTCTCTAAGATAAATTGCCCACCTTGCCACTAATTCTGTGTGCAATTCTGCTCCAGTTTTGTTTAAATTATTTGGACATTCCCCTAGCAAACTCATATCGTTTGTTTGTTCTTGTTGGGGATTATTTTCTCCGTCCTCTTGAGGAACTGTAGTTGTATTTTCATGAACCAATTCATATTGGTGGTTTTGGATGTCTGATGCTGACGAGCGAGAGTCTGAAGAGAAGGAAAGAGGTCTTTTTATATATATAATTTTATTTATTTATTTATTTTTATATTTATTATTATTATTATCAAACTCAAAAGTATTATTGTCTAAAGTCAATGTAATTGACAAGGCTTAAAAAATAATAAATAAATAAAAGCTATACAAGCGCAATATTCTAGTAGTCAAGACAGCTACACCTCAATTTATTATTCAGTAATTATTCGTGTATAATACATTAAAATCACATATTTCAGTGAAACAAAAATCTCAGGGCTTATAAAACCTGAAATTCAGTGCCGTTGAAACCTGCAAACCAGGTTATAGGTACCGTAATCAACACAACTACATCCATTGTAAATTAGACCACAAATAAAACACAAAATTGTTTTGAATTCATGTTATTCTTGGTCAAAATATTTAAATTGAGGCTTTTAAAACCTGTAAACCAGGTTGAGGCTAACGTGTGAAAGTGAACAGTCAAAACAACTACACTTTTAGTATGGGCTATTAATTTTCTATAATAAATAATATATATTATTAGAATAGTTTTTTACTAACTTGTCGATTCCGATTCGCTGCTACTGCTTTCTGAGGACGAGTCTGAACCTTTTTTTTTTTAAATCGCGTAGTTCTTTAAACACTTTCTTTCTTTTCAAATTTTTTGGCATATTTTCGCCTTGCACGCGCTGAAATCGATTTTAATTTTAAACACCTGTACGCTTTGGCACAATAAAATGAACTAAATATGTGTGTAAGAGATACTCCGTATCCTGTCGATAAGTTTTTATCACTTGTTTATTTCTTTAAACCTTGTGCGTGATTCACAATAAAATGTACCTACCAGCAAATCATGGAAGGACGGAGACGCGCTGAATAATTTAAAGTTAAACGCAGTGTCAGAATATGTTTAACAGACGGATTAAGCATTTTTTGATTTAGTAAAATAATCATACTATTAGCTAAAATGTAAAATATTCCTGAAATATTGTATATTTATGATTATATATTTTTTATCTATCGATAAAGTCTGAAATGCTAAAAACATAGCGTTTTGACACACTTTTGATGTAAATTAATTGACTAGCTGATTAAAAGTAATTTACATAAATGTAATAACACAGCATGTTACTGATGTTAAGAGCATGTAGTAACAAAAAACAACAAAAGGTAGCAAAAAATAATTTTCAAAAATCAAATGGCAAAAAAGCCAATATCTTCCAAATTATCGCAGATAGAGCAAAATTCTTTAATTAAAAAATGTTTATTCTGGAGTCTTTTTAGTTTTTGCGAAAATTGAAATTGAAAAAAAATGCTTTTGAGAGTTTATGTCATGTAGCCACGCTTGTTTTTTTTCCAAACGCATTCTGAAATAAAATGTTATTGCGAAATTTTTCCGCGCCCTTGCTAATAAATTCAAGAATTTTTCCCTTGGTCCAAAAAGAGGGTAGAGGAAAATCAGTGATGACATTAAATTAATTTATCTCGAAAACTATTATGTTTCCGAAAAAAATCATAATAACCTTTTTTGTAAATAATTAACTGCCCTACATTTTAGTAAAACAATTTTATTCTATCTGCAATATTTTGGAAGATATTGGACAAAAACTTTTTTTTTTTGGCAATTGTTTTTGTGAACCAGACGGCCTACTGAGAGTACTCCAGTATTTTGCGCATCCCCAACTCCCTGATTACTGGACTAAAAATCATCGCAAAATTGGCACTATCTGACAAAATAAAATAACAAAATATTTTTATTTACAGAAGTTTAAGAGAAAAACTATTTGCTTACTTTTTATAGTTTTTATACGTTCTATGAAACCTCAAGATTAATATAAATAAATTTGGAGTAAATTTAACATCTGTGATGTTTATTTTCCTCTTAAAAATTTATTGAATATTTAAAATGATTAATGTTATAACATTACATTTATACTTTTTTAAACAAAATTTTAAATTAATTCTGCAATATCATCCATTCGCTAAAAATCGATAATTTCTGGGTATATTTCTGTTTAATGGTAAAATTTCTTTTGTTAAAGACCAAAAAGCCCAAAGTCGGATCAACTCGATGTTGAACCCTTAGGAACAATTCCTCATTTTGATTCCTCAAAAGTAAAAAAAAAAAAGAATGCCACAAGATTCTGGAGACGCGGCAGCTGGGAGCTCCAAATAAAAACGGATTTATATTGTTTTAACTATCATGCCCTAATAGTTTCTTTTACATTACTACTACTATGATAAAAAAAATTAAATTTATATTTTAAGATGAAAATCATACCTAAACAAAACAAAAACATAAGGCTGAACTGCACACGGCAAACGAAATATCAGCGACAAGGTCAAGTCACGTTCAAAGTGATATTAAAAGAAATACAAATATAACACTGAAACTACTGAAAGAAACTGCGGCTAACAGAATAAATTACAATTTTTTTATTATTTGAGCGGCGGCGCACACAGGAGTATTTGGTTTGAAAAATCGGTCAAAAGTAAAAAATATAAACTGTCAGAAAAATCTTCAAAAATGCATCATTTAAACTCATCAATGATTGCGCAAGCTCAAACAAGTTTGAACTGGACTCCTAGCGCTCGCCCGGTTTCAAACAGATAGCGCGAATCTACGCAATATTTCATTCCTTTATCATCGTATTGATAAGCTTCCAATTTTATTTAAATTGTAGTGGGTGTTATGTGCTGGTTTGTTGATTAAAGAAACATTTTATTATGGACTCAGAAGAAGAAGGTAAGTACTTGATAATAATGTATAATTTGAGTGTAGATTTAAAGTTTGAGCTGGTTGAATACAACTACTTTTAAACAATTTTAAATTTTAAACAATTAATTAAAATGTTTATACTCGAGGTGTTTTAGTAGTTTGCCGTGTACGATCGAGTTGTATAAAATTTTTTTTTATAAACTGTAACTAATATAGTTTATATCACACCCAGAAAATCTCCCCCATTCTCTCCACATTTTTTTTTAATACTTTACGTAAGTTCAAAGAACAGCCTATATCTATAATATAAAATATAAAATCCTTAAGTGACTGACTCACTTTTAATCACGATCCTGCTCAAACCACTTAATGTAAGAAGCTGAATTTTGGCGTACAGGTTGACTCTAGGGTGTAGGTGGTCCATAAGAAGGGATTTTTTGAAATTCCACTTCCAAGGGGGTGACACCACCCCTCAAATATTACAATATTTTTTATTTAAAAGACGTTAACGTTTTCGAAAAAACGCTGAAACACGTATATTTTATTTTGGTTTTTTACATATTTTAAGAATTTTTAAAAATGTGTACAGGGTGTTTTAAAAAATCTGGTCATTGATTAATCACGATCCTGCTTAAAGCGCTTGACGTAAAAAAATGATTTTTGGAAAACGGATTGACTTTAAGGTGTAAAAGTTCGATAAGAAGGGATATTTTAAAACTCGAATTCTAAGGGGGTGAAACCACCCTTCAAATGTTACAATATTTGTTATTTATAAAAGCTTTGTTTTTTTTTATTTGTTACACTTTTTTTTCGAAACGCGCGACTTATAGGAATTTTCTTTACAGATTCAACAAACAATGTCATTGAACTGCCTAGAAAATCATTGTATTTACTTTGCAAAGAAAGTGAAAAACGAAGTTTAGCAGAAAAATTAATTTTCATGGAACAGGGACTCCGGGAAAGAACAAATTGTACCGAAAGCAAGTATCACATTCTAAGCCGTGATTTAAGACATTTTAAGTCCGACTTAAAAAAAAGATGGTCTTTGGCAAATAACACTGAAGAACGGTTTCTGAAGAAAAATAACGCTTGGTTGGAGACTTCCATATCAATACACACTTGGGCATCACATGTTTCTTCTAAACCTGGTCGACCACAAAAGGTATTTTCGGAATTGAGTGAACGTAGCAAGCGTCGCAAGACGGAAGACCTTCGCAAGCAAGTACCTGTCGAAGAACTGACATATGCAGCTAGTATCAGCCAGCGAGCTTCAGGAAACTTAGATGCGTCTAAAATTCTAAAAGAAATTACAGCGTCTCCAACTCGGGCAAAAAAAATTATGAAAGCAAGCAAGAATAAAACTAAAGAATTTGTCAAGCATTCACCAGCTGAAGCTCTGATTCTTTTTGTTAATATGGGATTGACAAAGAAACAGTACGAAATATTACGAGAGTCTAATCGCAATATATATCCGTGCTACTCCATTATTAAAGAAGCAAAGAAAATGTGCTATCCGCGCCCGCGTGAGGAGTCAATGACAATTACGGAGACTTGTGCAGAAGTTTGCCTTCAAGACCTTCTTGATCACACATCAAGACTCTGCCAATATTTAGGGGATGTGTTTGATTACTTTGGTCAAAACGAAATAAGACATCTTGAATTAATCACGAAATGGGGTTGTGATGGCTCACAAGAATCGCAGTTTCAACAAAAGTTTAATGATGAAACAAGTGATGACTCGAATATTTTTCAAAGTTCCATGGTGCCTCTAAGATTGCAAGTAAATACTGACAGTTACAAGAAAATCGTGTGGCAAAATCCGACACCATCTTCAGTAAGATTCTGTCGGCCTATGCGCATTAGATTCCTTCACGAAACCGTTGATGTAACAAAAGAGGAAATAGAATATATCGAGAACCAAGTAAAGAATCTGCGAAATACGGAAGTCCCAACCGGTAATAGAGTAATACAGGTTAAACATACGATGATACCTACAATGGTTGACGGCAAAGTTTGCAATTCCGCTACAAATACTAGCTCTACAATGAAATGTTACATTTGTGGAAAAACTTCGAAAACTTTTAACGACTTTGAAAATACAAATGTCGAAAATCCAGAAGCCCTGAGATTTGGACTTTCTATTCTTCATGCGAGAATAAGGCTATTTGAGACCCTTCTTCATATTGCCTATAAACTCCCACTGAAGAAGTGGCAAGCCAGAACACCAGAGGAGAAACAGGTTGTTAAAGAAACAAAACAAAAAATTCAAAGGGAATTTAAAGATAGAACAAGATTAATAATTGACATGCCCAAAGCAGGTTTCGGTAATTCAAACTCTGGAAACACTTCCAGACGATTTTTCAGTGATCCTGAAACAGCTGCAGATATCACAGGTATATATCTCTCATTCATTTATAAACTAAAAGTAATATTAGAATGTTTGTCATCTGGTCATAAAATCGATGAGACTAAGTTTTCAATATTTGCAAAAGATACTACGGAAATGTACGTCAATTTATATGGATGGCATCCAATGACACCGACACTCCACAAGATTCTTGTGCACGGGGCGACTGTCATCAAATACGCTATTGTTCCTATCGGACAAATGTCAGAGGAGGCTGCAGAAGCAAGGAATAAAAATTTTCGTTCGTACAGACAGAATTATTCCAGAAAATTCTCCAGGACCCTCTGCAATAGAGATGTTCTGCAAAGATTATTGCTCACATCAGACCCATTTGTTAGTCTCAGCAAAAAATGTCGAACGCAAAAATCGAGTCAACCATTTCTGCCCGAGACAATGCGCCTGCTTGTGCCAGATACACCTGAAAATGAAGATATTCATGGTACAGACAATAACGAAAATTTAGTGTAATTTGTTAATTCTTTAAACTCATCATGTTTTCTTTAATTATGTATGTAAAAATGATTAAATAATTAAATCAAAATAAATGTTACTTTCTTGTATTCTATTTAATTGACTTTTTTTAATATAACTTGGATATTTAGGTTAAGAAAGGCATTTATCTAATTACAAAAAAGGTCGAAAAATTATTAATTACAATACATATTTCCAACGATCTCAATATTATTGTGTGCTGTTTAATTTAAAGGCTTTATCGTGTATTTTTCTTCCATTTAAAAAAATAGGTACCTGTTTAGTTTGTCATGAACTTTTCGGAACACGCTGTAATATGTCTATATTTTTAAAACAGTCAGGTTATTTATCAATAATATGCAGAAAAACTTTCCTCAAAACTCTTCGCCGCCGTTTTCTCACAATAGTTCATCTCCTCTTGGTTGCACCACCCTGTATAAATCTGTTTCTACTTATAAAACCATTGCCATTTATTTTTTTACACTAATTTTTATTGATATTTATATTTTTAATTAAATTAAATCAAATATACTCGTTAAATATTTTTGACCGGGTTTTTCAACCTAATACTCCTGTGTGCGGCGCCTCGGATAATATTTAGGAATTTACTTGCTTATGCCTGTCCGTTGTCGTGGGAGGGGGACGAAATTATTTTAATTTGTATAAAGTGAAGACTTTTTTTTGGTTGTTGAATTTTATTATTATAATTGAACATGTAAAACAGATAAAGGGAGGATCTATAGATCTCGTTCAGGGGGAGGGGGCGAATTACTATTTTCAACTGATGCAGTGCTTTCGTTTATACATAACACTGTATGCGGTGCCCCTTTCGCCCTCTCTAAATCCGCCAGTGAATTTATCAGCTTTGATTTCGATGTGCGGTCATTATCAGATGATTAATCAGATTTTCGATCTGCGGTTTGCGAATTTATAATAAAATTTATCAGTGTTTTTGTGATTTTTACTTCCCTCATAAAAGAGAGGTATTGTAATCGGGAAAAAATGACCCTTCAAAATGTTTGCACTCTTCACCTAGAGGCCGTAAAACATATTGACTCGTTGACAAATGTTGGTCAAAAATTAAGGGTCAATGGAGATGACTTGGTATGGCGGAAGAAAATGGCAGCCTAGCGTTAAAAAAATTGTTACTAAAAAAATAACTGACTAAACAAAATGGCGGCCTAATAAAATATTAAAAATATCAGCCTGGAAAATCTACTTATTGGATTGATTGATATAGAGTGAATAGTTAAAATTGTGGTACGAATTCAATATGGAAGAAGAAAATGGCGGCAAAATGTGTTTGCGTGAAAATATCACCCTCCCAGGTTTTACATATCTTCAGGTTTTAGCGTCCCTAGATGCCAAAAATTATGTTTGCCTTATTCCGTCGGACTATTGGTCGGTATATCTGTCAGTTCGCAGCATAGCTAAAAGCTACTTACCCGGTAGACTTTAGGTAGTCAAACGTTAAGGATAATATGGAGATGCCCTGATAACATTCTGCTAAAATTCCAATATGGCCGAACAAAATGGCGCTTTAGTGAAATGTTAAAAAAAAATTAAAATTACTTATATAATTTACCTCAAATTGTTCACAAAATCAAGTGTGTGAACTGTTAACATTTTTGGCCAAATCCAAGTTAGAAAAACAAAATGGCGGTCCAAGAAAATATTTAAGAAATCAGCATGATAAAATTACTTATTAGATTTACTTCAAACTTTATGCAAGCATTAAATGTGATTTAGACATAAATTGGTAAAATTGTGGTACAAATTAAATAAAATATTTAATAAAGATATTCATATTTAACTGTCTTCAAATTTTGCACAAAAATTGAATATAATATAGGGATAAACTGATCGAATTCAAGAAAATGGGACAAAATTGCGGTTTTAAAAAAATCAGTGTAAAAAGTATTTATTTGAGATTTTGTTCAAAAATCAAGGGTGGCACAGGTATGCCAATATGGTGGAACAATAGAAATGTTTGAAAAGACAGTATATATATATATGTGTTAATAATTAACTATGTGTGGAACAAAATTGGGTCACATTTAATTATTCCTAATAAAAGGAAAGATTTATAACGAGCAAAGCTACGGGTAAAGGAAATTTACCGATTTTACATTTACATTTTTAAAAAGCATTGACCTATAGAAATTCTTTTCGATTAATGTTTTGATATGTCTTATTTTAGGTATATTTTGCTTTGTCCATAAAATTGTAAAATTTTTCTGCGGCAATAAAGCATACTTTTGTTTGTTTTGTTTGTTTGATGTTTATAATCATGCCATGCCACGTAAATATTCTAACTGAAAGCTACGCCTAGAAGTAAACGAAAAAGTTTAAAACGAAAAATGAATATACTAAAGCAAGTACGTAATTAGAATTATATTATGGTAGAATATTAGATAATGTACATCAGGGTTACCGGTTTTCGATGGTTTTAAGGCGTAATTCCCTTATTAGTGATGAGAGAGAATTGCGGTTTTACTTTTTTGTAAAATGAAAGACGCCGTAAACAAATTTTTCATAGCCCTTTTCGATTCTCAGATACAGGATGAAATTAAAATCATTGCAATTTGAGACCTCCCTTTCGATTATGCTTTATCTTATCGAAAGAATAAAAGCTATATTATGATATACAGTTTCTTACGGGTTTTTCAAAATATAACCCTTATAGAGGTGAAATATGTCTCGTGGGGATTAAATTTTGGGTGTCATGGACGTAGATTTTCGACATTTTTAGGGGTATAAAAATAAAAAACATATAACATGAGAACGCAACAGTCAAATTGAAAACTATGAATAGTTGGGTTTAATGTTCTGACTTTGAAAAATTGTGTGTGTGTCAAAAAATGACGAAACACGTCAATTTTTTTATATGCAAAATAATGTTTTGTCCATTATACAGGGTAGTCCTGTAAACAAGATATATTATGCAAAAATCGGTGTAACATGTCAAACTTCTTTTTTTTCCTTGGTAGATGTCTAGGCTTTGAAAGAAACCTCGTTAATAATTTAATTTTTTGACAATGTATATTGCTGATTTTCTATAAAAACTTTTTAAAATCGGAGTCAATAAAGACAGCAACTAGACATTATACTCATGGTACTAGAATCAAGACACGCATAGATATATGTCTTGTTGTGCAGTAATGAAGAATTAGTTTGACGCTGACTTCAAAAAGTCGAATTTTTAAGATGGTATAAAATATTTTTTACTTTTTTTTTTAGGTCAGTTTAATTTTTTTATATTTTTTTACATAACATAATAAATTAGTCCTTGGTTTAGCATTTTGCTCGTTTAGAAAAAAAGGTCTCTTATGAATCCAAAGCTCTCTCGCGTAGTAGTCAATAACCGTAAAAAATAAAACTAGGTAAAAAACACTGAGAAGTCAAAAAATTATATTTTATTCCATCACAGAAATCTGACTCCAACTAAGACCTGTAGTGTTTAATGTCACCATCAAAAATTACAGTTTCTATTAGTTTGACGCCGACTTCATGAAGTTAAATTTCCAAGATTGAATTAATTATTATTTTTTACTTTTCAGTGTTTTTTTAATCGGTTTTAGTTTTTCTGTAATTTTTTTATTTAATCCATCATTTAAAAAAGGTTCTATTATAAATGTCAAGCTCAAGGTTCCTCAGGCCTAAACCTAGGTACTGGGGTCCAATGAACTTAATATATATATATATATATATATATATATATATATATATATAAGTTCATTGGACCTTCTCCACCATTTCTTCATCATATATATATATATATATATATATATATATATATATATATATATATATATATATATATATATATATATATATATATATATATATATATATATATATATATATATATATATATATATATATATATATATATATATATATATATATATATATATATATATATATATATATATATATATATATATATATATATATATATATATATATATATATATATATATATATATATATATATATATATATATATATATATATATATATATATATATATATATATATATATATATATATATATATATATATATATATATATATATATATATATATATATATATATATATATATATATATATATATATATATATATATATATATATATTATATATATATATATATATATATATATATATATATATATACCTCGAAAAATACATGCTGATTATTCACTTATATTTGAATGATAGGTAGCAAGTTAGTGGTTTGCCAGGCAACTCATGGCACAGTTTTAGGTAAAAAAGTGTTCTTATCGTAGTACGTTTTTTTTAGCAATAGCAAAAAATTATCTATAAATTCCTCAAAAAAAAAACGTACCACGATAAGAACAATTTTTTACCTAAAACTGTGCCATGAGTTGCCTGGCAAACCACTAACTTTCTACCTATAATTCAAATATAAGTGAATAATCAGCATGTATTTTTCGAGGTATGTAGCCTTATTTTATTAATTTTGTAATAATTATTGTCAATAGTATAAAATTTTAAATCAGTTTTAGAAAAAATGTAAATGTCATTTTATAATTAGACCACTAAATGTTTTTTAAATTAATTGTAGATAGGTAAGGAAAGCCATATATACCAAAAAAAAAATAATAAAGGAATGAGCAATTTTTGAGAAAGCCTACTATGATAGGCGAAACGTCAAGTTAATCCCATTGTTTGATTTTGCAAATAAACCTATACCCAAGAAAGAAGTCCAATTAATATCTACCGGGTTTAAGAAACAAATTGAATAATACATATATATATATATATATATATATATATATATATATATATATATATATATATATATATATATATATATATATATATATATATATATATATATATATATATATATATATATATATATATATATATATATATATATATATATATATATATATATATATATATATATATATATATATATATATATATATATATATATATATATATATATATATATATATATATATATATATATATATATATATATATATATATATATATATATATATATATATATATATATATATATATATATATATATATATATATATATATATATATATACATACAAAAGTGCAGTCTATACGTAGTTATAGAAAATACATACAAATTTTCGTTGCCACAAATTAATATGATTAGTAGAAGTAGTTTTCATAAAAGATGAACATTATACTTCAGAAAAATTATATGCGACCGCATTTGCGTCAAAAAATGGTCGAAAATCGACAAATTTACTTCTATTTGTCATTCTAGATTTAATTTTTTCATAAAAATTCGAATGTAACGCCCAACTATACATATTTCCCTTACAGCTTTAACATAATATTGCAGCGCCTGACGGCTTACAAATGTTCTATAATACTGCATGGAGTTCCCATTTAATACAAGGGACAAAAGCTGAAATATTTCTATCGAAGATTTAATTTTGGCTGTTTAATAGTTTTAAAAATTATTTTAAACGAGGTATTTTTATTAATTTGCAAGATAATTCTATTATGTTTGCTAAACGACAATTTAAAACAAAAAAGCATTTTTAGCATTTTGAAAAATATTTCAACGAAAATAGTTTAATATTTGATTAAGTAACAAGGTTCATTTTTATTAAGTTTGATAAAATGGCATTAAGTCACATTTCTCATCTAATCAAAGGAATTAGTAAAGGAAGCTCGTTCAAAAGGATGGACAACTGCGGTATAAAAATCCAACAGGAACGGATCACATCCTCGCATCCATAATGCGCCAAGAAATCCCAATCCTGTCCACGAGGACAATTCTTCAAGACAGTCGTCTTAGGGTCACTAAGCCTTTTGAAATAGAAATTCATACAAGAGATCAATGTAAGGAGAATAGGTGTCCTATTCTCAGGCTGACGATCAATCGTGGTATACAGCCGGGGCCGGAATATACCGGTCGGACAATGGTTTCGGACAGGAATACATACAAATCCACAATAGTACAAGGACTTAAGGAAACTGATTTTCCAAGACGACTACAGTTCTGTGACTGGTATACTAGGAGATGTAATGAAAATCCTGATTTTGTAAATCATGTCTTGTGGTCAGATGAGAGCAGGTTCATGAATTGTAGAGTCTTTAATAGGCACAACCGTCTTCATTGGGCTGTGCAAAATCCTCACGAAGTGGCAGAGAGACATATACAGATCAGATTTGGAAGTAACGTTTGGTGTGGGATCATTGGTAAGTTAATCTAACCAATCTTTTTTAAATAGGCACCAAATGATGGTCAAATAATCTTTTTCTTTTCGTTTAGTTCTTCAATGATACTAAAAGAGTATAATCTAATAAAAAAAAAGTAAAACGTTCTACTCTAGTCAGTCAACTTACTTTTTTGATATTGTATTACATTTTTATTCAATCATTTTGTATTGTAGTTTCGAAGAACCTATAAAAATAGAATTGGGTTGTATAAATTTATTAACACTTTATCTAAATTTTCTGCAGATTTGGCTAATTCTCTAAAATTATTTTGATTGTCTGAATTTAATTTATTATTACCCGGGAAGCCTAGTTCTGGCGTTATGAAAAAAATACCATATTAATCAAATGTCGAATTATTTTTCGATTTTCATTATGATTTATAGAAAGGCGTTCAACTGTATTTCCGAATAATTTAAATTTTAAAGCGCAAAGGGTTTGTTCTTTTGATATTTTATGTTTTATTGAGGCATGGTGTACTTCTTTAAGATTATGATATCACTGAAATAAATTGTTTTAGTATTTCCGAAATTAATATGCAATACCAACAAAATAATGTATTGCGGCTATTACTTCCCGATAACCAAATATGTTTTTCTAATAAAGGTGAATAGGTTTCAACTGTATACTCAAGCTCATTCATTACGGGATGTTTCGATAATTATTTTTGGAAAGAAAACTTTTTAATAAAGATAATTTTCCCTTTATAATTTATAGTTTCTAGTACCAACCGGCCGACCCTACAGCCCTTGACTTTTAAGCACCTATTTATAAATTATTAATCATTTCAGGAAATAGACTTATTGGACTATTTTTGTTTGACTACAACCTAAACGGGCAGAGGTACCTAGAGCTTCTGCGAAACCAGGTTGTACCAGCCTTACGAGCTATTCTAACGGAAGATGAATTAAGAAGAACTTGGTTTCAACAAGACAGATGTCCGGCTCACAATACCATTCAAGTCAGGAACTTCTTAAGGGAGCAGTTTATTCTTTAAATGGTCCAATATCTTGGCCTCCTAGATCCCCTGACCTGTCGCCCTTGGATTTCTACCTCTGGGGTCACACGAAGAATGAAATCTATGAATTTGATCCCACCGTGACCATAGAAATCCTGAGGCAGAGAGTTCTGGACACATTTAGAAATATTAACCGAAATACACAAAAAATGTCTCGATGCAAATGGACGTCATTTTGCAGATTTGTAAATTAATGTTACCCACTTACAAAGTAGTTAAAGCTCATTTAGATTTTTTAAGTCGTTATTTACGTTCATATTGTATTGAAAATTCAATGTGTTCAATACATTACTTACTTATTAACGTAATCTTGTGACAAATAAATCATGGCCTTCTTTAAAAACATTGAAACCTAATTTACGAAGTGTGATATTTTGATGACACTAAAATCTTTAATGCACGTGTGAGATATCACTAGACTGGAAATTTTAGGTTCTTTCCAAAAATCGAAAAATCCAATATTGCGGTCATAAGAAAAATGAAAATTGAGGCGGGTTGCGGGTTAACAAAAAACAATGAAGACGTGTCGTATACGCCATCTTATTTGTCTTAAAAATGTGTCCGAATAATGTCACCTTTTGACAGCTGTCAAATTTACCGTTCTGGATATACTGGCGAAAAACGAAATCCGCCATTTTCGGTTTCTCGCCGATATTTCCCAAACTTATTGATCGATCGTAAATCTGAAGCCAGATATCAAATGCAATAAGTTTCCTCTAAAACTTTCCCCATTTAACCTTTGGTGTAGGTATAATAGGAGCCGAGATCCCTATATAGAGAAGCGAATCTGGGACACACTGTATACTGTGACTATTTACTGAACCAAATTGGGTCCCATTGCACTCATACTTCACTATTCCCAACAAAAAATCGAAGTTCCGGGTAAAGGAGATTTACCGATTATTTATGTATGAACCTCGATCACACTTAGTGATACATTGACCGATTTGAATAAATTTTTCAGGAGAGTACCGGGGTGGTCATATAGTAAGCACTGAAAAAAAATAGCGGCATAGCACCCTGAATCCCTTTTCGCGGTAACTTTAAATTGGTTTATTATATTGCCTTAAAATTTAGTGCATGAAAGGGGGAGTTGGATTCATTACTTAGTAATGATATTTCTGGTGTCATAAGTTTAAACGTTTTTATCATAGGAAATAACTTTATTCTTGGCACAAAAAGTTTATGCGGAGGGGGTAATCTAAAAATATCAATTTTCATATAGTTTTCGTGGTTTTCAGGGACACAAAGTACAATTTTACAATTTTAATTTTTAACCGTTGGGACTGCTGATTTTCTATGTGTGTCAAGATATCGTTTATCCATAATATTAGTTAATGTGATTTTAAGTACACCGATTACTTCGGGGAGATTGTGGGCAACATAGATGATTTTTTAAAGATGTTTTTAGTGTGGTACCGGGGTTATTTCATAGAAAATATACTAAAAAAGTAAAAATAGAGTAATGACGCCACTTTAAATTATTTTCTGCCAGAGAGTTTTCGCACAAGCTTTTAAATGCTTTAATTATATTGAAATTTTGAGCATGAAACTCTAATTAATCAAAAAATGTAATTTTGGCATAGCTGGAGGTAGAGCCCTGATCTACTGTGAGGCAATAATTTTCCTGGTTATTTGTTGGTATTGCATATTAATTTCGGAAATACTAAAACAATTTATTTCAGTGATATCATAATCTTAAAGAAGTACACCATGCCTCAATAAAACATAAAATATCAAAAGAACAAACCCCTTGCGCTTTAAAATTTAAATTATTCGGAAATACAGTTAAACGCCTTTCTATAAATCATAATGAAAATCGAAAAATAATTCGACATTTGATTAATATGGTATTTTTTTCATAACGCCAGAACTAGGCTTCCCGGGTAATAATAAATTAAATTCAGACAATCAAAATAATTTTAGAGAATTAGCTAAATCTGCAGAAAATTTAGATAAAGTGTTAATAAATTTATACAACCCAATTCTATTTTTATAGGTTCTTCGAAACTACAATACAAAATGATTGAATAAAAATGTAATACAATATCAAAAAAGTAAGTTGACTGACTAGAGTAGAACGTTTTACTATTTTTTTATTAGATTATACTCTTTTAGTATCATTGAAGAACTAAACGAAAAGAAAAAGATTATTTGACCACCATTTGGTGCCTATTTAAAAAAGATTGGTTAGATTAACTTACCAATGATCCCACACCAAACGTTACTTCCAAATCTGATCTGTATATGTCTCTCTGCCACTTCGTGAGGATTTTGCACAGCCCAATGAAGACGGTTGTGCCTATTAAAGACTCTACAATTCATGAACCTGCTCTCATCGGACCACAAGACATGATTTACAAAATCAGGATTTTCATTACATCTCCTAGTATACCAGTCACAGAACTGTAGTCGTCTTGGAAAATCAGTTTCCTTAAGTCCTTGTACTATTGTGGATTTGTATGTATTCCTGTCCGAAACCATTGTCCGACCGGTATATTCCGGCCCCGGCTGTATACCACGATTGATCGTCAGCCTGAGAATAGGACACCTATTCTCCTTACATTGACCTCTTGTATGAATTTCTATTTCAAAAGGCTTAGTGACCCTAAGACGACTGTCTTGAAGAATTGTCCTCGTGGACAGGATTGGGATTTCTTGGCGCATTATGGATGCGAGGATGTGATCCGTTCCTATTGGATTTTTATACCGCAGTTGTCCATCCTTTTGCACGAGCTTCCTTTACTAATTCCTTTGATTAGATGAGAAATGTGACTTAATGCCATTTTATCAAACTTAATAAAAATGAACCTTGTTACTTAATCAAATATTAAACTATTTTCGTTGAAATATTTTTCAAAATGCTAAAAATGCTTTTTTGTTTTAAATTGTCGTTTAGCAAACATAATAGAATTATCTTGCAAATTAATAAAAATACCTCGTTTAAAATAATTTTTAAAACTATTAAACAGCCAAAATTAAATCTTCGATAGAAATATTTCAGCTTTTGTCCCTTGTATTAAATGGGAACTCCATGCAGTATTATAGAACATTTGTAAGCCGTCAGGCGCTGCAATATTATGTTAAAGCTGTAAGGGAAATATGTATAGTTGGGCGTTACATTCGAATTTTTATGAAAAAATGAAATCTAGAATGACAAATAGAAGTAAATTTGTCGATTTTCGACCATTTTTTGACGCAAATGCAGTCGCATATAATTTTTTTCCATAAAATAAAATACAGCCTTACATTGATCCTTCGTCTGCATAACTGCAAAATTTGAGATGTTAAATCGTATTCATGTATTTGTATTTCTGCAGTGAGTGAACCCTTTGAACCCGTTTTTAACCGAAATATAATTTAATTTTTATACAGGGTGTTAAAAAAGTACGCTGCCAAACTTCAAGGGACGATTCCTCGCATTATTCTAAGACAAAAAGTTTATATAAACATAGTTCTGAAAACGAATAGTTTTCAAGATACAGGGTGTTAAATTTCTATGAAAAAAAATGTTTTTCTATCATAACTTTTATACCACTCTAGATATTTTTATTAAATTTGGTGTACATCTTTTACCTATTAAAGAGCAGTTTTTGATGCAAAAGTATTTTTTAAATTTCTACCAGTGGCGTTCGTACGGAGTTTGGACAGAATGTTTATTAAGAAAAAAATGATACGCCACTGCTTTTTCTAAAAACAAAAATTATTTTTGAAATTCCCATTTAATTTTAAGCAAATTTGGTCTCTAGACTTACCTTCGTACGACGCACAATTTTTATGTAAAAAAATAAAAACAATTTTCATACATCTACTGCAATCCGAATCCAATTTGCAAGGATAATTTTTTGTAAAATCCGCTACTGTTTAATTTTTATGAAACATACCTATTTGGAAGTGGGCACGCGTAATGCTGTGGTTAGAATAAAACATTAAATAAATAAAAAAAAACTAAACAACACCAAGACGTTTATTAATAAAATAATTGTAAACCAAACATAACTTAACCAACCTTACAAATAATAATTTCTTCTTCTTCAAGTGCCGTACCCATATTCGGGCGTTGGCGATGGTCAGTGAGTGCCTTGAAACCTATCTTATATTCAGATGTATATGGTTTCTTGAATGCACTACACTAGACCATTATACTAGGAAATGTGTTCTACGTAGTGGTTTCCCGTTGCCTTCTACGCAGTTGTGTCGTGTAGTGTATGTGTTGAGTAAGAGGCCTTGTTACTGTTCGCAGTCGACCCAAGTCTACGAGCAGAGTCGTTAATGTATTATCCCAACGACCAAAGGCACCTCGGGAAGGTACCGGACCAGGCATATCGAGCACTCTTTATTTTAAAAAGTGCCGGCTACGCCAAGTCTCGAACCCGCGCCTTCCGGGTGGAAGCCGGCTCTCTTACCACTGAGCCACCGAGGTGTACTGGTGTTGTGTAAACTAATGCTTTAAGGTGTCCCCAGAGAAAGAAATCTATCGGATTAATATCAGGTGACCTGGGTGGCCAAAATTGTGGTCCAGCGATCGGTATAATTTTGATCTAGGTACTGACGTGCCACTAAACTGAAGTGCGGTGGAGCACCGTCATGCATAAACCACATAGAACGCCTTTGCCTTAGTGGAACATCTTCCAAAAGTTCAGGTAAAACATGTTCAATAAATTGTCTATACTCCTCACCAGTAAGCCTGCTAGGCAGAAAGTGAGGCCCGATAAGGAAATCTCCTACAACTCCAATCCAAACATTTACAGAAAACTGCTCTTGGAAATGATTTTCAATTATGGCGTGAGGATTTTCATCGGCCCACACATGATTGTTATGAAAGTTTATGATTGCGTTACGGGAAAAACATGCCTCGTCCGTAAACAACACCTGAGATAAAAACCTTGGATTTTGCATTAACTTATTTCCTACCCATCTACAAAAAGCCACTCTTAGCGGAAAATCTCTTGGCAAAAGAGCTTGGACACGTTGCGAATGATATGGATAAAGTTGTTGATCCTTTAAAATTTGCCATACTAATACGTGAGTAATGTTTAATTCAGTCGCAATTTTTCTCGTACTAGTTTCTGGGTTTTCATCAATTGCATTTAGGACAGCTTCCTCTATCTGAACCGTTCTTACTGTTCTTGGTCTCCCTATAAGGGCAGCAGACTTCTTAAAACTACCCGTTTCACAAAGTTTGGAGTGAATATTTGCAAAAAATTGTCTGTTAGGTAGTGGACGGTCAGGATATCTTTCTTGATACATCCGTCTAGCGGCGCAAGTGTTACCATCAGCCATTCCATACACGAAATGCATGTCTGCCATTTCACGGTTTGTAAACTGAACCATTTTTACCGAAAGAAAATTAAATAAACTTTTAAAAATTACACAAGTGCACCTTTATTAATAGTTTTGACAACTGTCATGTTATTGTTATAAACAAACGAAGAACTGTCGTTTAGCAAAGCAAAGCCCACCTTGACAATTTAGGTTTCTTTGACTACTGAATTAAATTGCAGTTTGTTTCTTAAATTTTCCTACCAAATTGTTAGTTCTATTAAAAAAAAATACATTTAGAAATGAGGGTTTAATAGTGAATTGTAATAAATTAAAAAAAGGAAAATTAAGCTCGCGAATGGCAAATACAAATCACAAGTGTTGGCGCAAAAAAGTTTGGGAGATAAAAGGGGACATGACCCAGAGTCACTCAGTAGATTATTCCAAATTTATAATTATTTCTTTTTATGGGTACTACTAACAGCATTACGCGTGCCAACTTTCAAATAATATGTTTAATAAAAATAAACAGAAGCGGATTTTACATAAAATTACCATTGCAAAATTGCATTTGGATTGCAATGATTTTTATTTTTTTACGCGAAAACCGTGTGTCGTACAAAAGTAAGTCTGGAGACCAAATTTTCTTTAAATTAAACGGAGATTTCAAAAATAATTTTTGTTTTCAAAAGAAGCAGTGGCGTATCTTTTTTTTCTTAAAAAATATTAATTTCAAACCCCGTAGGGACGCCACTGGAAGAAATAAAAAAAAACCTTTTGCATCAAACTGTCCTTTAATGGGTAAAAGATGCACACCAAATTTGATAAACATACCTAGAGTGTTATAAAAGCTATAATAGAAAAACAAGTTTTTTCTTAGAACTTTAACACCCTGTATCTTGAAAACTATTCGTTTTCAGAACTATGTTTATATAAACTTTTTGTCTTAGAATAATGCGAGGAATCGTCCCTTGAAGTTTGGCAGCGTACTTTTTTAACACCCTGTATATTATGCATAGCAAAATTTTTTAAGGTCGAACGTGCAGGAAGTTTTTTCTAGGTAGGGTTTCTTCATAGGTTCTCCGTAGTTCTCCCTTAAGAAAACATTTGTTTACCCAATATGCTGAATTTAAAATGCGTATCATAATCTGAACAGTAATGAAAATCATATAATAAAAATAACATGTTTATAAATATCAAAGTCTCAAAAGTAGTTTAATTTTGGTAAACGAGATGTTATATAAAAATGCTTATAAATAATCGATAAATCTAAATGTAATAAATAGGGCGTTCTATTAAAAAACAATATATTGCAGTTTTGGAACAACCTAATGTAAAATATCTTTACGAAAGGTTTGGTCATTAAGTATCTTTCCTATTTAAAGTTTTTACTTCCGTCATATGAAGGAATTATTGTAAAATATTGTAATCACCCAATGTCAAAAAACACCTTTCAATTTCGACGGCCTGTCTGTCTATCGATGTCTCTGTCTGTTCGCGGCGCACGGTGGTCAATATGCGAAAATTAGCAGGACAGAAGTAAATATTGCAAAACAAATAAAAAAGCAGTAAATTTTGTATGTTATTTTAATCAAAAATATGTTTTATATAATGTTGAAAGTTGAAATTCATTTTTACCATATCTACAGGGTGTTTAAAAATAGGCACTAGTAAAAAAAAATTAATAAGAGGCTCTACATTTACCTTTAAATGAACTTATAAATAAATTTAAGGTACAATTAACTTAATAAAATTTGACATTACTTATTTGAAAATTACTATGATTAAGGCCCAAATTATCAATCGTTTGTTAAATTTACCAAGAGGATAATTGTATTGGAAACTATTGTTGAGACAATCGTTTCTATGACAATTATCGTTTTGGTAAAGTTAACAAACGATGGATAATTTGGGCCTAAGTCTACAAATTATGAAAAACAGTTTTAATAGCAAACATCGGAAAGTAGCAAAACAGTAATATCACTTAAATTAATTTAGGTATATAGTGCGTCCAAAAAGTCAATGTGTTTTCGCATACTGTATAATTTAGGAAATAAGCATTTTTTTCCTGATTTTAAGTATTCTACAGTATAATATTCACTTGATAAATGAATGCACGAAGATTACCGATTGTTTTGTTTTCAATAAGAATAAAGGAATAAACTAAAAACATAAAATATTAATTCAAATATAATGCTTGACTAACATAGAAAAAACAAAATAAAGAACTTTTGTAATATCATAATTTTTTGCAGGTTTAACGAACTATAAGATTATTTCCAACGCGTACGAAAACCGTTTTGAAACTGCTATAAAATAGTTGACTAGTTCAACATCAATAATATTTGTGTCAGTATTGATATTTGAATTTTCGCTAGTGTTGAAACTAATCTATAATCTATAACTAAACATTAATCTGGACATTTAAGAAAAAGCAATGCTTCAGGAGACAAAACACTATCTTTTTTACTAGGTAATTTTCTGATATTAGATATTACTGGATCTGATGTTATTAGGAACATGTGTAAGAGATCTGTGTTTGTTTCAAGTCTGGACATTTTTCTAGTATTGTGTTCTCTGAAATGTCTGTATTCTTTGTGTCTTGCCTCCTGAACATCTTCCGATAATTGCCCTATTGGTAGATCAAATGAGCTAATAACGTCTGCTCCATGTAACAATATTTTGTGTACGGAAGCAGGCATGTAGTACCAGGGATATAAAAGTACAAATCGCTCGGCAGTTTCATGTAAATATACTCTAAATTCTTCTGTTTTAATAGAAAAGCCACTGGATAAAATTTGTAAAATTACATTAAAGCGGTTAAGAAGGTCTTTATCTATTCCAGTAATTTCGCTTGCCTTCTCCAAATTTTGAAAAAATCTCCGAGCAGTATTGCCATCGTTTGTACTTCCATATCCCTGTTTAACTACATCTACTAAAATCCCTAACTCTAATTTTAATTTATCTATTATCTCTTTTTTTCTTGTCTCAAATGCTACCTTATCGTTTTTTCGAATTTGCCACTTTTGAATTCCTAGTCTATAGCAAATATGTAACACACATTCAAAGAATCTTATATGGGCATGTAAAGTAGATAAACCCAATTCACACGCGTTGTCTTTTAACGGCCTATTTTTTATTTGACTTAAATTATTCATTTCTTTTGGCTTTGTACCGCAGATATAGCATGTTTGAGACGAAGAATTTTTGACTACAGCGTTACAAGCTTTTCCATCCAGCATAGTTAGGCATAAAACATGATTTATAATGATTTTGTGGCCTAAAGAAGTTATTACCTTAGTTGGATTGAGATCTGAGATTTGACATTTTATATTGTTTACTTCTGAAGAAATTACTTCTGCAGTTTCTTTAATAAATTGAATTTTAATAGGCCTACAAAACCTTGTTGAAGATGTTCTAGGATTTTGCCAGATGATAACTTCTTTATTATTTTCGTTTTTGTACACGAGATTCAGAGGCACTAATGTTGTTAAAAGGACGTCACTATCAGATATGCTGCGATATGGCTCTGAAAAGTTTTGTTTATAGTTTGCTTGACCACCACTACCATCCAAACCCCATTTACAATTTAATTGACAAAAAACGGTTTGAGTGCTTTGAAAAGTTTGACAAAATACCTCATCTTGTACTTGGACTAAACGATGACAGGTGTGATCAAGCAAACTCTGCAGTTTTACCTCGGCAAAATTTTCCAATATATTTATATTATTAGGATAACATTCATTTTTTGCTTTTAAAACTAAATAGTAAGGTGGGTACAAATTTGCATTTCTTTCAGCAGCCCCTTTTTGCATTGAAATGTACTGATGTTTTGTTAATTTCAGATCAACTATCAGGGCTAAGGCTTCCATTGGCGTATATGGTTTTACAGTAGTTGCACTATCGGGAGAAGTATTTTTTGTTGAAGAATCGGAATGTGTAATTTCT
The DNA here is from genome assembly GCA_030620095.1 of Kuschelorhynchus macadamiae. NCBI lineage: Eukaryota > Metazoa > Arthropoda > Insecta > Coleoptera > Curculionidae > Kuschelorhynchus > Kuschelorhynchus macadamiae. The sequence continues at coordinate 2,104,811 of JAUTXW010002753.1, read as the reverse complement.
TCTATTTGTTTGGCGATTTTTCTTTTACCTTGTGCTCTGTAACTTAGTTGGGTAGCCAAAGCAAGTTCTTCAGGGGATTTCGATTTTGCCAAAGACGACACTCTTCTTTTTCTCGTTTTCACACTGCTTTCGGTAAAACATTTTTCAGGCCGACCAAATTTTAAGTTAACTTGTTCATCATTATCGAAATTTATTAAATATTTTTGGAGCCATGTAGAGTATTTTTTTAAAAATCGCTTTTCACACTGATGACATTTTTTCCATCTAGTTACCAAATTGCCACAAAATATCTTAATTTGATCGAAGATTAACTTTTCCGTGTTAGTAGACGAGCTTGCTTCTATAGTTTTAGCATTTACATAATTAAAAACAGCCGTTAAAACGTGGGGACTAGTTGCATTTGATATAAAATTATGCCTTTTCAAAAAATCGTACACGTTCAGCCTTTTAACACGAGTAGCATTAGCTCCTAAAAAAATTCATAACTATAACAGCTGGTACTAGCTGGTTTCAACATATGATAAAATATATTTATAAAGGTTTATTTTAATATATTTTTTGTAAATGTAAGTGAAATCTTATAAAACTTTTATTTGCTGCACCTTGAAATGTTTAATTATTATTTTTTGTTTTATAAAATGTAGAGTTTTTGAAAGACAGGTTTTTTATATGTAACTGAGACAAATAAACAAAATATTCAACAAAAACTTACCATCCAATGCTTCGTTATTCATTTTTCAGATGAAAGACAATAAATATTAATTAGACCTTTAAATAATTTTTCAATTGATTTCCTACACAAAATAAATAAATAATCTGCCTTGATTAAATGAAAATTGTGACAACTTTAACATGTCAAAGCTTACGTTTCAATATATGTCAGGACTTGCCCAGTTGCTATGGTATTATTTAGATTATTTCTAAGCCGCCTACGCAAAAATTGACGCAATAATAAAAAAATAAAAATCAGACTTTTGTCCTGCTAATTATCGCATATTGACCGCCGTGCGGCGTAGCTAAAAACTACTTATCCGATTGACTTTACTGGTCTTATGAGGGTAATTTTTGTTTAAAATCCAATATGGCGGAACATAATGCCGTCCTAGTAATGTTAACAAAAATATTACTTGAATACTACTCTTTCAATTTACCTCAGATATCACACAAAAAACAAGTATCACATGGAAATATACTGTTAAAATTTTAATACCTATCCAAGATAACGAAACAAAATGGTAGTCTAATAAAGTGTTAATAAATCAGTCTGGAAAAATAATTCATGCGATTGATTTCAGATTTTGCGTAAGAACAAAATGGGGTGAGTTGGTAAAACCTTTGTACAAATTTAATATGGCGGGAGAAAACAGCGTCCAAATAAAATGTTAAAAAATCAGCATAAAAAACTGCTTATTCAATTGACTATAAATTTAATTTTCTTTAAATTAGATGTGACAAACTAGTAAAACTTTGGTAAAAATCCAACATGGTTGAACAAAGCTTTATAAAATTTGGAAAAAATAAATTTAAAAAATCTACTTATTCAATTTAAGTTGAGACTACAATCATCATAATACTTGTATTGATTTTCCAAAAAACCCGTACCAAAGATATTTTAAAGTATAATTATTTCACTTCAATAACAGAGTACCTCTAGATCAAAATACAAGAGTTCTAACCACACTACACCACAACTTGTTACGTTCTGGACGCGCGTTTCGCTAACCCAGTTAGCATCATCAGCGGATGATATAAACTAAAGTAACTTATCCTAACCGAGACTATTTATAGGTAAATGTGGTCACACTTGGTTGCACCCGACTGCACCGTTGTCAAGTAAACAATAGAGGGGACTATAGGGAATAGGCCCTCTATCTTTATTTAGTGCTTTCTTGCCACATTTAACTATTTCTATACTCTCAAATGCATCCAATGATCTATTATTGGATACATTTTTAATCAACTTAAGATTATTTATTCCTATTCGGTGATTGTTTTCCAAATCATGTTGGGCAACGCTTGACTTTTCTGTTCTTCCGTATCTTTATGGAGCGTTTAGTTTGCCCAACATATTTTAGATCACAGTCATTACAGCTAATTTCATAGATGCCACTCCTCTCCCTCAAGTCGACTTTGTCTTTGGGGTTTCCAAGGAGATTTTTCAAACTATTCTCCGTTTTGTAGGCTACTCTAAAATCTACGTTTTTAAATACTTTTTCTAGACCTCTCGTATATCTGGGATCATATGGGATTACTATGAATTTATTGGAAGCCTCAGGTATTTGAAGAGTAGTGGCATCTTTTAGGGACTAGGCACCCGAGAGGCATTATTTTCCATACAGGTCCTGATTCAACGAGCGCGCGACGTCAATGCAGATGTCTTTGCGTGCTTCATAGATTTTGAAAAGGCCTTTGACAAAGTGCAACACAGTAGACTTATCTCAATCCTACGCGAATCAGGAATTGACGACAGAGACACAAATATAATAGCAAAACTATACTTACAACAAAAAGCCACTGTTCGAATCGAAAACGAAACATCAGAAGAGTTTAGTATAAACAGAGGAGTACGTCAAGGATGCATATTGTCGCCCCTTCTATTCAACGTGTACTCGGAACACCTATTTCAAGAGGCACTAAACGACACCGAAGATGGGGTTATAATAAACGGGGAAATAATAAATAACCTAAGATATGCTGACGACACCGTCCTATTGGCGGATACGGCTGAGGGTCTCCAGAGATTGATAGACCGTGTAGAGACTGCATGCAGCAGGTATGGTATGAAGATAAATTGTAAGAAAACACACATACTAATTATCAGTAAAAACGCCATCGACAATCTACAGTTTACCACTAACAATGTAGCTCTTACAATAGCCGAGTCAGTTACATACCTAGGCTGCTCCTTGAATAAGGACTGGGATCACTCTCAAGAAATAAGATGCCGCATTGAAAAAGCAAGAAGTACATTTAACAAGATGCGAAACATACTATGCAACCTATCCCTCAACATCCATACTAGGATAAGAATTCTAAAATGCTACGTACTCTCAACCCTACTATATGGGGCAGAAGCATGGACCCTTACCGATGCCTCATGTAAACGCATAGATGCATTTGAGATGTGGTGCTACCGTCGCATGCTCAGAATCTCATGGACACACCACGTTACAAACGAGACGGTACTGCAACGCATAGATAAGGAACCAGAATTCCTATTAACTGTCAAACGTAGAAAACTTGAATACTTCGGACATATCATGCGAAATGAAAAATACCACCTTCTCCAACTCATCCTAGAGGGGAAATAGAGGGTCGAAGGTCAGCAGGACGTAGACGGATATCGTGGCTGCGAAACTTACGAACATGGACTGGAATGACATCAACAGCTCTATTTAGAGCTGCAGTAAATAAAGTAATTTGGACTAACGTGATAGCTAACATCCACAGAGGATAGGCACTTTAAGAAGAAGAAGAAGGCATCTTTTAACATTTTCTTATGCTTATGTCTATTTACTAGTTTATGTACAAAATTATCATTATATCCATTACTTTTAGCTATATTTTTAATCCGATTCATTTCATTGTTAAAACGTTCTTTACCTAGTAGAAAATTGACTAACCTGTGAGTTAAGAAATGGAATGCTGCCATTTTGTGTTGACGGCAATGAAATGAGTCGGATGTTATATATCTATCAGTATTAGTAAATTTCCTATAAATATCAAATTCTAATTTATCGTTATTTCTAATAACTAACGTGTCGAGAAAAGGTAATTGCCCATTGTTCTCCTTTTCGTACGTAAAATTAATGGAAGGATATTTATTGTTTAATGTTTCTAAGAAAGTGTCCAAATTTTCTGTTTTAATATCAAAAATAGCAAATATATCGTCTACGTATCTATACCACACCCTTGGGAAATACTTGAGTTCTTTTTTGAATTGGGTTTCTAATCTGCCCATAAATAAATTTGCAAGGAACGGAGATAAGCAATTGCCCATCGTAGTTCCCTCTAGTTGTTTATAATATTTATTGTTTTTTCTCGACACGTTAGTTATTAGAAATAACGATAAATTAGACTTTGATATTTATAGGAAATTTACTAATACTGATAGATATATAACATCCGACTCATTTCATTGCCGTCAACACAAAATGGCAGCATTCCATTTCTTAACTCACAGGTTAGTCAATTTTCTACTAAGTAAAGAACGTTTTAACAATGAAATGAATCGGATTAAAAATATAGCTAAAAGTAATGGATATAATGATAATTTTGTACATAAACTAGTAAATAGACATAAGCATAAGAAAATGTTAAAAGATGCCACTACTCTTCAAATACCTGAGGCTTCCAATAAATTCATAATAATCCCATATGATCCCAGATATATGAGAGGTCTAGAAAAAGTATTTAAAAACGTAGGTTTTAGAGTAGCCTACAAAACGGAGAATAGTTTGAAAAATCTCCTTGGAAACCCCAAAGACAAAGTCGACTTGAGGGAGAGGAGTGGCATCTATGAAATTAGCTGTAATGACTGTGATCTAAAATATGTTGGGCAAACTAAACGCTCCATAAACATTCGTTTTAAAGAACACATGGCACATTTAAGATACGGAAGAACAGAAAAGTCAAGCGTTGCCCAACATGCTTTGGAAAACAATCACCGAATAGGAATAAATAATCTTAAGTTGATTAAAAATGTATCTAATAATAGATTATTGGATGCATTTGAGAGTATAGAAATAGTTAAATGTGGTAAGAAAGCACTAAATAAAGACAGAGGGCCTATTCCCTATAGTCCCCTCTATTGTTTACTTGACAACGGTGCAGTCGGGTGCAACCAAGTGTGACCACATTTACCTATAAATAGTCTCGGTTAGGATAAGTTACTTTAGTTTATATCATCTGCTGATGATGCTAACTTGGTTAGCGAAACGCGCGTCCAGAACGTAACAAGTTGTGGTTAGAACTCTTGTATTTTGATCTATCTTCCACCACAGGTTCCAGTGTTAGGAAGAGTACCTCTATTTTACGAGACGTCAGAATTTTACACATAAAAAGTGTGTCCTTTGAATACTAATTGAAAGTTAATAAACTCTCGGTAATTCAGATCAGAGTTCGAGTAAAGTAAAAAAACAAATACGAGCACGCCATGGCTTCGAATGTACAAAACAGAACCGACGCGTGCTTTGCGACAATTTAATATTATAGCGGGAAAAGTCTCATAAGCCAATAAATCACAATTATATAGAGCGGCTTTTGTGAACGCTAGTTCTTTAAGAGGAAAAAGTAATGTGGTCATTTAGGTAAACATTGGAAAATTGAACAGAAGTGTATCTGTTCAGATTACATATTAGTAAAAAAAATCTTTCGACTTAAGAATAAGAAAGCCAAATTCATTAATTTTACATTAAAGTGATGAGAGTCCAGAAAAAAAATGTGTGGGCCAGTACGCATGATTTTCCTCTATAAATTAAACAAAATGGTTTGGTTTTTGAAGATCGTGTGTCCGAAAAACTTAAATTTTATGTTCATCTGCGCAATTGTGGTTATGATTATGTATATGTATCTGTATATGAGAAAAGGGGCAAAGGTCACAGAATGCTGTAAAATTTTGTTCCTGATTTTATAGATCACTACAGAGTTTTCATTTATGTCCTGACACCTAGCTGCAGCTTTACTTACTGTGAGTCTAAAACAATCGAGGACATATTATTCTACGTGTTGAAACACACATTTTTTTGGCTATTTTTCATTTAATCTATATTTATATATGCTTTTTATTCTGCGGAAAAGTCAATAAGTTCCTCTAAATTACTTCGAATGCAGCTATAATTTATTTAATTTTATAAAACATTTTTATTTTTTAATAAATTTAGAGGTAAATAATAGAGAAAAAACCTTACAAAAATTATATATAAAGTTTTTTGGAGTTTTTACGGTTAAAGCTGTAGACAGGTGTCAAAATATAAATAAAAACTTGTACAAAAGTACATACAAGACTTAAAATATATGTAGAATTTACGACAATAAATAAGTGCTGTGGATTTTAAGAAACATTTCAAAGAAAGTTATTAAACGATCTTAAAACACTTTTTTGGCTACAAGCATGGAAATAGCCTTTTTTGCGGGGATAGAAAATCAAGGAATAGCATTTTCTTTTAAATATAAATCCTATCCTATCCTAAGTTCTCGAAAAACCGCTGGATTTTCACACAAAGCCGTTTTATCATGGCCACGTAGTGCCAGCTCGAATGCCCCACAAACTTTTATACAATCTATAATTTTGTTTAAAATATAATGAATTTTGGATACATTTTCATTAAAATTTCTAAGGGATTTTCTATAAGCTATGTCTAGCTGAGTGCGAATATCAACACTTCCGACCGTAGCATAGTTCACCGAAATTTTTTTCTTTTAAGTGTTTTAAGTCTTTAACATTGGTGTTGCACCATAATGAGCCCGACGAGTCCTTAGAAAACAACAAACAAACATAACAGTAAAATGAGTTAGAGACTTCACAACCACGTATCCAGTTAGTTAAATCGTACATACTTTTGCGAAAGTTTCGATGAACCTCTTTATTTTTGTCTTTACTAGTTTGTCGTATACTAAGTTCTGGTTCGGTTACTTTCTCAAAATTAAGTTCGTTAGCACTCTTTAGATGTTTAATTTTTTGCACTACCGACATTTTATTTCATCTACATTCACAACTCAAACATAGACTACCTTGAAATTGGTCATTTTTGCAAAATTAAGTTCGTAAGCACTTTTTAGTTTGTTTATTTTTTTGCACTAGTCACTACCAACATTTTATTTCCTGTATATATCCAACTCACAACATAGATTAAAAATAAAGAGAATTGACAAAAAAATAAAAAATAACTATTTTGACTTATGGAAATTTAGAAAAAAAAATTAACTTTTATTATTAAACACAATCCTGAAAAAAAAAATAAAAAGATAAAGCGCGTTATCCAAAAGACTTTCTAAGAGGGTTTACAACTGTTAAATAATCAACCAATCTCAAAAACACTGAAGCGTCTCACACAACTAAAAACGCTTTATTCCAGAAAAATATTACCAAAAATATTTAAACAATGTATTAGGCCGCCATTTTGTTTTGCCACATAGGATGTGCATTACAATTTTACCAGTTTATCTTTGCTATACAGTTGACTTGTGTGCACAATTCTAAGTCAATTAGGTAAGTAGTTCCTTGGTACACAATGCTTAACCCTTTAATTAGGTTTTCAACATGCTGTGACGCGAAATTTTGACCCAGTCGGTGTTTGATGCAACCAAATGATGAATTTACATAGAACCCATTTTTAATGTTAAACATAGTTATCTTGGAGTTATTCTTACTTAAAATAAAACAAAGTGTCGAAATTTGTATTTTTCAAATAGCAATAAGACGAAAACCAATTAATATAGGCAATACCTGCTGTTTGATAAAATTCCTTTTGAATGAAATAAAATCTTTTTTTTGTGGAGAAGAATAAAAAGTACGTAATTTATGTTGTATAGACTATGTAAGTAAACTGATAAACAGTAAATAATAATAATAATATGAAAATAAATATTAAAATTCGCCTATACTCACAACTTCCCTAGTTCCACCATAGATTCTATTACACACAAATAATAATTTTATAAATCCACACAGTTGTTTGGTAATAACTCAAAAAAATAAATAAATGTAGTTTATTTGTATAAAGTTATAACCAAATAATAATTATTGTATATAATTATGTGCATATATAAACTGTTTTATTTTACTATCTGTACGTAGTGAATTCTGTACCACGAAAGTTCTGGGTAAAGACGAATCTACTTTTTTTTTCCTAGGCTGCAGTCACACAGATCGATCGTCTACAACCGACTAAAAATAAAGCAAATGATTGATAAATTACTAATTGTAATCAACGGTCACATAGCATCGATCGTGCGCGATCGACCACCACCGACCGGTTTGATATTAAAAAGTGTTTTTTTTTAGTCGACTTGCGTCATATGAGAATAACCCTCGGTTTCTGACTTTAATATTTAGAATATAAGTATGTATATAATTAATGTAACAAATCAAATAGCACGTTGTTTGCAACTGCTATTTTCATTATTTTACCAATGTCAAAATTGGCAAATATTAAACGACTGGTGGATCTCGGTGCTGGGTGCTCACGTATGTTAGCATGCATTTTTAGTAGACGGCACTTGGTTGTACGCGATCACTATTGAAGACGATCCTATGTGACTGCCACCCTACTGCCGACACTTATTCAGCAAGATTAACTACTGCTTTTTTACTTTCCTCTAAAAAGCGGAGTTTTGTAATCGTAAAAAACTCACCCTCCGAGATTGCTGCAGATATTTGAGTTTTAGGGTCCCTAAATCTTGATCGACTCTTGATATTTTGTTCAAATATCAAGAGTCAAATGGAGTTGGAATGAATACATGCGGCATTACAAAATGTGAAAAACACAATTCAGGGCCACTTAATGAAATTTTTAAAAATTCAGTACCAAAAAACTTGTTCGCTCAAAATTTTGCCCTCAGTTTAAGTGTGGATAGTTAGACTGGTAAAATTTTATTGCGAATCCAAGCAAAACAAAATGGTGACCTCATATAAATCTTTTAATATTTGGAAAGAATCCTTTTCCTGGAATAAAACCTTTTTATAAAGGAAAAAAATAACTGAATAATTTATTTTATAGACTATATAAGTAAAGTTATGAAAATAAATAATATAGTAATATAAAAATAAATAAAAGGATCAGTAAATTTGGTACACATACAGATAATACAGATACAGGGAAAATATTTGTTATCTGTACGTAGTGGAATTCTGTATGAGAAAAGTTCTGGGTAAAGACGAATTTACCTATTATTTCGGTCAAGTTTAAGACAGCTCTAAACCAGCTTAATAACGTTTAAGTTCGATTTATTGTGAAAATACTATGTGAATATCGACTATAGAATGGTTTTACTTCACATTATGACAAAATCATGTCCTAATGTTATTTAAAATGCACACTCTTAATAAAATGTTTAAAAGTTAAGTACCAAAAACTACTTTTTCGCTTAAAATTTTGCACACTGGTCAAGTGTGTAACAGAGATAGACTAGTAAAATTGTATTGCAAATCCAAGCAAAACAATATCGTGGCCTAATAAAAATATTTTAATATTTGGAAAGATTCCCTTTTCTGAAATAAAACCTTTATATGAAAGAAAATAATAAATTAATAATTCATTTTATAGACTATATAAGTAATAAGTAGTTATGAAAAAAAAATAATAATAAAAATTTGGTACACATACAGTTAATGCATATGCAGGGAACATATCTGTACGTAATGGAATTTTGTATGAGAATAGTTCTGGGTAAAGACGAATTTACCTATTATTTAGGTCAAATTTAAGACAGCTCTAAACCCACTTAATAACATTTATGTCATGCAATCGGGCTGTTCAATCCATTCGACGTATTATGAAAATACTATATGACTATCGTGTCATTTTTTTTTAAAATGCGCAATCACTAGTTATATCAATACTTCGAAGTTATGCTCCGCTAAAATACAAGCGTTAATCGTTGTGCTTTTCTTCAGGAACGTGTTCCCTCCATATTATTAACCTAGAATCTGATCTGTAAAAACTATTTTTGATTGGAAAGTGAACGTACATTTGCGCTAGTTTTTAAGTGCCTATTGAAGATGAAAATTGCTCTCTTTACTTTTCAAAACCAGATATTCGGATGTCAAGAACAGACAAGCTAATTTTGACTTAACTTTTTCCCCTTTCATGCAGTCCTTTCTTGATTTTCTGCTCCAAGACATCTATGCTAGTTGCTGTTTTTGACTTGTCTCGAATCTGCCTTAAATATGTTGAGGAATTTCTCGTTATTTCATTATTATTTTTTTCTTACTTTGATGGACGTTGGAGTTTCTCTATCGTGGCGCCAAGTTATCGAACTTGCTATATATATATATATATATATATATATATATATATATATATATATATATATATATATAAGAGAAACAGAAATTTCAATTTCTGTGCGGTTCTTGGTCGTAAAAAGTTATATAAAACGAAACCAGTAACGGTAAGGATTACTCCTTCACCATTTTGTCGAGAATCGACCAAAACATGACGCTATGTTTGTTTCCAGGGCCAAGGTGCCAATCTGCTACCGTGGTATCTGCCCCGTATATATATACATATATATATATATATATATATGTATATATATATACCGGGTGTCAACGATATTGTTTTACACGATGCCATTCATTTGCTTTTTAGGTTAGGATATTTATATTTGGGTTAACGAAATATGGTATTAAGACACATATTTTTCATGAAAAACAATTGAATATTACTGCCAGTTTTTCCGATATCAGAACCAAGTTAAGAATTTCAAATGGAACCCTGTATATTATTTTACATAGTTTGATAGAGCTTAGAATTTCCTTTTCAATTACATATTACAAGTTATATTTTTTTTTCAAAATGGCGGACTAGGAAGCGCTTTTTCAAAATTCAATAAGGCGGTCGTTTGCCGATACCGATGAAATTTTGTTTACCAAATTATTAAAATATTAAACAAAATGGGGTTTTCAATGGATTTTAATCAAATTTAAAATCAAATTTTTAATTTATCACAAAATGGGATAAGTTTAATTTTTTCTTTAAAATGTGAACTTTTTCTTAAATTTTCTCAAAGATTTTAAATAGAAAGTTGTATTTATTAAATATTAGTATTAAAGTATATCTTATTAGCTACACGAAACCGCATAACAAGCCGTATTTTTGCTTTTTGTTTCAGAAAAAATTGACAAAACCTTGCCGATACACATTTTTCCTAATACATAACATGAAACAAACACACACATATTATTAATCAGAAAATCCTGGAATATTTTTTATTGTTTATTGATAAGTAATTTTGTATTATTTTGACATTTTGTGACTGTTGTCTTATTTTAGGAAAGCGAGAAAAAATCACAAGTAGTATTAATTTTATTTTACCAGTAGATACGGTGCAGTAACATGAAAGATGACTTAACTAAGATAAGTAGGTCTTGGAAACAATTGCATAGGGATGCCACTATAATTTTCATTAGATTTAACCAGAAACGTCAAAAGTACTGTTTTGTATCGACATTTCTGATAACTTTCGTTACATTTTTACACTGAGAAATACAAAAAACAAAAACAAAACCGCATAACAAACCGTATTTTTGCTTTTTGTTTGAGAAAAAATTGACGAAGCTCTGCCGATATACATTTTTCGTAATACATAACATGAAACACACACACCCACACACACATATTATTAATCAGTAAATTTCGGAATATTTTTTATTGATAAGCAATTTTGTATTATTTTGACATTTTATGATTTTTGCTGTCTTATTTTAGGAAATCGAGTAAAATTCACAAGTAGTATTAATTTTATTTTACCGGTAGGCTTTCGGTTTTTCCGGAAATACCTAGACCTAAGTCAAGAAGTTTAAAAAGAACCCTGTATATTTTTTCACACAGTTTGATAGAACTTAGAATTCCCTTTACATTGACATATCACAAGTTGATTTTTTTTCGAAATGGAGGACCAGGAAGCTTTTGTTCAAAATTCAATATGGCGGCTATTTTCTAACACCGAAGATATTTTTGAATTATAGGTAGAAATAATAAACAAATATGGGGGTTTTTATTGGGTTTAATGATAATTTAAAATCAAACTTTCACAATTAATACAAAAGTCACTCAATTAAATGTTCTATGCGCTGTCCGCCTTGTTCTTGGCATAGTGTAACTCTCTCAACATTTTCCGCGAGCAGGTTTCGTAAATGCTGTTCTGAGATACTCTCAACGGCTCGTCTTATTCTATTTTCTAACATTTCCAACGATATTACAGGAGTTGCATACACTTTTTCTTTCAGATGACCCCATATAGAAAAATCAAGCGGGGTTAGGTCAGGCCACCTCGCTGGCCATCGAATTGGTCCATTGGTTCCCAACCAGTTCTCACCAAATCGTTCATTCAAGTAATTTGCAACAATTCTTGAATTATGAGCAGGGACGCCATCTTGTTGGTAAACTAAATCATCATTTTGCTGCAAATTATTTATAAAATGTTCAATTTCATTTTCGAGAAAGTCCAAATACATCTCGCCAGTTAAAGGCTGATGGAATAATATTGGACCAATAACGCTTAGTCCTACAACGCCTAACCAAACATTAACTCCAAAACGTTCCTGGAAGGCACCTTCTCTTACTAATCTTTGATTTTCCTTTGCCCAATAACGAAAATTATTTCTATTAAACATCCCTAGATTAGCAAACCTTGATTCGTCCGAAAAAATAATCTTATGATGAAACACAGGACTTATTCTATAATTATCTAAAAACCAATTGCAATAAATAAGTCGTCTTTGGAAGTCATTTTCAAATAGGTGGTGGTGAATTTGATACTTAAACGATTTAAACCCGTGTTTCTTTAAAATTTTTCTGGCGCTTTCATGGGACGTATTGCACTGTTTGCCTAATTCACGAAGGGAAGCTGTACGGTCATACTCGATGTACGCTAAAACGTTTGTTTCCACTTCTTCGCTTACTACGAAACTATCATTGCCATTAGCATGGACACCACCATTATTTTCATTTTTTAAATGTTGCACTAGTCAAGGATAATATGCATGTGAAGGAGCGTCACGATTCGGAAAGCGTTCCTGGTATAATCCCTATTGTCCCTTGAATTTTTGCGACATTCCCCATAAATAAGGAGCATGTCAATTTGATGTTCTCTTGAATAAACCATAATATTTATTAAAACTAACTAGAACCACTTCTCAGTGTAAAAATGTAACGAAAGTTATCAGAAATGTCGATACAAAACAGTACTTTTGACGTTTCTGGTTAAATCTAATGAAAATTATAATGGCATCCCTATGCAATTGTTTCCAAGGCCTACTTATATTAGTTAAGTCATCTTTCTTGTTACTGCACCGTATCTACCGGTAAAATAAAATTAATACTACTTGTGATTTTTTCTCGCTTTCCTAAAATAAGACAACAGTCATAAAATGTCAAAATAATACAAAATTACTTATCAATAAACAATAAAAAATATTCCAGGATTTTCTGATTAATAATATGTGTGTGTTTGTTTCATGTTATGTATTAGGAAAAATGTATATCGGCAAGGTTTTCTCAATTTTTTCTGAAACAAAAAGCAAAAATACGGCTTGTTATGCGGTTTCGTGTAGCTAATAAGATATACTTTGATACTAATATTTAATAAATACAACTTTCTATTTAAAATCTTTGAGAAAATTTGAGAAAAAGTTCACATTTTAGAGAAAAAATTAAACTTATCCCATTTTGTGATAAATTAAAAATTTGATTTTAAATTTGATTAAAATCCATTGAAAACCCGATTTTGTTTAATATTTTAATAATTTGTTAAACAAAAATTTCATCGGTATCGGGAAACGACCGCCATATTGAATTTTGAAAAAGCGCTTCCTGGTCCGCCATTTTGAAAAAAAATATAACGTGTGATATGTCATTGAAAAGGTAATTCTAAGCTCTATCAAACTATGTAAAATAATATACATCTATATCTATATCTATCAAACTATGTAAAATAATATACAGGGTTCCATTTAAAATTCTTAACTTGGTTAAAATAAAATAAAAAAATCCTAACCTAAAAAGCAATTGAATGGCATCGTGTAAAACGATATCGTTGACACCCGGTATATATATATATATATATATATATATATATATATATATATATATATATATATATATATATATATATATTCATTTTTCATTCATTTTTTTTTCTTTAACGATGTATAAATATTGTATTGTATAAAAATACCCCAGAAAATATTTTGTTAATTATTTTCTTGGGTATAGGTTAACTCATTGAAAAATAAAACTATAATTCACATCGCTCATTATATTAAGCTTTCTCAAGATGAATATTTATTTTCTACAATAAAAACATATATAATTAATATGTAAAATCTTAAATAGTTAAAAAACATTACATTAAAAACAAACAATGACCATAAAAACAAAAATACGTTAAAAAAAAATTAATGTTATACATAGTCCAGTAGAGAAATTTTTTTATATTTGTAACCGTTTAATCGACTATCTAAGAATTGTATTGTCGTTCCTATGTACTTTTTCGGGCAATTTAAACATGGAATTGAGTAAACTAGGTTTTATTTCTTTTTTCTATTACTTTGCCTGTCAAGGAAGTGAAAAGAATGTTTAGTAAATTCTGTGATTTATGACAGACAGTTATGTCGTGTTTAGACAAGATTTATTTTATTTTTTCTGATAGACCGTCTGTGTAGGGCATTGCAACGTATTTAGTATTTATATTTTTTCTTTTGTCGCTTTCTTTATGTTATTATAAAATACATGATTTCGTTGTTTAAAAACTCGTAGTATGTTTTTTTCCAGATAATGGTTATTTATTAAGTCTCCTTAATTTTCTTTAAAATCTCAGGACGTTATTCTGGGGAAGTAAGTGAGATGGCACGATCGGTTAGATCTATAATAACGCTATTTTTTTGGTTCTTTGGATGGTTGGAGTTAAGTTTTAGTATAAATACCGACCTGACCATGTCTTTTTTGTATATCACTTGGTTCTTATGTTTTGAACTTTTTTGTTTCTAATTAGGGTTAAGTCTAGAAAATTAATTTTGTTCTTGTCTTCAGTTTCCACGGTAAATTTTAATTTGGGTTGAAAATTATTAAAAACATTTAATAGGTCATTAATATGGTTTTTTAAAACGGTAGTTTTAACAATCGTCTACAAAGCTTTTAAAAACAGGAAGGTTAACATCAAGTTCACTTATCACACTCTCCAGATATTCCATAACTAATTGTGCGACAATGGAGGAAATAGGGGAACCCATAACGCAACCATCTAACTGTTAAAGATATTTGTCCTCATACTGGAAATAATTATTATTTTGGAGTAATGTTAATAGCTTCTATAAATTCTTTTAATAGAAGTTTTGTGCGAACCTTTAATTCGCCCCATTTTTGTGTTATTATGTCCGATAAAAGTTCATTTGGAATATTTGTATATAGATAGATACATCCAGATATATTAGTATATGATTGTCTGGAGTTTTTACCTTCTCAATAAATTGTTTAAATTCAAATGAATCTTTAACAAAATAATCGCTTTTTCCTGTAATTTTTATCGTAATCTGACATCTAAGTAAATTAATCTAAATATAAATAAACCATTTCTTATATAAAACCCTCTACATTTCAGTAATAGCATAAACCCAAACTATGTATAGCAATAAAAATCTAAGTAAAGAAAAAATGTCTAGTTTTTTATACACAAGAATTCCACACCTACCGAAATTACTATTATCTCAAAACATTCGTAAAATCGACATGTTTCCAAGGTGCGTACTATGTATAATATTAATTTTGTTTTAATGTATTTTTCTTTTTATGGTCATTGTTTGTTTTAAATGTAATGTTTTTTGAGTAATGTTTTTTAACCATTTTAAATTTTACATATTAACTATTTATGTTTTATTGTAGAAAATAAATATCCATTTTGAGGAAGCTCAATATAATGAGTTTTATTTATAGTTTTATTTTATTAGTTAACCTATACCCAAGAAAATATAATTAACAAAATATGTATACATGGTTAAAGACAAAAAAAAAGAATTATATAAGTTGCAAGGTGGAAACACCAAACACAAAGTTTTTCAAAAATATTGAAGCCACACATGGAGAAGACACGGCAAATTACTTCACAAACATCTCCAGATGGTATCAAAAACTTGCTAAACAAAAAAGTCGATGGATTTTTCTACTGAGATTCAAACATGCAGATGTAATGCTATAATTCCTAAATTTTAATACGTCACACATAAGATTTTTGCAGGTACGTACCTTAAAAAGAAGTTCAATGATATAATAAATAATACAAAACAAAAAAATTTCAATTTGACAGTCACGGAAACCACTAAAAATGTAAATCATTTAAATTCTGATATAAATAATCAAATTAGTTACTTAAAAAATCTGTTAAAAATTGTATCATGTAACTAATCTGCTTTTTATAACCTACCAAAATATTTGTCTAATTGTATGTCCAAAATAACCGGAAAAAACGATTATTTTGTTAAATTGAATTAAATTATTAAATTGAATTTAAACAATTTATTGACAAGGTAAAAATTCCAGACAATCATATACTGATATCTCTTGATGTTGTCTGTCTATATACAAATATTCCAAATTAGCGTATATCGGACATAATAACACAAAAATGGGACGAATTAAAGGTTCACACAACACTTTAATTAAAAGAATGTATATAAGCTATTAACATTTCTCTAAATAATAATTATTTCCAGTATGAGGACAAATATTATCAACAGTTAGATGGTTGCGCTATGGGTTCTCCTATTCCCTCCATTGTCGCACAATTAGTTATAGAATATTTGGAGATTTGTGATATGTGAACTTGATTTTAACCTTTCTTTTTTTAAAAGATTTGTAGACGGTTGTTGAAAACTGAAGACAAGAACAAAATTAATTTTCTAGACTTAACACTAATTAGAAACAAGAAAGATCAAAACATAAAAATCAAGTTGTATATAAAAAAAAACATGGTCAGGTCGGTATTTAAACTTTAACTCCAACCATCCAAAGAATGAAAATACGTTGCACACAGACGGTCTATGGGAGAAAATAAGTCACATCTTGTGTAAACACGACATAACTGTCTGTCATAAAGCACAACATTTATTAATAGTCTTTTCACTCCCTTGAAAAGCAAAGTAATAAAAGAAAGAAATCAAACCTATTTTACTCAATTCCATGTTTAAATTGGCCAAACAAATATATAGGAATGACAACACAATACTTAGATAGTCGATTAAACGGTCATAAATATACAAAAAATGCATCTATTGCACTCCACAGACACGAACATTCAGAAAAACGTGAATTCGAGTTTAATAACTTATTATCGTAAACTCTGTATAGCAATAAAAATCCAAGTAAATAAAAAATAATGTCTCGTTTTTTATATACAAGAATTCCACTCCTATCGAAATTACTGTTATCTCAAAACATTCGTAAAATCGACATGTTTCCAAGGTGTGTACTATATACAATATTAATTTTGTTTTAAATATTATTTTATTTTTATGGTCATTGTTTGTGTAAACTCAAACCGAAAAATCAATACAATGTTCTTTCAAACAACGTATATTTCGTACTACTCGTAACAATAATTTCTGTCTCCCAAGTCTGACTAATCTACCTGATTCAACACAAAGAAAAATTCTTATCTTATTACATAACGTCGAGAACAGTCATCCAATATTTCACCCGATAAACCGAGTGTCTTGCCGAAGCGTTTCTACAGTCGGCCTAACCTGACATCTTCACGTCCTCGGGAAGACAGACTTACCCGCTTCTGAAACATAAAAATAAAAATAAAAATTAGTTTATTAAAATAACCTAAACAGGTGAATCTTCCGATTCATCCTTAGAATCGTCAGAACTCACAACTGTTTTAAAAATTTTAATCTTTTCAGAGGGGCACACCCCTTTATACGGGTCTCGCGAACGTTTCGCCCCCTTCAAGTCTTCTACGACATATCGATCGTTATCGAGAACTGCCGTGATCGTAAATGGGCCGTGATATCGTGGCTCGAGCTTTCGACTTTGCCCATCGTTCGAACCTTTGTTTCGTTCGACAACTACCTGTTGGCCAACTTCGTAACGTTTAGGTTTAGCATGTCGTTTATCGTACGATCCTTTTTGTTCAGCCTGCTTCTTGGCTATCTTTTCAGCTACGTTAGCTCGGACCTCAGTAAGGTTTGAAGGTTCTTCATGTTGAACCTCTGTCGTCAAAAATGAGTCGTTTACTCCACGTGGTCGATATCCGAAAAATACTTCATACGGTGTTTTTCCCGTAACGGTACTAATAGTTGTGTTGATTCCAAATTGAATCATGCTTATTTTATCATCCCAAGACCTCTCATCATCAACACTAGCAGATAATGAAGAGAGA
This sequence comes from Kuschelorhynchus macadamiae, assembly GCA_030620095.1. Classification (NCBI taxonomy): domain Eukaryota; kingdom Metazoa; phylum Arthropoda; class Insecta; order Coleoptera; family Curculionidae; genus Kuschelorhynchus; species Kuschelorhynchus macadamiae. The sequence continues at coordinate 2,086,709 of JAUTXW010002753.1, read as the reverse complement.
ACAACTCGGTTAATTCGCTCAACTTGCCCGTTGGCACGCGGTGTGGCCGTTGCACATAGAACCCGTTTAATTCCAAATTTTAAGCAATATTCGGTGAATGCTTTGCGTGTGAAGGCAGTCCCTCTGTCGCATATAAACCTCCGTGGGACTCCAAAGGTTTCTATTATTTCGTTCAAAAACTTAGTCACTGGTTCAGTTTTCGTGTTAGGTACTGCTTTTAAGAACACAAATTTAGTGAAAGCATCCACTGCTACGATTAAATAGCTATTCTTCTTTTTACTTTTAACAAATGGCCCAAATGATCTAGATGTACCGTGTCCATGGGTATCGCTTTCTTTTCAATGCTATGCAGGCTTCCTGGCGTCATACCCGATGGTTTTTTATTATACATACATCCCAGGCAGGACGATATGTAGTTTTTAACATATTTCCTCATAGAAGGGAACCAATATGTTTTGCTTACGGCTTCGATGGTCTTATCAACTGCAAAGTGTCCTAGTCCATCGTGGTAATACATGAGAATGGTCCTGCGGGATGCCTTTGGGACTACCCATCGTCAGCCATTTTGAGTCTTCCGGTATAATCGGTTTTCTTTGAGGCAATATTCTTTGTGTATTTGAGTTCCCTCTTTGCTGGTGGGCGTTCGCTGCAAAACTTCGAGTAAGTGCTTACACCTTTCGTCTTGTAGCTGCGCCGCCAAAATCCAATCCTCGTCGGATACATTAACGTGCAATATATCCAATTCGACGTTCGACTCAATTGGATTTCTGCTAAGCGCATCAACATGAGACATCTTTGTCCCAGGCCGATATTCAATATCGAAATCAAATTCCAGCGTTGTTAACCACCACCTTCCTATGCGGGGAATCAGGTCTCGTTTGGTTAAAGTCGTGCGTAAAGCATTGCAGTCTGTTACTATTTTAAAATGAATTCCTACAAGGTAAACCCTAAATTTCTTCAGAGAACTAACGACTGCCAAAGTTTCTAACTCGTACGAATAATACACTTGTTCTTCTTTGGTAGTCGCTCTGCTAAAATATTGAACAGGTTTTAACGCGCCATTGGACTGTTTTTGAAGTAGTATTCCACCAAGACCCCATTTGCTGGCATCCGTGTGGACTTCAGTCGGAGCTTCCCTATCGTATATAGCTAATGTTGAACGGGATGTCAATTTTGTCTTTAAATCTTGAAAAGCCTGCTGTTGTTCGTCGTTCCAAGTGAAAACCGTGTTTTTCTTTGTCAAATTTGTAAGTGGTTTGGCAATTAATACAAAACCCTGTATATATTTGCGAAAATAACTCGCCAACCCCAAAAATTGTCTCACTGTGTGAACATCTGTTGGAGTCGGGAAATCAGCAACAGACTGAATCTTTTCTGGAGCCGGTTTGATCCCCTCTTCGCAAATTTCGTGACCAAGATAGCTTATTTTTCGTTGTAAATAACTACATTTATCAAATCTTAAGGTCAGTCGTGCGGAACGTAGTAACTACAGAACGTTTTCTAAACTCTCTAGTCCGCCCATTACATCGTTTGATGGTATTAAAATGTCATCTAGATATGCAAGGGCAGTCGTGTAACGTAAAGACCCCAAGATTCGATTAATGGCCCTTTGAAATACTGCTGGTGCGTTCACCAATCCAAATGGCATTACGAGGTACTCATAATGACCATCTGGCGTAATAAAAGCTGTTTTGGAGACGGAATCTTTAGCTACTGGTACCTGATGATAACCAGACGCAAGATCTTAACTTGTAAAATATTGACCCCCCTTCAGCCTGTCTAAAAGATCGTCAATACGTGGTAGGGGCCATACGTCTTTGACAGTCTTACGGTTTATGGCCCGGTAGTCCACGCACATGCGCGTTTCTCCGTTTTTCTTTTTAACCAATAATATAGGACTAGCGTAGGGCGAGTTTGACTCCCGAATGATGTTATTTTCCAATAAATCTTTTACTATTTCCCTAACCTTTTCTCTTTCAGAATAAGCTAGTCGATACGGCCTATATGTGACGGGAGTATCGTCAGTTAAATTTATAGAAATTTCCGCGACATCAGTTTTGCCCACTTCGCTTAATTTAATTGCAAAACAATCTCGATACTTATTTAATAATTCAAGTAATTTTAATTTATTTTTATTTTCAAGACATTTGTCTACGCGATCTTCTATATCAGACATTGTAAATTGTGTTAATTCGCTTTGTTTAACCGATAAACATTCTAAATATTGTTCTTGTTTTTTTGCTGTGCACGTAATTGCCCGTGCGACGACACTACCTTTTTCATACACAACAGCGTTATCAGAAGCATTAAAAACAGATACTAAACCACCGCTTTTCAAATTTGTTATGCATCGTGGAATTAAATGAAATTTATTTGGCCAAGTACGATAGCGTAAATCAATATATACATCATCACAATTCTCAGAAGCATACAGTGGAATGTGTCCAATGTGATTTGGAGGAATAACAGATGCTTCCTTGGCCCACAAAGTAACTTTACGCGACGGCAGTGTGTCAATTTCACTAAGTGAGGTTTCATCTTTATTAAATAACCTAACTTGCCCCCCACGTACCACCATAACGACATTAGAGCTATTTATAAACGGTTGCCCTACTATTATAGACACTTCTTGTGCCGCATCAGGTACACAAAGTGCTTCGACTGGTGCGACAGCTAAATCAACTTTAAGATTAATAAAAACTTTATGTCTTACGACAACTGAGCCGCCGGCAAACCCACTTAGGCGAATTTGTACTGGGTGAAAATCTAGATTTAAGTTTCTAACGTCAGACTCACGTATGGTAACGGCATTGCTACCCGAGTCAACATATCCTCGAAAGGCACAATCATTTATGTAACAGTCAATAAAATAGCAAGTGTTAGTATTTAATTTGGCATTTTTACGTAAATCTAAGTTTAAAATGGTTTCTGACTTACCCGTCGGTTTGTTCTGCTTGTTTTTGTGGCAGTTGTGTTCGTCGTGCCCTAGAAGTTTGCAACGTTTGCACTCGAGACGTGGTTTAAAACACTTTGCTGCAATATGGCCACGTTGTCCACAATTAAAACATTTTGGTAAAAACACGTTGTTTTTAGGTTTGCTTCTGATGACATTACGTAAATCAGTATCACGCACTTTTTTAGGCTGACTTGATGCAGAAGTTGAAGGCACGTTTGCCCGCAAAACAGACAGGTATTCTTCATACAAGGCCTCCGGTGTTTCGTATCTCCCTGCCCGAGCGCCATTTTGTACTACGGAGTCGTCAATACCGTGTAGAAGACAGGATACTGCTCTCTTCCCCTGTATGTCGCATGTTCTTAGTAATTCCATTTATTCAAAGTAATACGTAGTCATCGATTCTGTTGGAGATTTCCGTCTGTTTAACATTGTCTGTAGAAGTGTTGCGTAATTGGTGTGATCGGGAAAGCTTCTTCTTACTTGGCTTTTCCATTCCTCCCAGGTCAAATTATAGTTGGTCAAACTGTGGTACCAGTTTTTCGCCATGCCTACGAGTCTGGATTGCATGTGGTAAATTGTTGTTATCTCATCCCACTTGTTTAATTGTCTTAATTGGTCAATTTTTGTCAACCATTGCTCAGCTGTAAGGTTATTATTTTCCGGTGAAAATTCTGGAATGCAGTCGCTGCGAAAACTTAACCTTGGAGTTTCTTTGTTTTCCGTAGACTGTGCCTGACGACCTAAATCCTTAATCATGTTTTCTAGCCTTTTGAATCTATCTTCCGTGGACTCTGATTCAGGAGTTCTTGGGGAAACAGATCGAGAATGCACGAACGAACGGCTTTGTTCTTCACGTCGAAGGTTTACCACGCGCGATTCTGGACGTTTCCTAGAATCACTTTTGTCACTAGCTCGTAATTCCGGACGTTTCCTAGAGCCACTTTTATCCGAATCGCGTGATCCCGGACGTTTCCCAGAATCACCGCGTTTGGAAGATTTTCGATTGCAATAACGGTCAACATCACTGTCTTGCGAACTAGAACTACTACTACGAGACCTTTTGCGCGAGTTGCCACCCATAATCAACAATAACTTTAATTTAACTTAATCACACACAGTTAAAACAAAAGAAAATGCAGACACACCTGAACTGTGAACTCAAACCGAAAAATCAATACAATGTTCTTTCAAACAACGTATATTTCGTACTACTCGTAACAATAATCATAAGATCAAACGAACTTACCAAGTGATGTTCGATCTTGATTATATGAAGGCCTCGTCGAAATAAATAAAGACATATGTAGTACCTCCGCCTCTGGCCAATACGTCCACAATCTTGAAAGCTAAGCAAAAAAGAATCCCTTCGTACCCTTGCCTAACTCTGCCGATAGTATTCAGTCTAGTTTAAAGTCGTTGTTGCAACACAATTTGGGTTTTTTTTTTAAATATAAAAAATTGGGTTGGGTTGGGACTTTATTTATTTCGACGAGGCCTTCATATAATCAAGATCGAACATCACTTGGTAAGTTCGTTTGATCTTATGATTATATTCGGCCTCGTCTCATAAATAAAGACATATGTAGATGTTTAAAGAAGTTGCAACAACCAATTACTTCAAAAAAAAAAATATATATATATATTTATTATTTTTTAAGTTAATATGCAACATTAAGGAACATAAAACAAAACATATGCAAATCAACAGTCTAAAAAAAAAGAAAATTTTTCTTATGGGTATGTAAGCATAATAATGTAATAAATATGTAATTTATCACAACAGTTTATAACACACTAATCTAACAACAAGGAAAACATACAAATTAATATCATAACATATAATATAAAGGTTTTGGTAAAAAACAAGACAAACCAAATAACAAACATCTTTCCAACGAACAAATTATTATTTATGTTAATTATTATTTTAATTTACAAACTAAGAATTGTTTGGGCAAACTCTTGGTTGGATATCAAAGGTCTATTGTAAAAATTCGCAAATGTCCTAGAGTTTTGGGTCCAACCTGCTGCCAATCTTATGGAGTCAAAACTTACACCTTTTCTGGCTGCTGCTGATGTTGCAGCATGCCGTGTGCTGTGAGCTGTAAATTTTGATATGTCCAGACCACTTTTTTTCAAAATGTGTTTTATCCATCTTGCAATGGTTTGCGAGGTGGCTTTGTGATATGGTTTCTTATATGTGAGAAACAAGGATTTACAAGAGCCTCTTAATTTCTTTGTCTTTTCCAAATATTCTAGGAGAGTCCTAGAAACACATATATTTGGGTTTTCATTAAAAAATGGCAAAACTATAAAAGGCTGACTCTTATTTCTGCCTGATGTCTTTATTCGACTTGGAATTTTTATTTCAATTCTCTCTTTTTGAATTATTATATTGTCAATATCAATCAGATTTAAGGTTTGAATACGCTGTCCCGTTGCCAATGCCATCAGACTTACTAGTTTTTGGGTAAGCATTTCCAAACTAATCTCACTATTTTTAAAGTTTTTTAAATAATTTATAATAACACCTGGGTCCCAGGTATTTTCATATTTAGCCAAGGATGGTCTTTTCCCAAAAACTCCCTTAAAAAACCTTTTTAACCTAAAATCTTGCCCCAAGTCCGGCCCTGCTATTTGTGCAATTGCAGATCTGTAATTATTAAGAGTTCCATATGAAGCCCCTCTCTTAAAATGTGTGGTTAAAAACTCTAGGACAGTCGGAACTTCAACATTAAAGGGATTTAAATTATTTGCTATACTAAACTCCCACCATAACTTTAAAGCAGCATTATATTGCTTTAATGTTGCGGGTGTAATTGAGCTTAAACATATATCTAAAGAATCTCTAGGCAACTTTCCTAACAATAGCGCCCTCCTGATAGTCTCCCCGCCACCAGGGTAAGGTTCTGCCAAAGGGGGTGTGGTAACCTATTAAAGGTAAGTAAAAAATTTTTTAGGATTAAAGATTAATGGTTCACCAACTAGTATTGACTTAAAAATAGGATACCATGGTTGTGAGACCCAGAGAGGAACAACTACTATCCCTTCCGCTCGATCTTCAATTATCTTTTGAAGCACCTTTAAAATCATACAAAAGGGTGGGAACGCATAAAAATTTAGTTTGCTCCAATCCAGTGTAAAGGCATCTACTTTATGTGCCTCTGGGTCTCGCAACCATGATATAAACATAGGACACTTTCTATTCAACCTACTAGCAAATATATCAATATCTGGTTGTCCAAAACAATTTACAATGTTTTGAAAGGCTTTATCTGATAAAGACCATTCCGTCTCCTTGTGCACCTGACGAGAGGCCATATCGGCTTCTATATTATGCTTTGTATTTATGTAGCTAGCAAAAATTAAAATATTTCTACTTTCACAAAACATCCAAATTTTTCTTGTTATTTCATTTAATTTATTAAATCTAACACTCCCTTTCTTATTTATACAGGCTGTAGCGTTGTGTGTAGTAGTGTTGTCAACACGATATAAAATATTGCAGTTTGATAATTTTGAAACAAAACACTTTAATCCAAAATACAATGCCAAAAGCTCTAAATAATTTATGTGCTCTACCTGTTCTTTATCTGACCAATATCCCAACGTTCTCTTTCCGTTGCAAAAAGCCCCCCAACCTGATCTTGATGCATCAGAAAATATCTCTAAGCAAAATTTAGACAAACTAATATTATTGGAAGTATTTATGTTATTTATAAACCAAGATTTTCATCTGTACATCATAGCAACCCTTAGCCTGTTTTAAAGCGATATGTTTACAACGTTCTAGGGATTTTAAATGAAAGTACCCATATTTTATCGCTGGGCATGCTGAAACCAGTATGCCAATAAATTCTGCAAAGTCTCTAATCTTAAATATTTTTAATTTTAAAAATTTTTTGCAAATACAAGATATTCTAACTTGCTTTTCAGTTGGTAATGATAGTTCCATTTAAAAAGAAATATAGATAAAACCCAAAAATTTACATATTTTGCTAGGTATTAGACTGCATTTTGTATGATTAATTAAAAAACCTAAATATGTTAGAGTCTTAATTGCTAAATTTGTATTTCTGCTACATTCGTTATATGATTTTCCAAAAATCAAAAAATCATCCAGAAAAACTACTAAAAGGATCCCCCTTTTTCTTAGCATACTAACTACAGGTTATAAAATTTTTGTGAAAATGTAAGGTGCACAGCTGAGCCCAAAAGGTAGACACTTGTATTCATAAATTACATCCTGGAATATAAATCTTAGGTATTTTTTAATGTGCTTCTCGTACTGGGACCAGATAATAAGCATCTTTTAAATCAATGCGAAACATAAAAAAATGTTTTCTTATTAGCCGGGCAACTACCTTATTATCTTCTATTTTAAAATGTTTTTTTTCCACAAAGGAGTTAAGTTTTTTTAAATTTAATATTAATCTATAGGTCCCATCAGGTTTTGGTACAAAAAAAAATTTTGAAATAAATTGTTTTTTACATTTCTTGACAGCTGATATTGCGCCTTTATAACTTTTTTAAAATTAAATTTTCTTTTTGAGACCATTTATTCTCAGTGGGAATGAACTTTTGCACGGGATTATTGGTAAATGGAATTGACAGTCCATTAATATAAGACCTCACTGTCCTATTTATAAATAAACTCTACCACCTATGTACAAAATGTCTCAGGCGTAAAATACTTTCCGAGATAGCAATTTTTACCTCGGGGTTTATTGAAGGTGGATTTATTAAGGTACAATTTTCTGGAGGCAAATATCTTTCAATTAGACAATTTCTGGTTTCGTCATCCAGGCCACCAGTTAAAATATTATTCCATCGCAAAGCTATATCTGCATGGATGGGTTTTCCATACGAGTTCTTGGCTACCCCTTCCTCTCCCAAAATGGATAAAATTTCCATATTTAAATTGTTTCTGGATTCATCTGCAAGAGAATGAACCAGTTTAGTTAAATTCTCTTTAAATGTATTCATTGATATCACAACCAATAAAAACTATTATCAAGTAATGGGAAAGAAAAGGCCACATAATCCATTTTCCACAAGTGGATATGCGTCCTGCTATCACAAACAGGTAAAACAACGATATACACATAATAGGGAATCTGTTATCATTACAACAGAAAATATGTGTCCTGCTATCACAAACAGGTAATACAAAAAAAATATTATTTATTCCGTTATCACTAACAGAAAGACTGGAGGGTACCTATACCTGTTATCACAAACAGGCAGGTAGGTTTTAGACAACAAACAAAATAAAAAAAATAAGGAAAAAATGGACTTATCCTTTTTCACAAAACATTGGAATTGAAATATATTTTACTTACTATTTTGACTTTCCCTGTGCCCGTCATTATCAGCTGTTCCACTTATCCCTGAAGCAGACGCAGGCGCCGCACAGTGGATCGAATCAGTGTTATATAGGGACATTGGGTTGTTTTCCAAAATTAAAAGCTTTTGAAATCCAATAGAATATTCGTTTCACAAACACCCCAGGCCACTGGAAAAGCACCATGAAAGCTGTTGAATCACTTGTTATACATAAAAAAAAACATGATTTTGAAGGGAATTAAAAATTTATTAAAACATAAAGAAATATTTAGTTAAATCCGTGGGCCAAATTAAAATATATGAATGTAATTGAATTGTATTATTTAATAATTTACAGTAAAGATATTTGTCAAGAAGTAAAAATATGATGACGGTTTTCATTGATACTTTTTTTTCTCAGTGGCGTGCTCAACTCAAGTGTATTAAGTCAAAAATTAAAAAAATATATATATTGGTTGACTTTTAAAAAAATGCTTAAAACCGCATGGCTTGCAAACAACTGGAATAATAAGCAGACCCATTCACCTATTTACGAGCATCAACATTTCTTGCCCCAACTTGCCCCCTTGCAAGAAATATGAATTTTGACATGCCGCGTGTTGATCGCGTCATCCTGGAAATCTTCGTTTGCAGTTATTGCACTCATTTGTTTTTAAAAATGGCGTCTAGTTCATTTTTTGACATGTGTTAAAGTTCTTGGTAGTGGAATATTTAAAAAGTTAATATGGATGCATTAACCTCAAATCGTGATTTATTTATGTATTTTAGATCTAATAAAATTAAAATAAGTTATTGTGATAGTTTACTTAAGCATGTTATCAAAACAAAAAAAAATTACACCAACGGAGAGTACCATTTTGATCCTGAAAGATTGTTTAAAAAAATACTGCAGCATTCTGCTAAATAAATGGAATCAGTCTAATAGAACCGAGGAAAGATTTTCTAAAAATCATAGGACATTGTTGGATCGGATTTTCTTATGGCCAAATTTTATGAATGTGGATTCTAATATTGGTAATACGTCAACTGAAGATATTCAAAAAAGAAAACGCAAATCTTTTCAAGACTTATCAGTAAAACAAAAACGCAAAAGACACTGCGAAAATTTGTATAAATTTGTACGGATGGTATTACATGCCAGCCTCAATCCATAAATTATTGCTCCATGGAGCTGACATTATTGATCATTTTTGGTTTCCCATCGGTCATCTTTCTGAGGAAGCCGCTGAGGCCAGAAATAAGCATTTCCGCCATTATAGAGAAACGCATTCTCGAAAATGCAATAGAAAAAGTACCAACGAGGATATTTTACACAATCTACTTCTGTCATCGGATCCATTAATTTCTCATTTGAGATCAAGCTTTGCCGCAGATCAAAAAGTAACTGGCAATCATTTTTCAGAAGAGGCACTTTCTTTGTTATGTAATGTGTAATTTTTTTTGAAATGAGTTATTTGCAAAATTATTAAAGTTCTCAATGTAAAAACAATAAATTTTGAGTTTTTTTCCAGAATTTTTGTCCTTTATAATTATTGACCGCATTTTAACATCGATTTCTCAAAATAATATGCTTTAGGAAAATATCGGGTTTTACAGTGAATGTCTTCATAGAACTGCTAGCGATTAATTAATTATCGATAGCCATTCAATGTCTCAAGAGCGTATGTATGGGAGGGGGGATACAGGGCCTCCCGTCCCGCCTACGTTATAGGAAATTTAGAAAGAATGTCAAAGTGTCCCCCTTGAACCCAACCTGACATAGAAACTTTGACATTCTTTCTAAATTTCCTATAACTGAAAATGTATAATTCTGTTTTTAGTTGGGTGAGACTTTGGGGCTCAGAACCCTCCCCCCCTCTTGATATTAGCCTAGATCCGCCACTAGTTTAACACTTCTAATATTAAATACCTACATTCTTTATACTTATATGAAGCGATTTTATCGATTTTATATGTTTATGGTTATGCATTTAAAAATATACATTGAATCAAATTTTAGGATGTCCGCCATCTTGAATATTGCACAAATGTCATATTTTCTATGAATGTCTATGAGAGTATAACGCCTCAGCTTTCCAATAAAATCAAAATCATCGAAATCGGATGAATAGCATAAAAATTATGTCCAATGTCCCGATTTCCCTATGCTTCGATCCACTGTGCGCCGTCGCGATAATACCAGGATTATTGATTATTTCCCTATCGGAATCAACAACAACAACTCTCACAGGCTGTACGGTGTCACCATCATCTTTGCTATCCTCATCCGATGAAGTCACAGACGTATAGTTGTCTATCTCTCTCTCTACAAACAGAACGAGACCGAGATCGAGACGGAGACCGAGAACGGTCTATCTCACTTTCGCTGTCACTGATAACACGACGTACAGGTGCCCTTATTTTACGACCACGCCTTTTCTTAACCTTGCATTTTTCTTCAAGACTATTAAGCCTATTATTTAACTTCTTAAACAATTTATAAAAGCCCGACCGTTCTATCGACTGACTACGACTTCTTTTTCTATGTTTCGGCATAATTTTTACGCTTTTCTACAAAAAAAAAATTCTGAATTTACACTATCGATTTCGATGATTCACTTGCGACGTGAACGTATCAACACAAAAACGAAGACTGAATACTATCGGCAGAGTTAGGCAAGGGTACGAAGGGATTCTTTTTTGCTTAGCTTTCAAGATTGTGGACGTATTGGCCAGAGGCGGAGGTACTACATATGTCTTTATTTATGAGACGAGGCCGAATATAATTTCTGTCTCCCAAGACTGACTAATCTACCTGATTCAACAGAAAGAAAAACTCTTATCTTATTACATAACGTCGAGAACAGTCATCCAATATTTCACCCGATAAACCGAGTGTCTTGCCGAAGCGTTTCTACATTTGTTTTAAATGTAATGTTTTTTGAGTATTGTTTTTTAAGCGTTTTAAATTTTACATATTAACTATATATATTTTTATGGTAGAAAATAAATATCTATTTTGAGAATGCTCAATATAATAAGCGGAACGTCGATGTCACTTATAGTTTCATTTTTCAATGAGAAACGAAAATTGACCTTTTGGTGATTTTGTATAGATACAAAAAGATTTTTGTAGGACTGAAAATTTAATTGCGATTTTCCTATATATATATATATATATATATATATATATATATATATATATATATATAATGTGTTTTCATTCCGGTGTACATCCGTTCACCACTGTCGTTCTGAAAAGAACAGTTTTGCTGACGTTTCGCCAAAATCACATTTGGCATTTTCGAAGCTTTCTTTCTCGCGTCCGAATAGAGACTGAAGTGTTGGTGACTGCGACGCTTCCTTTTATACCCCCACTCGGGGCCGAAGGTTATATCTGCGCAGGCGTTGGTCGTTATTTATGTTTTCTGGATGGTGCTGTTGTTGTTGCGCTAATTGCGCTTGAGTTTTTGCGATTTTAGATTTGTCTATTATTGTCTTCCATACTGTTGGTAGTTTTAATGATTCGTCCCTTTTATTTAAATCACCTTGCTTTTCAATTTCTATGGCTTCTCGGATTATTCTGGTCTTATAATGTTCTATATTGGCAATCTCTCTACACCCATCGAAATTTATTTTATGGCCGGTTTCCTGATGATGTAGGAATAAAGCTGAGGTTGTTTGTTTATTTCTGATGCTGAGTTTATGCTCTTCCACTCTTGCTGATATTCGCCTGTTAGTTTGCCCTACGTACAACTTTTCACAGTCCTGGCACGGAATACTGTACACTCCGTGGTTTTCCAGTTTGATTTTATCTTTTGGGTTTCCGAGTAGTTTACCTATAGTTGTTTGTGGCTTGTGTATTGTTTGTATGTTGTGTTTCCTCAGAATTCTTCCGATTCTGTCTGTTGTGCCTTTTACATATGGTAAGACTACTCGTTGCTTTCCCGGTTCATATTTTTTGTTGTTCGTTGTTCGGGAAACTTGTGCATTAATAGCTTTCTCTATGGTGCGATTTGTGTAGCCATTTTTCTTTAAAGCACTAGATATTACCTTAAGTTCGTTTTGTCTCGTCTGTGTTTCAGTTAGTCGCACGGATCTAGATATTAGAGTATTTGCCACAGCTTGAATTTGTGCTGGGTGATGATGTGATTTTGCATTTAAATATCTGTCTGTATGTGTTGGTTTTCTATACACGGTGTATTCGAAATGTCCGTTATGTAGTTTTGTGACCAAAACATCTAAAAATGGTAGTTTGTTGTTTTCCTCTAACTCTAGAGTAAATTGTATTCTGGGGTGGATTGAATTTACGTGAGTCAGAAATTTTTCGAGCTCTGCATGACCATGCTGCCATATAATAAATATGTCATCCACATAACGAATCCATAATTTGGGTTTTAAACTTGCTTTCTCAAGAGCTTCTTTCTCGAAGTATATCATAAATAAATTCGCGACTACTGCTGCGAGGACCCCATTGGAGCACCATCTATTTGTTTATACATTTGCCCGCTGAAAGAAAAATAAGTATTTTTGAGGCAATGCTCCGAGAGTTCTATTATATGTGCCTGGAAATCCTCGTTCATAGCAATCTTGTCCAATGCTTCGTCGATGGGAATACTGGGATATAACGATTTGACATCTAGGCTTGCTATGATGTCGTTTTTTTCAAGGACGATATCTCGTATAATTCGAGTGAAATGCTCCGAGTTTTTTACAAATGAATCAGTTTTTTCTACAGTTGGTTGCATAATTTCAGAAAGGCATTTCTCCAGTTTTTGTAGCGGCGAATTAACAGCACTAACAATAGGTCTGATAGGCGCGCCTGGTTTGTGTATTTTTGGTAAACCATAGAGTTTAGGACATCTGCTCGACTTTTCCCGTGGTATGATTTTTTGTTGAATTTCGGGGTTTATTGGTGAACTTTTTATTTTATTTTTAGTTGTTTTTTTTAGGTACGTTGTCGGGTCCCTTGGAACAGGCCTATAACAATTGTCTTGTAGGATATCCTGCATTTTTTGTACGTAATCTTGAGTATTCATAACCACAGTTGCGTTTCCTTTATCTGCTGGATTGTGATGTTTTTATTTTTTCGGAGGTTTATTAGGGCCCTTTGTTCAGTGGCATTTAGGTTTTGTTTTGATGTTTTGCTTGATCTTAAAATTCTTGCCACCTCTTGTCGAATCTCCTCTGCTTTTGTTTCTTCAGAGGAGTCTCAGCTTCCACTCCAGCTATTATTTCTTCTTTAGGGATTTCCTTAGGAGATATCGCAAAATTAAAATCCTTACTCAGTACGGATTTTTCACTTTCTGAGAGACTGTAGGATGATATATTATGTACTAATTTATCGACGTCTACTGACGATCTTTGTGGCGGACTCGACTTTCTTAGAAGATTGTCATACTTTTTCGAAAGTTTATCTGTCTTAATATTCTTATTTGTTTCTGTTCGCCAAAAAGCCAAAGTTTCTATGCGATTCCACAATAAAGGGTGAATGATGTTACTTAGTTTAAGGTGTAACTTTAAAAGTTCTTTCTCTGTCTCGGCTAGTTGTTTTCTAGTTTGATGGATTTGTTCTTTTAATAACGCCTTACTAGCATTTTGAAGTATGGTGTTAGTTTTTCTAGTTTTAGTATGATAAGACAACCGTGTAAAAGTAGGAAGTAAATCGCTGTCACGACACTTAATTTGAAAGGTTAGATCACATAAAAGATTAGTTTTCTTACCTCTCAGTCTCTCATACATCTTGATTGTCTTCAGTCTCTATTCGGATGCCAAATGTGATTTTGGCGAAACGTCAGCAAAACTGTTCTTTTCAGAACGACAGTAGTGAACGGATGTACAGGGTGGACGAAATTGGTCTGTTTTAACAGAGAAAACCTATTTCCTACTAGATAGAGCAAAACTGACTTAGGTGTCATGGGCTCGATTTCTGAGAAATGTTTAATGGCAAAAACCGCCTGCCGATATTTTCACTGCCAACTGAGATATAGGGCGTTTTTCAATTTTCGGCCATTTTGAAAATTGTCCATAACTTTTTTATTTTGCGGAATATTAACATTCTGCAAAGACATTTTAAAGGCACTTTTTTATGTGCAATCCAGTGGCATACTCAGATTTTTTCTATAGTTGTCCGTTTTATCATAAATAGGCAAAACTTTTTTTTTCAAATGGAAATCATAGTTGGCTATAAATTATAAAAAATGCTCGCGTTTAGCCCTTTTCAGTGATATAAAGTTGTAGGTACTTATTTTCAAAAATAACGAAAATATTAGGTGTTTTTGGTTTACATCGAAGTAGGCTTTGATTTGTGATGACAATATCTCAATTATGTATTGTTAAGATTTATAGTTTGTTAGCAACTTAAACACAACTTTAAATAACACTAGCTAACGTTATTTTAATTATTTATTATTAATTTTTTTTATTTTTTTTTGTTTACATAGCAAAGTTGAACAAAATTAACAAACTAAACTACTATTTACAGCTACAAGTGAAAATAAAAAATAATTATGAAAATCTAGGTATTTAGTTAGATAGGTTTCTGATAAATATATTTAGAGAAGTTGTTCAAATTGAGCCCCTCCCTGTTGAATACAAACTAAGCATCTTTTGCGTACCGAGTTGCAACTATTTATTAGTTCAACTGGGCTAATAGATGCAAAAGCTTGCCTAGTGGCCTCTTGCAATTCTTCTTTTGTGTGAAAGGTTCTTCCTTTAAATATCAAGTCCTTCAATCTTCCCCACAAAAAAAAATCTACGGGAGTTAAGTCACAGGACCTAGCAGGCCAAGGTATGGGGCCCCACGTACCAATCCAATTTTCTCGAAATTCGAAGTTTAAAAGATAAGTTGTGATCCTTGCATTGTGCGGGGGATTTGTTCTTTTAATATATGTGCGCAAAATATTTACATAATCATCTGCATTTTGATTTCCATTCCAACATAAGGTCCCACAATATTCCTCGGAATATCGCCAAATATTTCCACACCGACCTACCATTTTCTGCAGTTAAATTTCCATCAACAGTCCCACAAATCTTTCAGAATGGCCGGTCCACAACTACGTGATATGAATTATATCTATTAAATATATATATATATATATATATATATATATATATTTTTAAAACGGTGTCTGGAACATTCGTTATATTAGCCAATGTTCGAGAGGAGGTGCCAGGATGATCTAATACCTCACCAATTATATTTAGCTGCTGGATTTCCTTTTCTTCCTTTAGTTCATAATGTCTTGTTCTTAACTTTTTAAAACTTCCGTAATTTACTAAATTACTTTTTAATGTTTGATAAATTCGGTTATCCGGTTGACGTCGCTCGGGAAATGTATTAAAATATAATTCACTAGCTGCTTCAGGAACTTCGTTAGATAATATGTAACATTTTAACATATCATACTTTTCATAATTCTCAAACATATTTTGTCAGCAACTTAACACAACTTTATAAAGATAACACCAAAACGCAATAATTACACCAGACTACAGTAATCTGACAGCAATATATTCAAAATATTGAACGCGCGTCATTATTCCAAGGCCTACTTCGATGTAAACCAAAAACACCTAATATTTTCGTTATTTTTGAAAATAAGTACCTACAAGTTTATATCACTGAAAAGGGCTAAACGCGAGCATTTTTTATAATTTATAGCCAACTATGATTTCCATTTGAAAAAAAAAGTTTTGCCTATTTATGATAAAACGGACAACTATAGAAAAAATCTGAGTACGCCACTGGATTGCACATAAAAAAGTGCCTTTAGAATGTCTTTGCAGAATGTTAATATTCCGCAAAATAAAAAAGTTATGGACAATTTTCAAAATGGCCGAAAATTGAAAAACGCCCTATATCTCAGTTGGCAGTGAAAATATCGGCAGGCGGTTTTTGCCATTAAACATTTCTCAGAAATCGAGCCCATGACACCTAAGTCAGTTTTGCTCTATCTAGTCAGGAAATAGGTTTTCTCTGTTAAAACAGACCAATTTCGACCACCCGGTACACCCGGAATGAAAACACATTGTATTTTTTCATCCGTGAAGGAGTAAAAATCAACATATATATATATATATATATATATATATATACATATATATATATATATATATATATATATATATATATATGTGTTGATTTTTACTCCTTCACGGATGGAAAAATACAATGTGTTTTCATTCCGGGTGTACATCAGTTCACTACTGTCGTTCTGAAAAGAACAGTTTTGCTGACGTTTCGCCAAAATCACATTTGGCATTTTCGAAGCTTTCTTTCTCGCGTCCGAATAGAGACTATTGTATAACTTGTAATGATTCGCTTTGTATTACTTCGTTTGTATCTTGCGAGCTTCTGCTAAAAAGCTAGAGGGAAAGATCTATTCAGTAACGAAGAGAGTTTTAAAAGCGACTGAGAATTTAAATAATTATGTCTTCCTAAATGTCTGTAAATTTTTTGCCTGTGTAGTATTTTAACTTACTGCTTCAAATAGTCCTAGTAAGCTGTAGAGTCCATTTAGTTTTTTTGAGTATGGAAATCTTCATTTTTTCAGATGAAAATGGGTCAGTGGTGGACACTATCAGCGACAGGCCTATAGAGATCTCGGAGTTCATGAAATTATGCGAGCAACGAAAAAAATTTCCAGTCCTGTATAAAATAGAATTTGAGGTAAGCCTACAATTAACAAATATATTTTGTAACATAATAATAAATATCGAAAGTATTAACGACATAATCATAATTTAACCTAAGTGAAAAGATATATTAGAGTAAACATCTAAAAGTCATTTAAAAAATGAGTTATTGTTTTTTTGCATCAATCGGAAAAGAAATAGACAAAAAGTATATGCATTACAATAAATGACCCTATTGCGTCGTTGGATGACTAGATATAATTATTCATGTTCTATGCATCTAACTTTCTCTGGTTTGCAGCAGCATATAATTTGAATTTCATTGTATCTGTTTATGGCCAAATTGGCCCAACAAATGTCTGAACTTTAAAATTTGAATTGCCACAACCGCTACTGACATTATCCATATTGTGGAAATATATTTCGAAAGAAGCTCGAGAGACCACAATGGCGATATTCCGTCAGTTTGTTCATGAGTAGTAATGGAAAATAACAATGTGATTTTTTTATGAGCAACAGAATTATACAAATTTTATTTTAAATTGGAAAATTATTTGACAAAGTCATTTACCTGCGTTTTTAATCCCGTAAATAGTGGTATGAGTAAATATGAAGTCTTTGTAAAAGCCTTTTATAATTATTACAAATGGGCTCATTCGGAAGTGAAACATGTCCTAGAAGTTGTGACATTTGATGTTTGACATTTACACTTTTCTTCATCATAATGTTATGATTAGGTACTATTTCTGACCTCTATAGGAAACTCTTGTTTTAAGAAGCCAGCCATAAAAAAAACATGCAAACTTAACCAGTTATATAGCTCAAAAATTATAAAATAACTATTCTACCAGTAACGGATCTTATAGTTTTTACTCCCATGATTGATTAAATTTAACTCGTGTTTACTTTAAATGGATAATTTAGTTTTATTTTACATTCAGCAATAGCGCCATCAGCTTAGTAGTTTGCCTGGTGCTTTCGTCAGAGTTTGAAATGTGTTAATGCTTCTCTTGTTTTTTGACATTCTATTTTCGTTGTTCTTTCTTCATTTGGCACCTCTTGTTCAGACTTTATAATAAAACATAGGATTAAATTTGTCGTATTTTTCTTTATGTGGAAATAATAATCAAGGTGAGTCTAGGAGCCAAATTATCGGTGGTTTGAGAATTTTTGCGCAAAATAGAGAACAATAAAAATACAATTACTTTGATATTTTATTGTAAATGTAACTTAAATGATACATGACTTTTACTTAAAATCCCCAATCTTAGAACAAAAGAAAATGAAAATAAAAATTAAGTAAACCATAAATTCAACTCCTGAAAATATGTTAAAACTACTCCCCAAATAAACAACATAATCAAAATAAAACATCTTTGATAATCCTCAACTTTTACAACCCACTGTATACGTAAAGCCCCAAAACCCCACAAAAAAAGAATTTAAAATCAACCGTAACCACTACAACTTTGACACACACTAACTCTTGTTTTAGAAATCAGAAAAAAAGTCGACACCTAATTTGACAAGAACTGCACTCTTGGAAGCGGTTGGTTGTAACGCGAAGCGTCGTCATAGACACACCCTGATCTTTAATTAATAAATATTTCATAGTGTTGCCTAGAGTTCTACTTTATGTGAGAATTGAATTAAATTGAAATATAATTTCATTTCAGTCTAAATAAGATAAAATTACCTTCTATATAAATGTTTAAAACTTAAACCAACTTATCAACATTCTGGATCAAAAAGACCATGGCGAAAAAAATGAAAGGTCAAGAAAAGCCTTTCAGTCATTCTTTTCTCAAGGGAAAAAATGCTTTTCCAGAGAAACATCGCCTTTTTTGAAAGCCCTTTTATTATAAAATATTCTGTTGTATTATTAACATAGCAAATTGACAATTTATTATAATTGAATCGATCCAAATGAAATGTTTCAATTAAAATTACTTTTAACTTAAATGAAAGCGGGCAAAGTAATCTTCCCACGAAAAGGGCCATATGACAACAATAAACTTTTAAGGGGATGTTTCGTCGAGTGCGACTTGACAGGTTTATCTTAAGCAAGTTTGGATAAGTCAGCACAATCTAAAAGATAGCGTTAGAGATAACGTATTATTTATTATTTTGTTTGGTTTTTAAAACTCTCATAACTAATATTTCATAGCTTTGCTTTAACGATTTCTTTGAAATATTCGTGTTTAAGATTTGTCATGAAAAACCGACAATTGCTTTAGAAAAATGTCGTTTTAATATAAATTAAATATTTATATATTCTAGTCTATAGTTATAGTCTATGCAGTTATATTTTCAAGAAGTGTCTTGTCTAGAATAATGATAACATACTTAGCTTTTAACAAAAATCTGACGCATAATTAGATAGGTTCTTTACATTATTTCATATAATACAAATGCAAGTCGCATGGCGCTTAAGCAAAATACAGTTAGTAAATTTAAATTGTTAACTGCAAGGAAAAGTTAGATATTTTTACGTAGGTCCACTTACCAATTTATTTACTTACTTGATTCTTACTCGGTATGCATATTTGGGCTTCTCTATTGCCCATCTGTGGTCCCACCAATTTTTATAATTAAGTAGTGCTATATAACCAAGTTATTAACTACTGTGTTCTAGTATCTCTACTTCCTTAAAATATTAATTTAGTAAATGTTCTTATATACACAGTTTTGTATTTTCCAATCCTTGCTAATATTTGTCCTGTGCTTAAATAAATCTAATCGAGTTGCTTGTTGAGATTTAACACTTTTACAATTTAAGAAACAAGTAACTCGATTTACTTAATGCTTAGTACTAAAAAATGCAAACAAAGAATCAAGTAAGTCTACTTAACTTGTTCAAAAGGTGTTAAACTATATGGAAAATATACCTTAAGTCGACTCGGTAAACCGAATATCTGCAACCACCGCCACCTTTACGTCTTGTTCCGCAGATTTCATTTCTAAATTTAGTGATTCGTTTAGTTTAGTGAGCGTTGGGCGTCAAAAAATAATGTCCAGCCGAGGAAGAAAACTGCCAGAAGTATTAGCTAATAAACCCCATTAAAATACTGGGTAAGTACTTAATACATTATTGTGTAATTAAAGCGATTTTTTCTCCGGTTTATGTTCAAAAAACGACGGCCCTTGTCACTTATTGATTTTATTGAACCCATCTTTTTAAAAATGTGATAAATACAGTGTGTTCACAAATGTATGGAAACGGCTATTTTGCTTGAAAGCCGCTAAGTCAAATGGCTTTAAATTTGGTATAAACAAAAATAATGATTTATATGCATTCATTGGTAATATGTGTCACGTTGTCAGATCTTTTGCTTTCGAGATATTGACACTTTCTTTGTTCTAAATCTAAATCAGTTTGATACACGAGCTTTTGAGAAAAATGGCCTTTTTCATACTTTTAAGCCACACATTATATTAATATTTAATATTTTTATTACTATTTCGTTATTTTAAGAAATAAGTTTAAAAAATATATTAGCCTGATTATATTGTAAAAGCTTGTAAGCAGTGCTGGAAATGAACCGGAACGCACCGGAACGGCGCTCCGGTTCGTACAAAAATTAAGCTAATGTGCTCCGTTTCGGCAATATATATACTAATAAGTTAAAATTAATTAACAAAAATTTGCATCAAACAAGGGCCAATTCGATTAATTAGTTACCCTACCATTTTCATTAGTTACGTTGATATTATTCCACGATACAAAAATATTTGTTATTGACAATCCATCCTAATCAGAATTTTTTACCTTATATAGTTTCGATAGGAAGAGACCAAATATTTATCTCGGTCATCAGCTGAACTTGGCGCATTTTTCTGTTTTCATTGTATGCATTTGGTTTTGTACATATAGCGATAATGTTGTTGATAATTTTTTTAAGGACTAAAACTGTCGTTTTAGTGACCTATTGAGTGAACATTTTTCAAATAATTGATTTGACTTACATAGTGGTGTAGCCAAATAGTCACTGGGTGGGCACTGGGAGACAATTACTTAATTACGTGAAAGGCAAAAATAAAATGGTAAAAAAAGTTAGTTTAGGCGTGGCATTTTTTACCTGCGTCGCTGTTCACCTACCTTTATCCAACTACCTTTGGCCCCACATAGCGTTCCGGTTCGCGAAAAAGCCCATTTCCAGCACTGCTTGTAAGTCGCTTTTATTTAAATAAAACGTCTTGTCAAACTTACAAAAAAAAATCCACATCGTTTTGAAAGGGAGGGGGGTAAAATTTTAACGGGCAGTATCTAATATACATATATATTTGGGCTATTGGTTTTAAATTATTCTAAATAAACCGAATTTACAGGGGTGCCTCACAACATTGTTTTAATGGATCCCCCGCAGTTACTCCCTCGTCTTATGAAAATCCGTCACAATTTTCAACATCCATTCCGAATGAAAACGTTTTTCAAGCGACAAAGAAAATAAAACTTCTAGAATATTTAGATGAAACCCAACTTTTTCCTGCGCCGGAACCGTGGGAAACCGCTTCAGCAAGAAGACCAGTAATCCATTCGGGTCGACTTGAAAAATGTAGAGAAAAGCATTGGATTAGAGATCATTCGGATGAGAAAAAAAGAAACTATGTTGATCCTCAAAATGTAATAGAAATAGACAACAGTAATAAAATGCTAGAAAGAAGTAGCAGATCAGCTGCTTTATTATCCTGTGATAATCATATGGGGTTCATTGCAAACACCGACGGTATTGAAATGATTCCTATACAAGAAACATTTTCAGAACAGGTCGTGATCCATAATAATGACTTTAATTTAGATGAAAATATTGCAGAAATGTTAGATATTAACAAAGAAAATAAAAGCAAACAAGAACGTTTTGAAAATCCTGATTCCAGTGATATTGAAAATAAGAAGACTGAAAATAAAGACTTGATAAAAACCAAGAAAACATATACCAATGAAAATAAGAAGACTGAACATGAAGAATTAAAAAAAGCTAAGAAAACCAAATGTTATATACCACAATTACTTGAACCATGCAAAAATAGTTGTAGACAGAAATGTCATAAACGACTTAATGAAGAAGGAAGGAAAATAATTTTTAAGTGTTACAATGATTTAAATTTTAGAGAAAAAAGACTGTTTCTAGATAAGTATATTGTCAGAAAAGAAATTAAGTATAGAAAGGTCGACGCTAATGTACCGAGAAGATTTTCGATATCATATAACCTACCACATGTTAAAGAGCTACATCCAGGAAATAGTTTGTCATATTCCCAGCCAGAAACCAATATTCAGGTGCAAGATTTGCCTATCGTGAATGCAGCCAATGATGAAACACAGCAAGAAAATGCATTGTCAAATCTGCATTTTGCAATGAAAAACATCATATGGGTTTGTAAAAGCGTGTTTATGAATACTCTTGGCCTAAGATCCGACTCTATAATTACTGATTATCTAAAGAGAACTACCAATGATCTACCAATAAACCTAAAAGATAAAAGAGGCCAAAAGAGGGCTGAGGCGTTAAAAGTAATAGCGGACAAAAATTACCCAGATGTAAAAAAACACATCGATTCCTACTACCCACAAGTTTCCCATTATAATTTAGAGCATAGCCCAAATAGGAGGTATTTACCATGTGATTTGACCATTCGTGAAATGTACAAAGACTTCTTATCAAAGTTTAATAAAATAAGAAAAATTTCTGAAAAAGAAAATATAGGTTTTGCATCACCTAACCAAGATGAGTGTGGAATGTGTTCCACATATAAAAACCATGTTCACGAAAATAATATGCCAACCACATCAGGTGAAGAAGCTGAAAAAGCTGGACAGGAAGAATATAGAAAAACAATATGTGACATTTGCAAGAAATGCGATCTTCATAAAACTCGATACACCATAGCAAGAAAACAATATAATGACTAATGATTTTGAAATTTACTCAGTTGATATGTAGAAAGTTTTAATATTACCGAAAATGACCATAAAAAATTCGTTTTTTGTCAGCAGATTGGTTGTCTTTCATGAAACGTTTGCTAACTTACAAGCAGCAAATGAAAATAAATGTGTGCTTTGGCATGAGGCTATTAAAGGGCGAAATGGACCAGACGTTGTATCGGCATTTTACAATGTACTAAAAAGGCTTAACAACGAAACAAGGCATGTAATATTTTGAACAGACAACTGTACAGCCCAGAATAAAAACTAGACCCTTTTCACAGCTTGTGTTTTATTTGTTAATCAAGAGTGGGGACCAGAAAGCATCACATTCAAATATTTTGAGCCTGGTCACAATTTCATGAAAGCTGATTCCGTACATGGCCTTATTGGTAAATAATAGAAACATACTCCGGAAGTTTTGGATTACAAAGACCTAGTTAATTTAATTGAATCCTCAAATAAATTAAATAGAGTTATTAATTTACGGGCCGAAGACTTCTTGGAATTCGAAAATGGTTGTCAGGCAAGAAAAAAAGGATTTGAGTTACCAAAACTTAATGATATAAAGTGTGTTCAGTTTGTAAAAGGCTCCAAGAAACTCTTCTTTAAACCTGAACTTGAAAATGAATCTTTTTCTGAAGTGCCTTTTTTAAAACCAAAATTTAAATTAGACTTTCCAAAACAAAATAAAATAGATAGAGGTATAAACCAAAAGAAAAAAGACATTATTATTAAAGAGCTTACTCAGTACATGCCACCAAGAAAACAGATTTTTTGGAAGAACTTACCAAGTAGAGAGGATGTTGAAGATTTAGGGGTTTCCACAGCGCAATCTTAAACCCGAGCCTATTACGAGTTTAATTAAAAACAAAAGTCTAACTATTTTTCTTGAAGTTTTTGTTGTTTTTTCGAATTAAAATTTTATGTTTTCTAAGTATGTACAAGTAAATAATATATGTAGATATTTTACTGTTTTAAATAAGCATAAGTTTTTTCTGTGTCGTTATGCAGTGTTGTATTAAAGATATTTGAGAAATGAAAGAAATCTATTTATCTAAGTTTTCTATTGCTTTTCAATTTGTAATAAAAATTATAAATCTACTTGCTTGATTTTTTCCTTGTGTTTGTGAATTTTCTTCATCGAAATAGTAATCATGTCGAGTTACGTCCTTTTAGGATTGCATATTAACGCGATTGTTGGATTTAGTAACTCAAACACTATAAAAAACATAGACATTTATAATTACTCATACCCATAAAAACAGAACAACAAAACATTTAAGAAAAAAAAAACAACTTTGTATGACGATATTTAAAAAAGTTATTGAAAAACCCATTTTAAAATAAAGAAATCGCTCTAGCCAAAATCTTTAGATTTAGAGTTACTTGATTCTTTCTTTGTACGGCAGACATATATTGACGTATTCACCGAAGTTCGTCTTGAACGTATCTTTTGTTTTTGATTACTGCCATTGTTACACAAACCTTTTGACACATCATTTAATCCCCTTTTCTTTTTTTATTAAGTTTATCCGCTTGTTTAACAATGTTTGCTGTAGGGCATGTTAGAACGTTTTGTATTAAATAGTAAAAATCGAACTCTGACGATATTTGACAGGATTTACTAACAATAAAACAACTCCAGGTTAGATTTTTGCAATATTCTTATGGAGAGACATTTCTTAGAAAATATATTTGCTAATATGGTTTGGATTGTTGAGTCCATATTTACAACCTCAACTAAAATCTTTAACCGAAAACATACCCAATATTGCAGCTGTGAGAAAAAAAAGTTATGAAAGTAACAAGATCAAGAAGAACCTCAGTAAAGGTTTGGTGCGGCATTTATTAGGTCTAGAACTATAGGTATAGTATTTTTTTATCAGAATTTAAATTCCCAGAGGTACATAGAGCTTTTAAATATCCTCCAACGCGCCCATATCTTAAGGCTTAATGGTGTGGAAATTTCAACTTGTAGAGATTTAAGTAAATTCCCCTCTTAATAATAATCCTATAATAATTATCCCCGCACGCAAGGTAATACAATAGAAACAATAAACAAACCGACAAAAACTTCTAATAATCTTCGCTATACAGAAAATTAAAGCAAAAAACAATTCAACACCTAAGATTGGCTTTAAACAAATATAGAAAATTTTATCTCACGTACGTGATATTCTTTCCCATAGGTGGCAACTCTACTATGACTTTCGGCTAGCAACGCGGTAGCGCCTAAATGATTTATTCAACCTTTATTTTTTTATGCAAAAATTATAATAAAAATAAATAGTAAGTAATCATAACACGTTTGTGTGTAAATAATATTAATTTAAAAAATATTCAAATTGATTGGGTGCTACTGGCGACACCGGAGAACATTTTTTTTTTGTTTTGAATATATAGATAGCTTGATCCGTAACTGCTTGCGAACTTAGATCTAAGCAAACCTTAGAAACTTTGTATTGAACATTTTCCGATATTTTGCCTCATTCTCGAAATAATTCTGCCTGCACTAAATGTAGCCAGTGGGTACAACCATTTCTCGCAGTTAAAAATAATACAAATGTAATAAACTGTTATCAGTTGTCTGTTTACTATTTATTTTTATTTATTATTACGTACAACTCTAATTTTGTATTTTGGCAAGAAACTGCTTGCATGTTTGTTTTGAACATGACCAAACGAAACTTAATTTAATGTAGGCGAAACCGAAAGATAGTTCATATTATATATATTTTCTGCTCTTCACCATATCTCTCCGAGCTTTTTAGGAGTTCTATTTTATAAAGGTTTAACCCTTTATCGGTTTAAGTTACCATATGGTAACACATTTTTTTTTGTCCCTTATCGGGCAAGACACTAAAAAAACCTTTTAAAATTATTATACTGTTAGAGGATATATATAATCTAATTCTGACAATACTTTTATTAGTTTTATGTTGATAGTTGAATTAGAAACAAAGTTAGAAGTTGTAACCATTTGGTCACATAGTCCATTAAAACAACCTTTATCCTGAAATTATAAATATTTATTTATTGAATATAATCAAAAATACATTTCCTTTTTTCAAGTTTTACTGAAGTAATTATTTATTTATTTACATGAAAAGCTTTGAAACAGTTTTTTGAGTCTGTGAGGCACAACCTGCAGTCACACTTTTCGCACTTGAGGCGACTTGTACCTTTTACACAGTGCCTGCACCCTCCCTTACTGGCATGGACTGGCCAGTGACCATAACAGTCCAATCTTGATGCTACATCTGGGCGCTCTACAGTTGGACGCTGTATGGTTATTGTTGATGTTTCTGCATTATCAGAACTAGGACGCCCCCTTCTAGATTCTTTACAACACTTAGCCAAACCTGATACTATTTCCAGCCTAAAATTCTTCAGCGCCATATATTTTTTTTGTAGAGCATCACAATCCATTCTATATAGGAGCCAAGCATTTACAACAGTTACATCCAAAAGGTATGCAAATATTGTAAAATACCATCTTTTGGCTTTATGAGGAGTTTTATAAAATCCCATCAACGCATTGGCAGTATCAACTCCACCCATATGTTTATTGTACTGCTTTACTATAGCCGGACATGGTACATCATTTTTTGCCTTTAGCGACTTATTATATCTTTTCACAGTAGCCAATGGCTCTATTCCCACAGTAGTACTACCTAGGAGCACAACTTTATTATCAACCCATTTGACAATTATAACACCCTTGCTTTTATCCGATTTATAGTCAAAAGTTCCCCTTCCTTGTTTTTCTAGGATCTTATCGGTTTCGATTGGGCAACCTGCAATTCTATTACTACGCATGGTTCCAAGGCTGTATATACCCAAATTTTCCTTCAGATATATCAAAAGAGGGAGACCTGAAAAATAGTTGTCAAAAAACAGAGTTGCCTTAGTTGGTTCGTAAAGAGATTTTGACAATGCGATGACAATCCCAGCACCAAAACCCATGTCAGTTTCTGCCTGAGTAAGTTCATTTATACTACCTTGAAGCGTTTCAAATGTAGTTGCTCCTTGATAGGGTATAAAATCCAAGATATAGCCAGATACACCAGCAATGACAAAAAACTTATATCCCCATTTGTGGGGCTTATTTTTTATGTATTGTCGGAGATTTCCCGCACGAGTACCCTTGTACGCGACCATGGTTTCGTCAATAGAATATTCATTTTCAGTATGATATTTTCGGAAATTTTGTCTTAGGCTGTCAATCAGGGGTCGAATCTTGAAATATCTATCCTTTGTATCTTCGTTTATGTCCTCATTGTTGTTGAAATGAATGTAACGTCTCAAAGCTTTGAATCGTTTGACGGTCATAATAGAAGCTATCTGCTCAATCCGGGTGCCACTGGCCCAATAATCCTCATAGGAGGGCAGATTTATTATACCCATCAATAGCATAATGGATATGAAATCTGTCATTTCTTTGGCATTAGTGGCTATACAAGTACCAGTTTGTTGAGTGCTGTACAAATTTGTTTGGTCAATTATGTTTGTCATTATGTCAAAGGAAAACAAGTTTGAAAAATATTCTAAGGGCGTAAGAATCTCTGGATTATGGGTGGGATAAAAGACCGAATCTCTATTGGGTTTAGTAATGTCTTCTTTGTTCCAACTAAATTGGATATATGGAACTTTCTTCTTTTTTTTTGTAGGCGGTTCAGCGTCATTTGTTCCATCGCGGCTTTCTTTGTCCCCACTACGGTTTATGTCAGTTGTGAATTCTAAAAATTGTACTAATTATTTTTTTTAAATGTTAAAAATATTGTAATATTTACCCGAAGTTTGCTGTCTAGTACGTAATATATTATTCTGTATCTGTTGCAAAGTCATATCGTCTTCTTCACTATCGTCATCAGATTCATTGTATTCTAAAAGCGCAATAGTTTTTTTATAAAGCTAGATTAAACTTGAGATTTTGTAGTGTTTATTTACCTGACGTATGGCCTATTACTTTTTTTTGAATCATATTCAAACTCATATTTCCTCGTCATCCGAATTGTCGGATCCATCTGAAAGCTGAGGAGGAGGTGGTAGTCTACTTTTCCTCTTGCCATAAAATGAACAAGACGGTATTGTATCAAAATAATCCAATTCATCCATATTTATGAAGATTTTATATAATCCACTAAAAAAATAACCATATAATGGTATGGGCAAAGTGACCATATGGCTACGCATATTCAAACACAAAAATTTCCGACATTTGCATAGATATGTACCTAAACTAAAATTAAAATATCATACCTTATATATTCAAAGAACCAACTCCAAAATTCCAGCACAGTTAGATAAATTTTACTCTACAAACTATCAGTAATTATACCGGCACATCACATAACCTTAAAAATTTCCGCGCACATGCACCAACAAGCGAAAATAAAAATTTCTGGAGGGACCGTACCCTGATGTTCGTTATTTCCCCCACCTTAGCACGCATGTGACCGTACGGTATCGTTGTCCGAGAACCGGCAAACTACGAGTAAGGTTTAAAAATGCTTTAGAACATTGTGTTACCATATGGTTACATAGTCCATAAATGGGTACATAGTTTAACACAGTGTAGACCGATAAAGGGTTAAGTTGTGATAGGCACATCAGTTTGCGCGATTAAACGAGATGTCTTAAATTTCTCTTTATCTGAAATAAATTAAATTTCACGAAAAATTTACTATTTTAAAAATGGTTTATTCTTTAGATTGCCGAGAAAACGGAGCCCCATTCTTGTCGGCATGGTATCAAGAAAAGTAATTTAGAAAAGAACCAAAACCAAAAATGCATTCCTTGTAAGTATTTGCTTTCGTAGAAACGATTTTATAAAAAACATTTAAAATAATAGGTTAGAGGTATTTCTTAATTTGACTTTGATATTTAATGCAAATTTTTTGATTTTCGTCGATTTAAATATTAGAGAATAAAGGTGGGTTTATAAAACATGACCTTTCTTTATCACTTTATTTTTAGCGTTAGTAATAAGGATAAGTTAAACCTAACTATAAAGTATCTTTATTATTTCCTTTTACGGCTAAACACCTAAATTTGACGTTTTTAAATCGACG
The DNA here is from genome assembly GCA_030620095.1 of Kuschelorhynchus macadamiae. NCBI lineage: Eukaryota > Metazoa > Arthropoda > Insecta > Coleoptera > Curculionidae > Kuschelorhynchus > Kuschelorhynchus macadamiae. The sequence goes on along the minus strand of JAUTXW010002753.1, from coordinate 2,057,785 downwards.
AATTCACAGCTCAACCGTCTTTTTCATTTTTGAAATGTATTTTAGTTGTTAATTTTTAGTTTCCATGTACTAATTTATTTACTAGCGTTAGTTTTTCCGAAGTTTGTAGTGTAAAGTCAAATACACACATTTATAACTTTTCACTTTTATTTTGACGTTTTAATTTTACAAATTAAATTGTCATGTTTTATTATTAAAAATAACAATTAAATTAAAGAAAAAGATAAATATTTGAAACCACCTTAACGAAAATAATATTTTTTTACATCCGGTCTCTCTTTTGTTTATTATCTTATGTTTTATTTTTTATTGGTTTTGAAGTTTAAAGTGGTTTTGAATATATTTATATATTTTATACGTAATACCATAATTAAAATTGCCAATACTGATCACGATTACCATATTGGAGGAAATATAAGAGAATGGTTTGGATAAAATCAGTGACGTTCTGTTCAAGAGAATGCTGAAAAAAGTTTTGATGAGACCACTATTGATTTACTTAGAGTATACATAATGTTCCCATATTATAAAGATTTATTTTAAAAAAACACTTCTTGGTAAGAAAATACGCTTATAAATAGGCAAGATCTTCTTGCTCATTTCTTCGATTTATGGATCCGATCACCTTCTATTCTTGTGTTTTTCTATTTTTCGTCATCCACCTGCTAAGTGCAGCACTGTCAATATTATCAAATCATCCATAGGAAACTAATTTCGAGCACAATTGTAATTTATGACATTATGTATAAAGAGGTTTGTAGCTTTTGTCGCAGAATCGATAATTTAGCAGTATCAGTCTAAAAAATACGTTTTCTTTTCCACACCACGTGTAAGTATGTCCAATTAAAATAAAAAATAGCAAACAACTTTCTCAATGTACCCGGTTGAATATTATACACAAAGATATGTCTTTCGTTTTTTTTTAAATTCAATTCATGTTATCATTTTAACTAAAACAATCAAGGAAACTGAAATATAAATAAACGCATTTTATTTTTAACAGAACGTTTCTCATAATAAAGATTTTTACCATTCAATGAAAAATAATTGCAATATACTATGTATAAAAAAGTTAAATATGCTGATTTTTTATATTTAGAATAAAATAAATTGATTGTTTTTAATTAGAATGGCTTTAACGATAATAATAAATTTATTAAATTTTTATAAAAATGCTATGTTGCCATTTTTAAAAAATTAGTACCTTTGTCTAGTCTATAATATTTAAACCGACTACACTTTTATCAGTTTAATGAGATGCTGTGAAAAAGAAAACGAATTTTTGAATAAAAAAGCACATAGGGCAAAAAAGATTCTATAAAAAAACTGAGAAACTTATATGTGCATAAATTTTAAACTACAACTTTGTTTACACTTTTCAAGATAATTGCAAAAAACTAGAATTCATCTCCTTTTACCCTCCCCCTAAAACTAAAAAAACCCATCACCCAATTTAGGGTAATTTTTAGGATGTACTTTGCACATCAGAATAAACTTAGCCACAAATTCGTCGGAATTTCTTCGAAGTCAAAAAATTATTGATTTCTAAAAAAAAAATATTTTAAAATAAACTCAAAATAGAAATCTTGTTAAAAAGTCATTTTTTAAGTCTTTTGTTTGCGGCTTAACTTTTACTTTAAACGTTTCTGAAACTTCCATTGTGTTCCACACTTAATATAATATTTGACTTCTATGTGTTTCAAAGCACTTAGTAAATATAAAAATGTATTCAAATATTTTGCCTTAAGCCACCGACTATGTGTCGGCATTAGAAAAAAATATTGTTCGTTATATTCTCGGAAAGTATCTTTAAAAGCTTTTTATCTGACCTGTAAATAAAATTCCTTTCTTGTGATATAAATAACTATAATTTTCTCATAGATATATAAAAATAAGGTATTCCCATGTCAAACACAACATAATACGTAGTACGATTCTTCTTCTTGTTCGTATCCGTACTCGGGTGTTGGCGATATCCAGTAAGTGCCTTGAAATATATTTTATATCAAGATGTAAATTATTTCTTTATTGCACTATACTAGTCCATTATACTATAGTGAATGTGTTCTACGTAGTGGTTTCCATTTGCCTTCAACGCAGTTGTCTTGTGTAGTGTATGTATTAGTAAAGAGGCCTTTTTAGTATTCGCAATTAGAGATGGGCGATAATAGATTTTACCTTTCATAGGCGATACATTTTAATTATCGATAGTTATTGCTACCTGTCGATAGTTTATTGTTACCTAGTAATAGTTGCGTCAAAGGCGGTTTTGGGAGACATTCCTCGGGAGCATATCTAATGATCAGGGAGAGGAATAAAAAATCAAAAAGATTCATACTTTGATAAATATGTAACCCATATAATTATTAATAGTTCTACCTATGCGCATTATTTAATACCTGTCGGTACTTATCGGGTAACTATCGATATATCGATATTTTTTTATTTACCTATTGTCGTTCGATAGCTATGTCAACATCTTATCGATAGCTATCGATATATTGATAAAATGCCCATTCCTATTCACAGGACAAATAGAGATTTTTATTATCCAACCACTACAGGTTAAACATTTGCAACAAATCCCGTTTTATACAATTATTAGCACATTAGTAATCTTAAGAGGATATCGAAGTAATTTTAAAATGCGACAACTTTAACGACTTCTTAACGAAGAAAATCATATCCTATAAGTAAAAGTGTGTTTTTTTTTCGTTAAAATGATCGGAATGTTAGTATGTTTTCATACTTTTTTTCTGTTTCAAAAAAGTTCCTTTTTGTTTATTGAAATCCTATTTTCCAAAAAACCACAACTGTCTTTTTACGACGACGCGGATTTTAAGGTTCGCCTCGTTCGCTAGGCTAATGAGGTTTCTGTCGATTCTCCAAATCGACCTGTCACATTACAGATCACAAGTCATTTATGTACAACAGCAGACTCGATAATTTAGACTCACTTCGATATTCTGTTAACAGAATATGTAGCCTATGCTTTGCATGGAAAATATATTTTTATTTACTTACAATACTTGCAATAAGAACACACAAAAAACACTACCGTATGACCAAACAAAATATCTTGGGATCAATGATATACTCTACTCCGTATTCCTCGAACATAGTTACGTTTTAATTAAAACTAATCTTATTTTTAAAAACCAATTACTTATTTTCATTATTTCAACAATACTATCTCATTAGAGGTCATTGAAACATTTAAATATTCTGTATGGTTGAATTCCAACAATAGTCTGCTATTGATTTAGAGCATTTTTCTGTTACATTAAAATAGAAGATGTTATTGTAAAAACACGAATTATTGTTATTATTATGATATTAGAATCAGTCTATAATAAATTGATTTATAAAATAAATAGAACGTTTTCTTTAAGTAAGCTGAGTGAATTATTGAATCATATATATCGTATATTGCATTGAATTTTAGTAATTAAATGAGAGAAACTTTTTTCTTTTTGCCCCAACAAATTGTTTCAATAGTGCATGATTTCAGTTTATTTGGTTTGAGCAGTCGATAATTTTTATTTGATTATAGACTGACATTTATTATTGGCTATATTTATATTTCACTGAATTCAAGCTTATATTCAAATATAAAAATTAATGTTTTTGTTAGAATTGGAATTATAATCATGGGAATTAAAATAAAAGTCATACGTAATATTTTGTTATTAATTTATTTTTTTAATAAAAATAGATTACAAAACAAAAAATATAATCAAAAACTGGAAAGTGGCCATTATTCTGGATATATAGACATAATATATATAACATTGTTCTAACACTAGAATCTCTGGGGAAAATAGATCAAGACACAAGAGTTATAACCACACTACACTACATTATATGAACTAAACTAACTTATCCTAACCGAGACTATTTATAAATAGGATAAGTTAGTTTAGTTCATATTATCTGCTGATGATGCTAACTTGGTTAGCGAAACGCGCATCCAGTTCGTAATAAGCCGTGGTGTAGTTTGGTTATAACTCTTCTGTCTTGATATATAACATAATAAATGCATTATGTTGTATTGCAAAACGAACAAGTAACTACTTTAACTAACTAACCATTTTAACAAAATAATACTTTTTGCTCATAAAAAAATGTCTATGAACATTATACGTACCAACTAAATTAATTTGGGAAATGAAACTAACTTCAAATTGTATAAATGATGTATAAGCGTTGGACGGCAACTGATTTCATTTAAATTTAAAAAAATATACTGCCCAGTTTCCTGTATCACGTGTGATCTGTAATGAATCTCAAATCTTTCTATTTTTAATTCTTCACAAATTATATAACAGTTGCTTATACTTCTGTGATCAACCAAAATATGTTTAATAAAACACAATTGATTTTGAACCTTAGTATATGAAAGAACATCAAGTAAATTATAACGTATACCATTTATTTCATACCATTTTATCTCATAAAAATGTCTTATAGTAATTAAAGTTGATCTCGCTTGTAAATGTATATCTACCATAATCAAGGGAATCAAACGTAGGCCTACTAATGTTAATTCTATCATTCCTATTCAATCCATTTTCTGATAAACACCGTATCGCAAATTGCATTTGACATCTGAAAAAGATATTTTAGATGCGTCAATTATTTTAGTAATTTCTAGCAAGTCTAAATAAAGCAGCCACACTTTGTTACCTACAGGAACAAAATCACCGATAAAGTACCTGAAATTTTGAACAAAACAAGCCATTTCTGCAGACGAAAAAAATATTATACCTTTTTCAAGATGTTCTTTTTTTTACAGAAGGTGGGTGATTTTTTTCACAGTATTCATAATTAAAATATTTAACTCTTGAATTCAATACTTCCAGAGAAAACATTTTTTCGTTCATGAGGTGTTTTATAATAGAAGCCATATCATATCTGTGTATGTGTGTGTATGTGTACATGGAAGTATTTTAATTCAGAGCTTCAGCAATTGGAATATAAATACAAGTTCTATGTTTAAGAACCAGTGATGTAACATTGTGTTTTTTAGATACATCTTGGGAAGCACCAATTATTCTTAAAACAGGTTCAACGTATTTGTTGGTACTTTCGAGAAGTTTTAGTCTTTTGTATTCCGAATCAACAAAAGAAAAACAGTTTTTAAGAGAGTCTATTAATTTTTTCGCCACATCAATATGTGAGGGTGTATTAGAAGGGAATACAAATTCTTTCAATATATCTAAAAATCCTGAACCAAGAAATGTTTTTATGAAATCGATAATCTTTTGTGTAAAACTCCGAGGTATTGATAGATCTGACTTTATGTTGGTTATGAATTTAAAAACCGATTGTTGCAGACTTGACAAAAAGGATTGACTCTTAGTGTCTGAATCAAAATAATAATCAGAGTCTATATTATTAGTTTTTGTATTAGTACTAGTTGAAGAATGATTAATTATACTCCTATCATAGTCAGTATTCTGTTGAGAACAATGACCTGAAATTAGCGATTCAACGTCACTTACTTGTTTATGTGATAATAAATGTTTTTTAAAATTATCCCTTCTACTATAACACCTACTACAAGTTGGACATTCGTAATTGTGTTTCATAGAATGGGCGTATTCTAAATGGTACACGGATCTATTAATATCAATAATATCTTTATCGCAAAATGGGCAGTACATTTTTTTATTTCAGAAGAGTATTATTAAAATTTTATATTTAGCAAATCTGCTGAACTTCCTGTAATTTTACCAGGAGCAGGAATATCATATAACACTTCTTGAATCAAGTGCCATATATATTGACTCTGCACTGAAAACTCAATGTGCAAGGCTAAGAAAGATTTAAACAAGGTGTCCAAACCTTTTAGTGTGCTTTCTACATGGAAATGCACTTTGTCGATTACAACATATACATTTCTAATCTGAGAGATTTGAGGGCCCTCAACCAAAAGGTACGGCTGTACCTGCCGATGTAATTTTCTTTTAAGAGCTTTCTTAATTTGATTTTTAATTGTCACCTCAATATCTCCAGGATTCTAAAAATTACAAAATTTGTAAAAATCGGGTGACATCGTATAATAAAGTATCATTTCTGTAACTTTTTAAATTTTCATCGTACGGATAAAATAAAAAAACTGACATACGAGTCTCCATTGTAATTTCAGATAACTCTGCACAAATAGAAGGGACGGCAAAAATTTTTTTTTAATGGAATGTTCTGTATATTTTTGCTTAAAATAACAGATTTTTTTTTCTGGTATCACATATTACATATAACGTGATATTTGGTTCACTCTTGTTTGAGTTATTTAAGTTTAAAATTGCATTGAATTACACTATCTCGATTCCATGGCTAAGTACTGCAAAAAAATAAATAAAAATCAATATGAGAGCAACATACAAACTTTAATAACGCAAAACGGGTGAACCAAATGTCAAGTTGTGCGTGGTATATTTAAAATCAGAAAAAAATCTTGCATTTTAGCCAAAAAAATTAAAAAAAAATACCATGGAGATTCGAAAAAGAAAAAAATTCCCCTGTCTCAGTTTTTATTTTTTTTACCTCCCCCCAAGACATTAGAACAAAATATATTTTTATAAAAAAAAAATATATTTAATGTAGAACTATATTAGACATTTCTACCACATGTATTGCATAACTTTTCTTATTCTGATCTCTAGGATCACAAGCATCTGTTTGGGGGATAAGTTGTGAAACACCCCTCCCCCCAAAAAAAAAAAAACTTTTTTCTAAGTAAGCCACTGACGATATAATTTTCCAAACAATTTCACCATCTTATTTTTTTTTACTTACAAAACAATGTATTATAATTCCTTCTACAGCTTCGGTAGTATTAAATTTCCAACTATCCTAGGCAGAGAAGTTATTTGTATAGCTACTTAAGAATCTGGAAAAAATTACATTAAAGTTTATGCATAAGTCATGAACAAAACTTTATAGGAGAAAAAAAAAACAAAAAATAGTTATAAAGTATTATTTACCTTCTGACAAATGTTGGTCATTTTGTTCCAGAATACTCAATAAATTTTCTAACATTGGATCCCTGGAGTTTCTAATTTCAATATCTTTAATTTCTAGTGACTTTTGAAAAAAAAATTCCATCTATTCAGTAAAAGTAATTCTTTTCCAGAATACATTTGCTTGAAACCTGCTTCAATCTAAAACATAAATGTAGAAACTTTAGCAAATTTGTGTTGGTTTGGTAAAGAGTGTTTTCCATAAAAAATACTTTAATTTTTTATGCTATATGCTTAATAAGTACTAAAGAATCTGCTCTTGGATCCGAAATAATCGGCCAATTCGCAACAAGTTCTGCGACAGTGTTAACGTGGTCTTTTCTCCTTATTTCATAAGTTAATTTCCACTTTTCCATAACTTCATCTCATGGTTTTTTATGATGTTTAAGCCATGTTATGGCATTTTTTTCGTCTAAAAATTTTTAAAAATCCCACTTGATTGTGATGGTAAGTTAAATCTTATTATAATGTACTGAGCTGCAAAATTAAAGCATTGAAAGGGTTAGTCCATCTAAAAGTATGCGTTAATTTTGCAGACCAGAATATTATAATAAATTTTATTCTAGAAATTAATCATTATGTACAATATTTATTACCTTCGGTATTTTCTCTAATTCTCTTATCAGTGCTATTAGAATCCTTATCAGTGGATCTCTTTCTTTTTCTCACATAAGACTTATCGGGGCTATGGTATAAGATATTGTGTGCCTCGTATACTAATTTACCTTTAGCCTGTACTGCCAAATCGTTGACTCTTTGGCCCGAGTAATAGTAAGTTTGCGCTGTTTCATTTGGGAATATGTTTAGGATTTTAGCACATATAATTTTATATTGGTCATGTGTGAGCCGGCTAAAAATAATAAATTGTACAGATCAGGGCCGTTTTTAGGGGTGTGCACGGTGTGCCGGCACAAAGGCGGCCAAATTATTGGGGCGGCCGCAGGCCGCCCGCCAAAAACACAAAATTAGCCATTTGATTACAAAAATATACCTATATTTTTGTTTTCAAAATAAAGAAAAATTAAATTACATTTTGTTAGGCTTTTAAGATAAAACATTCATAAGAAATTTATTACCGGTCATTTCTTTTTTGCTGTGCATGAGTTGCTGAAATTACAATAGAACTATTTATAGCAGCGTTCCTTGGAAAAGCAATAAAAATGATAGATAAGGGCGACCGCCTTTCAATGCAAAAATGTTTGTTTATACTTCATAATTGGTATGTGTACAGTATATAGTTTTATATAGCTCTATATACTGTAGAATGGGGCAGTTTTTAAATGTTTTGTTTTTCTTTTTAGTATTCGATTAACTAGCGAGAGTTTAACAGTGATATAAAGTGTTTGTTGTTTAGTTATTTTTTTCTACATTTTGCAAAAGTGAAATTTCAAAAGAAACAAATTTTCGTAATTTAAAAAGGTAAGTTCTTCGAATAGATATTACTTTACTTAATATTACCATCCAAATCCGCATCTTACGTTTTGGATTTAATATTAAACATGTGAAAAAAAATTTTTTTTAGCTTGAGATCAAAAAGTGGTTTATTGTTAATTTTATGTCTAGATTAATTTTCTATATTTCAAGTTTTAAAAAATGTATAAAGTAGTTTTACTAATTTACTTATCTAATAAAAATATAATAATTATATTTATTTTTTGGGTCATTTTAAAAACAAAATCTGATGCTAGATTACAATTTTACTTATTATTTATAAAAAATTCCATTTGGTGCGAACTTAATTGGGGATACTATAAAATTATATCTTCGCAGATTCAGAACTATTACATAAACTTAATTTTCTAACTTTAATTACCTTTCAATTTTATTTCCAGATGTCCGATAGAAAAACAAAACGTTTATCTGGAGCTCAATATAAAAAAAGAAAATTAGAAAAGGAAGAAAACAAAAAAAAATTAAGTGGATCTTTGCAAAAATATTTAGTTCCATCAACATCGTCACAGGGTACAGATACAATTGAGGATGAAAATGTAAAGGATGCACATAAAGTAAGCGACCCTGAAGAAAAAAAACACCCTGAATCAAATACAGAAATAGATAATGAAGAAAAGATGCTCTTAACCGATGATAATCCTAACTTAAACGAAGTTATCCCTGAAACTAATGATGATTTTGATGTCAGCGACCCATTCACCTGGCCGGATATTTTACAAAATCAAGTTATTGAGCAAATAGTACAAAACGATTTTCAGCATATAGAAAAAAAATTTCCTTCTGATGAATCGGGAAGGAAATTTTCTTCAACTCAATATTTTCGAATTTTGCCAAATGGTGAAAAAATTAGAAGAGCTTGGTTGGTATACTCTTGTAGAGCAAATAGCATTTTTTGTCTTTGTTGTAAAATATTTTGTAAGGAAGTGTTTAAGTTAAATAGCAAAATGGGGTATTCTGATTGGCGACATCTTTTACATATTTTATCCAAGCATGAATCTTCTGTACATCACTTGCAAGCTAATCAAAAATGGGTTGAGTTAAAAATGTCATTAAATAAAAAATTAACTATTGACAAAGAACGGCAAAATTATTTTGAACTTGAAAGGGAACGCTGGCGCTCTATCTTAAAAAGAGTTATTGCAATTATTCAATTTTTAGCTGGACAATCATTGGCATTTCGTGGAAAAAGTTCCGTCTTATACGAACAAAATAATGGCAATTTTTTAAAAGCTATTGAAATGGTGGCAAAATTTGACCCAGTGTTATCCGATCATCTAAAAAAAATTACAAAGACCCAAGAATCAAAAAGTAAAATAACTCACTATTTGGGAATTCATTTTCAAAACGAAATAATTACTTTGCTAGCAAAAAATATTTGCCATCATTTTACGACACTCTTAAAAAAATCCAAATATTTTTCCATAATTTTAGATTCTACTCCAGATGCAGTCATACAGAGCAAATTACATTTGTAGTCAGATATGTAGACTGTAACGAAGAAAATGTTGTCATAAAAGAGTGTTTTTTGGGTTTTTTTCCTATTTTATATACAACTGGGGAAGGGATTTTTAACCTATTGGTTAATGATATTTTGCCTAAGTTTGAATTAGATATTAGGGATATAAGAGGTCAGGGCTATGATAATGGGGCCAATATGTCCGGAAAACATATCGGACTTCAACAAAGGGTAAAAAATGTTAATTCTAGGGCTATATTTGTTCCTTGCATCGCTCACACACTAAATCTAGTAATAAACGATTCCGCTAAAATCTCTCACGAAACAATAAATTTTTTTAACATCGTGCAGGAACTGTATGTATTCTTTTCTTCTTCTCCTTTTCGTTGGGATGTTTTAAAAAAAAATGTTAGTAATTTAAATCTTACATCGGTAAGTGACACCCGATGGGAAAGCAGAGTTAAAGCGGTTAGACCACTTCGGAATCAACTAGGAAATATTTGTAAAGCTTTGGTTGAGCTTTCAGAAGATGGTACAAGAGACTCAAAAACAAAACTAAGTGCCAATTCATTATTAGAAAAAATAAAATCATTTACTTTTATCTGTAGCTTAGTCATATGGTACGAGTTATTAGTTAAAATTGACGTAGTCAGTAAATTATTGCAAAAAATTAATATTGATCTGACTCAGTGTGTCACATCATTAAAACATGTACTTAACTTTATTAACGAAATGCGATCGGACCAAAGTTTTAACACTTACATAGAAATTTCATCCAATTTAGCAAATGAAATTGATGTGGAACTAGATTTTCCAGAAGTTCGTATAAGGCGGAAAAAATCCCAATTTAGTTATGAAAGTACAGACAATGTATTAACTAACGAACGAGAGAAATTTAAAATAAATTTTTATTATACTGTTATTGACCGAGCTAGAATATCAGTAGAAGAAAGGTTTAATTGTCTTTCGTATTGCAGTAATATTTTTAACTTTTTAACACGGTTTCATGACGTGACATCGGATGATTTAAAACAAAAATGCGTTGAACTTGAAATCGCATTAACCGAAGACGAATCGAGGGACATAAGTGGCGTAGAACTATTTGAAGAAATTGTTACATTTAAATCTCTAACAGATCAAATCAAACCTATTGAGATTCTAAAATTTATTTATAGTAATAATTTGGTCTCATCTTTTCCTAATTTATCTGTAAGCTTGAGAATTTTTTTAACAATACCAGTAACGGTTGCATCTGGTGAACGGTCATTCTCAAAATTAAAAATAATAAAAAACTATTTAAGATCTTCTATGTCACAGGAAAGGCTTACAAATTTAGGTATAATTGCCACTGAAAATGAAATTTGTGAAAATTTAGACCATAATAAAATAATAGACGAATTCGCAAGTACAAAAGCCAGAAAAATATTTTTGAAATGAAGAGGTTGTTTTTTTATTGGGACTTGCTTAGTTTTATACTTAGATACAATATAAAAGATACCAATTTTTGTTTGTTTGGCTTTTATATTATTTGATATTTAAATAATTAATAGTTTAAACATTTGTATTTTGTTTTATGTTGTTTATTGTTTCGTTTAATAGATTATTACCTTATGTTATGATTGTTATGATACAATGTTACTTGTTAATGTATACGTAGGAACTTAAATATATTTTTTTGTTCAATAAATATTGTTTTTTTTTTGTTATAAAAGGGCGGCCGTTTTATTTCTGCACAAAGGCGGCCGAGGGGCCAGGAACGGCCCTGGTACAGATTATTACTTTTTAATTTGGATTTTTAGATAAAAAAAGTTCAACCATAGTAAAATCTTTTAAATATTAGATTGTGACGTATTAAACAGCATACACTTAATGGGAAAGAAGTGGTAATGTAACTAAATGGATGTAGTTAATTAAAACAATAATTATTAGATAAAAAAACTTACTATTTCAGGATATATGGGTATAAATGGGTTATACTTATGCCTACCAACTTATTGCGTAAGGAATCTGAGTGCCTTTCATTTTTTTGTGTAAAAGTGTAAAATATTTCCACCATGCGGAGAAATATTTAAAAGTGTTGTCAAGTCGAATTCGGGAAAGTTTTTTGCAAAGTCTTGGGTTGGCAAATTTTCTATTCCACAAAACGAAATTGTCCGATTATGCCTAGGCACTAATAACATATCAAAAATTGCCATTTCGCCAGGTGCTGACTCGATATCATAGACCTCATCAGAGACCTTGCTGACGCTAGTGACCCCAGTGTTGCAGGAACTAGCGACACTTAAAGTCGTTGACGTATTATCATTAATAATTGCCTACAATAAAAATTAATATTATATTATATGCGGTTGTTATTTTCTTAGCCCATTTAAATGTGTTATATGTTTAGCCCATCTAAAAGAAATTCAGTATAGGTGTTTTGGTACCGAAATGACAATTTTGACGGGTAACAGGTCTGGGCCACATTCATTTTTTTTTTGAAAATTCATGACTAACTAGAATGCATTTTTTGAAAGAATTAATATAAATTTACAATTACTTATAATAACTTCAAGGAATTAGTATTAACTTACCACAGGTAGGTTTTCGAGTTCTTGACTAACCTGTTTGAATAACTTTAAATTATTTAGAAATTAAATTCGCATTCCTACAGCGGGAATAAGTTCCTTTATCATGTCATCTGACAAATCCTGCATATTTTCCAATGTAATTTCATTGTCTGGAAAATCGAAGAAGATGGATACGTATTGGGTGCTTTATAATATCCTCTAGGTGGTTTAGGGCAATTTGATATCTTTTGTTATTTTAAATAGTTAAAACAATTAAATTTAGGCTTACTAAAATCTATATTTTATTTAGAGTTCAATGGTGTGTCACACATAACATTTATCAGACGTTTTGGATTTTAACACGTGACCATCAAGCCAAAACTTAAAACCATAATTTTGAATGTACAAAGGTTAAAATTGACTGATATTGAACATGAATAATGAAAAAAAAAACAACACAATTTTCAAAGGAAATATTTGTTTTTGTTTTGACATTTGAAATTTGTCTTGACCTGATGTTGACTTATGTTTAGTACCGAAACGTCTAATAAATAGCATATGTTATTCATCATTGAATTTAGAAAATAATTAAAATTTTAATATGCCTGAAATACATTTTTTCTACTTTATAAAATAAAAAATCTGATGACTCTATAGTGGATAAAAAGTGTCCATAAATAGTTAACTTTTTTTTGAAACCTCATCAAATAAAAGCAGTACATAAAAAATAAAAACAAAAATTATTTTTTTTCGTAATATTTTCGAAACTATTCGGGATTTTTAAATTTTAAAACGACAATTTATTTATAACAGGAATGGGTCACTTTGCTTCAACCTCACCTGCTCTCAATAAAATATAGATGATAATACCTTTTAAAAGAGGTATTATTATTACTTAAACTTTTGACTCGACTAATTTTTTTCTGGCTGTACAAGCAGCAGTGGTGCAAATATCGAAAAATAATAAATATATAGGGTGATAAATGGAAAAATATCAATAGGTATCACTGACAAACGCAAAGAGATAAAAAAATCCTTAAAACCGTTTTTTTAAATAAATTTATGCACTTAACGATCTCACCCACCTTCTTTTTTACCCCTACCCCCCAGGTAAATAATCTCAAATGACGACAACCCACCTTTGCGGTAACTTACATTAAAACTCTTGAAAAATTCTTTACAATGGTCTTCAATAATGCTCTATTTTATAATATTATTTTTTAAAGTCATTAACGATTTATGAAAAAAAAATTATTAGAAACAAAAGGGGAAGAGTTGGTAAAAGAAAAAGTTGGATTAGTTACCTGGGTGGAAAATTTTCAGTACGCCATTGCCTCTGGTATAAATATTTTCAAAATGGGAAAAATTTCTTTCTTGACTATTATTAGGTACAAAAACGTTCATATACTATACATACCCTAAGTACCTACCAAAAGTAAACGATTCTGATTCTCTGATTCATTATCAAAAGGTAGGTACAGAAAAATCATTAAGTGGAAGAAGATAAAAGCTAGGTATATATCAGATCAGAGAGCCAAGAAAGTAGAAAGCATTTTCGATGGAAAAGATCACCCTTTATTTTAATACTGTCGGAATATCGAAATTAGTATTTATGTATTAAATTGTTTCCTGACATAAAATTATTCGTTTAAATGTTAAAGCTATTCTACGTAACAGGATAATGTAATAAACCTACTAGACCTACTCCTACTACTCTTAAAAGATATTTAGGTTAGGTTAGTGTTAAAAAGGCTTTAGCAATAAAAATATTAACAAGTGATGAAAAATATTAAACTATTATACTTACTATTAAATACTGGAATTAAACTATCCAGTCCTCAACTACACAAAACTTCATCCATAATAATTAAAAACTAGAAAATCACTGCGGACTGCCGATGTTTTTCCTATATCAATTTCGATTATATTATAATAACAGGAATGGATGCGTCGGTGCCGGCCGGCTATACAGGTGGGGCTACGCGGGGTGTGTTAAAAATAATACTGTTGCGTGAACAGTAGGTGTCATTGAATTAATAAGAGGATAATTTTGGAATATTGCTTTCGGTTGACATCCAAATCTGCCAATTTTGATTTAAAAATAGTTAATGTTGTACCTATTGTTCTTACATTAAACAGAAGAATACTTAAGAATTACATCGACGTCTTTTCTTTCTAAGCAACAATATATTTATCTGTTTTAATACACAGTTTCAAAAATAAATAATTGGGACATAAATAAGTATATTCGCTATTCAAATAGAACGTGATATTCTACAAAATGTTTCATTAATCAAAAAAAAAAATAATTTCATTACTTTAGAATTATTATATTTGTATGTAAATTCGAATGCCAATAATATTTTAAATTTTGAAACAATTGTAATTTTTGAATTGTAGCAATTTTGTTGAATTATCTTTATTATACGATAGTTTTTTTTTTCTGTGAACAAACTATAAAATATATATTATATAAACATCTCACAGTTTTATTATTTAAACTATTTTTAAAAACATCCCATGGAATAGAACAAATACATAATTCTATCACAAACTGGAGCCTAAAATATGTCTTCAAATTTCTAAAAAAAAAATAATTATACTTTCTAAAATCGAGTCACCTGGGCTGAAGCGACAGTTAATGTATCTTATTTGTATTTGCACTTATCCAGCAGTGTAACAATTTTATGATCATCATAAGTTAAAATTATTTTATTATTTCCTATTTTCTATTTCAGATGATTATAACAGGGTAGTATTAGATACTATAGAAGGTGAACATGACAGTGATTACATTAACGCCTCATATGTAGATGTAAGTTTCATAAGTTATTTTGTAGATAAGCATGATATATCACATTTTTACCTAAAAAAAAAATAGTAAAACGAAAATTGTTATTGGCGTAGTATGAACCTTAAACTAACGGAAAGTTCTCGTTCAAAGACTAAGGGGGACAGAGGGATAGAATCTCCTCCTATTTTTTATTAATACCTTTAAAACCAAAAACATTTTGTTAAAATGCTAGATAGTTAAAAGAAGTTTTAGAAGAGTTTAGAAATTGGCCTTTGTTAATTTTTCGGCGGTCATTGTCAAATTAAAATGAAATTCAAAGATAACGTTATATTCAATTTAAAATCATGAGCCAAACCATGATTTTAAATAAATGAAAGGAAAATATATATAGAAGCAAATTTTCGCTTTTATTGTACCAATGGAACATGCAGCCATTTTTCTAGTTTTAAACATATCACTTTGAAATTTAGCACACTTCTATGACTCGATATTTTTTCATAAAGTGGCAATATTACATTTTCAAACAAAAGTGACTGTTTAGCCGCCATTTTGAAAACAAAAGTTAATAAAATAAATAATTTTAAGTCGAGTTATAAAAATATACATTTTGACATTTTTTTTTAAATTTCAAAAAAAACTATCTTTTTCTCCAAAGTTTTGAAAAATGATAAAGGAAAATTATGCTTGATTTTTGATTTCATACCTATATTTTTCATACACTTTTATGTAGGGGAGGACTGTATGCTCTTTAATTGTTTCAACAACCTGTTCTGACTTTTCTAGATATATCCCTCCCCCTTTAACCAACCCCTTCTTCTTGAGAACTTTTTGGATATATACTTTATATAAATGCTTTGTTGATGGGTTAGAAATGTATATCAACATTTTTCTTAAAGTCATAAGGGCTCCGTTAAAAACTTTTTCCGGAATTTACAAAGTTTTGATAAATCCTAATTAATCTATCAATAAATAAACTTTAAATTAATATTTAAATGGAGCGTAGTATGATTAATTGAAAAGTAAATTCGGCTGACATTTTCCTTTCAACGTATTAAAAATAGTATTGCAGTAACTAAAAAATTTAACTGATAAATCTAATTAAACATTCAACAAATCAACGTCAAAGCGAAGGCCAAAATGTTCCGATTTTTGACGTAAAAAAATTAAATTTTTTATTATTTGTTTATTCATTTAAATTAAGAAAAATACAAATAATAATCATAAATGAAATATAATTGGCAGTTGCTGCTATTCTTTTATTATTTACTGACCTATATTATGACGGTACTGAGAGACGTAAAAGCTTTTGAAATTTCAAAGATTTGGTTGTGCTTAATCAGATCGCCCTGGGACTATAAAGTTTACACTGCAATAATCAAACTTTCAGATAGGAAATCATGACTACATAATAATGAAAATATATTAGATGCATGCAAACGTATGCAATTGCGTGTTTGAACTCCTATTTCTGTTTAATTTTTTAGATAATTATTATTGTGAGAATATAAAAGTACTTACGTGCTAAAAGAATCTATCTTAGTCTATTGGAAGATTAAATACTAGAAATTGCAAAAGCAGAAATCTTTTTTATTTTTTCAGAGCCTTTTAAAACCAAATGCCTACATCGTAACCCAGGGTCCTACGGAAGAGACTGTAACTGATTTCTGGAGAATGGTGTGGCAGGAAAAAGCAAGCTGTATTGTGATGTTAACAAAAACTTTTGATTTTATTAAGGTAAATATAAATATAGTTAATTTCACTATAAAAAGTTTTAAGCATACATTTTTGAGTTTAAACTAAAATTAGGATTAGAAAATGTTCTTAGCCATAGTATAGTAGTAATAATATATTACGCAACAAGTTGGGAAAAGCGCAGTTTTGCTAAACTAGTGTGGCTAGTTTTGTATACAAGCGAAACAGGTACCCACAAGCCATACAAGTGTAGCAAACTCACTTTTCTAACACAGTGAGTATGGTATTTTTCCCAATTTTTGAACGAAATAAAAAGGTACAAATTGTTGGAAGTTTTTCGGCGCTTTGTCAAACAGCCCCATTAAAAGGGTGAACAGCCCCTATGACGTTTAAATTTATTCTGTGCATATTTTATGTGCTGCGAATTAAGCTTTTTACAGTTTCCTTCCTGAGAAATCGAAAGAAAAGAACGAGAATAGACGAAACAGTGATTCCGGGTTTCTTTTTTTTCAAACGGTAAGCGAGTTGGTAGTAAATTAAGGTTATAGAATATCTACGTATATTTATAGGATAGTCTTATTCTAACGAATATGTAAATATTTAAGTTGATGAAATCCAAGACGCCGGTTCAAGCTTGGTTCTAACTTTAAAGGATATGAAAACCTAGAAAAAACATATATTTGTTGTAACTTCAGATTGAAAGGACGAGTTATATCAAAGATTTGCTCGTTTATGGCCATAATATTTTTCTTATATTATAAAAACCTCGTACCTCGCAACCAGTGGGAATTAACAGTTTTGCGAAAGTGCCTTAAATAATTCCAGGGTATTTGCATCTTCCACACACTACCAGTTATACTGGACACTGTTTGCGAAGAACATCTGCAACCTTTCTGTGTTCAGTAGAGCTGAAGTTCAGATGCTAAAAAGACATGAAGGTTAGCAGTTATCAGCATAGCTGAAGGATAATATTTGGTAGAAAGTGTCGAGAATAAAAGTTAAATTTTCAAAAAATATTTTATAGCAAGCGTTACAGACACCAACATCAAGCAAGAATCACGTCAAATTTCAGCTAGGACTCACAATTCCAATGGGTGATTCACGACCCACTGTACATACTTATGTGGTGTATAGGGTATCCCTAGGGTATATCGAAATGGATATTTAAATTGATTAATTCGGCTTTATTACCAAGATACAGGGTGATTTTCGTATTTTGGTAAAAATTTGTTCACCCTGTATCTCCTAAACGGCTTAATCCATTTTTTTTAAATTTTGTACACAAACACTCTTGGTATATCATAACTTTTTGACGTTTGAAAAGTCTCAAAGTTCCAGGGCCGTATCCAGCCAATTCACACAGGGGAGGGGGGCTAGTTTTGAGACACCCTGTACATCGGAATTCGGTATTTTTGAATTTTTTTCTTAAACTACATTCATTTGTGAACAATAATATGCCACCATCTTGAATGGCACACTAAAGGTTATATACGAAATTTAAATCTTTAGATAGTACATACCCCTTTTTTTAGCGGTATCTGTATTAAAGCTTGTAACTAAGTATAAAATTATTTCAATGATTGACTTTAAAAAAAATTAAAATAAAATCTCTACTAATAAAACACAGCCTTGTCGAATTATTTTTTATTTTTAGTGGCCCAAAAATACCAAAATCTACCCTAACACAATAACGCCTGTCTAACGGTATCTCTACATTTTTGTGCACGCCTTTGTGAATTGCAATTGAGCGTTGAATCATTTACATTTGAGGTTTTTGTCTAAATGCATGACTTTTAAAAAAATTAAACTATCTCTACTAATAAACCAGTTAATTTCTGTTTGTGTCTTTTTCGCCTCATCTCTTATCTAATGCTCGACATCGTGATCATTTATCGGCTACCGTAAAAATTTATCTTTTTTTATTTTTGTTATTGTACTATACAAATTACGTGTAAGAGCTTGTTTTTTTTTTAATTTTTTTATTTACCTTTATTTTTTTCGTAACCTTAAAACCTACAAAAAAATACAAATTCAATAAATTTTAATACCTAAAAATAATAAAGTAAGCCTTGGAATTTAGACAGATATTTTAAAAATGACATTACGTACATACAATTCAATCATTTGTGTTTGACATTGTTAATTAAAGATTTTTTATTTGAATTTTCTCTTTGCAAAAAGTTTGTACGTTTCAATAATTGTAAAAATGCCGTTATTTACAAATGCTGAGTACGCAGACATCGTATTTGTGTACGGATTTTGTAATGGTAACGGAAGGGCTGCTACAGAAGAATACAGAAGACGATTTCCGGATCGGAGAATTGCAAATCACTAAACGTTTACCGCAACCTTTAATACATTGCGTGAAAAGGGTAAGTTTCCCTCAACCGATCTTCATGTTGAAAGAGTGGGTGCTAATAACGTGGTCCAAGAAGAGAATATTCTCAACCTTGTGAGGGAAGATCCAACCACAAGCACTAGGCGAATTTCCGCCCAATTAGCGATACTGCAGACAAGAGTATGGAGAACTATAAAAAATGATAACTTATACCCTTTCCACGAACAAGAGGTACAAAGATTAGAAGAAGGCGACTACTTGCCTAGATTAGCATTTGCTAGGTGGGTAATAAATCATCGAAGAACTATTTTTAGAGCACTATTCACTGATGAAGCCCAATTTACAAGGGACAGAGTCTTTAATTCTAGAAACTCTCATGTATGGGCAGATGAAAACCCTCATTCGTTGCGATTGGCCAATTCTCAACGAAAGTTTTCAGTGAATGTTTGGTGCGGCTTAATAAATAATCATTTAATTGGATCACATATTTTCCCTCAACGACTAACGGCTGTTGTGTATTTGGACTTTCTACAAAACATTTTACCGGGCTTATTAGAAAATGTAAATTTAAGAGGCATATGGTTTCAACACGATGGGGCACCTGCACATTTTGGAATTGATGTTCGAAATTATCTCAATCAACAATTTGCTGATCGGTGGACTGGACGCGGAGGACCACATCCTTGGCCAGCTAGGTCGCCAGACTTTAATCCAGCCGACTACTTTTTGTGGGGGCATCTAAAACAAAAAGTTTACAGTGTTCTAATCGAAACTAGGGATCAATTAATAAATAAGTTAAATTTTTATTGCGACGAGGTTAGACAAAACCCTCAAATGATTCACCGCTCAATTGCAAATCTACAAAAGCGTGCACAAAAATGTAGAGACACGGTGGTATGCATTTTGAAAACATTTTGTAGCTTTTAAGACGTTATTGTGTTAGAGTAGATTTTAGTTTTTTTTTGGGCTACTGAAAATAAAAATTAATTCGACAAGGCTGTGTTTTATTACTAGAGATAGTTTAATTTTTTTTAAAGTCAATCATTAAAATAATTTTATACTTAGTTAAAAGCTTTAATACAGATACCGCTAAAAAAAGGGGTATGTACTATCTAAAGATTTAAATTTCGTACATAACCTTTAGTGTGCCATTCAAGATGGTGGCATATTTTTGTTCACAAATTAATGTAGTTTAAGAAAAAAATGTGCGCTGGTATTGTTGGAAGCAATTTTATTGGACCTTGGATTTTGTCGCCTTACTCGAAGGGTCGGAACTCCAAGATAATTTTTTTCAACTTTGTCTGTTTTACAACGACATAATATATGGTTCATGCTGGATGGCCCGCCGCCCCATTACTCAAGCGAAGTTGGGGCTTGGCTACATGTGAACTTCCCTCATAAATTGATCGGCCGCGGATTTGAAGCACCTATTCATTGGCCGCCTTGTTCGCCCGACCTCAACCCAGTAGTTTACAGAGTTTGGGGTATTTTAAAGGATAAAATTTATTCAGTGTCAATTTTCACCCCTGAATAACTAACTTTAACTCATTCTATGTATTTTGTTATCTCTAGTTAATAAAACGTTATTCGCACTCGATTTTGTTACATCTTTAAATATTGCTAGAATTCAGTCATGGCTTGCAAAAATCTTTATGAATATTAGAAATACTTACATAGAATTGTATCCTAAAAGATTTTGACGCATTAACTGTAATAAAACTCTGAAATTTTAGCTCGTATAGAAAAATTCTAAGAGTAATAATTTTTAGTAAAGAAGCCAAACTATAAATATTTTTAATAAAAATAGGCAAGATATCGATATACGCCTCTGAATTGACCCATATGGTTGTCGTTTTTTGGGTTATATATATATATATATATATATAATATATATATATATATATATATATATATATATATATATATATATATATATATATATATATATATATATATATATATATATATATATATATATATATATATATATATATATATATATATATATATATATATATATATATATATATATACAATGGTTTTTGTACATCCGTTCACTACTGTCGTTCTCGAGTTTTGCCTAAAATCACATTTGGTATTTTCGAAGAATTCTTTCTCGCCTCCGAATAGAGACTGAAGTATTGGTGAAAGCGAAGGTTATATCTGCGCCGCCGTTGGTCGTTATTTATGTTTTTTCCGGATGGTACTGTTGTTGTTGCGCTAATTGCGCTTGAGTTTTTGCGATTTTAGATTTGTTGATTATTGTCTTCCATACTGTTGGTAGTTTTAATGATTCGTCCCTTTTGTGACTTTGGTGTGATTTTGGCGAAACGTCAGAAAAATTGTTCTTTTCAGAACGACAGTAGTGAATGGATGTACACCCGGAATGAAAACCATTATTCCATCCGCGAAGGACTAAGAATCAATATATATATATATATATATATATATATATATATATATATATATATATATATATATATATATATATATATATATATATATATAATTATTCAATTTGTTTCTTAATATAGCACAAAGGTAAAAATTTTAAATCTATGTATAACTGAAACAACGAAAGTTATAAATAAATTAAATAATCTCCTTCAACAAAAAATTAACGCAGTTAAATCAATAATTCCAATTGAGGTTTTTAATAAATTGATGAGGTTTGAAAACATTAAATATGAAAAATTATTCAATTCTATTAAACAAAAAAATAAAAAAAAATTTTCTAAATTAATATCGGTCACTGAAAAAAATGACATACAAATAAATACATCCTCATGGTTAGACAACATTTCTAACACAGATATTCCTAACGATGTCGCAGAAGTTCTTGCTTTAGGCGAAAACTTCTCGCTTCCTGTTCAGAACGAAAAAAGCTTACCTTTAACAGAATATATATCCTGCGTAGAAACAGCTATACAAGATAAACCAAATGAAATAAAAGATAGTATAAGGTAACACGTAGTAAATATATTTACCAACCATAAAATAAAAATTAAACATAAAAAAAATAAAATTACCAATTTTCAAAAACGAATATAGAAACAACATAATAAAACAAGGCAATTCATTAATGATAATCCTCAAATAACCATACTTAAACCAGATAAATGCAGTAAAACCGTTATAATGAATACTACTGATTATGACACAAAAATGAATCAGCTCTTAAAAGATACCAGTACCTATAAACTTTTAAAGAATGACCCAACTAACATCTTTCAAAACAAAAATAATACTTTTGTAAAAAAACTCTTATACAAAAATCTATTAACTGACGCGGAAGCTAAAAATTTGTCAATTCATAATGCAATCACGCCTAAAATATATGGCCTACCCAAATTGCATAAACCTAACATTCCCCTCAGGCCTATAGTTTCATGTATTCAATCTCCTTTCTACAAGCTCTCAAAGTATTTGTCATAATGTTTGTCAAATATCACAGGTAAAAACTCTTATTACATAAAAGACTCATTTACATTTAAACATTTTCTAGATACAGTAACAATACCACCAAATTCAAAGTTAATATCACTAGATGTAATTTCTTTGTATACTAATATACCAAATGAACTCATAGTTAGCGCTATAAAAGGCAAATGGAATGTTTTAAAAAATTTTACAACTCTAACTCAGCCTGAATTCTTAGAAGCCTTACATCTTATAATGTCAAATAATTATTTTCAATACAAAAACCAATTTTATCAACAACTTGATGGATGTGCTATGGGCTCGCCTATTTCCTCTACAATCGCACAAATAGTTATGGAATACCTAGAAGAGGAAGTTCTTGAAAAATTGAATTTTAATATTACTTTTTTTAAGAGATATGTGGATGATTGTTTAGCATCAGTTCTAGAAAATAAAATAGAAGAACTACTTTTCGCATTCAATAATTTCCATCCGAAACTTCAGTTCACTCTTGAAGTTGAATCAGAAAACAAAATAAATTTTCTCGACCTTACTATAATAAGACAAAAAGAGAATAATTTAAAAACTAAATGGTTTACAAAAGAAACTTGGTCTGGACGATATCTTAATTTCAATTCCCACCATCCATACAAACAAAAAAGAAGTGTTGTGATTGGTCTAGTTGACCGTGCGATATCTTTAAAGTCACCAGAATACCGTCCTGAAGCCCTTAATAAAGTTAAAGAGACCTTGAATGCAAATCATTTCCCAGAAAAACTGATGAAAAAAATTATCAAACAAAGGACGTACATATATTATAACAATCATAACGAAAACGTAAGACAAGATAATACGCTAAAAAATATATTGCAATGCCATACACATCTCAATTATCTGAAAAATTAAAACATATCTTAGGAAAATATAACATAATTGTGTGTCATAAAGCCCAGAACCTGATAGGCTCCCTATTTACAAAATTAAAAACTAAAATTCCCAAAAATAAAAAATCCAATCTCGTATATGAAATTCCTTGTTTAAACTGCCCTATGAAATATATTGGTATGACAACCCAACTTTTAGAAAATAGAATAAAAGGGCATAAGTATACAAAGAATGCATCCACTGCATTACACAAACATGAAAAAAGCACAAAACACGAATTTAATTTTTCTGAAACCAAAATCATTGATGAAGACAACCTGTATCAGAAATTAATTATTAAAGAAATGATTCACATAAAAAAAGAAAAAAATGCAGTAAATGACAAAAAAGACATAAAAAATTTAAGTTAAATATACCACAATTTGATATTTTAGTATAGTTTTAACTTCGTCTAAGCCATTATTTTTAAAATGTAGTACATCATTGTGAATGTCTGATTCTACTCTAAGATTTAAAATAAAAAATAGCAAAAAATTATCTATAAATTCCTCAAAAGAAAACGTACTACGATAAGAACACTTTTTTACGTAAAACTGTGCCATGAGTTGCTTGGCAAATCACTAACTTGCTACCTATCATTCAAATATAAGTGAATAATCAGCATGTATTTTTCGAGGTATGTAGCCTTATTTTATTAATTTTGTAATAATTATTGTCAATAGTATAAAATTTTAAATCAGTTTTAGAAAAAATGTAAATGTTATTTTATAATTAGACCACTAAATGTTTTTTAAATTAATTTTAGATAGGTAAGGAAAGCCATATATACCAAAAAAAAAATAAAGGAATGAGCAATTTTTGAGAAAGCCTACTATGATAGGCGAAACGTCAAGTTAATCCCATTGTTTGATTTTGCAAGTAAACCTATACCCAAGAAAGAAGTTCAATTAATATATATATATATATATATATATATATATATATATATATATATATATATATATATATATATATATATATATATATATATATATATATATATATATATATATATATATATATATATATATATATATATATATATATATATATATATATATATATATATATATATATAAAATAATAAAAAAGCACTATGTTTGAGACTGCGTTTACCAAAACACATTTTTTAAATCTTGAAGTCGCGCCATGAAACTGTAAAGAAAAGAATAGTTAGTTTGGGAACAGTTTTCATAATTTAATAATTGCTACTTTGAAATAATAGTTATTTTTGTGTACCATTTCGTACAAAAAAAAAATAGGACACAATATTTTGCTTCGAATCTGGTACAAGATTATAAAATTTTAGGCCCGACTGTGCTGCAATCCGTCAGAGAAGTGTTTGAACATGACATTTCGCTTATCTATAAACCCAGAGTGGTGCAATAATTTATATCAGAAAACAACATAATAGTATATTGTGTAACAAGTGCGTGAAGTTAACTTTTATACACGAGTGTGATGTTTGTGGCCCGAGCCGAAGGCGAGGGTCACAATATCACACAAGGGTATAAAAGTCTTCACGCACGTATTGCACACTATACTTTTTCTACAACCGTAAATAATACAAGTACGAAATAAAATTAAACTATTTAATTTTCTCCTTTATATAATACAAATTAAACTAATGAACTATTTATTTAATTTTCTGTTTTATAATAATTGTAACTTTTTAATAGAACTTATAGTTAAATTATTTAATTTTCTACTTTATAATAATTGTAACTTTTTAATAGAAATTATAGTTAAATTATTTAATTTTCTTCTTTATAATTATTGTAATTATTAATAGTAATGTTGCAATTTGTTAGATTACTAAATTTAACGTCTGTAGCCTCCTTTGATGATGATTTGTTAATAATATTGCTGCTTGTGATCGAGGTCATATTTGGATTTTGAACTGACAAAAGTCTATTTGAAATATCATTTTTCTTGTTAAGGGAATTTTCTACGTAACCCTCAGCTACCGTTGAAGATTTCCAACCGCCGTGTTGTTTTAACATTAGTAAATCTGCACCGGTTTCAACTAGCAAGGAAGCAGATGATCGTCTGAAACAATGGCCTGTATATTTTTCTGGATGTGGTAGTTTTAAAAATTTTGCTATTTCACTAGGCAATTTTCCAAATTTGTTTATCCCGACGACTTGGCGAGTACATTTTCCTCCTTGATACTTGATGAAGAATTTGTTTTCTTGATAATTTTGGGGACGAAGGGCGGCATATTTTCTGTATAATTCTAAATGCTCGGTAATGGTAAATTTTCTTGTTATTTTGGTTTTTGTATCAGGGACGGATACAACAAGAACACTTCCTAAATCTTGAATATCGCACATTTTTAGCTTATAAATTTCGCTTCTTCTTAGAGCACCAGCAATCCCAAATATTAATATCACTTTGGTTAATAAAAAAACTTCGTCAGGAGCCTTATTTATGAACTTGAAAATTTGTTCTCTCTCCAATATTCGAGATTTTTGTGGAATATATCCTTCATTCTTCCGTTTTAAAAATGCATGAACTTTTGGATATTTACCAATGTCAATGTTATTTTTAATGCTAATAGTACTTTTTAGCATTGAATAATGACTCCATAGTGTTGATGATTTCACATTTTTTGACAATTCTGATAAATATGCGAGTAAAACATTTTCAGAAAAGGTTTTAATATTGTTCTTACTGCGCCAGGTCATAAATTTATTGTACGTGTTTTCATAAATTTCCTTTGACTTCTGAGGTAACAGAGAATTACTAGCTGTTTTCGCTGCTTCCGTAATATCTGGTGGAGTACACATTTCTATATCAGAGTCCATAATTATTGCTTATTATAACTTAAAATAATAAACTGTTCAAATTACTAATCGAACTTAAAGTGTCTATTTTAAACTGTTTGCATTGGCAATTTGACAACTCGTTACCATGACAACGATACAAATTGCGAGGCACGGCCGCCTAATAAAATTATTACCAGTGCGGGCCCGGTGCCTAAAATTAATGGCGGCCCATGCATTTCTTATTGAGCCGGTGCGTGAAGTATTGTATTGAAAGCATTGTATTTCACGCATCGGTGGTTGAAAACAAGCTTTAGCTACTGCAATCAGTGTGTAAAATAGGATTTTAAGGACGGTTGTAGAAAAATATATTTATGTTCGATCAGGCGTTAAAGTGCACTTTAATGTCCGTGGGTTACTTTAGGTTTTGTTTACCTAAGTATTTTTTTTTATAGAATTGATAACAAAAAAGCAGATTTTAGATTTTATAATTTTTAGTATGAAAAGGAAGACATACAAGTAAAGTGAATATTATTCAAATTTAAAATTAAAGATGCAGTTGGAACAATAACGATACTGATAGTTGCATGCGTTTTTTCTGGCAACATTAGGTAATTTTCTCTCCGCTGTAACTGATTTTCTGCTATCATATAAAGATGTGGAAGTCTCGCTACTTGCAAGTCGATAAAAAGATGTGGAAGACTCGTTGCTTGGTTTGATACCCCAATGACATGAAGATGTAGAAGCCTCACAACTTGCACCCGATAATACTTTTTGCCATCTTTTCTTTGGAAATTCTGGTATTTTCGATATATCCTTCAGCTACCTTAGTTCACTTCCATCCAGCATGAAGTTTATATTCGTAATATTTTATTCCGCTTCGGCAAGAAGAATAACAGATGATCAGAGAAAGCAGCGATCGGTAAACTGTTCCGCATCGGATACGTTCAAAAATTTCGGAGCATTTCTGTAAAGGTGTTTTTACCTACAACTTGCGTAGAACACTTATCGTTCTTGTAAAATACAAAAAATTGTTTATTTTCAGTGTGGCGGTAAAACTGGGCAAGGATTCTTTTCCGTCTGTTACCATGAACATACGATCTACCTTGGTTTTAGATCCCTTTATAGATACCAAAAAAGAATCTTGGAGCTTCTGAATGTCATCAACCTCGAGTTTAAAAAGTTCCTTACTCCTGCTGGCACCACATATTCCAAAAATCAAGGAATCTTTTATCATCAAAAATATTTCGTCAGAAGCATTCATTAGAAAGGTTTCAATATTTTCTTTGTACAATATTTTAGACTTTTTTGGTTTATATCCGTCGCTCTTGCGCTGTAAAAAGTTATAAGTTTTGAGTATTTACTAATGTTATTTAAATAAATTCTGGTCTTCATCGTAATACAAAGGGAAGACGGCTTGTTTTGTTTTACTTTTTCATTAAAATACGCTAATAAGGTATCCTCTTTTATGGCCCCACTTTCAGCGATATTCTTCCTAGCACACCACAAAAAATAGTCTTTATAGGTTTTTTCATACAGTTTTCTGGATTTGGCAGGCAAAAGGTCAGTGTCCGCCTCTTCAGCGGCTTTCAATAAGACTCTAAGGAGATCAATTTTATAGATTTCCATTGCAAAACAATAAAAAACGATTTGAAAGAAGTTGCTCTAATTTGTATACCTGGTTGTTATGAACAAAATGCATTGTCAAATGTTTATGCCGAGCTTTACTTGATTCAGGGTTTGTATTTCTATGGAAACGATTATCGAGGCAACCATAGATATTTTTCGTCAATTAGAGATATCTGGAGATGGAAATACTGGTCCTCAGAATAACAGAAATAGTTAATATTTTTAATTCAAATATATACCTTTAGAAAAGTAAGGGCATGTGTTTAGTTGAAAAATTTTTTTTAAATTTCGCATCGGACATAAAACACTGTATGCATCTTGGTCATAAACCGCGTTTAACGCCCTTACCGTATAAAAACCCTGGCCTGACTCCTGTTTTTGTTTCCACGCCGCGGGCGCTAAACGTTTCCGTTATGACCTAGATAAATAATTATACCGCGGTCTTCAAAAAGCCCGGATATAAATCCAGCAGAAAATATATGGGAGAGAATGACAAAAATCGTATATCAATATGACTTTCATCCAAAAAATCGAGAAGAACTGTTACAAAGGATACTTGAAACTTAGGGAGAAGATTTGTCGAAAGTAGGCCGTTTCTATGGATATGTAGGGTTTTAGCCAATCACCAATGAGTAATGCACCGTTTCCATAAATAATAGCATTATTTTCATTGCCTCAGATTCGCGCGCCAAACTATATATCAGAGACCAAATTTCCAGTATGCTTCCAAGATTGCAAAGCATAATTGACAATAATGGCTCTATTACCAAATACTAATTATATTCTAGATTGTCGTTGCTGCTATTGAATTCTTATTAGTTGTTTATGATTCCTATTTTTATTTACCTCCTAATAAATAATAATAATAATAATAATAATAAATAGTCTTTATTTAAACAGTGTTAGTAAAATAATATAAACAAACATTGAACTAGGGTGGCGAGATCTAGCATAGCTACTCACCTAACCACCCAATGTAACAATTATTAGAGGTAATGTTAGTAGTTAACAAACACATAAAAATAACCCTAAAAGTAAAATAAAATGAAATAATGAAAAGTTCAAAAATAATTAACAAACAAACAAAAACAAGAAATGTTACCTATACATGAAAGAGAGTGAAGAGAAGAACAAATCCTTTTAATCGATAAAAAAAAAAGAACAAGTAGTTTAAGGTACTATGATTCTAATATAAGGAACAATAGTCACTAATAGCAACCAATAATTATGATGTGCGATCACTGTGTCCAGCCGAGCGTTCGGTCTAGCCAGACACAAAAAAAAAGAGAAAGTAGAAAAGTAAGAATATATTATCGATTTTCCGAATTTAGATGAAACTTAAGTTTTTTCTTAAATGTGTCAACAGCTGAGCAATTTTTTATGTCGGCCGGCAAAGCATTGAAAAACTTGGCAGCGTTAAAACTAAATGAGCGCTGAAATAAAGAGGTTTTGTGCCGAGGGACGCAATACAAAGCATTATGGCGTGTATCCCGATTATGGATATCAGAATGTTTGACAAGCTTCTCGAATAAATATGTAGGTATCTGCAATGTGTTAATTTTGAAAACCAGTGTACATAAATGCAACCGGAATCTTTGATCCAACTTAAGCCAAGCAGAATCAATATAACATGGTGTAATATGCTCGTACTTTCGTAACCCGTAGCAAAATCTCAGACATGCATTCTGCAGTCTTTGCAAACTCGCTTTATCCTCCTGTAACAAAGCAGGCCAGAATAACACATCACAGTATGATAATAGGGATAAAATTAACGAATCACATAACCTTAATTTAACCTCAGTTGATAAGACATTTTTAAATAGATAAAGAGTCCTTAACTTACCATAACTTTTTTGGAGCATGTAGGAAACGTGACACTTGAACCTCAACACACAATCTACATACACTCTTAGGTTCTTACAAGATTCTGAGACCGGTATTCTTACATTATTTATATTAATATTGAAATTCCTCAATATCTCCACATTATTTTTGCCAAATAGAAGAAGCTGAGTTTTATTTTGATTTAGCAAAAGGTTATGGGCGGTGGAGATTTGATATATAATATGTAGGTCTTGGTTAATATATCTTTCGGCCAATTCAACTTTATCAGGGTTGAAACTATAAGTGCATCTTTTGCAAATGACCACTGAAGTCTGAAGTATAAAGAGAAAAGAGTAGAGGACCTAGTATACTGCCCTGAGGAACTCCACAACTAGAACCCAATACATCAGATGAGGTATTGCCAATTATAACTTTCTGAAGCCTTCCTTGCAGGTAGTTTTTTATAAACTCAACAGTAGACTGGCCTAATCCGTAATATTTCAATTTAGTACATAACATATTGTGATCAAGTGTATCAAATGCCCTACTATAATCAAGGAGCAACAGGCAGGAATTTTTACCTTCGTCAGTGGCACGAAAAATATCATCTGTTACTTTTAGAAGAGCTGTGGTCATACTATACTTCGAACGAAAGCCAGATTGAGTGGATGGAAGGATATTTTGTTGTAATACATAACTATTTAACTGTTCATGGATTATTTTTTCGAGTATTTTTGAAAAAACAGGTAACAAACTTATAGGTCTAAAGTCAGCAAGAGTAGCGGCATTAGTAATTTTAGCAGTTGGAAGGACATTTGCAATCTTCCATTTACTAGGAAACTTACCAGAAGAGATACACGTATTAATAATAAACGATATATGATTCAATAAGTAGGGAACTAATAAAGATCTACTCCATCTGCACCCCTGGCATTAGAACGCATGTGGGAAATTATTTTTTCAATCTTATCAGAACTAACCGTTGAAAATCTGAAATTGTTGTAAGTATTGTTAAAAAATGAATCTTTGTAATGATTTAAGTACGTATTGCCTGTGATTGAAGTGGGGGAATACTATCAAGAAAATATTTATTAAAATCGTTTGGACTTCCTACTTCTTCAGGCCGACTATCCGGTACTGAGTTAATATTTAACCACTTCAAAGTACGCCAAAAGTAAAAGTAAACTGATGATTGAGATAGGCCTTTTTTTCATTTCTGATGGACATGGTTACAAAATTCCTAATTTGCTTATAATCATTCCAACTTCCCTCGGTTTTAATTTTTTTATACTTAGAATGGGCTTTGTTCCTTAATCGCATTATATGCTTAATATTAGGAGTAATCCAGGGGGCAGGTGCTTTTGTGATACGAGAAGTCTTGACAGGAGCACGTTTATCGAAGAGCTCTATCACTGCCTTGGTAAAAAATTCCACCATTTCGTCGATATCAATTAAAGAATACAAGTAATCCCAGTCAAAACTATACATATCAGCAATAAAAACATCATAAACAAAGTTGCTGTAGTCGCGATACGTCTTAAATTTAACAGAATTAGGTGATTTTCCACAATTTATGTTACATTTAACCAGACAGTGGTCTTAAATATCATCCATTCTAACTACCATTGGATCCTGAACAAGGTCCACTGAAGAAGTAACTATGATATCAAGTAAAGTGGCGGTATTATTTGTAATTCGGGTGGGTTGCGCAATTAATTGATGTAATCCATACTTTTTTAAAAAATTATTTATTTTCAAGAAGGCATTATTTTGTGAGAGACAATCAACGTTGAAGTCACTACCAAACAAGACCACATCATGATCTGGAATCAAAGAGATCAGCGTACCTTCAAGCATATCAATACACTCAATCAAATTTGCGCTGGGCGAGCGATAAATTGATCCTAAACAAAAATGTTTACCACCCATTTTAACACTGATCCAAATTTGCTCCAAAGAATCCCCAAAAGCATTTACATTAATAAGTTTAAATTTAAATGTGTTCTTCACGTAGAGACCTACACCACCCCCTCTATGATCACGATCCCCTTTTAAAAAAGTATACCCGTTTATCGCAAGCGCCGCCGTTGCTATCCCGCCAGTAAGCCACGTCTCGGACAATCCAACAATATCCAACTGCTTAGCCTCCATGTATTCAGAAAACTCATCAAAGCTTGAACACAATGAGCGCACATTGAAATGATTAAAACTAATCTTATCCTGCATAGTTAAAATATATATATATATAAACACAAAATATATGGGCATGGCGTGCAAGCTCCGACAAAAAATGAAATAATTGAGAAATAAATAAGTGTGGGTTTATTCGTAAATAGAAATAGAGAAATAAGTAAATAAATGTGTTATCTAATCTGTAACATTGCATAAAAAATATAATAATATATTAATATAACAGAACAATGCCCATTGACTAGTCCATATTATAAAGTGCATTTGATAAAAAAAAAATACAAGGATTCCATCTATTCGTTCATAAACCAATAAACCCAGATAAGCAAAGATTCGAAATAAAAATGTTTAATCCTTTTCAGTTCAACATGTTAACAAAAAATAAAAATGCTTAATCCCTTTTAGTTAAATACGTTAATAATTTAATAAACATTGCTAAACGAAAATGTTCAGTTTATAGAAGGTATAAATTCGAATTTAACAAAATAGCAAAAAAAAGACAAGATAATTCATTGTTATAGGTTTTTTACCGCAAGCATTCGTATAGTTTGCCAGGTGAATAAATATATATAGTTTACCAGGTGAATAAAGTCTATAGAATACTGGTCAGCAGCACCTTTTCATTTTTCTTGGGATCCCAAAAGAATACTTTGCCTCCCGATGACCATACTTCATTATTGCCATATTTTTTCTTTGCCTGCATCAAAATTTTGTAACGTTTAGAAGTAAGATCCTCGAAGATAGCATATGTTGTGTCCTTCAAGGTCTTCTTAGCACCCATTATATCATTCCGTTTCCAGTTATTCACAAATTTCACAATGATTGGACGTGGTTTATTATCGTTAGTTGCCTGGCCACCCCGAAAGAGATAGTCAATATCTCTAATCGAACAATCTACTTTAAGCTCATCATTAATGCAGTCAATGACTGATTTTGACAGATTTTCATCGTCTATATCCGGAAGACCGCAAATACCAATACAGTTTTTCCTCTTTTCCTGATCAAGTTCCTCGACTTTATCTTCCATATCAGCAATTTTTTTTGTGTTTTTTTCCACCGTGGCTGTTAGTACATTGATAGACCCACATACCTTAGTTAGCTGTGATTCTAGCTTCTGCAATCTGGAGTCCAATTTGGTCTCAAACTGTGACATCAGGATGTTACAAATCGTACTAATCAATTTCTTGATGGAATCGTCGTCCAGGCTAGACATAGGCCCTTTAGCAGAGCGAGTGGTCATTTTCAGGACCACGATTTTATCGCACTGGTAGACACCAAAGAACACCAACAAGCACGCTCAGAGTATTAATTAATTGCTAGCCCGGTATTTAAGTGCTGTGCAAGATAATCACAATGCAGGCACTCACAACAATAACAACCGATCAATTGGCTAGAAAGTTATTAATTAAAACGGAAGATTAACCACACTTATAGCTGTTTTACACGGAGCAACACGAGACACACCTACTCGAACAGCATACTTATATATGTAAATCTTTGCTTGTTATTATGGGAATACAATGCAGCTAAATTTCTTGCTGTCTTTTCTCTTCATTTCAACATTAATTCTTGGAAAATCAAAACTTTTATTAAAAGATCAAGTGCATATCCAAACATATTACAATGTCTTACATTTTTTCATCGTAACGGTACAATAAATTGCGGGACAAGTTAATCATAAACCCTTTTTTATAAAAGTCGAGTTGTTATCAGGAATTATTTTACGCAGCAAAATTCAATTTTTAATGTTTTCACATTCGCAGTTTTTTGAAATCACTAATAACAATATTTTATATTTAGTAACTCTTATTTATTGTAGATAGTAGAAGTATTGTAATCGCAAAAGAATCACCCTGCGAGTTTTTACAGATCTTTACATTTCAGGGTCTCTAGATGCCGAAAATCATGTTTTCTCAATTCCGTGGGTCTATCTGTCTGTCGGTCTGTCTTTTCGCGGCATAGCTAAAAAATTACTTATTCGATTTACTTCAAATTTTGGTCAAAAAGTAAAGGTTAAATGGGGATGACCTGATAACATTTTGGTAAAAATCCAATATGGCAAAACAAAATGGCGGCCTAGTGAAACTTTAAAAAAATATTACTAAAAGACTAATTAACATAATTCGTTAAATTTTGGTACGAATCCAAGATGGCGGAACAAAATGGCGACTCAGTAAAATATTTAAAAATTCAGCCTGAAAAACTACTTGAGTGCATAATTTCAAATTGGGTGCCACAAATAATTCTGGTATAAAGATCAACTAGTAAAACTTTAGTACTAATCCAAGAAGGAGGAACCAAATGCCGGCCAAATATTGCCCTCTCAGGTTTTCATTTCTTTACGTTTTAGCGTATCTAAATGGCAAAAAATGTGTTTTATTCATTCCCTCAGTGAGTCTATCGGTATGTCTGTATGTCTGTCATTTCACGGCACAGCTTAAAAACTACTTACCCGATTGACTTCAAATTTCCGTCAAAAATTAAGGGTCATATGGGGATGACCTGGTAACGTTTTGGTAAAAATCCAATATGGCAAAACAAAATATCTAACACATAAGGGCAATATTAGTACAAACTCTTTCACTTAACTTTGGCCTATAAACACATAACATTTCTGGATTTAAAATCACTATCAATACCTTTTTTTTTGGTATAACTAAATCGGTTGTGTGTAGTGTTTGGAAAACCAAATTACTTCCTTAAACATTCCCTTTTTCAATCATTTTCTCCTGGTTGCATAAGTATCTAGACCCTTTTATGTCCCGAATTATTACTCGACCACTTTTTGTCTTCTGTGAATTGCCTAAAATATTTCGTTATGATCAAACTTCTTTTAATGGTAAAATAACAAATTTATTTATACTGTATTGTTGTGAAAATCTAATTTAAATCAAGCCTAGGTACCTTTTTGTTGTCAGGGTTTTTCCACTTCCCTATTTGAAATCAATTCCCCATAGCTTTGTTCTCTGTTTTAGTTGCAAGTTGATTTTTCGGGATAGCCTTTTCAACTATTATTCTAATTATCTAAGTTTTGGAAGCTGGAAAATAGATGTTTGTTTACTATTGGTTTTGCCTAGTTCACAGTATAATTTATGCATAACAAGGGAAGTTCCGGATAAAAAAATACCAATTTTTTTATTTCCAAGACGCTAATTGTAGAATTTCTTTGAATAATAATAAATAATAAATAAATTATTGTTTAAAAAAATACATTAATTATTACATTAATTATTATAAAATAGTTACTGTTTTATTTCCAAATATTCTATCCCTGAATTTTGAAAATAAAGTTAAGAGTAAGGCAAAATAATAATTCTTTAATTTCCTAACCTTTGTTTAAAATTTGCCTGAATGGGTGTTCCTCCCTCCCCCCCTGCCAACTACTACCCTCCCCAGACCAGAGTTCTGGAAGCGCCTCTGACTTAACATTAAGATAAGGCAAAATATGAATGGAAGGATAACATTATTTTTCTTATTAATCTATGAGCAGACCATGAAAACCGAAGTCCTCAGTACTGGGTATCGTGGTTGCTTTAAGGAAGATAGGGAAAGGCATTTGCTGGTAACACATTCCATAATTGGGACACTCTGAGAATAAAGGAGCGAACAAGGTGGGGAGGGACATCCTTGGTCTTTGCAGTTGGACAGTGAGGGGATACATATGGGTCGATGCTCGTGTCGCCCTTGCATAAATCACTAAAGAGGACATAGTGAATGAAAATTTATCAAAATAAAATCTGTGTTACTATCTATAAAACAGGGACAGATTGCCCACAATTCGACGTTGCTCTAGTGATTCAAGTTTCCCTGTGATGTTTGAATTATCAATCAGTTTTTTAGTTTTATCTAGATATGAAATGGTAAAATTTTGGTACAAATCCAAGATGGCGGGAGAAATTGGAGACTTAGTAAAATATTTAAAAATTCAGCTTGAAAAACTACTTAATGGACTGATTTCAAATTGTGTGCCATAAATAAATGTGGTATACAGATGAGCTAGTAAAACTGTGGCACTAATTCAAGATGACGGAACAAAGTGGCGGCTAAATATAATATTTTTAATGGTGAAAAAATCACCCTCTCAGGTTTTACATATCTTCATGTTTGAGCGTCACTAAACGCCAAAAAATATGTTTTATGAATTCCGTCGGTCCGTCTATCGGTTTGTCTGTATGTCTGTCGTGTCACGGCATAGCTAAAAAATTACTTATGACATATGGGGATGACCTGGTAATATTTTGGTAAAAAAATATTTTGGTTAAAAAAATTATTACTGAATAAACTAATTATTTAATTTACCGCAAGTGTTATATAGGATTGAACTGGTAACATTTTGGTATGAGTATAAGATAGCAAAATAAAATTGCTGCCTTTTAAAATATTTAAAAAATCAGCCCGAAAACACTATATTTATTAGATTAATTTCAAATTTTGTATAAGCATTAAGTGTTATATAGAGATAAACTGGTAAAGTTGATGTACGAATTCAAGAAACTGCGACCAATTATAATTTTTAAAAAATCAACGTAAAAAAATCTTATTCAATTGACTTGTGTAAATTTTGCAGAAGAATTAAATGTGACATAGGGATGACGTAACAAAATGGAGGTGTGTATTAATATAAAACTACTTTTTAAATTTATTTTAAATTATGCCTAAAAATCAAGTGTGGCAGAAGTAGAAACCGGTAAAATATTGGTAGGAATCCAATATGATCTAACAAAATGGCGTCGAATAAAAATATTTTAAAAGACAGTATATGTGTGCTACTAAATGACTATGTACTGAGCTAAATTGGATCACCTTTCACTATTCCTAATAAAAGGAACGATTCATAAAGAAGGAATTTCCGGGTATAAAGGACATTTGCCGATTTTTTCTTTTGCTGCACTATACATCGAGACTAATCTTAATGGAAAGCCTCTCCTTAGAAAAAATTAGAACAAATATTTTTATAGGTAAGAGCAGAGCAACATAAAACGCTATTTCCCATACGTTAAGATTTACGACAAGCAAGATTTCGTTATTAAAATATTCGATCAAGTTTAAAATCTCTACATGTTATAAACCAATCTTTACTCAAATCCCTTTTAAGATGTCACAGCTGATAAGTTCAGTTTCGTTGTTCCACACCGAAAGCATCGAAATCCAATAATCCAAAATGACCTATTTCTTACAGGTAATGTGTGTTCAGTATTGGCCTGCCTCCAACGAATTAGAAGAAACGTATGGAGGAATCCATATTAAAGTGATACAAGAGGAAGAATTAGCGAATTTTAGAATTAGGACGTTTAGGCTGTATAAAAAACAAAATCAGGTACGTTTTTTATCTTAATATGTTTGCCCTATTGCTCTAGTATTACAAAAACGCATATGAAATATGCGGCTGAGCTTTTTCTTGACGGTGTTAAAACTTTATTTATATAGCAAGAAACCGAGAGGTTCATAGGTGCTAAAATATTGTTTATAATAGTTATTTATTTATGTGTTAAAAGAATTTAAAACTATTTAAAGCTAATAAATAGTATTAAATTTTACTTAATATGTTTGAGGTATAGTAAGAAAAAAGAGAACAGCTACTTTTGTTTTATAATTTAAAGATGGTAAATATTTTGATGTTTTGAATTATAACATAGAAAAATGAGCCCTTGATTCACTTAACTAAAAGTACACCACATAGATCTAAAACTTCGACGAAAAGGGGAAGTATGTCAAAAGCAGGCCATATTCTTTTCATAGACTCAGATTCGTGTGCCAAACCGTCTCGGCATGGCACGCGTTAACATATAGCGTTTATGTATTTTTTGAATTTGATAGATACAATTTTAAA
Organism: Kuschelorhynchus macadamiae; assembly: GCA_030620095.1. Lineage (NCBI taxonomy): Eukaryota > Metazoa > Arthropoda > Insecta > Coleoptera > Curculionidae > Kuschelorhynchus > Kuschelorhynchus macadamiae. The sequence continues at coordinate 2,019,897 of JAUTXW010002753.1, read as the reverse complement.
TAATTTTGAATTTTTCGCTAACTATTGAAAACACAAAAATAGAATTAAAATGTTATTTATGCCAAAGAAAATGTATAAAACATCAAAACATATTTTCCTTCTCCTAGTCCCCTGAAGAGTTGAATTTCAAAAAATCCAGAAAGTGTTTTTAGATAATTGATCACTGAAGTAAAAATCCTCTTAAAATCTCATTTAGTTCAAAAGATATTGTAAAAAAACTAAAAATATATTTCGAAAAATTAGAAAATAATCTTTAGATTTATAATTCTGAATTCTGAAAGATGAATCCTCTTAGAATCACATTTAGTTGAGAGGATATTGTAAACAAATAAAAACACATTTCACCTCAATTTTTGAAAATCCACGAATCTATTTTTAGATTATTTTTAATATACACTGACAAAATAATTGCCTTAAAATTTCATTTAGTTAAAGAGGTATTGTAAAAAAAAGTAAAACACTTCTTTCATCCCTTGCCAAAAAGTGGAAATAGATTTTTAAATATTAAGTTTTAAAGGATATTTATGAAAGAATCGTCATAAAATCTCAATTAGATGAAGAGATATTATAAATAAAGTAAAAACAAAGTAATTATTATTTCTGAAAGCTGTCAAAAAAAATTTTTAAAATATCATTTTATATCGTGATCTAGAGACTCACAAAATACCTCCCGATATGTAGCTTGTATTGTTATAAAAATATTTAATTTATGGTACCAAGATTTAATAAAAAATGCAGTAAGATTAGTGAACTTATTAATACAATAATCTATTTTTGGTAAGTGTAGGGGATACCGGGGCTGATTGGACATCGGGGCACAGTGGTCATTTCCTAATAATTTTTCCATTTATGGTACGATAGCGCTGCTACCTATAAGTGAGACGCCGAATGAGCTTACGGATCGAAGAGGCTGACTTAATACAGGAACAAACGAGATGTCTTGACATAATTAGATGAACCCCGTGTTGTGTGCTTGTGAATAAAAAAACTAGTGCAAGTTTGAACGACAATTTTGCCAGAAAGTTGCCGGTATTTAGCATTTATTTTATAACCACTAATATATGCAAGCAAATTAGCATTGTTAACTAGAATAGAACAAGAAATATACTTTGTGCTTAAAAAAATCGGATCAAAAAGATAATTTGTAAACATTGGGGCACAGTGGTCAGCAAAGTCTGGGGTACAATGGACCAGTGGCGGCTCGTGAGTATATTGAAGGGTGAGGCTACAGGAGGTTAATTTTGTTTAAATGTGAATAAATTTCCACGTCACCCATGAGGTATTATTCTGAGACCCGTTGACTTTTTTTTTAAATGGGGGTCATCGCCAATAGCCCTACTAAACCATTAAAAACTAAAAAAATAAACTCAAAAAAAAGTAAACAAAACAAGTAAAATATGTACACCTATCACTAAAATATAGCGGTGATTGCGATAATAAAAACATAATTTAGTTTATTAAAACTTAAAATAAATAGTTGTATGAAATAAGATAAAAAAACTACTTTTTGTACATTAAATCTATACGTCTGTCTTTTAAGGTTGCAAATTTATCTATAATTTGGTCGTAAAAGTTTTGGTCTTCACTAAGTTCTGACAGTAATTCCTGCTCTATTGACATCATTGCTAAACCCGAAAGCCGTTCTTGTGTCATTGTGTTTCTTAGGTAGGTTTTGATCCGTTTAAGACATGAAAAATTTAGTTCGGCCGATACACTTGTTGCGGGAATAGTTAAAACTAAATTAAAAAGCTTATATGCTTCCGCAAAAATTGCTTTAAAATCTTTAAATAACAAAGCTAGACTTTTTTCGACATCTAAAATTGTTCATCCCTATACAATACAGAAAGCTCATTCTTTAATCTATCTCTGTCAAAAATGTTTGGATAATTTTTTAATAAATTATTTAATAAGTCGTCTGGAAAGCATTTAACATATTCCGAATATTTTGTGCAATCGACTAAAGCAAAGAAATTTAAATTATTTAAATTTTCAAACCGCGTCCCTAATTGAAGAATTATACAATCTATTATTTCGAAATAAAATATTTTATATTTAGTAAAAATATCAAAGTCGCTAGAACATTGCCCTCAACGTGTGTTAGTTGGCAGAATAGTGGCTTTTTCAGCAATATTGAAAAGTTCTTTGAAATGGTCCTCGTTTCTAAATTCAATAATTCGTTGCCTGGCAAGGTTTATTTGCGAAATGCAGTAATTTATATCTAAATGCTTTAACTGTAATATTTGAAACAGTACATCAGTGCAACTAAAAATTTGTTTATAAATATGCGTTAAAAGGCAAAATTCGAAATCATTAAAATGCTTTAGAAATCCTTTTGCACCATTAATAGATTCTGTTCCAGAACTTAAGTCATTAATAATAGTTTCAAATACTATAATTAAATTGTCCCATTCATTAGCCACTAAGTTTAAAATTTTAGACCGTGTATACCATCGCGTTTCTACAGCTCGCGGAATTCTTTTACCTACTATCTGATTAAGCAGAAAAGACCGTTTTGGTGATTGGTGGAAATAATTTGGTATTCCTAATAAAGTGGCAAAAAATATACGACTTTGGGTAATCCGTTTTGTTCCCTGTTGTAAAACTAGATTTAATCTGTGGGCGCAACAATGAGTAAACATAGCTAAAGGAGCAATAGATCTAACTTTTGTTTGAAGCCCATTTATTTCACCTGCCATAACACTAGCCCCATCGTAACACTGCGCGACCAATTTATTTTTAAAGTCATAAGGCTCTAAGCTGTTTTGTATTAAATGAAAAAGGCTCTCTGCTGTTTTATTATCGCTAACGTCAAAAAATCCTGAAAATCTTTCTTTTAAAGATCCGTTGGTCACATACCTAACTGTTATCGAACACTGTGATTTTTCTGTTATATCACTACTATCATCCGCAATTACGCCAAAAAAACAACAATCGGTGTCATTGATTTCTTTTTTTATATATTCTTGAATATAGTCATGTATGCAACCAATTAGTTCATTTTGTATAGTCTTAGAATGTCCCGTAAAAATATTACTAAATTTAGCACAATGTTCAGTAAGTTCGGCATTTCTTTTTATTAAGCATGCAAATATTTCCTTAAAATTGCCACGGTTAAAAGAATCTGTTGTTTCATTATGACCTCGAAATGCCAAGTCCTGTTTACCCAAAGTAATAGTAACATCAATTAAATAATTTAATAATAAACGGTTGTTTCGAACATTTTCATTATAAACAATTTTATTAAGACTTGCATTTTCTTGTAGTGTATTCGCAATAGTCGCCCTATTTTGCTCCAGTCTTGTAAGTGCTACCGAATTTTTAATATGCTCTCTTGAACTTTCATGCGATTTTACTGCTCGTGAAAAATTTTTTAAATCCGAATATCCGCCCCCTGAACTCCAATTATTTTTGACGCAACCTAATAAAATACAAGGCCAACAATATAAGCTTTCTTTATAAATACTTCCGCATAGCCACCTATAAGTTTCGTACCAAGATATTTGAAAAGTTCTTGAATATTTTTTACCTTGCCTCTTATCGTTAAATATTGCTAAAATTTTCGGCGTCGGACGGCTACCTAATATCTGTTTCTTTTCAGTTTCGCTTCTTCTTAAAAAAGGCGTTTCAATTAATGAAGCAATAATGTCGTGAATAGGATTCATTTCAAAAGCAAAAAGCAAATACAAAAAATGGAACGGTCCAACTTACCAAATCAAAACAAAACAAAAACTTACTCACGCGTATTTATTCACCTTAAAAGACAGAACGCCCTCAATCAGCGATTATCGCAATCTATTTCCTATTTCTTTCTCAGCCGCACGCACCACGTAAAAAGAAGCCGTTGGAATATTTCGCTAGTCATGTGATTTAAATAACCAATAAAAGCATATCCAAGCTACAGATTTATCGCCTCAAGAATGCAATAGAAAACGCGTGCATCGGCAATCGCCATCCCGCTCTGTCGTAATCAGGTGACTCGCCGGCATCGGCACCGGCCGTTGATAAATAGGTCAGAAGTCGAAACTTTCCAAGCTAAAATTATTTCGCCTCATTCGAGAGCACTTTCTTTAGGAATGGGTTTGCACGGATTGCACGGTTTTTTTGATGTGGTCAGAATTTATTTTCTAAAATATTTATTATGGGATTATATTTTGTTTTTTTTTTAATGTTATTATGTTGTAAAACTGTTAAAAAGTATATTTCTAATTGGTAATAGATAAAAAGTTATATAAAAAAATTCTCTTTTCCTTTATTTTGGGGGTGAGGCGCGGCCTCAGAGGCCTACCCTGACGAGCCGCCACTGCAATGGACACTGCTCCAAGATTTTTCAGAGGAGTGGCCATTAAACTCCAAGTTAAACTAATTATTTTGTTTGTTAATAAAACTCTGGTACTGAGTCATCAAACATAAACTAAAGACAAGAAGAAACACTCCCCGCTCGACCAGACGCTACCTTGGTCCTTCCCTGCCTATTACGTGGCTTAAACGAAAGTTTACTAAAATTTTATTTAGTAAACTTTGCTTAAACTCTCGGCTGCCGTGATACCCTGTGTCCGCGAATAGTTGCAATATTGTCGAGGCGGCGCGGCGTGCTAACGGTTTATACAAGATGGAGCAATTTTTTATAAGAGTGTGTTTATGTAATACAGATACAGTAAGTTTAAGTTTCAAATAAAACAGTTTCGCTTCTTCGAGTTATTTAACTTTGGTTATTATAGAAAACTTCGCAAACCTATCCTAACGTAACTTAAAGCTAACCTTAGCTCAGTCCTCCAGCCCAAACCATAATTTTTAATGATACAGGAAAAAGTTTCAAATAAAAAAGTTTCTTTTTGTCGCGATATTTAACTTTAGTTATTACAAAAAATGTGGAAAATAAATATTTTTCCAGATAATTGTAGGGAGGATGTAAAAGATACTGGAAAAACTTATCAAATAGAGATTTTGAGCTTCACAGATAAACGGTAAAGGTCAAAAACCGAATGGTCAAGGTCAAATCTTTAAGATGGAATTTTTTGTTAATTTTTCCCGTAGAGAGCTATCTCGCTTCGTTGAGGACCTATCGAGAGCTGTCAAATTTTGACAGGAAAAAAAATCATTTTCGGTTTTCCGGGAAAATTCTACGTCCGACTGGTAACTTCGGTATTCGATATATCTCTGGTTTCGACGTAATTCAGATTTTTTCCAATACCCCTGTGCGGTCCTTTCATGGTTTAAATTTTGACTGAAAAAAAAAAGTAATTTTCGATTTTCCCGGAAAATTCTACGTCTGACTGGTAACTTTGGTATTCAATATATCTCTGGTTTCGACGTAATTCCGATTTTTCTAATACCCCTGTGCTCTCCTTTCATGGTTAGAGACTAAAACAACGAGATCCAGTTATTTTAGACATTGCCAATGTTGCAGGACATAGTTTCTGTGTTGGTCAGATTTGCCACAAAAAAAACATTGAAATATTATATAGGTCAAGTAGTAGAGATTTATTCTGGCCAATTCGAGGGGACTTTTTTACGAAAGCACGGTAACAATTTTATTTTTCCTACTGTATAAGATCAGTGTACTATAGTTAGAGTTACAGTTCTGGCTAGTGGAACTACAAGGGCAAAAAGCTTATATCGTTTTAATATTGATTTGCTGTCTTATAATATTGGATAAATCGTATCATTATGTTATGTTTATGTGTTTTTTCAAGTGTTCTATTATGTGATAGTGGCATGTCCACCGATCCCCTTTGATGTGTTCAAGGTACCTCGGTATGGGGCACCATGGTCATGTTTTGCACTTTTATAAAATCTTCATAATAAAAAATGTTTAAAATTATTTTCTTATTTTTTTTTCTGTTAAAACTCGCATATAATTGCAGTTATATTGCTACTTTAAAATGAAAGCTCTACGTCCAATTTTCTTTCTGTTATCATAGTTTTTATGAAAAAGTGACCAAGGTGCCCCGGCCTTCCTTGTTTTCTGCCGCGATTTCTACTCTTCTACAAATTATTCAATTATGCCCTACAAAGAAAACAAATTACAACTCCAAGCCAAATGGTATTTCGCTGAATTTGCCGGCACATTTTGATCTCTTACAAAAAACAAATGCGTTTCGCATTCCGTTCAGCCCATTTCCGAAAAGGAAATTAAAGGGATTAAAAATATATTGAAAATAATGAAATGTAATAAAAACGTATTAAAAGGTGTTAAAAAATTGTTATTGAAAGGTATTTAATAACAAATTCCAGTACTCAAAGATAGTGAACCATATTAAAAATATTAAATAAGTATTTTATAGTATTTAAAGGTATTTAAGAGCGTGGTGCGCGCCTCTCGCCAGAAATTTCTCGCTTTATTATATTCAGTTCCAATGCAAAGTTGTTTGTAGGTTAGAAACCAAATGCTGGATTTATGCTGTTAAACAATATTTTGAAAATGCATGCTGTCATGTTTTTCAGTACCATAAAGACTGTTAATTTAAAAAAAATTATATATCTTAGCGAAGTTGGTAAAATATGTATTTGATGAGGAGTTGTTAATGTGTGAAAAAAAATTATAAATTAGTGTGTGCAAGATAATTTTAAGTCTCTAGGTGGTATAATTAAAATATGCCTTAATTACCTACCTAAGTACTTCGTTAAACTATGTTTAGGTGCCTACATATTGATATAAAAATTTAGCTGAATCACTTTTATTATTTACTATACATCTAATATCTTTGTTATTTTGTTTTTAATAATTTTAGTAACTCTCAAATTAATGTATCTTTTTCTAATGAGAATAAGCATTATGTTGTTTTTATACTAAAAAAATATTTAAGGTAATTATTACAGATCGGTTCGACCATTGAGATTAAATAAGTCAACGATTCGGGGTAGCTATTCCAGGGGAGGAATTACGGATCTTTAAATGTTACTTGATAAAATAATTCTTGTGTTTATACAAACATATTTTTTTTCTGTTTGCTCAAATATGAAAATATCGTGTTGTTGGAAAAAAATAGCTGGGTGTCTTACAGTCAGTAGCAACAGCGGAATAAATAAAATATGTAAGATAAACCAAGGAATCGGAATATTGCAAACGTCTATAATAGAGATACTAAAGATTTAAAATAAAAACCACTAACTGGGGGTAATCTGTTAAGGCTTACCTTTGTTATTAATTTTTGCAGCTGTATCACAGCGATTCCCAAAAACCAGGTTAAAAACTTAAAAAAACAATTTAACAGTTATCACGAGAAATTACAATTTACTGCTGAGGTTGAAGAAAATAAAAAAAAAATAACTTTTTAGATATAACTTTAAATTTGGTCTTCTAGATACCTTAACTTAAACTATAACCACCCAATGTCTCAAAGAAAAATATTAGTTATTGTTGGCTTGGCCCCTCGCGTTGTACAACTCACGGATCCTGAATACCGAGCAGTTGCCATCAATAAAGCAAAACAAAGACGTTTGGGGAATAGTTATCCACTAGAACTCATCAATAAAATAATTAGTGAAAGAATACATAGATTATATAACTCAAATAGAAAACAGCAAAAACAATAAATCAACCAAATTTATATCATTACCCTTTATAAATGGACTCTTACAACAATTCCAACATCTTTTTGAAAAACACAACATAAAAGTATGCCACAAGGGATACAACTTATTGTCTAGTGGTATATATTCAAAGTTAAAAACAAAGACACCCAAACATAAAAAAAGTAATATTATTTATGAAATTTTATGTAAAGATTGTAATGGGGTGTATATCGGACAAACAGGACAGTATCTGGGAAATACATAATAATACATATAATATACATTAAAATACTACTGAGTTGACATCACACGAGAAAACGCAGAAACATGCTTTCAACTTTGACGAAACTAAAATATTACCGCACGAACCAAACAAAAAGAAACGAGAGTTTCTCGAAATGGTAGTAATGTTAAAGTGAAAATCGTTATTTAGTTTTAAAATTTTATTATAAGACTAAGCCTACGTTTAAGGTAAGATTTTTTGCATTGTAAATTTAAAATGAAAAATAAAAATTTCTAAAATTTGTAGACTTTTGAAAAAGACCTAAATATGGTCGAAACGTCAAGTAAAGAAAATTACTCAGAGCTGTTGTGATTTTATTTGATTTAACATAATACGACCTAAAACCAAGAAATCCTTATTGAAAAGAAATTATATATATATATATATATATATATATATATATATATATATATAATAAAACGAAACCAGTAACGGTAAGGATTACTCCTTCACCATTTTGTCGAGAATCGACCAAAACATGACGCTATGTTTGACTTTCAAAGTCAAATGACATGACACCTTGTTTGTTTCAGGGTTTGGGTATTTCGGTTTTAATACCGATACCCTTCAAGGAAACTGCCTGATGAGCCTTGCCGGGGCAGATACCACGGTAGCAGATGGCACCTTGGCCCTGGAAACAAACATATGGTGTTTTTTTGGTCGAGTCTCGAGAAATTGGTGAAGGAGTAATCCTTACCGTTACTGGTTTCGTTTTGTATAACTTTTTACGACCAAGAACCGCACAGAAATTGAAATTTCTGTTTCTCTTTTATATATATATATATATATATATATATATATATATATATATATATATATATATATATAAAATACAATACAAAGGTATTCCGCATTAATGAAGCTTTTATCCATCAACAGGACTACCCGAAAGTGCTGCTCCAACTTTTAAAAAAGTCTTAGTTTTTTTTGTTTTTTAAACTTTTTGTCATCGAACTCACTGAAATTGGATGTATTTTTTTCGAAATTTTTGGTTCGAAATTATTTCTTTCAAACACGTTAATTATTACCTAGTTTCTTAATTTTACTAGTGTTAAAAAAGCTTTGGCAAACGTTCGACGCTGAAAAAGCAATAACCACATAACTACAAAAGGCATTACCTATATCGCTGGAGAATCATTAATATGCTATGAGAACCATGAACTAGACAACACAATTCATTAGGGATTCTCCACAACATTTGGTCCAATTAACAGTATTGACTGCATTTACAAACATTTTGGTAATGAAACCATTCAATGTATTGGAATATTTTAAAAGTAAGAGTAATATTACTATTAACATCAGAAGTGGTTTTATTAAGAAATAATACTTACGATTTTCTATGCATTCTTTAAAGCCCGTATTGTTAGCATCAGGAAAAACATATCAAACTTTGAGTTATATCATATACTTTACATCATTCAATTAAAACGTATTGGTTACTAAATATTTTCAGCGAAAAATCTATTTTAAATATGTTTCATTCATTTTTAATAAACTAGATTTAGATTTTATTAAAGACTAAAATAAATACGAAATTTTTTTTCAGACGATAACAGAAGAAAGGTTTATTCTTCAGTTTCATTTTACTGAGTGGCACTGTCACTCTTGCCCATTTGGAAATGCCTTACTAGAATTTAGAAGACGAGTCCGGGCTGTAGTGGGCCACAGGATAAAATCTAAAGAAGCTGGTCCAATGGTAGTACACTGCAAGTAAGTCGTTCGAATTATTTGTGTTTTATTATTATTACTACTATTTACTTCCCCACATATAACAGCCAATATATTGTATTATTAATAAACTATCTAAGCATAAGCTATGTATAGGTTTTTTTATCTGTCGTGTATTTGAATATACCCAATGTTTGTTGTTACGAACAAAGAAAAGTTATTGAAAGGAAAAAGTTAAACTATAGTGTACATAAATAGCAACCAACCAATCATTTTTTACACCAAAACATACAAATTTCAAAAACAAAATAGATGCCATTAAATATGCATTAAAGTCAAAAGAAATCAAAATTGCTTGCGTAACACCGGTTAGTAGAAAAATAAGTCGACTTATATAGATTAGAATACTATGAAAGGCAGTTTTTAGTGTATAATAATAATAATAATAAATAGCCTTTATTTAAGTGAAATTACAAAACAAAAATAATACACAAAGGAAAGAATAAAAATAAAAAAAAAACAAAGCATGCCAGTGCTTGGCGCAGTCTAGCTAAAAGCTACTCTACTGAACCAAACAAAGACATAATAACAATAAACTAAACAAAATTCGATGACGCAAAATAGATAATCACCAAAAAAGTCCATAGTACTGCTGTCACATACGATATAATTAACAAAATATATATTCAATTGCTTAATTAGAGGTCATTAATAAGGTGGTTCTTGTATTTAAACTTAAATTGTTTTAACGTTAGGTTAAGATATTCGCTTGGCAGTGCATTATAACATTTCACAGCATTGTATGAGAAACTTCTCTGAAACAAGGCTGCCCGATGGATGGGCATATCCAGTCTTGATACACTCCTTACTACTCTATTATGAATTTCACTTCGAAAAATAATACGTTCTCTAATTGAGGATGGGGCTGAGGGGTTGTTAATAATATTTATTAAAAAACAACAAAAATGTAATTTTCTGCGTTGATCCATTTTTAACCACTTAAGTTCCCTGTACCAAAGTGAAACATGATCATATTTTCTTATATTATAAATTAGGCGAACACAAGCATTTTGAACTTTCTGAATTCTATTTTTACTTTCGTTGTCCAAACAGAATCCATAAATGTAATCACAATAATTGAATTTACTTAATACCAGCGATTCACACAAATTCTTCCTCAATTTAGGATTTAAAAACTGTTTGCAGTTATATAGAGTTTTTAGAGAAAAGTATGCTCTCTGAAGTAATACCTTCAAGTAGTCCCTAAAACGCAAGTCATTATCCAAAATAATGCCCAAATTTTTTGATTTATCTAAAATATTAATTTTACATCCGTCAATTAAGATATTAATATTCTGTTTCAAAAAGTCACTCTGATTCCTATTAGAGAACACCATTGCAAATGATTTAGCAGGATTTAAAAATAAATTATGTTTCTTTGAAAGCTCGTTAATTATAAGTAAATCGAAGTTTGTGTGCATTTACGAAGAAGTTAGGTTCAAAACAGAAGTATAACTGTGTATCGTCTGCAAAAGCCTGTACTTTGCAATTTTGTAAAGATTTCAAAATATCCGAAGTATAAACTAGAAATAAAAGCGGACCCTAGACCGACCCCTGAGGTACTCCAGACAAAACTTGTTTTAGTTCAGAATACTTGTTATCAGAGTATATTTTCTGAGTTCGATTGGACATGTAAGAATGTAATATACTCAAAGCTATATCACTAAAACCGTAATATTGCAGCTTTGCGATGAGAAGGGAATGATTAATGGTGTCAAATGCCTTAGTGAAATCTAAAAGTACTAATATAACATTTAATTGTTTATCCATAGCACGTATGAGATCATCAACCACGTTAATCAGTGCCACTGATGTCCCAAAATGTTTTCTAAACCCGCATTGCATAATAGGAATAATATTATTTGAAATAAAATAGTCAAACATTTGGGCATATAAGACTTTTTCGAAAATTTTTGATAGCGCTGGAAGGATACTGATAATACGTAAATCATTAAAATTTGTTGGATTATCTAATTTAGCCAGAGATTTTCCGATAGAAATTTTCCACAGATCTGGGAAGAAACCAATTTCCAAACAACAGTTTATTATATGTGTAATGTATATGTCTATATGTGGGCTACAATATTTCAACATACTGGGGGATATATCATCAGCGCCCGTTGCATTAGATTTTAGGTTATTCAATATATTGTGAATGTCATTAGTAGTAGCCATTTTAAAAGAAAATGATTGGTTGGAGTACTTCAAATTATTGTAATAGTCGACCTTCTCGCTACAGTCGGAAACATTGGGATCAGATAAATTTTTAGGTAATGTATAATTTTTGGTAGAACAAACATTCAGATTTTTAAGAGCAGACCACATTTTTTTTTAATTATTTTCTCGAGATACTGACTCCAAAAATTGCCTTTTTGCCTTTCTTACTTGGTCTAATGTAAAGTTACGTAACCTCTTATAATTGTTCCAGTCTTGTAAATTTTTTGTTTGTTTAAATAAACGCAATGCATCATCCCGCTGCTGTCATAAAGATTTTGACATTCTCGTTTAACCACGGTGCTTTTGGCTTAGTAATACGGCATTCTCGTTGGAGCATGAATACAAATAGTTTTAATAACAAATTATTTAATATCTGAATCTTTAAGTCAATACTCGTCTCATACAAAATATTATCCCAAGGAAGCCTATGCATATCACTTAAAAAAATATTAACATTAAAATTTCTAAAACATCTATATTCCACAACTCTTGGTACAATGGGACTCTTAGTGAGATTGAGTTCACAATAAATAATTTTATGATCAGAAATTATATCGGCTGACAAAACTCCAGAGTTACGAATCACGGAAGAATCAGAAACAAAAATACAATCTATTAGAGTACTGGTGGATCCAGTCACCCTTGTGGGTTCGTTAATAATCTGTAACATTAAAATTCTCAAAAAAATCAGTTAAGGCATTAGGCAGAGTCAACAAGTTGATATTAAAGTCACCCAAGCAATATATACTATCAAACATGGGATATAAATATGAAAATATATTATCTAGATCACTTAAAATGGCATTGAAACCCAGTGAGGGAGGCTTATAAAAAACACAAAATGCACATCTTTTGCTGCGTATTTTAACTTGAAAAATCAAGTATTCCAACCCAGAATTAGTTTCAAAATTAAAATTAATAATTTTTATATTATAGTTGACATTTACATAAGCTGCAACTCCACCCCCCCTCCCCGCTCTGTCTTTTCTAATTAGTTGAAACTCAGGAATATGAAAAAAACCTGAATAATCACCCTCGGAAAGCCATGTCTCAGACAACATCATAATATCGAATTTATTGTCCATTACCAAGTTTTTAAATTCATTAAACCCCGTAAAGATTGACCTAATATTTAAATGTCCTATTTTTAAACCATTCGACATATTTCAAGTTTTTAAACTAGGCAATTAACCCATATTGCTCTAGATAAAACAATGCAAAAAAAAGTAACTAAAACAAAACAAATAAAAGGAAAATTGCTATATTTAAATCACCCAAAACAAATAAAATTTTCACAATATTCCTCAATACATATTTAGGATTACCTTCAATTGAAGTTATTTGTATTGTATTGTATTGTAATTATTCTTCAGCTTTTCTATGTCGGTTTCATCCGAAATTCTATGCACTACATCCCCATAACGCACATAAATATTACCGTTGTACACCCACGCACTTTTATTAGTAAATTGACGAACTGCAAGATTGAAGAATGTAAGTCTAGTTTTAGTAAGGTCCTCTTTTATCTGAAAACCGGTGTTTTTTAAATGTTTACGATTTTTTAATACCGATTTTTTAGTCATGTCACCAGAAAATTGTACCAATACTGCCGGAGGTTTGTTGTTTGGTATTTTCGCTGTCACACGGTAACACTTCACTACATCAGTATCCTGAATATTTAACTTGAGTTTTTGTTTAAATAAATCGAGAACCTTGCCATGTATGTTTTCGTTATTTTCATGAGCGATACCAAAGATTCGGACATTAAGGTTGCGCGCTGATTGTTCCTGGTTATCGATGATTCTGCGCAATGTTCGATTTTCGGACTCAATATTAATTAATTTGTTGTTAATTAATGTTATCTCTTTTGATTGGGCGTTGAGGAGTTCTTCAAATTTTCTTTCAACCATACTAGCTACCCTGCTAGCCATTTCTTCAAGAAATTTGTCATTAAAAATACTGCTAATAAGCGTTTTAATTTCACGTACGTCAGTCGATGATAGCACCATACTAAACAGGTTAAATTTACTAAAAGCGAACAAATTTTCAGCTAAACTAGAGACTCCACCACACGTGTGCACTAAAAACTTTAATTAAACTTCTGAAGGGCTACTGTAATTAAGTAAAATTCGAGAGCAACATAAGCAACAAGCCTACTCTACTCAAGCGCCATCACACGTTCTATGTATGAGAGGTGCAAAAGATGGTGGTGTAATGTTACTCTATAAAAACAAGATTAATTTATGTATAGAGAATCTGCATAAGAGTAAAAAATGTAGCTGTGATGGTGTGCTTGAAGTGTGCGTTATTAATATCAAAATAAACTCCGGAAATAATAAACTCGATGTTATTAATCTGTACAAAGCCTTTAATACACACATTTAAGAGTTTTTTGAGAAACTAAATAGTTTCCTTCTGTGGATATTCAATATAGCTCCAGAACTGCTGAAATAATTTTATAATTGGTTTCAAGCAAATAAGCTGCACTTAAATGTTGACAAAATTAACTTTTTGCACTTTATGCCTCAAACTCGTATCGTAAATTTAACAATAAATCAATACAAGTTGCAAATATTAAATTTTTGTGTATCCATCTGAATAACAAGCTTTGCTGCGACATACACGTTGATGAGCTTTGCAAGAAGTTAGCAACTATATCGTATCTCTATTCATACTACTATGCTCAGTTCTACAGTCATGTGAAATACGGCTTGATCTTCTGGGGCAATACCTCCCACTTATTTCGGGCATAACTGCTGGGGTTTGCAGATTGACCCCATGTAATTCTTTGTTTAAGGAATATAGGATTCTGACGCTCCAATCCTTGTTTATAATTCAACCAAACTATAATTACAATACCGGCGGCAATTAGGATCTAGTATACCCTATTCATTATCTGAATGTAATGGAAAATGATGTTCCTTAATGACATGCTAATATTTAAGGGGGTGATTCTTGGACCCATTTTAAGAAAAAATCTTCATATGAACTTATGTCCTAAACGTCTTAACTTTTGAAATACAGGGTGCTAAAGTTTTCAGAAAAAAAATTATTTTTTTTAATAACTGTGATACTACTGTAGATATCTTTATGAAATTTGGTACACGTGTTCTATGCATCAAGATGCATTTTCTAATGTACAAGCAATTTTATTCTTTTTAACAGTGGCGTCCGTACGCGTTTTGCTTAGAATATTTTTGGAGAAAAAAATGGTACGCCACTGCTTTATCTTAAAATAAAAATTATTTTTGGAATTCTCATTCATTTCTGAGCAAAGTCAATCTCTTGATTTTCTTTCGGCCGACGCATAGTTTTCGCTTAAAAAAATAAAAATCGTTTTACTTCAGGGTCAAATCGTTAAAAATCTGATGTGGTGACTGTTGTGTGGAAAGCGTTTTTTTTCTTTTTTCGTGCTATTCAGTTCATTTAATAATAAATATTAATTAATTTAGAAATAAGTAATTGATTTACTTTACTTTAGGATTGATTACTTTAGGAAACAATTTTTAAAAAACTTCAAACTATTGAGATCGGGGATCTTGCTGGCCATTGCTGAGGTCCTCCGCGACCTATCCAACGATCAGGATAAACTATATCTAAATGATTTCGGACAATTACGCCGGTGCTCCATCGTGCATGTACCATATGCGATGCCTTAACGCAACTGGTACATCTTCAAGCAACCCAGGTAGTTCTTCTTCGAGAAAATGCAAATAAGACCGTCCATCAAGACGTCCTGGTAGGAAAAATGGTCCTATGAGATGATTACTAATAATTCCTGCCCAAACATTAACCGATTGTTCGTTATGGAAATTTTTATGGAAATTTTGAGCATTCCTAAAAAAGTTGCTTCGTCTGTGAACAAAATTTGTGACTCAAACTGCGGATTTAATGTAATACTCTGAAGATACCACTGAGAGAAGTTCACACGCTGTGGGAAATCCCTGGGGAGTAATGCCTGTACTCTTAGAATATGATATGGATATAACAAAAAGTCAACTAAAATACGCCAAACAATTTGGTGACAAATATTCAAAGCTCTAGCGATCTTCCTCGTACTCGTCTCAGGATGTTCGTCGATTTCTTGCAGCACCGCTTCCTCAACTTCAGGTGTTCTGACAGTTCGAGGTCTGCCTTCCGAAGTACCTTTATTGAAACTACCTGTTTCGCTAAGTCGGCGATGAATATTCGAAAAGGTTCGGCTATCTGGCAAGGCACGATTAGGATATCTTTCCTGATAAATGCGTCTGGCTTCTGTTGCATTACCATCTGCGAGGCCATATGCGTAATGCATTGCCGCCATTTCCGCATTCGTATAATTTACCATATTTAATGATATTATTCGAAAAAACGGCGAAAATAACTTCAATAACTTCAATGAAACACTAAAAACCAAAGAGATGACACACTGAGATGGTTTTGAACACCAACAGCTTACTTTAAGTCATTTGACATCGACGTTTGTAAAAACGTAATTTATTCCAGGACTACTAGATTTATGGGTTTAAAAATTATTATTAGTTGGTATTGAGATATTATGAAGTAATTTTAACTCAATTATTTAATCAAGAACGGACCATCAGACGAGAAAACTTTTTCGTTTATGAACACATTCGATGTCATAATTTTCTTTCACCCGATAAATAAGCGATTTCCACACAACAGTCACCCTATCAGATTTTTAACGATTTGACCCTGAAGTAAAACGATTTTTATTTTTTTAAGCGAAAACTATGCGTCGGCCGAAAGAAAATCAAGAGATCGAATTTGCTCAGAAATGAGATTATTTTAAGATAAAGCAGTGGCGTACCATTTTTTTCTCCAAAAATATTCTAAGCAAAACGCGTACGGACGCCACGGGTAAAAAGAATAAAATTGCTTGTACATTAGAAAATGCATCTTGATGCATAGAACACGATAATAAAACGATTTTTATTTTTTTAAGCGAAAACTATGCGTCGGCCGAAAGAAAATCAAGAGATCGAATTTGCTCAGAAATGAATGAGAATTCCAAAAATAATTTTTATTTTAAGATAAAGCAGTGGCGTACCATTTTTTTCTCCAAAAATATTCTAAGCAAAACGCGTACGGACGCCACTGGTAAAAAGAATAAAATTGCTTGTACATTAGAAAATGCATCTTGGTGCATAGAACACGTGTACCAAATTTCATAAAGATATCTACAGTAGTATCACAGTTATTAAAAAAAATAATTTTTTTTCTGAAAACTTTAGCACCCTGTATCTCAAAAGTTAAGACGTTTAGGACATCAGTTCATATGAAGATTTTTTCTTAAAATGGGTCCAAGAATCACCCCCTTAAATATTAGCATGTCATTAAGGAACACCCTGTATAGGCACTACATATCAAATAACTTGTTTAAAAAACTGTGGAAGAATTCTTGATAACTAAATGGGTAATAAACTTACTACTTTTTATTATTTTGCTACAATATATCTTGGCCCACGGGGTCCACACTTAACTTAATCAGTATTCATTACTTTCCTAAAGATTTAATAAAGCTGTTTATGTTTATTTTTACGTTTAATCCATATGGGCTATATATGTATAGGGAAAGTATTAGATTCCTACAAATTTCCAAAAAATGCAAGATGAGATTAATCGCCGTTTTATAGTCCTCTAGAATACGAAGAACATATTTTTAGAAAAACATATATGATGCCCGTACGGGTTTGTGTATGTGTATGTAAACAACAATTTTTTAAAAGATAACCTGAGTATTGCCAAACCGGTGTCTTTCAAATTTGCACCAGCAATAGTCTAGGTTAGTTTCTCGTTGGCATTAGATTTTGAATGTCATGGGCGTAGATCTTCGATATTCTTAAGGCTACGAAAATTTCTTTCTCAAAATCTATATTTTTTAAAATTTTTGCACAAACCGATAAAATTAAATTTAAAAAAGAATAGTTGGGGTAAATATTCTAATATCGAAAAATTGTGGAAAATGTTGGCATACTTACATATTATATAATTAAAAAAAACTAATATTTCAAAAAATTGCGAAATACGTAAAATGTATTTTATTTTTTGTATACGAAATAATTTTTGTCCAGTATACAGAGTAACCAAAAAAGTTGAGTTAGTCCCCTGTAAACGAAAAAAACGGCAACACATGTCAAACCTCTTTTATATTCTGTTTATAAAAATATTTTTTCAACTATACAGGCCCTACAAGGATAAAACAGCCACCTGAAAATTAAAAAAAAAATGTATTTCGGAAATGTTTATCTTACTTAGAAAAATCACCCAAGTTCTTTTTATTTTTTTTTTGTAATAAAAAATATTTAACTGTACACTGTGTCCCAGATTGCTTGTAATCACAGGGTTTCTCGGAAACCAGCAGAGATATAACTTTGCGGTTTTCGCGACCCTGTGTCACTTTTTCGAGAAACTTTGAATGCCGCAAACAGAATTGTGCCACATCGTTTCGTTCCCGAGATACAGGGTGAAATAGAGATTTTGCGCTTTTGGGGGTGGTATCATATTTCGGACACCCTATCAGATAGAGAAAAGGTAAAAACTGCTATGGATAGATATTTTTACGTAGAATCCAGTGTTGTAGTCGCACAAATTTTTAGACAATCCGTTTTTGAGATATATCCCAAACTTAGTATTTTTTAAATGGGACACCCTGTATTTTTTTATTCCAAAAAATTCGCCTTTTTTTCTCTTTAAAATGATGTATCACACTATGCACTTTTGACGTAAACTAAACCTTATAAACGCTATATTAAAAGAAAAACGTAAGTTGGCCATGGAAATATGGGTAGATATTAAAAGTGTCCAGAAGCAAAATTAAACAACATAAAAAATTAATAACCATTTTTTTACTATGAAATAAATAAACTCAATAATCTTGATAAACTTAATCACAATACTAAACAAATTCTACATAACTAGAAAAACTGTTCAAAATGGCCGCCCCCCTCACGAACACATAATTGGCACATAGTGCGAATTCTTCTTAGAGCATTCATCATTATTATAGGTCTATCTTCCAATGATCTAAATGCCTGAATGGTTGCATTTTGCAGTTGCTCCATCGTATTGACTGGATTCAGGTAAATTTGGTTTTTTAAGTAAGACCATAACGAAAAAATCTAATATTGAGAGGTCTGGCGAC
Source organism: Kuschelorhynchus macadamiae (assembly GCA_030620095.1). Lineage (NCBI taxonomy): Eukaryota > Metazoa > Arthropoda > Insecta > Coleoptera > Curculionidae > Kuschelorhynchus > Kuschelorhynchus macadamiae. Next base: position 2,001,007 of record JAUTXW010002753.1, on the reverse strand, counting down.
CTAGCAGGCCACCTTACTGGTCCATTTGTACCAATCCAGCGTTCGTGAAAATTTTCAAAAAGAAATGGCCTTATAATTTGCGCATTGTGGGCAGGAGCACCGTCCTGCTGAAAGTAAATATTGTGCAGGTTTGCTAGTGGCAAGTTATCCAATAAATCCGGTAGTATTTGATTTAAAATTGCTAGATATCTATCTGCTGTTAAATTATTATTGTAAATATGGAATGTAATCTTTGTTCCCAATATAAAGCAAGCTACGCTAAACCCAAACCTTCCTTGCTGCTGACGTTCTCTTGTTAAACATTGGTTTTCCGTATACCAGTGCCTATTATTATGCCTGTTAAAAATACCACTACAACTTATATAGGCTTGGTCGGACTATATAACCTTGCTACCGAAGTCAGGGTCATTTTGGGTTTTTTGAAGATACCAGTTACAAAAATTTACACGCCTTTCTGCATCTCCAGGATGCAATTGTTGTACTACATTTACTTTATAAGGCTTATATTTATGTTTTCTTAATATCCTTTGCGTTTGTGATTTTGACACCCCCACTGTTTCCTGAATATGCCTACATGAATTCGCGTGATTGGCCTGAATACTTGCTAATACAACAATCTCATTGTTCTCGTGATTTCGTTTATTATATGTTTTAGCCCTGTGCTTTGAAAATGATCCATCATTAATTAAATTTAATTTAATTCGGCGAAAAATTGCCTTGTGTGGCTGAGGCCTTTCTGGATATCTACGATATAAAAAAAGCTTTTGGAAATAGTCCATAATTCAAAGTGGAATTGAAAAAAAATTTTGAAAGGAGGTTCATAATAATTTAAGCGCTTGGTGCTTACCTGTTAAAATATAAATCAGATGCTTGATCACTGTTTTCATGACATTCAATAAAACAAACCATCATATCATACTTATGACTATTTTCAAAATTATTCATTTCTTCTTAATATCTATTAATTTACCTGTTACAATTATTGGTAACTCGTATGATAAGAGGATAAACACGGCAATATTTGATATATTTAAGAAACAAATAGTTTTGATTTTTGTTTCCATGCCATATTTCCATGGCCAACTTACGTTTTTCTTTTAATATTGCGTTTATAAGGCTTAGTTTACGTCAAAAGTGCATAGTGTGATACATCATTTTAAAGAGAAAAAAAGGCACATTTTTTGGAACCAAAAAATACAGGGTGTCCCATTTAAAAAATACTAAGTTTGGGCTATATCTCAAAAACGGTTTGTCTAAAAAAATTTTCGACTACAGCACTGGACTCTACGTAAAAATATCTATCCATAGCAGTTTTTACCTTTTCTCTATCTGACAGGGTGTCCGAAATATGATACCACCCCCAAAAGCGCAAAATTTCTATTTCACTCTGAATCTCGGGAACGAAACAATCTGGCACAATTCTGTTTGCGGCATTCAAAGTTTCTCGAAAAATTGACACAGAGTCGCGAAAACCGCAAAGTTCTATCTCTGCTGGTTACCGAGAAACCCTGTGATTACAAGCAGTCTGGGACACAGTGTACAGGTGGTCAGACAATAGAGGACGTCAGCTGTAGCTTGGGAACCGTTAATGACAGAACTTAACCAAAAAAAAATATTTTTAGATTAATCGGGCAAGAGAAATAGCTGTTAATTATTGTCAAGTTCGAAAGTTTGCCGCTAGGGGGCGTAATAGCAGTACAAAACAGAAAATACCAATTTTCTCTTAAATTTCCATAATTGAAGTATGCTTAGAATACAAGCATTATATTCTTCAAAAATTTACGCACTTTTTTGTTTGAGATCATTTTTATCTATTTTCAAAAATAAAGTGGTGATGGAAGGTCAAACATTTTTACTTACAAATGTGGAAATCTCTGTTTTGGGTGAACTGATTTTATTCAACTTGGTATCGAAAAAAAGTGCTTTTGTGCTCTACTCGTGGAGCCATAAACTGTACTGTTATGACTTTGTTAGTGGTCACTAGATTGCGTTGTGTATCAAGTGGTACGCTATGAAAGGCATTGAATAGTGTAATAAAAAAACCAGGTTCGCATTTAAATGAAGAAATTTGGAATTGGAAAATTAACCTTGATAGTAGAGGAAAAAAGTGAAAATGGCAAAGAGGAAATTATGTTTATCTCTCATTTCAATTAATCCTAAATTTTTAGGAAAATCAGTAAACTAGAAAAAACCTAACTGTTAAGAACAAAACTTAACAAAGGAACAAAACAAAAAATACTAAAAATCTCATAATCACAAAGCTTCGCAATAAAATAGCTAAAGCTAGGGCGAGGCAGGGCAGGACTCGGTTTGGACAAAAAGAATAAACCGAGTTCTACCTTGCTTTAGTGAAACAACTAAAAAAAAACGACAAAATAAACTGACAACTAACAATAAACTAACAACAAATATATTTAAAATTACTAAAAACTACTTTCGCAAATGCTCAAAGTGCCGGCCGTCATGGTCAAGTTGCAAATCTTTCCTGTGTCGATTGGACTGCAGCCTCCAGTTCTGCTATAGAGATACTTTAGATGGCATTGCTAATTAGTGATGTAAAATAATTAAAGACTCGTTACAAAGTAAGCGTTACTACCTAATCACTAATAGTAACGAGTCCTCATTTTTTAAAAGACTCGTTACAATTGGCATTTCGTTACTTCCACTGAAACATTAAAAACTAACTATTCTACCCGAACACAACAGCGGGGAACGAGTACGAATGGCTTTGACGATTGGCGCTTTGATCTGTTTTAATTTCATGCATGTCGATTTATTTAGGGCGACCGACGCGAAACGCGAGGCGACGATGAGGCGGAGTTGTCGTTGTTTGTATTAGAATTTAGAATTTAGAAGCAGGTATGACGCGCCATTGGCGATAATTGGCAATGTCGCGTCGATTCTGTACACGGCTTGAATTTAGAACTGCAGTCCGGTATTTCCCCGATTTCTACGTATTGGCAGTATGGGCTAGAAAACAAATCTAAAAAAATAGGTAACTATTGGATGCTTATTTTCGTTCGTATTTTAAAAGCTATTGATTTTATAAGTAAATAGTAATAATTGTGTTTTAGTAACGATTGCTGCACAGTGTAGTGTTTGTTTAACAAATTATGGAGTCTAAATCCGAATCAGAATCCCAAACGCAAAAACGAAGTATTATTTGGCTTTATTTTACCATTTTGTCTGATGCTAAGGCAAAATGCAACTTATGTAAAAGTACTTATTCTCATAAAAATGGAAATATAACCAATTTAAGAAAACATTTAAAAACTAGACATCCAACAACAACATTAGTCTTGGAGAAAAGTGAGAAAACAGGTACATCATTGCTCCAACCAGGTAAGTTATTATTATTAAATTTATTGTTTTATTAAAAAATATATATTAATTATGCTAGTTCTTAATTATAATTAATATTTTAGGTCCATCAACATCCACAACGGAGACAACTGCATCAGCAATATTAACCTTGGAAAAAGATAATATAGAAAATCCAGATCACGTGACAAGGGAAATAGCGGAAATACCAGAACATATGGGTGAAGTAAGTACAACAAAATTTGCAAAAAAAAACAAGCAAACCTTAAGGGATTTATTAGCAGGCCCATTTCATTACCACGCCAAATAAAAATTAATGAATTATTGTTAAATATGATAATTTACGATTTGCAACCCTTCTCTATTGTTGAGGATCAAGGTTTTAGAGCTCTTTTAAGTGAACTTGAGCCATCATATGTCATACCTAGTAGACCAACATTCAGTAAATCTCTAATGCCAGCCAAATATTATGCAAAAGTTGAAGCATTAAAAGCCTTACTGGAAACAACCGAGTATGTTACACTCAGTACTGATGGTTGGACTTCCATCAATACAGAGAGTTATATAGCTGTTACAGCTCACTTTATAACGAAGGACTGGCAGTTTTATGGATGTCTGCTGTCATGTTTTAAATATGATGAGAGACATACTGCTGAAAATCTTTGTGGGGAATTACAACGAGTATGTAATGAATGGCGTATTTCCGATAAAATTTATGCTATATCGACGGACAACGCCGCAAACATTGTAGCAGCAATAAAAACAACTAGATGGGTCCATATTCCTTACTTTGCCCATACAGTGAATCTTATCGTTAAAGAAGGCTTAAAGTTAACTGAGGAGCTAAAAACAAAAATTAAGAAAATAGTAGATCATTTTCATAGAAGCATTATTTACTCTACGACTAAATTTGTTTTAACACAAAAACAAATGAACCCTAATGCAACTCCTCTTAAATTAATTAACGAGGTTCCAACAAGGTGGAATTCCACTTTTTATATGGTAGAAAGAGTAGTTGTGTTATCAGAACCATTGGCCGCAACTGTTGCTGTTTTGCACATTCCAGTTATTCTACCGACAGAGGAGGAATGGATAATTTTAAAGGAGTTGTGTAAAATTCTCAAGCCATTTGAAACCGTAACTGTTGAAATCAGTTCAGAAAAGCAAGTTACACTTTCAAAAGTAATTTTGATTGTAAAGGGACTCATATCATCTTTAGAAAAAATTAAATTACAACTTACAAGCCCTTTAATAAAAGATGTAGTAAATGCCTTCTTAGCTTCAATAGTGTCACGATTTGGAAACCCTGAACAAAACTTAATAATGGGAAAATCCACGTTTATTGATACAAGGTTTAAGACCAAAGGTTTTAGTAGCGGCGATTCCTTAAAGAAGATTAAGGAAAAACTTCAGGACGAAATAGTGGCGCTAATTAAAAAAACGAGGAGGGAAAATTCTACTGCAGAAGTTGAGGCTGAGGTTGCAACGGGAGAAGCTGGCGATTCTACAGAAAATGACGATTTAATTTGGAGCGATTTTGATAAGTCTGTCAAAGCCACTAGTAACAATAATACCTCTCCAACTGCGATAGCAATTGCCGAAATAAAAATGTATTCAGAAGAATCGATTTAGCTTTCGATCAGGAGAGCATTTAATTTAAATTTTAAAGAAACAAAAAGTATAAAGGTTTACGTTTATGTTTGATTTAGTTCCTAGTATCACTTGTAAATATTTTGTTTTAATTCTGACTTTGCAGTTTTATATTTTGTTTATTTTTTATAAACTAATCGTTTTAGTTTCAGTAGGTTCATTATTTCTTTGTTTAATATAATATTGTTTAAATATTATAAAATATATATATATAATATATTTTTGTTTTTTTAATATATTATATCGTAGAAATCGTAGTTTGTTTTATAATTAAATACTTGACACTCTTGACAGTTGACAAACCGAGATTTATATTCATTTGGAAAACAAACAAAAATCCGGCTTCCGATAAAACATAAAAGCTAAAGCTAAAAGCTACAATACAATTTTATTAAAAGTAACGATTTATAAAAAGTAACGAGTCTTGAGTAACGAGTCCTAATACCCAAAGTAACGAATCGGTCCAAATCCTTAAAAGTAACGAAACTTTACATCACTATTGCTAATACGGTCCACCATATCGTTTCTTGTTAGTAATTTTACGGAAACAAGGTAGAACTCGGTTTAATCTTTTCGCCCAAACCGAGTCCTGTTTTAGCTATTTAATTGCAAAGCTTTTGTAATTATGAGACTGTTTTAATATTTTTTGTTTTGTTTCTTTGTTAAGTTTTGTTCATCCAAAACAGAGATATCTACATTTGAAAGTAAAAATGTTTGACCTTCCCCCACCACTTTATTTTTGAAAATAGACAAAAACAGTCTCAAGCAAAAAGTGCGCAATTGGTTGAAAAATACAATGCTTATATTTTCAACATACCTTAATTATGCAAATTTAAGAGAACATTGGCATTTACATTGCTGTGTTGCTGTTACTCCCCCTAGCGGTCAAATTTCGAACTTAAAAATAATTTACAGCCATTTTTCTTGGCCGATTTACCTATAAATATTACTTCCTTGAGTTCTGTCATTAACGGTTATCGAGCTACAGCCAACGTTCTCTATTATTAGGCCACCCTGTATGGGGTAGTCCTAGGAAGACAAAGCAGTCCTCTGAAAATTAAAAAGATATATATAATTCAGAAGGATTAAAGATGTTTAGAAAACAGTAATGCAGGTCGAATTTGTTCATAATTTTGTATATAAAAACAATTTTTCCACAATGCAAGGTAGCCCTAGAAGGTTGAAACAGCACCCTTCAGATGTCGAAGATCTGTAAGTGACTGTATATCCTAGTACAGAAAATAAGTCTAAATTTCATGTATGTGGGTTGTGTGTACAGGGTGGTCGAAATTGGTCTGTTTTAACAGAGAAAACCTATTTCCTGACTAGATAGAGCAAAACTGACTTAGGTGTCATGGGCTCGATTTCTGAAAAATGTTTAATGGCAAAAACCGCCTGCCGATATTTTCACTGCCAACTGAGATATAGGGCGTTTTTCAATTTTCGGCCATTTTGAAAATTGTCCATAACTTTTTTATTTTGCGGAATATTAACATTCTGCAAAGACATTCTAGAGGCACTTTTTTATGTGCAATCCAGTGGCATACTCAGATTTTTTCTATAGTTGTCCGTTTTATCATAAATAGGCAAAACTTTTTTTTTTTAAATGGAAATCATAGTTGGCTATAAATTATAAAAAATGCTCGCGTTTAGCCCTTTTCAGTGATATAAAGTTGTAGGTACTTATTTTCAAAAATAACGAAAATATTAGGTGTTTTTGGTTTACATCGAAGTAGGCTTTGATTTGTGATGACAATATCTCAATTATGTATTGTTAAGATTTATAGTTTGTTAGCAACTTAAACACAACTTTAAATAACACTAGCTAACGTTATTTTAATTATTTATTATTAATTTTTTTTATTTTTTTTTGTTTACATAGCAAAGTTGAACAAAATTAACAAACTAAACTACTATTTACAGCTACAAGTGAAAATAAAAAATAATTATGAAAATCTAGGTATTTAGTTAGATAGGTTTCTGATAAATATATTTAGAGAAGTTGTTCAAATTGAGCCCCTCCCTGTTGAATACAAACTAAGCATCTTTGCGTACCGAGTTGCAACTATTTATTAGTTCAACTGGGCTAATAGATGCAAAAGCTTGCCTAGTGGCCTCTTGCAATTCTTCTTTTGTGTGAAAGGTTCTTCCTTTAAATATCAAGTCCTTCAATCTTCCCCACAAAAAAAAATCTAAGGGAGTTAAGTCACAGGACCTAGCAGGCCAAGGTATGGGGCCCCACGTACCAATCCAATTTTCTCGAAATTCGAAGTTTAAAAGATCAGTTGTGATCCTTGCATTGTGCGGGGGACAACCATCTTGTTGATAGTAGATATTTCTGGCATCAGCTAAAGGTATGTCTTCCAACAAAGGGACAATATATGTGCGCAAAATATTTACATAATCATCTGCAGTTAAATTTCCATCGTAAAAATAAGGTCCCACAAATCTTCCTCGGAATATCCCCACCCATATATTGAATCCACACCGACCTTGCCGGTCTTGTTGCACAACTACGTGTGGATTTTCAGTGGACCAGTGATATGAATTATATCTATTAAATATACCAGAAGTATCTACTCTGGATTCATCACTCCAAATAATATTTAATGGAAAATTCTCATTCTCCATGAATTTTTGCTCATACCACTGACAAAATCTCAATCTTCTAGCGGCGTCCCCTTCACGGAGTTGATGAACTCTTCTCGTTCTGTACGGTTTGAATTTATGTTTTTTGAGTATTTTTAAAACGGTGGTCTTTGGAACATTCGTTATATTAGCCAATGTTCGAGAGGAGGTGCCAGGATGATCTAATACCTCACCAATTATATTTAGCTGCTGGATTTCCTTTTCTTCCTTTAGTTCATAATGTCTTGTTCTTAACTTTTTAAAACTTCCGTAATTTACTAAATTACTTTTTAATGTTTGATAAATTCGGTTATCCGGTTGACGTCGCTCGGGAAATGTATTAAAATATAATTCACTAGCTGCTTCAGGAACTTCGTTAGATAATATGTAACATTTTAACATATCATACTTTTCATAATTCTCAAACATATTTTGTCAGCAACTTAACACAACTTTATAAAGATAACACCAAAACGCAATAATTACACCAGACTACAGTAATCTGACAGCAATATATTCAAAATATTGAACGCGCGTCATTATTCCAAGGCCTACTTCGATGTAAACCAAAAACACCTAATATTTTCGTTATTTTTGAAAATAAGTACCTACAACTTTATATCACTGAAAAGGGCTAAACGCGAGCATTTTTTATAATTTATAGCCAACTATGATTTCCATTTGAAAAAAAAAAGTTTTGCCTATTTATGATAAAACGGACAACTATAGAAAAAATCTGAGTACGCCACTGGATTGCACATAAAAAAGTGCCTTTAGAATGTCTTTGCAGAATGTTAATATTCCGCAAAATAAAAAAGTTATGGACAATTTTCAAAATGGCCGAAAATTGAAAAACGCCCTATATCTCAGTTGGCAGTGAAAATATCGGCAGGCGGTTTTTGCCATTAAACATTTCTCAGAAATCGAGCCCATGACACCTAAGTCAGTTTTGCTCTATCTAGTCAGGAAATAGGTTTTCTCTGTTAAAACAGACCAATTTCGACCACCCGGTACATCGCCCCTAGTGATAGTGCCTTTTTAACTGCCTTTTGTTCAAAACTAAATGAAATTGTGAACAATAATCCAAATAACTCATTTATTATATGCGGAGATTTCAATCTTCCCAACATTAAGTGGTCGCAAGACCGTATTAATAAAAACTATATTCCTTTAAATTTTACTGATTAGTATTCAAATATGTTGCTAGATACTTGTTTTTTGTGGGCTTTCGCAGTTTAATTATTTTCTTAATACAGCTAGCAATACTCTTGATCTTGTCTTAAATAATAATTTTCAAATTTCTAACATGCAAATCTGCGATACACCCTTGGTTAACGAAGACAGGTTCCATAGCACACTGGAATTTACATTCAACTTGCGTGAAATACCTTTTTCTTTTAAACTCAATAATACTAACTTTGATTTGAATTTCAATTTTGCCGACTATAATAGTATTAAGACTGAGCTGAATTCAGTAAATTGGGATAAAACCAATACGCAATTTGAATACGGAAGACAGTATAAGTGTAACTCTATCATTAATAATACTATGTTAAAACATGCCTCTAAACATTGTAGATATAAACGAAAATATCCTCACTGGTTTCGTGTAGGCACCATAAAGGTTATCAGATGGAAAAAATATGATAATGATCTTGATTATCTTGCCTTTAAATTGCTTAGAGGGCGTTCCAAATATTTAATTGATACTGATTACAAAAATTATATTGGTCGTGTTGAGGATTCCATTTTGGCCGATTCGAGGCAAATATGGAAATTTGTTAGATCTAAGAAAAACAAAGTGGGTACTATTACTGCTCTGCAAAATCCTAATTCTAATGAAATGGTCACAGATGGTAAAAAAATATGTAACATTTTCTCCTCTTAATTTAATTCTGTTTTGAATCCATTGAGTAATGTTAGTCAAAATTATGTAGGGTCTAATCAGTGCGACCAAAATAATATTTCTAATTATTACATACTTATTTCCACTATTATCAATAAAATAAAAGGCCGGCCAGACAACGCTGCGGGTGTTGACAATGTACCCACTGTGTTTCTAAAAAATCGTGTTTATGAAATATCTCCACCATTACATAACATCTTTAATATGTCTACAGTTTATAAGTCTCATTTAGAAATGAGGGGTACTTCCCACATATTTGGAAATCTGCCTTAACTGTTCCTATATTAAAATCCGGCAACACATTCCTTCTAGAGAATTACCGACCTATATCTAAGTTATGTATCATAGCGAAGCTTTCCGAATCAATTATATTTCATACCTCGACTCGTAAATAGGATACCTATGTAGTATCTTCCGTACAGCGAGGTCACACACAATACCAAGAAAAATCGATAATCGGGCCATATGACCCGTGTCGGTCTCGTCAGCAGAATCATTCTTTCGCAGTGTGTGGTCCGCACAAGACGATACGGTACGGTCTGTTTTAGTGTTTTTAGATTGTGAACGTATTCGTTGCGTTTGTGCTTTTTTGTTTGAAGTGCCCTCGCAGAGGCTAAGGATAGGATGAAAAAGGCTAAAATTAGACTTTTGGAGGAGAAACTGACGAAGTTGAAAGGGACAGATTCTTGTCCTGAACAAGATTCTAGAAAAATACGCCGTGAGTGTATAGAAAGATCTAGAAGCAAGGGTAAGGAGTACTCCAGATTTACTGATACACGTCGTGAACGTGATATGGAGTCTTCTAGTTCTTCGGTGTCTCGATCATGCTCAAGAAGTTTATCACCGCCGCCGGTCAAGTGGAAATATCATAGAATTATCTCTTCACATTCATCTGATTCTAGTGACACCGAAGACGAAAACCCTTCTCCCCCTTTAAATGTTGACGTTGCTTCTTTATTGGGTCCCAATGTGGCAAAGCTTGATAACAAGGGTCCGGAAATACACCAAGATTTAGCAGATCGTTGGGCTGCAATACTGAACCAGGGTATTACCTCAGAGGAGCGGAATTTGCTCATATCAGAATACCCGACTCCAAGCAATTACTTGCAACTAAATCTCCCCAAACTTAACGACGTTGTCACGACTGCTTTTACAGAATCAGCTATACGCCGAGACATACGTCTAGTTCTGTTGCAGACCAAAGTTGGCGCGGCTACCGCCGCTTTGGGATCGGTCATTACCGACTTATTAAAACAAAACGAAGGGGGGGCAAATACAGCAACTATAAAAAAGTTAAGTGATGCTGGCCGGTTATTGGTGGACCTATTTCACAGTGAATCGGTTTCCCGTAGGGACTTGGCTTCTATGGTTCTAAATAAGGACTTAAAAGACACTCTCGATAAAACAGTTATAACGGAGTGGCTGTTTGGTGACGACCTCGAAGAAAAGATAAAAGCTTCCAAAAATTTGAAAAGATCCGGTCAGGAACTCAAATCTTTCAAACCTAAGGTGGTTAAGAATTTAAACTCCAAACGTCTGTCCAGGACTCTGACCCGCCAGGGCAGACAACCAATATATCAGCCCCAGGGCAGACACTACAAAACCTGGCAACAGCAACGGGATCCCCCTCGACGACAATATTCGGACAGGAGGACCCAACCGACGACGTTCAGGAGGAGGAACAACCGGGTTTAGAGTTCGAGGTGAGTAAACCCGCAGGAAGATTAAGACGGTTTTATAAACAATGGAAGAATATTACTTCTGATAGTTGTATATTATCATATATTAGGGGTTTAAGAATACCTTTTTGTAAAAAACCTGTTCAAAAGTTTGTTCCTAAAGAATCCAAGTGGTCCTCTAGAGAGGAAGCCCCTTTAAATGACTGTCTGAATAATTTATTAAAGAAGGGTGCTATTTCTAAATTCTAAAAAATGTAAGGCCTAATTTATATCAAATATATTTTTAACTCCGAAAAGTGACGGGTCCGCCAGGTTAATATTAAATCTTAAGGCTCTCAACAAGTTTATCTCCAATGAGCATTTTAAACTGGAGGACTATAAGACAGTTATCAAATTGATCAAAAAAAGACTGTTTTATGGCTACCCTGGACCTAAAAGATGCTTATTTTTTAATCTCCATTAGGAAATCTTATAGGAAATATTTAAGATTTTATTTTAAGGGTATCCTGTATCAGTTTAATTGCTTACCTTTTGGTATCAACTGCGCTCCTCGAGTCTTTACCAAAATAATGAAACCGGTTATATCACTTTTAAGAAGCAGGGGTTTTACGTCAAATTTATATTTAGATGATTTCTTACTGCTGGGAGACACTTTTATGAATTGTAAAAATAATGTGTTAGAAACGCAGGTTCTTCTTAACAGTTTAGGTTTTATAATTAACCTTAAGAAAAGCTCTCTTGTTCCTAAACAACACTGTTTATATCTAGGTTTCAAATATGATTCAAAAAATTTTATTGTTTCCCTCCCAGAAGAAAAAATTTCTCGATTAACTCGATTAACAACTAAATATCAACAAAGATCTTCTTGTAAAATTAGACATTTTTCATCTTTTATTGGTTCTCTTATCTCATGTTGTCCTGTTATTCCTTACGGCTGGGTATACACGAAACGCCTGGAATATATTAAATTTAGAGCCTTGGCGAAATGCGTAGGTGATTTTAATTCCGAAATGAAAGTACCCCTCACCTATCTATACGAAGATTTTGTGTGGTGGGGTTCACATCTTAGTAATAGTATGTCGCTCCAACCGCATCGTTTCGTTTTGGAAATTTTTTCAGATGCCTCACCGTCAGGCTGGGGTATTTTTTGTAAAGGTCATAGAACTCACGGTTATTGGTCGAACGATGAAACAAAAAATCATATTAACCATTTAGAACTCCTCGCGGCTTTATTTGGGCTAAAATGTTTTGCTTCCGATTTTAGTAATTGTTCGTTTTTATGTAGGATAGACAATAAGACTGCCATAGCATGTATCAACCGCATGGGTAGTGTTCGTTATCCTAAATTAAATTCCATTTCTAGAGAACTATGGCAATGGTGTGAAACAAGGCACATTTTTGTTTTTGCGTCATACATAAAATCGGCAGAAAATAAGGAAGCGGACGAGGAGTCAAGAGTGATAGATTATAAAACAGAATTTGAATTAAATTCGACTATATTTAAGAAAATTGTCAGAATTTTTGGAAAACCAAAGATAGATCTATTTGCAAACAGGTCTAATAGGAAATGTGACACCTTTGTATCATGGCGGAGAGATCCAGAGAGCTTTGGAGTCGATGCGTTTACTTTAAACTGGTCCCTGGATTTTTACGCCTTTCCGCCTTTTTCTTTGTTGCTTAAAGTACTTCAAAAAATTTCCGATGATAAGGCGGAGGGTATTGTCGTAAACCCCTCTCTGGACCTCCCAGCCTTGGTACTCGATTTTCACTTCCATGTTAGTTCAGAAAGAAGTCCTTTTTAAACCAACAGCTGATTCTCTTTCCTGATAGGTCTCCGCATCCGCTCTGCAGTCAACTTACCTTGGTTGTAGGGCGCTTATCAGGAAGGCGCTCCAAAGAGGAAAGGTCCCGGATGAAGCCCTAGACATATGTATGGCATCTGTCACAGAGTCAACTTTAAAACAATATAATAGTGGGTTGAAACGGTGGTGGAATTACTGTAATGAACAAAGAATCGATGTTTTTTCGGTAGATACCGAACATTTAATTAGTTTTTTAACGACTTGTTTTCAAAAAGGAAATTCTTATGGGACTTTAAATTCGCATAGAGCTGCAATTTCTCAAATAACAACTACTGATTTTTCAAACGACTTTAGACTTAAAAGGTTTTTCAAAGGTATTTATCACTTCCGGCCGAATTTACCTAAGTATGAAATGACCTGGGATCCGTCAATTGTTCTAGATTTCTTAAAAAAGCAAATTACTAATCAATTAAATTTGCAAGACTTGACATATAAAGCTTTAGTTTTATTACTTTTAGCTACAGGTCACGTTTACAATCTATAGCAAGTATCGAATATTGTAATATTACCGATACTCCGGATGGGCTTAATATAAAGATACCGCATAGATTAAAAACATCTGATCGCAATAAATTTCAACCCAATATTTCTCTGTCGTTCTTTAAAAATAATAAACAAGTTTGTGTAGCCAGAAACTAAAGCTCTACGAAACCCGCTGACAAATAATCTTTTTATGACCTCTAAGAAACCTTTTAGGAATGCGTCATCACAAACGCTTTCTCGTTGGGTCAAAAAGATTCTTGATAAGAGCGGAGTCGATACAAAAACGTTTTCGGCCTATAGTACTAGACATGCCGCAACTTCAGCGGCGGCCCGTAAGGGTGTAAGCATAGACATAATTAGGCGTTCGGCCGGCTGGTCTGAGAAATCAGGCACATTCGCGAGGTTTTATCAAAAACCATTACAGGAAAATAATTTTTCCTTAGCACTCCTAGATTCTTAGATTTTGTTTAAAAAAAAAATAAAAATTTATATTACGTTATTTTCTTTGGCTATTTAGTTTGGAGGGCTAGCTATAATGTGGTTCTAAGTTTATTTTACAAGTTATTATTCCCTCTTTCGGGTTTAAACTTGAGGTAAAGTTAAGCTCAAGTATACTTTAGGATTAAGTTTAACTAGGTACTTGTAAAAATAAACTGGTACTTATTTGTTCTAATAAAGTAGTATATTGTAGATCAATAAATTGTTTTTTTTTATCTTGATTAAGACAAAAATGCTTGGTATAGCCTAGTCGCTCCTGGTTGTTGCATGTTTCAGCTTTGAATATCTACATAGGTATCCTATTTACGAGTCGAGGTATGAAATATAATTAATAGATCAAACGAACTTACCTAAGTGATGTTCGATCTAAATTATATTCATTCCTCGACGAAGTAAATAGACTCCCAGCCCCTCCCAAATGAAAATATCATTGAATTTCCTTTTTTCCCTATACATGCAACAAAAATTATGGCTTTGGACAGAATGATTCTGCTGACGAAACCGACACGGGTCATATGGCCCGATTATCGATTTTTCTTGGTATTGTGTGTGACCTCGCTGTACGGAAGATACTACATAGGTATCCTATTTACTTCGTCGAGGAATGAATATAATTTAGATCGAACATCACTTAGGTAAGTTCGTTTGATCTATTAATTATATGTGACTACTTATATATAGACTGTAAAAATATAATTAACACCGAACAATACGGCTTTATGAGAAACCGTTCCGTCGAGAGCAACTTGTTCATATACTTACAGTACTTGCTGGATAGCATGAACGAGGGTTTTCAAGTTGACGCCGTCTATACCGTTTTCAATAAAGCATTTGATAAAATGGATCACAACATTCTGATAAACAAACTTGCTGAGGTTAGTATTCATGGAAGTCGACTTAGATGGTTTTTATCATATATTAGTAATAGGAGTCAAGCGTTTAAAATTGGTATGTTCAAGTCGGCTTCTACAGAGATCAGTTCAGGAGTGCCTCAAGGGTCCCACCTGGGACCTCTCTTATTTAATATTTATGTTAATGATATTGCTAGTTTCTTTAAATTTTCGCATTTTTTAATGTATGCTGACGACCTAAAAAAATGTCATAACAAACAAACAAACAAAAGTATGCTTTATTGCCGCAGAAAAATTTTACAATTTTATGGACAAAGCAAAATATACCTAACATAAGACATATCAAAACATTAATCGAAAAGAATTTCGATAGGTCAATGCTTTATAAAAATGTAAATTATCAATTTACCAAATAGTAAAACACACGTTAGAATATAACATAACATTGCCGCAAAACAGTTAATGAATCCTAATAACCTTATAAAAGTAAACAAACACACATGTACGAGGTGAATAATTTCGATGACATTGAAATTAAAATTGCAACTACGCGACCTTAAACTCTATATTATTATAGTTATACAAATAATTGTGATGTTAAATAGAAGGTATAATGAACTAGTGTAGAATGTAGTATACAAAAAAGAATTAAATTTTGTTTTTAATCCAATACCTAACAAAAATAATTAAGTTTTAAGTGAATGTTCGACAGTTCTTTTCTCTATATGATGATTTTCAAAATTCTGTGTTACGAGTTAGGACATGACTCACAAAAGATTTAAGTAAACAAGCGAATTTAGTGACAATTTAAAGAGACTTACTCGCTGTAAAAATCATTAACGCTGTAAAATGGTCTCTCAATGAGGTATGCTTTGGTGTTTTTTCGAAATTGTGCAAGCATAGGGATAGATTTTAAATGTACTGGCAGATTGGTATAAAGTTTTATGGCGTTGTAAATAATTGATTTTTTTATTAATTCTGAGGAAGGAATGGGAAGATATATATCATGGCTAGAGTTTCTGGTAGGGTATACATGACGAGGCCTTTCTGGGAGGGTGTTTATATGTTTTCTCAGCAAACATACCGTTTCCAAAATAAATAATGCAGGAAGTGTTAATATTTCATGTTTTTTGAAATAGTATTGGCAGTGAGCTCTATTATTTAGACCAAACAAATAACGAATGGCTCTCTTTTGAAGCATAAAAATACTACGAAATTGCTCGGTGGTACAGCAGCCCCAAAAGGGAAGGCCATAGCGGAGGTGGGATTCAAATAAAGAGAAATAAGTAAGTCTGGCAGAAGGAACGTCTAGTTCTTTTGAAACTGATCGAATGGCGAAGCAGGCGGTAGAAAGTTTTTTAGTTAAGGTGTCAATATGATTAGACCATTTTAGGTTGTTATTTATATTTAAACCCAGTAATTTAACCGACTCTACGTATTCAATATTGCTGTTATGTACCTGAAGTGGTTGTAAAGTTCCCTTATAAGATAACGCCACCGTTTTATCGACATTAAAACAAAGCATATTGGAATCGGACCAAGCCTTAATTATAACCAAGTCTTTGGAGATACTAGAGTGTAAAGACGTTGTATCAAAATCATTCCAAGTTATGCTTGTGTCGTCAGCAAAAAGGGAAATTCTTACATTAATTTTAAGGTTCGTGATATAACAAAAACAGAATAGGTCCCAAAACTGAACCTTGTGGGACTCCACTTGTAATCAACTTACAATCAGAATCGGAACCATTAGCCCTTACAAGTTGTTGCCTTTTCCCAAGATAAGATTTGAACCAATTTAAAGAAGTACCACGAATTCCATAAAAATTTAGTTTGTTTATCAGAATTTCATGACTAACACAATCAAAGGCTTTCGCATAGTCACAAAAAACTGAGGCAGTTGGGTGGTTGTTATGTGGTTGAACTGCTCCGGGGATATTATCTGATGTTTCAGGAGAAATGGCATAAGACGATTCTTCAGTAGCCTTTCGATGATTTTTGAAAGCACTGGTAGTAGTGCAATTGTGCGATAATTGCAAAAGTTAGTTTTTTTGCCGCCTTTATGAAGTGGAATAATTATAGCTGTTTTAAGGCAATCAGGGAATACACCTTTTATAAAGGACTCATTTATTAATGTTGTAAGGGCCTCTATGACTGGGAGTGGCAAGTTCAGGAATATTCTAATTGACAGGCCATCAGTGCTACACGAAGATTTACTTTTGATATTATTTATTACCTTCAATAGTTCAGTGTTGCTAACGGGACTTAAGAAAAAGCTATCAGCTAAATTTTTTGAAGGAGGGAGAAACGAAAGAGGGTCCAAACTTGGATTTGTTTCTGAGGTTATTGATGATGGACCAGGTTTCTTTTGTAACGTTATTTGAGTTTGTTAGACGTTTTCGGTAGTGTAATTTTTTTGCTGACTTAATAAGAGTAGTGTAGATCCTCCATAGTTAGAGATATAGTCGGGAATAAGAAAGGAGTCGGTGAATTTTTTTATATATGAGAGCGAGCGCATATATTTAGCAGAAATTCGTATTCCTTTCGTGGTCCACGGTTTATGCCGCTTAGGTTTGATATTCTTAAGCGGGAAGGCCTTGTTAAAAGCACTTAAAGTTTTATTTAAAAAAGTTCTGAAGTTTGTGTTGACATTATCAGATTCAAAATTCCAATCGGTGTTAAAGTAAATATTATGAAATACTGAGAAATTTGCGGCCGAGAAAATTCTGCCCCGATGGCGAGATCTTGGTAAGGGCCTAATAGGTAAACTAAACCTGGAAATTACCGCCTCGTGATCGAAAAGACCTGAGTTATAGACCTGTGAATGCACCTCTGATGGAGAAAAATCAGACGCCATGTAATCGATGATAGAAGAGTTTTTTGAAATTCTAGTTGGCGAGGATACATGCATTGAAAGACCGAAAGAGTCGAATATAGAAATTAGATATTTTTGGATGGCACAAATAGTAGCATAGTCAATATTAAAGTCCCCGCATAGAATTTTTTTACCTTTAATCGGTAGACTGTCTAGCAAACTTACCAGGCTATTTAAAAATGATTGTACATCAGAGTTTGGTGATCTATAAATACAAATTACATAAAGATCAAGGTTTTGATTATATACCATAGATAATTCAAAAGAGCTATCCGCTAACAAATGATCATATTTAGATACCGACATGAAATCTCCATTTAGGGATAGAATCAGTGTTCCCCCATGAGCTGAGTTTTTTCTGTCATATCTAGCTACTGTGGTATACCTCTCAATATAAAAGGGTTCGTTTAGATTCAGCCAGTGCTCAGTAATTGCAACAAGTTGGGGGAACTCCAATTCTTCCAGAAATAGGTACAATTCGTCAGTTTTATTTCTGAGAGAAGCAATATTAATTAGAACCATATTAAGACTAGTAACAACAGGAAGTTTTGAGGAATCTATTTCCTCAGGACACGTCGTGTTTTCTAAAATTTTTTTTTGGGAGAATTGCTGGTAAAATAGTTTTTATGGCATTCTCTGGTCCTCTGAAGATGGATCGTTCTCTCCGAAGATATATAGGATCCATAGGCTGCAAGATCCGCTTCCACTTCTATATAATAACATTCTCTAGAAACTTAAATAAAATACATTTTAATTATATAATTAATACCATACCACTAGCTAGGGTCTCTATTATGAAAGATATAGGTATATGTTTTAATAGCAAATTGTTGTTTGATTATCACATTCAACACATAGTCACAAAAGCAAAAAAATCTCCCCGTTTTCTTATTAGAACTTGTAAGAGTTTTAGGCGGTTAGAATCTATTCGTACGCTGTATATTTCATACGTAAATAGTGTGCTTTGTTTCGGATCGGTAATTTGGAATCCTCAGTACGACATATATATTAGTAAAATCGATTGAGTTCGGAAAAAATGTATCAGATATCTTAATAATAAATTCTATACACCTTCTATCGATAATGCAGCTATGATTAAACGAAACCTGAGTGTATTGTAACTAAGACAGAAGACAAATGTATGACATAAAATTTGTATATAAAATTCTAAATAATATGATTTATTCAGTGCCTTTAGTTAATTTATTACATATAAATATCCCATCACATAACACAAGAAATAAACGTTTTTTCCGCATCCAACCAAGCAATAGTAACTATCACTTAAACTCACCTTTATATCGTTGCTGTAAATCCCATAATACACTTTTGAGCTTAGTTGATTTGGATATTTGTTCCTTTTCCCTATCAACATTTAGCAATACATTAAAAAGATTTTATTGGAGTTATATTTCTTAATGCATTTTATTTTTTTATCATTCTGTTTTTTTAGATATGTGTAGGTTACTATTATATCATGTTTATAAGTATAGTACTAGTGAATACTGTTTCTGGGTTCGTCCCGTTTTGTATTCCTTATCAATAAATAAATAAATAAACAATAATACTTTCGTTATACAGATTTTTCCCTAGATGACAGAATAGACCAAAAATGATGAGATATTTGTTTGTGATTTTTATAAGGCGCTCAAAACTAAGATTTGAAAGATACTGATTTTGAAAGTAATAAATACTTAAAAAAAATAGTAGACATGGCCATAACTATGTAAATATCTGACGGACCTTTTAGAAGAGAAAGGTTAATGCTCTAGTTCCGGTTCGCAGTTCTGACATTGATCAAAAATTCAAGATTATGGCAGGCACTCAATTCTTCCTGAATTTTTAAATCGCTATGCATCAGTCGTCACATTAAGGAAATCCAAGAAAACAATTGAAAATTTAAGCATCGGAATATCATTATTTTATTTTTTCTATATGCAATATAATTTATTGGGGGTAGCGGTAGGTACTCCTCCTGGGACAGACCTATCAGGGAAGATGAATCAATCCCTGCCTTCGCGAGATTCCAGGAACTTTCTGACCCGGAAAGCTGGCACCTGCAAGGGTCCCTTATTCAGGGTTACGAACGAAGTCCACAACGGCCGCAATGGCGGAGAAGAAGATCTTCGGCACGGCAGAGCGGGCGGATGTGGCAGCCCCGTTTTTAGGGATAGTATAAAAACCCCCACCGCAGCGTCTGACCCAGAGTGGGCGGCTGCAAATAGCGGCGGATCCTCATGTCAGAGGCGGCTGAACTTCACACTCACCAAGACGTCTGGCCAACGTGGTGTTTCATGGCTAAACCCCTCTCAGATGCACACAGAGCAATACAGATGGCCCCCAGTTCCCAGCGGTTAGACTAACCCTGACCAAGGCAGCGGTCAGACCAGTTTTCGAACGGGGGGTGCTAAGAATCCCTGGGTTAGATCAGGCTGCCAACTATATATAGCTACCTACAACGCAAGAACATTGGGAAATGAAGAAAGATTGATAGAACTGGAATATGAGCTTAACAAGATAAAATGGGACGTCCTGGGAATATCAGAAGTAAGAAGAAAAGGAGAAGACTGCCTCAGACTAAATTCTGGTCATCTCCTTTTTTACAAAGGAAGCGAACAGAATACTAATGGCGGCGTGGGAATCCTGGTGAACAAACGGTTGTCCTCTAACATTAAAACTTTGAAAGCCATTTCAGAAAGAGTTATCTACATCACCTTGAGAATAAATTCCAACATAACTATAAAAATCGTCCAAATCTATGCCCCAACGAGCAGCCACGATGATGATAAAGTTGAAGCGCTGTACGAAGAAATATCGAGATGCCTTTCAGAAAACAAAACGAAACACACATTGGTCATTGGAGATTTCAACGCAAAAATAGGAAGCACAGTGAACGAATCAAAATACGTCGGCCCATTTGGGCTTGGTACGAGGAACGAAAGAGGCGAGATGCTAGCCAACTTTCTGGAAAAAGAGCAACTTTACGTAACGAACACCTTCTTTAAAAAAGAATTAACAAAAAGTGGACCTGGACAAGCCCAAATGGAGGAACTAAGAACGAGATAGACTATGTACTTTCACACGACAAACACATTATTCAAGATGTCGATGTCCTCAATTCCTTCACAACCGGTAGTGACCACAGACTTGTAAGGTGCAAAATCCTTATAAATGGAAAACTAGAAAGAGCCAAGAAATTCAGCAACAAACTTAAGCCTTTAGACGCGAGCACACTGAAAGAACGCAAGGAAGAATATATGCAGCAACTAACAGAACAACTGAGAAATCACCACAAATCGAAGAAAATATCAACGAAGCGAACACTAGAATAACACTAATAATAAAAGAAACAGCTAAAAATAACATGACACTAAGAGCAAAAAGAAAAGATAAGTTGACAGAAAAAACAAAACAGTTACTGGAAAAACGAAGAGATCTCATAAAATCGAACAAGAGAGACACGGTCGAATAGGCAGAAGTCAACAAAACTGTAAGGAGAATGGCGAAACAAGACATTAGAGAACATCAGGAAGAACAAATTGAGAAAATTATAGAGCAAAACAGAGGCATAAAAATATTTAAGAAGGAGAATGCACACAAAAAAGAGATCAACAAGCTGATAGACAAAGATGGCAACATGGCAGAAGACAGACAACAAATACTGAAAGTCACGGAAAACTTTTATACGGATTTGTATGAATCAAAAGCCGACGAAGAAACCTTGAGATTATCAAAGGAAGATAAGCGAAGAATACTTAACATTGGCTCAGAAGAGCTGCCAGACATCGAAAACGAGGAAATTGAAAAAGCCATGAAACAAATAAAAAACGGAAAAGCCGCAGGACAAGACGACATCCTACCGGAAATGCTGAAGGAGGGAGGACCGCCGCTTATGAAAGAACTCAAAAAACTCTTTAATAAATGCCTCATCCAAGGAACGATACCGACCGATTGGGAGACCGCTATAGTTGTACTAATATACAAGAAAGGAGATCCTAGCAATTTAGAGAATTATAGACCAATAAGTCTTTTATCTCAAATATACAAACTATTCATGAGAATAATAACTAATCGACTTGACATGAAGTTCGAAACCTACCAACCTAAAGAACAAGCGGGCTTTCGGAAGAACTATAGCACAATTGAACATCTTCACACAGTCAGAATACTCATAGAAAAGGCGACAGAATACAATATCACAGTCTGGATGGCTTTTGTCGACTTTCGAAAAGCTTTCGATACAGTAGAATTCTGGGCAATTGAAAGAGCTATGAAAAACGCAAGAATAGATCACAGATATATCAACATACTACACGAAGTCAACGACCGATCCAAATTGAAGATAAGGCTCCACGAAGATACCAATGAGGTGAAAATAAATAGAGGAGTTAGACAAGGCGACATAATCTCACCCATACTATTTACCTTGGTATTGGAGGACGTCTTCAAGAACCTGCACTGGGAAAAGAGGGGACTTAACATATCTGGAGAAAGACTCAACAACCTCAGATTTGCCGACGATATCGCCCTTTTTGCCGAAGATGAAACGGAATTGAAAGAAATGCTCCAGGAGTTACAACAAGGGGCACAATATGTCGGTTTAGAAATGAACACCTCAAAAACAAAATTTATGACGAACGTGCAAACAATTAATAATACAATATCCCTACAAGGACAAGAAGTGGAAAAGGTAGATTCATACGTATATCTGGGGCAAGAAGTCACAATCGGAAAAATTAACCAAGAACTGGAAGTCAATAGAAGAATACGTCTGGGATGGGCGGCTTTTGGTAGATTAAAACGCATCATTCAGTCAGGACTACCTTTAAAACTGAAGTGCAGAGTCTATAATGAATGTATCCTTCCAACAACGACATACGGCTGCGAGACATGGGTTCTTACCAAGAAAATTCTCAACAAACTACAAGTTCGCCAGAGAGCAATCGAAAGAAAAATGTTAGATACATCCCTTAAAGACCGTAAAACGAATGAGTGGATAAGAAGCAGGACCAAGGTCCAGGACATAACAAAACGAATCTGCTCTCTAAAATGGAACTGGGCAGGACATGTGGCCAGAAACAACACTAACTGGAGCGGAAAAGTTACCAGATGGAGACTTTGGGGAGCAAAAAGAAGCACTGGCAGACTTCAACAACGCTGGTACGAGGACATTAAGAGAACAGGAGGTCTCAACTGGTATCAAGTTGCTCAGAACCGGGAAAACTGGAGAAACATGAGAGAGGCCTATATCCAAAGGATAGAAAACGGCTAGAAAGAAAGAAAGAAAATATAATATTTGAAATATTACCAGATTAAAGGTAATAAATTTAATTAAATTTGGTAGTGAGGCTGGTCTTACTTCGACTTCACTTAATTTTTCAAGATTTTTTTATGAGCACACTCCATCAAGAGATTTCGTTCTAGTGAAAATCTTCATGAACGCACTTGAAAAAAAATGTCAAGGAAATCATTCATCACATACTCTCTGTTAAAAACAAAATCATGGTTGAGACACCACTTTTTACTTTTGACCTGAAGGATAAAAAAATGGTTATTGGAATTTTAACAATTGAAACTATTCCCGTTCTAGATGCAGTTGTTCAAAGAAAAGAGAAGGGTATATTAGGACATGAGATGCAAAGAAACCGAACTAGCAGATATTTAAATTTAAACTCCAATGTCTATCCAATATAAAAGATATGAGTGATTAACTCATAAGTATTTAAAAGTTTTAGAAATGTTATAAGATCACCTTAAGAGCCCTAGATGCCGAAAAATATGTTTTCAATTCCGGCAGTCTATCTACTGTATGTCTGTCTATCTCCGCTAAAAAACTACTTACCCAGTTGAATTTAATATCAAGGGTTACGTGGAGATGAACAAGTAACAGTGTAGTAAAGATTCACTATGAGAGAATAAATTGGCAGTCTAATAAAATGATAAAAAATCAGTTTGTATTCATGTTTTGTGAGATAAGCATCCAAATATACATACAGTGTGTATCAGCCAAAATGGAATAAATTCGATAATAAATAAATGGGGGCGTGTTCGGAAAAACGCTTGGACCCGTCGATTGGTATTTTTAGTTGCTCATTTTCTCCAATAAAAACTTTTTATACAGGGTGTGTCCTGTAACAGTGGTCAATGCCAACTTTCTTATTTCAAATGCAACACCCCGGATATTATTTAATTTTTGGATTCTTTAGGAGATTCTAAACATATTTTATGTTCAATGTCCTATACCTATCTTCAACTATTTCGGCAATATTAAGTGTTTTCAAATTTAATGCAAAAATTAAGATTAAAAAAATAAAATTATTTATTTCTTCATAATGTATAAACAAAAGTAAAAAGTTAATTTAGGAACTGTTGAATATGCTCGCCGCGAACGTCTTGGCAAATTCCTAATCTTAAATAGAAATTTCTTCCAACGTTATTTAGCATCTCAGGCTTGACCGATCTAATCGCAAGCGTTATTCGTCTTCTTAAGTCAGCTAAGGCGAGGGGTTTAGTTTTGTATACAACATTTTTAATATGTCCCCATAAGAAAAAGTCTAATGGCGTCAGATCAGGGGATCGCGCTGGCCATTCTATCGATCCTCGTCTCCCTATCCACCGATTTGGAAATATTCCGTTGAGGTACTGCCGGACATTAATTTGGTAATGGGGCGGTGCTCCATCTTGCTAAAATCATATCATATTCGCTGGAACTTGTGGGTTTGCTGGATCCGGATACAAATTTGTCAAAGTTGGCACGACATTATTTTGGAGCAGTGCTAAATAATTATCGCCATTCAAATTGCCGTCAATGAAAAAGGGGCCTATGATATGATCCCTAACAATTCCCTCCCAAACATTAACCTTTTCAGGATATTGAGTATGTTCTTCGCTGATCCAGTGAGGATTTTCCCTAGACCAATAGTGGCAATTTTGACGATTTACATGACCGTGAAGTGTAAAGGTGCACTCATCCGAAAATAAAACATGTTCTAATTGAATAACATTGTTATCTAACATAGCCATCATTTGTTCACAAAAATTAGTTCTCTTATCATAATCGTCTTCCATGAGCTCCTGAGTTGGTATCACTTTATAGGGATGCATTTTATTTTCTTTTAATGTTCGAATAATCGACGAATGGCTAATATCGAACATTGCGGCGGCTTGTCGACTAGAAATATGTGGGTATTGAATTGGCAGCTGCTTTTTTTATCTGCCTCACATGTCCAAGCTCGCGAAACTGCTTTTCTATTTTACTAATTGTCCCTTGGAATATATGCGGCAAATTTGGAAATTTTTCATGAAATAAGCGAGCAACTTCCACTTGTGTTCGTGTGTTATCTCCATAACCAATCATTTGTAGAATTGTTATTTTATGCATTTCTGTTAAATGAACCATTTTTCTGATATTAGGTATTATGCAGTTAACGAAATTCAAAAGACTATGACACTGACACTGACAACTACTGTCTTGCAAAGAGAAAGGCCAGGCATTTTACACAAAAGTAAACAAAACTTAAAAATAAACAAAACTGGCTCTTTTTGTTCCATATCAATAAAAAGGAACGCTCAAATGGTTTTTGCTTACATTCTTAATATGAAGACCTAAATGGTAAATAAGTATTGAGTGTGTTGTAGCGAATTTTTGTAATCAAATAAATAGTTCAGTAACCAGAGCCACTTTCATGAATAATAATAAATTCGAAATAAATAAAATAAAAATAAATTTGAAAACACTTAATATTGCCGAAATAGTTGAAGTTAGGTATAGGACATTGAACATAAAATATGTTTAGAATCTCCTAAAGAATCCAAAAATTAAATAATATCCGGGGTGTTGTATTTGAAATAAGAAAGTTGGCATTGACCACTGTTACAGGACACACCCTGTATAAAAAGTTTTTATTGGAGAAAATGAGCAACTAAAAATACCAATCGACGGGTCCAAGCGTTTTTCCGAACACGCCCCCATTTATTTATTATCGAATTTATTCCCTTTGGCTGATACACACTGTATAATAGTAAATCCAAACCTACATCTCGAAATGCACCTTGTAGGTGGTCATTTGTTCCATGCTCTAAATCCTGCTTGCTCACAGGGTTGATAGAAGTCTAATTTTGATGTCAGTCTTCTTGTGATAACTTTCGAAATAACTTGTATAAGTGACACAGAAGGCTTATGAGTCTGTAGTTACTAAATTGTGTTAAATCGCCTTTCTTGTGCATTAATATAATAACTGCTTTCTCCCATCTAGAAGGTGTGACGCCATTTAGAATACATGAGTTAAATAATACACTTAGTGCTCTTAGCAGATAGAGTCCTCCTGCTTTTATTGCCTCAGTGGCAATTTGGTCGTCACCTGTCGCTTTATTATTTTTCATTTCCTGCAATGATTTAGATATTTCTTCTACAGTTACCTCCGAAATCTCTTCTGAACCTATGTTCTCAACCTTAAGAATAGCAATAGTTTCTTTCTCCTTATTTTTCTCTTTGTATAGCTCTCTGTAAAATTCTTCTACTATCTTAGCGATTTCTTGCTTATCTGAGGTTATCTGTCCGTGAGCTCCATTTTGCTAGTTTAAATATGTTTCTCCTGCCTTCGCGAAGATTTATCCGCAATACTCTTAGACCTCTATTTTCTTCTACAGCTATTAGCTTACATCTTTCCTTATTGCTTTTCAGTAAATATTGTTAAACCAATAATACAGGGGCGTACAGTCCATGGAAGCAAGGGAAGCAGTGCTTCCCCAAAAAAAATTACAAAACATCTACTAAAATGTAATTTTTCAAATAGGAAAGCATTAATATTATCTTAATTATCAAGCTCATAATAAATGCGGCCTTGACTCCGACCCAGCCACAATAGAATATCGAATAGAACCTATGCGGGCCGCTAGCTTCTCTGCAGCCAAGTCCTGTATGCTTGATTTCCTGTGAATCGAGCCAGAGGTTATTGAACTTATATGCAATTTTTACATTTCAGTCGCGTGCTTTAAGTGGCGGCGGAAGCTATCGTTGGAGTAGGTTCTTTGTTTGAACGGCTATCCGTATGTTGTGTGATACGTACGTCGCGTCGTGCATGGTGCGATATGGAAGACATAATACGGACATGGATATGCAAATACCGTCAACTTCGGCTGTCGGTAATAACGTTGAAAATGTTGGAGAATTTAGTAAGAAGAGTGTGTTTGAATGTGTGGTGTGTGTCTTAATAATAAAGGGATTTTCAACATTAAACTTCGCTGATAAGATTCAAATAATTTCTAAAGGAAGGGCAAAACCGCCTATGAATATGTTATCCGGAAAAAACAATACGAACAATTTAAATGGCTAACAGATTGACTTAGTTTAATGGCTAAATATGATAATTGCTTAAAAAATCATTTAGAGCAGTCTAACGTTTTTCGCGGAACGTCGAATCAAATCCAGAATGATTTAATTTCCGCTGTTGCAACCATTATTCTAAAGAGAATTTAGCAGAAGATTGGCGAGGCGCGGTTCATTGCTATTGTTCTGGAGGAAACAACTGATATCACTAATTTTAAACGTAATACGCTTTAAAAGTTAAAGTAAAAGTTAAAAAAGACGGAAGTATTCAAGAGCGATTTAGGTTTTAAGAATGTGTCCGAAAATCGTACAGCAGATGCATTATACAGGGTGGCCCATCGAAAACGTACCGCAAGGCATAACGGCCAGGGTAATTTTTTTTTCAAAAAATCCAAAAACACGTCAATTTTGTTTGTGAGGGGGACAACTTTTGCCCTTAAAATGATCGCAAAATTTTCAACCCTCTAAGCGGGGGTGTCATCCCCCAAACCTTTTCAAATGGGAAGATGGGTCAAGCGGTACCGCAATGAAAAGGGCTTTCTATTCTCTATACATTCCCGCTTTGGTTTTGAAAATCGGTCAAGTCATTTAGAAAATATGAAGGATTGAAATTTGAAAAATACATTTTTCAAAAAACGCATAAATTGAATTAAATAAAAAAAAACTTACCGTATTAATGAAGCAAATGCTGAAAATGTTGCCCGTCGACCTCCATACAGTAATACAAATTAGCTTCAAATCGTTCTCGAACATTCTGAAGAACTTGAGGGGTCACTTCGCGACAAACGTCAATAATTCGTGTTCGCAGATCTTCTAATGAGGCAAGTGGAGTGCTATACACTTTACTTTTTATGTGTCCCCATAGAAAAAAGTCTAAAGGAGTCAAGTCGGGTGACCGGGGAGGCCACTCAATGGCACCCCTTCGTCCTATCCACCGCCCGGGAAAGTTAGTGTTTAAATAATTACGCATATTTTGAGAGTAATGTGGAGGTGCACCGTCTTGTTGAAATATCAGTTCCGCTTCAACGTATCCAGGATTATTTTCGATGATGTCAGTTAGGGCTGGGTCGATGGTATTTTCCAGTAAATCTAAGTACATATCACCTGTTAGAGTTCCAGGAAGAAAAAAAGGACCCACAATAGAATTTCCAAAAATACCAGCCCACACGTTCAATTTCTGAGGATGTTGTGTGTGCACCTCGTGAAATACCCTGGGGTTGTTCTCAGCCCAGTACCGACAGTTATGCCGATTAACTACACCGTTCAAAAAGAAAGTGCACTCATCCGAAAAACACACATTGAATAGAAAATTATTATTATTGGCCACTCGTTCACTAATAGTTTCACAAAATTGCAAGCGGCGATCAAAATCGTCTTCGTTGAGTTCTTGTACCAACTGAATTTTATACGGGTGGAAATGGTGTTTTTTCAATATTCTTTGGACACTTGTACGATTCACGCCGGTCTCATTGGCTAATTTTCTTGTACTCAGCGTACTATCCATGGCAACTTGGCCCAATACAAAGACCTCCATAGCTTCATTTACTACAGGATTTTCCATCTGCCTCTTTTTATTCATAAGGGATCCAGTTTCGCGAAATTTTGCTACTAACTCGCGAACAATTTTGCCGGAAAGGTGTTTTTCAGGATGTCGTTCATTAAATATCTGCGCAACCCGATTGCCACATTCATTATTTTTAAAATAAAGTTCGATTATTTCCACTTTTTCTGCAAGTGAGTACACCATAATTATTGATAAAAAATTTAATGATATTGAGAAATTTAAACGCACAAGTTACAGAACAGCTATCTAGCAACTACCGCACCTGATCGTTGTGGCATGTCAAATCACTAAAATCAGCAGTAAACATCTAAAATAACAGGACAAAAATAGCGAATTGGTCGAAGGAATTTATCCTTATCATTTACTCTGATAATTTGTAAATAAACATTTTAAATTCAATCCTTCATATTTTCTAAATGACTTGACCGATTTTCAAAACCAAAGCGGGAATGTATAGAGAATAGAAAGCCCTTTTCATTGCGGTACCACTTGACCCCTCTTCCCATTTGAAAAAGTTTGGGGGATGACACCCCCGCTTAGAGGGTTGAAAATTTTGCGATCATTTTAAGGGCAAAAGTTGTCCCCCTCACAAACAAAATTGACGGGTTTTTGGATTTTTTGAAAAAAAAATGACCCTGGCCGTTATGCCTTGCGGTACGTTTTCGATGGGCCACCCTGTATACTGTAGTTTATAACGTTACTAAAGAAAATAATGGAGAGAAAAAATTAGTTGCTTAAAGCTATGATGGAGCTGCAGTGATGGCAAGACAATTAGGGGGTCTGCAAGCTAAAGTTCGAGAAACTTTCCCAAGTGCTGTGTTTGTCCATTGTTTTGCTCATAAATTAAATTTAGTTTTATCCCAGTTCATCACATTAAAGAGTGTAAAGTATTTTTCGTTACTTTAAGTGGCATGGCTGCTTTTTTTCCAAGTCAACAAAACGTACACAAGCCTTGGACTCCATTGTCCACAAACGATTGCCCAAAGTAGCTCCTACTAGGTGGAACTATAATGGAAGACTTGTGTTAACAGTATCTGAAAATCGTCAATCACTGATTGAACTATTTGAGAATATAATAGAAAATAATGAAACGTGGGACTCAGAAGCAATAAATACTTCGAGGGGGTTTTTGGACTGTTTGAAACGAGATTTTAATTTTAGTTATTTGTTGAACATATTTTCAGAAATATTTTCATTCTCGGACAATGTTTTTAATATATTACAAACTAAAACAAATGATATTGCTTTTTGGCTAAAAAAAGTAGATGATTTTAAGTCCATGTTAAGCCAAAAAAGAGATGACTTTGACCTATTTTGGGAGAAAACGATGACGTTAAATGTAGAGCCACAAGCCAAGCGTCTTCGAATAGACAAGGTGGGAGATGTTCAAACATCATACAGACGCTGCTTTTATGAAATAATCGATCAAATTCAGCAACAAATAAGCTATAGATTTAACGGTTTAAATGATTTTAAATTCCTCGAGCTCTGCAATTTTGATGCATTTAAAGGAAAAACTTTTCCAAAAGATGCGTTTAAATCTCTTCTTCTTCATTATGGCCAGTTCTTCGGCCGAGTGTTACTGTGATCTGAACTAAAAGTGATTTACGAAACTGATGACATTAGCGCAAAAAATAACGCTAAGGAACTAATGCAACTTTTAAAAGACAAGTGTGTGAATTAGTATTGACAATACCTGACACAAGTTCAATTTATCAACACTTAAACGTATAAAAAATTCCGTGAGAAATTCAACGGGGCAGGAGAGACTTTCGCATACATCGCTGTTGTCCATTGCAAATAAACTTGTCCAAAATATGTCGGAGCATCGACGTTTTTATGATCACGTCATTAACGAATTTGCAAAAAAATGATCGAAGAATCGAATTACATTACAAATAGGTAATTTTCTAGAAATTGCTTCCCTTAAAATTTCACCGCACTCCCCTGCAATAATATCATATCTCTCTAATCATAGGGTAAACCTGCACAGTTTCTTCTTTTCACCAGTAGTTTTATCAGAACTTCGTAGTACAATTAATGATATCAAAAATAAATCTTCTTCGGGAACTGATGGGCTTACTTTAAAAATGTATTCAAGTCTGCCGGAATGCACACTAGAGCATCTGACTACTTTGATAAATATGTCTTTCCAAAATGGTACTTTTCCAAGCTGCCTTAAAACTGCAATAATCATACCTCTTCACAAAGGAGGTGTTTCAGAAGAAGCTTCGAACTATCGCCCAATTGCACTTCTCCCTACGCTATCTAAGATCATCGAAAGACTGGTTAAAAAAAGGCTTTTAACATTTCTGTCTAGATATGAAATACTTACAAAACATCAATTTGGATTTTTAAGTAACAAATGCACAAGCGATGCCATGTTTTCCCTTCTTAATAGAGTTTACTCCAGCCTAAACAACCATCACGCTACGGCAACAATTTTCTGTTTTTTTTCCAAAGCTTTCGATTGTGTGAATCATAATATATTAACTAACAAACTGCAGTACTATGGATTTAGAGGGGCTCCTCTCAATTGGTTTAAGTCATATCTTAGCAACAGAAATCAAGTTGTGAAAGTTGACAACAGGATGTCTTCTTGTAGGCCAATGGAATGTGGAGTGCCTCAAGGCTCGGTACTAGGCCCTATCTTGTTTCTTCTGTTCATAAACGACATGGCTAATTTAAACATTAGTGGAAAAATATGTCTCTTTGCGGACGATACCAGCTTTACGTGGAGCCAGCCAGATGTCACGGACCTACATAGGATTGTATCTAATGACCTAATCACCATTAAATCCTGGTGCGATTCTAATCTCCTATGTTTGAACATCTCTAAAACGAAAGTCTTGTCTTATAAAAACACGCTGCAACCCTTTGACCTTAATGGCACCACTATTGATGTCGTAAACTCTGTAAAATTTCTAGGGCTTCTTGTAGATGATTCTTTAAAATGGGATCCACATATCGACGCTTTATCAAGGAAGTTAGGTTCTGCTTGCTTTGCGTTAAGATCTGTTTCCGAGGAGCTTAGCTTTTCTACCTCTAGAACTGTTTATTTTGCTCTTGTTGAGTCGCACCTCAGATATGCTATTCCATTCTGGGGTACATGTTGTGCGACTCAATTTGATCGAATTTTTATACTACAAAAAAGAGCTGTTCGTTACCTACTGAGACTTAACAGTAGAACTCACTGCCGAGATTTCTTTAAAAGATATAAAATACTAACCCTTCCTTGCTTATTCATTTTGGAATCGGTTTGCTTAATTCGTAAGCACGCACCTGCTCTATTAGAGAGACCTTCTCACAATTACCCTCTCAGAAATACTGAGCACGATCTCTATCTTCCAACCCCACACTCAGAGTTAATTAAAAGATCAGTAATCTACAATGCAAAAAAAATGCATAATCACCTGCCATTTAACATCAAATCCATAATATCTCTGACTTCATTTCGCAAGGCTTTGAAATCATTCTTACTGGAAAGAGCCTTCTACACCGTGAACGAGTTTTACAACACATAATTTTATCCTTATGAACCCCTAGTGTGATAGTTGCCATTACCACCCATTTTTACCGAATTTTGTATATGTATTTTTTTTTAATTGTTTCGTACTTTTTTATTTTTTACTTTGCTTTTTTATTTTTTTACATTATATTTATGAAAATGTTTATAACATAGTACGACTGACAAAGTACATTTCTAATGTACTTCTTTTAGGATTCTATAATATTAATATTCTAAATTCTTGATTTAAATATTATTTTTCTATAATATTTATGATGTGTTTTTGTTTTGTTTTGTTTGCTAATTTTGATGTTTGTAAACTATTTTTTTACAACAGCTTTGTCCACAAAATTGTAAAATTTTTTTTGACAATAAAGCATTTATTATTATTATTATTATATTATTATTATAATAATTTATGAGGATAATAATGGTTGTATTATTATCTCTAAAAATCCAACAAGTCATAAAAGGTCTAAACACATAGACAGTGCATATTATTTTTCTAGAGAACAAGTTGAGAAAAAGGTAATTGAAGTTATTTAAGTTTCCACAGGTAGTCAACTTGCTGATATATTAACGAAACCATTGAAAATACCAAAATTTCTGGAGTCAAACTAGGTTTAGAGTAAGATTATGGTCGGATTAGGTTTTCCTGGGTTTCCCTAATCCTGAGTAGAACTCACAACGAATGTTGGGCCATATTGTAAGTTTCCCAGATGCATTAGGAAGGTATTTAATTAGTAATAGAATATAAATTAAATGAAATTTTAATGAAATAATTAAGTATAGTTCAGCTTATAGTAATTATTGTTGAGGGGACGTGTTGGAATATTTAGAAAAATCAATTCAAATATTATTTAAACAAATAGAGAGCACGAAAGCAATTAAGATTAAAAAGTGTTGTGTGTCAATAGGACGGATGGCTTGGTTGTTTTCTTAAGAAAAGCCGAGCATAAGATATAAGTAGAAATAATAGTTAGTTAGTCATTTTTCTTGATACTTTCCTGATGCGTTCTTAGAGCAAATAAATAAGTTTTATTTTAAAAGGCTAACCACTGTGTAATTATTTTATCCCTATAACCCAATAGGTTTTGTAAAAGCAAATTCTAATAATTTAGCCAAAGTAGACACATTTATGGTGCATGATTTTTTCAAAGGAGCACTTTAATATTATAGAAGTCTGAGGAGTGAAAGCTTCGCAATAAGTATAAATCGTAATATAAATTTCATAAAATGCTTACCACACCCAAAATAATAAGGTAATTTAAAGTAGTGACAAATATTTTGCATAGGAAATAGTTTTCTCACAAATTTTTCTCTGTGTAGCAGACCTGTATAAACGCATTTTTTTAGTTCTGAAAAGAAAAGTTAGGGAGATAATACTTATATATGCATAATAAGAACAGTTCTTTTAATTGGTTGTGATATATTTACTTCTATTTTTGTTTAATGGCAATTTGTTGTAAAGTTCTTACATATACAATATAAAAAATTCATATTAAAAAAAACTGGTGGGTTGTTCATTTGTCGCAAAATTATTATAAATTTAAAAATAATTACTTTCTATACATGTTTAATCTTGTAATGAAAATCTAGGGCCTGAAGAACCCCCGGGTACCCACTTTTCACCTCAAAAGCTTACTTTACTATACATCTACTTTTTATCAGTTTTTTTAAAAATAATTAAAAAAAGGAAGTCCAAAAAAATGTAGATTTTGAAATATTGTCTATTAGCAATAGGTCCGCGTTTGCCGCATTTAAAGACAAGTGTCGTAACGGGGGAGGTTTTTTCCTAACATGCCTCGACCAGTGGCGGCTCGTGAGTATATTGAAGGGTGAGGCTACATGAGGTTAATTTTGTTTAAATGTGAATAAATTTCCACGTCACCCATGAGGTATTATTCTGCGATGCGTTGACCTTTTTTTTTAATGGAGGTCATCGCCAATAGTCCTACTAAACCATTAAAAACTAAAAAAATAAACTCAAAAAAAAGTAAATAAAAAGTAAACAAAACAAGTAAAACATGTACACCTATCACTAAAATATAGCGGTGATTGCGATAATAAAAACATAATTTAGTTTATTAAAACTTAAAATAAATAGTTGTATGAAATAAGATAAAAAAACTACTTTTTGTACATTAAATCTATACGTCTGTCTTTTAAGGTTGCAAATTTATCTATAATTTGGTCGTAAAAGTTTTGGTCTTCACTAAGTTCTGACAGTAATTCCTGCTCTATTGACATCATTGCTAAACCCGAAAGCCGTTCTTGTGTCATTGTGTTTCTTAGGTAGGTTTTGATCCGTTTAAGACATGAAAAATTTCGTTCGGCCGATAAACTTGTTGCGGGAATAGTTAAAACTAAATTAAAAAGCTTATATGCTTCCGCAAAAATTGCTTTAAAATCTTTAAATAACAAAGCTAGACTTTTTTCGACATCTAAATTTGAAAATTGTTCATCCCTATACAATACAGAAAGCTCATTCTTTAATCTATCTCTGTCAAAAATGTTTGGATAATTTTTTAATAAATTATTTAATAAGTCGTCTGGAAAGCATTTAACATATTCCGAATATTTTGTGCAATCGACTAAAGCAAAGAAATTTAAATTATTTAAATTTTCAAACCGCGTCCCTAATTGAAGAATTATACAATCTATTATTTCGAAATATAATATTTTATATTTAGTAAAAATATCAAAGTCGCTAGAACATTGCCCTCGACGTGTGTTAGTTGGCAGAATAGTGGCTTTTTTAGCAATATTGAAAAGTTCTTTGAAATGGTCCTCGTTTCTAAATTCAATAATTCCTTGCTTGGCAAGGTTTATTTGCGAAATGCAGTAATTTATATCTAAATGCTTTAACTGTAATATTTGAAACAGTACATCAGTGCAACTAAAAATTTGTTTATAAATATGCGTTAAAAGGCAAAATTCGAAATCATTAAAATGCTTTAGAAATCCTTTTGCACCATTAATAGATTCTGTTCCAGAACTTAAGTCATTAATAAAAGTTTCAAATACTATAATTAAATTGTCCCATTCATTAGCCACTAAGTTTAAAATTTTAGACCGTGTATACCATCGCGTTTCTACAGCTCGCGGAATTCTTTTACCTACTATCTGATTAAGCACAAAAGACCGTTTTGGTGATTGGTGGAAATAATTTGGTATTCCTAATAAAGTGGCAAAAAATATACGACTTTGGGTAATCAGTTTTGTTCCCTGTTATAAAACTAGATTTAATCTGTGGGCGCAACAATGAGTAAACATAGCTAAAGGAGCAATAGATCTAACTTTTGTTTGAAGCCCATTTATTTCACCTGCCATAACACTAGCCCCATCGTAACACTGCGCGACCAATTTATTTTTAAAGTCATAAGGCTCTAAGCTGTTTTGTATTAAATGAAAAAGGCTCTCTGCTGTTCTATTATCGCTAACGTCAAAAAATCCTAAAAATCTTTCTTTTAAAGATCCGTTGGTCACATACCTAACTGTTATCGAACACTGTGATTTTTCTGTTATATCAGTACTATCATCCGCAATTACGCCAAAAAAACAACAATCGGTGTCATTGATTTCTTTTTTTATATATTCTTGAATATAGTCATGTATGCAGCCAATTAGTTCATTTTGTATAGTCTTAGATTGTCCCGTAAAAATATTACTAAATTTAGCACAATGTTCAGTAAGTTCGGCATTTCTTTTTATTAAGCATGCAAATATTTCCTTAAAATTGCCACGGTTAAAAGAATCTGTTGTTTCATTATGACCTCGAAATGCCAAGTCCTGTTTACCCAAAGTAATAGTAACATCAATTAAATAATTTAATAATAAACGGTTTTTTCGAACATTTTCATTATAAACAATTTTATTAAGACTTGCATTTTCTTGTAGTGCATCCGCAATAGTCGCCCTATTTTGCTCCAGTCTCTTGAACTTTCATGCGATTTTACTGCTCGTCGCTCGTGAAAAATTTTTTAAACCCGAATATCCGCCCCCTGAACTCCAATTATTTTTGACGCAACCTAATAAAATACAAGGCCAACAATATAAGCTTTCTTTATAAATACTTCCGCATAGCCACCTATAAGTTTCGTACCAAGATATTTGAAAAGTTCTTGAATATTTTTTACCTTGCCTCTTATCGTTAAATATTGCTAAAATTTTCGGCGTCGGACGGCAATCTAATATCTGTTTCTTTTCAGTTTCGCTTCTTCTTAAAAAAGGCGTTTCAATTAATGAAGCATAATGTCGTGAATAGGATTCATTTCAAAAGCAAAAAGCAAATACAAAAAATGGAACGGTCCAACTTACCAAATCAAAACAAAACAAAAACTTACTCACGCGTATTTATTCACCTTAAAAGACAGAACGCCCTCAATCAGCGATTATCGCAATCTATTTCCTATTTCTTTCTCAGCCCGCACGCACCACGTAAAAAGAAGCCGTTGGAATATTTCGCTAGTCATGTGATTTAAATAACCAATAAAAGCATATCCAAGCTACAGATTTATCGCCTCAAGAATGCAATAGAAAACGCGTGCATCGGCAATCGCCATCCCGCTCTGTCGTAATCAGGTGACTCGCCGGCATCGGCACCGGCCGTTGATAAATAGGTCAGAAGTCGAAACTTTCCAAGCTAAAATTATTTCGCCTCATTCGAGAGCACTTTCTTTAGGAATGGGTTTGCACGGTCGGTTTTTTGATGTGGTCAGAATTTATTTTCTAAAATATTTATTATGGGATTATATTTTGTTTTTTTTTTTTAATGTTATTATGTTGTAAAACTGTTAAAAAGTATATTTCTAATTGGTAATAGATAAAAAGTTATATAAAAAAATTCTCAATTCCTTTATTTTGGGGGTGAGGCGCGGCCTCAGAGGCCTACCCTGACGAGCCGCCACTGCTGCATTCTAGATCTTCGAGTACAAGTTGGGCTAGTATACTAGAAATCGAGGCCCCCATTGCGCAACCTTCAATCTGCTTGTAATACGAATCTTTTTATTTAAAATAAGTTGCTGTAAGTGTTTGTTCAACAACTTCTAAGAAATCCTTTAAGGGAATATCGGTATATTTGTTTATTTCTTCCCATTTTTTTGTAATTAAATTTAAAGCGACGTTAATTGGAATGTTTGTGTAGAGTAGAGTAGTGAAATTAAAATATGATTTTCAGGGATATGAATGTTATTGATTTTCTTTAAACTCCACGAGTCTTTTATATAGTACTCATTTTTGTGTGCAATTGACAGGATATTTTTAAGAATTATTATAATTAATTATTAGACAAATTATTAAAAGGTGCCTGTATACAAAAAACAATCCGTCTTAACGGTATGCCAGGTTTGTGTAACTTGGGAAGACCATAAATTCGAGGTGGGAGGCAATTTTTAATTAATAAGTTTTGGGCCGTGTTGGGGGATATATAGTTTTTCTTTTCCCATTTTCTTATTAGTTCATTGTTCTTTTTTTGGTATACATTAGTGGGATTTGAAGCTTCACCACTCAGAAGTGATATATGTTATGTATGTGTTCGTGTTTTGGTAAATATATATATATATATATATATATATATATATATATATATATATATATATATATATATATATATATATATATATATATATATATATATATATAATGGGCTTGGCAAGCAATATCATTCCACGTTCTAAAGAGTGACCAGGTTAACAAAACAGATTCATGATTTTAAAAGAAAAATATTTTTTGAGTATTACACTACAGTAAAAATTAAAATCAAAAATATGCTAGTTCTTAAATATTCTAAAAAAATTACCTTATACGTTTAAATCGTAGTGTTCAGTTCTGGGTTCACTCTCGAGGTATCCGACGGAATACCCTAAAAGAAACTAACATTTCAGACGTTTCGGGGGAAAGTCTACCTCCGTCTTCCGCAAAAAAAGTCTTTAAAACAAAAGTAAAAATCGCTGCTTTTGATTCTTACTTTCTAGATTTTATGTGAAAACAGGGGTAGACTTTCCCCCGAAACGTCCAAAAAGGTGTTTTTAGAGTCGTTCCTAAGGTATACCTTCACAGTTGACCCAGAACTTAAGACTACGATTTTAACATGTAAGGTAAATTTTTTAGAATATTTTTCTTTCAATACCCTCTACATATTTAAACGTATGAATGTCAAAATCCCTTCTGCAACTCAGCGGCTGAAATAAATTATCAACAGATACTACATGTGCTCGTCTCGTGTTTGTATTTGCACATGTATGTTAGTAGGTGAGCTATTAGGTAGTGTATATATGTGAGTGTAAATGAGTAATAACTAAATGAGGGTTCATCTTATCTTCATGTTCGGATTAAGCAGGAAGTGGTTATAGTTTGTATGTCAGCATCTCAAAACTTAGTAGAACCCTATATGTAGATACGGAGATGGTGTATATTTCCGTATGTGTGTGGCCGAGAACTGATCATGTATGATTTGCAACTTGTATCTCTATTTCTATAAGTTTTTAGACTTCTAGGTTTTGGACAGGCTTTTAATGAAATTCAACTATTATCAAAATATTTGCTTTGAAATTGACACACTTTGACAGGTTGTAGCATCGAAGCGGCGCAACTTAGAGAAAAATCGTTTGGAGTTTCATGCTTAGTATTTCATAAACTTCATTTCACCATAAACTTATGGCAAAACCGAATATTTTAAAAAATATCTGATTAAACCATTGGTAAAGGTTGATATTACGTAATACGATAGTACTATTTATTTTTCTCTAAGTTAATCCGTTTCAGATCTACAGCCTATCAAGATGCATAAATGTCAATTGTCAAATAGTCAATATCTTGAATTCCAATGTAAGAAATAGGCATTCTTACTTAAAAAACGCAGTTTTTCAAACCAAGTTTGTCTTCTACTCGTGTAAATTATTAGATACAACTTGCTTGGTCCGAGATTTTTTTGCAAAAAATCGTATTTAAAGAGACGTTATAGTATTCCGTACTTTTGTTTTATGAAATATACAATTCATATTTTGTTTTTCGTTATAATATATATCTTAGAAAATCAGAAAATATTTGTTTCTGTTTCTTACGGTTTTTGATTCAGATAATAGATTGATACATCCAGAAAAAGGAAAGAACAATTTCTCACAATTTTGTAAGGCACAATTTTCTCAGAAATTATTTATTTATTTCCTGCAAATGTAAGCATAGACATCTGTGGGTATTTTAACCATCCCTTACAAATCAGTAAGTAATGTGTGTGTTATTGGGACAACACTCGATTATCGATTTTAGTACATCTTTGTAAGATTCATATTTACAATAATAATGGGAACAAAAAAGGTTGTAAACAGGTTCCTAGCAGTTTGCCGTAGAAGTTTCAATAAGTTGTGAGTATTTTTTTTAATAACCCACCAAGTTTTATGGCAGCAAATATCTTCATCTTGTTTCCGTGTACTCTTAAAGTATAAGGCATTATTTTATCTTAATTAAAAAAAAGAGGTTTTTTAATTCAGATTATTGATTTATTTTGTTAATATTTTAAATCTAGATCCATGGATTATAAGAAGCATTACAGAACGAAAAATCTAACCAGGATTCTAATAATATTTAATAATCATTGAACCTTCAGCTAAACTTGACTTATTAAAAAACATTAACTAAAATAATATGGAAAGCGACCTTTTATAGGCATTACTTACATTTCCCAGTGTATTTGTTTTGGATAAAAACTTTAATTTTTAGCCAATCCTTCATTTTTAATAAGTCTGGATATTTATTTTTTAGAAATTCACATTCTGCCCTTTTTGGTGACATTTTATGTTTTACATGATCTTTAAAAAATTCAGAAACTACTTTTTTTTGATCTGGAGTCCACTTTGTTAAAACCCTTCCCTTTTTTGGGCATTTCTCTTTCTTGCTTTCTTAAAATTCGGCTGTTTCATTTTCTTTGTGCTAAATAGATCTAGTCGCCACTGGGGCAATTGTTTCTAAATCTACTTCGTCCAATTTCCCTGCTTCTTCTAAAAGATCTTCATCCAGTAGACATCTGAAAGTAAAAAAAAGTTATGCCTAAATTTTTACAACAAAATTATATTACAACTTATAAAATAATTTTTTTTTAATTACACAACTGCATAAGTTTTCCATTTCTTAGAAGTTATTGAATTTGAAAAACCAACAATATGTTAAAATTAGCTGTAGTCCTGGAAATATGTACACCCAATCAGAAAAATTACGTACCTTCACAACATTAATCTAAAAATGCGACTAGAGGGCGGGGAATTTCAAAATACATTTACGATTTCAAAAATTTAATAGTTAATAATAATAATTATTCCGCAGGAGTGAATTCCAAACAAAATAGTTAAATTAAATATAATTTTCGGACATTGAGTGAAATGAACTCCATAATAAAAATAATTTGACGTTTCATAGTAATAATTGGCTTCTTAATATTATTTGGTATAGACATTCAATTTTCTAGTAATATTTTGTCACATTCGATTAGATCTAATTAAATAAAATAGGAATTTACATTAATGTATTTCGAAAACTTTATAAGCAACAATTTGAGTTTTTTTTCTTTAGTCACAATGAGAGTAAGCCCGTCTTTGTCTGTTACATAGGAAAATTCCCGCAGATACAGGAATTCGTTTAGGGGAGGGTAGGCAGCTCTTAATTTTTATGCGACTTTCCATTACTAAAGAATCTGGCTTCTTATTACTTAAAAAAGGAAATAAAAAAAATGTGTATCTGTGCCATCTAATAACTGCTGATTTACAGGTAAATGCCATACAGCGTTTTTATAACATTAAAGATTTATATATTTTTTTAAAATTAAAAATGAGCCGCCTTCAAAAAAATAGATAAACAAAAAACTAAAAATTAATTTTAAGAAAAAAAAATATTTGTTGCTCCAAAACTACGTCGCGGTCAGGCCGGTGCGATTTTTGAAGTCGTCGCCAATTCGATCAATACCTAATAGAAAAACAATAAAATTTTCTCTACTAGTAATAGGTATTGATTGAATTGGCGGCTATTTCAAAAATCGCATTGGCCTGGCGACGAGGTATATAGCTGTATTTTGCAGAAACAAATATTTTCTGTTTAAATTATTTTATACTTTTTGGTTTATCTATTTTTTTAAGGCGGTTCATTTTTTAATAAAAAAAAATATTTTCAACTTTTTAGTGATTTTTATTTTTATTATCACCTAGTATAGTAGATTGTGTGATATATAAACCGAACAAATGTCCTTCACAGAATGTCGTTTAATTTGTACAGAATGTGTTTTTTCGGAGTTTTATGTATGTATATATATTGTAATGGGTGGATTTTTATTAAACACCCTGTATACAGAAAGTTAACAAAAGTATGTACGCATATTGGATCCCCGAAAATAAATTATTTGCATGCAACATTATATTTTATAATTTACTCCTCCCTTCCCGCTACCCTTAAGAAAGAGGGTTGCATGTGACAAAAATAAATACGGACTGACCTAAAAATCTTGATATAACAAAACCGAATATTTTCCAAACATTTCTACTTTTTGACTCCTTTTTCGCCCTTCTTACCCCCTCTCTCCCCTTTCAACCCCTCCATTTTTTGATTATTCTCCGAAAATTGTAATTTTTACCTAATTAACCCCCTTTAAGAATTTCGTAATACAAAAAATAAAACCAACTTGGAGAACTCCCGTACAAAATAAGCTATAGAACACGAAAATCGTTCAAGACTTTCATCGCAGACGAATTGAGGACCTCCTTTTTTTGAAGTCGGTTAACAATGAATGAAAATTACTTTAAAAAATAGCCCCAGAAAAAACACGTTTTGGATTATTCGTATATGTACATTTCTAGCCACTAACTTTTACCTTTCCGGCAGATCTACTTACTGTGGATTGAGCCGACGATGCACTGGAGGGACTAATTGGGCTGGAGGGAAAGTAACTGGGATCCTTGTCTGAGAGCACAGATTCAGACTCTGATTCAGAACCTGTTTCAGGTGGTTCGTGTGCAAGATCTCGGAATAGTTCATCGTTTGCTTTTCTGAGTTTGAAATTCTGAGGAGGAGAACCTACATATTGTTTAAGTTTACTGGGTTGCTCACAAAATGCATACTCTTTGTGTGTCGATGTAACCTGTAAATTACGAAAAGATATTCTCTATTAGGGAAACTCCTAAAGGTAAAAAAATAACTGCTCCATGCCTACTCTTTTAGAAGGTCTTCCAACCAAAACAATTAAAACCAAATATTTATTTTTACCACCATTGCAAGAACACAAAAAAACATTTTTTTAACATATTACTTATAAAGTTGTAATAATTCGTCAAGAGGTTAAAGGCATTAATTAAATTAACTTAAATTAATTAAATAATAAGGGTGATCAAATGATAATCCATTTGAACTATTAAAAATGATTGAATTTTATTATTGTTGCACTGATCCACTTAAGATTCCAGGCGGAAAAAAATCATTAGTTATAGAATAATTAAACTCAAGTGTAACCTTAAATTTTCCAGCTGAAAAAAGCAATAGCTATAGAATAATTATTAGTTTCAAGTATAGCCCTAAATTTTAGGGCTCTCAGCAAAAGGCCGATTAGTAATTTGGTTTAAAGATCTGATATAACACAAAGTGTTAAATTTAAAATATGCGATAATCATTATTTTGACACAGATTCACTTACATGTATATATCCGTCAGAGTTTTCAAAAATATTTCTTTTTACATTCACTGCTTTGCTTGG
Source organism: Kuschelorhynchus macadamiae (assembly GCA_030620095.1). NCBI lineage: Eukaryota > Metazoa > Arthropoda > Insecta > Coleoptera > Curculionidae > Kuschelorhynchus > Kuschelorhynchus macadamiae. Next base: position 1,958,128 of record JAUTXW010002753.1, on the reverse strand, counting down.
GCTTAGTTTTTCTACAGCTGTCGGATCTTTTACTGACGAAGATACTTCCTCATTCTGAACATCAACATGACCACTATTCATATCAAAAACATTGCGTAAAGTTGTTATATCTATTTCTATTTGCAGGTGCATTTTGGGATATCACATCTAAAAAAGTAGGGTCACGAAATTAAAAGATCAAACTTTAACATCTTGGTTAATTAGAAATCAAATTTCGCTGGTAAATACCAAAGAAATTTGAAAAAAAAACTGCCATAAAAGGCAAGAGATTTTCTCAAATTTCTCACATATTTTTAGGGATGAAGGCATTATTTATATTTATAATCAGCAAAAAAAGATTAATTTGACGAACAATATATACAGTCTACTTTTTTATTTGAGTACCAAATTAATATTATTAATGTGCTTCATTTTGGACAAATTTGTACACGTTTTATTTTTATTATCGTTAATTATTAGTAATGTTAACAAACTAAATTTCTGAGTAAAAATTAAAAAAATCTACAGTGTTTGTAAGAATATCATTATTATCCTCAAAACGTCACTAAAAGCTGACAAAAAAACACTATCAGCTTTTTGTAGTAAATTAAAGGCATTTTTTTAACTAATAGTTATTTCATTATTTCTCTGAATAATCTACTACTGTGGATAAAAATAAATAGTTAACTCGATAAAATGAGACCGCTGCTGTATAGAGTGTGGATAAGGATTAGCGAATTTATAGGTGTAAATGGCAAAAAGAATTACTTGAAATTTGATCATTTGTGGTTCAGCCTGCTTGAGTCAATAATACATTTTACCATATTATTTGAATTTTGAATACATCAAGGCAGCTGGGTAGGTAAAGTACCTCTTCTGCACAATATATCTAAAAATGTTATCAAGCTAAGCTGCTAAGAATTTAAAATTATGCATGTACATTTCATAACCAACAGCCTGATTTTTTTTTGCATTTCGATGGCTTATTTGCAATAGGACGTATCCCCGGTAAGTTGTGTTTTCCAGGAATCAAGAAAAACTTAACAAACTCCTACAATAATGTTGTGGAAAGTAATAAGTATCATTAAACAATAAATTGGATTAGAAATGCGCCTTTAATTAAATTTTACCAGTTTTTAAATTCTGGTCTTAGTTTTGTGTGATACGTCATATTCGCTAGTCTTTAAATGAATTTTTTGTGGCATATGACAAATTACGTCAATAATATCAAATTCCATTATTATACTAAAAAGGCATTTTTTTAATAAGTAGTCTTGCTATAAACATCTATTTTAAAGATATTAAACAAGTTAAAGAAACTCAAATATAACATGAAATTATAAATTCGGAAAAACACAGAACAAGAGAACACTAAAAAATCTAATACAAAATCTATTCGGTAAAATGTGGTAGCGAATCGTAGAAAGAATGTGTTTCAGAAGTAAGATGCGTTTTTAGTTGTTGTAGATGTTTCCACTTGGAATTTTTGATTTTTAGTCTTTCAGGAAATAGTCTGCGGTATGAGGCTGGCTTAATATTGATTTGTCTTTGCCTCTGTGGTAAATCTTTATACTCGTCATCAAAATTAATTTTGTAAAATATCTTTTCCTTCTGGAGTATATTTCAAAGATCTAATATCAGTGACTGTTGGGTCATTACTACTTCGTCCTGGTCGAATGGAGCTATACACAAAAGTAGACTTGTCGTCGAAGTTAAGAAAATATTCATGAGTAAGATACTGAACATTTAAAGGGGTAGGCTGTGAACGAGCTTCCTGAATCACCGAGATGTATTCGCTAGGAAGTTGAATTCTTCTATTTTTCAATCTTCTTTCAATAAGAGCGTGAACCGAGTCACACTCCATTTGAGTGTGACCCTTTTCCAAGAATTTCTGCTCAATTATTATGGAATGCTTTACCGAAAAGTGAAGCAAAGCATTCGCCAAAACGGCGTTTCGGTTCTGGTAGCAGCATCCATCCGAAATTAATACGATAGGCTTCTTATCACTCAAACAGTTTTCTTCCAAATGTCTTAATATGCAATTAGCGAAAATAGAGGCGCTCAAGTCGCCCTCAGTCTCATTCCAGAGATAATTCCCACAGTGATGGGACTGCAAATTATAGATTGTGAAATTGTGAATCTGTAACTTAGTTTTGTAATAATATGCACTTATATTTAAAACTGGGCACAATTTAACAGCCTGTGTATCCATGGTGAAGGTGTATACTAAATTTTGTTCTGCTTCTTCTTTGTTTTTATTTTTTACAGCTCTGGCTCGGTCTTTCCGTCTTAAATGTTCATTATACTTTTTTTCAGAAAGCTGCCCTACCTTAAATGCATAGCACGATTGAAAGATTCATTTCATCAAAAAGACATGAGAAAGGATAAATCGTGTAAGCTTCTATCTTATCTTCGAGACATCTATCCTTATATAGTCGATAAAGTTGAGATTTGCTGTGGAATGTCTGCTCAAGGTATACTTTTTTACTGTCTTTTCGACAATAATGAGATGGTTGCTTAGGTAACTCATTAAAAAATGTATTTAGATGTTTTTTCCTTGCCTCATTTCTGTTAGCCTCGTCGCTATTTGAAACTGTTTCCGATCTAGCTGTCATAGTCATACCTGAAGTTTTTTTATTTAACCAAGAATGCACCATCTTTTCCTTGAGCCCTAGTGTTCCTAAAAATTTTTTTTGCAAACTTGGAGTCTCTTATCTTCTAATGTACCAGATGTATAAGAGCGCTTCTTGGGAACAAAGTCAACAAGGGAGCGCACGTAAATCTTCTTTTCATTCCAGGACATCTTCCAGAAATCCGAAAATAAGTGCACGGAATCATTTTGTGATATTGAGTTACATAATCTCTTATTTTTTGAACAATAAGCTGAAGTGCAAGAAGTTATCTTTCTAGCTGCACGTTCTTTATCGTTACTAACTTTGCCCTCCTTTGTTCGTGTGTATCCCAAATAGGTATTTCCCTTCATTCTTTTTATCTTGTTTTTGCTTCTCTTCCAGTTGTCTGGGCATGATTTTCTTAACCTCTTGGGACCTTGAAGTTTTTCTTCAGCTTCATTTTCTGTATTTTCGGAGGAGGCCTCGGAGGAGGCAGTAGAATGACTGTCATCTCTGTTTTCAGGGTTATAGTCCGGATCTGAATTTTGTTTGTCACTCTGAGCTTCGTCGGAACATAGGGTGGTAGTCTGAGCCTTCTCACAATTATTCTCCGTCATATCACTATTGTCAGGTATTCCCTCATTGTCTTTTTCTAATGAAAAGAGTTTTGAAGATTCTTGTTGCAGCTGTACCATTGTGGAGCCTTGGATATCAGTTAGCACCTCAGCATCCATGGACTTGGATTCAAAATACTCGTTATTTATGTGATCCGGGTGCAAACTCTGGGTAAAATTTGTAAGAGTGGATGTCGAGTATACTCCTTGTGGATCGTATAGAGGACTAGCTTGTTCTTCTTGGAATAGTAGACCAGCATCTACTATATTTTCTATGTTTAAATCAGTATGAACAGGTTCTGTTCTTTCTACAGATTCAAATAGCTGAGAAATTTGTTGTTCATGAGAGCTTAGATAATATTCCGGATCATGACTTTTATTTATGGCTAGATCAACAAGTTTCTTGCTTCATTTTTAAAACATCTGAAGTCCACTTTCGGGTTAATGTGAGTACTTGCTGGAAAATAGAAAAACACGTGCAGCTTTATTCTACAGAATAATACAAATATTTATTACACAATTTATCTGCGCAGATCACATTAACAATGTCGCTAATAAAAATGGTTTGCAGCTAATGTATAAGATGTCTAACCGTATAAGATGTCTAACCAATGTTATTATAACTCCCAGCTAATCACGAAACCAATTGCATCATTTTATCAGATGGGATTGATATGCATACTGGAATCGGAACTTTAGTCACAGCAAGTGAAATGTGACGGTGAATTAACCTCAAGCATTATACATCAAAAACTTAAAATGTTATGTAACTATTGAAAACTTAAGTAACTTACCTTATTTAAAAAATTATGAGTCACTTAGACAACATAAAACACTTAAACTGAGAAAAAATGAAATAACAAAATTTCCCCGGTAAAATATACGTACAAATTCTCGAACTAAAATAAATCAGATTTTACTATGCATGCAGCAAAAAAGTAAAATCGGCCGTCGGGATTACTTAACGTAAACGTTACGCCCGCCAGTAATATAATATACTGTCTGGTCTAAAACAAGAATTAGGTCCTAGAATGAAGAAAAAAACCAAGGTCACATCAAAAAATATAAACTTTGACCGTCGAACGCAGAACAGTGTTGCCGCGAACACCGGCCGTCGAAAAAGCGGTAATGTCAAAAATACACACGGTAATGAATATTGTCCAAATAGCGACCTCTATTTTCCAGCGGTATTGGTGAACTAAAAATATGCAAATTTACGCGTTTTTGGCACATATTGACGGCCAACAAAAGATTCGTAGGACGATTTGTTATAAAATTATAGTGACGAATAACATAGTCCCCAATTCGACGGCCATATATGGCCGTCCAATCTACCTGGCCGTCCTACTGATGGTATTTTCACAATGTATGGTCGTCCGATTGATAATAGGTATATATATATATATATATATATATATATATATATATATATATATATATATATATATATATATTATATTTTGTTAAGTATTTTCTTGGGCATAGGTTAACTCAATGAGAAGCAAAACTACAATTTAATCGACGTTTCGTTCATTATATTGAGCTTTTTCAAGATGTTTTATTTTCTACAATAAAAACATGTAAAGTTAGTACTTAAATTAGTTAAAACATTATTGAAAAAACATCACTCAAAAAAAACATTACATTTAAAACAAACTATGATTATGAACACAAAAATACATTTAAAACAACATTAATATTATACAGAGTACGTACCTTGGAAGCATGTCATGTGTAACGAATGTTTTGCGATTGCAATAATTTCGAAACGTCTGGAATTCTGGTAGATAAAAACGAGACAAATTTTTTCTATTTTTTTTATATTCACTTTGATTTTTATTGCTGTACAGAGTTTCGATTTATGATCTTACTGAAATGTACAGGGTTTTATGTATGGAGTAGTTTATTTATTTAAATTAATTTACTTAGATATCAGATTATAATAAATTTGGCTTAAGTTATTGATGTCTTTTTTATCATTGACGGCATCTTTCTCTTTTTTAATTTGTATCATTTCTTTTATTGTGAGTTTTCGATAATTAGTTTCTTGCTCTAAAATTTTGGTTTGTTTAAAATCGAATTCATGTTTTTCTGTATGTTCGTGTTTGTGGAGTTTGATGCATTTTTTGTGTATTTGTGGCCGTTTAATCGACTATCTAAGTATTGTGTTGTCATTCCTATGTACTTTTTTGGGCAATTTAAACATGGAATTGGGTAAACTAGGTTTGATTTCTTTTTTTTAATTACTTTGCTTTTCAAGGGAGTGAAAAGACAGTTTAGTAAATTCTGTGCTTTATGACAGACAGTTATGTCGTGTTTAGACAATATATAATTTATTTTTTCTGATAGACCGTCTGTGTAGGGCATTGCAACGTATTTAGTATTACCATTTCTTTCTTTTGTTGCTTTCTTTAAGTTATTATAAAAAACATGAATTCGTTGTTTAAAAACTCGTGGTATGTTTTTTTCCGGATAATGGTTATTTATTAAAGTCTCCTTAACCTTCTTTAAAATCTCAGGACGATATTCTGGGGAAGTAAGTGAGATGGCACGATCGGTTAGACCTATAATAACGCTATTTTTTTGATTCTTTGGATGGTTGGAGTTAAAGTTTAAGTACCGCCCTGACCATGTTTTTTTTGTATACCACTTGGTTTTTATATTTTGATCTTTCTTGTTTCTAATTAGGGTTAAGTCTAGAAAATTAATTTTGTTTTTGTCTTCAATTTCCATGGTAAATTTTAATTTGGGGTGAAAATTATTGAAAGCATTTAATAGGTCATTAATATGGTTTTTTGAAACGGCAGTTAAACAATCGTCCACAAATCTTTTAAAAAAAGGAAGGTTAAAATCAAGTTCACTTATCACACTCTCCTCCAGATATTCAATAACTAATTGTGCGAAAATGGAGGAAATAGGAGAATCCGTAGCGCAACCATCTAACTGTTGATAATATTTGTCCTTATACTGGAAATAATTATTATTTAGAGTAATGTTAATAGCTTCTATAAATTTTTTTAATGGAAGTGTTGTGTGACCCTTTAATTCGTCCCATTTTTGTGTTATTATGTCAGATAAAAGTTCATTCGGAATATTTGTATATAGAGAAACAACATCACCGTACTCTGTATAATATTAATGTTGTTTTAAATGTATTTTTGTGTTCATAATCATAGTTTGTTTTAAATGTAATGTTTTTTTTTTGATGTGTGATGATGTTTTTTCAATAATGTTTTAACTAATTTAAGTACTAACTTTACATGTTTTTATTGTAGAAAATAAAACATCTTGAAAAAGCTCAATATAATGAGCGAAACGTCGATTAAATTGTAGTTTTGCTTCTCAATGAGTTAACCTATGCCCAAGAAAATACTTAACAAAATATGTATATATGGTTAAAGGAAAAAAAAACGAAATATATTATATATATATATATATATATATATATATATATATATATATACCGGGTGTCAACGATATCGTTTTACACGATGCCATTCATTTGCTTTTTAGGTTAGGATATTTATATTTGGGTTAACGAAATATGGTATTAAGACACATATTTTTCATGAAAAAACAATTGAATATTACTGCCAGTTTTTCCGATATCAGAACCAAGTTAAGAATTTCAAATGGAACCCTGTATATTATTTTACATAGTTTGATAGAGCTTAGAATTACCTTTTCAATGACATATCACAAGTTATATTTTTTTTTCAAAATGGGGGTCGTTTCCCGATACCGATGAAATTTTGTTTAACAAATTATTAAAATATTAAAAGAAATGGGGTTTTCAATGGATTTTAATCAAATTTAAAATCAAATTTTTAATTTATCACAAAATGGGATAAGTTTAATTTTTTCTTTAAAATGTGAACTTTTTCTTAAATTTTCTCAAAGATTTTAAATAGAAAGTTGTATTTATTAAATATTAGTATTAAAGTATATCTTATTAGCTACACGAAACCGCATAACAAGCCGTATTTTTGCTTTTTGTTTCAGAAAAAATTGACAAAACCTTGCCGATACACATTTTTCCTAATACATAACATGAAACATATTATTAATCAGAAAATCCTGGAATATTTTTTATTGTTTATTGATAAGTAATTTTGTATTATTTTGATATTTTGTGACTGTTGTCTTATTTTAGGAAAGCGAGAAAAAATCACAAGTAGTATTAATTTTATTTTACCAGTAGATACGGTGCAGTAACATGAAAGATGACTTAACTAAGATAAGTAGGTCTTGGAAACGATTGCATAGGGATGCCATTATAATTTTCATTAGATTTAACCAGAAACGTCAAAAGTACTGTTTTGTATCGACATTTCTGATAACTTTCGTTACATTTTTACACTGAGAAAAACAAAAAACAAAAACAAAACCGCATAACAAACCGTATTTTTGCTTTTTGTTTGAGAAAAAATTGACGAAACTCTGCCGATATACATTTTTCGTAATACATAACATGAAACACACACATATTATTAATCAGTAAATTTCGGAATATTTTTTATTGATAAGCAATTTTGTATTATTTTGACATTTTATGATTTTTGCTGTCTTATTTTAGGAAATCGAGAAAAATTCACAAGTAGTATTAATTTTATTTTACCGGTAGGCTTTCGGCTTTTCCGGAAATACCTAGACCTAAGTCAAAAAGTTTAAAAAGAACCCTGTATATTTTTTCACACAGTTTGATAGAACTTAGAATTCCCTTTACATTGACATATCACAAGTTGATTTTTTTTCGAAATGGAGGACCAGGAAGCTTTTGTTCAAAATTCAATATGGCGGCCATTTTCTAACACCGAAGATATTTTTGAATTATAGGTAGAAATAATAAACAAATATGGGGGTTTTTATTGGGTTTAATGCTAATTTAAAATCAATCTGTCACAATTAATACAAAAGTCACTCAATTAAATGTTCTATGCGCTGTCCGCCTTGTTCTTGGAATAGTGTAACTCTCTCAACATTTTCCGCGAGCAGGTTTCGTAAATGCTGTTCTGAGATACTCTCAACGGCTCGTCTTATTCTATTTTCTAACATTTCCAACGATATTACAGGAGTTGTATTACAGGAGTTGCATACACTTTTTCTTTCAGATGACCCCATATAGAAAAATCAAGCGGGGTTAGGTCAGGCGACCTCTCTGGCCATCGAATTGGTCCATTGGTTCCCAACCAGTTCTCACCAAATCGTTCATTCAAGTAATTTGCAACAATTCTTGAATTATGAGCAGGGGCGCCATCTTGTTGGTAAACTAAATCATCATTTTGCTGCAAATTATTTATAAAATGTTCAATTTCATTTTCGAGAAAGTCCAAATACATCTCGCCAGTTAAAGGCTGATGGAATAATATTGGACCAATAACGCTTAGTCCTACAACGCCTAACCAAACATTAACTCCAAAACGTTCCTGGAAGGCACCTTCTCTTACTAATCTTTGATTTTCCTTTGCCCAATAACGAAAATTATTTCTATTAAACATCCCTAGATTAGTAAACCTTGATTCGTCCGAAAAAATAATCTTATGATGAAACACAGGACTTATTCTATAATTATCTAAAAACCAATTGCAATAAATAAGTCGTCTTTGGAAGTCATTTTCAAATAGGTGGTGGTGAATTTGATACTTAAACGATTTAAACCCGTGTTTCTTTAAAATTTTTCTGGCGCTTTCATGGGACGTATTGCACTGTTTGCCTAATTCACGAAGGGAAGCTGTACGGTCATACTCGATGTACGCTAAAACGTTTGTTTCCACTTCTTCGCTTACTACGAAACCATCATTGCCATTAGCATGGACACCACCATTATTTTCATTTTTTAAATGTTGTACTAGCCAAGGATAATATGCATGTGAAGGAGCGTCACGATTCGGAAAGCGTTCCTGGTATAATCTCTCTGTGTCCCTTGAATTTTTGCGACATTCCCCATAAATAAGGAGCATGTCAATTTGATGTTCTCTTGAATAAACCATAATATTTATTTTTAAAACTAACTAGAACCACTTCTCAGTGTAAAAATGTAACGAAAGTTATCAGAAATGTCGATACAAAACAGTACTTTCGACGTTTCTGGTTAGATCTAATGAAAATTATAATGGCATCCCTATGCAATTGTTTCCAAGGCCTACTTATCTTAGTTAAGTCATCTTTCATGTTACTGCACCGTATCTACCGGTAAAATAAAATTAATACTACTTGTGATTTTTTCTCGCTTTCCTAAAATAAGACAACAGTCATAAAATGTCAAAATAATACAAAATTACTTATCAATAAACAATAAAAAATATTCCAGGATTTTCTGATTAATAATATGTGTGTGTTTGTTTCATGTTATGTATTAGGAAAAATGTATATCGGCAAGGTTTTGTCAATTTTTTCTGAAACAAAAAGCAAAAATACGGCTTGTTATGCGGTTTCGTGTAGCTAATAAGATATACTTTAATACTAATATTAATAAATACAACTTTCTATTTAAAATCTTTGAGAAAATTTAAGAAAAAGTTCACATTTTAGAGAAAAAATTAAACTTATCCCATTTTGTGATAAATTAAAAATTTGATTTTAAATTTGATTAAAATCCATTGAAAACCCGATTTTGTTTAATATTTTAATAATTTGTTAAACAAAAATTTCATCGGTATCGGGAAACGACCGCCATATTGAATTTTGAAAAAGCGCTTCCTGGTCCGCCATTTTGAAAAAAAAATATAACGTGTGATATGTCATTGAAAAGGTAATTCTAAGCTCTATCAAACTATGTAAAATAATATACAAGGTTCCATTTGAAATTCTTAACTTGGTTCTGATATCGGAAAAACTGGCAGTAATATTCAATTGTTTTTTCATGAAAAATATGTGTCTTAATACCATATTTCGTTAACGTAAATAAAAAAATCCTAACCTAAAAAGCAATTGAATGGCATCGTGTAAAACGATATCATTGACACCCGGTATATATATATATATATATATATATATATATATATATATATATATATATATATATATATATATATATATAGGCCATAATCCCGGCTGGAACATGTTCTGCAATGCCGCAGGCGCAATTATTAATTTCAGTCAAACGAATGGAATCACAGAAACAACTACTACTGATTTTTTGTTTTTTCTTTTATTAATATATTTTGTTTTTTGCAGTGACGGAGGTGGAAGATCTGGAGTATATTTATCAGTTGATGCTAATATGGAACTTGGAGAGGAAGAAGATAAATTTGATGTTTTCGGATATTTAAAAAAATTAAGACAGTCCAGAATGGGAATGGTGGAGAATGTAGTAAGTATATATTAAAATAGGTGTCTTTGTTAGCACCTAATATGCTATGAGAAAAAAATGTATTTTTGTATACTTGTTTTTTCTATGGAAAGAGATTTTGCTTTACTTAGGTGGGATTGCAGTAAATAGAACTTTACCCCGTTGTTGATGAATCTAGGAAAAGCCTTTTTAAGTGGTATCCAGGATAGCGTCTTTCAAACAGAAGTGTATTTATCGGCCATAGAAAATATATTGCCATGCTGTACTAAATGATTTTGAGCCACGTGACATTAAAAAACCTTGAGATTTATTTATTCGAATCCGTCCTTTTAAGCTAGAGGCTAGAAAAAAGTTACTCTGGTATTTGTGCTGAGACAGAAGGAATCAGAATAAAGAGTTTTTTTGACTAATCTGTCTACGGAAGCGTTCGATACAAATAATTTTTTTATAGACATTTAGCCATTAATCAAAAGCTTTTATCCTGTAGGGGCTCATCCGGATCCTGAGCATAAAAGAAAAACATTACTGATAGAAAAAAAATAGATTGCAAAATTAAAATTTGTCAATTTGTTTGACATCTAGAAAAAAGAAAATTTATTTTATTGCGCATAGAGTTATAAAGAAGTTTTTTTGGCATTTTCACAAATTATCAAAAATAACTAACTATAAAATAATGCCTTAACTGTAATTGAATCTATTTTAATTAATAAATAAATAAAACGGTGCTGTTTATGAATATTTTCTTTTACTCTACCTGACAAATAAGCAATTAATCACAAAAGAATTGGGCCGCATTTCTTTAACTTTCTCCAGATTTAAACTTATGTATAACTGGTTTCAGAGGATTTCGTAAGAACTTATCACGGTAGTCAAATCTAAATTGTTTTTGATGAAAACGCTAAAATACCTAAAACGAATTACATATTAAATTATAAAATTATGTAAAATGTAAAAGAAAACTATTTTTCATAAACACTTTCTCTATATTTTTTTAAAAAACACCTTACATGTTTTGCTACACAGTAGCTTCTTTCAGACGTTACATCGCGAATGTAGTGTTTTTTGACAAATATTTTTTTTACATTTTACATAATTTTATTATGGATTGCCACCGAGTGATTTGAAAGATGGTAAGTCAAAAGAAAGTTGAAGAAGCAAAGCCTTTTTTTAACATCTTTATTTACAATCAAAGCAAGTGTTGAAGTGTAGGTAACACGAATGGTCCTACTGAAGAAAGCGGGTGCCTCACATCGACTGTGGACCTGTTTCTCTCTCTCTCTCTCTCTATATATATATATATATATATATATATATATATATATATATATATATATATATATATATATATATATATATATATATATATATATATATATATATATATATATATATATATATATCTACTACACTAAAACATTGTGAATTTAACATTATTGGACATGAGTTTAGTGCTAGTTTTGACAAGATATCCATTTATTTAAATTACAAATATGTTACATATTGTACGTTCCCAAATTTTGAAATTATAAAATACAAAAATGTTTTGCGAAAAGCAACATGTGTGCAAAATTGATTAACCCTGAATGTTATATAAATTTAATTTTACCACAATACGAATTTCAAATTAACATTTCCGTAAAGTTGCAACTGTTATTAAATTTTTGTAGTATAGACGTTAAAATATCAGGCATTTAATGGAGATCAAAGGACTCATTTAATTGAAACCAAAAATCATTCGCTAAATTTCGCCAGATATTTCTATTTAGAATAAAATTAAAATTAAATCAATAGCGTTGAACTTTTCGTTATATACAGAAGGGCTCATTACTGCATTCAAGTTCAATAGCACGTCCAGTGACTCCCAAATAAATCCGATTTAGTCAAATAACTTGGTGACTATCATGAATTTAGGATGCAAGTATTATAATTTGTGGAATATGAAAGATTCGCTTTGTATTTGAATTAACATTAAAATGTTCACGCAGAAACTTATCCTTGTACATGTTCCTTTAGACCACTATATATGAATTAATATAAATGACAGTCTAAAGGCAGCTCTTTTTTATAATTGAAGAGTGGAAATGCGAAAGAGAGTACATGCAAAAATCATACTTTCGAGATATTTGAGAAAAACTAGTAAAAACACGAAAAAATAATTTTAATAATTATTTATTTGGTACATTATCTTAAAACAAAGAAAAGTAAAAATTATTAAAAACAAACAAAATCCAAAAAATCAAAACCTTCAATTTAAGAATGGGGAAAGTGCCTTAACAATTTCTTTAGAAATGGGATCAACTTTAATCTTGCGTGAAATTGAGTTCAGGCATGTTTGTTTCTTTTTCAGGTGGTTCTATATTGAGCAGTCGTCTGTAGAAGTTTTTATGCTCACGTTTTTCCAAAAGATCGATCATTGATGTCAACGAATTCCTTTTGTTGCTAGAAACGGTATTCTCAGGTGGCAATTTGAGAAGTTGGGCATTTCTTAAACTCTTTATATTTTGACATTTTTCCATAATATTTACTTTCTGCCATTCCTTCATATCAGAGAAAGTGTTTTTAACTTTAACCACACAAGGATTGCTGCTATCAACTTTTAGAACTACAGCTTTATTTGGTATTAAGATGGATATCAGCCGCTGACTTGAGGCCCCAAAATTCTGGCTCTGTCATGTCCATTATTTTAAATGGGAGCCTATATCTGGTAGAGGAAACAACTTTAAAAAGATCTGATGGTACGAAAACCTTCTTAAGGCGTTTACGTTTCTTTATGAGGGCGAAATAACGGTCACAGGAGATAAAGCTGTGACCGTCGACTAAAAATTTCTGTTCAATGGACTCTATCAACCAATGGGCAACCAAAAATACCATTGTAAACAGAAGAACTCTATTTTTGTTTTGCCTTCAGCAATTGTCGGACCAAATTATAAACTTTCTTTTGTAAAAGAAGCTGTGATTTACAAGGTAAAGTAAGCATGTTGCTATTTCGTTTGCTTCGCGTCTTCATATACCCTCGTGCCACATACACATATAGGCGTCATTGGTGCCTGTAACCTGAACCTCGAAATTATGGCATGACAGTTGCTGAGATAAGTAAAACGTATTGGGATGTGTGTGAAAATCGGCACAAACATAACTTGTTCTAACTTCATACTAACACAGCGTGTTTCTCTACCTGGCTGCTGAGAATCAATCATATTTTGTTTCATTAACTCGCTACTCCTCTCTTTCGGTGGTGGACATCCAGTTTTGTTTTAGCCTCGTGACTTGACGGAATTTTTGCTCGAATTTCGCAATTCAGTTTATCACACAGTGTACATGTGTCAACTCGTAGGCGACAGAAACAGACATTAGTAAAAAAAATCTTAAAAACTGCACACATAAAATTTGTAATTTACTGGTGAATTTGGGTATATCTCTTTAAAAGCTCTGTATAGTCTATTGAGATTTAGATCAGGGCTTATATATTATTATAACTTCGATCTAGAATAGTAACCAATATCTCTAGGTATCCTATTTAAGTGTGCTATTACCTGACGATTAACCTCAAAAAAAAATTGGTTTGTGATCGGTACGCTTATCAGTAAAAGTCGTTTTTCCCATTTTTTTTTATAGAAACAAGCATATCTATTTGCTTTCTAATCACACAAAACATATTCATGAATGCTTTTTGCACAATCGGAAACTCGTCATGTTCATTAGGTACAGTGTAACAAACCGTGGTCTGTCACTTACTCTCAATTGGGTCTGCATAGGTACCATGACGCCGTCTTCTTACATTACCGAAACTTATAAGACCCATTAAATATGTGCCTTGCATCATAATCATAAAACTGCTGAAACAGCGCTTTTCGTCTCTGCAAGCTTACATGTTTGCAATCCAACTTATATTTGCAGGAAACCTGAGTTTTAACACGTAATATTCAAGCAATCAATATACGCTTACTTACATAACTAATAAAAAAACATAAAAAATATTTTAGACTTGGTTGAGAATAGGACTTGTAACCTCTAGACAAAATAACCGAAGACAATGATCATTATGCCAAGGCGCTACGCGTGCTAAAATTAGTTTAAATACGACCATATCTCCATTAAATTCGACAGGTAACGTGTCGGCCGACGCCCGGCGCGATGGACCAAACATGTAAAAAATCTTTTCTAATATTGAGTGCTGTCGATAGATGCAAATAAAAGTGAAAAAGCAAAATGTAAACAACATTGCTAAAACTATATCTAATCGCTTAATTTTAAAGACAATAAATACAAGTTATATCACTTGCCTCTGGCTTAGATACTGAGTTAGCGGGAGTTTTTTTATGCTTCTAGGATTTGTGAGATTTGCCAGCATTGTAAACCTCTTTTCTTCGTTTCTGAAGAACCCACTATTTCTTTTTAGATTTTTAGAACTATTTGCTTCCATTTTTTAACAGAAAACCCAATATGAAAGTCACGAACCAAACACGTAAATAATGGCACTTGTCATCTTTCTATTTTAACAACCAATGATCATGCAGGAAGCGTCGTCGTTGAAAGCATGTAAATAATTAACATTATTACTTGGCACTTTGTCAGAACATGCTGAACGCCTTTCTCGAGCAGTCACTATTAGAAATCGGTACTTATCCCCTTTCGCATTTCCGCTCTTCAATTATTGTGAAATAAGATACATAATTATAGATCTTGGGTTTAACTGTGTTAAACTGAGAAAACTTTCCGATGAATCGCCTCCAATTGTGCGGGACTTCTTCAAGGATCTTTACTGCAGGAAATAAAACACTGAATTCAGAATTTTGAACTAGAAAACCACATAGCTATATGTATTAAACTTTTCTTTGAAAACACATTTGCCTTGGTTTATAATGTTGAGGTTACGCAATTGCTACAAAGTTCTAATGACAATAAGCTATTAAATTAGCCAGTACCTATTTCACAAACAGCAAATCTTTTGGGCTCACTCTATATAATACTATATTTTACTTTTTGTGTTTTTCATTTTTTCTTGATTATCTCTCTGTCGGTATTATATTTTTAGTATTCTAAACATTTATATTTAACATATCACCTTTCAAGGAATTCTTAAGGGATACCTTCCTCAATTATTTGAACCTTTAAACTTTTTATTGACTTTTTCAGTGTTTCCTTATATTTTTTTAGTTACTTTTTATTTTAAGCAAGATCTCACAACAATAGTTTTTAGAATTTTCCGATTTCTGTCGTCAAATCAAGCTTTTAATAAATTAAAATCAATAAAACCACGTTTACTATACTCTATCATGCATTAGAAATGCTTTTCAACTCGCTAGTCGGCCGAAACCATCACCGTTGACACGTCGATCTGAGAAGAAATCTGTACTGCGCTTTAAATTATTAAGAAAATTATCAAAATCATAATTTCCAATTTTTTTCAAAATCAAAAAAGTTATTACCTAAATCTAATTAGTGAATGAATTACCTATATAAGAATCATCAAAATTAGTTTCCACATTATATTGTAATTTCCTTAAAACTATAATACTTCGACTTCGAATTTGCACTGTAGGAAAATAAACTTTTTATCCTTCGGGATTCGACGTAATTCCTTCGGAATATCATCGAATATCTTTCAACTAACGTATCCTAAAAGTCTGAAACGGTTATCAGTAGAAAACATTTTACAGACCAGAATGTCATTAAAATTGTTATATTCAAATAGTCGAATACTAAAAACTCTCAACAAAAAAGATGTATTTTATCACCCTCTTTCATGAAATAAAGCTTTCCGATTTTAAATAAAAGTTATTTTCGGAAAAATAAATTTCAATCGATATGGTTTCCGGGCGTACAAATTACACTTGCAATGTTCTGCTAAATTAAAAGTAGAAACACAAAAAGTTATGAACTAAAAATATGTTCTTTATCACGATCTTTCATAAAATAATGCAAAAAGTCATTAACGAAAAACACTTATTTTTTAACCGTTAGTCTCTTCTAAAATTTAGCGATTTTCAAGCTACATGTTTTAACTGCAGTCTCTAATACTAAATAATTTCAGCAAATTAGTTCACCTTTCGCATTTTGTTCTCCAAGGATCTGATTCAGTGATTTACTTTTGAATTTTAACTTCAATTTTTGTATTTGGTAAAAAATAATCTCCTCTTAAAACATTTTAAAACTGTGCTTAAAAATCTCAATTTTTACTTGATCTGTTGAATAATTATTAACTTTGTCAAAAAAAACTTTCGACCAAAAAATTTTGATTTTTTTCTCAGTTGGACGAATCAATAATTTTAATATTTTTTGATAAACAAAAAAAAAATATTTTTTTAAACATTTACACATAATTTTAATGTAGCTTCAAATATTACGATCTCATTAAATTTTCCTAGACTAATTGGTAGGTCAACTCATCCAAACCTGTGGTCTCTCTTAAGCGTGGAGGATCGCAGGGAGTAGAGAGATTAGAGCCCATGTATAGTACAGGGTGATAAGTTAAGGGTAGCGAGCGGCCATATCTCATAAGATATTGGTCGTATAGATTTGAGAAAAAAAAATCATAATAAAAGTTGCCAAGAGAAATTGCTGAAAATTATTTTCGAGTTTGTCAAACGTCCGCTAGAGGGCGTAACAACCAACACCAAGTAGAAAAATGGGGTTTTTATATAATTTTGCCTAATGAAAATATATCGATGATATCATTTTCATATTTAGTGACCATTTCTCTACACTTTTTGTCTAAAATGTTTTGTTCCATATATCACAAAATAAAGCGGTGGGGGAAATTCAATTGTTTTTTCAAACAAACCAAGATGTCTCCCGTTTCTTTTGACCGATTTTAGCAAACTTAGGCTCATATGAAAGAGCATAATTTGCACTACAAAACGCTTATTTGGTTTTGAATTTTTGACTTTTGCTGGCGTCGCTAGATGGCGTTAACTGAATTAGTAGCATATTTTTTAGTTTTTTTCAAAAAAAACAAATATAATGGTATATTCATTTTTACATATTTTAAAAGGGGATAAATTTCTTTATAATTTAATGAAAATGTACCTTTTTTTGAACCGTTGATATTGACCAAAATATTATTTTATTTTATTAAAAAATGACACGCCACTGCTTTTTGTCAAAATAAAAATCATTTTCGTAATCACTTATTAGTTGCTAACAAAAAGAACCTCTTGACTTTTTTTCGTTAGACGAACGGTTTTGGATTGAAAAAATAAGATGTTTAACAATGAAAAATCTTAATAAAACTGTCCAACAACAGCAGGAGCAATAACACTAAAAACAAGAACATGGAACTTTAAAAATAAACGTTAAAAATAAATTAATAGTTTTGTCGTAAATGTTCAAAATGTTGTCCATTATTTTGAATGCACTGGTCCAATCTCTTCTGGGTGGAGTTGACAGCTGTCTCAATTTCCGCTCTTGGTATAATATTTATGGCGTTTTGAATTCGGACTATCATGTCTTCTCGAGTAGTTGGTCGAGTTTTATACACCAAATCCTTTATTCGGCCCCACAGATAAAAATCAAGGCAGGTTAAATCGGGGGACCGTGGTGGCCAGAAAAATAGACTGCCTCTACCAATCCAACGGTTAGGAAAATGCCTGTTCAAAAAATCTTGCGCATTTCGTGAATAATGTGTCGGGCATCCGTCTTGTTGAAACCACATGTTTCTTCTTACTTGTAAAGGCACATTTTCTGAGAGTCCTGGTAAATCGTTAAATAAAAAGTTCAAATACATGTCACCGGTTAGATTGCCATTGAAGATGTGCGGACCGATAATAGCACCATTATTAACACCAGACGTTGACGCTCCATCGACCCTGCTGATAATCTTCACGTAACCAGTGTGCACGTTATGAAGATTTACCCTGCCATTACTGCAAAACGATGCTTCGTCTGTCCACAATATTTGTGACAAAATATGATGGTTTTCCCTAATGAAGTCTCTAAGCCAGTAGCAGTAATCGATCCTACGTTCAAAGTCAGTGGGCTTGATGAATCACGATGTGATATGGATGCATTTTAAAATCCATTAATATTTTTTGCACTGAGCCATAGGATATTCCTAAATCTCTGGAGATCTCTCTTATGCTTAAACGGGGGTCTGCATGAATATAAGCCAACACATTTATAATGTTATCTTCTCTTCTTACTCTACGATTACTTCTCAAAGTTGGTGTTGGTTGCACTTGGCCATGTTGCCTTAAACGTAAGGCTAAACGATGAAAAACCATTCTCGAATGGTGTCTTCGGAGGGGATAACGCAGTGCATACTGCCTAGAAGCAATCGCCCCATTTTCAAAACATTGAAAATAAATTCTCAACATATCAAAGGCTTCTTCATTCGTAAAAGGCATGATTTGTTGTAAAAATACTTTTTACATAACATTAAATTAGATGTCAATAGCAGGAACTATCAAAATGTAACTAACGTAGATCATGGCCTGCTTCGCTTAAATGCGATGTTAGTTAATTTTGATTTTTAATTTAATTTATGAAATAATAATAATTATTAATAATAAATTATGAACTAAAGCATTCTCTCGCTAATTAAATGATTATTAATGATAAAAATAATAGGTAATAATTTTATTATTGTGAGATATAATATTTAAAAAATAATAATATATCAGTTTATATATATATATATATATATATATATATATATATATATATATATATATATATATATATATAGTTATCATTGTTAAACATCTTATTTTTGCAATCCAAAACCGTTCGTCTAACGAAAAAAAGTTAAGAGGCTCTTTTTGTTAGCAACTAATAAGTGATTACGAAAATGATTTTTATTTTGACAAAAAGCAGTGGCGTGCCATTTTTTAATAAAATAAAATAATATTTTGGTCAATATCAACGGTTCAAAAAAAGGTAGATGATAAATTATTTTCATTAAATTATAGAGAAATTTATCCCCTTTTAAAATATGTAAAAATGAATATACCATTACATTTGTTTTTTTTTTGAAAAAAACTAAAAAATATGCTACTAATTCAGTTAACGCCATCTAGCGACGCCAGCAAAAGTCAAAAATTCAAAACCAAATAAGCGTTTTGTAGGGCAAATTATGCTCTTTCATATGAGCCTAAGTTTGCTAAAATCGGTCAAAAGAAACGGGACATCTTGGTTTGTTTGAAAAAACATCTTGGTTTGTCATCAAATGGTCACTAAATATGAAAATGATATCATCGATATATTTTCATTAGGCAAATTTCTATAAAAACCCCATTTTTCTACTTGGTGTTGGTTGTTACGCCCTCTAGCGGACGTTTGACAAACTCGAAAATAATTTTCAGCAATATCTCTTGGCGACTTTTATTACGATTTTTTTTTCTCAAATCTATACGACCAATATCTTATGAGATATGGCCGCTCGCTACCCTTAACTGATCACCCTGTACATATATATTTATATAATATTTATTAAATTTTTTTAAACTTAACCAATCTTAACGAAAGTGAGTATTTCAAAGCGGGGTAGGTGTTTAGTGAAATAAATTTTGGATTTTTGTAAAATTCTTTTGAATTTTAAGTTTTGATTTTTTCTTTTATGACCTAAATATTTTAAATCCGAAAATCAACAATACAACTTATTGGAGTATTTACTTTTGGAAGTATTTAGTTTAAATTTCATTTCAAAACAACTAATTTTACTAAAAACAAAAGTACTGATATGATTTTTTTTTGGTTATTTGTAGACAAACAAAAATATAGAACGAGCCTATATACAAACATATTTATCCACGTTTTATTCTTTACCGGTATAAATGGAATGTTGTTGTCCAACTGTTGTCCAATTTAACCATTAGTTATATTATATTGTATGTATCATAAAAATGATAAAAATAAACATCAAAAAAAATTAAGTTCACTATTTTAACATTCGTTAATACCAGTATTACAAAACATAAACTAGTGTCCGATTGAAGTCAATCAGGCAGTTGCACAAATAATTTTAATTATAGCTATTTATAATACTAGTGTGAAAAATACATGTTTAAAGAACTAGGGAAGCCAGTTTCCCAATTCAATTGAGTGCTTTAAACGCAATTTCAGATGAATATCAGGCAAGTTTTTTCTATGAACTTTCGAAAATGAGATGTTATTGATATTCAATTTTTTATAAAGCAGCAAGAAGTTGTTTTTTTTTTGTCAAATTCATTGAAGGACAAGGTTTTACATGTATTTGTCAATTTGATTGTTATGGTGATATAATATTATTTATTTATAATTGTGTTTGACTGTCAAATTGACAAACGCGAATTTATTAAAACTTCTATATGCGACTTATCGATTTTGTGTGACCAAAGCAAAGTTAGCAATGCGCTACTCAGACATCGGTGGTACTGTAATCGATGTGGAGAATTCTGCACTATTGGCAATGGATATACTTTTAAATACGAGGTCAAAAGTGTAATATGAAACGTCATACTGAGACTCCAAGACAGTTTAATTAATAATATAGGCATCGTCACTTTAAAGCCAATATTCAATCCTGCGAACTATGTTAAAAACGGAGAAAAATAGAGGTCTCCGGGGCCAAAAAATTCAAAGTATTTACCAAATAGAATATAGAAGATTTTTGGTTAAATTTCGGCTAAGCTAACCATCGCCAATTTTATGATTTTTCGTACTATAGTATATTTTGCGGCGGTGATCACGAATCTGAATTCAGATTTGGCGGAGCCGTTTCACTCTCAAGTTATTCAAGATTAACATTTATAACTTGATTCCTTTATTTTTCCATTTTCTTTTCTCCAATCATTTTGCTTTTCTTTTGTTTGGATGGTTTTTTTTCTAGGTATTGCTTGTTTCTCTGCTTTTAACCTCTATTCTGATGCCAAAAATTCACAGATATACCCTACAATAAATTCTTTTAGAAAATCCACAACATAAACAAGGAAAAATACTGTTGATTCGACTATTTATTATTCTTACCTTTGGTTTTTAGGCATATAAGCAAGCCACTTTTGCTAGCTAGTATTCATTCTCCATTCTGTTCCATATTTATACATTCAGCTCAGATTTTTATTGGTGATTCAGGGCTGCTTTGAACTATATAGTTTCTTAACGTGTTTATTTCCACCTTTCTATTAGGTTGCCTATGACATTTACATAATTAATATACCTTCATAATTGCGACATAACATGTATTATTAAATTAGGCTGCTTTGCAGCTGGAAAAATATCGATGTCTTAACTATAGCTTACCTAAACAAATTCAGTAACCTGTTCTCGAATCAATTATTCAATTAGCCCTTGGCATTTTTTATTAATTTATCATATATTGCACCCACAATAATGTTAGTCTTAAATAAGAGGTTGTGTCACATAAATTTCTTCTGTAGAAGTATGTTTTAGCTGATATTAGTAGACCGCCATGCTGATTTGACCACCCCCACCATATCCGTGTCGTTAATTTGTACACTCTTCTATAGGGCCTTTGATATCGAATAGGAACTTCGTTTGGTGCCGGATAGAAACTTTCTTTGGTACGGGTTAAAAACTTTCTGATATCGGAAAGAGCATTTCTGGTGCAACTAGCGGTTCTTGGTCCCATCAAGTCTTCTTTGGTCCAATTTTGAGATCACACTTTCGGACCAGTCTATAACCGAGTGGAGGCTGTAATCCTATCCTGCATCGATCCCTTTTTTTCACCAAGAAAATCTATGTTTCCAGGACTCGGTGATATTTCTTTATTTACTTCCAAATAGATGGCAAACGATCTTGTAATTTCCTACTAACCTTTTTTGTTAATAGATCTATTTTTTTAATTGTTTTGTTTTATTTAGCTCACAATATTTCTTATTAGTGCATTCCCGTCCTAAAACAAGCGATACGAGAACATGGCATCCCTGATGGGGAAATTCCATTAGGAAGTCGTGTTTATTATAGCGCAAAAATCAATATATTATATTTACATTTAACAAAGATAATATTTTAATTTTAGTTCCAAAAATTATAAAATGCCTATATTTGAAATTAATTCACTTGGTATGTGGACCTTGTAAAGCATTTTTTTTCTCAAAAATGATATCTATTTGTAAACTAACCACACGATTTTTAGGTTCAGTAAAGTTTGATTCAAACATTTGTCTGCTCTGATTTATGCTTAAAATTAAAATACTTTTTTGTATTAGCAAATACCATACTTATTTCTTTTAAATTTCGCTATGGCACCTCCCTAAAACCCGCTGCTGTAACTGTTACATCATGATTTACTTCCAGGACCAGTATAAATTTATTTACGACACACTGGAAGAATACGTCACTTGCGGTAATTCGTGGTTCAGCGTCAGCGAACTTTCACAGAGACTCAAGCAGAAATCCCAAAAGAACCCAATAACAAAGTTAAATGAATACCAACGGGAATACATGTTAATCTGCAAGCAGACACCTAGATTTACGATAGGGGATTGTGCTGGGGGTCATAGGGGAGATAACAGAAAGAAAAATCGAGATGTTTTGATTGTTCCACGTAAGTATAGTATGTTATGAATTTGAAATCGATTTCACGAATAAAAGAATATGCTGAAAAAATATTATAAATATTTATAATATATCTATATATTATATATAAAAACATTCTCAAGTCTTTACTTTACAAATGGTAATGTTTTAATTATCCATAAAGTATTTGAATTACTGTCAAGAAATTCTATTACTTGTAAAGTAATTGCCAAAGAGCAGTTATATTTATTAGGAAAATTAATTTAAATATAATTTATTCTTTAAATGACAAAAAATGATTGAAATACCTAAAGGCAATTCAGTCTCTTGGCTGCCTCTGTTCGTAACATATTTATTGTGACATCCCAAAACGTCCAGATTTGCAAGGAAATATATATTAAACTGGAATATCTGTAACGGATTAGCCAGTCTAAAGCACACTGACAATAATCTATGCAATCAAGTGGATTATTTATTAGTTCCAACTTGAGACTAAATGATGATATAAGGTAGTTTCTAATATTTTACTTGCTTGAAGGGGGAGAAGGCAAGAAGGAAACGCTTACATTACAATAATGCTGTTGTTCCTTCCATTCTCTTTCTTCTCGAAATTATAAGAATATATATATATATATATATATATATATATATATATATATATATATATATATATATATATATATATATATATATATATATATATATATATATATATATATATATATATATATATATATATATATATATATATATATATATATATATATATATATATATATATATATATATATATATATATATATATATATATATATATATATATATATATATATATATATATATATATATATATATATATATATATATATATATATATATATATATATATATATATATATATATATATATATATATATATATATATATATATATATATATATATATATATAACTATTTTAAGAAAGTGTCTGATGTTTTATTTTCGATTACAGCCGATAACTTTAGACCGTATCTCACTTCATTCCAAGGAAACAATTTTACGGATTATATTAATGCTGTATTCGTAGATGTAAGTATGTTTTGATAAAATTAATTAAAAACAAACAAATTAAATCTCCAATTTTTATATTAACTAACTTCTTCACCCTTTGATCATCTACATCTACCAAAAATCATTAAATAACATTTTTTTGGATCAATATAAGGAATGATTCAAAGAAAATTTTTGAGGTTCACATATTTACATATCGATCGTCTTCATAATACTTGAATTTAGGTTTTTTAATAATGTTCAACAGACTTGAAGTACACATACCCCTACATCTTAGAAAAATATATTTAAAACATATTCAGGATTATGACTTAGACTGTTATAATAGAGAACAGCCAACAATATTCGGCGATCTAAATATGATAATTTAGATTAACTGTATGTTCATTTATTTACAATTACCAACTCAATCACTAAAGTTTTTTCATTCAAATTAATTGAAGATATAAAATGTAAGTAAGATAACATCATTAAGGAAAAAAATCTAGCATTAAGGTTTTATTTAAACTCTATTGCACAATATACTTTAAATAATGAAGGGTTTACGAGTGTTTCCTTTCTCCTTTCAGGGATACACAAAACCGCGGGAGTACATTGTGACGGAATGGCCATTAAAGTCTACCCTTGGGGAATTTTGGTCGCTGGTTTACGATTATGAATGTTCAGCAGTTGTTGTTTTATGCGTTCCTCCCCACAACTCGGTAAGCTTTTATCAGAATATAAGTAGGTACTAGTTTATTGATTGAGCAGTTTACTGATTTGATACATTTTAAGCGAATTCATATGAAATATACAATGGCCAAGTTTTATTTTAGATTTCCAGTTAATATATTAAATTAAATTTATCGTTGTCTACAAAATATTGCCTTTATTATTACATTTTAGAAGCAGTTTTGACTTAAGACTACTTTTCAGTTAGATTATTATTTAGAGAATAGTTGTTAATTTTTTCCTTAATTGACTATTTGAGTTAAAAAAAAATAAGTATTATTATATTTATTTTTTAAAAATGTACCTAAAATAAATAAATCGCTGATTTCAGAAACCCTAATATAGAACACAAGTTTGGAGTAAAGAGTTCTTTTTTATTTTAAATGTCAAAAAAACGGCATACTTTTTGTTCTCCTAAATATTAACACAATTTCACTAACTAACGTAGCATCTAACTATTTGTTTTATTATAACACATAAAAATACAGCCCTGGTTTCTTAGATAAGAGTCAATTATATTATTAGATCGTAAGTTGAACCAAACCTTGTCATTTTTTATTTGCAATTTTATATTGATTTCATAATGATGTTTAACGAAAACAAAAAAATCTCATAATTATAACAATTTAATAAAAACGATGATCACTCTGACTTTCATTAGAGAATAAAGGAGTGATTTAAGAAAGTAGTTCAAAAACCTGCTTCTAATAGGTTAGATACAAACGTTTTGAATCATTTATAAAAAAATTATACAGTTTATCTAGGATACTCATATATACTCAAATATCTATTTTTTGTATTATGATTTACAGCAACAATTTCCCGCATTTTGGCCTGAAGGGCGAGCTCCAAAGAAATACGGACCTGTTTTTACGATAGACCATATATCACACAATCACTATTCTAAGATAAAAACATGGGTGTTTAGAATAAACAAAAAGGTATGTTTGTCCTTTTTTATTATTTTGTACTGCCACTGGCAGACAAAGTCTCCAAACATATCCTTAACCGTCATTGCAGAAAATGGTATAGTTTACATAAAATAATTTACATCAAAATAAATTGGAATTCTTACTATTCGATATACTAGTAAATATAAAACAATCTCTCAGGAAATAGACCTTTCGAAAAGATTTTTGAATTTCAGCAATTATATTGTTTTCAATTAATATATTTCTTAATGTCTAGGTCATATCACTTACTGAACTGATGGCCGGAGTAAAAGCGCCCCCAAAAACCGTGCAGTTATTTCAGCTCATGTGTTGGCCAATGGGCCATAAAGTTCCGACTTCAACAAACTCTCTTGTGGAATTAATGAACATGGTTGAGAAATGGAGACAACGAACTGAATATGGGCCAGTTTGCATAGTTTCTCCGTAAGTATTAGATCTAAATATATATAAAAATAAAATTTAGAATGCAACAGATTAACTGCTCATTTTTTTTGTGTGTGGTTATTTTTTATCACATAGAGATGGTTTTATAATATATCAAAAAGTAGTACCAATACAAAAGCTTTTTTTTACAACTCCCACATGCAGGTTCCATTTTATGTTGTAAAAATGCACCTTCATTTTTGAAAAAAAATATTTGGGGTATTTACAAATGAAGTTATTTTACAAAATACGTGGCGTAGCTACAATACCGCTAGCCCGGGAACGAGGGGGGAGGGCACTGGTCGCAGAGAACCAGTGATAATGGTGCCCAAGGAAAACTATGGTTGTTTAAAAGGGGGAATAGCAGCTTCTCAGCGAAGTACAAGTCGGGGGACCCTATTTACCTTCGCGCGGCTCAGGGGCCCCTAAATATTTCATAAGGCATTGCACTTATTTATAAATTATTAATATTATTAAATTGCCTTTATTAGAAAATAAATATACAATGGTAAATTTGTATATCTGTATAGGTATATCTAAATTACCAATGAATATTAAGCTAAGACGATATTACAGCATTTTGCTAGTCCTCCACATAAACTTAGATAGTGTTCGTACTAACTTGATTACGTATGAGCTTAATTGTATAATGAATTTCTTAGAGCAAATCGTTAGCCATTCGTTACAAAATTTACTGAAAGAAAACTTAATTAGATTTTATATTGGACTCGCTAATTTGGTACCAATTATATATAAAAATAGAGATTTTAATTAATCTATACCACCCCCTAGTTTATTATAAATATACTTATACAACGCACAAGCACATAACCAACACGCCCATATACACAGGATTACTACTATATAGCCACTCTGTGCTATAGTTAGATAGAAAACATAAATGTTCATTTATTGGCTGCTAAGTAGATTATTTTTATTATATATTTTCTTGCATACCGTAACGGTAGAGCTTTGAAATCAGACGGTAAGCTATTATATAGTTCAACAGCCTTATTAGCACAACACTTTGTAAAGAGAGTTGATTTGTATTTGGGAATTGAAAAGAGCTCTCATATTCCTGGAGTGCTGGTTATTTCTTTTAAGTAGCTCTTTTCTAACTGTAAGAAAGCGTCCATATTCTCTAAGTTTCAAATGACTAAACTAGAAATAAGACACAAAGTCTCGGTCTCAGTCAAAAAGAGTATAATGCGGTTACACGTGTTTCGCCTTTTCAGGCATCATCAGACCTACAATTAATATAACAATCAAAAACTATCACTATAAATATACAAAATTCAAATATATCGGACAATCAGGGAGAAGGATTTCCACTGGGGTCCGGGAACATTTTAGCCTTTTCGATAAATATAAAAACACTGATATCACTGAGACAAAGTCGGCTTTTGCTAACCACTTGCTAACAACTGGACACCATTTTTCTATACCAAACAATGTAAAGATACTACACGAGTGTCCAAAGAGTAAAAAACTGGATTTGTTAGAGAAGATGGAAATTACAAGGGCTAAAAGAAGCCCAGTTTTACATTGTGTTAATGATGTCTTCAATTTCGAACCTCAACTAATTTTTAATAATCTTGGTACTAATATTAATCGGCAGGAAGATAATGTATAAACTTTTCATTGGACCTGCTGGTAGAGTGGTGGTCAGTAACTCGGTGTGTCACGCCGGAGGCTCGGGTTCAATTCCTGGGTATATCAATAACCTTTTTTTATATTTTTTATTTATATATTTTTTTGTCTTTTATTTGATTCAACTTTTATCTGCTCGTGTCAATACCTTAGTTTCTTAACCTCATCTCAGTGTGTATTTTAACATGTGACGTTATAGTTGTTTGATTTGTTCTTGTGATTTTAGTTAATGTCGAAGGTCTGTTTGAATTTTGTATATTTATAGTGATAGTTTTTGATTGTTATATTAATTGTAGATCTGATGATGCCTGAAAAGGCGAAACACGTGTAACCGCATTATACTCTTTTTGACTAAGACCGAGACTTTGTGTCTTATTTCTAGTTTAGCTCTTTTCTAAGATAGGGTGGGCTCCCTTCTGTTTTTGATATTGAGCCAGTGAAGATATTTAATTTTTTGGGAGAGACATGATCGTACCATCTCATGCCAAAGACAAAACGACAGCATGAATTTCGTACTTTCTGGATTCTAATTTGTTCAATAAGGTTCAAAAAAGGGCCATATATAAAAGGTCCACAATTAGGATGTGACAATACAAGTGGCTCTGAAAGAGTTATTTTTAGGTTATGATTTATAAAATGTCAATTTAAAAAAGGCAATTTTAAGTACTGGATCATTTTTTGATGATATTGTCTGGCTTTATATTATTATGTGATTTGTAGGAAAGTTTTCAAAAAACATCAACATAGATTTTGTGGGATTCAAATTTATATTGTGTTGTTCATATATTATTTAAGTCTACGTTTATTAAGGCTTCCCCGGTGCGGTGTTCACTATGGGTGGTTTATGTACGAGCGTATAGTGGTTCCTTTGTCAAAAAATGCAGGGAGCCTAAAATTTGTAGTTACCCGACTGTACAAAATTCAGGCCACTTGACGTAAAAAAGAACAAATCTGTACGAACAATCCATTATTTAAAATATACCTAGCATGTTTCTCCAGCATCGGATTTTTGATTATCCGGCTTATCATTGATGGCCTATCTAATCAAACACACACATGGCTCCCCCGCAACCCCTTGGAGATGATAACAAATGTGAGATGCAACGAAAGTTTCCTTCCAGAATTATGTGGAGTATTACTTAATTATAAGATGAGAATTAAATATATTAGTCAGTATTATTCTCTTTTGTTTGGGATAAACAAAAACAGTTTCGGAATATCAATGCAGGGTGTCTCTCTCTACAAAGTTTAACAAAAAAGTGCTGTACTCGTACTTTTGAATTAAATAATACACATAATTTTATTAACTATTATCGTTTTCTTTCCGCGACGAGGCCTAAGTGAACGTGACCTAGCAATTAACGTGAGCTGCGAACCGGTGCTCTGAGTCGCTTTTTCGACCTCTCTCCCGCACCCCCTCGAGCTCTCAGGTTAGATGTGAACAGGTCGGCACATGATAGATATATTTTACACTATATAAAATGTATTATGATAAAATAGAATGTAGAACAAGATAACGCACTTCACAATTCGTTTTTTTTTTAGCAATATGAACAATATCCTGTTGTTACTAGTCTTAATATGGTTCTAATTAATATTGCTTCTCTAAGAAATAAAACTGACGAGTTGTACCTATTTCTGGAAGAATTGGAGTTCCCCCAACTTGTTGCAATTACTGAGCACTGGCTGAATCTAAACGAACCCTTTTATATTGAGAGGTATACCACAATAGCTAGATATGACAGAAAAAACTCAGCTCATGGGGGAACACTGATTCTATCCCTAAATGGAGATTTCATGTCGGTTTCTAAATATGATCATTTGTTAGCGGATAGCTCTTTTGAATTCTCTATGGTATATAATCAAAACCTTGATCTTTATGTAATTTGTATTTATAGATCACCAAACTCTGATGTACAATCATTTTTAAATAGCCTGGTAAGTTTGCTAGACAGTCTACCGATTAAAGGTAAAAAAATTCTATGCGGGGACTTTAATATTGACTATGCTACTATTTGTGCCATCCAAAAATATCTAATTTCTATATTCGACTCTTTCGGTCTTTCAATGCATGTATCCTCGCCAACTAGAATTTCAAAAAACTCTTCTTCTATCATCGATTACATGGCGTCTGATTTTTCTCCATCAGAGGTGCATTCACAGGTCTATAACTCAGGTCTTTCCGATCACGAGGAGGTAATTTCCAGGTTTAGTTTACCTATTAGGCCCTTACCAAGATCACGCCATCGGGGCAGAATTTTCTCGGCCGCAAATTTCTCAGTATTTCATAATATTTGCTTTAACACCGATTGGAATTTTGAATCTGATAATGTCAACACAAACTTCAGAACTTTTTTAAATAAAACTTTAAGTGCTTTTAACAAGGCCTTCCCGCTTAAGAATATCAAACCTAAGCGGCATAAACCGTGGACCACGAAAGGAATACGAATTTCTGCTAAAATATGCGCTCGCTCTCATATATAAAAAAATTCACCGACTTTCTTATTCTCGACTATATCTCTAAATATAGGAGGATCTACACTACTCTTATTAAGTCAGCAAAAAAATTACACTACCGAAAACGTCTAACAAACTCAAATAACGTTACAAAAGAAACCTGGTCCATCATCAATAACCTCAGAAACAAATTAAACCCTGTGACTCAGATCTTGCCAGGGGCTAATGATCTAAATGATTATTTTATTAATGTAAACAAAAATGTTACCTCTAGTATCTCGCCAAGTTTGAACCCTCTTTCGTTTCTCCCTCCTTCAAAAAATTTAGCTGATAGCTTTTTCTTAAGTCTCGTTAGCAACACTGAACTATTGAAGGTAATAAATAATATCAAAAGTAAATCTTCGTGTAGCACTGATGGCCTGTCAATTAGAATATTCCTGAACTTGCCACTCCCAGTCATAGAGGCCCTTACAACATTAATAAATGAGTCCTTTATAAAAGGTGTATTCCCTGATTGCCTTAAAACAGCTATAATTATTCCACTTCATAAAGGCGGCGAAAAAACTAACTCTTGCAATTATCGCCCAATTGCACTACTACCAGTGCTTTCAAAAATCATCGAAAGGCTACTGAAGAATCGTCTTATGCCATTTCTCCTGAAACATCAGATAATATCCCCGGACCAGTTCGGATTTCTACCCAACAAGTGCACCAGCGACGCCATGTTCACGTTGCTTAGAGGTGTCTACTTATCTCTCAATAACAACCACTCAACTGCCTCAGTTTTTTGTGACTATGCGAAAGCCTTTGATTGTGTTAGTCATGAAATTCTGATAAACAAACTAAATTTTTATGGAATTCGTGGTACTTCTTTAAATTGGTTCAAATCTTATCTTGGGAAAAGGCAACAACTTGTAAGGGCTAATGGTTCCGATTCTGATTGTAAGTTGATTACAAGTGGAGTCCCTCAAGGTTCAGTCTTGGGACCTATTCTTTTTTTGTTATACATTAATGATATCACGAACCTTAAAATTAATGGAAGAATTTCCCTTTTTGCTGACGACACAAGCATAACTTAGAGTGATTTTGATACAACGTCTTTACACTCTAGTGTCTCCAAAGACTTGGTTATAATTAAGGCTTGGTCCGATTCCAATATGCTTTGTTTTAATGTCGATAAAACGGTGGCGTTATCTTATAAGGGAACTTTACAACCACTTCAGGTACATAACAGCAATATTGAATACGTAGAGTCGGTTAAATTCCTGGGTTTAAATATAAATAACAACCTAAAATGGTCTAATTATATTGACACCTTAACTAAAAAACTTTCAAAAGAACTAGACGTTCTTTCTGCCAGACTTACTTATTTCTCTTTATATGAATCCCACCTCCGCTATGGCCTTCCCTTTTGGGGCTGCTGTACCACCGAGCAATTTCGTAGTATTTTTATGCTTCAAAAGAGAGCCATTTGAGAGTTATTTGTTTGGTCTAAATAATAGAGCTCACTGCCAATACTACTT
Organism: Kuschelorhynchus macadamiae; assembly: GCA_030620095.1. Lineage (NCBI taxonomy): Eukaryota > Metazoa > Arthropoda > Insecta > Coleoptera > Curculionidae > Kuschelorhynchus > Kuschelorhynchus macadamiae. The sequence goes on along the minus strand of JAUTXW010002753.1, from coordinate 1,926,408 downwards.
CAAAAAACATGAAATATTAACACTTCCTGCATTATTTATTTTGGAAACGGTATGTTTGCTGAGAAAACATATAAACACCCTCCCAGAAAGGCCACAACATGTATACCCTACCAGAAACTCTAGGCATGATATATATCTTCCCATTCCTTCCTCAGAATTAATAAAAAAATCAATTATTTACAACGCCATAAAACTTTACAACAATCTGCCAGTACATTTAAAATCTATCACTATGCTTGCATAATTTTGAAAAAACACCAAAGCATACCTCATTGAGAGACCATTTTACAGCCTTAATGATTTTTACAGCGAGTAAGTCTCTTTAAATTGTCACTAAATTCGAAAATCATCATATAGAGAAAAAAACTGTCGAACATTCACTTAAAACTTAATTATTTTTGTTAGGTATTGGATTAAAAACAAAATTTAATTCTTTTTTGTATACTACATTCTACACTAGTTCATTATACCTTCTGTTTAACATCACAATTATTTGTATAACTATAATAACATAGAGTTTAAGGTCGCATAGTTGCAATTTTGATTTCAATGTCATCGAAATTATTCACCTCGTACATGTGTGTTTGTTTACTTTTATAAGGTTATTAGGATTCATTAACTGTTTTGCGGTAATGTTATGTTATATTCTAACGTGTGTTTTACGATTTGGTAAATTGATAATTTACATTTTTAAAAAGCATTGACCTATCGAAATTCTTTTCGATTAATGTTTTGATATGTCTTATTTTAGGTATATTTTGGTTTGTCCATAAAATTGTAAAATTTTTCTGCGGCAATAAAGCATACTTTTGTTGTTGTTGTTAATATACTTAATAACAAACCTTATAAATAGACAGATGTCAAAAATTCTATATCCGTATATACCAGCTTTTTGAAATATTCTTTTTGATACTTAGGGATGGAAGGAGTCGTTGTGGAATCTACTGTTCAGCTAATGCATGTATAGAGCAGGTAATCCAACATGGAGAAGTGGACATATTTCAAGCTGCCAGGACCGTGAGAAGACATAGACCCCAATTAATAGAAAATATTGTAAGTATTTAGAATAAGTAATAGGGATTTAGTTATAATTCATGTATAAAATAAAACTGCTAGTTTTTCAATTAAATATTTACAGTATTAACCTTTGAAGTTGGTAAGTGATAAAAGATTTTTTTCATTGTAATGTTATCTTTATGAAGAACTATTATCCAAGTAATTTGGCGGATGTGTTAATTAAAAGGAAGTCAATTAATAAATCATGGTTTAGACCGTGTCAAACTGGAATTACTTTCCGACGTTTAGCCCTCGATTTCACGAGGCATCTTCACTGCACAACATCAAAACACTGAATGAGATCCGATAAACAGAGTTCAGGTATTTATACCTGTGCCCATCGACGCGTGACTCACTGTGAGGATTGGTTTCCACGCATGATGTAGCACGTAGCCCGCGTCTCTATTAGAAATTTCTGGGTTGCTTGATAATTTCGATAGATTCTCTAATTTTTCATTTATTATAACCCGAGACTAATGCAAGAACCTTGGTATCTTTTACATTAATCATGTGTCCTGTTGAGTGCTGATGTTCAGCGACAGTGAATTGATCAATTTGTTTCTTACTTATACATCTTTGATATTCTTTAAATCTAGTAGACACAGACCGTTCAGTTTTACCTATTTACACTTTACCGCAGGAATAAGAAGTTTTATAAACTCCTTCTGATTGCAAAGGAATTACATCTTTTGGTCTCCTTAACCATTGCCCTATCTTTTTGTGTGTCTAAAGATTGTGCTAATGTTGGATTCTTGTAATTTTATTTACGGTACCCTGAATAAAAGGTAAAACTTCGCTATTTGAAGCTTCCAGTACTGGTTTGAGTCTGGAATTATTATAATACCTAATCGAACACCTAATATCTTTCTTGCAATATCTGTTTAATTTTAGAGATCCAGTCAATTTTTCTGTTTCGTCCTAATGAATTGATAATGGATTATTATCGAGATGGATGATGGTGAGAACTAAATTTAAATATCTATTTATATTTGTCGATTTCCTGCAAATAGTACGACTTGGGGTGCCTCTCATATCAAGGAAGGAAATGACACCGTTTGACTCAATTCCCAAAGTGAGTTTTATATTTGAATGGTGTTGGTTTAGATCTCTAGATCTAAAAATATAGTTACATTTTCTTTTCCATGAGGCCATATTTCATAAGTATAATAAGCGTATACAGGTATTTAACATTAAAACTGACTCAAATATCGTCGGGATCTAAAGTAAAATCTTAAGTTTTTTACGAAATGTTTAAAGTTTTTGATTTAGGAATTATATTGTCCTGTGAAAGGGTTTATATGTTATATCATGGCTAAATATTTATCTATTTCGTAAGATGGTGAACCTATTGCACTGAAGATGGAACGTAACGGTACATTAGCTTTATGTATTTTTAGAAGTCCGTAAAATCGAGGAATGTTCGAATCGCTTGGCTCCAATTTCTTCTTCTCCACATTTGACAAATACAAGGTATTAATATGGCTACACATTTTCCTTTCAATTTTCTTAGTTGGATCCGTTTGTATGGTCTTATAGCTGTCATCTTCAAGTAATGTCTCTATTTTCTCTACGTAGTTGTTCTTGTCGATGACCACCGTTGCATTTCCTTTATCTGTAGGTAGAAGAAAGAGAACGATACCCTAGGTCGTACTGCTTACACAAAACCTACACAAACGAATCGTTATTTAAATTTAAGTTCTCACCATCTCATCCATCTCAAAAACAATCAGTCATCAACTCATTAGTCTTCAAGGCTTTGTCAAAATGTGATACCAATTCAATTCCGGGAGAAACAGGAAAACTAACTGAATTAAACATATTGCACTGAAGATATACGTTCGATTAGGCATTATAATAGTCCCAGACCTAAACCAGTTTTTGATATTCAACCATCATGTAGCATAATTTTACCTTTTATTCAGTGTATTACCTATAAAATTGCAAGAATCCAACATTTGCTCACCAAAAGACATAATTCGTTTGAAATAACAAGGAGTTTATCAAATGCCTGTATACAGGTGAAACTACATGGTATGTGTCTATTAGACGTAGGGAACGTCAAAGATGTATAAGTTAGAAACAAATCAACATGACTCAACAGGACACATGATTAATGTAAAAGATACCAAGGTCCCTGCATCAGTTTCGGGTTATAATAAACGAAAAATTAGAGGATCTATTGGAACTATCAAACAATATAAACATTTCAATAGAGACGCGGACTATGTACTATATTATGCCTAGAAAGCAATCATCACAATGAGTCACGCATCGGTGGGCACAGGTCGGGTATAAATACCTGACTGTTCATCGGAGCTCATTCAGTATTTTGATCTTGTGCAATGAAAATCCTCTCAAGATGTCTCGTTCAAACGAAAGCGAGACATAGGACAGTTATTCCAATTTGACATGGTTTAAACCCGAGACTCCAGCCATAAAAACTTTCGTACTAAGTTAAGCGAAATAAATTTTGCTGATACCTCAGTCAACTTGGCGGATACGTCAATTTAGTGGACGACATTTTGGCATATACGACAATTTGGGGAAAATAAATTTGGCCCATAAGTAGTTTTTTGTGGTAATTGAATAGCTTAGATGAAAAAGGGCCCATTTTTTAAAAATCAAATTTTTCAGGAGAGACAAAAAACTGTTTTTTGTAGTAGAAAAATTGAAACCTAATAAATCTGAATAACACACATAATAGTGATATGTTTTTCAAATGTAATTCCATAAAAACGATTTAAAAAAATATGTATTCACAGGAAAAAACAGACTTAGAAATATAAAAAATTGGGCCCTTTTTCTTCCAGTTCGTAATGTAGCAGTTGCTATAGAGGAAAAAGAAGATAATAACTAACAAATTCGGAAAGAAACCATTTTTATTTGACAAAATAACGTTCAAAACTACTGTTTAATACATAATAATAAAATATTCTTCAAATATTCTTAAAAAACTAACAATCCTCCAGTTCATTCTCGTGTGCACATGTAGCGCCAGTCAAGGAATCATAAAATGCGATGGCCTTTTCATCTTTCAAAAACTTGCAAAGTTCCTTAATATTTTGCAACTTTGGAACATTAATAGGTAAATCACCAGTGTAAGCTAGCTTTTCGGGTATAGGGACAAATCCAACACCAGGTTTCAAAAGGCGGAAAACATCGGGATTTACATTATTTAACGAAAAGCTGCCAAACATTAAATCTTTTGATTCAGATTTAAACTCAAAAAACTTATACTTTGTTATTTGGAACTTCAACTTATTTGTGGTAAAAGTTTTTTTAAAAAACGGTTCTGATAATCCGTTTACAAAGTCTTTCACCATATTTCTTTTAAGCTCGACAACGGTAAACTTGCTACTTATGATACTGTTCCAGTCTGAAGGCGATTCGACTATTTCTCTTTTTCTTTGCATTTTCTCTATTATAGCAAAATGCCTGTCACATGGTAAGAAACTGTGGCCTCGTTGTGGAAAAAAATGTTGGATGTTTTCAAACTTACCATTTAGTACCAACGCCTGCCAAAACTTCAGCATATTTTGATTATGATTTTGTCCTCTGCAACCATCAGTAAATACATACAGTTTTTTTACGGTGCTAGGCAAGAATGCGTTTATGTAATGACTAAGTACAGAGATTACTTCATTACAACCCCGCTTTGCAGTATTTTCTGTCCAAGTATACATAATACTTTTTGATTTTTTTCCAGAGTAAATGGACATACAGTACATCCAAAGCTGTCTTTTATAGAACACGTCAGAAGTAGACATATGTGGGCAGGTTATGTTCTGCTTGAAGTCAAAACAGAGAACTTCGGTATCCTCATTTTCTTTAGAATCTAAAAGACATTTTTTCATCTTAGTATAGAAAAGCTTTGCCTTCATTTTATGCAGTTGGAGATCAGTTTGCAAACTTCTTTTAATGCCCCATTTTTTTCCCCACAAATTTTGGCTTCCATTTAGGAACAAGTTGTACAAACATCTGAATGAGGGCGACCAAATGTGTAGTTGTAGTTATCACGGAAATACTGCAGATAAAAAGAATATTTCACTTCACATTTTAATTTTTGTAGGTTGCGTTCATTTTGTTTAGCATCTTGAAGAACTTCTGGGTAATGTTTTTCCAAAAACATTTCGTACATTTTTAAAACACTGAGTTCCGAAGACAGATACCTTCTTCGCTCACCGCTCGGTCCATAGTGTACAATATAATATGGAAAACTTTGTATATGTGCATCAACATTGTGAACAATGGTACCGGATAGTTTATTTTTTCTGTTTTTATGCACCCCACGACTATCAGTGGGTATCGCAGCTACAGTCTTCGACGCACTAATATTTCGCACCCTTTTGGACCCAATTCCATGCAAACTGGCAAATCCTTCACGGCAAACAGGCAGCACTTTCTCACCGACATGCACTTTATAGCAGAAATTGAACTTTCTTTTAAACACACCCCTTCTTTTCTGATTTACTGGCGAACATGTAATAAGGGCTTGTAGGTAGACATTTTGAGCTACGTGGTCCCCAATTTCATTGAAGTTTTGCAATATACGAGTCATTTCTTCTGCAGAAAATGATAATAAGCATTTTCGTTTACATCTAAAAAGGTCATGAGCTTTATACCTTACATATTTAATAAAATTTATTATGCCTTACCTGCATTTTTCGCCTGTTCTTCTAGCGGCTTTTTCTCCTTTTTTAGAAGTATACTCTAATCCTCTCGCTTTTAACTTTTTATTTTTTTACACTTTTCCACTTGTCTATATTCCTTTTTCTCTTTAATTTTATTATACTTGCCTCCTCGTTCTCTGAATTATTATCCATTATTACATGAAAACATAAAAACACTGACACTGACACTTTGGCTTTAAGGTTATGTTTACAAAATTTCCTGTATATTAACTTGTCGAAAGAAAGGCCCAAATGCAGCAAATGGTCCGTTGTTTTACTAAGCGAAAGAAACACAGCTGATTTTACTACGCTTTCAATACTTTTTTTTACTGGTCATATGCGGATTTCGATAAAGATTCGGAATTGGGAAAATTCCGGATTTGGACAAACTGCACGGATGGGCCCTTTTTCATCTAGGCTATTCAATTAATTTCGAGAGAATATTGGCGTTTGCAAAAGTTTGTTCTGATGACACTTTGCTTTTATTTTGTTAAAACATTTTTTAGAATTATTTTTGGGAGGGTTATTTGATGCTATTACATTAACGCTTTAATTATCGATTTCACTTTATTGATTTATTAATATATTCTGCTATTTTTTTAGTTTTGGTTTACATTATCTTTTTTCTGTTAGATTTGGTTAGTACAAAAAACGCATATTCAAATGCAAATCATTTACAATGAGAACTCTCTCATAAGTAAAAATATTGTATGGAGTATTTTGAAAGTACTTTAATGTTACTACATTCTTTTTTGACTTACAAAATCCCTATTCAATTTTTAATAAATAGTATTTCAAAGCAAAGATTTGTTGAAAATAATAAAACATGTTGAGCAGAGATTATACCATTAAGAAATATATTATTAAGAAAATGAAGTTACTGACAACACGCTTTGGGAAAGCTATTTTAGTAATTGAATGAAATTGTTGCATGCATGTTTCTTAAACCCCCCTCCCCTTAAAAGTTCTGACCTTGTTAGCAAATATTGAAAACGTTTAAAACAACTTTAATTCTGTTAATTAGAAAATATAATAAATTCGAAACATTACAATATAGACACAAACTAATATATAATTGAACTCGTTTTTAAACGCACTATCATATTCTATAATAATATACCGGGTGTCAACGATATCGTTTTACACGATGCCATTCATTTGCTTTTTAGGTTAGGATATTTATATTTGGGTTAACGAAATATGGTATTAAGACACATATTTTTCATGAAAAAACAATTGAATATTACTGCCAGTTTCTCCGATATCAGAACCAAGTTAAGAATTTCAAATGGAACCCTGTATATTATTTTACATAGTTTGATAGAGCTTAGAATTACCTTTTCAATGACATATCACAAGTTATATTTTTTTTTCAAAATGGCGGACCAGAAAGCGCTTTTTCAAAATTCAATAAGGCGGTCGTTTCCCGATACCGATGAAATTTTGTTTAACAAATTATTAAAATATTAAACAAAATGGGGTTTTCAATGGATTTTAATCAAATTTAAAATCAAATTTTTAATTTATCACAAAATGGGATAAGTTTAATTTTTTCTTTAAAATGTGAACTTTTTCTTAAATTTTCTCAAAGATTTTAAATAGAAAGTTGTATTTATTAAATATTAGTATTAAAGTATATCTTATTAGCTACACGAAACCGCATAACAAGCCGTATTTTTGCTTTTTGTTTCAGAAAAAATTGACAAAACCTTGCCGATACACATTTTTCCTAATACATAACATGAAACAAACACACACATATTATTAATCAGAAAATCCTGGAATATTTTTTATTGTTTATTGATAAGTAATTTTGTATTATTTTGACATTTTGTGACTGTTGTCTTATTTTAGGAAAGCGAGAAAAAATCACAAGTAGTATTAATTTTATTTTACCAGTAGATACGGTGCAGTAACATGAAAGATGACTTAACTAAGATAAGTAGGTCTTGGAAACAATTGCATAGGGATGCCATTATAATTTTCATTAGATTTAACCAGAAACGTCAAAAGTACTGTTTTGTATCGACATTTCTGATAACTTTCGTTACATTTTTACACTGAGAAAAACAAAAAACAAAAACAAAACCGCATAACAAACCGTATTTTTGCTTTTTGTTTGAGAAAAAATTGACGAAACTCTGCCGATATACATTTTTCGTAATACATAACATGAAACACACACACCCACACACACATATTATTAATCAGTAAATTTCGGAATATTTTTTATTGATAAGCAATTTTGTATTGTTTTGACATTTTATGATTTTTGCTGTCTTATTTTAGGAAATCGAGAAAAATTCACAAGTAGTATTAATTTTATTTTACCGGTAGGCTTTCGGTTTTTCCGGAAATACCTAGACCTAAGTCAAGAAGTTTAAAAAGAACCCTGTATATTTTTTCACACAGTTTGATAGAACTTAGAATTCCCTTTACATTGACATATCACAAGTTGATTTTTTTTCGAAATGGAGCACCAGAAAGCTTTTGTTCAAAATTCAATATGGCGGCCATTTTCTAACACCGAAGATATTTTTGAATTATAGGTAGAAATAATAAACAAATACGGGGGTTTTTATTGGGTTTAATGCTAATTTAAAATCAAACTTTCACAATTAATACAAAAGTTACTCAATTAAATATTCTATGCGCTGTCCGCCTTGTTCTTGGCATAGTGTAACTATATCAACATTTTCCGCAAGCAGGTTTCGTAAATGCTGTTCTGAGATACTCTCAACGGCTCGTCTTATTCTATTTTCTAACATTTCCAACGATATTACAGGAGTTGCATACACTTTTTCTTTCAGATAACCCCATATAGAAAAATCAAGCGGGGTTAGGTCAGGCGACCTCGCTGGCCATCGTCCATTGGTTCCCAACCAGTTCTCACCAAATCGTTCATTCAAGTAATTTGCAACAATTCTTGAATTATGAGCAGGGGCGCCATCTTGTTGGTAAACTAAATCATCATTTTGCTGCAAATTATTTATAAAATGTTCAATTTCATTTTCGAGAATGTCCAAATACATCTCGCCAGTTAAAGGCTGATGGAATAATATTGGACCAATAAAGCTTAGTCCTACAACGCCTAACCAAACATTAACTCCAAAACGTTCCTGGAAGGCACCTTCTCTTACTAATCTTTGATTTTCCTTTGCCCAATAACGAAAATTATTTCTATTAAATATCCCTAGATTAGTAAACCTTGATTCGTCCGAAAAAATAATCTTATGATGAAACACAGGACTTATTCTATAATTATCTAAAAACCAATTGCAATAAATAAGTCGTCTTTGGAAGTCATTTTCAAATAGGTGGTGGTGAATTTGATACTTAAACGATTTAAACCCGTGTTTCTTTAAAATTTTTCTGGCGCTTTCATGGGACGTATTGCACTGTTTGCCTAATTCACGAAGGGAAGCTGTACGGTCATACTCGATGTACGCTAAAACGTTTGTTTCCACTTCTTCGCTTACTACGAAACCATCATTGCCATTAGCATGGACACCACCATTATTTTCATTTTTTAAATGTTGTACTAGCCAAGGATAATATGCATGTGAAGGAGCGTCACGATTCGGAAAGCGTTCCTGGTATAATCTCTCTGTGTCCCTTGAATTTTTGCGACATTCCCCATAAATAAGGAGCATGTCAATTTGATGTTCTCTTGAATAAACCATAATATTTATTTTTAAAACTAACTAGAACCACTTCTCAGTGTAAAAATGTAACGAAAGTTATCAGAAATGTTGATACAAAACAGTACTTTTGACGTTTCTGGTTAAATCTAAATGAAAATTATAATGGCATCCCTATGCAATTGTTTCCAAGGCCTACTTATCTTAGTTAAGTCATCTTTCATGTTACTGCACCGTATCTACCGTTAAAATAAAATTAATACTACTTGTGATTTTTTCTCGCTTTCCTAAAATAAGACAACAGTCATAAAATGTCAAAATAATACAAAATTACTTATCAATAAACAATAAAAAATATTCCAGGATTTTCTGATTAATAATATGTGTCTGTTTGTTTCATGTTATGTATTAGGAAAAATGTATATCGGCCAGGTTTTGTCAATTTTTTCTGAAACAAAAAGCAAAAATACGGCTTGTTATGCGGTTTCGTGTAGCTAATAAGATATACTTTAATACTAATATTTAATAAATACAACTTTCTATTTAAAATCTTTGAGAAAATTTAAGAAAAAGTTCACATTTTAGAGAAAAAATTAAACTTATCCCATTTTGTGATAAATTAAAAATTTGATTTTAAATTTGATTAAAATCCATTGAAAACCCGATTTTGTTTAATATTTTAATAATTTGTTAAACAAAAATTTCATCGGTATCGGGAAACGACCGCCATATTGAATTTTGAAAAAGCGCTTCCTGGTCCGCCATTTTGAAAAAAAATATAACGTGTGATATGTCATTGAAAAGGTAATTCTAAGCTCTATCAAACTATGTAAAATAATATACAGGGTTCCATTTGAAATTCTTAACTTGGTTCTGATATCGGAAAAACTGGCAGTAATATTCAATTGTTTTTTCATGAAAAATATGTGTCTTAATACCATATTTCGTTAACCCAAATAAAAAAATCCTAACCTAAAAAGCAATTGAATGGCATCGTGTAAAACGATATCGTTGACACCCGGTATAGGCTGTCTTAATTAAGATTAAGAAGTTCATGTCAGCTTAGGAAAAATGCAATATCATGTATAAATAAAAACAAATTAAATTAAAACTTTAAGAGAAACAAAGAACTAATTTTCTTGAAGCTTCACCAGATAAGGGCATATACAAGAGTAACCAAGTTTTGTCCTATTAAAACGCTAACGGACTTATAAATTCAAGCAAAGTTTTAGTTTTTTTTCCCATCACATTATTGACTAGTTCATACAATGCCCATCTGAACTGCTTTTAAGAACCCGATTTTTAATTTACTATAAGATCTAAGATAATGCAATATCGAAAGTAATTCTAGAATTTAAATACATGATCATAAATGTTTTTTTTTTCAGACTGAGTATAAGTACTGTTACGATGTCGTCCTTCATTACGTCCTCCATTATCTACAGAAAGATCTAGAAGAAATTAAAGGAAATAAGAAATAACTATTTTAAGGCTTCTCAATAAATCTATAAAAAACATATTTTTATTTGTATACTTACATTTTATACTGTGCTATCTGTGGTATTAAGGCCCACTTAAAAAAAAAGATTTTGAAGTCGAATATTATTGTTTTTTAATAATGTTACAGTAAATATAAAGAAAAAAATTGAAGTTATATGATTTTTTTGCAATTATTCATGTTCGTCTTCAAAAATAATTTCAGTGTACCTAATTTTAATATTTAATCTAACTGAAGTTATCTCAAAACCATAATCTGATCAATACAAAATCTAGATTAGATGAAAAGAAACGTGAAAATAGCCAAAGTGTTTGAAAAGTCGGCAATTTATCTTAAACAGTATCTTTAAACACTAAACTAATTTTCTTGGTGCTTACACATAAATTGGCTTTAACTTTTTCGATTTTATCTCCTCTCATTCGGCAGTCATAACTTAACAAGAATTTTAAAGCAATTAAATCTTATAACCCTTCGATATATATTTTCAAGATTTGGGCATGACAAAGAGTATTTCTTTATAAACTTGCTTTATTGAACTTTCAACTAGCCTGTTTAGAGTAAAAATATTAGGCTAGGTTTAAGTCCGCATTTAGCTTTTTAAGCTTCTCTCTCCAATTGAAAATGCCAATAATACAGTCAAACATTTCTCAGATCGATAGCCCTTACTATTCTTATCTTATGTGTAATTGATAATAAAGTATTAGGCCAATAGTATGGCCGACTCCAGATCAGTCGGCCGTGCCAATCAAAAACCCATCAAAAAATAAAAAGCTATGTGCTGTTTATTTACTTCTTGCAGTTGTAATAATTTTTCGGTTAGTATATTTTGTATTTTTTTGATAAAATTAATTAGCGAAATTGGAACATTCAATAATAAATAACACTGACTTTTAATCCTATTACTGAGAAATCATTTTAAGATACATGTAATCAATTATCTATATATATATATATATATATATATATATATATATATATATATATATATATATATATATATATATATATATATATATATATATATATATATATATATATATATACGGGGTGTCCCGAATTGCAGTGTCCAAACTTTATCAGCGCATTCTCCATTCAAAATAAGCCCTAATTTTCTATATAAACATATATCGTAAAATTCTTCGTTTTCGATATACAGGGTGTTAAAGTTTTAAGAAAAAAATTGTTTTTTAGTCATAACTTTTTTATTACTTGAGATATTGTTATTAAAATTGGTAAACAGCCTTGGAGTAACAAAAGGCATTTTTTGATTTGAAATATTTTTTAATTTTTCATCAGTGGCGTCCGTACGGGATTTTTTATTGAATATTCTTGAAGAAAAAATGGTACTCTACTGCTTTTTCTGAAAACAAAAATCATTCCTAAAATCCCCACTCAGTTTGGAGCAAATTTGATCCCCTTATCTTTTTTTCGTGCGGTGTAAGAATTTCGAGTAAAAAACTAAAAACCATTTTTATGTATGCCATAGTTAAAATTTCCATTATTGTTAATTTCAGTAGCAAAACCTTTAAGGTGGGATTGTAACAGCAAGTTTTTAAAATTATTTGGTTTCCGATATTTGTTTCATGCATTCCAGGTGAGTTCATAATTTCTGAACAACGTATGTAGGGTTTCTAAAATAAAAGCTTGTCTGACAACTAAGGAGAGATGATGTCATCGACCCGTTGTAATGGAGATTTGCATTATGTTTGGGTTATCAGGGTGACATCGCAGAAGTTAGCAGGCAACCTATTAAAATCTAATGTCCTTGGTACTTACCATCATTCCTTCATTGTCGACTCTTGGTATGCCATGATTGCATTTTTGTGATAATTGAACAATTGCTAAGTTCGTCTTTAAAGTATGACAGATGAGTTTATAATTCTAAAATCGTCGATTAATTTTGTAAAACGGTAATTAGAATTAATTCAATTTTGAAGATGATACTTCATTTTAGAAACTAGAATTCATAACTTTTATTAACTTAGATCATGAAAAAAATTTATAGAGCACTTTAAATATCATTAAAGATTAATGTGGGCCTTAAAATTCACAATAATTGCTCAAAATGAGCTCATCTAACTTCGACACATTTTCGGCATCTGCTCTTAACTGTGTCAGTGGCATGGCGTATAAAATTCGTATTGGCTCGCAAAATTTCACAGGCTTGCTCTATCCTTAGAATCAGTTCTTCTCTTGTATGAACTGGTCTGGAATAAACTAAATTTTTCAAATAACCCCACACAAAGAAGTCGACAGGTGTGAGGTCAGGGGAACGTGGTGGCCAGGCTGTAGCTCCTAATCGTCCAATCCACCTTTCTGGATAATTATTATTTAACCACTCGCGATTTACAAGTGCAAAATACGCGGGAGCCCCGTCCATTTGAATCCAGAATTCGTTTCTAAGATTTAGAGGAATATTTTCTAGATATTGAAATAACTTATTTTGCAGAAAATCATTAAATAACTGTCCATCTAGGCGTGGTGGTAGAATATGGGGCCCGCAAAAAATTTCATTTATTACACCACACCAAACATTAACAGAAAATTCTTGCTGAAATGCTCTAGTTCGTACAACACGTGGATTGTCATGGCTCCAGATTCGTAAATTATGGAAATTTACTGAGCCGCTTCGGGTAAATGTGGCTTCATCAGTCCATAAAATTTTTTTTGAGAAGTTCTCGTCTTCCTGTATTTGGCGTAAAAACTGCGTTGCCTTGTAAATTATGAGCTGCTCTTCGTAGGCTTAATGTCCTATCGTTGTCAAACTTATTTAAAAATTACGTTTCGATATTGTTCATTTCTCCTACCTTCGTTTCTCGGATTCTTTTTGAGTCCAAAATTCCTAAACATTAAACGCGTTTTAATGAAAACTTGTTTACAAGGTAATCTTCTATTTGGAAATCTTCATTGGTATTCCGGTACTGCTGCATTTGCATTTCCATTACAGAAACCATAAACGAAATGAATATCAGCGTACTCAAAGTTACTGAATAACACCATTTTGAAATCACTAGTTAGACTGATAATTACCTTTTAGTATAAACTGTAATGTACCTGACATTTATTTACTCTAAAAACTCAAATGTCACACTTTAAAGACGAAACTAGCAATTGTTCAATTGTCACAAAAATGCAATCATGGCATACCAAGATGTTAAAGGTTTTGCCACTGAAATAATTAACAATAATGGAAATTTTAACTACGCTATACATAAAAATATTTTTTAGTTTTTAACTCGAAATCCTTGCATCGCACGAAAAAAAGGCAAGGAATCAAATTTGTTCCAAACTGAGTGGGGATTTTAGGAATGGTTTTTGTTTTCAGAAAAAGCGATAGCGTACCATTTTTTTCTTCAAGAATATTCAATAAAAAATCCTGTACGGACGCCACTGATAAAGAATTAAAAAATATTTCAAATCAAAAAATGCCTTTTGTTACTCAAATGCTGTTTACCAAATTTAATAACAATATCTCAAGTACTAAAAAAGTTATGACTAAATAACAATTTTTTTCTTAAAACTTTAACACCCTGTATTTCGAAAACGAAGCATTTGCCGATATATGTTTATATAGAAAATTAGAGCTTATTTTGAATGCAGAATGCGGTGTTAAAGTTTGGACACTGCAATTCGGGACTCCCTGTATATATATATATATATATATATATATATATATATATATATATATATATATATATATATATATATATATATATATACAGGGTGCGGCAAAAGTCAGTTTACGCTGTCGAAATACGCACATGCGGACTTCTTTCGTCGAAACAAGCACGCGCGACCGTAGTGGGGGTTTAAAGCAGCGCTGGTTTGAAGGCGAAAGTTTACTTTAGTATTAGCGTATCGTTCAACCAAGTCGCATCACTATGGCTGCTCCGGTCCGTGCGAAGTACACGACGGCCGAACGTATCTGTCTGTTGTCCGGTTATTTACGTTATCATGCCGATTACAACATCATTTTTCAAGAGTTTGCGGCGCAGCATCCTGGCAGACCTATTCCTACCAGACAAATGGTCCATAAACTGCACAGGAAATTCTCAGAAACCGGGTCTGTTGTAGATGCCCCGCGCAGTGGCCGTCCCAAAACTGTAACCACAGAAGAAAACATGCAGGTAGTTGCTCAAGCTTTCATCGAGGCACCAACCAAGTCTGCGCGGCGTACGTCTCTTGAATTAGAGATTTCGGATCGCAGTTTACGTCGGATGTTAAAAACCATGAAGATACGTTGTTATCGACCACGTTTGCTGCATGCGTTAACTGAGGACGACCCGGATCGCAGGCTTGAATTCTGCGAGTGGTACAGTGGGTGCGCCGAAGACGACGCTAATTTTTACCGATCTATTCTCTGGTCCGATGAAGCGCAATTCAAAATGAACGGTCGAATCAACCGACACAACTCCGTGTACTGGGCCTCAGAAAACCCTCATGTAACCATTCAAGAAGAGCTAAATGTTCCTGGTATAACTGTATGGGGTGGAGTGTATGCGGGTGGTCTCGTCGGGCCATATTTTTTTGATGGGACGGTAAATTCAGACAATTATCTGAACCTTCTAATCGATTTAAAGGGCGAACTAGAAAATAATCCTCTCTTAGAAGGTATCCGATACTTTCAGCAGGATGGCGCTCCGCCTCATTACGCCTTACAAGTTCGTGATTTTCTTAATGACCAATTTGGAGACTGGATAGGGAGGAGAGGCAAAATTGAATGGCCTGCGCGCTCACCGGACCTAACGCCGTGTGACTTCGCTTTGTGGGGCGTACTTAAAGATAAAGTGTTTGCCACCCAAATACGGGATATACAACACTTAAAAGAGAGGATTGAAGAGGAGTTTGAAGCTCTTCGTGCCGAACAGGAGTTCTGTAGAAAGACGTGTTTTACAGTGCTTAAGCGATGTCATAAATGCATTGATGAAGGTGGCTTACAGTTTGAGCACAAAATGTAGGGCATAAACTTTATTTTGTATTATTATTTAAGCTCTTTTTATATTAAACAAAATTTGGCATCTCATCATTGTTTTTGTTAATTTGAAAATGAGTTAACTTATTTTTTTCCCAAGGTTTGCATCCCATCATTGTGTGTTTGCGTTATTATGCAAATTGGTAAACTGACTTTTGCCGCACCCTGTATATATATATATATATATATATATATATATATATATATATATATATATATATATATATATATATATATATATATATATATATATATACCGATCAAGTATAAATTAGGAGCTTGGTATATTGCAGTCTTGGGACGCGACATCTTGGTAATCCCAAGTAAAAGCTAAACTCTATTCTTTACCAAGTTTACAAAACGAGCAAAATAAGTATATTAAACAGTTGTAATAATAAATAATTCAACGTTCTTTTAAGGATCACCGAGGTGTTCGATCAATGAGAAAAGCAATTATAAAAGGCTAAAACCATATTTTTTTCGTAAAGTTTCCTACCAAAATTGGATAATCAAGTACATTGCCCTTACAGAAAGGCATGAAGAGCAGAAAAATACTTTTATTCTAAAATAAATTTACGATATTTCAGTGAAATTCAAATATGCAAAAATTACTTTAAAAAAATGGAAAAAAGTGCAAAATTTAACGACATTTCGATAATATCCACTTTAAAGTTATAATAAAATATCTAAAATCGCTAAAAATATCATGGGACGTTTTAAAAAAGCAGATATTAAAATATCTGACTGAAGTCAGAATTTGTTCTGAATACGTAATTAGGGAAATATGGTATGCCGAATGCATAAATATTTTCTTTCCAGGCATTTAAATTGCCCACACTATCAAATCGATTTTTTTCTCTAAAAATATGAATCATATTGAAACACTATATATTTGTTTATTATATTGTCTATCAAAAATATTTGTTTCATTGACTTTTGGGCCTTATTACCAATGAATTCTAAAATAAAACAATCTAGTCCAAAGAAGATACTCCGAGGCCAAACAGATCTGTGAATTTTCTAGTTGTAACGGAAATCACCTATTTTGTGCTATATGTTACTTACATATATAGTGTATGTCTATTTTTATTACTTTGTTGTTCTTTTATGTATATTTCTGTAAGCATTGAAAAGAAATACAGGGAAAAACAAGTACATGTGTGTTTTTTTTGCTATTTAAGTAGATTGCTAATATTTATTTAAGCATTTTAGTTGCCGTAAAGTACAACAATAAAGTAATTCGAAGGGTAAAAATCACCCTTCGAAATTTCAGATCTTTACGTTTCAGGATCCCTGGATGTCGAAAAACATGTTTTCTTCGTCGGTCTATCGGTCTGTCTGTTACTACTTATTCAATTTATCTCAAATTTTGTTCAAAAATCAGGTATTATGTAGGAATCAACTGGTAAAATTTTGATACGAATCCAAGATGGCAGAACAAAATGGCGGCTTATGAACATATTTGAAAATTCACGTTGGAACACTATCGGTTTGTCTGTCTGTCTGTCAGTTCACGGCATAGCTTAAAAACTACTTACGCGATTAAATTCAAATTTTGGGTAAAAATCACGTATCTTCACGTTTTAGCGTCCCTACATGCCAAAAAATATTCAGTCAGTTCCCGGCATAGTTTAAAAACTACTTATTAGAGTGACGTCAAATTTGGGTCAACAATTAAGAGTCATATGGGATGACCTGGTGACATTTTGGTAAAAATCCAATATGGCAAAACCGAGGGCAAACTAAAATAGGGGTCTAATGAAATGTTAAAAAAATGCTTATCCAACAAAGTATGTTACTAAATGACTATATACAGGGGGTCCCATTTTCGTAGGTTTTACGGGGTTTCCAGCTTATGAGTAGAGATAGAGAGATGCGATTTTCGCGACACCGTGCTACTTTTCGATGAAACTAAAGAGGCCGCAAACAGATTTGCCCTAACCATTTTAGTTTCCGTGCTACAGGGTCATTTTGAAAATTTGTCATTTTTGGACACCCCCTGTAACTCAGCTATCGTAAAATATATTTAAAATGTTTCAACTGGTATTTATAGATTTTTTCACGTAGAATTCAGTGGCATACTCAGATTTTTGCTGAGAGTCATATTTTTTGACATATTGGCATAACCTACTATTTTTTAAATGGGAGACCCTATATATTATTTTTTCATCTTATTCTTCGTGTCGAGAGCTTTTCAAAAACATACCATAAGTCATATTTATTTTCATAAATAACATGAAAAAATGCATTTTTCTTTAAACGGATTTATGGCATAGCAGATCAATCGAAATAAGAGAAGGTGGCTGTGGTAGCCATGGCAACGCCAACAAAAATATGATCAGGCAGCCATTACTGCTGTCATTTTTGGCATTATTGCGTTTAAATTTTTCTTGACGTCTATTATAATTATTGTTTTTAATATGGCTCAGAATCAAAAATTTGAATATTTTGAGAAATATGATATGAACGCGTGTTTTATATTGTCTAATGAAGATGCAGATCAGGCGGCAGAGCTTTATCTGAACAGGTTAGTTCTTTTTTATCTTCCTGCATTTTGACTTTATTGGTTCGCTTTATTTTATCTTAGATATCCCGAGAGAAGACAACCAGAAAAAAGAATTTTTCAAAAAATTAAAAATAATCTTTGCCAATATGGATCTTTTAACAAGCCTCGATCGCGAACTTACAATAAAGACAACGAAGAATCTGAGGTCAACGTTTTAGCCCTCGTTCAGACAGCTCCTGAAACATCTTGCAGGAAAATAGACGAAGAGGCGGGTGTACCGAAAACCAAAGTGCAGAAAATTTTGAAAAAGCACAAATTCAAACCCTATAAATACAAACTTGTGCATCATCTGCATCCTGGTGATGCAGAGCGCAGATTGGAGTTCTGCAATTGGTTTATAAATATGAAGGTAGAAGATATCGATTTTGAAAAAAAGATTATTTGGTCAGACGAGGCACATTTTACTAGTTCAGGGATTTTAAATAGACACAACACGCGATTTTGGAGTCAAGAAAACAACCATGTTATTTTTCCTAGGGAGCATCAGGGCAGATTTGGATTCAATGTCTCCTGTTTTATTTTCAACCGAAAAATAGTTTACCAAATATATGAAGGAAATCTGAATTCGATTGGTTACGTGCGAATCCTAGAAGACGCATTAGGAATTTTGGATGATGTTCCCTTGGCTCAACTAAATAGGATTTATTTCCAGCAAGACGGAGCTCCAGCCCACAATGCCAGAATAAGTCAAAACTGGCTTAACGACCATTTTCCTGGAAGATGGATAGGAACACACGGACCTGTTCGATGGCCACCACGATCCCCTGACCTCTCAGTTTTAGATTTCTTTTTGTGGGGTTATTTAGAAAACAAGGTTTATGTAAGGCGATACGAAAACTTAGAACAACTAAGAATGGCCACCGAAAACGCTTTTGCAGAATTACAAAGACAGTCATTTACAATAGAATATGCATTAAAAAGAATTTTTAAAGTTTGTCACACTTGTAGGACACCTAATGGTCTACAATTTGAACAATATTTGTAGTTTTAATGAAATTATAATTATTACCTTTTACCTACTTCCTAATTTTTTCTGATGCTGTTACTTTGTTATTTCGTTAATAAATATTTGTTAACTTTTTCCATGGCTCCACAGCCACCTTCTCTTATTTCGATTGATCTGCTATGCCATAAATCCGTTTAAAGAAAAATGCATTTTTTCATGTTATTTATGAAAATAAATATGACTTATGGTATGTTTTTGAAAAGCTCTCGACACGAAGAATAAGATGAAAAAATAATATATAGGGTGTCCCATTTAAAAAATAGTAGGTTATGCCAATATGTCAAAAACTATGACTCTCAGCAAAAATCTGAGTACGCCACTGAATTCTACGTGAAAAAATCTATAAATACCAGTTGAAACATTTTAAATATATTTTACGATAGCTGAGTTACAGGGGGTGTCCGAAAATGACAAATTTTCAAAATCACCCTGTAGCACGGAAATTAAAATGGTTAGGGCAAATCTGTTTGCGGCCTCTTTAGTTTCATCGAAAAGTAGCACGGTGTCGCGAAAACCGCATCTCTCTATCTCTACTCATAAGCTGGAAACCCCGTAAAACCTACGAAAATGGGACACCCTGTACTGTATTAAATTGAATAACACTTCACTATTCCTAACAAAAGGAAAAATACATATGGAGGGAAGTTCCGGGTAATGGAAATTTACCGATTTTTTTTTTAAAGACAGTTCTTTGAAAATGAGGAATTCAGCTTTTATCTAGCCATGCGACTCTCTGTCCTTATCCTTAATGTTTTTTAGCTTTTGAATATTTTTTCTTTTGCATATTTTATTCTTCTGCTGAACTTATTGTAAGGTCACGTGGGGCAAGAGCATTTCCGGGGCAAGTGCAGTATTTACCAATATTTTCCATATAGTTGATTAAATGGTCTTGCCATCTATGAACGAGGGGTCCAACTAACTTCTTTTTCTGAACTAAGGAGTTAGAATTTGTTTACGGTTTCCTACGTTCAAAGAACGCACATGTCAAATTTCAGTCGCATTTATAGTTTAAACACGAGTTGGTTCTGTTTTAGTAATCTGAGAATTTCTAGGAAATCTTTTGAGATTTTATTGTTATTTTTGGTAAGTAGCTATCTTATTATGATGTACTATTTGTAGTATTGTTAGTTTTGTGAGTACCTGGCATAAAATAGCTTTTTGAGGACAGAGCGCACTTGCCCCATCAACTGTATCTGTACATCGGGGCAAGTGCGTCTTATGTAAATGGGGCAAGAGCAGCTCATAAAGCGCACTTGCCCCATATATAATATTAGGCATAATTTAAAGGTTTTATTTTTTTTTCAGAGTAAGCGATGGTTCGCACCTATGTTAGAAAAACGCAAAGAGGATGTGGATATTCAAAAGAAGACCTCAAAATAGCTGTGAGTTCTGTCAAAAATGGTCTAATGACAACCTATAGAGCCAGCTTGGTATACAATATACCAAAAAATACTATCCGCGACCATGTTAGCGGAAGAAGGGGTAAAAAAAGCATGACTTATGGCAGAAGAACGGACCTTACTCCAGAAGCTGAGAAGTCCTTGGTTAACTGCATCCGGTGTTTACAAAAATGGGGTTTTGGTCTAACCAGAAAAGAGGTTTTGGAAATTGTTGCACAATATGTCAAAATTAACAACATTAATACTCAGTTTAAACATGGAATTCCGGGCGAAGACTGGTTCCTAAATTTTAAACGACGCCATAATCTTTCTATAAAGATGCCACAAAATGTTGAATTTGCAAGAAAAAAGAATATTGATCCGTTTTTAATCTATCAGTACTTTGATTTACTCGAAAAAACTCTGAAAGACCTTAATTTGGAGAACAGGCCATCCCAAATATGGAATATGGACGAAAGTAGTTTTTGCTCAGACCCTTCTAAAACAAAAATTGTTGGCCAAAGGGGATTACCAGCTACTCGCACGACAAGTGGGCCTGGTAAGCAGAACACTACCGTTCTAATGTGCGGTAGTGCAAGCGGGGAAAAAGCACCGCCATTAATTATTTTCAAAGGCAAGCACGTTTGGGATCAATGGGCAGCACCCCCAGGTAGTGAATATCCAAATACAACCTATGCAGCAACAGCTAATGGGTGGATGGAAAGCACAGTGTTTAAAAATTATTTTGAAAAAAGTTTTATTAAACATTTGTCTCCAGATCGTCCAGTTCTAGTAGTGTACGATGGACATGCTACGCATTTAAGCGTGGAGGTTATTAAAATTGCAATTGAAAACCAAATAACAATTTTGAAACTTCCGCCACATACTAGTCACATATTGCAGCCACTGGACTTAAGTGTCTTTAAGTCGCTTAAAAGTCGCTGGGATGTCAAGTTAGTCGAATGGCAACGCAAAAATGTAGGTGTAAAGATTCCTAAAAGTATATTTTCGAAGCTTATTGGTGAAATTTGGACTGACACAAAGCCAGATATTTTGATAAGTGGGTTTGTCAAAGCAGGAATATTTCCATTTAACCGAAACGTCATACCCCAAGAGATATTTGAACCGGCAGCATTTAAAAGATGGACATCTTTACAGAATCAGGAAAGTCCTAATGAACCAACGACAACAACTTTACAAGCCCATGATCCAAAACCAACAACTTCAACCTTTCCTCAACCTACAATTTCGGTAATCAATATACAACATCAAGATCATCTGAATAGTGTAGACAAGACTGTCAGTCAGATTTCTGCAACGGATACTGAAAATAATAATTTACCAACAACTTCTGTTAGTTTTGAAGACTTGCTATTAAAATCAATTAAACGAGATCAGCCTCCTTTGAAACAGTCGAAAAGAAAAATTTGCTTAGGGGCAGAAGTAATCACACGGGAAGACATGGCACATTTGCAAGAAAAAACAAAGGGTAATAAATTACAGAAATCTAAAAAGGTAAATAAGAAAAAAGTAAGGAGACATAGTTCCGACGAAAGCGACTTAGAATCATGGAAAAGCGATTCCAGTGATCCTCGAATAACGGAATTCGATGAGGACTGTGAAATGGATGAAGAAGAGGCCCTTACTGATCAAAACCTAAATTTACTGAGCAAAGAAAACTTGGATACGAGTACTGAAGATATTCCAATTCTCAAGATTCAACCGGGTGATTTTGTTTTAGGTAACTTTTTTGGAAAAAAGAAAAGCTATAAGTACGCATGTCTTATAACGGAGGTTTTTGACGATGAAGTCTCAGTGATGATACATTTGAATTTAGATTAGATGAGAATGATAAATGCTCAATTCTGTTATCAGATATTATACAGAAATTGCCCTCACCCCAACTGATACCTACTATAAACTTCCAAAAATATGTTTTTTCAACAGCCGTAGAGGTATCCGAATTATAATATAATATTAGCCAATAGTTAAGGAGAACGAAATTGTTATTTTTAATTTTCAAATGTTTTTACAAAATAATTTTTATTTTTCGTATTAATATTCATATATTTGTAGAAGCAGTTAATTTTTCTTACTTTTAATTGTTTTTTACAGGGAATTTAGAAATATTAATACATATTTTATAGTTTTCCGTTCATTTGTTTAATAAAAGGTTACTTTTCCTCCAGTATTTCTAGCTTGCCTGATTTTTCTTTCTTACATCTAGTTTTTTTAACGTTAATTTTAAGTGTATGTAGCCAGATATTTTATTTTCCAATAAATGCATCTAAATAAATATATATTAAATAACATTGCTCTTGCCCCGTAATGAATTCTGGTTATTCTAATAGTAGAAAAATGCCTTATCCGCTCTTGCCCCATTTAGGTGTGGCAAATGCGTCCATTGCTGCTCAAAATAAAAAAATTGTTTTATGGGACCGATGAACTTTTTATCAAAATTTATATATTGCGTCATATAAAGCACATTTCCAACTATCCTGACACCAGAAATAAACATTTTTACAAAAAGCCAATGGATATTTTGCAGGGTTGCAAGTTGAACTTCTATTTTTTTGGGGTGCACTTGCCCCACCTGACCTTAATATTTTTTCTTGTAAAATTAAGTTCTGATTTTATACAAAACATTCATTTTAGTGCCGCGCTAAATTTTTGAGGGCTACTTGTCAATTTAACATGCACTTGTAAAATGAGCACAATGACTTACTTTTTAAAATAATTTTCGGTAAAATATTCTTATTGGAAGTTCTTCGGTCACTATAGTGAAGGGTCTCTATGCAGAGTATATACAAATTTTCTAGATTATTGAATTGATTTGATTTTTTCTAATTTCCGAATAAATGTATTTATTTTTTGTAGTATCAAGTTTTTTCTTTTAATATTCTTTTTCCCATTTATAGATTTTTAAAATTCTAATACCATTTCGTGTAGCATATTCCTACCTATGTTCGACTGTTTTCTAGACATTGACGTTTGAAAACCGTTTAAAACTTACAATCCTTCAAAGTCTGTTGTAAATTGTTAATTATCAAACGCCAATCTCTAGACTTAGCTATATGCGTTTGTTTAGAAACGAAATGTAAATAGGCTTTTTAAAAAAAATAGAGTTGCATTTTTTTCCTCCGCTTGTTTCAGTCAACTTATATATTGATTTTCTAACAAGCCACTCAACATGAGTAATTTTGTATAATTCATTGGCAAACACTTATTGTATTGTTGACTCTTCCTGTAAAATTTCTGTTAGTTATTGATTTATCCAATCATACAAAGCCAAATTTTTATTTAATGAACATTACAAAAGAGGATTAGACAGGAGTCTTACCACTGCCAGTGGTCAAGCACCCAGATAAGAGTAATCCTGTTAGACCCACAGAACTTTTTAGAGATCTAATGGCTGCTTGATAACCTCTAAAAGGTTTTCCAAAGAGTGCAAAACATTTAAAAGCAAGACTTGCTTGCTCTAGGTTGTTTCACAGATATTCCCACCCTAAATCCATTTTGTATTAGAGAGTCCATGTCCTCCAGTTAGAGGCAAGAGCTGGAGGAATCCTACCGTCCTTGTTAGATGCAATGATAGGAACACTTTTAGACATTGCTAAACCGTAGTAACAGCATCTCTTTTAGCTACAGGGGCTTCGAATCAGACCAGGTTAGTTCAGACTCGCATATATCCGAAACTCTTGTCCCTGCATGTAACTAACGGCCCCAGTCATTTTATACAAAAGGAAGGTAGCCTGGTTTAATGCTAAAATTATCACCAAAAATTTTTATTTTCAGAAACTTAGTGAATCTCAGACAAAGGAAAGCAAAATCCCAAATTTGGAGTTTTAACTTACATTTTTATTGAGCATGTCTTACTATTGATTAGAAAAAAACTGGGATATCCTAAAATTGTCTCGACACTTTCTGACGACTTTTCTTATGTGCAACGTGCATCATATTTAATGTTTTAAAATTCATATAATATAATTATATATTTTGATCACGACGAAATTTTTGACTTACCTATATGTTTTTAACTTTGCTATTAGCTGAATTCCATTCTGCTTAAAAATATATGGGTAACAGATAATAATTATACCCAAGTTTACGTTTTAATTTTAAAAACCAATTATTTAAGCTAACAGCATGCCTTGGGTTAATAAAGCTAAATAGGTATATTTTACAAAATATAAACCATTTTTTTATTTATTAATATTTGATTACAAGAAAATTTAACTAAATATAATACCAATAACCATAATTATACCAAAATTAAAAAATTAGCAATTAAATTACAAATAAAATATTATCACAAAAATATTTATATACACAGTGTCTCAAAAGACGTGGTAAAAAATGAAACGGTTGATTGAAGGCATGTTCTAAAATACACTCTTTCCAAGCTACGCCCAATTAAGCTAATTATGTACCCTTAGTGCTTATCGACGCTACGTCAAGATTAAACCCAAATGTGTGGGTTTATAATTAAAAATGTCCCCTTCTCGACAATAAAATAGGGAAGACTAACTAGACTTCTAAAAACGAATTTTTAGCCACCCTTTCTTAGTCCTCTTTTGTATATCGTGATTTTTATCAACTGTTTCTTACTCAACTCTCATCATATCCTGATAACCCGATGTTTTTGGCTGAGAATTAAATACAATATTTTTAAAAGAGGTCATCCTCCAAAATTTGTTAGTCTATCCAAACTAAGCGTCGTTCGTGAGTGCTTTGTTAGTGCTTTTTGGTGCTTCGAATAGTTTCACTAGTGCATTTTTATTTTTGTAAATAAATCGCATATCTTTTTACTTCCTTCGTAAAGGGAATTATTGTTATCGTGAAAAAATCACCCTCCGATAATTTTTAAGTTTCAGGGTCCCTAAATGCCGAAACTCATGTTTTCTCAATTTCGTCAGTCTATCTGTCTGTCTGTCTATTTGTTCTTCTATCGGTCTGGAAGTCTGTCTGTTCGCGGGATAGCTAATCTAATCCGATTGACTTCAAATTTTGCACAAAAATCAAGTATTATGTGAAAATCAACTAGTACATTTTTGTACGAATCCAATAAGGCGAAACAAAATGGCGGCCTAATAAAATATTTAAGCATGAAAACTACTTAATGGATTGATTTCAAATTTTGTGCAAATCACCAT
Source organism: Kuschelorhynchus macadamiae (assembly GCA_030620095.1). NCBI lineage: Eukaryota > Metazoa > Arthropoda > Insecta > Coleoptera > Curculionidae > Kuschelorhynchus > Kuschelorhynchus macadamiae. Next base: position 1,900,467 of record JAUTXW010002753.1, on the reverse strand, counting down.
TTTTTGCGTTTTAGCTCCCTAGATAGCAAAAATATATATTTTATAAATTCCGTCAGTCTGTCTGTTAGTCTCTCTGTCTAGTTGCCGATCTGCCAGTTCGCGCCATAGCTTAAAAATTACTTATCCGATTAACTTCAAATTTTGTTCAAACGTTAAGGGGCATATGGGAATAGCCTGATATTAATTTTTATTAAAAATGTAACAAGATAGTGAAACATTAAAAAACATTACTAAAAGACTAATTAATCTATTTATCTCAAATTTTGTATTATATAGGAATGAACTGGTAACCTTTTTGGTATGAATCTAAGATAGAAGAACAAAATGGCGGCCTAATACAATATTTAAAAAAAAATCAGCCGGAAAAAACTACGTATTAGACTAATTTCAAATTTTGTGCAAGCATTAAATGTGATATAGAAATAAACTCGTAAAGTTGTGGTACGAATTCAAGATAGCAAAACATAGAGAAATCTTATTCAATAGAATTTAAATTTTGTAGCAAAATTAAATGTGATATAGGGATAAACTGGTACGAATTCAACAAGACGGAACAAAATGGCGGTGTATGTCTTTGTAAAAACTACTTGTTCAATTTGTTTTAAATTATACCCATAAATTAAGTGTAAGGTAGGTAAAAACTGGTAAAATATTAGTAGGAATCCAATATGGTGGAACAAAACGAAGCCTAATATAAATGTTTGAAAAAACAGTAAAGATTCCTAACGAGAGCCGTTTCGGGTATAGAGAATTTACCGGATAAGGTCAGCCCCCAAAACTTTTCTTATCGACCCAAATTTGACGTCGTTTGTTGGTGTTTCGTCGATGTTTCGTTAATGTTTTATAGTGCTTCGATTAGTTTTCTTAATGTTTTCTTATTAACTCCCAAAGTTCTTCTGATTAGCAAAAAAAGCGAAGAGTCAGAAAACAAGCATATTCCTTTTTCAGTGGGTCACCCTGTATTCTGTATTACATGAATTCAGTTTAAGATTGACAGCACATGATTTACAGTAAATGCTGGTATGTGCATATCGATATCTTTTAGTTTTTCAAATATTTGACTTGAAATGCACCACTTTAAATTTTTATTCATATAAAAAGAACTAGTTTAAGCCGATTAGAAAAATTTTGGGTGCTGATCTTGAAATCAAAATAAGCGAATAATTCTAGAGTTCACGTACTAACGAAACTATTAAAATAATGTAAAGCACTAATGAATCGATCAGTCAAACTTTGGAGGTTGATCTCAAAATAAAGATACGAGAATATATACAAAAATAAGCATACACTAACAATTCTAATCGGGACACCAAAAAGCAGTAACGAACGACTTCTAGTTTGGGCCAATCAAAAGAACTTCGGGAGCTGACCTTGAAATAAAAAAAATACTTGCGAAACTAAGAAAGCACTAACGAGTCGAAATAAAGTTCTAAGCAGCACTAACGGATGACACAAAATTTGAGCCAATCGAAAATACTTTGTGGGTTAACTTCACGAATTTTTTTAAAAGCATAAACTCACAAATTTTTGCTTGTCGTTAACAGGTAATTAATAAAATTTTACTTTTTTATAAAACAACTTATAAGGGGGACATACAACATATTCACAGGACAAAAAAGTTATATTTTCTTTTTATTTATAATCGTTTATATAATTTTCCCTGTTTTATTTCATCACTAAGTAGGTAATTTTTATAATTTATTATATTAAAGGAGGGGATTAGTGTCTGCAATATGGAAGGGAGGGCTTCTTCTTTGGTCGTCACTTTTTGTTGTGAGCTTGGGGCCCGTAAATACGTTTGGGCGAAAATAATTGATTCCAGCACTGGCTGCAAAGCTTAGGGGGATAGGGCCGATAGGGGCCCGTAATCTCAAGCGGCTTTAGGCCCTGAAAGTTGTAGATGCGATAATGGCTATGAGTTCTAATTTTGTGTATTCTGTGTTGGGTGTTAGACTAAACTAAACAGGCGTATAATTACAGTGATACTGATTTTATATTTTGTTTTGTGGGTATTCAGCGTTGTATTTGGGATAAAATTAATTACAATACCAATCGAGAGCAGCTAAAAGAAAAAAAGGTACGGAAAAATAAGCAAAATTGAAAAAGCATGTAAAAATAAACAATTTTTTTCAAGTTATATACAAAAGTAATACCAGTCAGTCGTCTAACTGTAAGTCGGAATAATTAGAATCTTTATTATATTTTAAAATGTTGTTTTGTTTATTTGTTTCTTAAGTTTATACAGAATAGTTTATATGGAAAATATTATGGTTGATATATAACCTTATTTAATTTTTCTGTGATACCTATCCGATTTGCGGAGCTATTCTAAATGTTAAAACAAGATTTCAATATGTTTTTGCGATTTATGAAATCTCCTAATTTTTTTTTATTTATATGTACTTAGAGAGGGCAGGAGGCTCTGTTTTACGATTTGGCACCAGGGCCCCACGTTGTCTTGTTGCGCCACTGCTAATAACATTAATATTATTATTATTAGTTATATTGTATTATTTTACATAATAAGTTAAGAACTTTAATCGTTTTCTTTTATACTTGGTCAGAAAAATATAGTAAGCAACAATATTTAAAACATTGAAAAATCGTAAACTCACATTAAGAGACAATAAAATTTTTTCGTAATTTTTAATAGCTGATATCTAATTTAACCATTTTCAAATCTAATCTAAGTTGAATTTCAGTATTCGGTACTAGTTATCATGTGTCAACTTAGAAAATTATTCCTAATATAATACTATTGCAATAAATGTTTATTATCCAAAACTTCTAATTCTTTACTTCTTCAACTTTGATTTTTAATGGGTCGATTATTCCATATAAAAGTTTAGTGCCAAAAGCTGCATCAGGGTAATTCCAAGAAAGTTTAAAGTTTCTTACAACCTGAAAATAAAAATGACTTTTATTATTCTAACTAATAATTGCCATTTCTCCACTCGTCACAAAAAAATCGCTTTACAATAGGTATCAATTATTTTCGAACAAAAATTATAAAACCTCTGTTGGAAAAAATGAGAAAACTGTCAGGTTTTCAAAAAATGACAAAGTTTTGCAATTTTATGGAACGAATTTAGTTAAAAATAAATCCTCATTTTGCAATTATTTAGCTATTAATTTAAATTTAATTTCCCGACGTTTAGTCAAATATCCATCCGCTGGCCTTACTTGGGCCAAAATTACTTTTTTTACATATTAAAGAAACTCCTACGATGTGCTTCAGCATTGGGGCCAATGGCTTCAGTAATCAGTTGCTTTACTGGATTCTTTATCGGTTCAACCACTATAATCAAATTCAACGGTTCAACCAATTAACTAAATTTCGAACGTATTAGACCTCAAAAGTGAACCTCGATTTCATCTTCAATATTTAAGTGATTAAAGTAGTATGTAATTTTGAGTAGAATAGCCCTATCTATAAAAATGTTTACTTTGTAGGTATCACAACATTATTTCGTTACTTAATACCGGATATACGCTCGTTTTCTTTTTTGTTAAATTTTTTTTCCAGATCCCCAGGACCGCCCTCTGACTACGTGCCTGACTAGGTATGGGATTAAGACAACATGATTTTGAGAAAGCCACCACCAAACTTTTAAGCTGAAACTTAAATTCCTTTTATAAATTAGTTAAATGTTATTACGAATCAAAGTTGAAAATGGTTACTTTTTAAGATATCACGACAGCGTTAGACTTTACGGGTAAGCGTAAACCATTTTATCTTCTTTTCTTAAAAGTTGTTTAGCATTTCATATTTTCGTTTTTATAAATCAACCCAGCCTAATTCCTACGCCGGATTCCGGATATGTAGTTGTGTCCCACACTGAGACCGAGTGAAAATTTTAGTGGTCAATCCCTCCCAGAAATGTCAAAAAAAGATTGTTAACAAACAGTGTCAAACTATAGAACATATCGTCGCCTTAAAGTGTTAACCTGCTAAGTCCATTTTACCTTATTTTACAGGAGAGACAAAAAATGATTTGGCTGCAATTTTTTGGATGGAAATTAATGAAACTCGTATCAAATAATGTTAAACAAGTGTAAGAATGGTAATAGTATTAAAATTTCAAAAATATCTAAAGGTAATTCAGGTTTTTACTATTTTTTGGGAGATAGCTGGTTATCAGTTCTCCAAATTAGGTTAATGATGGACTTAGCAGTTTAGTGCAATAAAAAATGCATTATTACTGGCTCTAACACAACGAAACTTTATTAAGTATTTTAAACAGAGTATCAAAACGTATAAAAGTATCAAACAAAATAGCAATAATAGAAACTGTAAAAAAAGTTTCAAAAGAGTAATAACCTATTTATGCATGGGGAAGGTCATCATAAAATTTGTGGTAGTCTATGGGCAAGGTCTTCTTGATTGCTTGAAGGTCTACATATTTTTTGTCGGTTATTTTACGCCTTTCCAGGTGGAGTGGTTTCAGTTGGTCCCAGGAATGTGAGTTTATTTTGTTGTTCTTCCGTTGAGGAATTGTTTTCCACTGATCAACAAAGCTGGCTTTGTAATAGATTTCACCCTCAGGTGTGTACCTTAAAGCACGAATATCTGTCACTTTCCAATCCCCTTTACCTCTCCCTGGTCGAATTGTTTTATAACGCTGAATTGGGTCAAAATTTTTAAAAAAATCGTGCACCAAATATTTGACTTTGTAGGGAGCAGGTTTTTTCCTTGCATTAAGACATATGGGTACATAATCCGCTGGTAAGTTAATTACTTTATCTTTGAGTTTTTTTTCGATGGTTGCGTGAACCGAATCGACTTCCATCTGTGTATGGCCAGGTTCTAAGTATTTTTGTTCTATTATTATGTTATGAATGATTGCTACATTCAATAGAACGTTGGCCATAACAGCATTTCTATTTTGGTACCCGCAACCATCCGTGTACATTATAATAGTAGCTCTTTCATCAGTACTTTCTTGAGAATGGAGGATATTGGGCAAAATTTTCTGTTCGATAAAATACATCCAAATACTTGCGAATTCTTCAGAACCAAGGCCTCCTTCACATTCATTCCATACAAAACAATAAGCATCGCAATTCACTAAGTTATAGAAACAAAGATTGTGCACTTGGAGCTTTGTTTTGTAGTACAATGTGGAAACTTTAGATTTTGGGGCCATTAACACAGCCTGCAAATCTGCGGTGAACACGTATTTTTTTGTCTTTTTATCTTTCTCTTTTTCTTCCCTCGCTTCTACTTTCCTCTGTATGTGCCTATTAAATTCTTCTTCCAAAACTTGTCCAATCCTGTAGCTAACACACTTTTCACATTCATCTTTTTTTGGGTGGAAAAGTGCAAAATTTTTTTCATCGAAGGTTTTAGAAAACGATGCGATCGAAAGGGCTTCTTGTTTCTTTGATTTACACCAATCTTTGACATAAAAATCATAAAGACTTTGCCGAGACTGCCATTCAGCCAAAAGATATTTTTTTTGGGATGTTGATCTACAGTAATGTGATTCCATAACTGGTAAAGAATCCAAAAATTGCAACAGGCATTCACGGTGATTTTTAAAAGGTTGAACTCTACTGGTTGATTTGCGAAGTATACTTGGAGCACGTGTTCCATAACAACTTTTCCAGTTAAGAATTGTCCAACGCCCAATCCCGACAGTATTAAGGAACATAGTTCTGCATACTCTAAAATTTTCTTCTTGAACTGGTAGAAAATATTCCATGGTTTGTCCTCTTTTCGTCTCGTTTTCTTTTTTTCGATTCCGGTGCCTTTTAGTCGACACCGGTTTAACCTGATTGTTAATAAAAACTTTCTTTTCTCCCCAAGACATGTTTCGCCAAAATGACTGAAAAATACCTTGTCTATTGAATTCACTGATCAAAGAACATTTCATAAGACCTTTTTCTTTTGATACACATTTGCATCTTGGTTTCATAACACGTGGTTCCTTGGGAGTATCATAGGACCATTTTTCATCTCGTTTCACTCTGCCAAAATAAGCTTCACCACTTTCTCTCATTTTTTTGTTTTTCTGACTAAACCATGTTGACTCTTGTACTTGAAAACGTTTTTTGCGTTTTTTACTTTTCCTGTTAAGTTCATCCAAAGATGAAATTGAATCCGTATCCGAATATGGAACTAAATTAGTATTGAGGTCGCTTTCATCAGATATTTCGGATATTGTTGATTGTGTACTTGAAATTTGGGACTGCTTCTGCTCCTCTTCATGGCGCTCAAGGTTGTTTGTTTCCGACATTGGTATCGTCTCAGTTTCGTTGTTATTGGTTCTCCAAGCACCTGGTTCTGGTCCAAGCAGTTTAAGTCATTAGTGATTTCTGCTGGGTGATCTCGACAAGGAATCTGTAGTATAACTTTTTCATTGAAGGACGTGGAAGTAGGCATTAGGTCCATAAAACTTATTTCGACATTTCCAGTGACCTCAAAAATACTGGATTCGTTTATTGCTTCCACAGTAGATTGGATTATTGTGGGATCGTCAACTGCATTCAGGTTTATGTTGTCGTTCAAATCGATTACAGGTTGATATTCTTTAAAGTTGTAAACATCCCCTTGTGTTACTTTTACCATTTCTATCATTCGTTTAGCACGTCACATCTGAAATAAAAAATAAATCAGGAATACTGAACAAGAACCCAAACTTTTTATTATAAATTTTCATGAGACGGATCTCAAAAATTTACACAAAGGATTGATTGGGGTGCGAGAGGTTCCCAAGCCTTGAATTTTGAATAGCCAAAATTGTATAATATTTCTTAAATTTTTAACATAAAAAAGGTTTTTACCGTTATATACAAATACCTCATTTAATAACTATAACTAGCTATTAACTGTTAATATTATTTGTTGGCATAACTGAAATCATCACTTAATTTTACGGTTTTTATAAATAGAACGGCTAATGAAAAGCTGCTGCTATGTCCCAGCTTGTATAACAATATCTAAACGGAAAAACTGCTAAGTCCCTTTATGGGAATATACAAGATTTAACGTCAAACTATTGGCACATTTCACAACTTAACTCAACAAAAATGATTTCTTTAATGCAACAGTAGACTTACCTTCAATATATCACTTAAGTCACATCAAAAACTGTAAAAACTAGCAATATTCTTACACCATTCCAAAGCACGCTCTTGTAACCTCAAATTTTACGATGCAAAATTAAATGCACAGCTGTCAAGGACTTAGCTGTGTTTACGCGGGTAAATTAGAACGATTGGACTTGGCTGGTATTCATATCATGCAATATTTAGGTTTTGGATAGAAAATGCGACTTGCCTGTTTAACGAATCGATAGATCAAGTTAGTAAAATAATGGATATAGTAATAACTAATTTTTGCTAAAAAATGGACTTAGCAGGTTAACACTTTAAGGCGACGATATCCTCTAGTTAGAAGATTTAACGTTCTTTACGTATTAGTAAACTGATTGATTGATTCTTAGCCCAACTATTCGAAGACTTTCGCAAAATGTGACAGCATCACCTCCCCTGAGCATACCCAGTGTTAATAAAATTCGACTACCAAAAAAACTTCTTTATACATTTTTTCGCCCTTCCCTCGACTTCATCCTAGATCCGCCCCTAAGATTAAAGAACTCTTTCGAAACTATTTACCTTGGCAATGCCTACTTCCAATTCTAAATTAGCTAAACGCTTTCCAATGCATGATCTTGGTCCGAACCCAAATGGCATGTGTACAAATTGGTGTACGTTTTTATACGATAATTCATCCTGGGTTGTTCTGAGCCATCTATCTGGTATGAAATGACTAGCTTTGGTGAAATATTTATCACTTAAGCTTGGTATAATATTGGTTGACAGAACATCGGTCTAAAAATTGAAATAGTAGATAATAGCAGTAATAATGAAAATAATAATTATAAAAACGATAATAATTTTTAGTTTCGTTTTTTAATTTGGGAACTTTGTTTTCTTTCGAATGCTGTATTCGTACTACACACTGAGTAATTAATGATTATTTTATCTTAATTTTATACAATATTCCTTAATAAATATTAAAATAGTACGCCTGGCATAACTTAATTATTTAGCTAATATTATCTTTATAGTTTTTGTATATATTTTATATTCTGCTATTTGCGGCTGGACCGGGCAAAATTTAAATCCTACAGTTTTCCAGGGAGTCTCGACTTGAACTCGTAAATTCAAAACCGCACGGTATCGGTTCATGCACAAAATATTAAATACTTGAGCTATTTTAGCTAAGTAAAATTGTCGCTCCTATACATTAGTCAAAAGCACTTCTTACACAGTAAGGGCTATGAAGAATGTATTAATGTGACATGATAATCTAACAAAGTTTGGTTCTAGATATACGATAATCTTTTTTATGTAAGTTTTGGCCTAAAATGTTTCGGTGTAGTCACAATAATGATGTAAACTACTTGTATCGACTTGTATAGTATAAGTTAATGTTAATCTCAAAAATATTGACTTAAGCTGTAAGATAATAAAATGCGTTTACATCGAGAAAATCAATTTTGTATGTAATCATTACTAGAGAAAAGTCGAGTCGCATTCGTAAATTGTTCATTGGGCTCTTTTAACTATATTTACTTCAGATTGATTCAGAAGTATTCTCTATTTTTTTATTATAATTACCCCTTTAGGAATCTGATATCCAGACAAGACCATATCTTTCACGGTTGTTCTTAAAGTCCCTACAGCGACTGGTGAAAGACGTGTTGTTTCCTTAATTACAGCCTTTAAGTAAGGTGCTTGCTTGAGCATATCTTTTGTGACAGGAGTATCCTTGCTGGGCATATATTCTCTTAATTCCTTTCGAAGTTGTTCTTGTTTCTCAGGGTTTTTTGCTAGAAAGTATAATGCACTACCCATTGTTCTTCCAGTCTAAAACATAACATAAATTATAAAAAAAAACAATAAATCTGAGTGCTTGGAACTGAATGATGGATATATACTGGCTACTAAGCTAAAAAGAAGATAACAATAGATTATTTATTAGTCTATGCATAACCCTTTTATTTATTGTAGATTTTCATAAATATCATCATGTTTTTATAAAATCTCATTTAATTTATTTTGCAGCTAAAACAAATTGTTGACATTAAGTTGGCGATTAACTTAACTATGTAGTATAAGTTTCCTTATTCCATTGTTGTTCCATACAAGTGGAGTCCGTTTTGTCTATTTCAAATTCATTTGTACTTGATTTTACAGAAACAGGTTGGCATTTACAGTAGTATAAAAACCAATCCAAAAAGATTTTACATAAAGCACCAAACCAACCAAAAAAAATACGACATTTAGATTTATTGTTAAGAAACCATAGCTGAGAATACTAGCAGAACACAAAGGATTATTTTGAAGCCTCATTCATAAAAAGGTACAACCTATAGGTTGTAACACGCAAGGAAATACACATAAATATTACATAAAACTGATAACATACACTGTTCCATGGTGGGAAGAAAACGATCCTTAGTCTCATCTGTAATATTTCTTTTATTTTTTCAATTATTTGGTTTTTAAACAAGCCTGGAGAAAGTTGCTCTCTGCAGCATCACTAATTTTTGTTTTTATTATTAAAATGCTTAGCTTAGCATATAACCGCTAAAAAGCATTTGATTTAGAAATGTTTAACCAAATATTTACCGTTATTTAAGTTAATTTTGTTATATTTGTGGCAAGCATGAAACCTCTGTACTGTAGAAATCAGGGTTTTTCGTTTTATTGCGGCTGAAGCAACCAGTAACCGCACAAGATATGTGCAAAGTAAAATTTATTTTGCACGAAAAAAATAAAAATTGTTGTCCAACTAGTAACCTAACCTAGAATTGTTATTGACGTTTACTTCCAAGGCTTACTGCATTTTTTTCGAAAGCTACCTCACATCTGACGTAGGTGCACTGGCTGGCGTAACACCGACTCTACTAGAAAGCCTGGAAGCGGGCATCGATGAGCCATCATAAGTAGTTTTTCCCGCAATGAACAGCTGGAGTTGTGACATCACGGCGGCTATATTGTTAGGCACTGTCATGTCAATGTTCACTTTAGCAAGTTTGTTTACATTGATTAATCGTAAAATAAGTTCTTTTTTCCTGGTTTTTTTCAAGTGAATGTTTAGTTTTTGTTACATGTAAGTATACTTATGAATAAATACAAGTGTATATTGGCGATTTCTAATAAATAAAGCTCGATTTTTACTTAAATAACTTTTTCACTTTTTAGATTATTATAGCTACGAAATCAGTTATCAGATTCTCAACAATAATTCAAGCTTTTTCAAAAAAGAAGAAAACGCCGTAGATTTAAACCATGTGAAAGACCTGGTTTCGATGGAGAACTTCCTATAATCAAAGGAAATGCTCTTCCAAGTATAAGAGAGATAGTGTTTAGAAGGTTGAGGTAAGCGCTCTTTATACATTTTAGGCACATATTCATATTGCAAAAAATATTTAATATGTTAAAACAGTATTTAATTTCGAAACCATTGTTACTGATTTTAATATACTTTGTCAATAATATATTTTTGTATTTGTTACTTGCAGATTAAACTTGATGAATGACATTGAGGAATCTATGTGCAAATGCTCTTAGACGTCAATTGTTGTGTCATCACATGGCTACATTGCCAATATTTGCATACCACAATATATCCGTAACAGATGGGGTAAAAACCATAGATGAGTGTTTGGTAGAAAATGGTACACGGAAGGAAAAATGTCTGAAATATGCCAGAAAACAGTAGGCTAATTGCCAAATGAAACCTGCTTTGTCGCAAGGAAGAACCGTTTGACTTCCAGGAATTTGGGTTCTGTCCTGTATGATAAATAAAAGATTATCATCTTCATTATATACATAACTCACAGGTAATATACATTTTATATTTAATAATTATTCATTCAATGGGTACATTAATTGTTTAATTTTTATTGAGCTTTAAAAAGTGTATTGTATTTCAGTTACTAATTCTGTTCTATATATGTATATATCTAAATTACATGTTAAAAAATTATTTACCACAAACATCATGAAATAGATTAATTTTGTACATTTTGTAGCCCTCTCAACTTTTTTTTTTGACCACTCCATATCCCAGCGTAATAATTTTTAGCTTCTTGGAAGTTGGATATGTTTTATAGGTGGTTGTGGTAATCATTGATTATACACGTCATTTAAATAAATTGCTTATCAATAATGTCACTGCTATTATATTGAATGCAGTTTCCAAGGGCGTCCATAAGGAGGGGAGGGTATCGCCCCCTCCCTGTATTTTGGAAAATGTCCTCTAATCCCTGCAACCATCTGCGTACGCCCTTGGCAGTTAATTTGAGCTAGGTCATATGGAATGACATTTTTGTAAACTTACTAGTAAAAGCTGGATCGCAATTAACCATTTAAGCAGTCGAACTGTGAATTGTATGCTTTATTAACTGAAAAATATTAAAAGGATGATTTACTAGTGTTCATAAAAATTTAAACTGGTTTTATTGTATAAAAATTTATGAATATTCTTTTGACAAAAATAGGACAATTAATAATTACTGCGTATGGTAATATCTAAATATTTCTGAATATAGCTATTTCCGATTTGAAATTTGCAGACTAATGAATATTTATCTGCTGCCTCTATCTTTTTTTATTCTTTAAGAAACACTTTAGATGGAATAAAGACCATACAATGGCGGCAAGAACACAAAACTAATGGGAATATTTGAAAAAAACAGAAATGCTACTTCCACAACATTGCGGCTTGATAAGCGTGGATTTATTGGAGGGAGTACTTATGGGCTAGGGGAGAAGATTATACATTGTTGTTGAATGCTGAAAGTGAAATTTGTCAAACGAGGTAGGTTATAGGAAAAATAGTAAACTATTTTTCTTACAACCACAAAGAGTCTTCAGTAGGGCTTTATTTACTTCTCAACACAACTATTGAAAAACTGAGTAAGTGTTTTGAAATAGATTAAAAGTAGGCTTTAGCTTTTTTTTTTTATTTACCATCTTTGAAAAAGGTACTATAGTGTTGAAAAAAATTTTTAACACACGTGTGATATAAACCACTTTCTAGTGCAAACAGTGCTTTTTTGTCAGTTTCATATGAGGCGGCATGACAAAAAATTTTGTCTAACAAATTTACTTCAATTCCAATTTATAGGAAAACATAACGCAACAAAACCTGGCTCTGTAAAATTAGTTGTAAAGGTTTTTTAATGAAATTTCTAGTTTTTGTAAAACCTTTCTTCTATCCTATCAGAGAAAAGATTTTCTTAATCTGAAATAATATTCTATTATTTATTATAACAAACCACCATACCAAATAAATTTAACAAAATGAACCACTATATACATTTTTATCACAGTGTTATTCACAGACTAATTAACAGATACACAAATATATAAACTAAACTAAGTAAAGAGACCAATATAATATTAAAAAGTTAATAAGATTTTATCAAAATAGAAGAATAATAATTATATAAAATATACAATGTTACATAAATTTAGATTGATTCTATTTTTGCTATCAGAATCTGCAAAAATAGAGAATTTTGTTAATGTATTATGTATTAAATTTGGCAGAGTTTCAATGCCATAGTTTCACCTAGCTTATACACAGCCCAACTCGTGAAAAGTGAATTGTTTAGACAATATTTTTATTAATTTTGAAATAAATGGGGTTTAAAATGGGATGCTCTGACCGTTAAGGCTCAGATTGTGAAAGTGGAATTTCTCTCAATGGGAATGCAGGTGTATAAACCTATATATAATCAAGTCAAACATCAAACCTTTTATAATTACCTTTCACTAGAAAACTCGCAAAATGTGTATTAAGCTGATCTAGTTGAGTTGAAATATATATTTTTTCATGAGACTTTTCATTACTTTTACGACCTGTGCTTTCCACTAAAATTAAATAATAACTGGGGCCACAGAAATGTAATATGAATGGTTGGGATACTGAAGAGGTAAGGGCAGTAAAGCAAACAGCTATGTTATGCTATGAATGCTTTTGTTGGCAGTTGGAGTAAAACCTTCTTTTTTTTTGCATGAAGCGACTTCTTTCGACTTTCTTCGTCCTTTGGAAACCCTTTTGTCCCTTAGGTCCTCTCAGATGGCTTCCATTGCAATTAGGTACACAACAAATAAAGGGCGTTGTTCTAAATTCACATATTTCTTTGCAAATCCACTTTTTATTAGAATTCAAGTGTTAATCTCACTACCACAAATTTCTATTTTGACGAAACTTTTATAGGATCAGTCTCAAAACTAATAGAACTAACACAAATATGTACAGAAATTGTTAAAAACTACTAATGTTTTAATTTATTTGTAAAAACGAATGCAAAAACTCGCCGTAAACAAATTTACAGGTAGCAGTTAACTATAAAAACTTACTACTAGTGATGACTCATCGCAAGCTGTCAACGGCCGTTTCCAGGCTTTCTAGCAGAGACGGTGTTGGCTGGCGAGCAAACATACATAAACTAACAAACATATTTCCTGGTAAAAAAAAAACTAAAATTCTCAAAAATATAAACATTCATGACATACTGGGTGGTGCAACCAAGATGGGGTGGGCGATTGTGGGCAAACGGAGAGGAATTTGAAAAAAAAAATTGGGATATGATTGATAGTCAAGAACGCTGTGTTTTAAAATTATACCCATTATACAGGGTGGTCTGAAAAGTTCGTGGTGAACCAAACTTGTGTTTTTTTAAATGGGATACCCGGTATATTATTATTTTAGTTGATTCTCCTATTCGTTGCGATCATTTTGATATAAGGTTAGTTTGGTTTAAAATTTATACCAAGGGAATGGGACGTGGTTAAAGTGGAAAAAAGGGTTATACTCCGGCCATTTTTTGAAAACAATTGAAGCAGGTATGGAAAAACCAAATATTCTATAAAATGTATTGTATCTAGCACTACAATAATCGCTTGTAAGTCATTCAAAATTATTCACTGTTATACAGGGTGGTCAAGTTTTGCAAATTTACCTTGGATTGATTTTTTTTTAATGGAACACCCTGTATATTTTACTTTCATGTTAAAGATACCATTACTAGCTTTCAGAAAATACTATATTTGATACCTTTCTGACCAACAGTTTTTCAGTAAATTAGCTGTGAAATCAAAATTTCTTCATTTTAACACGAATTACTCTGAATTCATGTTGTTAAAATTGACAATTTAATATTAGGAGGCCATGATATCATCATAAATTGAACAAAAGATTGACAGTCCTGTCAAAACAGCAAAGTGTCAGAATATTGTCATCAGTAAATAAATAAATATTGTTCTTTGATGATGCGATGCCGAAATAAAAACAAGATAGAAGCTTTTGCAAGTTTATCATAGAGATTTCAAGAAACAGGAAATGTTGCTTTCAAAAAAACGTAAAGTAATTAATAAACCAGTTACCAATGAAGATAATGCTTTGACAGTATTAATAACAGATCTTTTTTTACAAAAAAAAAATTAATATAAATCAACAAAAACAATGTAATTCAAACTTATAAAAGATGTTCAACTAAACCGCCGTTTTGCTGAAGGCACATTTCGAGTCTATCCATAAATGAAAGTTTCACTTTTCTCAAAGTCAGGTCTGAAATGTTTCGAAAACTGCTTATTATTCTCAACTTCATATCTTCCACTGTGGTTGGAACCTCTTTATAAACTTCTTCTTTAACATGTCCCCATAAAAAGAAATCTAGTGGCGTTAAATCGGGTGACCTCGCTAGCCACTTAACTGGTCCACCTCGCCCAATCCTCTATGGTAATGCGGGGGTGCTCCATCATGTTGGAACCATAAGGAATTTCTTAACATTAAAGGTAAGTCTTCGAGCAATACGGGCAACTCATTTCTCAAAAAATTTAAATAGACTTCTCCCGTTAAATGTTCTTCAAAGAAATATGGTCCTATAACATGAGAGCCAATTATACCTAACATTAATTGACCATTTATTTTGATGGTCCACCTGTCGAATCCAATGTGGATTTTCGGTTGAATAATAGTGCATATTATGTTTGTTAACCAAGCCGTTGCTTTTAAAAGTTGCTTCATCTGAAAACAGCACCCTATCTACAAAACCTGGATTATCCCAAATTGTATTTAAAAACCAAATCGAAAACTCTTGTCGTTGGACGTAATCGCGATCATACAGTTCTTGGTGTAATTCAATGTGGTAGGCATAATATTTATGTTGTTTCAGAATCCGTTTAATACTAGTGCGTTCAATATCAGTAGCTCTCTCAATTTCCCTGGTACTTGTGTGTGGATTTTCTTGCACTGTTAATAACACTGTCAAAGCATTATCTTCATTGGTAACTGGTTTATTAATTACTTTACGTTTCTTAAAAGCAACATTGCCTGTTTCTTGAAACCTCTCTAATAAACTTGCAAAAGCTTCAGGTCTTGGTTTTTTTTCGGCATCGGGATATCGTACCGCATAAACCCTGCTTGCTAGTAAAGGGTTTTTTTGACACTCGCCCAACATAAAAGTCATGTTTATCAACTCTGGAGTACTCAAACTCATTGTTACTTAACAATTTCTCGGCTTATCGTCAAAAAACAATGGTAATTGATGCCAATTCTCTGACACTTTGCAGTTTTGACAAGAATGTCAATCTTTCTTTTCATTTATGATTATATCATGGCCTCCTTATATTATAGGTAGTCAATTTAAGCAACGTAAATAATACCATTTCTGTTAGAATGAGTAAATTTTGATTTCACAGCTAATTTACTGAAAAACTGTTGGTCAGAAAGGTATCAAATATGGTATTTTCTGAAAGCTAGTAATGTTATCTTTAACATTTAAAAAAAAATCAATCCAAGGTAAATTTGCAAAACTTGACCACCCTGTATAACAGTGAATAATTTTGAACGACTTACAAGCGATTATTGTAATCCTAGATACAATACATTTTATAGAATATTTGGTTTTTCCATACCTGCTTCAATTGTTTTCAAAAAATGGCCAGAGTATAACCCTTTTTTCCACTTTAACCTCGTCCCATTCCCTTGGTATAAATTTTAGACCCAACAAACCTCATATCAAAATGATCGTAACGAATAGGAGAATCAACTAAAATAATAATATACCGGGTGTCTCATTTAAAAAAACATAAGTTTGGTTCACCACGAACTTTTCAGACCACAATGTATAATGGGTATAATTTTAAAACACAGCGTTCTTGACTATCAATCATATCCCAAGAATGTTTTTTCAAATTCTTCTCCGTTTGCCCACAATCGTCCACCCCATCTTGGTTGCACCACCCTGTATAAAGTAGGCACCCACTTTTGAGACATTTTGTTTTAAATATACGTTTGGTTCCTTATTTTATCTATTTGGGTCATTTTTTTTTCTTTTGAAGCGGAATGATTCTGAAGATCTTTAGTCCAACCTAAATCTTTTATCCTCTTTGCAAGTAAATTTTTATCAATCATATGGTTTTAGCGCATTTGTCTATTAAAAAGTCCACTCCTAACTGGTTCGGTTGTTACAAAGGAAACGTGCGCCAAAATTGAGTGGTAGGAAACTATCGTAACAAATCAAACAACTATACTATTAAGGCTTTTGTTTTAATGATTGACGTATTCTTACAATTGTATACTTACAGTGTCGATTCCAGCTATAACCAAATCAGTGGTCATTGCAAATGCCACTCTTTTATCAGTTTTTGCCAACCTTTCTAAAACGCTTCTTTCGTGATCTGGTATATCCGGATTGGGATCAGAATTAGCTAAGCATTCCTCGATGTATTTTTGATTTATCCTAAAGTAAATAGACTACTATGTTTAAATATGATTCGAATTCTATAGAAATAATAGCCTTTAATGATCCAAACATATTCATTAAAATTATACGCAGAAGTGAATAACATTTTAGTGGCTAATAAATTCTTCTCAGAAATGGATAATTACTTAAAGCTCAACTCAATAACTAGCTTGTTCTTCAGACCTCAGTGAGTTACTTAGACTTTTCCCCATTTAGATAATTTAAAAAACAAAATTAGAGATGCATGACACAATATCACTTCAGATATAATAAGGTTATAAGCCTTACCTCAGGTAAGGTTTTATTTATGCGGCTTTTGAATTTACCGAATAATAGTAATATCTAATCAAAACTCAGGTCGGATAATGTTGTTTTACCATCCGCATGATCCGAAAAATGAGTTTAAACTTTGGGTCTAAATTTGAAATATTGCCCTTTTCTTCAAAGTGTGTAACATCAAAAACCGCATTTGTTATGCGAGTTTTCTGGTCATTTCAAATGTACCTAGTTTCGAACACAATTGATATTAAACATAATTGCTGCATAAAAAGTGCATCACAATGCAAATCACGCCAAACGTTTACTTCAAAAGTTATGTTTCTGTGTTATTCAATGTTTTGTTGGATACTTTATTGAAATATGGATTATATTTGCTTTATTAACTCCAAAATTATCACCCAATTATGTATTATAATGTGTACCGTTTCGTTTTTGTTGCATAGCTTTTAGGTAATGTCGTTCTCGATTTCCTGCGGTGCGAAAGCTTTGAGGTTTCTAACGACACGTGCACTATGTTGCCGTATTTATGTGGCTAATAATTAAGATATTGGGCAAATCACAGCTTAATAAAAAATAAATTTCACATTTATACATGACGTCTACTTTCATTTTAAAACATAAAAAAAAATTATATTATATATATTATATGTGTAAACCTTGTAAGGTTTAATAAAATATGCATATATCTAGAAACAGTCGAAGTTAAGTAGAGAAGAAAGGTTATTGTAAAGCGAATATTTCTAGAATTCACCATAAAAAGACTCAAGATAAAAAATTACAAATATACAGAGTGTGCAATTTAAAAAAAAATACAATACATTTTTGTTACCTTGAGTTACTGACCCACCTTATAGAATGAATGTTATATCTATATTGTATATTTTAATATTCATAACTTTTGCTTGAGAATCAATTTCGTATACAGGGTGTCCGGGAAAATGTGGGAGATCTCTCGGACTCAGATAGAACATTAAAAAATAAGATGACAAGTTCCCATAAATTTTTTTCCTAGTGGCCCTCCCTAGGGAGATACGGCCCCCTAAAGAACCCCACTGGAAATCGGTTTTTCTAGAATAACTTTTAAACGACTCAATATAATTTAACGAAAATTTAATATGATAGACAGTAGTAAGGACCTCTCAAAATACTCCCTTAAAACATAATTAGCTTGTTTAGTTTACCAGGGACGGACTAGATTGTACATTTTAACGCTCAAATTTTTAACACCCTGTATGATAAGGAGTTAAAAAAAATAAATTTGGATACCTTGAACATTAAGCTAAAGAAAAGGTACTCTTGTTCATTGTCGATAAAATGAACCATTTTCGAGAAAAAAAATAATAAAAGTATTAATGTTTTATTATTGTTTATTTATCAGTATTAAAGAATGCACTTTTTTACAAACGTTACTATGGTACGAAATAAATAATCTCGCATTGACGTGTGCATTTGAAATCTTCTTGACACGTTGATCTTTTTGTACCTACTTCGATATTAATTTATTAAATTTTGAATACCTTGGTAAATTTAATTCGATAATGGGATACACATTTAGTGAGTATGCAGATATGCATCTTATGTACGGACTTGCATCTTGCAATGCTTATGAAGCAAGAAGGTTGTATGGAGAAAGATATCCTAATCGCAATATTCCAAATGAGAAAACATTTCAGCGAATTGACCAACGTCTAAGAGAAACTGGTGGGCAATTCTCAATTAATAAGGTAACATTATTGACGTTCATTAATTATTTTTAGGAAGTTTTGGGAAAAGGAGTACTGATGCTGGTGTGAGGAGAACAGTACGTACGGTGCAATTGGAGGAAGATATTTTGGATACTGTAGCTGATACTCCCTCAATAAGCACTCGAATATTAGCCGCGCAGCTTCATGTGTCAAATTGTACAGTTGCTGAAGTACTTAAAGAACAGTTGTTATACCCTTATCATCTGCAAAAAGTGCATCAACTACTTCCTGAAGATTTTCCTCGAAGAATCCAGTTCGCAAACTGGTTGTTAGATCAACAACGAACAAACCCAAACTTCATTAGCATTATTCTTTTTACCGATGAAGCAGGATTTACCAAAGATGGTATTGTAAATTTACATAACTCGCATGTATGGGCTGATGAAAACCCTCATGCCACTGTCGTTCATCATCATCAACATCAGTTTCAATCCATTAATGTTTGGGCAGGAATAATCGGCAATTTTTTCATTGGACCATGCGTATTACCGGCACGATTGAATGGTGAACTTTATTTAGAGTTCCTTCAGAACGCTTTTCTAGATTCAATAGAGCATTTGCCACTTGAAACCCGTCAAAGGATGCATTTTATGCATGATGGAGCCCCACCCCATTTCAGCGTTGCTGTACGGGACCACCTAAATAACGTCTATGGAAACCGTTGGATAGGCAGAGGAGGTCCCATTGCCTGGCCTCCACGGTCTCCCGACCTAACGCCAATGGATTTTTACCTGTGGGGTCATCTCAAAACCTTGGTGTATTCCTCTCCGGTTGCTACTAGGGAGGAACTTTTACAGAGAATCACGTTTCATTGCGATATGATAAGGAACAATGCTGGGTTGTTGTGGCGAGTACAGCAGTCCTCTATTCGTCGTGCCCGCGAGTGCATCACAAATCACGGAGCACATGTTGAACCCACTTATGAAGTTTTTAATTGACTTTTTTCTATTTAGCTTATTAGGTTGTTCAGGATCAAAACATATTTAATACTCCCAAAGTTGTATTCTTTTATTATTTTTTTTTCTCGAAAACGGTTCATTTTATCGACAATGAACAAGAGCACCTTTTCTTTAGCTTAATGTTCAAGGTATCCAAATTTATTTTTTTTAACTCCTTATCATACAGGGTGTTAAAAATTTGAGCGTTAAAATGTACAATCTAGTCCGTCCCTGGTAAACTAAACAAGCTAATTATGTTTTAAGGGAAGCATTTTGAGAGGTCCTTACTACTGTTTATCATATTAAATTTTCGTTAAATTATATTGAGTCGTTTAAAAGTTATTCTAGAAAAACCGATTTCCAGTGGGGTCTTTTAGGGGGCCGTATCTCCGTAGGGAGGGCCGCTAGGAAAAAAATTTATGGGAACTTGTCATCTTATTTTTTAATGTTCTATCTGAGTCCGAGAGATCTCCCACATTTTCCCGGACACCCTGTATAATAAGGGATATTGTCTGTCACATTTACCCGCCACTGAAAAACTAACTTGATGAGGCTGAGAAGAGTAAGACCGAACCAATAGTGCGAATGACAAGATGTGTAACTGACAGTCTTCAGTCTAAATAATTTATCTGATTCGACTTACTGGGTAAAAAAGTCTAATATTTTGACATATCTGCGCCATTTCTTTGTGCTAATTACTGGCCACAGTGAAGGTAAAACATCTAACTGGTACATTAATTCGAACATCTCTATCGACGAATTGATAAGTCTCTGCCCTTCTGAATCCTTTTTCGTGTTTGGGTCTAGACAACCTGCAGAACATTAACAAAATGAATGCATATATTTTAGAAAAAATCTGTAAATAATTAATTAGATCTCAATAGATTTATTCATAGACATTGTCTGGTTTTAAAGAGACCTGTGAAGTAAGGTGAAAACAATACCCAGACTATAAACGTCAATAATTGTGTCAACTCTCTCGCACTTATGTGACATACATTTTCAATACAGTGGCGGCTCGCGGGTGAAAAAGTAAGTGAAGTGCAAATGAAGCAAGAAAATATCGCAATAATTTTTTTTCCAGAATTTTTTTATATGTGGAAGGAGTAGAATATTTTTTTACGATTTACCTACATTTTGTATACTAAATCAATTTCCTATCCTTTATAGCAGCAAATTTATTTATAACATCCTCATAAAATGGATGAGTTGCCCTAATCTCCTCCAGACATTCCTTTTGAGATATTGTACTTCTTAAATAAGTTTTTACACTTCTTTCCACTGAAGCACTTGTTGACGGTATTGTCAAAATAAGGGAAAACACTTTATATATGCTTTGGTTGAAATATCTTTATTTTAATTAATTTTGTTCACTTGCTCTTGCAGCGATATATTCCAATTACTGTAGCAGTTGTTTAAGGACCTCCTCCTCCTCATTATGCATCTACTCCGCCTCCTCTTCCCTAATATTGAAAATTATTGAAACGACTTCGTTAACTTAGCGTCGCCGCAGAAGGTTAACCCCTCTGTTAAAATAGTAGCCTAGCGGAAACATTAAATATAAAGAATCAACACTTAAGCTCTTTGATTTGTTAGAATTTGTGAGTGAACTGATAAAGTTAGGCTTTTATAGTGAGGTCATAAGTTTAAAAAAATGTGTTGAAAATTCAACAGTTTTGAAAGAAATATCAGCGGCAGATGCTTGAAGAATTTGTTATGTCAGAAGCTTGCTCAAGATATTTAGCTTTTGCTGGTGATGATGATAACGTGAATGCTCAAGATTTAATGAAAGTCACAAATATTTAGAACATGCTGAATTTTGTAAAAAAAATAGTGCAAGTGTGTAAACACTTTTTAGAAATACAATATAATTTTAAAGTTATGTTATAATAAGTTTAAATAAAACAAAGTACATAAAGCTAATATTATTTTTATTCATTCATAAAAAAATTATCAAACAAGTATAAAACGTTTGAAAGTGTACGCATAGATAATGATTTATAGTGATAAAAACATTTTGGTTTAGATGCCATTAAAACTGGTTGTCCATCTAACTCAATAATTCGCTTTTTTGAATACTTTCTTATACATTCAGCTTTTTCCTTCCCCTTAACGTAAACAAATTCAGTATCCGCCGTCAATTCTTTGATTATATTTGAAAATTGATGAAGTGGGTATGTCCAGAATTCCAGTATATACAATGATAATTTTTCATTAACTAAATAGCTTGCATAAGTTGTTCGGGCGAAAGAAAGTTTAAAAGAAAAGGTTGTTTAAAAATATAGTGACTTATTCTATCTCCATCGTAAGCTGCCAATTCTTTAGGTATAAATTAATTTTTTTCGTCCTTGAAACCTTGAATGTCTAATACTAGCCTCATATTTTTAATTTAGAAAAGTTCTTAGAAATAAATGTTTTTTTTTGGAGTAATATTCAATATCCTTTTTTGAGTTTTCTTAATTTTCTGATAAAAGTTTCTCTCCTACTCGAAGTGACATTATCAGTTATTCACGTTTTCTTGTCAAACGTCTAGTAACAGCTGACCCTTTTGTTATTTGCAAGTTATATTTAGGAATTAAATTTAATTTTGAGGTAAAAATCCCGCATTCCCAACTTCTAAACGCTATTATTATATCAATATTTTTGTCTATAGTTTTTGTTAGTGATAGTTCTTAAGGAATTATATATGAGGTATATGCGATGTAAGATTGTTAAGGGTAATTTTTGGATTTTCCTTCATCTGTATTATTCCTAACAAGTATGAGCTTTTATTTCGAAGAAACCCATTAAAGTTTTAAGGGGTATGCAAACATTGAAAAATCCTGTTTTTTCATCGACGATAGATACAGTTGTTGTCGTAATCACACCTGTTTGAAGAGTTTTAACAGGATGCCAGCCTGCATTTCGTAATTTAGCTGACTCGTTTTCATTAAATGAAAGATAACCTTTTAGAGTTGATGTGATACCAATATATTTCTAA
This sequence comes from Kuschelorhynchus macadamiae, assembly GCA_030620095.1. NCBI lineage: Eukaryota > Metazoa > Arthropoda > Insecta > Coleoptera > Curculionidae > Kuschelorhynchus > Kuschelorhynchus macadamiae. The sequence continues at coordinate 1,877,747 of JAUTXW010002753.1, read as the reverse complement.
CCGAATCTATAGTAACACAATTTAATTGGTATCTTATTTCTTTAAAAAGAAAGGCAATTCGATTATTTATTAAACTCAACGTTTTAGAAACTGTTTCATCCTCTCTAGTTAACTTTCCTTCTATGGAAAGAAAACTCTCACAAGGAAGGGTGTATTTTTCAATTTCATGGATTTTTTTTTGCGGAATATAGTTGTCCGTTTTATAATAAATAGGCAAAACTTTTTTTCTTTCAAATGGAAATCATAGTTGGCTATAAATTATAAAAAATGCTCGTTCAGCCCTTTTCAGGGAATTATTATCTCAACATTATTTCCTAATTTAGTGGGTAAATAAGGTTCATAAGAATTAATTTCCGAATGAGTGATGGAATTATCAATTAGAAGCTTTTCTGTAACATTAGGTATATTCATATTAAAAGTTTAAGTCCTACAGACTCCAGAAACTTTTTATTTGCAGTTGTTAGCTTTTTAACGTTGACACGTTTAATAATGTTTTTCTTGACTAATTTATACCTATTATATGTTTTTTGAACAATTTTATTTGGAATACTAAAATTTCTGTTGTATAATATAACCATTTTTAATCTAATTTTTTAATTTACTAAATTACTTTTTAATGTTTGATAAATTCGGTTATCCGGTTGACGTCGCTCGGTAAATGTATTAAAATATAATTCACTAGCTGCTTCAGGAACTTCGTTAGATAATATGTAACATTTTAACATATCATACTTTTCATAATTCTCAAACATATTTTTCAGCAACTGTTTTATAAAGTCCTGAATAATTCACTATTACAGTAATCTGACAGCAATATATTCAAAATATTGAACGCGCGTCATTATTCCAAGGCCTACTTCGATGTAAACCAAAAACACCTAATATTTTCGTTATTTTTGATTTTGAAAAAAAAAAGTTTTGCCTATTTATGATAAAACGGACAACTACTTTCGCCACTGGATTGCACATAAAAAAGTGCCTTTAGAATGTCTTTGCAGAATGTTAATATTCCGCAAAATAAAAAAGTTATGGACAATTTTCAAAATGGCCGAAAATTGAAAAACGCCCTATATCTCAGTTGGCAAATATATAAACATAATTTCAGTTTTGCTCTATCTAGTCAGTAGGTTTTCTCTGTTAAAACAGACCAATTTCTACAGTCTAAGTGTAACTGTTTTGTCCTGAAAATTCAATTATTTTAAATGGTTACAGGAAAATATATAATAATTTGTGACTTTCAAATTTTAAGAGACGTTTGGAAAAAATTGATGAATAATATGAACGGGTCTTCCGTTCAAGTAGGAACCTTCAGCAATACTGCAGTCGATACATAGTGAATTAACTTTTACAATTTCTGCAGGAACATCTGAATGTTTACTCTTTCTATCACCTCTGATAACCTGATCTTTGAATCCTAAAATTTTGCTTATACTACCCTTTTTAAATGTGAAATTTATAGAAGATTTAATTACCGATTGTAGAGTATTATTATTTGCAAATAAATGAAACGAAATCCCTATTTTATCAAATTGTTCTATTAAATATTTATTAATATCTTGAATTTCATAGCTTCCGGGAGGAATTTCAATAAAATCGTTACCATCCCCATAGAAAATGTATTATTTTTTTCGTCAATATTTGGAATAGCATTAAAAGTTTCAAAATTAGTTACACCTATAACATATACTGAGTCAACATTTAAATAAATTGGAGAGTTAAAATCCGCATGCAACGTTGCTCCTTGAGCAGAGAGCGCTATTGTGAACGTATTTTCTTCTTAAATGATTCTAAGATTATCTATTGTGTGTTTTTATAAAGAAATGTTAAACAAAGTTGACCACAATTTGAAGAATTGTAAGACTGGTAAGAGTTATGATTATACAGGGTGTTTCAGAATAACATGCTAATAATAAAGAGGGTGATTCTTGGGCTCATTTTAGGAAAAAAAGTTCATATGAACGTATGTCCTAAACGCCTAAACTTTTGAGATACAGGGTGTCAAAGTTTTAAAAAATAAATACTTTTTTTACAATAAGTTTGTCACTACTGTAGATATCTTTATGAAATTTGGGTCATGTATTTTAGGAATTAATACGCATTTTTTGATGCATCAAGAGTTCAATTATTCTGACCAGTGCCGTCCATGCGGGTTTTGCTTTGCATATTTTTTGGGAAAAAAATAGTACGCCACTGGTTTTTCTTGAATTAAAAATTATTTTTGAAATCTTCATTCATTTCTGAACAAATTTGCTCTCTTGGTATTTTTTCATCAGATGCATAGTTCCCGCTTAAAAAAATAAAATAAATTTTACTGCAAAGTCATTATGAATTGGTGTTCTGTTATTCAATGTTTTAAGATCACCTCACAAGATATGATAACCTATTGAGGTCCGGGGCGGCCGGGGCCGGTCGGTCGCCATGCTTGTGGCATTTGTTGCATGTTATTCTGAAACACCCTGTATATAATTTTGTTTTTGCTACCATCGCTAAAAAATAGGTTATAATCTCTAAAGGGGGCCTTAAATTGCCGAAACTATCAAAATAATTGATAATTTTATCATTTTTAATATAAGCAGTCCAATGTGTACCTGCTCCATTACTATTATCTAAATTTATAATTCCAGTTTCATATTTACTGATAACGTTTGGCATATTATTCCGCATAAATACACCACGAAAATTTGTAATTTGTAATTTCTTGACATACTTTCTTAAATCAATGTTAGTTAGTGGTTTGCGAGGCAGCATCTTTAACAGTTTTTTTGTTTTAAATATAATCTACACCCTTTTTTATATAGACGCAAAAATAAACCTTTTCCAATAGATAATTGCTCCATAACTTTATTATGTCTTTTTTGTTCTTCAAGTTTATTTTTATCGCCGAATTAACGGTTGAAGCAAGTCCATCAGTCCCACCGCTAAGTGCTCCTAACACAGATAATCCTACAAAAAAGGGATTAATGGTAAAACTCCGCCGGTTTTTGGAATTGGGATAATTAGATTTGTGGGATTTTTTACTCTTCCTTTATAATCGCTGATTAAAGACAACGCATCTTGAGCTGCAACACGTAAATTTTTACATTTTTTTCCTATTATTCCTTTCTTAGGTTTTTGAACTGCAGACTGAAAAGAAATTGTTTTGATTGAACCCTTTTTCTTTTTTTTTTTAACTTTATTCCCCTTCCTTTTCGTAACCCCATTCCCAATTTTGATTTTGCGTTCATAATTCCAGTTATTCCTAAAGCAACAATCTTTTCACCGGTTGGTGCCTCAGGTGACTTGAATCTTTCAAATGCCCTTGATGCCAATATCTGATCCGCTTCGTTGCGATGTTTTAAATCAAAAAAATTATAGTAAGCAATATCGTGTTGTTTGCAAGCTTCGTCTAAAGGATTTTTGCTTTTATCTCCTCTAACAAGCCGTTCACCTAGTTTGGTTCCTGGACCACAATAATTGTATGATAGAATGTGTAATTCGAATGGTAACTTGTTAATTAAAGTGTTTAACGAACCACCTCTCGTCATGAGCTTTGTCATCCTAATATGTCTTCATCTACTTCGTCTTCCCATTTTATATATACTGAAGCTTAATTGAAGTTATATATTTAAATGAAAAACCTGAAGATATTTCTCAAATACACATTAATTTTCCTAAAATGTGGTTAGAAAAACAATCTTTCTCGTTGCCAGTCAAAACTCTTGATGTCAACTTAAATAATTTTAAAAAGCATGGAAGGTTATTTGGGGGGTGTTCGAAAAGAGCTTTAATTGTAGGACCTTCTGGTTCAGGAAAAACCAATGTGGTTGTTGCTGTTTTAATATCGGAAAATGATTGTGAGAATGTACATATTTTTTCAAAATCCTTGTACCAAACGAAATATGAGTTTTTCAGAAACGTAATGCAGACTATTAAAGAGATAGGATATTTTGAGTCGACAAACCAACAAGACATTGTGTCATCTGCCAAGGTAAAACCCAACTCTGTAATAATTTTTGATGATATTGTTTGCTGTAATCAAAGTATTATGCGAGATTACTTTTCCTTTGGACGACATAAAACAGCGATTGCTTTTATTTGTGTCAAACCTATTCTTCAATTCCAAAACAACTAGGGACATATTCCTAGAGATAATGCATATTTATTAATTTTATTTAGACAATATGGTACGAATTTAAAACATGTTCATGATGATCATGTCAACTCAGCTATGTCATTCGAAATTTAAAAAAAAATGTGTTGGAAATCTAACTACGATTTTTTAGTTATTGATAAGGATTGCAGTTTAAAATCTGGTAGATATCGAAAAGGATTTGACAGTTTTATACATTTTTAAAACATATATAATATCTAGCCTTTACAATCGACTTTAGTCTATGACTCGCCATGTTTTAGTCAACGTGAATGTAAAAGTTGCAAAGGACTGGTAGAAGCTCGAAAAGCTGTTAAAGGAAAATATCAAGCACTAAAATCAGATTTAGCAGAGAGTAAAGTTTGACAAGAAAAAGAATTAAAACCAATAACTGAACCTTTGAAAGAATTAATTAAAACAATAACCAGAAACCGGCAAACGTAGTTTTTCAACTACAAAAAAAAAGACCAGGAAGAAGACAAACGAATATTTATAATAAATATCTTCCTCATGATATTCCATCATTTCTACAAGATGAAGACATTTTACAAAATTATAATGAAGATGTGTTCTTAGATGAACAAACTGGTACTCAACCCAGTCGTCCATCCGAATCATCTTTTATTGAACCCACGGCAGCAGATATAAGACAGGAAATGCTTGAATTAACTAAAAGAGGTGACGTTTATGATACGTATCTCGAAGTGTATCACCCACTCGTAAGATCATTTGTTGATGACTCGATTAAAGGAAGTCGTGAACTAAATCATACACATGGTTATGTTCACGACCTTTTACTAGAACAATGGAAAATCGGAGATTGTACTGTTGAGTTTAGAGATGAAAACTTAAAACTTAAAGATCTAATTTATAAGGGAACTACTGGGTTGTACGAACCACTTTTTTTGAAAGATCCTAGAGGTTACAAACCTGATGATGTAGAAAATTATATGGACATATTAAAACGAACAAATGCTTACAAAAGAAATTATGACCCCAAAGAGCAAGTTCAAGGAACCACAGATCTGAAATACATAACAATAATTAAACCATATTTAATAGAAAAAAAAATTATTAAACCTACAAGATTTTCTGCATCTAGCATTTCTAGTACTTTAAGCAAGTTAAGACCTCCTCAAAGACCACGATCCTCGTCATCAAAAAAAAGTGGAGCAATGTTAAACTTATCTAACAAAAAAATTGACTACGTTTATTTCGACAATATTAATGAAATAGTTGAAAGATTGAAACTACCTGTATCATCGCAAATGGCGGGTCAGTCATCAAAATGAAATTGTGTCAATTTTAGAAGAACTTAGGCAGGCAAAAGTAATTAACAAATTTGGATTACATATATTAGATAGAGATAAAAATAAATTAAATATAAATGCTTCTCAAATTTTAAACGTTGTCAACATCGCCAAAACAAATTTGTTTTATTACATTGTTATGCCCTTTATTGGAACCTATGATGCATCTAAAAGAAGTTATCAACTACTTCAAGATGGAAGATTAATATATAAATTTCCATTTACGTCAGGTGAAATAATCAAAGTTGAGTATCCCAAAGATGAGGTTTTGTTAAAAATAAACAACATTTCTATTCCATATGAAAAGCGAATATATCAACCAGAATGATGCAATTAGTTTTCATCCTCAAGATAGTGTGACTATACCAACTTTTATGGTGAATTAGTAATAAAATGTTCGATAATTATTGAAACTTAATCATTGTCTAATTTCAGGCATGAGCAATATAATTAAAGAAGATGTTGTTAATGAACTTCATAGACCAAGCAGAAAAAAATATAGACGAAGAAGAGTTATTGTAAAAGGAATAAATGATCTATGGCAATGTGATTTATTTTGATATGTTACCATAGTGCAAATCAAATAAAGGATACAGATACATTCTTGTAGTTATGAATGTGTTTTCAAAATTTCTCTGGGTAGAACCAGTTAAATCAAAGTCTGCAAATGATGTTACTTTGACGATGCAAAAAATATTACAGAGAGCAAAATATAAACCGAAAAATTCTACAAACTGATTTCGGTATAGAGTTTTTTATTGCAAATTTTAAAAATGTAATGGTTAAATTTAACATAAATTACTACAATACTTACTCAAACATGAAAGCTAGTGTCGTGGAGAGAGTAAATAGAACCATAAGAACTCTAATATGGAAAAAGTTTAGTATACGTGGAAATTATAAATGGGTAAACATTTTACACAAAATTGTAAAAACTTATAATAATACACTTCATTCCACTACTGGAAAAAAACATCTGAAATCAATAAAAACAATGAAAAAGAAGTTCGGATATCATCTTATACATAGAAGAAAACAATTGACCTTAGAAAACCAAAATTGGTGACTATGTTCGAATTAGCAAACAAAGAGAAGCTTTTACAAAGGGTTACACTCCTAATTAGTTAATTGGTTAAATGAAATTTTTAAAATATATGAGGTTAAATTAACAAATCCTAGAACGTATTTAATTAAAGAAAAAAACAATTTAGAAATTAAAGGAGCCTTTTATGAGGAGGAATTACAAAAGGTCAAATATCCTGACGTGTACATAGTTGAAAAATGGTTAGGATTAGATAAAACTCAGAATTCTTGGATTCTTAAAAAAGATGTATTGTAATATATTTTTATATATTTTTGATTTTTATATACAAACAAAAGATTACCCAGTAATTATATTTCTATGTTCTTTATTCAAAATATTCTCAAATCGCCATCAATCTTCTTCATTAAGAACTGATAAAAAATCCATTTTGACTTCCTATTTGAATTGTTGGTGATAAATCATCTAATGGCAATCCAACACGAAGAAACTTTGAGGCACAATTGTTCAGATAATAAGTTTTAAAATTAATAATTTTTTCAGTTAATTTTTTCCAAACTTCACTTTTACTGTTCATTTTAGAATTTAACGAATATACAGATGCTTGGGTAGTTTTACTGAACATTGTGGTTGCAATATTTAAATACTTATTAAAACATCTCTCGGTTTTATATCAATTCCCCAACTACTCTGCATTAGAATTGAAGGTTTTTTAAAAATGTTTCATAGACAAAGAACTTGAAAATAATAGTATTTTAATTTAATTTATATCGGTAATAAATAAACCTCAGAGAAGTTAATATTAAAAATACCAATAAACTTATTATAATATATAATACGTATGGCATGCCAAAATCGGAGTTTCTACTATGAAAATGAGTAGAATTATAAATACATTCGCATGAAGTGTTTTCTACATATTTTTGAATCCAGTGTTAGTGTCAAAAATCGTATTATTATTATAATAATAATATAAAATTTTGAAAAAAATACTGTCTTTATCAGCTTGTTTTATCTGGTAAGAAAAAACTATTGTACTATTGTTAATTTTTTCAGTTTTCACTAAATAGCAAAATTCGGGCCATATTGTCTCAATGTTTTTTTTAAAACATATTTCGCTTTTTAGCACTTTAGATGGATGATAAATAAATATAGAGTTTGCTAAAATAGCATATAATAAAATATGGGTATGCATAATAAAACAAACTGGATTAAATAGGCAATGTGTTTAATATAATACCAAGAAAAGAATGGTTATAATACAAGGACAAGTAAATTTAAATACTTTTGCAAAAATTTTCAATAATACAAAATACATTTTACATTTCAAATAATGACTAATAACTATTTTTGGAAAACAAATAATTATAGAGAAAAATAATAGTACTGACAATTTTCATTAGCACACTTTAATAAATAAGCCACAAAAAGGTAAAAATATAGAAAAAGAGAGATACATTAAATAATGAAATTAATTGTCATAAAATCCATTATTTACCTTTTAAACATATAAAATCATTTTATAACTAATAAATTTCATTAGCACTTTTTAATACCTACACAATAGTAAAAAATAAACAATTTAATGCTTCTGGAAAAATAAGTAATTATTCTTAATACTTTAAATATTGATTGATCAAAAAAATGTTGAAAAAACAAGTCAATATTCAAAAAATCGTTTTATTGAGGCCTATTTTGTCATTAGTACATTTAAATACATATTGTTTTTTCTACTTTTCGAAAACCACAAACATATAGCCAAGTCGCAAGTTTTAATATATTTATAATGTTCATCAATAGGACAGTCATCATATGTCCACTCAAATATTTCTGCACCAGAGTAAAAACATCTGCGATTATCATTATATGAAGTGTAGTAAAATCCTACTCTTGCTAACACTTCAGGTTTGAATTTTCCGTTCCAATTTTTAAATGAAGAAAGTCGTTTTTCATAATTTCTATAGAAATTGCTGTAAATTTCAGAATCAAAGCTTTCTAAATACATATTTACTTCAAGTACTGAAGCAGTTAAAGAAACAACTGAAAACTGACTACGAATCCTTCTGATATTTAATATAACCTGTAACCTTGAAAATTAAAAGAGGAAGGAAAAATTGAATTTACAAATTTGAAAGGTCTTCATGGTTCATTGACCATTCGTAAAAAGGAATATCCTGATGACCCCACGCAAGTGTGTCGAAGATCTGTTATCATCAGAAGAACTTAAAGTCAATTTACTCACTAATTCGGTGTAAATTGTATGTAAACGAGATTTAAATAAATACATTGTACAGAAGGGTTTTGAGTTATTTTCAACAACATCTTTGTATTGAACAAAATCTAATTGTTTTTTAATACTACTGGTTTTAATTCCCTTGGCCTTCTTAAGAGTATCACTTTCCGTTTTGACACAATATGCTTTGGCTGAAGTGCCGTAAAAACACTTTATGGGTTCACCAGCATATTCATCTTTAAACTTCCCTACTACAGATTTGGTTATTGGCATTTCATGAATATTATTTGGTTTATAATTTGATGTGTCAAATTTTTCTATATTATGTTTCATACACATTTTGCGTTTGTATTTCTAATATGAAAGAGTCTGTGTCAGTGTACAAAAGTTTAACTTTATCTTCATAAAGAGGCTTCAAAAAGTTATAAAAAAATCATACATTACAGTTTTAAAAATATCTAAAATTGAAAATCTTACGTAAATTGGCTTATTATATTCTTCTAAAACTTTTTACATTTGGATAGAAACTAAATTCTCAGAAAACACAGTTAAATCTTTAAAATACGGTTTGGCAATTAGATTTTCTGCGCCATCTTCTCTGTGATTTTTTAACCTTTGTGTAACTAATGTCAATTCTTTTATCGACATTTTCCATTCAATTTTTTCATATATACTGTTATTTGCTAATTTATAATTATTTTTATCAAATTCATTTTTAGACTCATTGCGTAGTTTTGTATTCAAGTCAATATACGGTTTTGACCATGGCAACCTGAGTAAACCCGAAAACTCTATGTACCCCAGTTAATTTCAATCCATGTTCAATGCACTGTTTTAAAAGTGTATAATGAATTACATATTTTACTTTATCTTTTAAATTTGGTATTAACTTTGTGCAATTAGAATTGGGGGGTTTATAATTTTCAGGACAAAAAGGAAAGTCATTATAAGCATCATGTAAGTCCGTGGAATACTCCAAGTCAACTTCAAGGACATAGCCTTTCTCAGAAGAGTCGGAAAGGTTTGTAATATCTAAATTTCTTCTATTTCTGATTTTGAAAGCCATATGAAATTTTTTTGTGGAAGATATTAAAACATTGGATATCCATAAAAATTGGTAGCATCGAGATACATAGTAAAATTAGTATGTTTTAAAGGATCAAAATCAGTAAGAAATAAATTATTGCCAACGGCTTTTCTACATGCATAAGTACTAACACCACCTCGCACACTACTTTTAAAAAATGTAACATGTCAGGGTCCGTCAGAAGTTCTAATTGAACGCCTGTATAGCGTCAATAGGAATCAAAATTCAAACCGGGAAATGTGTAATAATGTGCCGGGTCTAATTTAAAGGTGTTCATACAAGTTTTTCTAAAATTTTGAAAAATATCTGCTAAAAGTAAAACATCTGATTTTAGGTAAATATCAGAATAATCACCTAGGGTGTTACAGTTAAATAATTTCCACACTTTTATTGCCCTTCCATATTCTTCTTTGCTAATATGTTCATTCGTCAAGTCATTATAAAATTCCTCTTGTTTAGGTAATGCGGTTTGATTTAATTTTGTCTTTAATGTAACTGTACGGAAGTACCCCCTTTAGTCTAATATATTTAAATTTTTCATTATCAGTAAAATATTTATGAACTTTTTTACATTGATTATCATTTAGCTTTTCAGATAATTTTGCAAGGGAATAAGGTAAAAATTGAAAAGAATCAATAAATCTTAAATTTATATACTTTCCTTTTTTTAATCTCAATTTTCGGTCATAATAATTGTCTACTTCTATATGTTTCTAAAAGGAATTATATTTTTCTTTATTTTGTGCTGTTACCGACAATTGCTCTTGACTGTGGCTTATATTTTTTATAAATAAATGAGAATCGTAATTTTTTAAATTATGAAATATGACTGGAATAAAATGTGGTTGCTTATAATTTAAGTTGCACAAGAAATGTGCAACTCTGTATTTTCCGGTTAATTGGCAATGGTCTGTCACTTTTTCATTATCATTTTCAAATGGTTTGTTGCAAATGTCATGAACCTCCCTTTCTAGAAAATTTATAAACACTTGAGCACAATTAGGTCCTCTGTATAATTCTAGCTTTGAAACATTATCATCAAACGAACATTTTAAGTAATATGCAAATGAATAAGAGGCACAATTTTTTTACAGTGTAAGCTTTATCTAAACCTAACTCTACATCATCGGTGCTATCAACAGGTTTAAGTACACATTCAAAATCGGCATATATCACAAAAGGAACTTCCATTTGATTTTGAATATTTTCAAATTTAAGAATATGTCCCAGTACGTTTTTCCCAAATTTGTCTTCTTTGTAATCTTTTGATGGTAAATTTATTCTTACAAAATCGCAGTCAAAAGTATTATGTCTAGTTAAATATTCTTCGGAAATAAAATACTGAAGACATCCATCACATAGAAATTTTTTTCCATTATGTTTTGAAACTTAACTTTATATTAATCTACTCAGTACCAGAAATATAACAGTGGTGAAAATTCCCATCGTCATCACTAATTAACAATAAAATAATATGGTTTGATTTTTTAGATTTTGAATAATGTAGAAGACCTATTACTTCATAACTAAACCTAAAGTTTTACCTGATTTTTTCCAAAGAATAAATAGTAATAGATATATTGTTCTGTCTTTCAAATTTTTCTACGTCCTTTATAGCTATAGGAAAGTCAATACCTGAAGTATCCAAGATTGTTTCGAAGTGCGGATATGATTGGATTTCATATTTCAATCCAGTTGGAGGATACATTGCAGCTATCACACACCACGCCAAACAATAATGGTCCTGATTTCAAAGGTTAATAGCAGCTCGCTTAAACTCGATTTCTTCCGGCAGTGGAATGTAGGAAGAAGATCGCGGTGAATTATATTTGTTGAAATTCATTTCTAGATGCAAAAGTTTCAAAAAAGTTTCAAAAGAACCCATCCTGCAACAAAAAATTTTATTAGAATATATTAAATTTTTTATGATTTTTAATAAAATATAAAATGGTTTTAAAATATTTAAAAAATTACCTTTTAATCTTTAAATAAAATCTTTAAATGTTTTTCTGCTAAGTCATCAGTCTTTCGGTCTATTATTTTACACATTTCATTGATGTTCGATATAATATCAGAGCTGGTACAAATAATTTTAAAAGGAGTATTGAATGACTTGATTGCGTGTACTCCGTTACTAGGATTGAAGTAAATGCCAATTAATTCCATATTTAATTTTAAGCAGGTATGTGTTATAAGAAATTTTTCTATTAAGCTTAATTTTGTCTGATATATCATTGAAAAACAGTTGATGTTTACATATAATGCTTCTGCTAAAATTCTGTACGATATGGTTCTTTAACCAAAAGCAGATTTAATAATTTCTACTCCACTTTCTTCGGCACTCAAAGCTATGTTATTCTTATGTGTATTGGTTCGAAGGTAGCTACCCCATAGTTATGTTCTAATATATTTCTTACAGTGTTCACAATATGTGTTGCTTTCTAAAACAAGAGCATTCTCTAAATAACTTAAAATTATAATAGAAAAACACCAAGTAAATTCAAAATAAGTTACAGTGCAAAAATAAAAAAGTGCTGCAGTGACATAAAAATAGATTTAAAATAATTATTTCACTGCTAGCATCAATATTCCATAGAAAATGTCACGCCTTAAAATGACTCTAAAACTGAAAATCATGACTTAAATTTACACGTAAAATAGGTGAATTTGCAATCGTAACAGCATACTTATATCTAACAAAATGAATACCAATAAAATTTCGTTACTCTAACTGAAAATACTCTGTACTTGAATATATAAAATAAAATAATAGGTATTATGAGTTTTAAAAACAATGCGTTGCGAGGCGTAAAAAAAGTGTAGAATGTACTATAAAAAATAAACTCTTACCTTCTTTCTTTTTCAGTCTTTGCTCCGATGAATTTTCCAAAACTTCTAATTGTTGTTTGCCTCTTGCTGATATTTTTACACACTTATTTTTTATGTGACGAATTAAATTGTCTCTTCTAGTAAAAAATTTGTTACAGTTTAAACATTCAAGATTCATTTTAGCTGAAGTAAAAAAAAATATGCTTTAATTACTTCTGGTCTTGGGAAGCAGTCATTAAGTTTCTTACGTACTGAGTTAAAACTGTAGGAACAAAACTTAAATAGGATTTTAAAAAAGGTTATAGGGAAGAGGGGGCGATAAAAAAAATTTGTGAATATTTTTTAATCCATAGAATCTGCCCACCCATCAAATATACATTTAATTCTATTCCAAATTTCCTCTTGTTCCTTATCGATAGAATTATTTTTTAACTGGGAGTCAAAAAAGTTGTTTAAACAAAAGCCAAAAGATTTTAATTTTGACAAAGTAATCCGTGATTCCCTACTTTTAGTTTTGTTTTAAATGCCAAAATGAGTTTTTTTGAAGCACCTTTTGCCTCGAATTTGTCCTATGAAAATAAAATTGATCAGGTGTTTTTGGTTCTGGAGAAAATGGTTCTGGAGAACATAGTTGCAAATTTGTATTTTCATTAGGCGTAAATTCTGTCTGAGAAATATTACTATACTGGGACCCTTGGAGAAAAATTGGACTTCTCTGCCCGCAAGTGATATCATTTTCAGAATTCTGAAAATTCTGAAAAACAGAAGGGGAATTCGGATGTGAATTATTTTTAAAAATGTCATTGTTTTGACCAACTGAGAAATCCGAACCTGAAGGTGACCTATTATCCCAGAGAGTGAGTTCTTTAGAACAATTGTTGGTCAAAGGGTCAACAGAAAATTTGGAATTTGAAACATTTCGGTAACGTTTAAATATTGCAAATTGTTAAACCAAGGTATGGTATCAATATTAAAATGAAAATTTTATAAATTTGAACTGTCGTGATTGTCGGCCGAAAATATACCTAAATAGTGTTTCGATTTTGTCATGTCTTCTAAATTTTGAGAGTGAACCTTTAAAGGTTCGTCTTCATTAAAGTGTAATATATCCAAATCAGAATTAGTTTCTAAGAGATTCTCAATCGGTTCCCAGTTGCTTAATTCCTCAGTTACTAATTCTGGTTTAAATACAACCCCTGCTAAATTTAAATTAGAATTTTAAGAAGAGATATTGCATGATTTTTTTTTAAGATCCTATACCCAAGTAATCTCTAAATTTAAACATGTCTTCTGAAATTTCGTCAGTTGGTTCGTCAATAGGATTAGAATTATTGTCCTCTAAAATATTAATTAACTCTTGGGTCAGGATATTATTAGAATCAGTTGTTTGCAAGTTCTCTTCAACAATATTTTTTTTATTTATAGAATTAAGTTGTAAACGAGCATTATTTTCTACCATACCTTGCACCATGTCCCTGAAAGATCGGCTTCTTTGGCTTAAATTATCACTTGAAATTAGAATGCAAAAATGTAAAAATAATATAAATATAAAACAGAATGGAAACAACGGGAAATGTTTTAACTCGACAAATACATGTTACGACATTAAACGAAACTTAAGAACTGCTTAACTAAAAGCATAAGACGGTCGAGTTTATAAAGAGAAATCGAAGGTTTCTAGACTGGTTTATTAAAAGTCAATGCTATGGCCTACATGCAACTCTCTAAACATGACCTCGTTCACATGTCCGCTTTCCCCTTTTACCCTTACCCGGGGGGAGGGGGCGCAAACCGACTCAAGTTGCTTTCTAGGCCCCAACACCCTCCATTCCATGGTGAGGGAGAGGGCGCGAAAGGGGAGGGGCGAGAGTCGATGCGTCTCACGCACCCTTCTCTCCCCTCCCCCTAAACCGAAGCCGCCACCGCCCTCACCATGAAAGGGAAGGTGTCCCCCTCCCCTTCCCATCACTAATAATTAATCCTCTTCCCTCCTCACTCCCTTTTCCTATCCTCCTCTCTGACTTTCGTTTCCCCTTTACCCAAAATTTCTTAACTTGGTGTGGTATAAATTCATTTTAATTTCCACATTTTTTAAAATAGTGATATATTTTAACCAATTGTTAACCAGAAAGTATATTAAAATGAATGGCGAAGAGCAAAACAATTTTTGGCATTCGCATTGTTGGAAATAACATAAGAATAGTGCAGCAACCACCCCCGCAAGAACCTGTGGAACAGCCTGATTGTAATCAAGCAGGGCGTCTTCAGGAGTGACATCATGAACAAAGATGTCCTATTCGTTTGATCAGACCTCGGAGGGTAGGCAGAAATTTCTCCGATTTCCACCTCCGTTTCCACTGCAACTTGCGGAGCTAGGAACAGAGCAAGTGGATGAAGAACAGCGTCACCCTGAACAAGGAAGGTGTCACGCGTCGCACAGTGGTTCAAGGAGTGGAAAAAATACTCTGTGGGAAGTGTGAAAGAAATTAACATTTTTATCGCTAATAGATACCTGAATATCCCTAGTAAAAAAATGTAAAAGAATTTTTCAAAATTTGCTTTTAGTTGTTGTCAACTAAGCGACCATATGTTGAAAGGAACGAAATGTAGTGTTTCGAAATTTTGTTTTAATTAAAAAAATAGTAGCCATTCGATTAAAAATTTGTATGAATTATATCTCAAGGTTTATTTAGAATATTTATACCCCATTAGTATACTTGTAGAAACTACTGCGGCTTAATGAAATATATATATATATATATATATATATATATATATATATATATATATATATTTATTAAGATATTTCGTCTTTGCGTCAACATGCGTCAGGCCAAAAAATACGTATACGTGTACCTTATCTCTTAAACTAAATTCCTAAATAATATTTTGCTGCTCTTATCTGCGACTGTTATCTCAAAAAATGTTTTTGTGTTTATTTGTATAGGTACAGATTTATCGGTTTACAGAAAGTATTAATGGTAAATTAGTTTAGTGTACCTCTTGACAAAGTAGAGTCGGTGTTTTAAAAATAATTTTTATTTGGTGTGATGGAGAGTATATTAATACCCTACTTGGAATTAGTGGAAGTTGTACTTTCAAGTGACCGGGATGGAGTTAAATGCTTTGAAAATATTACTCGCAATTATCACAAGATGTCTGACCAGCTTTTAAAAGAATTAAAAAATAAATTAATTCGAAATTTTTTACCTAATTTTTCACGAAGATGGCAAGCAGCCTCACGCAATAAAGACAGATTTTTAAAGCAGAATGAAGAGTGGCTAAGAGGGTCTTTCTCAGTTAATGTGGATTCATCGTTAATTCCTATGATGATGAACCCGGACCTTCATCACGTCCTGTTGGGCGCAAAGAAAAACCATTTGACGAATGCTGCCAGCGTACTAAACGTTATAAAGTTAAAAAGTTGCTTGAAAACTGTTCTAAGGAGTTAATTGTGGCAGCAGCTAACGAAGCTACAGGAACTTCAAAATCTCCAAGCTTTACACCCGAGAAAGCACTTAGCTTGCTGCTAGATGCTTCTTTATCGAAGCACCAATATCAAATCATTAGAAAAGCAACATTAGAAATAGGCTTTGATATTTTCCCATCATATCATAAGGTATTAGAAGCGAAAAAAGAATGTTACCCTTCTGAAGTCGAGATAACTCAAAGCTGCGCAACAGTTAAATTACAAACACTTTTAAATCATACAGCCACTAGAATTATGCAAAGTAAAAGTGAGGAAGATGTATGTGCAATGGGATCAGAATTAACTTTAATATCAAAGTGGGGATGTGATGGTTCATCTGGCCACAGTGAGTATAAGCAAACATTTGAGGAAGAAAATGCTTCCGACGCTAGCATGTTTTTAACATCTTTGGTTCCTCTTTGCTTACATGAGAAAGGAGACAGGTCATTAGTTTATTGGAAAAATCCAAGACCTTCTTCAACAAGATATTGTCGGCCTATTCGGTTTGAATTTATAAAGGAAACGCCTGAAAGTACTACAAGGGAAATATCAAGAATGAACACGGAAATAGAAACTCTAACAGATACTCTAACTCACATAAAAGAAAAATCATACAAAATACACCACGAACTTTTGTTTACCATGATTGATGGCAAAATTTCAAACACAGTAAGTAACACTTCATCTATGGTTTGTAATATATGCCAAGCGAAGCCATCTGAAATGAACAAATTATTGTTACTAAAAACTAAACCTAAAAATATTCAGGTTTTAAACTGGGGAATGTCACCTTTACATGCTCGAATAAAGTTTATGGAGTGTCTTCTTCATATAGCCTATAATAAATCATTTCAACAATGGAGGACAAACGCGGATACGAAAAAACAAAGAGAAGAAACAAAAAAGGGGATTCAAGATGAATTTTGGCGAAGGATCGGTTTAAAAATCGATGTAGTGAAACAGGGCATGGGTACGACTAACGACGGAAATACGTCAAGAAGGTTTTTTAGTGATCCTAGTCTTACTGCAGATATAACAGGAGTAAATGAACATTTGATTCGTCGATTTACAGTGATTTTGCAAGCCATTAACTCTGGTGTGCATATTGATCCAGACAAATTTGGTAAATATTGCCAGGAGACAGCGAATTTGTATGTGGAACTGTATGGGTGGTATTACATGCCAGTCACGGTCCATAAAATATTAACACACGGAGAAGAAATTATAGCAGCTGCAGTACTCCCCATAGGGATGCTAACAGAGGAAGCACAAGAAGCGCGAAATAAAGATTATCGCGCTTATCGCCAAAATCATTCTAGAAAATGTTCACGTGTCCAAACAAATACAGATATCATGAACTTTCTCTTAGCTTCTTCTGATCCGTATTTGTCAGGACTAAGGGCAGAACCTATAACAAAAGAAGAAACTAATAAGAAACTAAACCATGAACTGTGGGATGAGGTGAAATCTTTATTTTATGGAAATATTTAATTACTTTATATTCATTTAATTTTTTTTAAATTTGGTAATAAGTTACTTTTCAATTATTATTAAACAAAAGTATTATTTTGTTTCGTTTTAATAGTCTTTAAAAAATTGTTTTACAGTGATGTTATTATGCATTAGATTATAAGATCCTAATTTATTGTTGATGATGTTCTCTTAAAAAATTATATTTAATTTGTTCTAACATACATAGGCAATATCATTTTTTTTGTTACTTTTTAGTTTTGTATCTATAGCTTCTTTAGGTAAATGGCAAATTAGATGTTCCTATATGCTACTGTTGTTTTTTACGAAAGCGATTATCAATAAATTTAATGTTATGTTCATGGCGACTTTAGTTCATTTCAATGTTGATTTTCCAGTGGTATTTATACTCTTTATTTTTAACAGGGCTTAATAAATACTGATCAGCTGTAAAACTATACATATATTTCAAATACCATTTTGATCTTTTCGGATATAATCTCATATTCAGCCTACCATATAAAGCAAAATAGTCCATCTATCAAAATTTGACAGTTACAAACAAATTAAAAGTTTTTCAATACATCCAAAATAAAGTACTTACACCTCTTATTATGTGCACCAAATATCATTCAAATATCATTTATCATTTGGAAATTATTAAATTATTTCCGTATTACCATATACCCTGAACCACTGTGCGTCGTCTGGAGCGGCGGCGGGATCAAAGACGGCCTATCCATTTGCGGAGGCGTCAGTGGGTAGGCCGAAATTCGCCGCCACGAACTCCATCGGAGCAAGTGGGTGAAATTTCTTCAACCAGTGGGCCTGACATTCCTTTTATGAGTCAGGAAAATATATTCGAGTGTCCAATAATGGTGGCAGAAATTTCCCAGAGTGGTAAGTTAAGTAAAATATTAATCTTAAAAATTTGTATTATGATTTTTTGAAGAATTTTTAATTATTTTTGTGTCTTTCGGAGCAATCGACTATGACGAATAATGCTGCACCAAACCCGTAGAAACTGAATGTTTAAGTGTACTTTCTAGTGTATATAGAAACAGAAAAATTAGGGACAGTGTTAAATTATTAAAGTGCCTAGAGATAACAGAAAAAATAGTGATTTTTTACAGACAATTAAATTATTACACACATAATTTTATGGAATCTGCATGTATCTAGTCAACCGTAAGTAATAATATTTTCGTTATGTTTTGATTATTAAATGACTGCTTAAAAAAATGTACACATTTTTTTTATTTGGATGTGTAATATCTGTATTGTGCTTTGTTTTACATGCCTAACACGTTTATCGTATGTAATGTAACAAAAACATTTAGTTGCATTACATATTTATTTTAAATAATTAAAAAATACATTTTAAATATCTGTAAGTACTCTTTTTTCTTTTAACAAAACATTTACGGTTTTTCGGTTGTTTTCCCTGGACTTAGTTACAATGTAAGAATCAATTTTCTTTTTGTTCTCAGAATGTAGCTGGGAACGTGGGCATGGAAATGCATTATTCTTGTACTGTTTAATATATTTTTTTTGGGCTGTTATTACTTTTATGGTTTACGTGGGATTTCGCTGTAAGTAAATAAGTTTTTATTTTTTGGGATATAATTTATTTTGTATTAAATTGATTGCCAAACATTTTTATTTGATCTCAAAATGTAGCTAGGATCGAACGTAGGCATAGAAATGCATTATTTTTATACTATTTTTAATTTATTTAGAGAGGTAATTATGCTCGCTTTTTTGTATTGTGCAAACATCATTATATCTTATTTTGGTTTATTTTTATACTTTGTTTTGTTTTCATTGATGGCGAAACAGTATTCTTATACTATTTTAAATTTAATTAGAGAGGTGACTACGCTCGCATATTTTTTTGGGTATTAGTTTTACGATTTATGTGAAATTTAGCTGTAAGTAAATGACTTTATTTTTGGGATATGTAAGTGGGTACCATATATTTGTATAATTCTTACATTTGCCGCTCATCTTTTTAGTGATTTAATTATCAGGAATGAGTGTGCTACAACTTAAAATAAATTATGCAATTTGATATAGATATTTAAAATAATAGCGATTTTGTCTGTATTTCGTCTTTTTGGTCGACATTTTCTGTTTGTATACATACTTACTTGTAGCTTGCTAGTTTAGTACTGAGGGAAAAGAGGGAACATATATATTTTTTGTTTGTTTATTTTTTTTTTCTATTTTCACATAACCACTTTTTTTACTATTTTATATGACTAAAAAATTAACTATTGCACATTTAAATGTACGTTCGCTTTTTACAGGTTTTCAAGAGTTTAGGACTTTAGTAGAGGAACATGATTTTGATATACTATTTTTATCCGAGACATGGCTTTCTGATGGTGATGATTCTAATTTATTTTACATTCCTAATTATCACCTTATTCGTAAGGATAGGGTTACCAGGGGAGGCGGTGTTGCTTATTATATTAAAAATAATTTAATCTCGGAAGAACTTACTTTTGATTTTCATACCAATGATTCTTTGGAGTTTATTAGTTTAAAAATTAGAATTGGGAATAAAAAATACGCCTTCATTGTATTTTATAGACCACCACATATGAATTTTAATTTATTTGTTCCGGATTTTGATCATATACTCCCTAGTCTGTTTCTTGAATTTGATGGGTTATTTTGCCTAGGGGATTTTAATATAAATTTGTTAAATCTAAACAATCCTCTTTCTAATTTGTTTGAAAATTATAACCTATTTCAAATTATAAATGAACCTACAAGAGTTACTGCGGGATCATCTACCCTCTTAGATGCTATATTCGTTAGCGATGTTTCCTTGGTGAGTAATTCGGGTGTTATTTCGGCTGATTTGATTTCCGATCATAAAATGGTGTATTGTGATTTGAATCTGGAAAGAAAGTGTACGGAGCCCAGGATAATTACATATCGATGTTTTAGAAATTTCAACATTAATCAATTTCAGCAAGATTTACGTAATTTAACTTGGCATGACAGTATATTATATGAAAATAACATTGACACTAAAATTCTTAACTTCAATCAATTAATTGTCTCGCAGTTTAACACACATGCACCGGTTCGTGAAGCGAGAGTCACTAAACCCAGAGCCCCCTGGTTAACTAAAAACCTAAAAACCTTTATGAAACAAAGAGATTCGGCTTATCAAAAGTTTAAAAGAACAAAAAACAATAATGACTGGGATCACTACAAATTTTTACGTAATTTTACTTTATCTATGGTTAGAAGGGAAAAAAAAGCTTATATAGATTCGCTGCAAATGAACTTAAACCCCCGAAAAGCGTGGACAGGTTTAAAAAATCTAAATATATGTCCTACTAAAAACATGTCTATACCAAATAATTTAAGTGACCCCAACGATATAAATAATTTTTTTCGTACTTGTGTCCAAGGATGTTTCTGATTGTACAAATAAAATTAATTTTTATAACAATAATTCATTTAAAAATAACTTAAATTTTTCATTTGCTCTTGCTGACGTCTCGGAAATCAATAAAATATTAAATCATATCAAAACAAATGCTTATGGTCACGATGAAATTACTCCTTTAATGATAAAATACTGCAGTCCGTTTATTGACAAGTACATAGCTCACATCATTAACTGCTGTATTGAATCGCATTACTTTCCAAGTCAATGGAAATTGTCAGTTGGACGACCTTTGGTGAAAAAATCTAATCCCACGAGTTTCAATGATCTTAGGATTATAAGTATCTTACCCGCTTTGTCAAAAATTCTTGAAAAGGTTTTACATAATCAGATGTTTATATTTTGAACCGCTAATGGAATTCTTCCGGATGTTCAGTGTGGTTTTCGTAAGGACTTCAGTACAGCTGTTGCGTTAACAAATGTTATTGATGATGTTTTGCGTGCATCTGATAAAAAACTTATTACTGCTCTGGTTTTGTTAGACTTTTCTAAGGCATTTGATTCAATTAATCACCAGCTCGTTGTATCTAAATTAAAATATTATGGCTTTGATGAGTCATCGTGCGTCTTGATTTCCCCTTTTTTATCAGATCGCTTTCAAAAGATCTTTTCCAACGGCACATTTTCTAATCAGGTGCAAATATTTTCCGGGGTGCCTCAGGGCTCGATTCTGGGACCCTTACTTTTTTGGTCTATACTTCCGATATTCTTCTGTCTGTAAAGAACTGTAAAGTTCAAGCATATGCAGATGACACACAAATTTATTATTGTTTTAATTCGGATGATCATGTTGATACTGAAGAACTCATTAATCAAGACTTAAGTGTGTTAAACCAACTCTGCCAAGATCATAACCTTAAATTAAACCCTGCTAAGTCTCATCCGCTACTCTTTGGCAATAAAAATAAAATTAGCACATTAAAAAATAATTTAAATATTAGTATTGATGGTAACAGAATATCGGTAGTTGACTCTGCGAAAAATCTTGGTATTATTTTGGATACCGACTTGAGATTTGAAGAACATTTAAAGAAAATGTTTCAAAAATCTTATTCGGCTTTGAAAGTTTTATACAATAATAGACATGTCTTGAATTTCAGAATGAGAAAAACTCTGTGCGAAACCTTGGTCCTATCTAATTTTAATTATTGTGACTTTGTGTATGGTTGGTGTCTTACTAGTGAGAGTCGTTTACGTGTACACAGGGTGCAGAATGCGTGTGTTCGTTTTATATATGGTCTTAAAAAATATGATCATATTTCCCACAAATATCGTGATTTGAACTGGTTAAGGATGGATTTTAGAAGAAAATTACATTTCTGTACATTTTTGATCAAAATTATTAATGGTACAAATTCACCCACTTCAATAAAGGAACGTCTTATTTTCCGTAGGGATGTGCATTCCCTTAATATTCGTGATCAGGGGGGATTAACAATGCCACATCATCAGAGTGCCATGTTCCGGAGATCTTTTAGTTTTAATGCTGTACAATGTTACAATGCTCTTCCTCAGACTTTTTTAGCGCTTAACTTTAATACATTTAAATATAAATATAAAAAATTTCTTTTAAGTGAACAAAATTTATTATTAAATTAATATTGGTTAAACAGTGATATTTTACATTTCACTATAGAATTTTCTTTGTCTGTATATTTTCTCCTAGATCCTTACACTCTTTTTTTTTTTTTTTAAATTATTGTTGTCTCTTTTCTATCTTACTTCACCTACACTAATAGAAATCAATTTTTTTTATATACATCTATGGCAAATTATTATTTAATCAATTTTGGTTGGAGTCTGGTTCAGTAGAGTAGCTAAAGAAGCTAGACTGCGCCAGGCTTTGACTACTAACTGTTATGTTTTTTAGCTATTTTTTTTACTTAACTTTGTAATAATTTGTATATGATATACTTAATATAAAGGACTTATTTATTTTATTTATTTATTTATTTAGAAAATAGGAACAGTCTGTTAAACTATTAAAATGCTTAAAAACAATTGAAAAGAGTAAAAAAGAACTATTTCTAGAGACAATAGAATTAGAAGTAGTGTACAAAGATTTATTCAAAATTTAAACAAATGTTTAATAAGTTGTAATATTTTGGTTACATTATGTTTTAATTAAGTGCTTAATAAAATGCACACGTCGTTTTAGTAAATTTGTAGTCTCTTGAAAAAATTCGGAAAAGCAGATGTAAATGATATAGTAATAGCGCAGTTAAAAATAATAGTGTTTGGTAATAGTATTTTATATTGTGGTTTTCAACAATATTTCAGCAATTACAGATAAACAAAATAACACACCAAGCCCTTTTTTAATTTACATACATAACAAGTAAAACATATATTGATTTGTATTTGTATATAGCTTAAAAAATATACGTGTCTTTTTAGTCACCTAATAAGCTCCACACTTATTAACTGGGATTTGTTTTATTATAGTGAATGTAATAATACCATAACAAGGCTATATAACACTAATTTGGAATTATTTGAACAATATAACCTTAATAATATCCAAATGTTATAAATTTCGGTTAGCTGTATTTTTACGAATGTCGGTATATGGATTCTGACATAGGTATAATAATAAAAAAAAACTAACTTTATATAACTATATTTTATTTTGTATTAGCTGCAAGTGAATTTAAAGTTGTAGATGTAATGTTACAAGCTTGTCTTAAATTATTATAAATCATATTTTTACGGTTAATATTTTCATCCCCAAATAACTTCGAATATTTACCGTGGAATCGATTGTTGGGCCAACTGTAACCATAAAAAATATCCATTGAATAAAATTATACGGAGATGAAAATATCAGCCCTTAGTATAATAGTCCCATAAACGTATGAATAGTCCAGATTATATGCAATACTTTTTAATGCTAAAACTAAAAAATAAATTACGTTTTGTATTTACATTACAAAAAACACAAATGTCTAGAAGTATCATCTGATACAATGATTTCGAACAAATTGCACATCTAATATCTAAATCTGAAAATCTAACCCGTCGGTTATAACGAGTGTTAATATGTTCGTGAGAACCATTTCTAAGAGACAATTGATGTATGTAATAACAAAAATAACATAATGCAAAATATTTTATCTATAAAATGTTCACGAAAAATCGGTACTAACGCCTTTTTTGCCGTTGCATTTTCATCAGCTTGAGCAATTTCTAGATCTGAATCACTCGTTTCAATGTCATTTGAAAAAAAATTATTTACATCTTGAAGCTCCAAACGTCCTCCTTCAGCAAGGTTGACGTTTACACAGTCATAAATGTTCACCACTTCCAATACTTCATCCGGTAAAATTTCGTCCACATTAGATATGTTTACAGAGTTAAAATGTTTTTAAAATAAACTTTCACTTCACTAAAATTCAAGTTTTTAAATTTCATAAGGTGGCAATAATGCAAAGGAATGGTTTCAGAATTAAATAACAAAATGATAAAGCAATACTTTTTTCTACACAATGGACACCTTAAAAAACTATCCACGGTCCATTCGACTAAACAGTTAAGGCAAAATTCACAAGAATTAGGTTTGCATCTTTCTTCATTTTTTAAAGGTATATAGTAAATAGGACACTCATCGGAAATTTCTTCTGTCACTTAATTTTTTATTTATTTTTAATTTTACCTGCTTTAAAACTCTTCGAGAGCCCCTTTTTCTTTTGGACATTTGACAAGTTTCAGAAATGTTTGTTACTTTACATTTAGAATTTTAAATTGAAGCAGCAAAATCGTATTTACTCCTTTTAAGCTTTAACTTTAAGAGGTAATTTTATATTATTGGTCACAGCTTAAAAAATAACCTTCAGCGACAAGGCTAAGTTAACGAACTCGATTAAATAGTTTTCAATATTAGAGAGGAGGAGGAATAGATATAATTTTAAAATAATAGGGAGGAAGAGGAGTAGATGCATAATGAGAAGGAGGAGAAGGGACTTCTTTCCTTAAATAACTACTTACTGTCATTGACAAAAATAAGACCAAGCTCATTTTTAAGTCGTTGACTTTTTGAAAACATTTCCCCATATAACTGTAACAAATTTTCAAACGGGCGAGTCGGAAAATTTAAACCATATTCGGAAAATTTAGCAGAATCTGCCAAACATAAAAATGTAAGTTTTTCAGAGTCTTAGAAAAATATGGTCCAATATTTCATAAAAAAGGGTTCTATACTTAGTCGTTTCCATTAAAATATTTTTAAACATGGTATTAAAAAAAATGTTCATTTCTTTTTTTACAGAGTGCCGATAGCGTTTTATGTTAGATATGCAAAAATGATTGTCAAACAATTTTTTTTGAAGAACGCAACTTCAACAATCACATTTACTGACTTCGAATTTGAAGACCAACGAGCTTCTGTAATTGTTGGTATGCGCCTCGTAGATGCAGATGTAAGAGCATACGTTCGTTTAGCTGAGTGATGAAAAAATGAGGGAATACCACAAAGGCTTGCGAAAAAATTCGACATTTAGAAATATTCATGGCGTGTGAAAGTAGCGTCCCTCAATTTAAATTCAAGATGGTGTTTAGCGGGTTAGGGACGTAAATCAAACCTCAGTTTTTTAAAAATTGGCCGACGTTTCGACAATTTATTTGTCGTCTTCTTCAAGGCTGAAAGAGATAAAAAAGGGACAATTATTAGGGCAATGGTTTGTTTACTAGGGCATGTCAAGAAGTACTTTCTCTATAACGATTCAAAATATGGTTATATTACACACTTAAGCCTTGAATATTTTTGATTAATCGAAAAAAAACAATTGTATGTGTATCATTTCACTGATATTTCTTTTAATATAATGTTTTTCTTTTATTTTTTGAAAATTAAAATTGTGGCCTGTAGAAAATAATGTTATTTAAGGACTAGGTTATACCAGCACAAGTACGACTGTAGGGTGATAAACATCAATAAAAAAGAAAAAACGGCATTATCGGAACATCACTTTTCTAAGGCCACAATTTTCAATAACCGTAATAACAAGAAAAACATTATATTAAAAGAAATATCAGTGAAATGATACACATACAATTAAATAATTCGGTGAATCACAGAACTGATACTCAAGGCTTAAGTGTGTAATATAACCATATTTTGAATCGTTATATAATTATACTTGACATGCCCTAGTATACAAACCATTGCCCTAATAATTGTCCCTTTTTTATTTGTACAACATAAGAAATATTGATTTATAAACCAAACCATTAGTCGTCGTTTTGCTGCAGTGGGTTCCGGAGTTGTTTATTTGCGTTTTTTTGTTTTTCTGAATAATCCTTTTTGAATGTTTTTTAAAAACTCCGAGACCTGCTAAATGTCCTTTGTTCTTTTACTTGTTTGCCACCTTGTGTTTTAATGTATTGCAGTGGTAATCATCATTTGTGTTCTATGGAGAAGTATAATTATATTAGTTGTATTTTTTACGTGAGCCTCTAATTCTAAGGAATTAGGTAAGTGAAATGTCACAAATAATAATACTTATGAACCCTGAGTTTCCTTATATTATTGTTATTTAATTTGCCTTTTTATGTTGTTTTGGTTACTTTTTTGTTCGTATTTATTTGTTTTCTATATGTATATGGTTTATATTTAAGAAAAAATCTATTTAAAAATAAAAAATAATAACTCTTTAGTATCTAATAATTATATTTCCTAAGACTAAAACAAACATTGTTTTTTTAGATTAATTTAAAAATATTCAGTTAGTGTTGTTAGCCTTGTGATACTTTATTAAATTTTTGTTTGTATCCTAGGAGCGGCCATACTGTAATAAAAAAAAATGATCTCTTTCAGCCCTGAAGAAGACGACAAATAAATCGTCGAAACGTCGGCCAATTTTTAAAAAACTGAGGTTTGATTTATGTCCCTAACCCGCTAAACACCATCTTGAATTTAGAAATATTTTTAAACTTTGCTGCATCAAGACAAATAAGGCTTGCGGCGCTTTTTCTTTTTTTTTGAAGGCCATTTAGATGGTCAGACATCACACTTGCGCCATCGTAATACTGCCCTATTAATTTATGTGTATAGTCAAATTGGTCCAAAATTTGATCCAATAGTGAATATAAATTCTCCGACGTTCTATCGGAGCTGACATCTCTCGACTACTGAACCTTCTGAATTAACGTATCTTAAAATTATGGGGCACTGGAAGGTTTGCCTGTAATATCAGGTGTCATCCACTTGCACAGAAAAAAACTGTGTGTTCATTATTTAATTTTTTACATGATCATTTAAATAATCAGAAATGCATTCAATTAAAATCAATTAATAATTAATTATTTCGTTTTGAATAGTTTTCGAGTCACCAGTAAAAACATTTTTAATTTTTTCGTGATGATCTTTTAGTTCTTGGGAACTTCTCGATATTAATAGACCTAACAGCTTTTTAAAATTCCCCCTATTTATTGACTCGCTGCTCTCATCATGGCTGCGAAATCTTAACTCTTGTTTTGCAAGGTACAAAATTGTGTTAATTACCAAGCACATCCATAGTCTATTTAATCGGATGTTTTCGTTAAAATGTATTTTATTTAGTTTAGCATTTTCTTTTAAAGTGTCAGCTATAGTGCTTTGATTTTTTACAAATGTTTTTAGCATTAATTCGCATTACTACATAACCATTTATAGGCCGAAAACCAGGATGACGATTAAAACTCTGATCTTGTTCCTTCCATCTATTAAATGGAGTTTCCAACAAAATGCAAACCACATCCGTGATCGGATTCATCAATAATGTAAATTAATAAACCCGACACCAAATAAAGTTATAGCAACACCATAAATAAATATAACACAAAACAGTTAACCAAACTGCAAAGGAACTAACGGGTTGCATGGCAACGTAGTAGGAAAATCTTAAATTAAACATAGCACCTCCAGCAAAGTCTAAGCGGTTTGCGCCACTGTTATAATTGTTATAATAAAGTTCGATCGAAAATTTTAAAAAGACATACCGCCAATGGTCAAGTAAAATATTTATTCGACTTGTACAGTTTATTTTTTTCCAATTAGGTGAATAAATGAATGTAAAAACTTTAAGAGATATATAATAGATATAGTTAGATGTCTGCTTGTTTATACACCATAAATAAATATAACACAAAACAGTTAACCAAACTGCAAAGGAACTAACGGGTTGCATGGCAACGTAGTAGGAAAATCTTAAATTAAACATAGCACCTCCAGCAAAGTCTAAGCGGTTTGCGCCACTGTTATAATTGTTATAATAAAGTTCGATCGAAAATTTTAAAAAGACATACCGCCAATGGTCAAGTAAAATATTTATTCGACTTGTACAGTTTATTTTTTTCCAATTAGGTGAATAAATGAATGTAAAAACTTTAAGAGATATATAATAGATATAGTTAGATGTCTGCTTGTTTATTTTTCCTGGTGAAGTAGCACTTCACCTACTTCACCTGAATAGCCGCCACTGTTTCAATATAACTTAGATCGCGGGAAACTGCTAGCCGCAGAATAGTTGGGATCCTATTCTTTTCTAACCACATTCTGATACCTACATCTATGTGATCGAACGTTGCAAACGCCAACCATCAGGTTATAAAACATAGGCCGTTCAAACAATATATTCATTTAGACTGATATAACAGCGTGCACTGTCTACTCTACTTTCGATAATGCACAACTTTGTATCACCAACGTTGCAAAGTGCCTACCCTAACTACTTTCTTGGTATAGCATCTATAGATTATTATCACCCAGCTTCATGGGTAATAGAAACATTTTCAAAATTGTCAATTCGAAAATTCTTTTGAGTGAATCAAATTCTTCTTTGAATTTGCTCCGGTGTTATGGCTGATATATTTTTGATGTGGGTGTTTTTGATGTATAGGAACTCCGCATAAATGCTGCCAATTTTCTGAAACCTAGCCTGAGCGTAATTGCAATTTATCATTTAATTGATGACGTTGGTTGAAGAGAAAAAATATTTCAGTTCCATGAGCAACGTAGGCTGCTAATGCTGGTCGCGATTTAATTAATAAATCAACTAAAAAACTATACTAGTTATTTCTTTAAAAATATTTACCAGATAGTTAAACTTCAAACTCTTTTATGCACATGAAAGCAAGTATAAAACATTATGAAATTAATTTTAAACATTAAGACCTTACGGAGTATTACTTACCTAGTATATTTATTTTAAATTCATTACACAATTAAATTACTTACCAATTCTTCTGTTATATGCTATTACACCTATGGATTCTAACGCCCATTTATACAACTCATTTTGGAAATCTTCCGGCATTTCGTTTTTAGGATTCTTTCTTGAGAATTGTCTAATATTTTCAATTAAGCCATTTGCCACATCATCCATAGTGCCTACATACATTTCAGCAGTTCGTGGCTGCATTAAGATTTTATTTACTACTGACCTAAATTTAAACCACTCTTCACCTTGACTAAAAACAGACAGTACGTTGTAGTATAGATAAATGTTAATTAACGTCAAAACAAGTATGCCAATTGTTCATTCTGGAATGTTAGTAATAATACCTATATCGCAGTTGCAAATAGCTTTCCTTTGGATATACAGAAATATGTTGGGTTGACGAAAAAGCTATTTGTCGGTTGTGGAAGCAAAAGCCAAGGTTATGTCTGATTTCTGATACAAAGAGCAGGAAGGCTTGAAAAAGAAAACAATTCATATGCTATGGTTCTTTCGAAAAAGGAGAGAGACTACGTAAAATCATTTTAACAATTATTAAACTATATCCAGGTTCTTATACCCCGGATTTTTATGGTCCAATTTTGAATATGGAGACTGGTTGGAAAATAAACTTATATATTCAACCAAGCAGGAAACTAGTAGCATGTGAAACTCTATATTTTTACAAATATTACTATAGTAGCTTAAATAAATATTTACTTCATGTTGTTTTAACATTTTATTTCCATCTTCTTGTTAGCAGATCCTTTTGTATAAAACAGATATCTATTAGAGAAATTAGAATCCTTTTAATTTTTTCAATAAATAAATATACTTACACCGTTAAAACACCTCCAATTCCTTGAAAAACGTCGTCCCTTACGTGGTTTCGATAATAAACAAATGATGGCAGTCCATATCTAATTGGCCAGGGCCCTTCATTTCTAAGAGTCTAAAATGAAAATGTTAGTAAATCACAGTAAATTATAAATATATAGAACCATGTTTTAAATTTTCAATACGTTACATGTCCACTATTTAGACAAAATATGTTTATTTCCTTAAATATAAAATCCGCTCCATGTTATATTCAGAGATAATAGTAAGCAGAAAGAGGACTATACGAAAACGAATTAACTGGATTAAGGAAAAACAACAAAATAATATACACATGTATGTACAAAACCAACACATACAAAATGGTACCTAAATGCAAATTCTCATCACACATTGATGCAATCTTTGGTTTATAGAGCTCTTGCGTCTCTGTCATAAACAGAGAACTGACTCAAACTTTCTGAGGGAATAGATATTGCACTGAAGATATTAGACGATCATTTAGAAAATATAGTTTTCTTTCTCCACCACAGAAAACTAATAAGGAGTGACCAATAAAAAGTGTTGTTCTTCCATTTATACACGGAATCACAGACAAGATTGTAAGATTACGTTCGCAGTACGTGTGTTTGTTCTGTTTTGTTTTCGCTGTGTATTTTTGTTTCGAATTTTTCATTTTCTAAATATGGCTGAATACAAGTGTGACAATTGCCGTAAAGAGTTTTCAGAGAAAGACAAATACAATAAACTTCGTTGTAGTGGCGAGTGTAAACGATCTTTTTGCATGAATTGCACGGGCCTTGATAAGGCTACCACAAAAATCTTGATATTACAAAAATCAACCCACCTCCGATTTTTCTGCCCCCTGTGCGACTCCCCTAGTTTGAAATATCTCAACGATAAAATCACAAAGGTATCTCAAAATTTGATTCCACATGAACTTTTTGATCCAGTCGCAAACCGTGTATCCCAATTGTCAAGTAGTGTACCGACAATTTCTGAAATGTATGACATTTTAGTGAAGAGTGAATCCAGGTGGGATCTCATGGAGAAAAAAATTGACGATATCCATAATCTCTCGAGGGAGTTTTCCGCTTACAAACCAGATATGTTATTAAAGTCTCTAAGGGATATGGAACAGAATATTTTCAATATTTCCCAAATCCTCTTCAACAATGCCGAAGAAGTGATAAAAATCCAAGTACAGGACTCCTCTTCAATTGAATTAAAAGCAGGTATTGCTAACATTAAGAGCAACCTAACTTGTGTAACTGACTTGGTAAAGGAGTTATACTCCAAATATGAAAGCCAACATAAGTGTAAGCATATCAAAAATACATACCCTACCACCATACCCTTGCCTACACCAACTATGGAAACTACCTGCTCCACCGCCTCTACACAAACTGAGGTAACACCTACGGATATTCCCAGTACTACTGAAGGCTCCAGCAAGCTGGCTTGTAATAATACACAACGGTGGCACTATGTAGTCGTAAGAAATCTTCCTGCAGGGTTTACGCCTAACAACATAGTTCACTACGTTAAGGAAAAGCTTGGGACTACAGAGTTTATTCGATGCTACCACCTAATCAATCATATCTCAAATATTGATTTTAAAATTGGAACTCAGTCAAAAAAGTCAGCTGAAAAGCTTTTAGACAGCAATCTATGGTCACATGGCGTAGTAATAAAACGGTCAGCTGTATCCGAACTTACAGAAAAAATCTACACCGAACCTCCCACCTCCCTCTACACCGAAAAAACTGCCCACCAACTCGAGCTCCGTCAGTTCACTGGTTGTCTCCTCTCCAATTTCTCAAAAGGGCACTATAATATCTTCTGACAAAGAGGCCATTGCTGCCTGCAAAGCAAATGTCTTGTTGAGCGACAACTGCTACAGTCTTTCCAAGAAAGCTCCTACTGACCAAGAACCTATTTTTGATCCAATGTCTCCCCCAACAGTGAAGCTTACGCGAACCGAAAAAAGTTCTGATAACCGTTTCCTCATGTCTAGACTAAGAGAACCAGCCATTTTAAAGGCCTTCAAGTTATATCTCGCCTTCCTGCACGACCAACCTGCGCCAATTCACTTTGAAGGGTTTATAAATACAAGCACCAGGCTGTTTTTGGCTTCTGAAGGCATTCCTATAGATTATAGAACCCTACATAAGATATATTTCGATTTTCATGCTGCTTACGGATTTAACGCAGCAGAAGTGGAAGCGGATCTTGCAGCCTATGGATCCTACATATCTTCGGAGAGATCGATCCATCTTCAGAGGACCAGAGAATGCCATAAAAACTATTTCACCAGCAATTCTCCCAAAATTTTTTAGAAAACACGACGTGTCCTGAGGAACTAGATTCCTCAAAACTTCCTGTTGTTACTAGTCTTAATATGGTTCTAATTAATATTGCTTCTCTAAGAAATAAAACTGAAGAGTTGTACCTATTTCTGGAAGAATTGGAGTTCCCCAACTTGTTGCAATTACTGAGCACTGGCTGAATCTAAACGAACCCTTTTATATTGAGAGGTATACCACAATAGCTAGATATGACAGAAAAAACTCAGCTCATGGGGGAACACTGATTCTATCCCTAAATGGAGATTTCATGTCGGTATCTACATATGATCATTTGTTAGCGGATAGCTCTTTTGAATTCTCTATGGTATATAATCAAAACCTTGATCTTTATGTAATTTGTATTTATAGATCACCAAACTCTGATGTACAATCATTTTTAAATAGCCTGGTAAGTTTGCTAGACAGTCTACCGATTAAAGGTAAAAAAATTCTATGCGGGGACTTTAATATTGACTATGCTACTGTTTGTGCCATCCAGAAATATCTAATTTCTATATTCGACTCTTTCGGTCTTTCAATGCATGTATCCTCGCCAACTAGAATTTCAAAAAACTCTTCTTCTATCATCGATTACATGGCGTCTGATTTTTCTCCATCAGAGGTGCAATCACAGGTCTATAACTCAGGTCTTTCCGATCACGAGGCGGTTATTTCCAGGTTTAGTTTACCTATTAGGCCCTTACCAAGATCTCGCCATCGGGGCAGAATTTTCTCGGCCGCAAATTTCTCAGTATTTCATAATATTTGCTTTAACACCAATTGGAATTTTGAATCTGATAATGTCAACACAAACTTCAGAACTTTTTTAAATAAAACTTTAAGTGCTTTTAACAAGTCCCGTTAGCAACACTGAACTATTGAAGGTAATAAATAATATCAAAAGTAAATCTTCGTGTAGCACTGATGGCCTATCAATTAGAATATTCCTGAACTTGCCACTCCCAGTCATAGAGGCCCTTACAACATTAATAAATGAGTCCTTTATAAAAGGTGTATTCCCTGATTGTCTTAAAACAGCTATAATTATTCCACTTCATAAAGGCGGCGAAAAAACTAACTCTTGCAATTATCGCCCAATTGCACTACTACCAGTGCTATCAAAAATCATCGAAAGGCTACTGAAGAACCGTCTTATGCCATTTCTCCTGAAACATCAGATAATATCCCCGGAGCAGTTCGGATTTCTACCCAACAAGTGAACCAGTGACGCCATGTTCACGTTGCTTAGAGGCGTCTACTTATCTCTCAATAACAACCACCCAACTGCCTCAGTTTTTTGTGACTATGCGAAAGCCTTTGATTGTGTTAGTCATGAAATTCTGATAAACAAACTAAATTTTTATGGAATTCGTGGTACTTCTTTAAATTGGTTCAAATCTTATCTTGGGAAAAGGCAACAACTTGTAAGGGCTAATGGTTCCGATTCTGATTGTAAGTTGATTACAAGTGGAGTCCCTCAAGGTTCAGTCTTGGGACCTATTCTTTTTTTGTTATACATTAATGATATCACGAACCTTAATATTAATGGAAGAATCTCTCTTTTTGCTGATGACATAAGCATAACGTGGAGTGATTTTGATACAACGTCTTTACACTCTAGTATCTCCAAAGACTTGGTTATAATTAAAGCTTGGTCCGATTCCAATAAGCTTTGTTTTAACGTCGATAAAACGGTGGCGTTATCTTATAAGGGAACTTTACAACCACTTCAGGTACATAACAGCAATATTGAATACGTAGAGTCGGTTAAATTCCTGGGTTTAAATATAAATAACAACCTAAAATGGTCTAATCATATTGACACCTTAACTAAAAAACTTTCTACCGCCTGCTTCGCCATTCGATCAGTTTCAAAAGAACTAGACGTTCCTTCTGCCAGACTTACTTATTTCTCTTTATTTGAATCCCACCTCCGCTATGGCCTTCCCTTTTGGGGCTGCTGTACCACCGAGCAATTTCGTAGTATTTTTATGCTTCAAAAGAGAGCCATTCATTATTTGTTTGGTCTAAATAATAGAGCTCACTGCCAATACTATTTCAAAAAACATGAAATATTAACACTTCCTGCATTATTTATTTTGGAAACGGTATGTTTGCTGAGAAAACATATAAACACCCTCCCAGAAAGGCCACAACATGTATACCCTACCAGAAACTATAGGCATGATATTTATCTTCCCATTCCTTCCACAGAATTAATAAAAAAATCAATTATTTACAACGCCATAAAACTTTACAACAATCTGCCAGTACATTTAAAATCTATCCCTATGCTTGCACAATTTCGAAAAAACACCAAAGCATGCCTCATTGAGAAACCATTTTACAGCGTTAATGATTTTTTTTTTCAGTGAGTAAGTCTCTTTAAATCGTCACTAAACTCGCTTGTTTACTTAAATCTTTTGTGAGTCATGTCTTAACTCGCAGCATAGAATTTTGTAAATCATTATATAGGGAAAAGAACTGTCGAACATTCACTTAAAACTTAATTATTTTGGTTAGGTATTGGATTAAAAACAATTTAATTCTTTTTGTATACTACATTCTACACTAGTTCAATATACCTTCTGTTTAACATCACAATTATTTGTATAACTATAATAACATAGAGTTTAAGGTCGCATAGTTGCAATTTTGATTTCAATGTCATCGAAATTATTCACCTCGTACAATTCGCATAAGAAAATTGGACAATGTTTGCGGTCGCCCAAGAACATTATTATTTTCCAAATAGAAGGAATGTATGCAATTCCTTGTTCTCGTGACCATGTCTTTACTGAAACTGGACAATCCATGAACGATGTATTAAAAAGGAACAAATTCTACAATCTGCTGTATGTGAACACGCTGGACATGTCATATATGTAAAAGGAGCCAAAATTCTATCATCTGCCTATGGATTCTATAAACAAGAAAATAGATAATAAAATAAACGTAAAAAATCTTTTTAAAAACGAGCTTTTACTTATATAACTATTCCACCAAACAAATAATATTTAGTATATGAAGTTAAATGGTAAAACAACAGAAGAACCCCACTTTCACTGATCGAAGGCACAAACAGTACATATTTAATAAAACTTATATAAACACAAAACTTTTTAAAGTTTGAATAATTTCTTAAAAGCATTATTTCGAGTGCGATGATCTCATGCTTCGAGCTTTTAAAAAAATATTCAAATTTATAAAATTTTTGTATTTATATAATTCTTACGCTTTTGATCAGTGAGGGTAGGATTCTTCTGTAGTTTTACTGTTTAACTTCATACGCTAAATATTATTTAACATGTTTTTACGTTTATTTTATTTTGTACTTTTTACCATTAGAATAATTTGTATAGTTAATAATATCATTGCTTTCGCGTATTCATCTGTTTAATATTATATTGTATTCAAAATTCAACGAGACTGAATACGACGGGGCTTGTTTAGTAGTTGTCGAGTTGCTTGTTGTTTAGTTGAGGAGTTTCTATATGGCCAACTTCCAGCTTCATCATCAGATCCTGCACCAAGCTTTATAGTACTTGTCAAGGCAAATCCAACGAGCCCAAACTTGACGGAGTTATATTGTGTAATTGAGAAGTTTCTATGACTACCTTACGGCTCCATCATCAGGCCAGCTCCACGGTACCATATTATTGCAGTGTCACTGAAGTTACATAGGTATGCCAAATTTTAACTCAATTCGATGCTTGCTTGAAAACGGATTACAAATTTTAAACCAGAAAGACAGACATACGAAGAAAGGAAGTTAAATAAAAGCTTGTAATAATTCCAAAAGAGGGCTCTCGGACGGGCTATAATCTAGATAACACGTGGAAACCGATCGTTGCACCTGCTCACAGTTCGGTCAAGTATAAAAAGCCAGCTTAAATCTCTCCGAACTCATTCAATGTGTTGGGTTGTGATTTCGTGGAGTAAAGATACCTAGTGCAATCGAAAAAGATGCTATCGAAATAAAAAAATCGACATTTCAAGACGCTCCAGGAGGACAACTGTATAAAAAAAGAATTAATTGTATTGGATGTAAAAAGATGTAAAATATACAGAAATATGTATAATGTTTACGGGGTTATTAACAGGGATAGAGAAAAAGTGTAAACATAAAAGTTTTCGGGTTTCTTTTGAACAGCCAGAATTCGTTAAAAAAAGAATAAATGACTAACGCGAAACAGTTAAAAAATGTCAAAGTCTATTTTTCAAAAGGCAAACCCGATAGTGTGGCGCAAAATAAACTGATCAGTTTCTTCTCTTAATACATTTTGAAAACAACGAAATAAATTATCAATTTAAATAATAAACGAAAGTTTTATTATTAGTGTTTTTGTTTCAAATTACACCAACGTAAGAACAAAGATACCATGATCCTATCTGGAATATGCCCTGCGATGCTGCAGGCGCAATGATTCAACGACTATCGCGATCTCGCTCTTTTTAGAACTCATCAGGCCGCCATGACTAGCGGGCTTCGTGTAGGCAAAAGCAGAAAATCGAATCACAGAAACAACTACTACGCTGGCTAATACCACGACCGGCTTTGAATTCCAATGATGATTTCTGGCGTTCGTTGATAGTTCGTTCTTAGTTTTAATGATCATCAGGTTATTTTGCGCCACTCTGTGTTTGTAAAAGGTTTGAAGTTTTTCCTCTTATGAACACCATTTTTTTGGTAATTGTTTAAATTTTGTTGAATCCAAAACCTGTATCTGTGTAGTAACTACATAATTTATACGTTTTTTATTATAAACTGTTTACTTCCGAAAAAATTTTGTCATTATAGAATGATTTTATTGTTCAATAGAAAAATGAAAACGCTACTTCAAAACTATAATACTTTATGTAATTCATGGGGGGCGTGGCCCAGGCAATAAAGCATACTTTTGTTTGTTTGACATATAGGGGACATGGGGGGAGCTTTCCCCCAATATTTTATTCTGTTGGCAAAATATTATTATATGTTGGAATTACTTAATTTTCCAAAAAATTGTTTAAATAATTAAATGTGTTCAGAGCTGAAGGGTTCAGAATTAGAACACAAAATATGAATGATACTAGGTAACCCAAAAGTGGGGACCTTTTTTTTAGTTGTCAGTTGGGTTTTTCTTACTTCCTCCCTCTCCCTCCCAATATTTTCTCTTCGGTGTGTCCAAAATATTTCTGTACCACCGGTATACTTTAATTTGTTTCAGTTTTGAACTTGGAACTCAAATTTTATTAGAACGTTTTAGTATTTTTTATGAGAATATATGCAATTACATACTATATGAAATAAATGAATAAAAATTAAAATATTTTATTGTCAGCGCTTTTATTCAGTTTATTACCATAGATATGCAATTTGTAAAAGTGGTAGATTCATGGCGCATGAATTTTATTTCTTCTCCTTAGTTAAAATTTTGTACTAAGTAGATATAAACAACCATACCTGTTCGATATCATCAGGATCGTAAGCAAATACAAGTGGACGTTTTCCTGGTATTCCACTTAAATATGCTAAGCTTCCGAATTGCTCCTGAAACCTGTAATCAATGTAAATAAATAAATATTTAACTGATAGGCCTAACTAATATTTTATTTGGTGTTTATTTACTTGTTAGCACGAAGTGTCCTATTGTTGTGTTTGACCCTTGCCCGAAATAAGGTTAAGTTAAAGTATATCTTAAAGATGTGTAAGGTAAGGCCTTTGATATATCTGATCCGATCAAAAAACCTTACATGCTTTTTTTTTTAATTTTAATGTACTTCATATATTTTTAACTGGTATTTCAGGATATTAAAAAAAAATATATATTTTGTTCACCATATCCCACATATATTAGTAATAATCATTGAGATTTTTTAAATGTTCTTGTCAATTTTTTTATTATAATTACAGTATCCACGGAAATCAAAACTAATGAAATACGCAAAAAAAATATCCAAGCGTGAGAGAGAAACCGTTTTTAGTCTATAATGTACCTAAATATCGTATACAAAAAAGGAAGTAGAAATAACACAAATTTATTTTTAATTTTAAAAAGGTTTTTTTTCATAAGGCTAAGTAAGTTAATCATTTCAGAAATTAACACAATTCAAAGTAAAAGTAAAAATATGTAATACAACAGAGTATGCTAAAACTTAAAATGCTTCAGTAGCAAAAAAATCACATTAAAATAGTATGAGATCATTAAAAAAAAGAATAACAAACTTATACCAAAATAACGGTTAAATAATTTGCTTGCGTAAATTTGCTATTTTGCTATTTGTGGAGATTTTTAAAAACTAAATGCACTTTCTAGAAGCATATTTTCATGAGAAATTTAGTTGCGTGATCTTTTTTTCAAAACTACTTTTATATTTTTATGTACCTTAAAAAAAGGTGGGACTGGAATTTTTGTATCGATTTTTAAAATTCTTTTTCCATCCAAATCTTAAACCAATACCAACAGACTAAAATGTTGACATTTCGATGCTAAAAATGCATCACCAAATTGACATAGTACATCGTAATTAAAAAAGTATATTATTATAACAATATTATTATTTAAAAAATAATAATCTTAGGGTGCTATAATAAAATGATGTATTAAATATCATGGGTAAAGCTAACATTATATAAAAACAAATAACAAGTGACTACTAAAACTAATAATAAATATTGACAGTGCATTTGCTCTGCTTTAATACGCAGTTGAATCAAGTTTCAATTTTTAAATAAAACTTCATTATTTGGAGGGATATTGTATTATACACGGTTTTGAAGAAACACCCAAAGGTAGTAGTCAAAAGATCTAAGGTCCTCGGTGGCCACCTAATAAATCCTTTATTTACAATTCATTTATTTGGAATTATTTTATTTAGCAATTCTCTGACATTTCTTTTGTAATGTAAATGATTCTTATTTTGCTGCCACCATAACTGCCTTAATACTTCTAAAGGTATCTATGGCAAAAACTCAGAATTATTTATAGTATTCAAAGTAGTTTTTGATTAAGTTGATTTGTAAATAAAGAGAACGATATGTTGTTTGTTCTATATGCAGAGCCACACATTAAAAGATTCTAGCACCTGTTTTCTTCTTCGTTCTTCTTTAGATTTTTATATACCAGCAATCTTCATGATGTCTATTAAATAGCCTATAAGTAAAATAATATTACAAATATCCATGATTTTTAATATGAATTATCCTACTTGGCGGTTTGGTGGGCAAAATAGCGTATAGATATTTTTTTCTATTTAGGACTATAAATACAAGAGTTTTACTGAAAAATCGAGTTAAAAATCCGAAATTCGTAGAGCTGGTAAGTCTCTATTTGAATTCGAAATGTTTATTTTATAAAAAAAAATGTTCGACTTCAATTATTAATGTTTATTTAAATTTCCGTATACAGAAAAGGAAGTAATCTGGTTCTTGAAACTGCCTGCTTGTCCTTTTTTAACCAGTAAACATAAATGAAAAAAATAAAATTTGGAATAGGTGTTACTTCGAAAAAAAAAAATGGGGTCATTTTTCAACCTTAATCACCAAAATGTTTCATAAATAATTTTGACTGGGTCACAATTACTACCATTTGTAGATCTAACAAAACCTAAACAAACTGCACATTACCTATTGTGATAGAGTTTTTGTCACATTTATCAGGTGTCTTTGAAGATAACGATATCAAGGCTGGTATATTTAGATATATAATATACAGGCTAAATTCAGTCGCCCAGTTTCAAAAGCCGACAAGTCCACATAAACAGAAACTGAGAAAAACCAAAAAAACGCGTGCAATCTTTATCTTTCATTGAAACAAAACAAAATTTCTGAGATGGGGTATTAAAAAATAACAAAAAATAATGTACATAGTTTCAGAAATCTACCAATGCTAGAAATCCTAGAAAATTCACTGATTTTTTGGACATGTCGGCTTTTGCACCAAAAACTAGACTAAATGATTAATAAAAAACAAGATTCATGCACAAACTGGCTTTATTTTGCAAAAATTACATAATATTAAGTTTTTAAATGGCAAAATTCATATTTTCTTCTTCGCACTGATTTTCTTCTATGTCATAAATTTCTTCTTCTTCCAAGTTGTTTTGGAAAACTGTCTTAAAAAACACAAGCTTTTCTTCTTTTTCCCACTCTTTTCCATAATGCGCTTCTAAAAGCTTTTTGATGCTAGTTTTTTTATGCTTTTTAACAGGCACTCCAACTGGTAGTTGTTCTGGACGCATTGAGGCAACTTTTTTGCTTCTTTTGCATAAGCTCTTGGGTTCACAGAAGGAATTTTTATACAATGCTTCTCCGCTTACTAGAACATTGGTCCCGCTTTTGGAAAACATTATTCTCTTGGAGGGTTGAAACTTAAAATGCCAATACCCTGGTTGCTTCAAAACTCTTTGAGATTCACTTCTCCAGTCTTGGATTTTTACTTCATTCCCAATTTTAAATACAGTAGCAAATTTGTTAAGGATATTCACGTACTCTTCAGGATGAACAAATTCTGTTTGTTTTTTGTAGATCCGCTCAATTTGTCCAAATACCCTGTCAGGCGGAATGTATGAAGGCCCAACAACTGGAAAGATCAGCTCCACGTTTTTAATCTGTGGAGGTGCTTCATATTGTAGCCAATAGACTAGCATGCCAATGACAGTGGAATTTTTATTCTGTGCGCCACAACCATCACAGATAAGACGAACTACTTTAACTTTCTCAGTAAAATTAAATTGTAAAAGTGTATGATGAAGAGCTGATGAAATTTCGTTGGAACTTCTCTGATGGTCAATTTCAGTCCAAACATAGCATCTAACATTCTCTTGGTTAAGCTTGGCTTTGGATGATCCACAAACAATCGCCAGATGGTAAAAATTGATTTGCATGCTAAAATAGGCCGACTGATCTGGAAGCTTTGGAAGAGCCAAGTTCTTTTGACAGTCAAAGGAGAATGTGGCTAAGTCTTCACGTGTTTCTTGAAGCAGTGCATAAAAACAATTAGCCCTGATTTTGTGCAGTCGCTGTTGCGCTATTAAATTATTTTTATTTGCATCATCCTGTGTTTTCTTTATGTTAGTTTTAAATTGTAAACAAGCAGAGCATAGGTCCGTTTTTGGGGTACCAAAACCAATATTAAAAGTTTTGTTTACGTATGCTCTAAAAAAACTTTCTTTAACCTTTAAGTCATTTCCTACAGTTTCGTTATAAATTCGCCACAGCCTAACGAAGCTTAATTCGGCTGGTAAATAAATTCTGCTAAATGTTTTAGACCGACAATAGTGAGACTCGGTGCATTTCAAGGATTCCATAAATTTTTGAATAGCTTGCTTTTTGTTGTCATTCTTATTACCAATTCGGTTACCTCCTCTATTTTCCTTTGGCAAAAGGGAATTTTGGAAAAATCGTTTTACCACGTTCAATATTCTGTCCTTTTTAATGCCTAAAATTATGAATAAATATTATAAAAATAATACTAAAAATATTTAGGCATTTACCTAAAATATTTAGGAACGCATCTCTGCATACGGGAACTACCAAGCCATCAGATCTTTTAACCTTATATTGGACTACTAGAAGTTTTTTTTTGTTTTCGGTATCTTTCCTTTGTCTATGCCTTTTTGGAATTTTTGAATCGCAGTGTCGTAATATAAACATGTCTTGTTTAGTTTTTTCCTTGTTTTTATAGAAAGCCTCATTAAACTCTTTAACGTCTTTCATGGAAAGAAGAGATGTGCATTGATATGGTTGGAACGGTTTTCCTTTATGACCGCAACGGGGATACAATGGCAAACCTTTACAAGTATTGTAATATATAGAGAAAACACCCTATATAAAATGTATTGTATCAAATTCAACTTGTTGCAATAATGGGCAACCACGCAATAACCTGTTTTGCTATGTCAGCAGGTCAACCACCTTCCCGAGCGTATATGGCAATTAGATTGCATTTTAAAACAGATTTGAGAATATACTTTGGGTAATGTTAATGTGAACATGTAGTTTCATTTTGCTACCCTTTGTTGCCAAAAAATGCCAATGCTTTTGATATTCTAAGATCTATTAACGAAAAGGTTGCAATAAAAAGGCTGAAATTAAAGAATTAGTTATTAATAAAAATAATGATAATACAGAGTTTATTAAATTTATTGGTAGTAAAATAAAAAATTATACTAATTGGAGGGGCCCCCGTATAAATGTTGTAAAAGGTATTAAAAAAGTAATGGACAAAGACGAAAAAAGAGTAATCCTTAATGATTTTCATTTACTACCAACCAGTGGTCACGCTGGAATAAATAGAATGACAAATAATATTAAAAAGTATTATCTTTGGCCAGGTCTGGATAGTGATGTTCGAAATTTTGTAAAAAGGTGTGACATGTGTCAAAGACAAAAACATTCGAATCATTATACTAGAGAGCCAATGGTAATAACTACTACAGCTGAAACAGCTTTTCAAAAAATATATTTAGATATTGTTGGTCCACTTCCGGTAGACGTAAATGGATTTGTTTATATTTTAACACTTCAGTGTGAGTTAACAAAATAT
Source organism: Kuschelorhynchus macadamiae (assembly GCA_030620095.1). Taxonomy (NCBI): domain Eukaryota; kingdom Metazoa; phylum Arthropoda; class Insecta; order Coleoptera; family Curculionidae; genus Kuschelorhynchus; species Kuschelorhynchus macadamiae. The sequence continues at coordinate 1,834,803 of JAUTXW010002753.1, read as the reverse complement.
GTAGAGGCCTACCCTCTTAAAAACAAGGATTCCGTATCTGTGGCAAGATCTTTGGTGGATAACTTTATCTTAAGATATGGTATCCCTCAGGAAATTGCTTCAGATAGGGGTACCGAGTTTATTTCTCACACTATGGCAGAAACATGTAACTTGTTAGGTATAAAACAGATTCATTCTACGGCATATCATCACGAGAGTATCGGGAGTTTAGAGGCCTCTCACAAAGTTCTAAGTGCTTATTTGAGAATTCAAACTCAAAACCATGATTCTGCATGGAGCACATGGCTTCCGTACTGGTGTTTTTCTTATAATACTGCAGTACATACGGAAACCAAATACTCTCCCTTTGAACTAGTTTTTGGAAAAAAATGCCAATTACCAAATAATTTAAATAATGAAGTTGATCCTATTTATAATTTTGATAACTACCCAATTGAATTAAAATATAGGTTACAAACAGCTCAAAATGATGCAAGAAATAACTTAATACTTTCTAAATCTAAAAGAAAAGAAAATTTTGATTTAAAAGTAAACCCCATTCAGTATAAAAAGGGCGATAGAGTTTTAATCAAAAACGAAACTGGTGATAAAATTACCAGCCCTTGCTTCCTGGGGCCATATTTAGTGGTAGAAGATGTTGCACCAAATGTAAAAATAATTAAAGATAAGAAACATATTTTAGTCCATAAAAATAGAACTAAGTTGTATAATAGCTAATTAAAATTAAGTTATAATAATAAGGGCTCTATATTACTATACTATTGCATGTATTTTCTAATAACCTTTTTCTAAAAGACCTATCTATTTTCTTTCCTACTTACACTATATGACGCTATTTTCCTTCTCTTATATCTGAGTTTTTATTTTTCTTTTCATATATTTAGATAAATAAGATAATATAAAAGAAAAAAAAAATGGTTTAAATAGTGTATTGTAACATTTGTCTCTAGTAATTGTATTTTATTTACGAATTTCAAATTTTGAAAATAAATTGAAATTCTTTTAATTGCCCGGGGAGGTGTAATATATAGAGAAAACACCCTATATAAAATGTATTGTATCAAATTCAACTTGTTGCAATAATGGGCAACCACGCAATAACCTGTTTTGCTATGTCAGCAGGTCAACCACCTTCCCGAGCGTATATGGCAATTAGATTGCATTTTAAAACAGATTTGAGAATATACTTTGGGTAATGTTAATGTGAACATGTAGTTTCATTTTGCTACCCTTTGTTTCAACCCTAAGTATTACAGTATACCTAAAACAAAAAATACCAGTTGGAAATTCGATTTTGCTTAAACTACGTTTATATGCTAAATTGATGCCGCAAAACACGAAAATAACACTCATTTTGTCCTAGGATCCACGGCCGAATTGCTACGGCTCGCGAAATATCCAAAAAATCACTTTTTTCGCAAATTTTAGGCATATCTTGAAAACTATTCGTCCCTCGTAATAATGGCTATGTTTAATGCATTTTTCAGGTCAAACTACCCATATAAACATGTGCTATAAAACCATTTTCGGAGAAAAAATTTTTCCGGAAAATATTTCCATCACTTTGTATGCAAAAAGTCGTCGAAAAATACCGAAATTTTTTGGAAATTCGATTTTGCTTAAACTACGTTTATATGCTAATTTGATGCCGCAAAACACGAAAATAACACTCATTTTGTCCTAGGATCCACGGCCGAATTGCTACGGCTCGCGAACTATGGAAAAAATCAGTTTTTTCGCAAATTTTAGGCATATCTTGAAAACTATTCGTCCCTCGTAATAATGGCTATGTTTAATGCATTTTTCAGGTCAAACTACCCATATAAACATGTGCTATAAAACCATTTTCGGAGAAAAAATTTTTCCGGAAAATATTTCCATCACTTTGTATGCAAAAAGTCGTCGAAAAATACCGAAATTTGTTGGAAATTCGATTTTGCTTAAACTACGTTTATATGCTAATTTGATGCCGCAAAACACGAAAATAACACTCATTTTGTCCTAGGATCCACGGCCGAATTGCTACGGCTCGCGAACTATGGAAAAAATCAGTTTTTTCGCAAATTTTAGGCATATCTTGAAAACTATTCGTCCCTCGTAATAATGGCTATGTTTAATGCATTTTTCAGGTCAAACTACCCATATAAACATGTGCTATAAAACCATTTTCGGAGAAAAAATTTTTCCGGAAAATATTTCCATCACTTTGTATGCAAAAAGTCGTCGAAAAATACCGAAATTTTTTGGAAATTCGATTTTGCTTAAACTACGTTTATATGCTAATTTGATGCCGCAAAACACGAAAATAACACTCATTTTGTCCTAGGATCCACGGCCGAATTGCTACGGCTCGCGAACTATGGAAAAAACCAGTTTTTTCGCAAATTTTAGGCATATCTTGAAAACTATTCGTTTCTCGTAATAATGGCTATGTTTAATGCATTTTTCAGGTCAAACTACCCATATAAACATGTGCTATAAAACCATTTTCGGAGAAAAAATTTTTCCGGAAAATATTTCCATCACTTTGTATGCAAAAAGTCGTCGAAAAATACCGAAATTTTTTGGAAATTCGATTTTGCTTAAACTACGTTTATATGCTAATTTGATGCCGCAAAACACGAAAATAACACTCATTTTGTCCTAGGATCCACGGCCGAATTGCTACGGCTCGCGAACTATGGAAAAAATCAGTTTTTTCGCAAATTTTAGGCATATCTTGAAAACTATTCGTCCCTCGTAATAATGGCTATGTTTAATGCATTTTTCAGGTCAAACTACCCATATAAACATGTGCTATAAAACCATTTTCGGAGAAAAAATTTTTCCGGAAAATATTTCCATCACTTTGTATGCAAAAAGTCGTCGAAAAATACCGAAATTTTTTGGAAATTCGATTTTGCTTAAACTACGTTTATATGCTAAATTGATGCCGCAAAACACGAAAATGACACTCATTTTGTCCTAGGATTCACGGTCGAATTGCTACGGCTCGCGAAATATCCAAAAAATCACTTTTTTCGCAAATTTTAGGCATATCTTGAAAACTATTCGTCCCTCGTAATAATGGCTATGTTTAATGCATTTTTCAGGTCAAACTACCCATATAAACATGTGCTATAAAACCATTTTCGGAGAAAAAATTTTTCCGGAAAATATTTCCATCACTTTGTATGCAAAAAGTCGTCGAAAAATACCGAAATTTTTTGGAAATTCGATTTTGCTTAAACTACGTTTATATGCTAATTTGATGCCGCAAAACACGAAAATAACACTCATTTTGTCCTAGGATCCACGGCCGAATTGCTACGGCTCGCGAACTATGGAAAAAACCAGTTTTTTCGCAAATTTTAGGCATATCTTGAAAACTATTCGTTTCTCGTAATAATGGCTATGTTTAATGCATTTTTCAGGTCAAACTACCCATATAAACATGTGCTATAAAACCATTTTCGGAGAAAAAATTTTTCCGGAAAATATTTCCATCACTTTGTATGCAAAAAGTCGTCGAAAAATACCGAAATTTTTTGGAAATTCGATTTTGCTTAAACTACGTTTATATGCTAATTTGATGCCGCAAAACACGAAAATAACACTCATTTTGTCCTAGGATCCACGGCCGAATTGCTACGGCTCGCGAACTATGGAAAAAATCAGTTTTTTCGCAAATTTTAGGCATATCTTGAAAACTATTCGTCCCTCGTAATAATGGCTATGTTTAATGCATTTTTCAGGTCAAACTACCCATATAAACATGTGCTATAAAACCATTTTCGGAGAAAAAATTTTTCCGGAAAATATTTCCATCACTTTGTATGCAAAAAGTCGTCGAAAAATACCGAAATTTTTTGGAAATTCGATTTTGCTTAAACTACGTTTATATGCTAAATTGATGCCGCAAAACACGAAAATGACACTCATTTTGTCCTAGGATTCACGGTCGAATTGCTACGGCTCGCGAAATATCCAAAAAATCATTTTTTCGCAAATTTTAGGCATATCTTGAAAACTATTCGTCCCTCGTAATAATGGCTATGTTTAATGCATTTTTCAGGTCAAACTACCCATATAAACATGTGCTATAAAACCATTTTCGGAGAAAAAATTTTTCCGGAAAATATTTCCATCACTTTGTATGCAAAAAGTCGTCGAAAAATACCGAAATTTTTTGGAAATTCGATTTTGCTTAAACTACGTTTATATGCTAATTTGATGCCGCAAAACACGAAAATAACACTCATTTTGTCCTAGGATCCACGGCCGAATTGCTACGGCTCGCGAACTATGGAAAAAACCAGTTTTTTCGCAAATTTTAGGCATATCTTGAAAACTATTCGTTTCTCGTAATAATGGCTATGTTTAATGCATTTTTCAGGTCAAACTACCCATATAAACATGTGCTATAAAACCATTTTCGGAGAAAAAATTTTTCCGGAAAATATTTCCATCACTTTGTATGCAAAAAGTCGTCGAAAAATACCGAAATTTTTTGGAAATTCGATTTTGCTTAAACTACGTTTATATGCTAATTTGATGCCGCAAAACACGAAAATGACACTCATTTTGTCCTAGGATCCACGGCCGAATTGCTACGGCTCGCGAACTATGGAAAAAATCAGTTTTTTCGCAAATTTTAGGCATATCTTGAAAACTATTCGTCCCTCGTAATAATGGCTATGTTTAATGCATTTTTCAGGTCAAACTACCCATATAAACATGTGCTATAAAACCATTTTCGGAGAAAAAATTTTTCCGGAAAATATTTCCATCACTTTGTATGCAAAAAGTCGTCGAAAAATACCGAAATTTTTTGGAAATTCGATTTTGCTTAAACTACGTTTATATGCTAATTTGATGCCGCAAAACACGAAAATAACACTCATTTTGTCCTAGGATCCACGGCCGAATTGCTACGGCTCGCGAACTATGGAAAAAATCAGTTTTTTCGCAAATTTTAGGCATATCTTGAAAACTATTCGTCCCTCGTAATAATGGCTATGTTTAATGCATTTTTCAGGTCAAACTACCCATATAAACATGTGCTATAAAACCATTTTCGGAGAAAAAATTTTTCCGGAAAATATTTCCATCACTTTGTATGCAAAAAGTCGTCGAAAAATACCGAAATTTTTTGGAAATTCGATTTTGCTTAAACTACGTTTATATGCTAATTTGATGCCGCAAAACACGAAAATAACACTCATTTTGTCCTAGGATCCACGGCCGAATTGCTACGGCTCGCGAACTATGGAAAAAATCAGTTTTTCGCAAATTTTAGGCATATCTTGAAAACTATTCGTCCCTCGTAATAATGGCTATGTTTAATGCATTTTTCAGGTCAAACTACCCATATAAACATGTGCTATAAAACCATTTTCGGAGAAAAAATTTTTCCGGAAAATATTTCCATCACTTTGTATGCAAAAAGTCGTCGAAAAATACCGAAATTTTTTGGAAATTCGATTTTGCTTAAACTACGTTTATATGCTAATTTGATGCCGCAAAACACGAAAATAACACTCATTTTGTCCTAGGATCCACGGCCGAATTGCTACGGCTCGCGAACTATGGAAAAAACCAGTTTTTTCGCAAATTTTAGGCATATCTTGAAAACTATTCGTTTCTCGTAATAATGGCTATGTTTAATGCATTTTTCAGGTCAAACTACCCATATAAACATGTGCTATAAAACCATTTTCGGAGAAAAAATTTTTCCGGAAAATATTTCCATCACTTTGTATGCAAAAAGTCGTCGAAAAATACCGAAATTTTTTGGAAATTCGATTTTGCTTAAACTACGTTTATATGCTAATTTGATGCCGCAAAACACGAAAATAACACTCATTTTGTCCTAGGATCCACGGCCGAATTGCTACGGCTCGCGAACTATGGAAAAAATCAGTTTTTTCGCAAATTTTAGGCATATCTTGAAAACTATTCGTTTCTCGTAATAATGGCTATGTTTAATGCATTTTTCAGGTCAAACTACCCATATAAACATGTGCTATAAAACCATTTTCGGAGAAAAAATTTTTCCGGAAAATATTTCCATCACTTTGTATGCAAAAAGTCGTCGAAAAATACCGAAATTTTTTGGAAATTCGATTTTGCTTAAACTACGTTTATATGCTAATTTGATGCCGCAAAACACGAAAATAACACTCATTTTGTCCTAGGATCCACGGCCGAATTGCTACGGCTCGCGAACTATGGAAAAAATCAGTTTTTTCGCAAATTTTAGGCATATCTTGAAAACTATTCGTCCCTCGTAATAATGGCTATGTTTAATGCATTTTTCAGGTCAAACTACCCATATAAACATGTGCTATAAAATTTTGATGCCGCAAAACACGAAAATAACACTCATTTTGTCCTAGGATTCGGAGAAAAACTTTTTCCGGAAAATATTTCCATCACTTTGTATGCAAAAAGTCGTCGAAAAATACCGAAATTTTTTGGAAATTCGATTTTGCTTAAACTACGTTTATATGCTAATTTGATGCCGCAAAACACGAAAATAACACTCATTTTGTCCTAGGATCCACGGCCGAATTGCTACGGCTCGCGAACTATGGAAAAAATCAGTTTTTTCGCAAATTTTAGGCATATCTTGAAAACTATTCGTCCCTCGTAATAATGGCTATGTTTAATGCATTTTTCAGGTCAAACTACCCATATAAACATGTGCTATAAAACCATTTTCGGAGAAAAAATTTTTCCGGAAAATATTTCCATCACTTTGTATGCAAAAAGTCGTCGAAAAATACCGAAATTTTTTGGAAATTCGATTTTGCTTAAACTACGTTTATATGCTAATTTGATGCCGCAAAACACGAAAATAACACTCATTTTGTCCTAGGATCCACCACGGCCGAATTGCTACGGCTCGCGAACTATGGAAAAAATCAGTTTTTTCGCAAATTTTAGGCATATCTTGAAAACTATTCGTCCCTCGTAATAATGGCTATGTTTAATGCATTTTTCAGGTCAAACTACCCATATAAACATGTGCTATAAAACCATTTTCGGAGAAAAAATTTTTCCGGAAAATATTTCCATCACTTTGTATGCAAAAAGTCGTCGAAAAATACCGAAATTTTTTGGAAATTCGATTTTGCTTAAACTACGTTTATATGCTAATTTGATGCCGCAAAACACGAAAATAACACTCATTTTGTCCTAGGATCCACGGCCGAATTGCTACGGCTCGCGAACTATGGAAAAAATCAGTTTTTTCGCAAATTTTAGGCATATCTTGAAAACTATTCGTCCCTCGTAATAATGGCTATGTTTAATGCATTTTTCAGGTCAAACTACCCATATAAACATGTGCTATAAAACCATTTTCGGAGAAAAAATTTTTCCGGAAAATATTTCCATCACTTTGTATGCAAAAAGTCGTCGAAAAATACCGAAATTTTTTGGAAATTCGATTTTGCTTAAACTACGTTTATATGCTAATTTGATGCCGCAAAACACGAAAATAACACTCATTTTGTCCTAGGATCCACGGCCGAATTGCTACGGCTCGCGAACTATGGAAAAAATCAGTTTTTTCGCAAATTTTAGGCATATCTTGAAAACTATTCGTCCCTCGTAATAATGGCTATGTTTAATGCATTTTTCAGGTCAAACTACCCATATAAACATGTGCTATAAAACCATTTTCGGAGAAAAAATTTTTCCGGAAAATATTTCCATCACTTTGTATGCAAAAAGTCGTCGAAAAATACCGAAATTTTTTGGAAATTCGATTTTGCTTAAACTACGTTTATATGCTAATTTGATGCCGCAAAACACGAAAATAACACTCATTTTGTCCTAGGATCCACGGCCGAATTGCTACGGCTCGCGAACTATGGAAAAAATCAGTTTTTCGCAAATTTTAGGCATATCTTGAAAACTATTCGTCCCTCGTAATAATGGCTATGTTTAATGCATTTTTCAGGTCAAACTACCCATATAAACATGTGCTATAAAACCATTTTCGGAGAAAAAATTTTTCCGGAAAATATTTCCATCACTTTGTATGCAAAAAGTCGTCGAAAAATACCGAAATTTTTTGGAAATTCGATTTTGCTTAAACTACGTTTATATGCTAATTTGATGCCGCAAAACACGAAAATAACACTCATTTTGTCCTAGGATCCACGGCCGAATTGCTACGGCTCGCGAACTATGGAAAAAACCAGTTTTTTCGCAAATTTTAGGCATATCTTGAAAACTATTCGTTTCTCGTAATAATGGCTATGTTTAATGCATTTTTCAGGTCAAACTACCCATATAAACATGTGCTATAAAACCATTTTCGGAGAAAAAATTTTTCCGGAAAATATTTCCATCACTTTGTATGCAAAAAGTCGTCGAAAAATACCGAAATTTTTTGGAAATTCGATTTTGCTTAAACTACGTTTATATGCTAATTTGATGCCGCAAAACACGAAAATAACACTCATTTTGTCCTAGGATCCACGGCCGAATTGCTACGGCTCGCGAACTATGGAAAAAATCAGTTTTTTCGCAAATTTTAGGCATATCTTGAAAACTATTCGTTTCTCGTAATAATGGCTATGTTTAATGCATTTTTCAGGTCAAACTACCCATATAAACATGTGCTATAAAACCATTTTCGGAGAAAAAATTTTTCCGGAAAATATTTCCATCACTTTGTATGCAAAAAGTCGTCGAAAAATACCGAAATTTTTTGGAAATTCGATTTTGCTTAAACTACGTTTATATGCTAATTTGATGCCGCAAAACACGAAAATAACACTCATTTTGTCCTAGGATCCACGGCCGAATTGCTACGGCTCGCGAACTATGGAAAAAATCAGTTTTTTCGCAAATTTTAGGCATATCTTGAAAACTATTCGTCCCTCGTAATAATGGCTATGTTTAATGCATTTTTCAGGTCAAACTACCCATATAAACATGTGCTATAAAACCATTTTCGGAGAAAAACTTTTTCCGGAAAATATTTCCATCACTTTGTATGCAAAAAGTCGTCGAAAAATACCGAAATTTTTTGGAAATTCGATTTTGCTTAAACTACGTTTATATGCTAATTTGATGCCGCAAAACACGAAAATAACACTCATTTTGTCCTAGGATCCACGGCCGAATTGCTACGGCTCGCGAACTATGGAAAAAATCAGTTTTTTCGCAAATTTTAGGCATATCTTGAAAACTATTCGTCCCTCGTAATAATGGCTATGTTTAATGCATTTTTCAGGTCAAACTACCCATATAAACATGTGCTATAAAACCATTTTCGGAGAAAAAATTTTTCCGGAAAATATTTCCATCACTTTGTATGCAAAAAGTCGTCGAAAAATACCGAAATTTTTTGGAAATTCGATTTTGCTTAAACTACGTTTATATGCTAATTTGATGCCGCAAAACACGAAAATAACACTCATTTTGTCCTAGGATCCACGGCCGAATTGCTACGGCTCGCGAACTATGGAAAAAATCAGTTTTTTCGCAAATTTTAGGCATATCTTGAAAACTATTCGTCCCTCGTAATAATGGCTATGTTTAATGCATTTTTCAGGTCAAACTACCCATATAAACATGTGCTATAAAACCATTTTCGGAGAAAAAATTTTTCCGGAAAATATTTCCATCACTTTGTATGCAAAAAGTCGTCGAAAAATACCGAAATTTTTTGGAAATTCGATTTTGCTTAAACTACGTTTATATGCTAATTTGATGCCGCAAAACACGAAAATAACACTCATTTTGTCCTAGGATCCACGGCCGAATTGCTACGGCTCGCGAAATATCCAAAAAATCACTTTTTTCGCAAATTTTAGGCATATCTTGAAAACTATTCGTCCCTCGTAATAATGGCTATGTTTAATGCATTTTTCAGGTCAAACTACCCATATAAACATGTGCTATAAAACCATTTTCGGAGAAAAAATTTTTCCGGAAAATATTTCCATCACTTTGTATGCAAAAAGTCGTCGAAAAATACCGAAATTTTTTGGAAATTCGATTTTGCTTAAACTACGTTTATATGCTAATTTGATGCCGCAAAACACGAAAATAACACTCATTTTGTCCTAGGATCCACGGCCGAATTGCTACGGCTCGCGAACTATGGAAAAAATCAGTTTTTTCGCAAATTTTAGGCATATCTTGAAAACTATTCGTCCCTCGTAATAATGGCTATGTTTAATGCATTTTTCAGGTCAAACTACCCATATAAACATGTGCTATAAAACCATTTTCGGAGAAAAAATTTTTCCGGAAAATATTTCCATCACTTTGTATGCAAAAAGTCGTCGAAAAATACCGAAATTTTTTGGAAATTCGATTTTGCTTAAACTACGTTTATATGCTAATTTGATGCCGCAAAACACGAAAATAACACTCATTTTGTCCTAGGATCCACGGCCGAATTGCTACGGCTCGCGAACTATGGAAAAAATCAGTTTTTTCGCAAATTTTAGGCATATCTTGAAAACTATTCGTCCCTCGTAATAATGGCTATGTTTAATGCATTTTTCAGGTCAAACTACCCATATAAACATGTGCTATAAAACCATTTTCGGAGAAAAAATTTTTCCGGAAAATATTTCCATCACTTTGTATGCAAAAAGTCGTCGAAAAATACCGAAATTTTTTGGAAATTCGATTTTGCTTAAACTACGTTTATATGCTAATTTGATGCCGCAAAACACGAAAATAACACTCATTTTGTCCTAGGATCCACGGCCGAATTGCTACGGCTCGCGAACTATGGAAAAAATCAGTTTTTTCGCAAATTTTAGGCATATCTTGAAAACTATTCGTTTCTCGTAATAATGGCTATGTTTAATGCATTTTTCAGGTCAAACTACCCATATAAACATGTGCTATAAAACCATTTTCGGAGAAAAAATTTTTCCGGAAAATATTTCCATCACTTTGTATGCAAAAAGTCGTCGAAAAATACCGAAATTTTTTGGAAATTCGATTTTGCTTAAACTACGTTTATATGCTAATTTGATGCCGCAAAACACGAAAATAACACTCATTTTGTCCTAGGATCCACGGCCGAATTGCTACGGCTCGCGAACTATGGAAAAAATCAGTTTTTTCGCAAATTTTAGGCATATCTTGAAAACTATTCGTCCCTCGTAATAATGGCTATGTTTAATGCATTTTTCAGGTCAAACTACCCATATAAACATGTGCTATAAAACCATTTTCGGAGAAAAAATTTTTCCGGAAAATATTTCCATCACTTTGTATGCAAAAAGTCGTCGAAAAATACCGAAATTTTTTGGAAATTCGATTTTGCTTAAACTACGTTTATATGCTAAATTGATGCCGCAAAACACGAAAATGACACTCATTTTGTCCTAGGATTCACGGTCGAATTGCTACGGCTCGCGAAATATCCAAAAAATCATTTTTTCGCAAATTTTAGGCATATCTTGAAAACTATTCGTCCCTCGTAATAATGGCTATGTTTAATGCATTTTTCAGGTCAAACTACCCATATAAACATGTGCTATAAAACCATTTTCGGAGAAAAAATTTTTCCGGAAAATATTTCCATCACTTTGTATGCAAAAAGTCGTCGAAAAATACCGAAATTTTTTGGAAATTCGATTTTGCTTAAACTACGTTTATATGCTAATTTGATGCCGCAAAACACGAAAATAACACTCATTTTGTCCTAGGATCCACGGCCGAATTGCTACGGCTCGCGAACTATGGAAAAAACCAGTTTTTTCGCAAATTTTAGGCATATCTTGAAAACTATTCGTTTCTCGTAATAATGGCTATGTTTAATGCATTTTTCAGGTCAAACTACCCATATAAACATGTGCTATAAAACCATTTTCGGAGAAAAAATTTTTCCGGAAAATATTTCCATCACTTTGTATGCAAAAAGTCGTCGAAAAATACCGAAATTTTTTGGAAATTCGATTTTGCTTAAACTACGTTTATATGCTAATTTGATGCCGCAAAACACGAAAATGACACTCATTTTGTCCTAGGATCCACGGCCGAATTGCTACGGCTCGCGAACTATGGAAAAAATCAGTTTTTTCGCAAATTTTAGGCATATCTTGAAAACTATTCGTCCCTCGTAATAATGGCTATGTTTAATGCATTTTTCAGGTCAAACTACCCATATAAACATGTGCTATAAAACCATTTTCGGAGAAAAAATTTTTCCGGAAAATATTTCCATCACTTTGTATGCAAAAAGTCGTCGAAAAATACCGAAATTTTTTGGAAATTCGATTTTGCTTAAACTACGTTTATATGCTAATTTGATGCCGCAAAACACGAAAATAACACTCATTTTGTCCTAGGATCCACGGCCGAATTGCTACGGCTCGCGAACTATGGAAAAAATCAGTTTTTTCGCAAATTTTAGGCATATCTTGAAAACTATTCGTCCCTCGTAATAATGGCTATGTTTAATGCATTTTTCAGGTCAAACTACCCATATAAACATGTGCTATAAAACCATTTTCGGAGAAAAAATTTTTCCGGAAAATATTTCCATCACTTTGTATGCAAAAAGTCGTCGAAAAATACCGAAATTTTTTGGAAATTCGATTTTGCTTAAACTACGTTTATATGCTAATTTGATGCCGCAAAACACGAAAATAACACTCATTTTGTCCTAGGATCCACGGCCGAATTGCTACGGCTCGCGAACTATGGAAAAAATCAGTTTTTCGCAAATTTTAGGCATATCTTGAAAACTATTCGTCCCTCGTAATAATGGCTATGTTTAATGCATTTTTCAGGTCAAACTACCCATATAAACATGTGCTATAAAACCATTTTCGGAGAAAAAATTTTTCCGGAAAATATTTCCATCACTTTGTATGCAAAAAGTCGTCGAAAAATACCGAAATTTTTTGGAAATTCGATTTTGCTTAAACTACGTTTATATGCTAATTTGATGCCGCAAAACACGAAAATAACACTCATTTTGTCCTAGGATTCACGGTCGAATTGCTACGGCTCGCGAAATATCCAAAAAAACATTTTTTCGCAAATTTTAGGCATATCTTGAAAACTATTCGTCCCTCGTAATAATGGCTATGTTTAATGCATTTTTCAGGTCAAACTACCCATATAAACATGTGCTATAAAACCATTTTCGGAGAAAAAATTTTTCCGGAAAATATTTCCATCACTTTGTATGCAAAAAGTCGTCGAAAAATACCGAAAATTTTTGGAAATTCGATTTTGCTTAAACTAGGTTTATATGCTAATTTGATGCCGCAAAACACGAAAATAACACTCATTTTGTCCTAGGATCCACGGCCGAATTGCTACGGCTCGCGAACTATGGAAAAAATCAGTTTTTTCGCAAATTTTAGGCATATTTTGAAAACTATTCGTTTCTCGTAATAATGGCTATGTTTAATGCATTTTTCAGGTCAAACTACCCATATAAACATGTGCTATAAGACCATTTTCGGGGGAAAAATTTTTCCGGAAAAAAATCCATCAAAGGGCCCACAATAAAGAATAAAGGTAAAAGTTTATAAACACTTGCCTGCAAAAAGTAGATACCTATAATAGTACCTAATAAACATACCTTAATGCCTTTGCCTTTTGTCGTTTGGTTTCCTGCTTAGTTCTTTTTCTAGCCGTGTTACCTACACACGCTTTTACTTGCCCAAGATTATCCGGATTATCAAATTTATCTAATTGATTCATTTTTGGTATTTTAATTTTGAGCACACCACACACTTCTTTGTCACTACAAGAACAACTCAAAACTAAACAATACATCACGAAATCACCTGATAAAATATTCCAGCTTTGTTGTAGTGACGTAGTACGTATACTAAGCTGTCATTGGCCCATTGGATGTGTCTGGTTTTGCAGCAAAGGCGTGCAGGGACATGTCGCCTTTTGCATCAAAGACGAAATTTGGGGGCGAATTATACGTGGATTTGTCGCGTTTTGCGGCGAATAGTTTTAATGGACATGTAGACCTTTGAATTTTGAAACTTTTGGTACAATAAAATCGATATTAAAAAAAGTGTGACTTGTCGGCTTTTGAAACTAGGCGACTGTTTAAGAACCCAAAAATAATGTTGATTTTAGATAAACGAAATACCCTGTATACCTACAAACTACACTAAAAAATACTACTATTGGAAGAAACTTTTCATAATAACTTTTTTTACCTGTATAAAAATTCAAACGATGAATTTATAATCAAAAACACTACAAAAATATTTTTTAAAACAATTTTCTAATAAATTTCTAACATTTTTCTAACTAAATTTTTGTAAGTTATAGTCAAGTTTTTTTACATTCTCTACATAGACATTTAAAGTTAAAAATTTCGTCTCAAACAAAATTTCAGACATTCATTCTCATCATAATTAGGTGCAAAAGCTGGTGAACAAGGAGGCATATACTTTACACTATATACTGGTCATTTATTTAAATTATGAAAACAGTTTTATTTTTGTTGTAAATTTATGTATAATAAGTGATTTCCTTTCAAAAAAACGGCCTTTCATGTTGCAAAAGTGCAGAGACTGCGCCAAAATTACTACCATTTGTAGATCCAACAAAACCTAAAAAACTGCACATTACCGATTATAGTAGAGTTTTTGTCAAATTTATCGGGTGTTTTTGTAGATAACGGTATCAAAGCTGGTATATTTATAACCAGCAAGCCGCGTCCCATGATAGATATATAATATACAGTCTGTTACATTTAAGAAGCCATATATAATGTTGATTTTAGATAAACGAAATACCCTGTATATCTGCAAAATACACTAAAAAATAGTACTATTTGAAGAAACTTTTAATAATAACTTTTTTATCTGTATAAAAATTCAAAAAATTATAATCAAAAAAACTACCAAAATATTTTTTAAAATAATTTTCTAATAAATGTCTAACATTTCTCTAACTAAATTGCCATTTTTGTAAGCTATAGTTCTGCTTTTTTGCATTCTCTACATAGACATATTTAAAGTCAAAAATTTCGTTTCAAACAAAAATGCAGACATTGATTCTCATCATAATTAGATGCAAAAGCTGGTGAACAAGGAAGGATATACTTTACACTATATACTGATTATTTATTTAAAACAGTTTTATTTTTGTTGTAAATTTATGTATATTAAGTGATTTGTAATTTATTTTTAATTAAGAGTAGTTTAGTCTATAATAATATTCCTTACTTTCAAAAAAACAGCCTTTTAGGCCGCAAAAGTGCAGAGAGAGGGTCTCATCTGAAACTTATAGAAATTTGTCGCTCTTATCCTTAATTCTTGGAAGTGTGGAAAACCTATTATTTGGTACGTCGTATGCAGTGACACTTTGGCTATGTCATACTTGGATTATTCATCAAAAAAAAGCAGGAGAAAGTGGTAGAGTAGCAGAAAATAATAAAAGAAAAAATATTCTGAAATTTCTAAAAGTTTAATTTTTGTGCCATTTTGTGTTGAAACATTTAGACCTTGGGGAAGTGAGATAAAATCATTTATTAAACACATTGGTACCAAATTACTAATAAATCTAGGTCTTCTTCATTTCTGTTACAGAAAATTACCTTAGCAACCCAGAGAGGAAATGCTGCTTCTGTTTTAGAAACCATTCTAGAAATGCTCCAATTATACGAAATTTTCCTCCTTTAAAATAAGTTTTGTTATTGTTTTTATATTGTAATAATTATAAAATAAAACGAATTTATTAACTATTCCTAAAAATTCTGAGACTGTCGAGTTATAACTGACATTCTGTAAGTAACAAATTATTTTTCTGGTCAAGTAATCACTGTCTAATCTTATTTTGTACAACTCTACAGTTTGAAAAGGAAAAGCATGTGCTATTTCTTTTACTGGTGACACTATGAAGGTTTATTAGGTGAAACACGTCAATTTACATACTAAAGAGGACAACTGTTAAGGTATTTGTTGTTGTATTATTTGAAATCCTTACGTAATTTTAGATAAGTTACATATCTTTTAAATTTTTTTTTGTCAAAATTGAAGTAGTTAACCTCACGGATGTAGTATGGAATGTATTTAATTATATTCGGCCTCGTCTCATAAATAAAGACATATGTAGTACCTCCGCCTCTGGCCAATACGTCCACAATCTTGAAAGCTAAGCAAAAAAGAATTCCTTCGTACCCTTGCCTAACTCTGCAGATAGTATTCAGTCTTCGTTTTTGTGTTGATACGTTCACGTCGCAAGTGAATCATCAAAATCGATAGTGTAAATTCAGAATTTTTTTTTGTAGAAAAGCGTAAAAATTATGCCGAAACATAGAAAAAGAAGTCGTAGTCAGTCGGTAGAACGGTCGGGCTTTTATAAATTGTTTAAGAAGTTAAATAATAGGCTTAATAGTCTTGAAGAAAAATGCAAGGTTAAGAAAAGTCGTGGTCGTAAAATACGGGCACCTGTACGTCGTGTTATCAGTGACAGCGAAAGTGAGATAGACCGTTCTCGGCCTCCGTCTCGATCTCGGTCTCGTTCTGTTTGTAGAGAGAGAGAGGTAGACAACTATACGTCTATGACTTCATCGGATGAGGATAGCAAAGATGATGGTGACACCGTACAGCCTGTGAGAGTTGTTGTTATTGATTCCGATAGGGAAATAATCAATAATCCTGGTATTATCGCGACGGCGCCTGCGTCTGCTTCAGGGATAAGTGGAACAGCTGATAATGACGGGCACAAGGAAAGTCAAAATAGTAAGTAAATATATTTCAATTCCAATGTTTTGTGAAAAAGGATAAGTCCTAGAAGGGCGCATTGAGGGAGAAGAGTTGTTGCTACCCCCCCCCCCCAAAATTTTTTGTTTAAAACACACCTATTTTTTGGACAACATTTTTTTTTTATTTTGTTTGTTGTCTAAAACCTACCTGCCTGTTTGTGATAACAGGTATAGGTACCCTCCAGTCTTTCTGGTAGTGATAACGGAATAAATAATATTTTTTTTGTATTACCTGTTTGTGATAGCAGGACACATATTTTCTGTTGTAATGATAACAGATTCCCTATTATGTGTATATCGTTGTTTTACCTGTTTGTGATAGCAGGATGCATATCCACTTGTGGAAAATGGATTATGTGGCCTTTTCTTTCCCATTACTTGATAATAGTTTTTATTGGTTGTGATATCAATGAATACATTTAAAGAGAATTTAACTACACTGGTTCATTCTCTTGCTTTCTGTTAGTGATAACGGAATAAATAATATTTTTTTTGTATTACCTGTTTGTGATAGCAGGACACATATTTTCTGTTGTAATGATAACAGATTCCCTATTATGTGTATATCGTTGTTTTACCTGTTTGTGATAGCAGGATGCATATCCACTTGTGGAAAATGGATTATGTGGCCTTTTCTTTCCCATTACTTGATAATAGTTTTTATTGGTTGTGATATCAATGAATACATTTAAAGAGAATTTAACTACACTGGTTCATTCTCTTGCAGATGAATCCAGAAACAATTTAAATATGGAAATTTTATCCATTTTGGGAGAGGAAGGGGTAGCCAAGAACTCGTATGGAAAACCCATCCATGCAGATATAGCTTTGCGATGGAATAATATTTTAACTGGTGGCCTGGAAGACGAAACCAGAAATTGTCTAATTGAAAAATATTTGCCTCCAGAAAATTGTACCTTAATAAATCCATCTTCAATAAACCCCGAGGTAAAAATTGCTATCTCGGAAAGTATTTTAGGTAGAGACGAAAGGCTAGTGCAGTTACAACAACAGATTGCAGCTAGCTTATCAGCTATCGGTCTGGCCCTTACAAAGATGCTGGAAAAACCAGAAATAGAAGAAAAGAAAGAGCAGATGCAGATATTAAGTGATGCAGGTAGATTATTATCAAATATCCACTATTCGGAGTCACGATCTAGAAGGGACCTTATTGCCCTTAATCTCAACAAGGAGCTAAAGGTTAGTAAACCATGCGGACGCCTGAGACTTTTGTACATAGGTGGCAGAGTTTATTTATAAATAGGACAGTGAGGTCTTATATTAATGGACTGTCAATTCCATTTACCAATAATCCCGTGCAAAAGTTCATTCCCACTGAGAATAAATGGTCTCAAAAAGAAAATTTAATTTTAAAAAAGTTATAAAGGCGCAATATCAGCTGTCAAGAAATGTAAAAAACAATTTATTTCAAAATTTTGTTTCAAAACCTGATGGGACCTATAGATTAATATTAAATTTAAAAAAACTTAACTCCTTTGTGGAAAACAAACATTTTAAAATTGAAGATAATAAGGTAGTTGCCCGGCTAATAAGAAAACATTTTTTTATGTGTCGCATTGATTTAAAAGATGCTTATTATCTGGTCCCAGTACGAGAAGCACATCAAAAAATACCTAAGATTTATATTCCAGGATGTAATTTATGAATACAGGTGTCTACCTTTTGGGCTCAGCTGTGCACCTTACATTTTCACAAAGATTTTAAAACCTGTAGTTAGTATGCTAAGAAAAAGGGGGATCCTTTTAGTAGTTTATCTGGATGATTTTTTGATTTTTGGAAAATCATATAATGAATGTAGCAGAAATACAAATTTAGCAATTAAGACTCTAACATATTTAGGTTTTTTAATTAATCATACAAAATGCAGTCTAATACCTAGCAAAATATGTAAATTTTTGGGTTTTATCTATAACTCTTTTTCAATGGAACTATCATTACCAACTGAAAAGCAAGTTAGAATATCTTGTATTTGCAAAAAATTTTTAAAATTAAAAATATTTAAGATTAGAGACTTAGCAGAATTTATTGGCATACTGGTTTCAGCATGCCCAGCGATAAAATATGGGTACTTTCATTTAAAATCCACAGATGAAAATACCAGAGACGTTATTTTTTGACATTAATTGGTTTATAAATAACATAAATACTTCCAATAATATTAGTTTGTCTAAATTTTGCTTAGAGATATTTTCTGATGCATCAAGATCAGGTTGGGGGGCTTTTTGCAACGGAAAGAGAACGTTGGGATATTGGTCAGATAAAGAACAGGTAGAGCACATAAATTATTTAGAGCTTTTGGCATTGTATTTTGGATTAAAGTGTTTTGTTTCAAAATTATCAAACTGCAATATTTTATGTCGTGTTGACAACACTACAGCTGTAGCCTGTATAAATAAGAAAGGGAGTGTTAGATTTAATAAATTAAATGAAATAACAAGAAAAATTTGGATGTTTTGTGAAAGTAGAAATATTTTAATTTTTGCTAGCTACATAAATACAAAGCATAATATAGAAGCCGATAGGGCCTCTCGTCAGGTGCACAAGGAGACGGAATGGTCTTTATCAGATAAAGCCTTTCAAAACATTGTAAATTGTTTTGGACAACCAGATATTGATATATTTGCTAGTAGGTTGAATAGAAAGTGTCCTATGTTTATATCATGGTTGCGAGACCCAGAGGCACATAAAGTAGATGCCTTTACACTGGATTGGAGCAAACTAAATTTTTATGCGTTCCCACCCTTTTGTATGATTTTAAAGGTGCTTCAAAAGATAATTGAAGATCGAGCGGAAGGGATAGTAGTTGTTCCTCTCTGGGTCTCACAACCATGGTATCCTATTTTTAAGTCAATACTAGTTGGTGAACCATTAATCTTTAATCCTAAAAAATTTTTTACTTACCTTTAATAGGTTACCACACCCCCCTTGGCAGAACCTTACTCTGGTGGCGGGGAGACTATCAGGAGGGCGCTATTGTTAGGAAAGGTGCCTAGAGATTCTTTAGATATATGTTTAAGCTCAATTACACCCGCAACATTAAAGCAATATAATGCTGCCTTAAAGTTATGGTGGGAGTTTAGTATAGCAAATAATTTAAATCCCTTTAAAGTTGAAGTTCCAACTGTCCTAGAGTTTTTAACCACACATTTTAAGAGAGGGGCTTCATATGGAACTCTTAATAATTACAGATCTGCAATTGCACAAATAGCAGGGCCGGACTTGGGGCAAGATTTTAGGTTAAAAAGGTTTTTTAAGGGAGTTTTTGGGAAAAGACCAACCTTGGCTAAATATGAAAATACCTGGGACCCAGGTATTGTTATAAATTATTTAAAAAAACTTTAAAAATAGTGAGATTAGTTTGGAAATGCTTACCCAAAAACTAGTAAGTCTGATGGCATTGGCAACGGGACATTTGCGAATTTTTACAATAGACCTTTGATATCCAACCAAGAGTTTGCCCAAACAATTCTTAGTTTGTAAATTAAAATAATAATTAACATAAATAATAATTTGTTCGTTGGAAAGATGTTTGTTATTTGGTTTGTCTTGTTTTTTACCAAAACCTTTATATTATATGTTATGATATTAATTTTTATGTTTTCCTTGTTGTTGTAAGATTAGTGTGTTATAAACTGTTGTGATAAATTACATATTTATTACCTTATTATGCTTACATACCCATAAGAAAAATTTTCTTTTTTTTTAGACTGTTGATTTGCATATGTTTTGTTTTATGTTCCTTAATGTTGCATATTAACTTAAAAAATAATAAATATATATATATTTTTTTTTGAAGTAATTAGTTGTTGCAACTTCTTTAAACATCTACATATGTCTTTATTTATGCGACGAGGCCGAATATAATCATAAGATCAAACGAACTTACCAAGTGATGTTCGATCTTGATTATATGAAGGCCTCGTCGAAATAAATAAAGTCCCAACCCAACCCAATTTTTTATATTTAAAAAAAAAAAAAAAACCCAAATTGTGTTGCAACAACGACTTTAAACTAGATACTATCGGCAGAGTTAGGCAAGGGTACGAAGGGATTCTTTTTTGCTTAGCTTTCAAGATTGTGGACGTATTGGCCAGAGGCGGAGGTACTACATATGTCTTTATTTATTTCGACGAGGCCTTCATATAATCAAGATCGAACATCACTTGGTAAGTTCGTTTGATCTTATGATTTTATAATGCAGAAAGTGCAAGTTGTAAAGGGGTTGCGTTCACTGTGCTGTCACAGCCATTCGTTGAAAAATATTTATTGGAAAACTACGATCAAATTTGGTTCCTAAGTGCAGTTCGTATTTGTCACACATGATATTCAGTTATTCATTTGATGTACTGAATCGATTAGTGAAAATAAGCTTCCTTTCTTTCTCTTTGGATTATATAGGTAACCAAACTTTTTCACCGACTGCAAATCCATTGTGAATGGCTCTCAGCTCATAACGTGACTTCATTCTATAGCTTTCAATTTATAGTTTCTGACGGACCTCTTCATGGATCTCTCTGAGGGGCTTACTTACCTGGCTTACATAATCTGTAGTAGTTATCTTAATAACAGGAGGACGTCTAGTTAGAAGGTCGACTGGAAGCTGTAAATCGTATCCAAATATTATATTGGCAGGTGTTTTTCTAGTTGATTCATGAGCTGTAGAGCGGTAGACCAGTAAAAATATTTGAATACATTTATCTTGGTCACTTTGTTGTTCATTTGCTTGTTTTTTCAGATAGTTCACCAAAGTTCTGTTAAATCGTCCAAACATTCCATCTGATTGCGGATGAAAAGATGTCGTTCTTGACTTATAAATACCTAAGAGATGACACAGGCTTTTGAACACTTCGGATTTAAAGTTCCTGCTTTGGTCGGAGTGTATTTCGCTTAGAAGCAGTGTATTTCCCTTGGTATTCTATATCGGCAAATACGTTCTTGAAATAGGACGTCAGCCATGTTGATGGGTTCTTGATTTTGTATTTCATAGACTTCTAACCATTTACTGAAGTAGTCTATCGCTATCAGCACAAAGCGATTCTCTGAATTACTAACTGGAAATGGTCTACATCTATAGCATTTCATTCAAAGTGTGCTTCTAAGTTGTACTACTTCATTTTGCTACGAGTACGAGTTTGGGATAGTTTACTGGCGGCACAGTCCTCGCAGGTCGGGTACCAGTCTTTCACATCTGTGCGACTTCCCAAACAATAAAACTTTTCTTGGACTTTTTTAATAGTCATGACATCACACCAAAATGTCCACCGGGGGCACCGTTGTGTACGGCTTGCAACAAAACTTCGGGTATCTTCTTTGAGTGCAAAATAGTCTGATATTTATGGTTTTTGCCGTCAGGACTTTTCCAAATTCTCTTTAACAAAGCACCTTTTATCATTAAAGAGTCCAACAAAGCTTAACTTTAAATTTCTGGGATTTAGAGGCAATTTCTTGGTAACTCGGTCTTGGTGATTTTTCTCCTTTCAGCGTAACTAGATGAGATACTAATGCTTCAAAATTATTCTGCTTTTCTTTTGGTATGTTTCTTAGCACCCATCCACAGCCTCCGCACGCAAGGAACAAACAGCGTTCGAGCCTTTTCTGTAGAATCCAGGTTATTCCCAATTGAGGCAGCTTCAAACTGTTTCAGATAGATATCCCACGGTACCTTAATCAAATGAAGGTAGGTTTAATAAATGTGTTTATTTTTAACAAACTTGAGTTGCATCTGGAATCGTAGCCTTTGAACTTCTTGCAGTTTGGTCATGAACCTCTCGGACTTGCTTTTGAACTTTCTTCTCCATTTGAACCATTTCTTCTTTGGTCAGTGTCAATTCAAGCAACGTTTTTCTAGTAACTTCTTGATTATATTATTTTGTTCATGTCTTCTTGGTACTCCTTAATATGTTGTATTTCTTGTTTCACGTCTTCTTGATTCCTTTATTTTTTACTTCTCGCTTCATGTCTTCGTGGTTCTTCTTCATGTCTTTTTACGTTCTTGCTTCATGTCCTCTTGGCATCCCTCCATGTTTTCTTAGATCTTGTTCATTGCCATTAAAAAGTACATTATGGAATCTAAATTTGCTTCCATAATTATTCCTGAATACTATTTCTTCTCTAATAGAAAACAGTTTTTACTTGTTCGCTTCAACTTCAAATGTTGCGGACTGGCCGGTAAATATACACATCATTCCTGAATGCACTCCTTTTCTTCAGAAGACAGCTTACATGTAGCACAGGTAAAGACTGATTATAGCTAACAACGGGAACAAAAGTAAACGAAGATTTAGCACTGTCAACTCGGTAATATTTCGAAAATTTAAACTAAACTGAATCAAAATGTTAAAATTCTAGGATAATCTAAATAATTCAGGATGAAAAGAATTAAGCCTAATAAAACATTCGAGAAGGAATTTTGAGACTATCTTAGTCGTTACATGGATAAAAACTAAAATATGTTTACTTTATTAAAATAACAAATAATAAATACATTCACCTAAAACTTTACAAATCTATAACTAAGTCTAAATTCGTCACAATATATATGGAGCGGAAAACGGTTGCTTCGCAAGAACGGTGGTAATATTTAATGATAGACATCCAGGAAGAGATTTTAAACACAAGTACAGGGTTTTTTTTTATATATTGGCACCACCCTTATCTTTTTTATTTGACATTTTAGAAAAATGTGTCCCAAATAAAAGTTTAATGGTTTCAAATGAATTTTTATGAAAACATTTTTTTTCATATACAGGGTGTTACAGAAAGTCTGGGCGTGGTCCAAGTTTCTTATTTCAAATAGGTACCCCATTTTTTTATTGAATTTTCGGATTCTCCTGAGAATTTTACACATTTTTTATAAGGGATATTCTATACTTAAATCTAAAGCCTAAAGAGATATTGTTATTTTTTTAAAACTATTATGTAAAACAGGTAAACATTTTTCTGGTCGTAAACTGGTCATTGACGGTGATCTGTCGTTCTGTCAATTCATTGAAAAGATGCATTACACTGACGAAGAAAGATGTGATATTCTTCGCATTTTCTACAAGAATAATAATAATGCTTGCGCGGCAAGAAGAGAATATCAGCGGCTTTTCCCCATGCGAGCTATTCCATCTCGAAAAACTTTCAAAAATATTGAACTTGGCTTTCGAAATCGAATGACTGTTAAAAGAAAAAAACGTACTGCGGTTATTAATGAGGAGGAGGAATTAAATATTTTATTATTTTTTCAAGGTAGGTTAATAGAAATTACCCACAGGATAT
Source organism: Kuschelorhynchus macadamiae (assembly GCA_030620095.1). Classification (NCBI taxonomy): domain Eukaryota; kingdom Metazoa; phylum Arthropoda; class Insecta; order Coleoptera; family Curculionidae; genus Kuschelorhynchus; species Kuschelorhynchus macadamiae. The sequence goes on along the minus strand of JAUTXW010002753.1, from coordinate 1,810,799 downwards.
AAAGTAACTTACGCAAATATTATTTATTTTCAGAAAATCCAAATGCAGCCTTAAAAGACGCATCAATTTTTTTTAATAAATCTATTTTCAAAATTTATTCGACATTAAAAAAGCATGGATATTTCCCATACAAAATTTTACCCGTCCAGAAATTAACTGAAGATCAGAAAAACCAACGAACCATGTTTTGCCAGGAAATGTTGCTGATGAAAGATGAAGATAACAATATTTTTCAAAAAGTTTTATGGTCAGATGAATGCGCCTTTAGTACTGCCGGGATTCACAACCGGAAAAATGTTAGATTTTGGGCAACGGAAAACCTTCGGGCCATGCGTGAAATTAAAACCCAAGGTCGGAAAACTTTAAATGTGTGGTGCGGGCTCCTTCACAACAAAATTATTGGACCGATTTTCATTGATGGATCTTTAAATGGAGAAAAATATCTAAATTTATTAAATAATGATCTGGAACCTATTTTGGATGACTTACCCCTCCGTCAATACAACCAAATTATTTGGCAACAAGATGGAGCCCCACCACACAATGTTTTTGCGGTCCTAAATTTTTTAAATCAAAATTTTGAAACGTGGATTGGTCGGACTGGACCGATTCGGTGGCCGCCCAATAGTCCCGACTTAACACCTCTTGACTCTTTTCTGTGGGGATTTTTGCAGAATAAAATATATGAAACTCCCACGGAAGATATAGAGGTGTTAAGAAGGAGAATAATTGAAGCCATTGAGGATTTAAACAATAATCATGCACAATTCATTATTAATGCGATTAATAAAATCGAAGCAGATAATACAAATTGTATTGAAATGAATGGTGGACATATTCAGCAATTATAATATTTATATTTCATTTCATTATTGAATTATTTGATAATATGTAGTTTTTTGTAATAAACACAGCGTCAAAAAACTTGGACCCCTTCATAAGACGCAATGCAAAAATGCTCTGTTTCAAGACCTTGTATCTTGAGTAATAAATGATCCAACCATGTGATTAAAAAAAGTGTATGTTAACGAATAGCAGGGCTGCCACTTTTAGCCACATGAAATATTCTATTGTAATTAGAACGCTCTACAGAGTGTTTAAAAGTTTCTCAACACAGGACCTAATGCAAATTAAATGGGAGGTCTGGCTAAAAAAAATTAAACTCTCTTTATTAGCTTGCTGATTACAATAGCATGGCTCAGTTAACTAAAAGTGGTAGTCCCGCTATTCGTTGACATAATCATTTTTCAATCACTTCGTTGGTTCATTTATTACTGAAGATACGCGGTCTTGAGGAAAGCTTATTTGCATTGCGACTTATGAAGGGGTCCAAGTTTTTTGACGCTGTGTGTAGTTTTTAAAATATTCTTTTCTGTTTTCGTTAATATTATACATATATTTTTTAAAAACATGTGTTGCCTTAATTAGATTAATATGCATATTTCCAAAATTCGATGTTTTTGGAATACCCCGTAGAAGGAAAAAAATCCACGTCTGATATTTCAAAAAATGTTTGTTTAGATGGCGATTCGTTGGAAGATGGTGATTTCTGTTCTGGTTGCCTGTGTATTTTCGTTATTCTCATAAGCTATGCGAAGGTTGTCGGATTTTTCCTCATCGGAAATGTGACATTTTATCCAGAAATTGACAGAAAGTCTACCAAACAGTAAAACGTTCACCGTCAATGACCAGTTTACGACCAGAAAAATGTTTACCTGTTTTACATAATAGTTTTCAAAAAATAACAATATCTCTTTAGGCTTTAGATTTAAGTATAGAATATCCCTTATAAAAAATGTGTAAAATTCTCAGGAGAATCCGAAAATTCAATAAAAAAATGGGGTACCTATTTGAAATAAGAAACTTGGACCACGCCCAGACTTTCTGTAACACCCTGTATATGAAAAAAAATGTTTTCATAAAAATTCATTTGAAACCATTAAACTTTTATTTGGGACACATTTTTCTAAAATGTCAAATAAAAAAGATAAGGGGGGTGGCAATATATAAAAAAAACCCTGTACATCCGAGAGCTAGTAGCTAAATTTGAAGAAACTCGATCTAAGTAAACGAAAACACTTGTTTACAATTTCCACTTAATTTATTTTACCAAAGAATACGATACATGACAATTGTTTCGCCAACACTGTGGCTTCATCGGATGTTAAATCTTTAAAAAAATGTATTTCTTTCAATTTTTTTTTTAAATTTTATGTCTATTGAAGTCACAGTGTTGGCGAAACAATTGTCATGTATTGTATTCTTTAGTAAAATAAATTAAGTAGAAATTGTAAACAACTATTTTCGATTACTTGATTAAAATGGATATCCATCAAGTTACGGCTAGTTCTGTTCGAAACTGGATCTGTTGAAATTGCTCAATGAGCCAACACAGATTGAAGTTCTTGGCCAAATTGCTATGGCTTCCACTATATCGCTTCATCAAGCTGTAAAACCAACTGGACTGTCACATGAATCAGTCAGAAACGTATTGAAGCTTCACAAATGTTACCCATACAAACTACAAATTTCTTAAGATTTAGATAATTAGAGAAATATCAGTTTCAGTGATAAATGCACCTTCTACTTAAATGGCAAGATAAATAAATAAAACTGTCGTTGTTGGAGCGACTCAATTCTCACATTAAAACTTGCATTATTTTAATAAATCTAATACATTCCATACTACATTTGTGAGTTTAAATACTTTAATTCTGACAAAAAAAAACAATTTAAAAGAGATGTACCTTATTCATAATTGCATAAGGGTTTCAAAAATGGTAAAATATGTGGGGGTTCCTATTCAAAATCGTCGGAGTAGTTGCCTTGGGGGTCAGAGGGTTGAATGTAATACAACAACAGCAAATACCTTAACAGTTGTCCCCCTTGATATGTAAATTGATGTGTTTCACCAAATTTTCAGTTAAAGATATATTAAATGCTGTTCGTTTTCAAATTGCACCCATTGTTATGGTTGGCCTACAAATTCACTAGAAAGTAATTAAACATGTTTGATGCAATAAAATATAAACTGTAAAACACTGTCTTTTCTAAACAATAGCTCACTAGAACAATTAGATAATTTATAAAAATTATCTATAGAATCCGTTTTTATATTATTACAAGTGGTTAAAGATGACTCCTGCAGGCAGCCCGTATCCACTCATATATATACATATATATATATATATATATATATATATATATATATATATATATATTAAATATATATATAATAATTTTGCCCTAAATATATCGATAAGTAACAGCGAACTATCGATAGGTCGATAACTAACGACACATCGATAAATAAAATATATCGATCGCCTATCGATAGGTAAAATCTAATATCGCCTATCGCTACTACAGACTCTATCGTTAAATGTAAACAAGTTTATTGCAGACTTGGAGAGTGTACTGAATTATAAAATAATTAACATCTGTGTCATTGAACTAATACATGGTGATATTAATATAAATCTATTAGATAAGAATAATATATCAGTAGGTAATTATCTAAATTGCTTGAGTGAGTTTGGCTTTAGCAGTGTGATTAAATAACGTACCATAAGTCACTCTTGGAACGAGAAATTCATAAAGAAAAAGCGGTAGCTCATGAGTTCACTACATACTTTGATAATATAATAATTTTAGTAAACTAAAGGCGAAGACTCCAAAAAACAAAAGGAGCAATGTAGTTTATGAAATTCCTTGTTGTAATTGTGAAGGGGTTTACATCGGTCAAACAAGTCAATATTTGGAAAACCGTATAAAAAGCCATAAATACGACAAAAAAAACTCAACGGCATTAACCAACCATGAAAAGTCGAAAAACCACAGTTTTAATTATTCTGAAACTAAAATCTTAAAAACCGAGTGTCAGTTAAAAAAAAGGGAATTTTACGAAATGGCTTTAATCCACAAAAACAAAAACTGTGTGAATGACAAAAAAGATGTAAACAATCTTAGCAAAATATATACATCTATATTGCAATAATTGATAATCCACAGTTCGTTGTGTTAGTCCTTTGTAACAATGTGCAAAATGTTGTGTCCTGTTAACATTTTTTTAATTTGAGAAAATAAAATTTTAATACATGTGATCGTCATAGCTGTTACTTCGTTATGTGTTGTATACTGTTATCATTACGTTCTAGGGTAAGATGATTGTTTTTTGACGTATTTTATTATTGTCGTACCAACAATTTTTCATATAATTTTAGATTTGAAAAAGATCAAAACTGGTTGAAACGTCATCAGACTATAATATATGTATGTTTTAAAAAAAGAAGTAATTTTCTAATTATTTTCGAGTAAACCACTGACCGTAAACCAAGAAAAATAAAACTAAAATATATCTATTACGGAAAAGGTCAAAGAATCGAAAATCATAAAAAATATATAAGTATGGGTGAAGAAATACTAAACTACAGAACAATTGAAACATCGTTTGGAAGAGATGTTGTGAACGACATGAAGGAATATAAGAAAATTTTACAGAAATTATGTAACCAAAAGAATAGGAGAGTTTTTCTTTTGAGATGCAAATCAGAAAACTTGCAACCAACTTTTCTAAATTTTAAAATTTCGCATATACATTTTGAAAACGTGAACTTAGAACGTAAATATAAACAACATATTCTGCCAAAATTCATTTTAGGCATACTTAGCTTATTAATTACAGATACAACCTTAACTATTAAATATTTACATAACAAGTTTGAGCAATTTGAAAACCAGCTTATAAAAAAGTTGCCAAATCATATTTTTCAAAAATCTAAATTATGTAACACACAAAAATACGAAAATCTTTTTAAAAAAATAAAACAGAACAACATAAAATAAATAATCTAATCCTTAAAAGAACACCTTAATCTACATAAAACACAACGTCAATGTGGGTAGAAAATCTAACTAACGAAAATATTCCAAATTACGTAATGGAAGTTTTAAGCTTAGGCCCAAATTTTGCAATGGAAGTAAGCGATGATAAATGTTTGCCAACCACAGATATTTTATGCAACATCGAAACTGGGATAAATCATTTGAAGGGTGAGGAGAGAGATGAAATTAGAGCCAAGTCTTGTAATATTTTAACAAATTTTAAAAATAAACTAAAAAATCAAAGCGATAAAAATAAAAAACATTTAACAAACTTAAAAAAAACTAAAACATTTTTAAAAAACAACACCCATATAAAAGTTCTAAAAGCTGACAAAACAAATAAAACAGTGTTAATGAATTCTGCAGAGTATAATAAAAAAAATGAAAGAATTACTAAAAGACAAAAAAACATATAAAGAAATTAAATTAGATCCTACCAACCAATACCAGGAAAAAAAATAATGAATTAATTGAATCTTGGGAAAATATATTTTATATATCCCCAGAAACTGCTAAACGCCTAAAAATTAGAAATGCCCTACCACCTAAAATATACGGACTACCGAAACTTCACAAGGAAAATATCCCTTTACGTCCAATTGTATCATGTGTACAGTCGCCTTATACACCACTTTCACAATTTTTAAAAGATATCCTAAAAAACGTTGTACACAAAAACAACTATTATATTAAAGACTCCTTTCATTTTAAAGAAAAATTGAAAAATATTAAAATTCCAAAAAACTACCTCCTTATTTCTCTTGATGTTATATCCCTATATACCAATGTTCCCATCTCGTTAGCAATTAAAATAATAAAAAAACAATGGTCTGAAATAAATAAATTCACTGACATACCACAAGATGAATTTACAAAAGCCATCGAATTAACACTGAATTCCACATATTTTCTGTACGAAAAACAATTATATAAACAAATAGAGGGTTGCGCTATGGGATCTTCAATTTCGAGTGTAGTTGCGCAGATCGTTATGGAGGATCTAGAGGAGGATGTGTTAAGCAGAGTAGGATTAGAAATTCCATTCTTTTTTCGTTACGTCGACGATTGTATCACGGCCATTCCATCAGACCAATCTAACAATATCCTAAAATATTTCAACCAATACCACAAAAGTTTACAATTTACAATCGAAACAGAACAAAAAAACCAAATTAATTTTCTCGACCTCACACTACACCATATAGGAGAAAATATAAAAACAGAATGGTATACGAAGCCGACTTGGTCTTCTAGATACATAAATTTCAGTAATCACCCAACATCGCAAAAAAGGTCTGTAATAATAGGATTGGCGGACAGAGCAATTCAGCTTTCAAATGCTGAATACAGAGAAAATGCTATTAAAAAGGCAAAAGAAGCATCGATCTTAAACCAATATCCATTAGAATTAATTAATAAAATATTTAAAAGCAGAATTCATAAGCATTATAACTCTTTAATTTGCACTAAAAAACCTACTTCAGCACGTACAAAGTACAACAATTTCAAACATTCCTTAAAAAATATAACATCCAAATTTGTCATAAAACCGTTAATCTACTATCTAATAATTTTAGTAAACTAAAGGCGAAGACTCCAAAAAACAAAAGGAGCAATGTAGTTTATGAAATTCCTTGTTGTAATTGTGAAGGGGTTTACATCGGTCAAACAAGTCAATATTTGGAAAACCGTATAAAAAGCCATAAATACGACAAAAAAAACTCAACGGCATTAACCAACCATGAAAAGTCGAAAAACCACAGTTTTAATTATTCTGAAACTAAAATCTTAAAAACCGAGATTCAGTTAAAAAGAAGGGAATTTTACGAAATGGCTTTAATCCACAAAAACAAAAACTGTGTGAATGACAAAAAAGATGTAAACAATCTTAGCAAAATATATACATCTATATTGCAATAATTGATAATCCACAGTTCGTTGTGTTAGTCCTTTGTAACAATGTGCAAAATGTTGTGTCCTGTTAATATTTTCTTAATTGAGAAAATAAAATTTTAATACATGTGATCGTCATAGCTGTTACTTCGAAAAAGGTCAAAGAATATATATATATATATATATATATATATATATATATATATATATATATATATATATATATATATATATATATATATATATATATATATATATATATATATATATATATATAGTAGTGATTTTTCTTATTAACAAAATTATTCAAACAATAACCGGGGTGATAAATTTGCAAGCCGCGCTATAGGTATTTGTGGCCGTCTAAACAGGACGTTGTGAATATTGTGACCTGCACTCCATTTCCTCAGTAGTTTTTCTGATTTTTAATTAGCTTGTAGAATTATTCAAAGGAAAAATATATTTCAATATTAAATACAGTGTTCGATTTTAATAGCAAATTATTTTGAATTTCTTGGTATAAACATATTAAAGTCTATCGAATGGCCTTGTACCCCTTACATATACAAATTTAATTAGTTATTGATTTCGCTAGTTGTTTATTTAGTTTTTAAATGATTATTTTCATTAGAATTCACATCACATTAAACTATTAATAAAAATCATAATGCAAAAAGACGATAGAATATTTCTTGATATGTTTTTTTTTTGTATTTAAGTCTCTTGAGCTTATTAAATGAATATATTTATTTGGAAGTAAAATATAAAATTCTCCAATAATTAGTCTGAATTTGCAAAACATAAAAGTATCCTAATTTTACCTGACAAAATTTAAAATGTTAGGTAGACGTATTTATAAAAAAATATAAGGGCCACTTGTATTAGTGGCTGGTTGGCCCAAATAATAATATTTTTCTCTGCGCAATTTCCAAAAAAGTCAGTATCAAATTTGAATATATTTTAATTTCATTTTTTTTTTCCAAAAAAAGCAACCGGTTTTTTTACTTTTTTTATCTATGACCAGACCACGGAGGTAAAAGACTAAATACCAAGGTTGCTTTAAGTGAAGAGAGGGAAATATTATAGATGCCTTGCAGATTAGATGAAACGGGAAAGGCCTTTGCTTGTAATACATTCCGTAATCGGAACACTCTGGGAATAAAGAAGCGAAAAAAGTAAGAGGTCCTTGGTCTTTGAAATTAAAAGGTGGATGGATGCATGTGGGTCCATGCTCATGTCTCCCTAGCAGGAATGACTAAGGAAGGCATAATGGATGATAATTCATCAGAAGAGAATCCGTGGTAGTATAGTAGTAAAACCGAGACAGATCGCCCCACTCAAAGCTGGGTCTGATTTGCAAAATTTGTAGAGTATATCAATTGGTAGAAAGGAAATATTTTCATTTCGAGCTCGGAAAAGCAAACGGAATTTCTTGGCGGCTGCTCTGGTAATTGAGGTAATGTGATTATGCCAGCGAAGATATTTCTGAAAAGTGATACCAACTAGGCTAAAGGAATATTTAGCTTCAAGCATTTGAATAGTATGAGTATTGAGAGATAATTGGTGAAATAGTAAACACGATTGTGTCTTAGTGGAGTTAAACAGGAATTAGTTCTTTACTCCCCATTTTACAATTCTAATAAGGTCCTCGGTTAGGGATAAAATCATTGCTCTACGCCTATCAACAACTTCAGTCTTGGAAACAAGTTGGGAAATTCTATGTTGGAGTGGAGTGTACTACCGTCAGGGTAGCTGTAAATATGATTGTAGAAGAAAGCAGATTATTAATGTGCAGGAGGAATAGGTAGGTGCTAACATTAAACCATGTGAAACGCCTGCATTGATTTTCTGAAAGTCAGATTAATGGCCACCAATCACTACATAAATACTTCTGTTGGAAAGAAAACTGGCAATCCAAGTACAATGTTTTGCAGGAAGACCATAAGCAGGAAGTTTGTTAAGAAGTGCGTCATGCCAGACTTAATCAAATGTTTTGGATATGTATAAGGCAATAATTTCGGCTTCTGAGTGGAATTCAATGGAATCATTCGAGTTGTAGCTTACGAAGGTAAGATCTGCTGTGGATCTTTGGTAGCGGAAGCCGTATTGCCTGTCATTAGATAAGTTTACACCTTTCAAGGTAATTTGAAAAATCAGTACTGATATACTTCTCCATTATTTTACTCATAATTGGGAGTAAGGATCTAAAGTTAGAAGGGATAGGTTTGATCCCTTTTTAAAAACAGGCTATACACGAGCTTTGCCTTTTATGCATGTGGTGAAAGCCATTTTAGAGTCAAAAATTATCCGACTGTAATGATTTCTTACAGCCTTTTTAGCCTGTAAATTTCCTGAAGTACGGTTCTTAAGAAAATTGCTATGAGTACGGTCTCTAATGGTATGGTATGGTATTATTGTAGGATTTACAAGGTTTATTGTTGAGAAGTGAAGTGACCAACTTTCGGAAGGATCGCTGGAAGGTCATAGCTAGGGGAACAAAGGTGATTGGTTGCATTTATACGACTTATCTTAGTTTCGGTTAAGAAGAGGATATGAAGCTTACAGGATTAGAGATAGTGGTAAGCAGACTTGAGGTTTTATTCAGGTCAGAGATATTGGTGAATGACAAATAACATTTCGATGGTGGAGCACCACAAGTATGCCTTACCCGGAGATCCGAACGGGGTGGTATTTTAACTCCGGAATATTTTACTTGAGGAACAGCAAACATAATTTTTTTATATAGCATTGTTCGGCTTAGGTAAATGATGACGGGTTTTTCAAGGTCAACCTCAAAATTTTATACTTGGCTAAATATATGGCTCGTTTACTAGATTAATGCAGTTTCTGTTGATTACCTTCATCCATCTATTACAATGCCGTTTTATCCATAAAGTACTGTCCAGCGCCTGCGCTACCTCCGGAGCTTATTAGTTTAATTTTCAATGCACCAATAACCTCCCTATCTACTGTGTAAACTTTGCCTTAGGACAGTTTATTTGTCACTCTAATATCTTTATAGTTTTAAGTAGTTTTTAACAAACAATTGTGTCGCCATTTAAGAGCATTCTGAATAGTGACTAGACAGAATAGCAGTGGTAAGAGTTGGGCTGTAACGAAATTATTAAACAATTTGAAAACAAATCTAAAAAAGGATACATTGATCATTTTTTAAGCCTTTTGATTTCAAATGTTTTTCTTTTTAATTTTCTTTGTTATGTAATTATGATTTTTATTTTGCCATTTATTTTCTAAATACCATACGTAGATTTTTAATGCACATCTAGAGCGATCACTTATAGAATACAGTAAACGTTGTTTAGCCTGACCCAGCTGAACGCTAACTCCTCGACCGCACCTTTTTTATTTCCATTTTTCTTGTCCTTTTTTGCACTATTACCCCTGTTGTTTCTTGGATTAGAGGTACTTTTTTGCATTCTTTTTTATATTTTTTTGCGTGCATCGGCAGTAGAGTACTCCACCCACTACTACAGTTTGTAGCACAATGCAAACATCGAAGCCAAAAAATAGGTATAATAAAAAATTGATTATAGTTTAAATAGTTAGCATCAAGCAGTTTCATAAATGCACCACATTAATAGCTCGTGTCACCGTATAATCGTAATATTAGTACCCACATAACAATATTTGGCTCAGTGTTGCCAGAAGCGTGATTAACGAGAAAAATAAAGGGAAATAGCGTAAAACCAATCTATTAACGAATTTAACCAAGCCGATGGAATACCGCGCGTCGCGGACTAACAACTCTAGAGGTTTCGTGATGGATCCCAATTATATGCAATACAGTACAACGTTGGGATCAATTTAAAAGAATTTTATTTAACATTGGATGGATTTGTCTTTTATATAAGTGAATTAACACGAGCGTCTTTTAACAATGTTTAACATGCAAAAGTGACACTTTTTATTTTTTTACTTCTCTTGTAAGTAAGAAGTATTGTAATCGTGAAAATATCACCCTTCGAAATTTTTTCAGAACTTTACTTTGAGGGTCCCTAGATGCCGAAAAACATGTTTTCTCAATTTCGTCGGTCTGTCTGGCTGCCTGTTCGCGGCGTAGCTAAAAAACTACCTACCCAATTGACTTCAAATTTTTATCAAATATTAAGGGTCATATCAAAATCCAATATAGCAAAAAAAAGTGGCCCACTTATCCAATTTATCTCAAGTTTTGCACAAAACTCAAATATTATCTAAAAATCTACTAGTAAATTTTGTGTGCGAATCCAAGATGGTGGAACAAAATGGCGGCTTAATAAAATATTTAAAAATTCAACTTGAAAAGATTACCTACTGGATTGATTTCAAATTGCGTGCTATAAATAATTATGGTATAGAGATGAACTAGTAAAATTGTGGTACTAATTCAAGAGTGCGGAACAAAATGGCGGCCAAATAAAATGTTTCTAATTGTAAAAAAAAATCACTCTCTCAGGTTTTACAAATTTTCACGTTTTAGCGGTGCCTAGACTGCGGCCTAGTGAAACGTTAAAAAAAATATTATTACTAAAAAAACGATAATTTACTTAAAATTTTGCACAAAAATTAAATGTTGCGTAGGAATGAAATGATAACATTTTAGTATGAATATAAGATAGGAAAACAAAATAACGACCTTATAAAATCCGTCTGAAAAGACTACTCATTAGATTAATTTCAAATCGTGTGCTAGCATTAAGTGTAATATAGAAAAAACTGGTAAAGTTGTGGTACAAATTCAAAATGGCAAGAGGTATTACGATCTCATATGTGGGAAAAGAAATTGGAGCGAAAACTAGCGACGAGCTAGTACTATTAATTAGAAACTGTATTACTATTCAATGACTAAAACTAAATTATAAATTGTACTGTTCTTCGGAATATTTTACACGTTTAGACAGATAAGCACCTTTTTTCCACCTCTCGTTTCTATCGGTGGCTAACTGGCTGCCAAGGCGACGAAGAGTGTGACAGGCGTTATTTTGATGGGTATACACGGGTTTGTTAAAAAGAACAGATATAAAAATGTAAAGTTCAATTTTTGCTTGAATTGTGTTGACCGATAAATATGTTCATTCAAGGTAAAGGGAAGAGGAAAAGATATTTACTTTACCTGTAGCGAGAAATGCAAATAGAGAGACATTGATATCGGCTTTTATAGTTTTTATCAATGACGTCAAAAAGAAATAGACTCCGCATTTCATTCATAAAAATGAAATAAATAGAATCAAACATCAATTTGTTGTTGTGTATGAGTGGAAAAAAGACGGACTGATCGCATAAAGAATAGTTTGCGGTGAAAATTGCAACGCTGTCAGATATCTTCGCGAGGTTTACCAGTGGCGTAGCTATTTTTGAGATAATGTATTATTTGCTATATCTTTTTGAGCCCAAATATTAGTATGGTGGATACGACAGTTTTTTTGTTCTAAGATGAACAGGAACGACTTCACTTTGCAAAAGTGAGAGTTTTAATAGTAACTTGAAAACAAATAATTTAGATATTATGTCGTGGAAAAGTCTGCACTAAATGGGAAACTTTTTTATTATTAATTTCTCGAAAAACTTTCTTCTTGATAAAACTTGTGTGTTTGTCGAAAAATAGTTTTCACAATATTCAACTTAAAGTCAGATATACAGGGCAATCAAAACATACGAAAAAGTGTATTTCAAAAATTAAAATTTTTGTGACTGTCGCGGCCGTAAAAAATAGTAAATAAAGGTTTAGTATTAGTTATGTCATATTAGTAATAGCTAAGGAAAGATTTAAATAGAAAAATGTTTTTTTGCTGTTTGACCTTAAATATCTCCATAACTATAATATAAAAAATTTTACTCAGTTTATGTTTACGATTTTTTATGGCCCTTAAAACTACTGTCAGAAAAATTTTATTTTTTTGAAATTGTTAGTGAAATCCACTTTTTTAAACATCCTGATCTAATGTTTATTACCATCAAAAATATTTTTTTGAACCACCAACTTTTATCAAGAAATCAATAATAAAAAAGTAAATAAATGCATTAAAATTCAAGATGTTTAAAAATAAAATCACCGAAACTTTTTGGTGATTCTGAAGCATGCTGTATAATATTTTACACTATATTTGACACCTAATTTTTTTTATAAAAATTTAAATAACAAAGTTGAAAGTGGTGCTGCACTTTACAAATTTTCACCACGACACGTGGTTTATAAAAATAAAACAAAGTTTAAAAGTTTGGTATAATTTATTTATAAACGTTTTGATATAATAACAAACAACTATTATTATCGACAAAACAAAAGTAACAGCATATTAATTTAATATTTCATTATTTATATAATAATTAAACTCGTCTATTACATATTTAATGATTCAGTGACAATTTTCAAAATCGGAAAGTTAGAGGAAATTTTATATAGGTTTATATATATATATATATATATATATATATATATATATATATATATATATATATAAACTTTAGGTTAGCAAGAAGCTGATTTAATATAATTGTATCGATAATTATCTTTGACAAAAGACCAGGCACCTAGTCCCCCCGCGCGAGACCCTAAAAAGTTTTTACATAATTTAACCTACGAAAGTAAAATCCCAATAACTGCTGATTAGCAGTTCCGTATTGGCTCTGCTTACTACAGCTATTTTTTAACTCGAACCTCAGGAAAATTAGGGAGCAGGCTATTTTTTGAAATTCTAACTTTTTGACGGGTTTTTTAACAAGCCCAAGTTTACATTGTTAGACATTCTGCGATTGCAAAGAAGTTTCGCAAATATGTAAATGTAAAAAATTAAGAAAGGCTACCCTAAACAAAGACGCACCTAATGATTTTTTCGTAAGTACGACAGTTTCTAACATAAATCGATAGGAAAAAAAATTTCATTTTTCTTCCACAAAAATCTTCTGTCATAAGCAAAATTGCGAATGCGTGCCGAGACCAAATTTATGATAATTCCAACAAAAATTATTATTATTAAACTTAGAATATATGGTAGCTGCTGAAAATTTGTCTTCGTGATCCATTTTCACACAATTTTGAAGTTCTTATCTTACGTACGTATACAAAACACGATTTAAGGAATAAGAAAATTATTGAATTTACTTTTGGGGATTGAAAAAAATTACCTCCAAAAAATATTCGATTTTGACAGTGAGGAATATTTAGAATTCTCAAAAAAAGAAAAACTTTTAAGCAAACGCTTATTAAAAGTAGTTTTAGAATTTCGAGAAAGTACTAAAAAGAAAGATGAATACATGTATGATTAAAGAAATCCAGATTTTTAATGTAGCAATATGGTTCCAGACCCTCTGTGGAAGATAACACCACATTAACCTCGATATTAACAAAGTGACTAAGCACTTATTTATTAAAATACTATTACATATATAAAACCTAAAAATATTAAGCAAAAGTCGCCAACGTCCTATTTGCTCAAGATATACCTATAATTTTGTACATTTTCATAATTGCTCTACCTGCAATGTTTTAATAGATATTGGCAAATAACTAGTTTTTTGCAACTTTTTTTCATATTTTGTTGCACTTGCAGGGGGACTAGCAACAAATGAAAAATAAGCATTCTTCTTGATAATTTTTTTGTCATTGAATTGGTTTTGACAGGGTTGGATTCCTCTAGAACTGAAATCCTGGCTACGTGCCTGCAAAAGACATATTTATGTAATGGTTCATGTGGCAATATTTATTATTAGCAATAAGCTTAGTCATTAAAGAACAAGCATTTCCATGACAAAATACAACCAATAACAGGGTGAGTTCTTATTACTATTGTTACTAAAGATGAAGATAAAACTAAATTTTGTTACATGAACCCACTTTGTGTTTTGATGTCTATACCAAGAGAATAATGTTTATTTAATACCTTTCTTTATCAGCTTATCCCGACTTCATAGGAAATATGTAATAAAATATAATTTATCACTTTTTAATGCAACCTATTTTTTGAAATCGGGTTTGTTTTTCAAAACATTTTGATTTCACCCTTTTTCCAACACAGTTCTATTTACGCGAAGCTGGGTAAAAATTTGGGTCCACTACTTTTAAAAGTTTGCCAGGCTCGCGGCAAGTAATATTATATAAAAATGCACCACCTTTACATGTATTGGATCTATTCATATTTACAGAAAATCAGCAATAAACATGGCCCAATATTGATATGAATACAAAATTGAACTTCGTGTCCCTAAAAACCACAAAAACCATATTATGAAAAACAATATCTTTACAGTATTTATCTCTCAATTTACCCCCTTTTTTCCCCACCACCCACCTTCCCCGCTATACATTTCACTTATTGACAAATAAATATTTTGTGCCAAGATGTTTAATATTTTTAACATTCATTATAATATATTATATTATTATTTATATGACCGAAATCACCTGATAAACAGATTCTCCCTAGTTGGGATAATGTATCTCAGGATGGTATTTATTTACTTTTTTGATTACTTATTTTTAAAAACCAAATTTTTAGGCAATAAATAAATAAAGCATTTCAAATCCATTAAAGAAAATCTATAGTACATGAAAAATTGAAAAGTAACGCTATTGCGCTATTTTCATTTTTTATATGCTTGCTATATTTCCTTGAAAATTTCATCCAAAATGCAAACCTGGAGTAATTAATGACAACATAAAATACCCAAATAATATTTATTCCCCTTGAAAATTTCATCCAATATATAAATTAGTAAAACCAATCCAAAAAATTAATTTAAAAAATTAATTTAAGCCTAACGGAAATGTGCAATACAAAAACAATACTTCATTTGCAAATATAAGAACGCTATTAGACGGTGATTTTACCCTTCAACTACAGCACTGGTATGACATAACCTTACTTACCTTCGAAACCAAACTTCTGGGTTTAAATCGTTTCTTTTTCTGCAAATAAAGCAAGTTCGCACCATTTTCTTAAAGTTTTTTAAACAGATTCTTGAAAATAGCCACACAAAACACTTGGATTTCTGAAAAACACTTATTTCACCAGCTAGAACAATTACAACGCCGCGCATCAAATAGGTCGAAATTATGACTGACTACGACCGTCTTCGGCGTCTTCCGAATGATCCCGAAAGAAATCTGTAGTATACTCGAAAAAGGTAGAATTCCGACGTTGCCGATAATTCTGGCCTTTATTTCTTGAAATAAGGAATAATAATTACAGAAGATATAAATTACATTTAAATCAAATCCGGTTTAAGTTATTTATAATAAGCTATTTAATTATCAGTTTTAAAATATTCTATATGGAAATTTATACTGGGAATTTCTGGAATTCCTTGTTTATTTAGGTAATAGTATAAAGAATGATATCCGTTTTAATCTGGCCACACTAACGGTTTGGCAAACCAGGGTTAATGTTGGATTCCTCCAAAATGTAAACAACTGGGTCTATGTTATTTCCATGTCGTTGGTTTTTATAGCGATCTCTTTCACACGTGTTTTGCGGCGTTTTTTGCTCTTGAATGCGATGCAAAAAGTTATTTTTATATGTAGATAATGTTTCTTAGAATACTTTGCGCTGGCATTTGGCGTAATTTCATTGAAATAAAATTTAACAGTTTTGCTTAGAGGATTGATTTGGCGAATTTAAATGGAATTTGATGCATTAAAAACTTGTATTCTGAGAGTATAGATATAAGTTTTGATGGTTTTTGAAATAAACGTGGTAATTTCACCGGGGTTAAATTATATTAATTAAATTAAATTTAAATATTAAATTAAATGTGGTAGGTATTTTTCAATGTTTGAGAATAGATTTCTCAAAACAGCGTATATGTAAAACATATATTACGAGTTTTTTTTTTACAATGAGCTTGAAAATAACACATAATAGTGGGACCACCAAAATCTGCTGCTTATAGCCCGTGAGCTTTTAAAACCGGCACTGATGTGCTGCAGCAGATTCGAGAGTTTAAATTCAGTCCGATATCATATTAACGAGGTTTTCACCTAGGGTTACGAATATAATCACAGAAAAATGTTTTAGTTAATTTCGGAAAAGAAAATATTTAAAAGCTAGAAACTCTAAAATATATATATCTACTTTTTATAAAATACCCTCAGTAATCAATGTTTTCGAACTTTTACCTTCTATGCAAATCAATCAGTTGTACGTTGTAATATTCCCCTCCAGGGAAAAATCTCCATAAATTACCAATGAGCGGAAGCGGTTTTGGTCCAGGAATATCCTTAAAAGGTCTTGCCTCACTCCAGTCTTCTGGCTTCACGTCCTCTGCGTTTTCAATTGCTTTACTTCCTATCTTTTGGTAGTAACTATCTACGGAAAGCGTTTGGGCAGTTGCCTGTTTAGCACTATTTGTTGAAACATTTCTGATCGCCACGTTAATAAACTGGGACTTTAGGAGAGACATCCTTAATTTAAACTGAAAGTAAAAAAAAAAAAAAAAAAATATATATATATATATATATATATATATATATATATATATATATATATATATTAGCGGAGCAATAAAATTTTTTTTCGGAATTTAATCTTCCTGGGCGTGGAATAGTTGTCTTTCCGGGTTATATTTTACTAAAAAAAAAATTGGCATTGTGCGACGACATCTTGAGGTTCCTTTTTGAGTGTGAAATTTAAAAAGTTTAGTAAAAAAAATTTAATAATTTTTTTTTTTAATTACGTTTTTTTTTCGATTTTGTTTATCCCTGGGTGCACAATAGATACATATTAAAGTTCAGTTCAACCCAAAAAAAAATCAGTCATAAGTAAAGATAACTTTAGGTTCCTTTTTTATGTCAAATTTTAATAAAAACTCCAATTTAACGATTATGTTTACACATAAATAATCAAACACAGTTCAAGTGAATAAATAAATGCTTGTTTTGGTTTGGCAGACAAACAAACCAGTTACGACCCGTTTCGACTGAATTCCCCGAAATACGCCTTTCTCCGCCCGCCCGCGCCCGCCTCCAAACAGAAATAACCATAACACGCAATTGGAAGCATTAGTGCTTTGCCGAATTTGTCTTGGCGACGTGTGTTATTGCGTTTTGCAAATTTAAAAATGTCTAAAACCCGCGTGAAATGTGAAATATTTGGAACTCCTAGTGAACTTTGTGGCAACGTCCTACCGACGTATTCTGATGTTATGAGATTATTTTTGTTGTATCGTGAACTTTTTAAAAATAAAAGCAAAAAAGACCCAAGTGTGTTGGACATTTGCAAAAAAGTTATTGTTGATATCAAATCGATCTGGGAAAAAGCTTCCCTTCCTGTTATTTCGACCAAAGAATAATTCAGAAAGTGAAAGACTACAATGAAAAATATAAAGTGATAAAAAAAATAAATTGGTTGGCAAAATTAATATATTTAAAAACGATAGTTTAAAACTGTTTGACATTTCACCATGCAAATGTGTTACTTTTGATTTATGTAAATGTAAAATCAAAATGCCTATAATAGAGCGAGAATTTTTACAAGACCAGAGGGGTGAAAGGCGAATGATGATGGGAAAAATTGATATTAAAACTACAAAAAAAATCGCTAAATCACTAGAAAGAAAGGAATTGGAGAAAATGAGATTTCAAACGAAAATCAAAGATACAAGTTCAGAATATACTGTTCAAAATGAAAGTAACGAAAATGAGGACTACTGCCGGAACCAAACAGATAACAAGAGCAATACTAAGTGCAGCGAGACTGATATAATATCATAAGCTTCAACGTCTTCACGAATGCCTTACAAAAAAGGATTGGTTTTATCCAATGTAGCTGAAGCATGTGATAGAAGTCAACTCTCGGAGAGAAGTGCGTCTCTCCTGATCTTTAATCATTGATAGAACTAAAATTAGAAGAGAAAGAAAAGGACGGAGGGAAAATTTAGCTATGACGGAAATGGAACAGCAAAAAGAAGTTTCTGGAATCTACTTTGATGGGAAAAAAGACAAGTCACTGGCAGTAGAGGACCCTCCTATCACAGTAAGCAAATTACTGAGGAACACATAGTTCTTGTTGCGGAACCAGGTGCTACTTACTTGGGTCATGTGACGCCTACTTCCGGAAGTGCCAGTGGTATTATGACAAGTATTTTTAACTTCCTTCAAAATTATTTGGGTGAAAATTTAAACAAAATTGCGGCAGCGGCAGTGGGTTGTGACGGTACAGTCGTGAATACAGGCTACAAGAATGGTGTAATAAAACAATTAGAAGTTGCCCTAAAAAAGCCAGTTCACTGGTTTATATGCCTTTTACATTGTAATGAACTTCCTCTTCGTCATTTAATTCATGAGATAGATGGAAAAACTAATGACCCAAAAGGTTTTGCCGGTCCTATAGGAAAGCAGTTAAGTAATTGTGATAAAATGCCTGTTGTGCCATTTCAGATAATTAAATCTGATGTTGAATGTCCAATAAATGTTAGTGATTTGAGTACAGACCAAATGTACTTGTACGAAATACTATAAATGATATACCATCAACATATCGATTAACTTTATAAAGAACATTTATTTATTTTTGTTTGCATATTGTATACACTGAAATGTACCTACCAAAATTAGTTGGAACTGCAAATATTTAATTGCCAGTTGAAGATGTGTACACCATAATTCCACCTATGGGTTAACCTTTCTTAGGAATGCAATACAGGGTGTCCCGAATTGCAGTGTCCAAACTTTAACAGCGCATTCTGCATTCAAAATAAGCCCTAATTTTCTATATAAACATATATCGGCAAATGTTTCGTTTTCGAAATACAGGGTGTTAAAGTTTTAAGAAAAAATTGTTTTTTAGTCATAACTTTTTTATTACTTGAGATTTTGTTATTAAATTTGGTAAACAGCCTTGGAGTAACAAAATGCATTTTTTGATTTGAAATATTTTTTAATTTTTCATCAGTGGCGTCCGTACGGGAATTTTTATTGAATATTCTTGAAGAAAAAATGGTACGCTGCTGCTTTTTCTGAAAACAAAAATCATTCCTAAAATCCCCACTCAGTTTGGAGTAAATTTGATCTCTTGTCTATTTTCGTGCGGTGTAAGGATTTCGAGTAAAAAACTAAAAACCATTTTTATGTATGGCATAGTTAAAATTTCCATTATTGTTAATTTCAGTAGCAAAACCTTTACGGTGGGATTGTAACAGCATGTTTTTAAAATTATTTGGTTTCCGATATTTATTTCATGCATTCCGGGTGAGTTCATAATTTCTGAACAACGTATGTAGGGTTTCTAAAATAAAAGCTTGTCTGACAACTAAGGAGAGATGACGTCATCGACCCGTTCTAATGGAGATTTGCATTATGTTTGGGTTATCAGGGTGACATCGCAGAAGTTAGCAGGCAACCTATTAAAATCTAATGTCCTTGGTACTTACCATCATTCCTTCATTGTCGACTCTTGGTATGCCATGATTGCATTTTTGTGATAATTGAACAATTGCTAGGTTCGTCTTTAAAGTATGACAGATGAGTTTATAATTCTAAAATCGTCGATTCATTTTGTAAAACGGTAATTAGAATTAATTCAGTTTTGAAGATGATACTTCATTTTACAGAAACTACTCTTTATTAACTAAGTTCGTAATTAATTTTACAAAAACTAGAATTCATAACTTTTATTAACTTAGATCGTGAAAAAAATTTATAGAGCACTTTAAATATCATTAATTTGGGCCTTAAAATTCACAATAATTGCTCAAAATGAGCTCCTCTAACTTCGACACATTTTCGGCATCTGCTCTTAACTGTGTCAGTGGCATGGCGTATAAAATTCGTATTGGCTCGCAAAGTTTCACAGGCTTGCTCTATCCTTAGAATCAGTTCTTCTCTTGTATGAACTGGTCTGGAATAAACTAAATTTTTCAAATAACCCCACATAAAGAAGACGACAGGTGTGAGGTCAGGGGAACGTGGTGGCCAGGCTGTAGCTCCTAATCGTCCAATCCACCGTTCTGGATAATTATTATTTAACCACTCGCGATTTAAGTGCAAAATGCGCGGGAGCCCCGTCCATTTGAATCCAGAATTCGTTTCTAAGATTTAGAGGAATATTTTCTAGATATTGAAATAACTCATTTTGCAGAAAATCATTAAATAACTGTCCATCTAGGCGTGGTGGTAGAATATGGGTCCCGCAAAAAATTTCATTTATTACACCACACCAAACATTAACAGAAAATTCTTGCTGAAATGCTCTAGTTCGTACAACACGTGGATTATCATGGCTCCAGATTCGTAAATTATGGAAATTTACTGAGCCGCTTCAGGTAAATGTGGCATCATCAGTCCATAAAATTTTTTTTGAGAAGTTCTCGTCTTCCTCTATTTGGCGCAAAAACCAATTGCAAAAACTGACACGTTTTTCGGCATCACCAGGTTGTAAGTTTTGAACTGGCTGCATCTGAAATGGCTTCCTGTGATCTTTCCTCAAAACGCAATGAACCTTATTTTTAGAAACAAAAATTGCGTTGCCTTGTAAATTATGATTTGCTCTTCGTAGGCTTAATGTCCTATCGTTGTCAAACTTATTTAAAATTACGATATTGTTCATTTCTCCTACCTCCGTTTCTCGGATTCTTTTTGAGTCCAAAATTCCTAGACATTAAATGCGTTTTAATGAAAACTTGTTTGCAAGGTAATCTTCTATTTGGAAATCATCGTTGGTATTCCCGTACTGCTGCATTTGCATTTCAATTACAGAAACCATAAACGGAATGAATATCAGCATACTCAAAGTTACTGAATAACACCATTTTGAAATCACTAGTTAGACTGATAATTACCTTTTTGTATAAACTGTAATGTACCTGACATTTATTTACTCTAAAAACTCAAATGTCACACTTTAAAGACGAAACTAGCAATTGTTCAATTGTCACAAAAATGCAATCATGGCATACCAAGATGTTAAAGGTTTTGCCACTGAAACAATTAACAATAATGGAAATTTTAACTACGCCATACATAAAAATAGTTTTTAGTTTTTAACTCAAAATCCTTGCATCGCACGAAAAAAAGGCAAGGGATCAAATTTGCTCCAACCTGAGTGGGAATTTTAGGAATGATTTTTGTTTTCAGAAAAAGCAGTAGCGTACCATTTTTTCTTCAAGAATATTCAGTAAAAAATCCTGTACGGACGCCACTGATAAAGAATTAAAAAATATTTCAAATCAAAAAATGCCTTTTGTTACTCAAATGCTGTTTACCAAATTTAATAACAATATCTCAAGTACTAAAAAAGTTATGACTAAATAACAATTTTTTTCTTAAAACTTTAACACCTTGTATTTCGAAAACGAAGCATTTGCCGATATATGTTTATATAGAAAATTAGGGCTTATTTTGAATGCAGAATGCGCTGTTAAAGTTTGGACACTGCAATTCGGGACACCCTGTATATATTGTACCTATATGTGTTTCATGTATGTAAATCAACTTAGTTCTTTTGAAGTGTTGCTTTGAGTAATTCCAGGAGCCAATTTGCTTCCTGTATATGATTAACAAATTGCTTTAATTTAAAAGTTTTCTGAATATAGCTTGTTTCCTTTGCTTTTTTAAGAAAATGTACAGAAAATTTCAGGCAGCAAACAGGAAATGTGGTGTCAAATAGGACTCTCAACCGGAACAATTTCAGGTATTTTATGAATGTATTATTTCAATAAAAAAATATTAACTTTATCTCACTAAACGATAAGGTTTTTAGTCGATCTTTTATACAAAGGCAGATAACAAAAAGTTTTTATAAAAAAACCAAAAACTAATTAAAATGAAGAATAATATACCTCCCAAAATATAAAAAAAAATATATGAATATTGGGCGGATACATTCGACATACACGGTATTGCAAGACTTTTTTTATATACCTAGTACATTTCTAAATATTTTTAAATAAAGTTTGGTACATGATTGATATCAATAAAGCCAGTAAATAAGTAATAGAAAAATCTACATTGTAATTTTTTTTCCGGATTCCGGCCTGGCAATTTTGACAGCAACCTCAAATTCCTTATTCCGTTCTGTAACTTCTTGATCTAATTCCATTCAAACTTACCTAATTTTAAGGTCATAGTGTATGTACGACATAAAAAAATGTTAAAATTCTAATGGTAGTGCATTATGGACTTGTGAAAGTAGAAGGAATCAAAAAATTACAAAACAGAGTCAGGAATTTGCATTTGTTGAAAAAATGACCAGCGTTGATGTGGGCTTAAAGGGTTCTTCGATTTGTACGTCCAACAGTCAAAAAATTTTGAACGCAAAAAATACCTAATCTCTTTAGTTTCAAAAAATGCTTTTTTAATCCTTAAAGCATTTAAGAGAATGAATCATTTTACAACAAAACAAAATACATAAATTCTAGAAAACTTTGATTTCGGTACCCTCGGAATTTCAACTTAATGTTTTCTTGCTATAAATGCACGATTTGACATAGTATTGAACATGAAAATTACTGTTAAGAACATTTATTTATAGTGCGTAATTAATAATTCGTTGACTGACCCAGTATATAACTTTTAGACCAACGTGCAACAAAAACCGTTACATAAAAAAATATGGGTAATTTATAGAGGAGGCATACGATGGACCGAACCTAATGATTCAAGAATAAACTAATAAAGATGATACTTTTTGTATCTGTGTTATTAGGTTCACATACATTAGCTTGGCATCTGATTTAATATGATTGAAAACACAGATATCAATTACGATTTGAAAGATTGGAACCCTTGCTTAAATACAAAGAATGATAACTAACAAAACAATAATATGTGACTGAGAGAGATTCTCCCCCAACCACCCGGCATCCCGAAATGCCTTATGTCGTCATATTTATTAGGTTTATCGATAAGCGTTTTTTTTTGTGCATTTTTTAGTGTGTTTTTATTGTTTAGATATTTTAGGGACAATTAAATATTATTTACTGCCTAATCATGACTAAACAGTGCTCTATTAGCAGTCAGAGTTGTAAAACTGACGCTTGTTTATCTTTTTACAGGTCAGTTTATAGACTCTCCATTATCGGTACATAGTGGTTAAATTTTTAAATGTTAAGTAATGTTTTAATGTTTATGTTTAGACCAGAAATGTGAGTTTTCAATTTAGACAGACAAGCTGCTTTATTCTAAATTCAAAGAAAAATATATATTTGGACTCTTGTTAACTATTAGTTCCACTGAATTTCACATATTTGAAATATGTTTTAAAAACGTTACCTTATTTAACAACTTCAAGCAAAGAAAATCTTAGCGTCAGCTAAGATTTTCCTTGCTTCAACTAAATAGCAGTATTTAATTCGTTTTTCGCGTATCAACCCATTGTTAAATGAAATATAATATGTTCAAATGAATAATTATAATATGATGTTGTAGAGCAAAACTTTAAGCCCCAAATTTTATCATTATTACATTAGTAATTTAGCTTGCTAAATACATAGACTATTAGATGTAACTTGCCTGTAAAATGTAATCCAGTAATAAATTTTTTTTCTCGGTATACAGAAATAAACAGAGTATTTGATTTTGTACAATTTTTGGTTTAGAACAATATTTTATTCGATATATATATTTTAAAATTACAACAGCAGCTTTGTGTTAATTTAGTACCTTTTTAACCGACTAAATTCCACTCTTATCTATTTTCTTTATGTTTGTACATAGTTTACTCCACGATGATTTGACTAATTTGAACGAAATGGTCACATAGCAAGCATAATGTAAAAATGTTAAAAATGGCGGAATGGCGCCATCTTGAACTGAAATTAATAAGAAGTCGGTTTACAATATATGCGTTCACCATTATATCGGAAAAAAGTACGTATATTATACACAGGCAGTGGACTTAGTAATTATTTATTAAACTAATATTTTACAGTAAAACTCTTATTCTTATTCGAGAATTTTCAGTGTATCAAAAACGTGTTCTAAAAATTGAGATAATTATATACAGTGATAAGAAAAGTTTATATTAATAAATTAAATATACATAATACGAGTGTTCATTTAGTAAATGAAAACTGCCTGGGTTTGGTTCTGGTTTTTAGAACTTAAGAGAGAACCATTTAGAATGGTGTGGATCGGATCAATTAAAGAACTTTAGAATACATACAAGCACATATGGCATTTATATTTTTTCTCAGATTTCTCTGTATTTTAAAATAGAGGAAAGGCGTTAACTTACGAGAAGGAACATGTATTGTACAAATAATTTAAACATTTATTTAATTATGTTCCGTAAGTCAATCAAATCATTTAGCTGTACAGAAATATAAAATGTGCAAAAATACATTTTTTGACTGTACAATGTTCGATCCAAAATTATAAAAAGACGGGCATGCTAAAAAATCAAAAATACGTTAGGGCATAATTTCATAAGTCTT
Source organism: Kuschelorhynchus macadamiae (assembly GCA_030620095.1). NCBI lineage: Eukaryota > Metazoa > Arthropoda > Insecta > Coleoptera > Curculionidae > Kuschelorhynchus > Kuschelorhynchus macadamiae. The sequence goes on along the minus strand of JAUTXW010002753.1, from coordinate 1,785,656 downwards.
AAATCAAGCTTCGGCTCCTCCCAGTTAAAAATGTCTAACGGGAAAAATTATTCAAACAAGGTGTCACTTGACCCACCTTTTCGTGTCATAATTTTAAGGGGTATACGAAGTTTTAGGTACACTCCTTGTGTACCTAAGACTTCGTGTAAAACACAAAATATATAAATTGCCATTTTAAATAAACAACCTGTATGTTTAACCGTTATATTGTAATGTTTATAAATATTCTGCTCTTCGGGATCTGGAATTATATATAATAACAAATACATTTTTTTAACGTATAACCGTTCAGTATATATATATATATATATATATATATATATATATATATATATATATATATATATATATATATATATATATATATATATATACAGGGTGGTGCAACCAAGATGGGGTGGACGATTGTGGGCAAACGGAGAGGAATTTGAAAAAACATTTTTGGGATATGATTGATAGTTAAGAACGCTGTGTTTTAAAATTATACCCATTATACAGGGTGGTCTGAAAAGTTCGTGGTGAACCAAACTTGTGTTTTTTTTAAATGGGACACCCGGTATATTATTATTTTAGTTGATTCTCCTAGTCGTTACGATCATTTTGATATGAGGATTGTTGGGTCTAAAATTTATACCAAGGGAATGGGACGAGGTTAAAGTGGAAAAAAGGGTTACACTCCGGCCATTTTTTGAAAACAATTAAAGCAGGTATGGAAAAACCAAATATTCTATAAAAATCGCTTGTAAGTCGTTCAAAATTATTCACTGTTATATAGGGTGGTCAAATTTTGCAAATTTACCTTGGATTGAATTTTTTTAAATGGAACACCCCATATATTTTACTGTCATATTAAAGATAACATCGCCAGCTTTCAGAAAATACCCTATTTGATATCTTTCTAACCAACAGTTTTTTAGTAAATTAACCGTGAAACCAAAATTTACTCATTCTAACAGAAACGGTATTATTTACGTTGCTTAAATTGACTACCTATAATATAAGGAGGCCATGATATAATCATAAATGAAAAGAAAGATTGACATTCTTGTCAAAACCGCAAAGTGTCAGAGAATTGGCATCAATTACCATTGTTTTTTGACGATAAGCCGAGAAATTGTTAAGTAACAATGAGTTTGAGTACTCCAGAGTTGATAAACATGACTTTTATGTTGGGCGAGTGTCAAAAAAACCCTTTACTAGCAAGCAGGGTTTATGCGGTACGATATCCCGATGCCGAAAAAAAACCAAGACCTGAAGTTTTTGCAAGTTTATTAGAGAGGTTTCAAGAAACAGGCAATGTTGCTTTTAAGAAACGTAAAGTCATTAATAAACCAGTTACCAATGAAGATAATGCTTTGACAGTGTTATTAACAGTGCAAGAAAATCCACACACAAGTACCAGGGAAATTGAGAGAGCTACTGATATTGAACGCACTAGTATTAAACGGATTCTGAAACAACATAAATATCATGCCTACCACATTGAATTACACCAAGAACTGTATGATCGCGATTACGTCCAACGACAAGAGTTTTCAATTTGGTTTTTAAATACAATTTGGGATAATCCAGGTTTTGTAGATAGGGTGCTGTTTTCAGATGAAGCAACTTTTAAAAGCAACGGCTTGGTTAACAAACATAATATGCACTATTATTCAACCGAAAATCCACATTGGATTCGTCAGGTGGACCATCAAAATAAATAGTCAATTAATGTTTGGGGAGGTATAATAGGCTCTCATGTTATAGGACCATATTTCTTTGAAGAGCATTTAACGAGAGAAGTCTATTTAAATTTTTTGAGAAATGAGTTGCCCGTATTGCTCGAAGACTTACCTTTAATGTTAAGAAATTCCTTATGGTTATAACATGATAGAGCACCCCCGCATTACCATAGGCATGTAAGACATTTTCTCAATAATTGGAAAGGAAAGCATTGGATTGGGCGAGGTGGACCAGTTAAGTGGCCTGCGAGGTCACCCGATTTAACGCCACTAGATTTCTTTTTATGGGGACATGTTAAAGAAGAAGTTTATAAAGAGGTTCCAACCACTGTGGAAGATATGAAGTTGAGAATAATAAGCAGTTTTCGCAACATTTCAGAACTGACTTTGAGAAAAGTGAAATTTTCATTTATGGATAGCCTCGAAATGTGCCTTCAGCAAAACGGTGGTTTAGTTGAACATCTTTTATAAGTTTTAGATGTAACTTGCCTGTAAAATGTAATCCAGTAATAAATTTTTTTTCTCGGTACACAGAAATAAACAGAGTATTTGATTTTGTACAATTTTTGGTTTAGAACAATATTTTATTCGATATATATTTTTTAAAATTACAACAGCAGCTTTGTGTTAATTTAGTACCTTTTTAAATTCCACTCTTATCTATTTTCTTTATGTTTGTACATAGTTTACTCCACGATCATTTGACTAATTTGAACGAAATTTTCAGGGAATATTCAGGAATGGTCACATAGCAAGCATAATGTAAAAATGTTAAAAATGGCGGAATGGCGCCATTTTGAACTGAAATTAAAGAAGTCGGTTTACAATATATGCGTTCACCATTATATCGGAAACCTACGTATATTATACATAGGCAGTGGACTTAGTAATTATTTATTAAACTAATATTTTGCAGTAAAACTCTTATTCTTATTCGAGAATTTTCAGTGTATCAAAAAAGTGTTCCAAAAATTGAGATAATTATATACAGTGATAAGAAAAGTTTATATTAATAAATTAAATACACATAATACGAGTGTTCATTTAGTAAATGAAAAATTGTTTTTGTTGATTTATAATAAATTTATTTTTTTTGTAAAAAAAGATCTGTTATTAATACTGTCAAAGCATTATCTTCATTGGTAACTGGTTTATTAATTATTTTACGTTTTTTTGAAAGCAACATTTCCTGTTTCTTGAAATCTCTATGATAAACTTGCAAAAGCTTCTATCTTGTTTTTATTTCGGCATCGCATCATCAAAGAACAATATTTATTTTTTTACTGATGACAATATTCTGACACTTTGCTGTTTTAACAAGATTTTCAATCTTTTGTTCAATTTATGATGATATCATGGCCTCCTAATATTAAATTGTCAATTTTAACAACGTGAATTCAGAGTAATTCGTGTTAAAATGAAGAAATTTTGATTTCACAGCTAATTTACTGAAAAACTGTTGGTCAGAAAGGTATCAAGTATGGTATTTTCTGAAAGCTAGTAATGTTATCTTTAACATGAAAGTAAAATATACAGGGTGTTCCATTTAAAAAAATTCAATCCAAGGTAAATTTGCAAAACTTGACCACCCTGTATAACAGTGAATAATTTTGAACGACTTACAAGCGATTATTGTAGTCCTAGATACAATACATTTTATAGAATATTTGGTTTTTCCATACCTGCTTCAATTGTTTTCAAAAAATGGCCGGGTATAACCCTTTCTTCCACTTTAACCTCGTCCCATTCCCTTGGTATAAATCTTAGACCCAACTAACCTTATATCAAGATGATCGCAACGAATAGGAGAATCAACTAAAATAATAATATACCGGGTATTTAAAAAAACACCAGTTTGGTTCACCACGAACTTTTCAGACCACCCTGTATAATGGGTATAATTTTAAAACACAGCGTTCTTGACTATCAATCATATCCCATTTTTTTTTTCAAATTCCTCTCCGTTTGCCCATAATAGTCCACCCCTTCTTGGTTGCACCACCCAGTATATATATATATATATATATATATATATATATATATATATATATATATATATATATATATATATATATATATATATATATATATATATATATATATACAGATATTTAAATGCAAGTTCACATCATCACTCAACACAAATTCAAGCTGTGGCCAATACCCTAATATCCAGATCCGTGAGATTAACTGAAATACAGACGAAACAAAACTTAATATAATATCTAGTGTTTTAAAGAAAAATGGCTACGCAAATCGCACCATAGAACAATAAAAATTATGAACCGAGAAAGTACACAAGCCACAAACAACTATGGGTAAACAACCTCAACTCTATTCCTACATCATCAGGAAACCGGCCACAAAATAAATTTCGATAGGTGGAGGGAGATTGCCAATATAGAACATTATAAGACCAGAATAATCCGAGCAGCCATAGAAATTGGAAAACAAGATGATTTGAATAAAGGGATGAATCGGGACAATAATCAACAAATCTAAAATCACAAAAAATCAAGCGCAACAACAACAGCACCATCCGGAAAACATAAACAACGACCAACGGCCGCTCAGATATAACCCTTGGTTCCTAGTGGGGGTATAAAATGAAGCATCACAGTCACCAACACTTCAGTCTCTATTCGGACGCGAGAAAGAAAGCTTCGAAAATGGCAAAAGTGATTATGGTGAAACGGCAACAAAACTGTCCTTTTCAGAATGAAAGTAGTGAACGGATGTCCGCCCGGAATGAAAACACATTTATATATATATATATATATATATATATATATATATATATATATATATATATCGTTTTTGCTACATTCTTAAATTGTTTTTGTTAAGATGAATATATATGAATAAATATTTATTATACATCTATTTTATTTACATATCTAACAATCATTCAGGTTGAAACAAATATTCATTTTACTTTTCCACATTTTTTATTGTCCAGATCTTACAGACATACATACAAACATTCATTCACTTTCCTGCTTCGATACCCTCTATATTATAGTAATTCCTATACCTCACTTGATTTTTGTAAAAAGTTTTAGGTAAAAACGTTTAATTAAGCCCCCATTTTGTTTTTTCATACGATTGACAACATTTTACTGGTTCATCTTGCTTCATACTAGGTAGTTGTGCAAAATTTCAACTCAACTAGATAAATAGTTTTTTAATTCTAATATTTTAAACATTCCATTAAGCCGCCATTTTGTTCCACCATAATGACTCCTCACCAAAATTGTATCAGTTCATATTTATATCACACATGATTTTTGTGAACTATATAAACTTTATAAACATTAATTGAATCGGTCATTTTGAAAAGGGCTCACATGCACTTTTTTGACATTTTCATTTTTTGGCGAATTAACATTCAGTATACCTAGATGCATCAATTCCCGCTGAAAACGGGTCATCTTTCAAAATTCTTACCGCCTATACACGCCACACAAAAATCAGTTCATTTCGAAAACGGGTCATCATCTGGAGATAACCTCTTCTCAAAATGAATCGTGGTTTGTCCCCCACCGCCAACGTTTTATTATTTCGCGGATGATGCAATCTATCCAGTAGGCGTAATTGTTCAGACGTGTTTGTTTAGAGGCGGTTTACGTATCGCATGTCAAAATGTCGTCTAGTAGTGAAAGCAGTGAGACATCTCCTCCTACCAAACGGAAGAAAGGTGTTAAAAATACGAACAGTTATAAGCAAATTTCGATTAAAAACGCAAAAGTTACTGGAAAAGAACACCGTAATTATGCGGGCAAACTTATAGGTCCACGAAAAACTGGAGAGCCATGCCGGTAAGTTGAAATGTCCCAAATTTAGTATATTGTGCCAGTCATGCCCCTAATAATGGGACCGAAAGAAGAGCTTGAACATCATTGATTAGTATCGAATTCAAGCGATTGACCGGTTGGCTCAGTTGACATTAACAATGCATTATACAGGGTTTTCCCGTATATTTTAACACCTACCTAGAGAGTTTATTTGAATAGATATCGAAATTTCGTAAATACAAAAGTTGCAGGGTTTTTTATGAATCGTCAGAATTTGATAACGTAAATGCGAAAATATTTTCGGAAATGTCAAATTTTGACAGGTTGATAGTTTTTTTAAATGGAACACCCTGTATATTATCACGAATTCTTAAAGATCTTCTTTTTTTGATTTCAAATATATATACTTTTAATACATTCCGTGCATTAGTTTTTGACATATAAGCGTTTAAATATTTAAAAAATGCTAAGTTAATTTCCGCTGTGTGAGTGTGAGTCAGCCGTGATCAAGGAAACGATGTATTAAAAGTATATATATTTGAAATCAGAAAAAGAAGATCTTTAAGAATTCGTGATAATATACAGGGTGTTCCATTTAAAAAAACTATCAACCTGTCAAAATTTGACATTTCCGAAAATATTTTCGCATTTACGTTATCAAATTCTGACGATTCATAAAAAACCCTGCAACTTTTGTATTTACGAAATTTCGATATCTATTCAAATAAACTCTCTAGGTAGGTGTTAAAATATACGGGAAAACCCTGTACGTCAATCGAATGACATTTAACGTTTAAAACATGGTTATCACTTGAATTCGACTTAAGTTGACGGTAACTGTGAATTATACTTTTTTTTCAGCTGCCCTCGTAAATGTTTCTTGTTAGTATCTAACGATATAATGGATCAAATGATAGAAAAAATCAACAACTTGAAATCCAAAGATGAGCAGGATATTTTTCTTCAAGGCCTAATAGATGTAAGTACGCCAAGGAATTGCAATAAACGAATGTCTGAAGACGAACTTATCACTAAAAGTAAATCCAAAATGCACAAATTCAAAACAAACACATTTTCTTACCATATTGAGTGTAACAACCGCCTGAATGTTTGTCGTGCAGCTTTCCAGTCTTTCTACGGAATTTCGAAAAAAAGAGTTGAGCGTCTCTCTTCTTTGAAAAGTCAATGCAAAACACCTCAAGACAAACGAGGAAAATCTGCTGGTTCTCGAAATAAACTGATGCCAGGTGAAGTTTGCCAGAGGATCCATAACTTTATTGACAATATTCCAGTTAATGAAGTGCATTATTCAAATACTACCAAGAAATACTTATCTGCTCAGCTCAATGTTAAGATAATGCATGCCATGTTTCTGGCCAAGCACTCGGAGTGTCAAAATGTCAAATATAAGTTTTTTCTGAAATACTTCCATGAGAACTTCAACTTATCATTCGGTCGCCCGCAGATCGATGTCTGTTCCAAGTGTGAGGAGTTAGGTGTAAAATTGAGGGACCCTCATCTGAATGAAACCGCCAAGCGAGTTGTAGCTGCAGACCTTATGGTACACAAGAGGAGAGCAAAAAAAAATATTTCACGAAAATCGACGAAATTAGAAAATTGTGCAAAGAAAATGAAAAGGTGGCTGCTCTATGTTTTGATTATATGCAAAACCTACCACTTCCATTTTTACCCGTACAAGAGGTCTTTTACTTTCGGCAGTTATGGGTAAACGAATTTTGCGTTCACAACTTCAGTACTGAAAAAGCAACTTTTTACTCCTACCATGAAGGCGAAGGACACAAAGGCCCAGACGAAGTTTGTTCCTTCTTAAATGACTACATTAACAACAAAATTCCCGAAAATGTAGAAGAACTGCATCTATTCTGTGACGGATGTCCGGGTCAAAATCGGAACAACACCATGATACGATATCTCTTGGCTCTTGTAATGACAAACAAGTTTCAGAAAATGACAATCTACTTTCCACAACGAGGGCACTCATTCAATGACTGTGATAGGGATTTTGGCACAGTAAAAAGGAAAATTCGTCGCCTCGACCGGATCTTCTCTGTAGGAGAATATGAAGACCTAATCGTTTCTTCATCTACAAGCAATAAGTTTGACGTAAGACATGTTACTCACGTAGATATAGCTGGATTCAAACAGTGGTGGCCGGATTTTTTTAAGAAAAAAGTGTTGTCTACACGAAGTCTTGGCAGACAAGTTCCTAAAGAGGAAAAAGTTAGTTTCACTATCAACTCCTTTTATGAATTCAGCTTCAACTCGGAAAATGTGGGTGTCTCTTCGCCAAACCATACATTGGCAGCATTATTGAGGAACGTTTTCTTCTTCTGAAAATTCTACAACGAGGCATTTCGGCAATAGTGGTGCCCGATCCTCAGAATTTTCCTGTCTATCAAGGAAAAGTTCCGATAAATGTAAAGAAAATTGAGGATATAAAGAAGCTTCAGCAATATATTCCAGATGAATACAAGGCATTTTATGACACTATCTGCGAATGGCCCACTACCACCGCTGAGGAAACGGAGGAAATTTGAAAAATGTTTTGTGTTTGTACTAAAATGTATTCTCCACCACTTTTTTGCCTAATAAAAACAATATTATTTATATGCTATTTTGATTTTATATACTTTGTCATTTTGAAAACGGGTCATCTCTTTTTTCAAAAATGGCAGTTTATAACCACTTTTAGAAAAAAAAACATGTTTTTATTGAATCGTTCTCTTAAAAGTTCATGTTTTGAGGCAAACAATACCTTACCACAGATTGTTTTCAACTAGTATCACAGATAGAAAGTTTTTTATCTCTGCTGTAAAATTTAAAAAAGTAGATGTGACCCCTTTTCAAAATGACCGATTCAATTAGACTGCCATTTTTTACGCCATCCTGAATTCGTACCAAAAATTTTACCAGTTTATCTCTCTATAACAATCTTTTAAACTGATTTTTTTAAAATATTTTATTATCATTTATTATATTTATATCAGATTTTACCATTTCATCCCCATGTCACAAAATATGAAACCAATTGGAGAAGTAGTCTTTCAGCTACGCCGCGAATAGACAGACACACCGACTTAATTGTGAAAACATATTTTTGGAACCTAGGGGCCCTAAAACGTGAAGATCTGAAAAAATCTCGGAGTGTGATTTTTTCACGATTACAATATTTAAAATATTTTTCGAGGAAAGTAAAAAGGCTCAAAGCTGCCACATGTCAAATCGGATTAGTGCCTTCCAATCCATTAAAGCTAAGCAAGACAAGCAAGTAAAATACCACCTGGTAAATTAAAATACTGTAAAACTGTGTGAAAAATGACATTAATAAAAAGTTTACAATAAAGTATAATTAAATTACGTGTTTCATATAATCACAGATTCATATTAAAGAATAGATCTTTGGCCTTCTGCAGTAAAATGAAACGATCAATCTGATCAAAAACTTCACGAAAGTCAGTATAGAACACATACACTCCTATTAAATCTATTTCAAATGGACCAATCACCAATAGCATCAAGTTTATCTCATAAGCTAAAAACTTAACATCCGTTTCATTTGGTTTTGATTGGTGTACTTTAAATGGCAACTATAATTTGTTTTTTTTTGTTCATATCGATAAGTTAAAAGATAATATGACCACACGGTAACAGATGTTCCATTTTTTATATTTATGCATGATAATTATTTTTTTATAATTATTACAAGAGCTCTATATTTAACATGGGGTATTTGTTAGCACTTATGTGTAAAAATGTTGCCTTGTTTATTAGTGGGTCCAACCCTCTATTTATTAGTTAAACATACATAAATTAAGCTAGAGCTACCGAAAAGGTAATATTTTAAGTTGCACACACCTTGTTTCTAGTTGTATTCAACACTCGTTCAAAAAAATTAAACACAATTCAATTTGGATAAAAAATCAGTTTTACACAGCATATGTTGAAATCTAGAACAACAATATTTTTCGTCTGCCGCACAAAACCAGGTCGATGATATAAACTGATTAGGTACAAGCCGAATTTTCGGTGCAACACCTGAATCTTGCTTGCATTTTTCTTCAGTTCAATAAGAAATTGCGAAATTACCTTGAAAATACCAGTCCATTACACTGCAATTAAATAATGTTTTTTGATATACTATTTGTCAACAGCAAGAATAGCAAATAATAAATTGCAAAGTAAATAAATATATTATATTCAAAAAAAAAGTTAAACAGAATAATATGGTGTGAAAAAATGTTTTGATTCGATTTGTTCTAATTTTAAATTTCCATCTTTGATCAGGAGAAAAAACTTATTGACTAAAATTATATAATCCATACAATGCATATTTTTAACACAATATCTTCAAAACGTAAAAACATAAACAATTGACAAACTTCTGCTCTAGAAAACAAGTGCTAAGTAACCCGAATTAAGTTAAGTGAAGAGTCAAAACTTCGCCAAGTCCCTGTAAAAATTGGAAGTAACCATACTCAAAATAAAGATTAGTTTAATATCCGAAAATCTGAAAAAATTGATGGTATTTTATGACTTTATAATTATCTAAGTAAAAAATATCTACAAAAAAAATGTAGTAAACATTAATTTACTTTTAGTCCAAGAAAAAATAAAGAATAAAATTGTTTCGGCAAACAGAGTACATATATATATAGAGATATATATGTACCTCAACGGTTTTCTTAAGTTTATATGTAAAAAATATAATGAATTTAATGTATTTTGTCCATTTCTAGAAATATTAATAGTGTCCGAAATAAAATAAGGACCACCCTGTGTAGTCAAAAAAAATATATTCAAGAAACAAAAAAAAAATTTTTCCACAATTTAAAAACAAATTAATTTTTTAAGTTTTGCTTTTAAAGAGCTTATGCTTATTTCATATTCAACAAAAGGAAATACGTTTGCACTGATTTATCGTTTTTTTTTCTAAAGCTAAGCGTTATGGAAATAAAAAATATTTGAATTTGTATGGCTAGGGCTACCCTTTATCTTAAGCAAAAAATATTTTACATACAAAGAAATTTGACGTGTCTAGCCGTTTTTTAACGTATTTCACCGTTTGCTAAAAAAGCTGCTCAGCGCTTCTGAAATAATATTTTCCAGGGGGCCGTTTCATTCTACAGCGCTACAAAACAATTAAATAACTTTGACAGGTTTCGACGTTGTTTAAAATATTGTGTTAATTTTCCAAAATATATATTAATTAATATTAAAAAATATCAAGTAGCTGCGCCAATGACTTCTACACTTTTTCAGTCAAAATATTTACAAACTTTACTTTTGATTTGATAGTTATTCTGAATAACTTTGAACTTGAAATTAGAGCTTAATAATCAGATAATAATTAGATTTCTTCGGATGAAAATTCGAGCTTAGTAATTACATAATAATTAGATTTCATAATTTTCTTCTTTAATTTTTGTAACATCTATTTAACTTAATTGGTAGTTTTTAAATGTGTTCAGATTATTTGTTGCGTTTAGATTAACAAATAAAAATCTTTTTTGTCTTTTTCGCAACTGAATAAATTTTATTAAATATTTGCTTCAATCAATTTAAAGTTAAATATTCTTATTCACTTGCGAAAAAGCCAAAAAAAGATTTTTATTTGTTAGTTGGTAATGTTGACTAAGTTAAGATTGAAAATTTATTTCTTATGTGTTAATTTTTGTTGCTTGCTTTGTTTCCATTTTAAAACGGTTAATTTAATAATTCGTACTTCCAATCCAAATTCGTAGAGAAAAACTGATATATAAAGGGTCTTCACAGCGAACATCCAGCAGCTAAAATAGTTAAAATAAACATTTAAAGAAATGATTCTAAGAAAACACTGGAAATTGAAAAATACCTTTTACAAGTCTTAAAATTCGCCATAAAAAAACATTGCTTGTAACACTAGTCAAGAAATACGAAAAAAATTGCGATTAATGTTATACGAGGCTCTACGAGGGAGTGTAAAGCATCCTGATTACGAATTCAACAACAAAAATTGTCCACCACGTATAGATTTTGAATTATAGAATGCATTCGTTTTTTTTTTTATTTTTTTTCCAAAATGTTTATTGTATGTTTTTATATATAAGCTCAATAAAAAAAAGAGATATTTTAAGGCTAATAGGTTTTATCTGCACAAATATACACGAAAATAAATTTATAGTAAGTCTGTTGTAGATAACTTTTTACAAATGCTGACTTTAGTTTATATTCCTTATCGCTTTCTCTCACAAGAGATCAACAATAATCCTCATTTTTGCTGGGTCCCATCTGCCTTGGTAGCGTTGCTCAATTGTTAGTATATCTTGGTGAAATTTTTCTCTTTGCTCGTCACTAACTGCACCAAAATTTTCGTGAAAAAAGTTAAATGGGAGTGTAAGAAATGTATTTTAAGAGATACGTGGCAGCCCATTTTGCAGTAGTTTTCCTCTAGTTATTCTACAAGTTTTTCGTAGTTTTCTACTTTTTTGATTCCTAAAAACTTCGAAATAATTCTTTTAAAAGACCCCGCACTGGGGTAATGTGCCTGCACATTACTTGGGTAGTGACGCCCCTACGGGTCCGAGTTACCTAGGCCACCGAGGGAAACTGGTGGTACCTGGACCACCAGGGATAAATGGTGGAATACATGATTGATGTCCAACAAACAGAAATCATTTACGGTGCAGTACCGGTCTGTCCTAGTGTTGAAGCAGGCCCTGTCAGACCGTCAGCCAGCTACTGCGGTACTTCTAAAGTCGGTGACCAGGCTTTGGAAGTTAATATTACTACTGGAAATTCCTTCAAAGGGAATCGAAACTGAAAATTGACTTCCCTCCCTTAAGCGGGTCCCTGAAAAGACCCAGAGTAGATTCGCCTATTGAAACATTCAACACGTTTGATAAGTTCTTTGTAATTAAAAATCCAGAACGTTCATTTAAAGATACATCCCCTTTCTTGTTACACAAAGCTCTAAAAGCATATTTTGGAAATTTATCAGATACTAAAAAGTTATCAGATGGTACATTACTTATAGAAGTATCAAATGAAAATCAATCCCGCAAAGCAGTAAATCTTACTAAATTACATACTTTCGATGTCACGACAACTGCACATATTTCCCTAAATTTTATTAAAGGCATAATTACCTGCAAAAAACCTAGTAAACTGTACTGAACAAGAGATCCTTGAAAACCTGCAAGACCAAGGCGTTGTAAATGTTAAACGTATAATACATAAAAGAAATGACAAAGAATTCCCCACCAATAACTACATCCTTACCTTTAAAACTCATTCCCTCCGCCCTAAAGTTTTCGCTGGATGGTACTCCTTAGGAGTACGTCATTTTATTGCAGAACCTTTCAGATGCTTCACCTGCCACAACTTTAGTCATTCGTCAAGTCTATGCCCAAATCCCCCCACTTGCCCATCTTGCGGTCATACTCCTCATCCTGATTCCCCTTGTTCATTACCTCCTGTTTGCACAAATTGCAAAATGGAACACTCACCAAGATACAAAGGTTGCCAGATATATAAAAAAGAATTTGAAATACAAAAAATTCGTACCGTTGAAAAACTATCTTATTTTGATGCTAAAATAAAGTATGAAGCCCTAAACCCTTCCTTCGCTACATTATATAGCGCTATTGCTTCAAAACAAATAGCTTCCACCTTCAATAAAGTTTCAGTATCCACTCAATGCGACATTAATCCTAGTAATGCTATCGCAAATCCTTTAATCACCAAAGTTCTTTGTAATTAAAAATCCAGAACGTTCATTTAAAGATACATCCCCTTTCTTGTTACACAAAGCTCTACAAGCATATTTTGGAAATTTATAAGATACTAATAAGTTAATAAATAGTAAGAAGTAAATCTTACTAAATTACATACTTTCGATGTCACTACAACCCCACATATTTCCCTAAATTTTATTAAAGGCATAATTACCTGCAAAGACCTAGTAAACTGTACTGAACAAGAGATCCTTGAAAACCTGCAAGACCAAGGCATTGTAAATGTTAAACGCAAAATACATAAAAGAAATGACAACGAATTCCCCACCAATAACTACATATAATAATAACTACTATAAAAAAGAATTTGAAATTAAAAAAATTCGTACCGTTGAAAAACTCTTATTTTGATGCTAAAATAAAGTATGAAGCCCTAAACCCTTCTTTCGCTACATTATATAGCGCTATTGCTTCAAAACAAATAGCTTCCACCTTCAATAAAGTTTCAGTATCCACTCAATGCTACATTAATCCTAGTAATGCTATCGCAAATCCTTTAATCACCAAATCCCTACCTCCTTCTCTTCCTCCTCTACCCCTATCTACCCCTCCCCCGAACCTCCCTCTTCCTCTCCATCAACACATCCAATAAACACACCCTCAAAAAACCACGAACTCAAAAATCCTCCCCGACATCATCATAGATCTTCATCCTCTAGCTCTAAACCCCTATCTAAAAGTCACTCTAGCCCCCCAAAGATAAAAAATCCCCATCGAGAGATCGCTCATCATCAACATCCAAAACATCTAAAACCTTAAAATTAGCTACTCATTCCTCCAAAGAAAGTCTTTGCAGTGACATGTCAGTAGACGAGGTCTCTCATTCATATTCCAGCACTCCTCCGAACAAACAAAACCCTAAATCTTCCCAATCCAAAAAGTAAAAGTCAATATACTGCCAATCCTACAATGGAACCTAAATGGTTTTTCTCCTAGAAAAGAAGACCTACAATACATTATCTCTACTTATAATCCCTCTATTATTTGCTTACAAGAGACAAACTTCAAACATAATACTTTTATCCCCTTAAAAAACTATAACATCCACTTTCTGAACAGAAAAGATGCATCCAGATCATCAGGAGGCGTAGCAATTTATATTCACAACACCTTAGACTATAAACCGATTACCATATTTTTAGAAACTTGTGTAATATCAACATATTTTAAACATTTAATTACCATATGTTGTCTTTACCTTCCCCCAAACTCTCCTCTTTCTATAGATCATTTAAATACTCTCAAATCAGAACTTCCCCAACCTTTTCTCATTCTAGGCGACTTAAACGCTCACAATCCCCTATGGGGCTCTTCTTTTACCAACTCTAAAGGCAAAATAATAGAGGAATTCATTCAAAAAAATTCCATCTCCATTTTAAATCAAAACTCCCCAACTTTCATCAGCACTTCTTCTGGCTCCTTTTCTACAATTGATCTCCCTTTATGCAGCCCATCACGTCAACATGAATTTCAATGGGACATACTAGAGGATACATACGGAAGTGACCACTACCCAATATTGCTCAGATCCTCATGTCAAATTAACACTCCCACAACAACACAAATTAAATGGAATCTTAGCAAAGCAAATTGGCACCTATTTCAATCTACTATAAAATCACCTTCCCCTAACTTTACGAAGGTGGACTCATTCTTGGAGACTTTCGTAAATGAAATTCTTTCAGCAGCATTTATATCAATCCCTACAATTTCATTTTCATATAAAAAACCCCCAGTACCGTGGTGGTCCAAAGAATGTTCCAAGGCAATTCAACAAAGGAAAAAAACATTAAACCTATTTAAAAGACATCCATCCCCCGAAAATTTTATAAACTTCAAAAAACAAAAATCTATAACTAAAAAAACAATAAAAAATGCCAAAATTCGATCCTGGCCAAATTTTACCTTAAATATGAATTCCCAAATATCTAGCAAAGAAATTTGGAGACATATAAACAAAATGAAATCCTCTCCTCCTAGATCAATCCCGGGTCTCCTAGTAAATAACTCTTGGATTACTGACATGAAATCCATTACCACTTCCTTTGCAAAATTCTTTAAAGACAAATCATCAAATCAATCATACCATTCCCTATTTCAAGAACTAAAACAAACATTAGAATCCATCCCTATAAACTTCAATACCCTAATCATATATGAATATAATACTATTTTCACCATGCGGGAATTAAAATTAGCTATGAAAACTAACAAAAAATCCGCTCCAGGTCCCGACAGCATCATCACGCCCATGTTATCAAATCTTCCCTTACCTCTGTTACAAACCTTACTCAATTTTTACAACCACCTATGGTTATACGATCCTTTCCCTACCTCTTAGAGATCTTCTATTCTAGTCCCAATTCACAAACAAGGTAAACCAAGGAATCAACTAAGCAGCTATCGCCCAATCTCTATAACAAATCATCTCTGTAAAATTTTGGAAAGAATGGTAAATAACAGACTTACCTGGTTCCTTGAATTAAACAAAATAATAATCCCAAATCAATATGGTTTCCAAAAAAAGAGATCCACGATTGACCACCTAGCTGGCTTAGAATCAGACATCCAAAATTCCTTTCTTGAAAAACATCACTTAATTGCCGTTTCCCTAGATATATCAAATGCTTACGACATAACATAGAAATACAATATTCTCCAGCAATTAAACCAAATAGGCCTCAAAGGCTATCTCCCTAAATGCATAAAAAACTTTCTCTCATCTCGTTCTTTCTTCTACTTCATCTCTTCACTCCCTTGAAAACGGTATCCCCCAGGGCTCAGTTCTGAGTACTACCCTTTTTACTCTTATCCATGAATTCTATAAACAAACATATCCCCCCTCAAATATCCTATAGACTCTTCGCAGACGATTTAATAATCTATCATGCATCTCACTCCCCATGCACCAGCGAAAGACAAATTACAATATTGCTTAAATAATCTACTTACATGGGCCTCAACCACAGGATATTCCTTTTTCTTGCTAAAATCAACTCTTATACACTTTTGCAAAATAAGAAATTGCAGCATGATGAAAAATCTTGAATTAAACAACGAAAACATCCCACTAAAAGATAGCTTTAAATTCTTGGGTATGATTTTTGATAACAAACTAAATTGGAAAACTCACTTTGCCCATATAAAATCCATTACCCAGAAAGATCTAAATATTTTACAAACTTTTTCCCACTCCTTCTGGGGCTCAGACTATAATATCTTAATGAAAATATACAGATCCATTCTCCTTCCCAAATTAAGTTATGGCGATTTCATTTATGACTCCGCTTGACCATCTTACATAAAAATTCTTGATCCTATACAAAACAGAGCTCTAAGGCTAGCAGCAGGAATTTTCCCTACATCTCCCATAAGTAGCATCCATAGCATCACAAGTTCTCCAACACTGTCATATATTCGATTAAAATCCCTTCTTAATTATGGTTACTCTATTAAATCCCGCCCTTTCCTAATAGACCACCATAAATTCAACTCCCCCCCTCAGTACATCATAAATCCAAAGAAAACTTATTGCTGTAACATCAGACTTAGACATTTTATGGCAGTTAATAACATAGTCCTCCCTCCTACAGAAACATCCTTTAATGATCACTTTCCTCCTTGGATCACTCCAAGTCCAGATATAAATTTTGACTTACTATGTCAAAATAAACATATAGTCTCCCCATTCTCAAATTCGATCTCATCTAAACCACCTACTATCTACTACCTACTCTTCTTCTCTGCAGATATACACAGCTGGATCTAAATCTCCCCAAGGCGTAGGCTCAGCATACTACATAACTGATAATAAATCTATCTCTTTAAAACATTAGAATCCATCCCTATAAACTTCAATACCCCAATCATATATGAATATAATACTATTTTCACCATGCGGGAATTAAAATTAGCTATGAAAACTAACAAAAAATCCGCTCCAGGTCCCGACGGCATTATCACGCCCATGTTATTAAATCTTCCCTTACCTCTGTTACAAACCTTACTCAATTTTTACAACCACCTATGGTTATATGATCTTTTCCCTACCTCTTAGAGATCTTCTATTCTAGTCCCAATTCACAAACAAGGTAAACCAAGGAATCAACTAAGCAGCTATCGCCCAATCTCTATAACAAATCATCTCTGTAAAATTTTGGAAAGAATGGTAAATAACAGACTTACCTGGTTCCTTGAATTAAACAAAATAATAATCCCAAATCAATATGGTTTCCAAAAAAAAGAGATCCACGATTGACCACCTAGCTGGCTTAGAATCATCCACATCCAAAATTCCTTTCTTGAAAAACATCACTTAATTGCCGTTTCCCTAGATATATCAAATGCTTACGACATAACATGGAAATACAATATTCTCCAGCAATTAAACCAAATAGGCCTCAAAAACCTTTCTCTCATCTCGTTCTTTCTTCTACTTCATCTCTTTACTCCCTTGAAAACGGTATCCCCCAGGGCTCAGTTCTGAGTACTACCCTTTTTACTCTTATCCATGAATTCTATAAACAAGCATATCCCCCCTCAAATATCCTATAGACTCTTCGCAGACGATTTAATAATCTATCATGCATCTCACTCCCCACGCACCAGCGAAAGACAAATTACAAATTTGCTTAAATAATCTACTTACATGGTCCTCAACCACAGGATATTCCTTTTTCCCGCTAAAATCAACTCTTATACACTTTTGCAAAATAAGAAATTGCAGCATGATGGAAAATCTTGAATTAAACAACGAAAACATCCCACTAAAAGATAGCTTTAAATTCTTGGGTATGATTTTTGATAACAAACTAAATTGGAAAACTCACTTTGCCCATATAAAATCCATTACCCAGAAAGATCTAAATATTTTACAAACTTTTTCCCACTCCTTCTGGGGCTCAGACTATAATATCTTAATGAAAATATACAGATCCATTCTCCTTCCCAAATTAAGTTATGGCGATTTCATTTACAACTCCGCTTGACCATATTACATAAAAATTCTTGATCCTATACAAAACAGAGCTCTAAGGCTAGCAGCAGGAATTTTCCCTACATCTCCCATAAGTAGCATCCATAGCATTACAAGTTCTCTGTCACTGAACACTGTCATATATTCGATTAAAATCCCTTCTTAATTATGGTTACTCTATTAAATCCCGCCGTTTCCTAATAGACCACCATAAATTCAACTCCCCCCCTCAGTACATCATAAATCCAAAAAAAACTTATGGCTGTAACATCAGACTTAGACATTTTATGGCAGTTAATAACATAGTCCTCCCTCCTACAGAAACATCCTTTAATTATCACTTTCCTCCTTGGATCACTCCAAGTCCAGATATAAATTTTGACCTACTATGTCAAAATAAACATATAGTCTCCCCATTCTCAAATTCGATCTCATCTAAACCACCTATTATCTACTACCTACTCTTGTTCTCTGCAGATATACACAGATGGATCTAAATCTCCCCAAGGCGTAGACTCAGCATACTACATAACTGATAATAAATCTATCTCTTTAAAACTAAACCCCTCATCTTCCATCCTATCTGCAGAACTTTTAGCCATTTATAAGAGTCTAGACTATATTATAAATCACCTCTCCACAAAAAAATTCCTTATTATCACAGACTCACTAAGCTCTCTAAAAGCAATTCAAAACTTCTGGTCAACCCACCCACTAGTAATAAAAATAACTGACCTTTTATCAATTGGTTTTCAAGACAACAAAAAAATTTCCTTTTTATGGATACCTAGCCACGTAGGCATAAAAGGAAACGATCAAGCCGACAAATTGGCAAAATCAGGCATTACTAACGGCTTTCCTTTTACCACCCTTATGCATAAAAATGAATTTAAATTGTATTCCTCTGACATATTAAATAAATTAATACAAACAGAATGGGACATGTTCGAAGGTTCAAATAAACTTCATGAGCTCAAACCCTCATTTTTCCCTCCTTTCCATTTCGAAAACTTAAATAGAAAAGAAAACATAATATGGAAAAGGCTAACTATAGGCCATACAAATCTCACTCACTCCTTTCTACTAAAAAATGAAACCCCTACATTTTATAATATTAGGGTTACCAGATGAAAACTGGTCTATCCAGGACAAGTCTTTAAGAAACTAAATCACTTTACTGGTACTTTTCGCTACTTTGTATTTTATTTAAAAGAGTTACATTTTCTGGCAAAAGGACAAAATCGTAAAACTCTGAACAGCTGATATTTTTAAAATTATACGTAGTCATAAGTATTCCTTTCACAGAAGATAAACGCAGTCTATTTCTTTCTTTAGTCCACTGGGCAGCAATAAGTGAAAATATTCTTTGCACATTGGCATTGTAAGATGGGATGGCAAAAAGAAATTCAGCTGCTTTTAGTAACTGTGGAAAAATTTCTCCAGAAATACTTGCGTTAAAATATTTTGCCCATTTTTCGTGAATAGGCAGATTGTGGTCATCGGAGTCAAAATTGTTTGAAATATATTTTTTTAAATTACAAAATTCATCAAAAAATTTTGAGTCATCTATTTCGACTCCTTTTGATATTAAATATACTAATGAGGGCATAACGTCACTGTACCAATCACACTTAGTAATATCATTCAGGCTCATCCATTTAAAACATTGTAATTCTTCAAATGGCTTGAGCCAGTTTTTTAAGTATTGAATTGCATTATTATACAAATCAAAAAACTCTAATTTTAGCTGGTCACATTCGCATTCTGAACCATTATCAACGAATTTAATTAAAATTTCGCGAACTTTTAGAGGTATGAATTTGTTAGCTGCCCTTTCTTCTAAAATAGAAAGAACGTTTTCTAAAATTGCCATTGTTTCAACCACAGAATTGTTTTGACGTTCAATTCTTTCTATATGTGTGTGAAAAACAGACATTAAAGAATGAACAAAGAAAAGATAGGCTTCTGAAAAATCGTTTTCAAAAAATAATTTAAGTATATTAGGACCATCTTGAGTCAAAAAATATGCCTTAAGTGCTTCAAACATTTTAAAAACTCTTTCAATAGCGGGAAACAAAGATAACCATCTAGTCTTTGAGTGATATAAAAGAATTTCATATTACCTGCCTACAAATTCACAAAATTCTTTAAGTGATTCAACTCGTACAGTATAAATACTAAAATAGTTAAACATTTTGAGTACTATGCTTTCTATATCAACTTTTAATTTATCACAGCTATAGTGCGCTGCATTAATAATTACATCGGATCGGCAACCTACACCTACCAAATTTGGATTAATTTTGCATTTTAATTTGTTAAAAACGTTATTTTGACCTTTTCTATCCTTGCCACCAAAATTTGTATTGCAGTTATCTCCTGAAAACGCTACACATTTTTTTTCTAAATTGTTTGTTTTCAGACCATCTAATATTAGGTCAGAAATTGTTTCTGAAGTTTCATTTGGAGCGCTTCTAATGTCTATTAATTTAGATTGAATTCCCCCACGTTAATCAAAATATTGTATAAAGATTGGAAACTTTTTTAAGGCATTATGATTGCTTGCGTCTGTAGCCACATCAATAAATGATACCTTGTTTATTGCCTGAAGAGTCAGTTCAAGAGTATATGGCCCAATTACATTATTTACAATTGCCTCCACCTTAGTCCGTCCATAAGTAACCTTTTTGGCTAATGTCGAATCATGGTATATTTTTTTATTTAACTAAAACCAAAATATACAAATAATAAACTACACACATACAATAATAATTATAAATGTACCTTGGTTGTACAATCCATGGACTTATAAGATTGATGATGGCAGGCCGTATGGAAGGCCAATGTCGCTTCAGCGGCTTTTATCGACTTGGTTTCTCTAGAAGTTACTACAAAATTTTGAAGAACTGAGGTTCCCGCTTGAGATTTTAACATTTGTTTGTGCTTATCCTTTTTTATATGAGTCTCAATATCAAGCTTGCCCTTATGGGCAATTGATATTGCACATCTGCAAACATTACAAATTACCTCGCTAGTTGTCTTTCCTTTCTTAAACGAAGGATACATCCGGAATATTTCATCCGAATAAGTACATTTGCGTTTCGGCATTACTAAATATTAGTTTTTGAAATGTTGAAAATTATGTATAATCAAAAATAGGCTAACTAAATCGCGAAAGTCGTAAACTACGTCCTAACGTAACCATAAATACTCGGAAAACTAAGTAAATAAATGTAATAAATGATTCACCGAAACCTCACTGCTGCTACTGCCGCGCATGACAGACGCAAACTATTGACACAGTGACGACGCCGCACTGTGGTCAATTTCGTCAAATTAACAGGAAGATATTTAAAAAACTGATGGGGCTAAGCGGCGTCAAAAACTGCATAAGTAGGCTTTGGAATAGTTGCTAAGAACATTTTGATAAACAAACATGTCAAAGGTCGTCACGAATTTACTGTTATTTTTATCGAAAATGTAGTATAGTTGATAAATGAATTACATGATTTTGATAATTTAAATTTGTAAATTCCGTGCAAAGAGTTATTTTTCATTAATACTGTCTAAAATGGAAAGAGCAACTATTCTTGGTAAGTCTTTTGACATTAATGTTCTTCTGTATTAAATATGAGTAAATAATTTTGAGATGGTTAGATTTTTTTAAAACTATTAAAACATACATTTTCTTTAATGAACTAAGAGAAAAAAGTCTTATGAGGTTTCAGTTTTAAATAAAGTTAAGTTGGAAGGCAAACCATTAGATAATTTTACCAAACCTACAAATTTACCGTCCTAGCCCGTCTGTTAAGTCCAGGCCATTTTTTAGGACGTATTGCCCATATTAAACGCTCGGAGGTTGTTGAGTTCTTAAAAGCAAACAAGCTTATTTCAAAATTCACCAGTCCACCAGTAGTACAGAAAATATTTCAACGTATTAAAGAAGTAGTAGGAGACGATAGCGTAATAGAAGAAACAGAAACAGAAATGCTGAGCCATATAAAGTAGTTTTGCAGCAATTTACTGTCAAGATATAATGCGTGCTATCAAAATTATAACAAATTTGCAAAAAAGTACTCTTGTTGGTTACAAAAAAACCTGTTTAATCATTTAAGCGATTATCAGTACAAACCTGTTGGCCGTCCAATAAAATCTTTTCCTGAATGTAGTTTTAAGAGTCAAAAAAAAGGTTGCAAATTTGGTTGAATCGAACACTGCTCAAGAACTTGCGCTGGCTGCAGAAATTAGTTTTAGATCAGACGGAAAAAGAAGTATTGCTAGCCTTATAAATAAAGTAGTGACCACTAATAGCTCGGATAAATTGAAAAAAGCCTTTTTGATCAATCGGTTGGTAAAGAAGCAATTCCTAAAGCCTATTCGCCGGATGAGGCATTAGCATTAATCGTGGATGCAAAGTTGACAAAGCACCAATATGTTTTAATGTAAAAAGGCGCACAAGAACGAAGTGCAAATCTTTATCCACCATATTATTTAGTTTTAAAATCTAAATCTCAATGTTATCCATTAAATATAAGCATTTCGGAAGATAGTGCTGTAGTAAAATTACAAGATTTGTTAGATCATACTAGTCAGCGTTTACTTAAAGTTCAAGATGAAGTATTAGTACAGATACTAAACCAAATGCCTGCAAATGATACATACTTTATTCAGCTTGATTGTAAATGGGGCTTAGACGGGAGCGGTGGTCACTCACTATACAAACAAAAATTTACCCAAAACATCGACATTAACGATTCTAATATCTTGTTAGCGTCATTAGTGCCTCTACGACTTCATTTTAGTAATAATTTTAATTCACTTCAAAAAATTATTTGGCAAAATCCAAGAAGTTCATCAACCAGATTTTGCAGACTCCTTCGTTTTGCATTTACAAAAGAGACAACCGAAATGGTGCAATTAGAAGTAAGTAGAGTAGAAAGTGAAATAGCAACCTTAACACCAACAAAGGTGCTGCTATCTTCAGGCCAAGAAATTTTTGTTAAATATTCTCTGTTCAAAACCATGGTTGATGGAAAAATTTGCAACAATTTAATGAAAAATTCGTCTTCTCAAAATTGTTATGTTTGTGCTGCACGTCCAGAAGATATGAACAACATTGATGAAATTCTAAAACGCCCAATAAATAATGCATATGAATTGGGACTTTCAACGTTACATGCTCACATACGGTTTTTTGAATGTATTCTTCATGTGTCATATAGATTGGACATTAAGAAATGGCAGGTGCGGGGTTCACAAAATGAAAAAGCTGCTTTTGAATTAAGAAAAAAAAGTATAATTAGTAAGTTTAAATCTGAATTGGGTCTTCTGGTTGATGTTGTAAAACAAGGTTATGGAAGCACTAATGACGGTAACACCGCTCGTAGATTTTTTGACAATTACAAAAAATCTAGCGAAATAACAGATATTGATGAAGAACTAATTTATAAATTTTCAATTTTACTTCAGGCATTATCCTCTGGTTTTGATATAGATGTTGATTCGTTTAGAACGTATGCTCTAGAAACAGCAAGGTATTTTGTCCAACTGTATCCTTGGTTTTTTATGCCAGCTTCCGTGCATCAAATATTAATCCACGGTGCTGATATCATAAAGTCTTTGTCTTTGCCAATTGGACAACTATCTGAGGATGTCCAAGAGGCGAGGCACAAGGAATATAGGCATTATCGTGAACACAACACTCGAAAAATATCTAGAGTAAAGACAAATGAAGACCTGTTTCACATGTTCTTGATATCTTCGGATCCCTTAATATCAAGTATTCGGAAGCTTCCATCTAAAAATGCTAGTGTGTTATCCCGCGAATTGTTTAGTCTGCTAAAAGAACCGGATGTACAAGAGACATTTTAAACTTATTAAACCTTATTTTTTAAAATTATTATTCTCTTTTTTAAAAGTATATGTGTGAAGCCATCATAACCGAAAAAAAAAACCTCAGTTAAAATGCATGACACTCCCCTTTCTTGTTCGTTACAATCTGTAGTGTCTTAATTTTTTTTGTGTAAAAAAAATTAAATAAAGTTTCAATTATAATCCCTGTATTCCAATTTCAAATACGTATAACAAATTAATGAAATACATCAAGATAATTAATTTAAAGTAATGAAGTATTCAAGTATAAAGATTTCAAACTTTAAATTGATTTTTTGAAAATTAACGTTTTTGACATTCCCCTTTTTTTAGCTTGTACCCTTATTATAGTATAGTAGTATAAGATGTAGTATATAAGGTCAGCTTATTGTTCAGGATTTAAGTTGTAATTAGTTAGGTAATCAAGCAATGATATTTAATGTCTTCTTCCGTTTAATAATATTTAAACACTATTGCCCCCAAATATTTTTTTATAATTTTAAACATGTCACAACAATCAGCAAAATCTGTAAGATAGATAGTATTAGTCTTATAATACGATTATTTTTAAATACCTAACATATCATGCATATAATCCCGACCAAAACCTAATTAAAATAAAGAAATATTAGAAATACTACACCAAGTTTTTAATTATACACCCTGTATACGATCTCTGTTCTTATTATTTATATTATTAATACAATTTTAGGATACCTAACATATAAAATCAGATATAGTTATCAATCAGAGTTAAGTAATTTTCATCAAAAATTTTTTCCGGTTAATTTGACGAAATTGACCACAGTGCGCCGCTTGTTTGCGCTAAAGGCGAATTTACACTGCTAAAATTATTTACGATTTCTTAAATAAGCACATTTTTAAAAACTAGTTTCCTATTTTGCTTCTTGGAGATCATTCTTATAATGGAATACCTGGTAGTTTAAAATCCGGACGTTTATGAAAAATCCGCCCGGACCCATCCGGACGTAGTCAAAATCCGGACATGTCCGGATTAATCCGGACGTCTGGTAACCCTATATAATATTAGCTTAATCCGTTCATCATCCGCACAATTAAAATGTAGAGTGAGCGAAGCGCTCAAAATTTTAATTATCCATTTCAACTCAAAAAATCTGGGCACACTGTAAATTATACTAAAATTGAATAAAAATCTCTAAATATTTGAAAATCAAAATTGCATTAGAACCAGGTCGTATTGTACTTCGTACTTTATATTTAGAACTCGCTATTTATATAGACAAAAAAATAATAAGCAAAGCAGAAAGAGAATTTTCCACAATTAACGTAATTTACGTAATTAGGTTAATCGCTAGAGAAAAATAATAATCATAAAAACAGTTTTAAGTTCATATGCACTTAAAGACAACATTATTTATTTATAAACACTGAACGATAACATTTTTTGTTGTCTTTGTCTCCATAGTATTTATGATGTAACTTTATATATTATTATTTTATCACAAAAGCGAAACTAACTAGGAGATTTTGTTATTAGTAATTGAAATGGTGTTGTAATTTGTGTAACCAACATGACATGAGTAATTCTTTGTGAACTGAGCAAAGCCCTTTATTTTCATCTGTACAATTTTTGGCGATCCTAGAACAGACGCAGCCCTGGATAAAGGCTTGTAAAATCGTAAATTTTTATACTAGGTGGGATCTCTGGTTGACCTTCGCCACTCACTGAAAATACCTTCATGAAAGTTTAGACACCAAGAAAAATAATGTAGCTAATTGTGATTACCAAGAACCAAGTTGACTTAACCGGGAAGTTAAAATTACTGCGTGATGAAATATTAAGGATGTTTTTTCTCAATGCGTGTTTATTTAAAGTTTTACTGCAATAGTAGTATAAGTCATCAGATCCATATTAATAATAGCAACAGAACAGTTGAGCAATGTATTAGTTGTCTACGAACGTGCGGAATGTGTCTATTTTCAGCACTAGTGCGAAAAAGTTTTTTTTCGCACTAGTGTCGAAAGTACAAAAACTAAAACCTCCCGAAATATTGACATTTTGAATGAATATTATTTATTCTTTTGCAATTTTTATGCTTCCACACATTAAAAATTAGTTATTTTTCTAAATTAAATTTGTCTATAAATATTGTCAACTGTAAACAATGTCTATAATATGTTCTGAGTTGTTTCTTTGGTTGTTAGATATTTTAGTTCTTTCATAATAATAATTATTAAATAGATGTGGTTTTATTTCCTACGCTTCGCGTCGTTCGGGTAACTGTGGTATCATGCGGAAAAGCATCACTTTCTCCACTTGATAGTAAAATATCTATTTTCAGTTTTTGAAATAAAATATGTAGATATGTTTAACTATTTTAATTTTACCTAAAATAGAAATTAAATATCAAATGAAAAATAAAACTGAACCAGTATCAACTGTTCAACTATTACAGTTTAATCTTTTGAGTTATTTGCAAAATTAGGCTTGTTTCTTATTGTGATCTAAGAATTGATATATTTGTTAGGATCAAATACCGATTCCGGCCAATGTCATAGCACATTATCAGTGTCAGAAAATCGTTTTCCGGCCGTTTAATGTTGACCAGAATGCGTGTACTAAATTTTCTGAAAGCATTCTGGCATTTACCACATTGCCAGAACGCTGGTGCCTTAAGGGCATACCTACATCTACTTATTTTTACAAGAACTGTTGTTGTGACATTTGCTGTTATATACCTACTACTTTCTTCGCTCTATACGCGCATTTTTGTCGACGCAGTAGCGTTTGCAATTGCTCTGTATAAATAAATCCCTGTTTCTCCCCATTCACTCTTATATTATAGCATTTTAAACTTATAGCGGAAACTTCTTTGCTGAAAAAGATTCACAATAACGGCGTTACTTCATTTTTATTATTTTCTTTCTAGTACGCTCACTATACTGCCGTCCACAATTAAAAAGCGGTATTTGCACAAAAATTCAAAATCGAGATTTTTGCGGCAATGGATACTTGGTAACGTCGTTTATTAGCTTACAACACAAAAATGCGGTATTTTCATATTTAAAGGGTAAAATTGATAAAAATTATTTGCCGTATTTGCAAAATGTTGACCCTTCCTTAATCTAAATGCAGTATATGGTAGCTGCTTAGTAAAAACGCGGTAAATGCACCAACGGTTAATGCAGATACCGCGGTTTGACTGTGTATGATGCAATACCGCGTTTTGCGTTTGGATTGGGCTTTATTATCTGACCAGTCTCTGCAGATACAACATCGTCTTGTTTCTTGTTTTATTACTTAGTGAAGTGTCTGTATATTATTGTTTATAAGTAATATTATTTAAAATTGGTATTTATATTTTATAATGGCACTTAATAGAACAAAATTAATGCTATTATTAGTTTCTCAAAAAAAGGATAAAGAGGAAACACAATTTTGGGATGAAGATGAAGAACCTATTGGTTCGGTACTGATAAACCCGTAAGTATTTTCTTCATGAATTAACTTTTTTATGCTTTTTTTGTTGTTTATTAGAAATAATGTCTTGATATCTTTATAAAAAATAAAAATTAAATTAATAATAAACCCCGAATATACTTTATATGTTGTTAAAAATGTTTTTATCTTTGGTTTAATACTTTCCTAATGTAAAATATAAGGTATTAAAAACTATATTTTTTAGAAACAGCATACATCAAGTCAATGACACCCTTTCGGAAAATTCATACGTTAGTTCGGAATACATATTGCATGAATTGCAGCCAGCAAAGTGTAGCCAACCTGCACAAAAGTTTATTAAACTCGATTCCTCCTGCTTAATTTCCAATAGCAAAGTTGAAACTTGGTTACAAGATAATGAGAAATTGTTAAACGAAAATAATAATATATGCCAAGAAAATATTTTAATTAATGAAAATTCTGTCTGTCAGCCTGCACATTTTACATCTTTAGAAACAGTGGGTAAGTAACCATTTAGATTTTCATAAATTATAAGTAAACTAGAAACTAGGACAAGTTTGTTTAAACCATTTTGTTTTTTTTAACCGACTTCAAAAAGAAGGAGGTTCTAAGTTCGTCTGGCATGTATTTTTTTTTTTTTTATGTATGTTCGCGATTTTCTCCGGAACGCTTCGACCGATTTTAGCGTTCTGGGGCTCATTTTGTGCGGCTGTTCTCGAAGTTGGTCCCATTTTTTTTACTAAAAAATTCAAAAAGGGTGGGGGTAAAAAGGGGTTAATTTGTAAATTTTGTTTCGTTTTATATGTATATTTGCCAATTTTTTCGGAACGCCTTGACCGAATTTAGTGTTCTTGGGCTTATTTTGTGCGGCAGGAGTTCTCCATATTGGTCCGGTATTTTTTTTAAAGCGAAACTTCAAAGGAGTGGGGGTAAAAAGGGGTTAATTGGTAAAAAAAATAGGTTTTTGGAAAAAAACGAAAAAAATATGCCATTTTAAGAATGGTTAATTGCACAATTTTTGGCGTTTTATGATTGGACATCTTATTTTTAAAAAAATGGAGGTGGTGAAAAGGGTTAAAGGAGAGTAAAAGGGGGTTAATGGATAAAAAATTACGGTTTTTGAAAAAAAAACACAAAAATATGTCATTTTAAGAATGGTTGGTTTCGTAATTTTAGCATTTCATGATTTAACGTCTTAATAAGAAAATTGGAGGGGGTTGAGAAGGGTGAGGGGGGGTAAAAAAGGGTTAATTGGTTAAAAAAACACGGTTTTTGAAAAAAACACAAAAAATTACATGTTTTGTGTTTTTTAGGATGAGTTGAAGTCTTGATAAAAATATTGAAGGGGGGGGGTGAAAAGGGGGAGTGGGGGTAAAAGGGGGTAAACTGGTTACAAATTACGGTTTTTGAAAAAACCCAAAAAAATGTCATTTTAAGGATGATTGTCTTAATAGAAAAAATTGGAAGGGGTGAGAAGCGTGAGAAGGGGGTGGGGGAATGAATTGGAATGTAGGAAAAAATCAAGTAATATACGGTTTTATATATATTATCAAGTTTCTTCACGTACATTCTTCCGGCCGTTAAAGATGGGGGGAGGGGGTTAAAATATAAAATATGATCGTTGTTAACCGACTTGAAAAATAGCTTCTAAATTCGTCTGCGATGTATAATATTACTTAGCGGAAGCGAGTACCTATGTATATTTCTAACCAAGTATTGAACAAATAAAAACGAAGTAGCAACTAAAAATGTAAAAATAATTTTTTTTAATAAAAAATGAACCGCCTTCAAAAAAAAATATATGAACTAAAAAGTAAAAAATAATTAAAATATTAAATATTATTTGTTCCTGCAAAATTTCATCTATATTCGTCGCCGCCTGGCCGATGCGATTTTTTAAGTCGCCCCCTGGCCGATACGAATTTTGAAGTCGACGTTCAATTCAATCAATACTTAATATAACCATATCAATTATCTAAGTATTATTTGAATTGGTGTCGACTTCAAAAATCGCATTGGCCTGGGGGGCGACTTAAAAAATCGCATCGGCCAGGCCGCGACGAATATAAATAGATGAAATTTTGCAGGAACAAATAATATTTAATATTTTAATTATTTTTTACTTTTTAGTTCATATATTTTTTTTTTGAAGGCGGTTCATTTTTTATTAAAAAAAATTATTTATTTTTAGAAAATACTGAGGAGCAACCTAGCAACAATAAAGAAATTAGCACCTTTGAGGGCAGTGATTTGGGGAGCGAGGATATACCTTTGGCTTATTTGGGTAAACGTATGCGCGAAAGAAACACTACAAGTACAACCACTGACCCTAATAATAATACTAATGATACAACACAAGAAAACTCCCGGAAGAAGAAAAAATATGATCTAGATTTAAAGACTCGCAAATTGTTAAAATTGCAAGATATTGCTAAGAAACATCCAGTGCTACCAGGGTGCAATATAAACTGTAAAAAAGGCTGTTCTTCATTTTCTTCTGAGCACAGAATATTATTAAACAAAAACTTCTGGGCGCTCTCAAAAATTGAAAGAAAAAATTTTATGCTTAATAGTTGCCAACGTTTAACAGTTAAAAGAAGATCAGTAGAAAATTCAAGAAAACAAAATACTTTTAAGTATTGCTTAAAAGACAACCAGGGTGAAGTGGTGCAAGTTTGCAAAGTTTTCTTTCTTACCACCTTGGGCTATAAAAAAGCCAACGATAGAGTTCTTCATGACGTCTTGTCTAAAACACCCAAAGGAAGACTAACAGCACTTCCACATAAACGTACGGGCCAACCTTCCTCTAAAAAAATTAACGAAGTTGATATCAATTTGCACATTGAGTCATTTCATCCGGAAGTGTCCCACTACAGAAGGGAACACGCCCCAAATGTGAGGTATCTTAGTAGTGATATTTCAATTACGCTTATGTACAAAGATTACCAAGAAAAATATCCAGATAGTAAAATATCATACGAAACGTACAGAAAAAAAGTAAAGGCAAAACATATATCGTTTACCAAATTGGGCCATGAAGAGTGTGATATCTGTCAAGGATTTAAATTACATGGACATACAGAGTTAAATTTTGATGAAACCTGCTTAAATTGTAAAACATGGAAAAAACACATAACACGAGCTAAAAAATCCAGGAGGGCATACAAGGAACAGGCACAGCAAGAGTTTGACATGAACACCGTATGCGTATCTGCAGACCTTCAGAAAATTACAATGTTACCAAGGATGGAAATGTTTAGGACCGCTATTTTCCTTAAGCCATTAATTGCTTACAATGAAACATTTGTTCCTCTGAGGAAAATCTCTTTAACCAACAAGGTCTTTGCTGTTGTCTGGCATGAAGCCATAAGCAAAAGGTCTAAAGAAGACTTAATCAGTGCATTTAACTCTTTTTTTATTTTTAATAGGGATGCTGAACACATTATAGTATGGCTAGACAATTGCGCTAGCCAAAACAAAAATTGGTCCCTCTTCAGCTTTTTGGTTAAAGTTATAAATTCAAATGACATATCTGCGAAAACAATTACATTCAGGTATTTTGAGCCCGGACATACTTTTATGTCCGCGGACAGCTTCCACCATCAGGTGGAAATATCCATGAAAAGAAAACAAAAAATTTATGACTTTAACGATTTTGTTGAATCAGTTGCAAACGCTTGTAGTGGAAAAGTATACGTTAAA
Organism: Kuschelorhynchus macadamiae; assembly: GCA_030620095.1. NCBI lineage: Eukaryota > Metazoa > Arthropoda > Insecta > Coleoptera > Curculionidae > Kuschelorhynchus > Kuschelorhynchus macadamiae. Next base: position 1,754,352 of record JAUTXW010002753.1, on the reverse strand, counting down.
AATATGAATTATGATGATTTTTTTAAATGGGAAAATTTTACATCCCAGCAAAAATTAAAAAATAATGAGGAAGGTCGCCCCTACTTATCAGACATTGTCGAAGTGGTAGCTGAGCGTGGAAAATTTACGTTGCAATATAAAAATGACTTTGATGAACCATCCAAAATTCTAGACTTCCTCATGAATAAAAAAATGAAAAAAACTTCTTTGTTAAAATCTGTTCCCTGTATGCAAGGTCCTCGTGGCTTTCCTAAGGATAAAAGGGATAATATTCTTAAGCAGCTTAATCACATTTTGCCACAAAACAGAAAGCATTTTTGGGAAAATCTTCCGCCCTTAAACAATGACGAAGAAATGTCCGATTAATTTTTTTTTTAATTTTTAAAATGTGTTTATTGTTAATATTTACCAAATGTTTCTAAGTGTAATCTGATTACCTATATTATAAAAAAAGTGTGTACCTGACTGTACCTGAATAAAAAATGTTTTTAAAAATGCCTTTTTATATACCTACAAACACAAACTTGTCAAAAAAATAAATCAAAAACAAATACCCAATAATACCCATTAAAAAATATTCAAATACCGCAGTTGTATTTGGAAACAATTTATTTATTTTATCTCCTTACATAGTTAAAAAGCGGTATCTGACTTTTTTCCTATAATTCGTTATTACATTTAAATTTTTATATATAAACAACTAAATTAATGAGTACTTAGTTATAAATTACAGTTTTTGTGCCAAAAAAATATCTCTAAATGTTAGGTCCACGCAAAAAACTTTAAAGTCATTTTTCTCGATTTTACCATTTTTGCAAATACCGCTTTTTAATTTTGGACGGCAGTATAGGAAATACCCCAAATACTTAAATACCTTAAATACTTAAAAATGCATCCAATTGGCCAAGTCTTCCTGGAATAATCGATGTACGCGGTCTTTCCTCATAATTCGTCACCCCCAATATTGGTTTAGTGTTAAGAGATACAAAAAAATGTTAAATAAAAAAGTTGTAGGATTTTTTACGTAGTTTGTAGAAAGTTATATACAGGATGTCTCAAAAATGTATATCAGACCCAATATACATTTTTTCAAATAGAACGCCCTTCTTAGTTTATATAAATATACCAAGTTTGATACGTCTATCTTAAAGATATCCGAGAAAATTGAGAAGAACTGCGTTTCACTCATTGGCTCTTATGGTCGGGTTTTTGTCATTTCTAGGGTGTCTTTGAAGGTAAAGGTATTTAACCTAGCATAATTATAAACGGCAAGATGCGAACTATTTGATAGACGTATGGTATGTAGAGTGTACCATTTAAAAAAAATATATGTTAATGTTTGATACATTCTATAAATACACCTAAAATTTTCTTCAATTTTCCTAAAAAAATTCTACATAATGGGGAATATGTTTTTCGTGGTCCAGAGACCTGGCATTATTGCAAAACTTCTCTTGTAAGAGGGAAGTAATACCTAAATACAAATATGCTTAAAACCGGTAAATTGTATCTATATATGGTAAGAACAAGAACTAATACTGAAGTATCACTTGCTGAAATATTATTACTTCCCTCGTAAAAGGCACTGTATGTAATTACCTCAAATTTTACACAAAAATTAAATATTACGTAGGAATCAACTGGTAACATTTTGGTACGAATCAAAGATGGGGAAAAAATGGCGGCTTAATAAAGTATTTAAAACAACTTATAAATTAATTGATTGATTGATACAATTAATTGTGGTATAGACATGATGTGAACTGTTAAAATAGTGGAACGAATTCAATATGGCGAAACAAAATGTCAGCCAAATAAAATTTTTGCATCATGAAAAAAACACCCTCCCAGGTGTCAAATAAATTCACGTTTTAGCGTTCCGCGGCGCGGCTAAAAAACTATTTACCCGATTGACTTCAAATTTTGGTCATTAAGGACCATTAAGGATCATATGGGGATGACCTCGTAATATTCTTCGAAAAATCCAATATGGCGGATCAACCGAAACAAAAAAATAGGTTTACAAAAACCTAATTATCTAATTTATACCGAATTTTGCACAAAAATCAAGTGTTATATAGGAATGAACTGGTAACATTTTGGTACGGATTCAAGATAGCAAAACAAACTGGCGTAAAAATCACTTAATTTATTTTAAATTATGTCCAAAAATCAAGTGTGGCATAGGTGTACTTGAAAAGTCAGCATACAGGGTGGCCCATCGAAAACGTACCGCAAGGCATAACGGCCAGGGTAATTTTTTTTTCAAAAAATCCAAAAACACGTCAATTTTTTTTGTGAGGGGGACAATTTTTGCCCTTAAAATGATCGCAAAATTTTCAACCCTCTAAGCGGGGGTGTCATCCCCCAAACTTTTTCAAATGGGAAGAGGGGTCAAGTGGTACCGCAATGAAAAGGCCTTTCTATTCTCTATACATTCCCGCTTTGGTTTTGAAAATCGGTCAAGTCATTTAGAAAATATGAAGGATTGAAATTTAAAATGTTTATTTACAAATTATCAGAGTAAATGATAAGGATAAATTCCTTCGACCAATTCGCTATTTTTGTCCTGTTATTTTAGATGTTTACTGCTGATTTTAGTGATTTGACATGCCACAACGATCAGGTGCGGTAGTTGCTAGATAGCTGTTCTGTAACTTGTGCGTTTAAATTTCTCAATATCATTAAATTTTTTATCAATAATTATGGTGTACTCACTTGCAGAAAAAGTGGAAATAATCGAACTTTATTTTAAAAATAATGAATGTGGCAATCGGGTTGCGCAGATATTTAATGAACGACATCCTGAAAAACACCTTTCCGGCAAAATTGTTCGCGAGTTAGTAGCAAAATTTCGCGAAACTGGATCCCTTATGAATAAAAAGAGGCAGATGGAAAATCCTGTAGTAAATGAAGCTATGGAGGTCTTTGTATTGGGCCAAGTTGCCATGGATAGTACGCTGAGTACAAGAAAATTAGCCAATGAGACCGGCGTGAATCGTACAAGTGTCCAAAGAATATTGAAAAAACACCATTTCCACCCGTATAAAATTCAGTTGGTACAAGAACTCAACGAAGACGATTTTGATCGCCGCTTGCAATTTTGTGAAACTATTAGTGAACGAGTGGCCAATAATAATAATTTTCTATTCAATGTGTGTTTTTCGGGTGAGTGCACTTTCTTTTTGAACGGTGTAGTTAATCGGCATAACTGTCGGTACTGGGCTGAGAACAACCCCAGGGTATTTCACGAGGTGCACACACAACATCCTCAGAAATTGAACGTGTGGGCTGGTATTTTTGGAAATTCTATTGTGGGTCCTTTTTTTCTTCCTGGAACTCTAACAGGTGATATGTACTTAGATTTACTGGAAAATACCATCGACCCAGCCCTAACTGACATCATCGAAAATAATCCTGGATACGTTGAAGCGGAACTGATATTTCAACAAGACGGTGCACCTCCACATTACTCTCAAAATGTGCGTAATTATTTAAACACTAACTTTCCCGGGCGGTGGATAGGACGAAGGGGTGCCATTAAGTGGCCTCCCCGGTCACCCGACTTGACTCCTTTAGACTTTTTTCTATGGGGACACATAAAAAGTAAAGTGTATAGCACTCCACTTGCCTCATTAGAAGATCTGCGAACACGAATTATTGACGTTTGTCGCGAAGTGACCCCTCAAGTTCTTCAGAATGTTCGAGAACGATTTGAAGCTAATTTGTATTACTGTATGGAGGTCGACGGGCAACATTTTCAGCATTTGCTTCATTAATACGGTAAGTTTTTTTTTATTTAATTCAATTTATGCGTTTTTTGAAAAATGTGTTTTTCAAATTTCAATCCTTCATATTTTCTAAATGACTTGACCGATTTTCAAAACCAAAGCGGGAACGTATAGAGAATTTTTCATTGCGGTACCACTTGACCCCTCTTCCCATTTGAAAAAGTTTGGGGGATGACACCCCCGCTTAGAGGGTTGAAAATTTTGCGATCATTTTAAGGGCAAAAGTTGTCCCCCTCACAAACAAAATTTTGGATTTGCAATGTTTTGGATTTTTTGAAAAAAAAATTACCCTGGCCGTTATGCCTTGCGGTACGTTTTCGATGGGCCACCCTGTATATGTGTTACTAACTGACTATGTCAATTAAATTGAGCCACACTTCACTATTCTTAATAAAAAGAAAAATTCTAACAAGGAAATTTACGGATTTTTATCATTATAGGGCTGGCGTATTTTCCTTAACTACCAACAAAATCCATTATAGATTGAATATTAAATTAAAAAATATGTTTCAACATAAATCATAACAAAAAGGTGAAGTCCCAGTTGTTGAATTTGGTATTAGGAGTTTCACTAAAAACGTATTTTCTTAATATTTTTTCCTTATTGTTCCGAAAAAGCGTACAAAAAAATCAGTTTATATTGTTAATAGATTACCCTGTAATTTATCTGACCATGAAATGGGCTTATTTGGTAGTTGCATATTTCGCAGATTTAAAATTTTTATAGGTAACTCAAAACAATCTGTAAAGAATCCTAACTGGAAATTTCCTCTTGATCTACATAAATAAAAGAAGACGCAATTTATATGTGTTATTAAATGACGTACGGATCTAAATCTGGTCATACTTCACTATTCCTAAAAAAAGAAATTTTCTTTATCGAAGTTGCCGTCAATAAAGCCTTTCAATAAAACCAGAACAATTTTTTCGGTGAAAAAAATATTAGTACATAGTATTACGGATAGCATACCTAATATTCACAAACACTCCTCAAAAATTATTAACAAACACTCGTGCTCTCTATAAAGGAAGCAAATCATTACTACTAGTTTGTCACAGTCTTCTATTTTGCAAGGTTCGTTTTAATCAAGTACGCAATAACAACAAGCAATTATACAGAGAGCTTTATCGAAACATTTATTTTTTATATTCGGTAATATGTATATTTACTGTCAAAATCCATGGACAAGGTCGTAATCAGGGAAAAAGAATAGGAGAATCGACTTTCACTTTTCACTTTATGACTATAAAATAAAAAATAATACTTTCATCCAATTTAAAAATTTAAATTTTGTATGCTACACCATGAATAAAATTGAGTAAACCCAGGAAAAAATATTACAAAGGCATTTTGTCAATACAAAGCTAATTTCAGGTTAAATTTATATTATATGCAATCTCATATTAAGGAAAATTGTTTAAATATTTATTATTTCAGTATTATTTTACTATAACATAAATATAATATAACTATATGTGCATATGTGATGAAAATGCTTTGCGTTAAACTAGAGGATGCAATACCTGCTGCTTCAGTTTGGGTTGCAGATCATTTGCCTCGACTAAATATCTGAAAGTACATACAGGGTGTTAAAAAAGTACGCTGCCAAACTTCAAGGGACGATTCCTCGCATTATTCTAAGACAAAAAGTTTATATAAACATAGTTCTGAAAACGAATAGTTTTCAAGATACAGGGTGTTAAAGTTCTAAGAAAAAACTTGTTTTTCTATTATAGCTTTTATAACACTCTAGGTATGTTTATCAAATTTGGTGTGCATCTTTTACCCATTAAAGGACAGTGTTTGATGCAAAAGGTTTTTTTTTCTTTCTTCCAGTGGCGTCCCTACGGGGTTTGAAATTAATATTTTTTAAGAAAAAAAAAGATACGCCACTGCTTCTTTTGAAAACAAAAATTATTTTTGAAATCTCCGTTTAATTTAAAGAAAATTTGGTCTCCAGACTTACTTTTGTACGACACACGGTTTTCGCGTAAAAAAATAAAAATCATTGCAATCCAAATGCAATTTTGCAATGGTAATTTTATGTAAAATCCGCTTCTGTTTATTTTTATTAAACATATTATTTGAAAGTTGGCACGCGTAATGCTGTTAGTAGTACCCATAAAAAGAAATAATTATAAATTTGGAATAATCTACTGAGTGACTCTGGGTCATGTCCCCTTTTATCTCCCAAACTTTTTTGCGCCAACACTTGTGATTTGTATTTGCCATTCGCGAGCTTAATTTTCCTGTTTTTAATTTATTACAATTCACTATTAAACCCTCATTTCTAAATGTATTTTTTTTAATAGAACTAACAATTTGGTAGGAAAATTTAAGAAACAAACTGCAATTTAATTCAGTAGTCAAAGAAACCTAAATTGTCAAGGTGGGCTTTGCTTTGCTAAACGACAGTTCTTCGTTTGTTTATAACAATAACATGACAGTTGTCAAAAACTATTAATAAAGGTGCACTTGTGTAATTTTTAAAAGTTTATTTAATTTTCTTTCGGTAAAAATGGTTCAGTTTACAAACCGTGAAATGGCAGACATGCATTTCGTGTATGGAATGGCTGATGGTAACGCTCGCGCCGCTAGGCGGATGTATCAAGAAAGATATCCTGACCGTCCACTACCTAACAGACAATTTTTTGCAAATATTCACTCCAAACTTTGTGAAACGGGTAGTTTTAAGAAGTCTGCTGCTTTTATAGGGAGACCAAGAACAGTAAGAACGGTTCAGATAGAGGAAGCTGTCCTAAATGCAATTTATGAAAACCCAGAAACTAGTACGAGAAAAATTGCGACTGAATTAAACATTACTCACGTATTAGTATGGCAAATTTTAAAGGATCAACAACTTTATCCATATCATTCGCAACGTGTCCAAGCTCTTTTGCCAAGAGATTTTCCGCTAAGAGTGGCTTTTTGTAGATGGGTAGGAAATAAGTTAATGCAAAATCCAAGGTTTTTATCTTAGGTGTTGTTTACGGACGAGGCATGATTTTCCCGTAACGCAATCATAAACTTTCATAACAATCATGTGTGGCCCGATGAAAATCCTCACGCCATAATTGAAAATAATTTCCAAGAGCAGTTTTCTGTAAATGTTTGGATTGGAGTTGTAGGAGATTTCCTTATCGGGCCTCACTTTCTGCCTAGCAGGCTTACTGGTGAGGAGTATAGACAATTTATTGAACATGTTTTACCTGAACTTTTGGAAGATGTTCCACTAAGGCAAAGGAGTTCTATGTGGTTTATGCATGACGGTGCTCCACCGCACTTCAGTTTAGTGGCACGTCAGTACCAGTGCAGGACCACAATTTTGGCCACCCAGGTCACCTGATATTAATCCGATAGATTTCTTTCTCTGGGGACACCTTAAAGCATTAGTTTACACAACACCAGTTCGAAGCGAAGACGATCTACGAAATCGGATAGAAGAGTCCTGTGAAATTATTAGGAACACTCCTGGTATTTTCGAAAGGGTTCGCCAGACGCTAATAAGGCGTACAAACGCATGTATTGAAGGCCATTTCCAGCAGTTACTTTAAAATTAAATTCTGTGAAATTATTATTTGTAAGGTTGGTTAAGTTATGTTTGGTTTACAATTATTTTATTAATAAACGTCTTGGTGTTGTTTAGTTTTTTTTTATTTATTTAATGTTTTATTCTAACCACAGCATTACGCGTGCCCACTTCCAAATAGGTATGTTTCATTAAAATTAAACAGTAACGGATTTTACAAAAAATTATCCTTGCAAATTGGATTCGGATTGCAGTAGATGTATGAAAATTGTTTTTATTTTTTTACATAAAAATTGTGCGTCGTACGAAGGTAAGTCTAGAGACCAAATTTGCTTAAAATTAAATGGGAATTTCAAAAATAATTTTTGTTTTTAGAAAAAGCAGTGGCGTATCATTTTTTTCTTAATAAACATTCTGTCCAAACTCCGTACGAACGCCACTGGTAGAAATTTAAAAAATACTTTTGCATCAAAAACTGCTCTTTAATAGGTAAAAGATGTACACCAAATTTAATAAAAATATCTAGAGTGGTATAAAAGTTATGATAGAAAAACATTTTTTTTCATAGAAATTTAACACCCTGTATCTTGAAAACTATTCGTTTTTAGAACTATGTTTATATAAACTTTTTGTCTTAGAATAATGCGAGGAATCGTCCCTTGAAGTTTGGCAGCGTACTTTTTTAACACCCTGTATATTTAATAATTAATGAAACCAGTCAGTCAAAACGAATTAAAGATTTTGAAATAAGAACAAAATAGAAAGCAGGGGATCAGAAAACTCAGATGGAGACAAACACAAGAACGGCGAAAGAAAAATATCTGCAGAGAGAGTGTATAGAACAAAGACGAAGACTTTCTTTCTGCAAAACAAGCGCCAATATTTTCCATAACCAAAATATTTATTAGCTGAGTATTTATATAAGAGAGCTGCAATTTTCTTGTACATTAAATAGATCTGTACATACAAGTGCGTGCCATTGTGGTTGAATATGGAAAGAAATAAAAATAAAACCAACCAAAATATTTATTAGTTGAGTAAAAAACCGACTTGAAAAAAACGCCCTAAAAAATGAAAAATAATTTTTCTTTATTTGAAAAATTTTACTCTATAAAGTCGTTTAACTATGAACAAAAATATATTTATATACTGAGTATTTTGATGCCTAATACCACGAGTATAATGTCTTACTGTCTTGGTGCCGACTTCATATAGTAAAATTGTCCAGATGAAATAAAATATTATTTTTCACTTTTTAGTGCATTTTTTGAAATAAGTTTTATTTTTTTTATAAAATGTTTATTTTATCCTTTTTAGTTTATACGAGTTTTATTGTTAAAGTCAAGTTTATCAAATAGCTACTGGATCCACCACATATGTAACATCATTGTAAAATAACATGTCTTATTATACAATGGTAACATACCAGAGGCGTGCAGTCCATGGAAACAAGGGAAGCAGTGCTTCCCCAAAAAAAAATCTTCTAAAATGTAATTTTTGAAATAGGAAACCATTAATTTAGTTTATATTAAAAATGCTAAAATATTATCTTAATTATCAAGCCCATAATAAATGCGACCTTGACTCCGACCCAGCCACAATAGAATATCGAACAGAACCTATGCGGGCTGCTAGCTTCACTGCAGCCAAGTCCTGTATGCTTGATTTCCTGTGAATCGAGCCAGAGGTTATTGAACTTTCCACCGGCTGTTTGCAATTTTTGCATTTCAGTCGCGTGCTTTAAGTGGTGGCGGAAGCTATCGTTGGAGTAGGTTCTTTGTTTGAACGGCTATCCGTGTGTTGCGTGATACGTACGTCGCGTCGCGTCGTGCATGGTGCGATATGGAATAGAGTAATACGAATAAGAAGAGTGTGTGTGAATGTATGGTTTGTGTCTTAACAATAAAGGGATTTTCAACATTAAATTTCGCTGATAAGCTTCAAATAATTTCCAAAGGAAGAGCAAAACCGCCTATGAAAAATTTAACCTCAAAAATGAAAAACTGTATTAGATATTTTTATCCGGAAAAACAATACGAACAATTTAAATGGCTAAGAGGGTGTGAAAATATAAGTAAATTATTTTGTTGGCCATGTTTACTTTTTGAAAATGAAAAAGATCTCTGGAATAAAACTGGTTTTTCCGATTTAAACAATTTCCATAAAGCTGTAAAAAGACACATTATGTTCAAAGCACATTTACAGGCCGTCATAAAAGAAAAAGTCTTCGGCAAAACTAGAATTGAACACGCCCTTAATAAACAGTTGGAATTTAGTCACCGCCAACACACTAAACTAGTCGATAAAAATAGGCAAATATTAAGAAGACTTATCGATGTTGTTTGTTTTCTCGGACATATGGGATTTAGAGGTTATGACGAAACAAGGGTTTCTTCAAATAGAGGAAATTTTCAAGATTTACTTAGTTTAATGGCTAAATATGATGATTGCTTAAAAAACATTTACAGCAGTCTAGCGTTTTTCGTGGAACGGATACGCTACGTTAAAACAGACGGAAGTATTCAAGAGCGATTTTTAGGTTTAAAGAATGTGTCCGAAAATCGTACAGCAGATGCATTATATACCGTAGTTTATAACGTTACTAAAGAAATTAATGGAGAGAAAAAATTAGCTGCTCAAAGCTATGATGGAGCTGCAGTGATGGCAGGACAATTAGGGGGTCTGCAAGCTAAAGTTCGAGAAACTTTCCCAAGTGCTGTGTTTGTCCATTGTTTTGCTCATAAATTAAATTTAGCTTTATCGCAGTCCATCAATCACATTAAAGAGTGTAAAGTATTTTTCGTTACTTTAAGTGGCATGGCTGTTTTTTTTTTCCCAGTCAACAAAACGTACACAAGCTTTGGACTCTATTGTCCACAAACGATTGCCCAAAGTAGCTCCTGCTAGGTGGAACTATAATGGAAGACTTGTGTTAACAGTATCTGAAAATCGCTGATTGGACTATTTGAGAATATAATAAAAAATATTGAAACGTGGGACTCAGAAGCAATAAATAGTTCGAGGGGGTTTTTGGACTGTTTGAAACGATATTTTAATTTTAATTATTTGTTGGACATATTTTCAGAAATATTCCCATTCTCGGACAATGTTTTTAATATATTACAAACTAAAACAAATGATATTGCTTTTTGCCTAAAAAAGTGGATGATTTTAAGTCCATGTTAAGATGTGGAGATGTTCAAACGTCATACAGACGCCTCTTTTATGAAATAATCCGATCAAATTCAGCAACAAAAAAATTTTGCATTTAAAGGAAAAACTTTTCCGAAGATGCGTTTAAATATCTTCTTCTTCATTATGGTTAGTTCTTCGACCGAGTGTTACTGCGATCTGAACTAAAAGTGATTTACGAAACTGATGACATTAGCGCAAAAAATAACGCTAAGGAACTAATGCAATTTTTAAAAGACGAGGAGCTGGAAGATGCCTACACCGAAGTGTCGAAATTGTGTGAATTAGTATTGACAATACCTGCCACAAGTTCATCAGTAGAACGCAATTTTTTAACACTTAAACCTATAAAAAAATTTTCGTGAGAAATTCAACTGGGCAGGAGAGACTTTCGCATACATCGCTGTTGTCCATTGGAAATAAACTTCTCCAAAATATATCGGAGCATCGACGTTTTTATGATGACGTCATTGATGAATTTGTAAAAAATGATCGAAGAATCAAATTACATTACAAATAGGTAACTTTCTAAAAATTGCTCCCCTTTCTTAAAATTTCACCGCACGCCCTTGTAACATACAAATACAATACATACATACAATACAATACATTGCATATATTGTTCAATGTAACGTCGTGTAAACATCGAAATGGCCGCCATTTTAAACATTTTTTTAAATTTGCTTGCTATGGGGTTACTCCAGCAACATCCTGAATATTGCCTGAAAATGTTATCTAATTGGTCGAACCATCGCGAAGTAATCGATGAACATACATAAAAAATACCTAGGATCGAGTTGATAAACTCCCCCTTTCTTGAAGTGGGTTAAACATATTCACATTTTCAGATAAATAACAGATCAGAACTGAATAATAACTAAATATAAACACTTGCATGCTATGTTTACACATTTTGAAGCTGGTTTTTTTCCCTTGTAAAAAGGAAGATTTTTTCAGATCTTGACGTTTCAGGGTCCTAGATACTGAAAAACATGTTTTCTCAATTCCGTCGGTCTGTCTGCTCACAGCATAGCTAAAGAACTACTTACCCGGGTCAAAAATTAAGAGTCATATGAGTATAAAGCGCTAAAATTTTGGTAAAAATCCAATACGTCGGAGCAAAATGGTGTAAGTGTAATGTTGAAAAAATTCTCACTAAAGAACTACTTTTCTAATTTTGCACAAAAATCAAGTATTATGTAGGAATGAACTGATAAAATTTTGATACGAATTTGTGGCGACTAAATGTCTCCCACATTTATCTGCCAAAGTTAAAATTTGCGCATATCAAACTGTATATATTTGTTTTTCTTTTCATTGTTACTGCATAACATACTGTACATATTTATTTTATTTTACATTTACTTTTTTAATCTAGGCTAATTATCTATTGCTATTGAGAAATGTAACAATTTGTAGGTACTTAGTTTTCTGTACATAATTGTGGGAATTTCCATCGGCATTTAGAGTCTAATTTAGTTTTAAGGTTCTTGTATGCTATCCGTTAATTTTTACACTTCTTTGTACGATTTTAAAATATGTTAGTAAGTATGATAGTAAACTGTTTATTGCATTTTACTATCTGTAATGAATGTTTTTATTTTGACCATGGGAAAGTTTACAAAGATAAAAAACCCCTTTTGCCAACGAATAGGACCAATCAAAGCGAGGAATTTTGGAACAGGGGGTGGAATTCTATGTTTCTTGAGATTTGTATGAATATTAGAGGAGGACTCTGTTTTTGGACTTGCAAGAAATCGGATGTGAATTTTGTTGTTCTAGTTCAATAGACTTATTTTATTTCGTTTTAACAGTGTTTCAATAAACTCTCACAGCTCATATAAAAAAGGAATGTATTGGATATATAGCTAATCAAGCACACACCATACGTTCCTAAAAATTCAAGATGGCCAAATGAAATGGCGGATAAATAAAATATTTAAAAATTCAACTTGAAAAAACTAGATTGATTTCAAATTTTGTGCAAGAATTAAGTATGATATAGAGACGAACTGATAAAATTGATGTACGACTTAAAGAAGACGGAACAACATGGCGGCCAAATAAAATGTTTATAATCGAAAAAAAATCAGATCTTCACGTTTTACTAACCCTAGATGCGAAAAAACGTGTTTTATCAATGCCGTCGATTTGTCTATTTATCAGTTCGTGGCATAGCTAAAAAACTACTTACTGGATTGACTTCAAAAATGTATGGGTCATATGAGAATGACCTGGTGACATTATGATAAAAATCCAATTTGAGATGGTGACCTAGTAAAATGTTATAAAAATTATTACTAAAAAACAATTATCCAGTTTACTTCAAATGTTACAGAAAAATCAAGTATTGCATTAGAATGAAAATTAACATTTTGGTACGAACACAAGATGGCAAAACAAAATGACGACTTAATGAAGTATTTAAAATCCAGACTGAAAAAAAAACTACTTATTAGATTGACACTATATTTTGTGCAAGAATTTAATGTGGAGCATAAAACATTTTTTTGCTCTGTTGAAATTGTAGAAAATCTTTTTTGTACATAATACTTTCATAAAATAAACAGATATACTTCCATTTTCTGCTTGTATTAAATAAAAATATTTATATAGGGATCACAGAATATAAAACAACTTATTATGTCAGTGGTTTTTCAGAAGGAGTATAAAAAGAAGTTTAGATTTATTACATATATTTTATATTTATATTTATTTAATATTTCTTGGAATATGAGTATTGTTTTGCCTAAAATAAAAAACCTATCACATATTAACGTTAGATCTCTAAGTGTCCATTTTTTAGAATTAAAACAATTAATATCAAGCAACAACTTTGATATTATAGATTTAAGTGAATCTCTGCTTGATAATGTTTTCCCAATGGAATAATTTAATCTAGAAAAGTGTGTATTCATTAGGTGTGACAGCAATAGTGGAGGAGTCGGTGTTGGGTAGTATATTAACTAAAACATTACATTTAAAAAGATCGTTTCTACTAATGTTATAGAACTGTAGATTAGATTTTCTATTAATTTAAAACATATTATATTGCTGTTGGTTTACAGGCCACTCACTCGACGTTTCTTACCCAAACCTCTTTAATAAGTTTGGAAATATTTATCACTTCTTCTAGTGCAACCTGAATTGATTTGGCTAAGTACAGACGCGGAAACCATTATCTCTGCTGGAACCTAAACAGAGAGGGTGTAAGTGATCACGAATTAATTTATATAACAACAAACTTTAACTTCACTACCAATTCGCCTATTTTTGAGACAACTAGAAATTTTAAAAATATTAATTTGATCTAGTCAGTGATCTTCGTGCTATATTTTATTAGCGAAAGTAGAAAGCTCCGTGTCACAAAACCTTGTGCGTCGTAGCTAATAGATACCGTCAGAGCGATGATAAAAGATCGAGACAACATATTAGCTGAATATGAAAAATACAAAAATATTAATAATTTTAATCTATACAAGCAATTGCATAATACGGCAACACTTGCAATGCGTAAATAAAAGAAGGCATATTTAAATTTGCAAGTAACTAAATCATCTTTTGTTGATGTGGTCTTCTTTAAAACTACTAAATTTAAATAATAAACAACAAAACACAAGAGTTCCAACAAACGAACTTAATGACATAGAAAAAATTAATCAATATTTCATCGATAGCATTAGAAAAACCACATCTGCCAATGACTTAATTTCAGTATATTGTAGAAATACAAATAATAAAAAGTTGCCAAAGTTTCAATTTTCACAAACTTCCGAAATTAAAATCCTTAAATTTATATCGAATATTAAAGCAAAAGCTACAGGATTGGATGGAATTAACATTTTAACTATAGACTTGTGCCTTCTTTTTATAATACCTTCCATATAACATAAGTTATAAATGTTTGTTTAAAAAACGTCGTATCCACTCCAAATGGAAGAAAGCCCGGGTTTTACCAATAACAAAAGTATCAGGTCCTACGGATTATAATATTTTACACGCTATAAGTATTCCTCCTACATCCTTAAAAATCTTAGAAAAAGCTATGCAAATTCAGCTTCAATAACATATAAAATCTCGTTTAGTTCTTCCCGTTATGCAGTCAGGCTTCAGAACTAGACATATCTGTTGTTCTGCCTTGTCGATGATTACTGACGATATCATTTCTGCTACTGATAAAAATAAGCTTACAATATTAATAATATTAAACTACAGCAAGGCTTTCAATAATTTAAATCATAAGGTTTTGATGTCTATTTTAACCTTTTTTGGGGTGAGAGAAGATGCATGTGCTCTTATCTCAGACTTTCTTGAAAACAGAATAACTTTCCAAATAAAAATTATTTATTCTCTGTTAGGAAAAAGCACTCGAAAGGTATCAGCACAACGTACTCGTTCTCTTAAAATTACGTACCACTTCACTAAAGAAAAATATCCAGGCCACACGGCCGATAATCTATACCTACGGATTAATTTTTGTAAATATTCAACCCGCCCCCTCAAAAATTAATATCATAAACTTAACTACACTAATATAACAAAGAGTAGTTTAATTAATGCTATTTTCTTTTCTACAATTAAATACCTTCTTTGTGCAGCCTGGGAGTCAATTATAATATGTTTAAACATTTGCTGCTAGGATTAGGAAACCCTTCATTTAGTTCTAAGCTCCAAGAATGTTGATGATGGCACTGGGGGATATATATGTTATATCACTCGACTTAAAATTCACTTTTTAAAAAATATTTTTATTTACAAAATCAAAAATTAAACTAACAGTATAGAAGCTTAAAAACGAATCATGATTTTATTTACA
Source organism: Kuschelorhynchus macadamiae (assembly GCA_030620095.1). Classification (NCBI taxonomy): domain Eukaryota; kingdom Metazoa; phylum Arthropoda; class Insecta; order Coleoptera; family Curculionidae; genus Kuschelorhynchus; species Kuschelorhynchus macadamiae. The sequence continues at coordinate 1,739,023 of JAUTXW010002753.1, read as the reverse complement.
ATTTACACTATTTATATGAAAGACGAATGCTGCGTCAGTGGGAACTTGCTTGCTGGGCAGATTCTGTTGACGAGGCGTCTCGGTACTCGCCGTCTCCTTGAGATAACCGACATCTGATACGGTGGGAACCAAGGGCATCGTACTTGAAGGTGACATTGCTCGTGAGAAAGGATATAACAACTCCCCCATTAAGATGAAAGTTGACGCGTGGTGACAACTTTCAGGTCCTCTGCTTATTGAGGTTGAGTTCAATCTCTTCACTTTCTTCAATCGGGTCGCCAAGGCGGATGCTCGGTCTCCTTCTGGGAATTATTCTTCTCCATTGTATAACGTTAGATCCTCTTTTAGGTGGAGAGGATGGATTGTCATCGTTGCTAGTGGCTACTCCAATCTTGATGTTACGTGTTCGTCTTCGACATTTGCAAAAGATGTATAAGGCAATCAGTGCGATAATGAGTGTTATTGTAAGGATCGTGAACCAACTTATGTGTTTTTTCACGAACGGTTGATTTACCAATTGATCCAGCTGATCGGCATACTGATTTAGCTTGTGCTGGGCTATGTTCAGGTCCTCTACATATATTTTGTTTAGCTTCAGAGGCTTCAAATCTGGTAAGTGAATATTCTCTGGCATATGGTTACAGCAGTCAAAAGGGATGTTGACTGGGTGGTAAGGTTACATTGTCGTAAACATCAACTGATTTCTGGGCACGAACTCTTGTACTCCCGACGAAGGCACTACACTCAGGTTGAAGTTTCATCAAAGTATTTGTGTTGATGATCTGAGTCTCTATATCTCTGGATCCACATTTTATTGTGACGGGCAGAGGGTCTGCAACAGCTATCAAGCATAAATTCTGGCTGATTTCTTGAATGTTATAGTCTTTGGCAAGAATGACTAAAACTTGGCATGTTCTGGGTAGATGATCAAGTCTCTTCAGAAGCTGAGCCTCGCAGACTGCATCAGTATCAATTGGGTATGGCAGGATGTTGGAACAGATGAACATACGGTTGCCTAGTGGTTTGCAGGACTTCATATTGCGGATGGTTGTATAAAGTAAAGAATCATCATTTCGCGCAATTAGTTTATTAGTTATTGACAAACTGTGATGAAGGCCTGTTCGATTATCCAGAATCGGTATAGGATATAAGTGATAGAGAGTGTATTTTTCAGGTTCGACTAAAGGTATTTCTAGTACAAAAATTATTCTAGTATCTAATTGATATGCCTTTAATTCTATTATGTCGAGATATTGAGCTACGCTTGAATAATATATCGGCAAGGGAAGATTATTCTTCTGTAATGACTGCGATATATGCTTTAATGAGTCTACTAAATCATATGGAGTGATGATTGAACTGTGCAAAATTTTTAAACGTGCAAATGTAACAGCGTTTATAGCATCGTTCAAAGTATTTTCGATAAATAAATAACTTTCTGTTAGTGATTCGCACAAGTCTAGGATATCGAGTTGAGATTGATAAAATTTGAGATGATCGGAAATATCCATAATTGATTCGCGAATTTCTTTAATATCATTATTAAAGGTTTTCTCGTCAATTTGAAGTTTTTGAATGGTTTCGTTAAAGCTTTTGATAACAGAGGTAGTTATAGATATTTGATTTTTCAAAAGATTTTCTATTTGGTATTCATCGTGGGTTAACTTTTCGATGCACTCGTTGAAATATTCACCATCGGAGGAGTCAAGATTACCAGTTATTGATTTCCAAATTGTTCCAATACCATTAAGAATACCACGTTTTTCTATAAAAATGTACTTTTTAGTGTCGGCCATTATTTCAGTGTACTTTTGGTTAACGGCGTTTGATATTTGTTTAAGGAGACTAACATGAGTTTGAACTTCTATAAACTATAGTGTTTAATAAGCTTTCTAATATTTTGTCATTATTACTAATTGTTTCTTTGATTGGTCCGAGGTCTTTGTAAACAAGGAGGGTCCATTTATCATTTGAGATTTTTACGGTCACTTCTTCATGAAAGAAAATTCCTAAGGTATTGTTTATTGGAGTTAGAGTGTATTGGGACTGAGTGGCTGTTGAAAGTGCCAAGAACCTAGAAGAGAAAAATTACTCATAGTATGGTTTTAGTCTGTCAAAATTTATTTTAGATTTTTGTTTAGTTTCAGGGTTTATCAGAATTGCTGAATTTTGTAAAATTTCGATTATTTCGAATGGACCGTTAAATTTATTTTGGCTTTTGTCCTTGATTTGTGATTCTTTAATGTATACCTTATCTCCTACATTATATTCATAGAGGTGAGCAGAAACATTTTGGTCGAAGCGCTCTTTGGCTTTTTCTTTTTGTTGACATGTTTTATAAAGGTATTGCATGCGATTGTTTAGATCTTGCATATATTTGGAAATAAGACGTTTTTCATTATATAGGATTTCGGGTGGTCTAGATGAGGTGTGTCCAAAAATAAGTTCGTAAGGCGTAAAACCGTGCGTTTTGTTTTTGGTATTGTTATAACATATAGTTGCATAAGGAAGAACATTAAACGGGTGTTCGTCAGGGTTTTCAGTTTGATTAGCTCGTATCATTTCGCTAAGTGTCGCGTGAAATCTCTCAACAGAGCCGTTTGATTGAGGGTGTCCTACGCTAGAGAAAGTTAGTTTGATATCGTAAAGCTCACAGCGGTCATTCATTAAGGTGTTTTTGAATTCTCGGCCATAATCACAATGTATACGTAACGGAGTTCCGTAATGTTGAAAAAATACAAGAAGTGTATTAACAACAGATTTTGCTGTCTTATCCTCTATAGGGTAAGCTTGGGTAAATTTTGTTAGTTCGTCACGTACTGTTAGGGCGTAATTTCGAGTTGGGTATTCAAATATGTCTATGTTTATTCTTTCAAAAGGTGTTTTGGGCGTTTCTGTTAAGTCTAGGGGACTGCTTAGGTTTTTACGACAGATTTTTACTTTTTGGCAAGTTTCGCAACTTTTAATAAAGTTTTCTACGGCTTTTATTATGCCTGGCCAATTGTCTTTTTCTTTTATGCGTCTTAACGTCTCGTTAATTCCGCGATGGTAATGATCTAAGATCTGAGGTATTTCGTCTTCATTAGGGGTTGTTGTGATGTTTTGGCAAATACTTAATTTTATATTTGTGCTGAAAAAATATACGAAAATATTTCAAGGATAGGAAGTTCGAGTGTGTTTTCAACGAAATAGGTACAAGAGATGTCAAGTTCGCCTTGACCGGTATAGAGAATGTAAAAGAGAAGTTGTGTGACAGTTTCTGGGTTAAACGGGAGAGGAATAATGAAATATTTACGATTTTTTGTTGATTTACTGGAGTAAATATTTATTTGTTTTGGATTAAATTCCATGTTTTCCTCGAAAATATCGTCAAGAATCTTATGATGTAGTTCTTCTAACTTATTTTGTCGATAGAATGTTATAATATTTTTGTGTGACTTATCCAACAGCTGGTCGTTGGTTGTTTCGATTTTAGAATAATCGATCAGGGATCTGGTTTCGTAAAGACTTACGAATTTATTGTATTCTTCGGCTATTACATCGTCGTCATAGGTTTTAGGTTCTTCGATAGGTTCTTCGGAATCTGTCTCATTTGATGCAAAAACAGATATTTTTGTTTGAAGCTTTGCGCATTCTTGGAAATGATTTACTTTTATTCGAGATAGGGCATCAGCGTTTTTATTAATTTTTCCCGGTTTATAAACAATTTCGTACTGATATTCTCCTAGTTTTAGCCGCCATCGTGCTAACCTACTACCTGGGTCTTTAATAGAAAGTAACCAAGTAAGGGGACGATGATCTGTGACTAGAATGAACTTTCTCCCAAATAAATATGGACGGAAATATTTCACGGCCCATATAATTGCAAGTAGTTCTCTCTCTATTGTCGAGTAATTGGTTTCGGCTTTACATAATGTTCTTGAGGCATAACCAATGGGTAAGTCTTTGCCAATGGGACCTTGGGAAAGTACAGCGCCTATCGCAAATGCGCTTGCATCCGTTGTTAGTAGGAAAGGCTCATCGAAATTTGGATAGATGAGAATTGGGTCAGAAGTCAGTAATTGTTTTAGTTCGTCGAAAGCTTGACGACAATCTGAGTCGAAATCAAATTTGATATCTTTTTTCAACAGTCTGGTAAGGGGCTTTGATATTTTCGCAAAGTTTGGAATAAACCTACGATAATAACCACCTAAACCCAGAAAGGATTTTATGTCTTCTGAATTTTTTGGTTCTGGAAATTTCTGTATACAATCGATTTTAGTGGGATTAGGTTTAACTCCGTCCTGAGGGATTAGGTGACCAAGGTATGCTACCTCTTTTTTCAGGAACTCACATTTGTCAGGTTGTATTTTTAAGTTTGCTTTTCGAAGACGTTTAAAAACTTCGCGTAAGCGTGTGATGTGGTCATGGATTGTGGGTGAATACACAATGATGTCGTCCATATAGACGAGACAACGTTCATTGAGAATGCCTAGAAGGATATTGTCCATTACTTTCTGGAAAGTGGACGGGCATTCTTATAAATTCGTAGTGTCCGTTCTCGACTGAGAAAGCAGTTTTTGGAATATCTTTAGGGTCTATTTCGATTTGGTGAAATCCTGAAGCCAAATCCAGGGTTGTAAAATACTGGCACTTGCCTAGCTGATCCAAAAGATCGGAAATATTGGGAAGCGGGTACTTATGATCTACCGTGGATTCATTCAATTTACGATAATCTATGACTACTCTCCATTTTTGTTTGCCTGAGGAATCAAGTTTCTTCAGGACGACCCAAACTGGAGATGACCAAGGTGAAATAGAGGATTTTATGATTCCTTGTTCTAACATTTTATTAATCTGAGTTTTTACCTCTTCTTTGTGAATATGGGGATACCTGTATGATTTGGTGAAAACAGGCTTTGCACCATTGGTGTCAATTTGGTGTTTAATTTTGTTGGTAAAGGTAAGATTGTCACCTTCGAGGTAAAATATGTCCTCAAAATCTACGCAAAGATTGGTAATTATTTCTTTTTCTTCTTCGTTAAGTTGCTCTAAACGAAGTTGGGACTTAATGTTGGGAATACGGTTAGGAGATAGCTGTTTATCAGATAAATTGTAATTGAGTAGCGAATGAGAAGAAAAAGGTTCGATTTCGATATCTGAAAAATTAATGGTTTTTGGGATGGCGTTTACATTAACCACAGAAGTTAGAAATTCGCCTTTCTCATTGACATGGACAATTGCGTTTGGGATATGGACTTTTTCGATTTCTTGCCTAGATAGGATAGCATCGGTGTTGACTAAATCACAACGTAATTTAAAAATTTGTTCGGTCCTACCTTCAATTTTAATTTCGTTAGAATTGTTTACGTTAGTTATTTTATTTTTTGTTCGAGGTTTTCTTCTGCCTTAAACAGTGGTAAAGTTTTAAAATTTGTAACAAGTTGTTTATTTTTTTAGTCGATGGTGCATTCATAGTGTTCTAAAAAGTCGAGTCCTAGAATACCATCGAAATCAATATCTAAATCGTATATGTAAACTTTATGTGGGTTTCCGGCTTGAAAAGGAACTAGGGTTGATTCGGTGATAAGAAGTTTTTGGTCTGTAATGCCTTGAATCGTAACGTTTTCAGGAAAACGTTGGGGAAATTGTTTTACTGTGTTTTCTTTAAATATCGTAATTCCTGCTCCGGAATCTATAAGTAGTTTAAAAGTGTTAGATGTGTCTTTTATGTAATATAGATTTTTCGGGTTAACAGCAAGAAGGGGATTTAAAGAAAATGTTGTTCTGGGAAATTCAATGACGGGTTCATGTCGTCCAAATTCAGGGTTTGTATTTGATTTTGGATTTCCGACACGGCATCGGTATTTGAAATCTGTCGAATGGGCGGATGGTTTTGATTCGAAGTGGGAAGAAAATCCTGATATTCATCGTAATTCGTTTTATCTTGTTGGTCAATATTTTCAACATTTTGATATTCGTAATCGGGGTTATCTTCATACATTCCTGCATATTGGTTACAATACTCGTCATATTGGGGTTCGGAATAGTTATCGTTGGAATATTGGTAATTGTCGAAATTGACAACATGAGCACGATGCTGGGGATTATTTTGTGTTACTTGGAGGACGTTGGAAATTGTTAAATGGTGTTTGACGTTGGAACTTGTTTTGGTTTGATTGGTTATGGGGTGCGTACTGCGGTCTTGGCTAACCGTTGTTTGGTCTATTCGACTGAAAGGAGGTGCTTGAATGAAAAGAATTTGATTGTTGATTGGTATTAGGTCTTTGGAAATTGCCAAAATTCTGGGAAGTATAACCATTAGGACGTTGTTGCGATCTACATTCATTTGCTAAGTGACCATTGCGACCACAGCTATGACATTTAAGGGATTGTACATTAGGTTTTTTATTAGTTTGAATAATAGGTCTAGCAGGCGGATTGGGTCTAGAAGATTTTTGGGATTCGAAATATGATAGTTGGAGCTCGCGTCTTATGCGAATTTGAGCTTCCAAAAGATTGGGTGGATTTCCTGCACGTATTATATGGCCAATTCGGGGTTCCAGGCCAGTAAGTAGGCTATTTAGAGACATGGATTCGATTAATGTTATTTGGGCTGCCTTTTGACTGGGTGCGAGTATGGATTTTTGTATGTTGGCATGCATTTTGGCATTTAGGACTTGAAGTCTGTTAAGGAAAGTCAAAGGAGATTCGTTTGGTAGTTGTCTCATTCTTTGTAAGTCCTGAATAAGAGAAGATAGATCTCGCGTATCTCCGAAGTGAGAATTAAGTAATTGCTTTATCTCTAGAAAAGAAAGTGGATTTCGGGAGCTTATCAGCTGCGCTGCTCTCCCTCGCAACCTATTTTTTATGTGAATCACTAAAAGATCTTTTTGGTTACCCGTAGACATATCATATGCACATTCGTAGGTATTTAGGAAGGTTTGTAAAAATATTTGATCACCTTCGAATTCGGGGATAATAGAAAAAATCTCGGAAAGTTTATAAGGTTCGATTACTGCTACCGCTGCTCCTGCAGTTATTCTTTCATTATCCGTCATATTTGCTCAATATATCAACACAATAAACACTAGCACAATATAATATAAAAAGGATATAAAACACAAAATATTTTACGAAATTTTATGTTGATAGACAGTACATAAAGTAGTATGCCAACCAACGTAAAATAAACAGTTCTTATTAATTAGTTAGTGTAATTAAATTAAAACTGTTTAATATTTCTTGTTATAATAAAAATACAAATGTAATCTGGAGATCAGTTAGCAGAATAACTGGTCAAAATAATTCCAAAAAATATCTTAAAATTAATCAATTAACAGAATAATTGATTATACACAAATTATACGTTATTACACTTAGAAATACAGAACTCAATTAGCAGAATAATTGATTAGTTTATCGGAAAATCAATTAACAGAATAATTGATTATTTTACTATTAATAAAATGTAAGATCGATTTTGAAAAGTCTAACAGGTATTTAATTAAATATTATTTTTAAAATAACGTGATGATTCGTTACTTACAAACAGAGTAGAAACATCGCTCGTCGTGTTCTTAGCAGTTAGTTCTACCAGGGGCTTCACTATGTGTTCCTTCCGTAGATGCGTATTCTGCCAAGTTGATGACGTCACAATTCACAAAACGGGGCTTCTTTGTTCTTCTGGATAAAGGATTGGGATCCACCATTGCCAGTTAGAGTTCCCTTGTTCTGCCAACGTTGCCAGATCCTACCACGACTGCGCCAATTTGTTATATCACTCGACTTAAAATTCACTATTTAAAAAATATTTTTATTTACAAAATCAAAAATTAAACTAACAGTATAGAAGCTTAAAAACGAATCATGATTTTATTTACAATTTACACTATTTATATGAAAGACGAATGCTGCGTCAGTGGGAACTTGCTTGCTGGGCAGATTCTGCTGACGAGGCGTCTCGGTACTCGCCGTCTCCTTGAGATAACCGACATCTGATACGGTGGGAACCAAGGGCATCGTACTTGAAGGTGACATTGCTCGTGAGAAAGGATATAACATATATATTAGTCCAGTTACACTTTTATCAACATGTTCCCTTCAAAATGATATTTAATATCTATATATTTAGACCCTTTATGACTTGTTGGATTCCTAGCCATATTAATACAACCATTATTATCTTCATAAATTATAAGTGCCTTTACAATATTACGTTTACTGGTTGCTAATGATTTTAACCATACTGCCTCTTTAACAGCTTCCTTTAAATATCGTAAAACTATTTTGATGCATTTCCAGGCATTATTTATATTCACAAACCTACTTCTTAATATATTCACTGCTACACTTAAATCGGGTCGTCAGAATTTAGCTCTTCGAACTTCGAGGTCTAATTTACTCTCAAATGGACTATTGACATGTTCAGAATCGTACATATTAAATTTATTTAAAAAATTTTTCATATACGCACTTTGATTCAAACAAATTTTATTACTTTCACGAGTAATTTTGATTCCCAGAAATATTTTAATTTGATTTAAATCTATCAAGTGTATATAAACGTATCATTAATCTATCATTAAAACATAATTTTTAAAACTTGTCGTTTTAATATCTGTAGTAAATACTACAAGATCGTCATCATATAGAATCACCTAAATATTCTTTCATATATCACTCATATGTAAAATATAAATACATCGGTCTACAGGGGAATTTTTAAAACCTTTTTCTGTAAGAGCCTTTTCAAACTCTTCAAACCAGCATCTAGCTGCCTATTTTAAACCGTACAAAGCTTTATTTAACTTGCAGACCTGGTTGCATTTACTGCTGATTCCTTCAGGAGCCTTTATATACATTTCCTCTCTTAATTTACTATTTAGAAAAGCAAGCAATTCTGAATGCCAAAAGCCATTATAAATCTAAAACTTGAAATTCTAACTGCCGGTGCAAACATTTCATTATAATCGTCAAGATATTTCTGAATAATATCTTTTGCCACAAGACGAGCTTTGTATTTTTTAGGATTTCCATGCTCATGATTTTTAAGAAAATACCTACTTACAGTTAACAATATTTTTATTTTCAGGCCTTTCCACTATGACACAATTCATATAGTGTTTTATTTTGTTTCAGAATCCTAGTTGGTGGTATATTAAATAAATTGGTAGCACTCCCCCCAAAAAACTTTATCTAATTGGGCATCGTTTACCATTATACGATATTAGTTAAAAATCTATCCATACGCTCTGACAAAACATTTAACTGTGGGATTCGCGGAAAAGTTAAATGATAACTATGCCCTTTTCCGTACAATAATGTTTCATTTCCGAAGACAAAAATTCTCCACCATTATCGCAATATAAACGGACTATTTTTAGATTAAAATGGACCTCACTTTTGGCAACAAAATACTTAAATAATAAGAATATCTAATTTATTTTTAACAAGATGGGTTACATAATAGTAAGTAAATCGGCTAATAAATAAAACAAAATAATTCTTATCATTAACTTTTGACGGCATTATTGGTCCACAATCATCAGAGCGTACTATAAACAGCGCCCTTTCTGCGTAATTTTTATCTTTATGTTTATATATACACTGAATACAAAACCGAACATACCAACAAAATATTTCTAGATCCACACTACAAATTCATGGAACACTGCTCCTGATGATGGGCCTCAGTAATTACGTGTGGGTTTTCTTCTGCCCATACATGATTATTATGGAAATTTCGAATGGAACTGCGGGAAAAATTAGCTTCATCAGTAAAGAGTATTTTGTTATCAAATAATGGATTTTCAGCAAGTTTTGCATCATGTTTATGAAAAGAATTCCCAACAAAAGGTATGTTCAATCGCAAAAACGTCCATTATTGGTCAAGAAATTTATTTCTCACTGATCCCAAGAATTCTAAAAACCATCGGCAGAAATTTAAACGCAATGGAAAATCACGCGGCAATAGTGCTTGAACCCTTTGAATATTATATGGATATAGTAAGTTGTCAACAAGTATTTTCCAAATAAGAAAATGGGAAACATTTATCATTACCGCAACTTTCTTTGTACTTGTTTCTGGATGTTCTCAATTGTGTTCAAAACAGCTTGCTCTAATTCTGGTGTTCTCACCTTGCGATGTGCCCCTTTGAAACCATTGTCAATGCTAAGACTCCCAGTTTCACATAGTCTTCTGTGTATTCTTGAAAACATTCTGGCATCGGGAATGATACGATTTGGATACCGCTCTTGATATATTCGCCTAGCCATAAACGCATTCCCGTCAGCAAGTCCGTAGGTGAAATGCATATCTGCTAACTCAGAATTTGTAAATCTTAACATAGTTTACTTATTTTCTTTTTATTATTGATTAAAGAAATTTTCACAACGTAAAAAACTGCAACTTTTATTAATACTTGTCAAAATAAGACTGCAACGTAATTGATCAAATGTCATTATTTTAGAAACAAAATAGGTCACCAGCCTACTAGTTTAAAATAATTTCGTTATATCACAAATGCATGAAAACAATTTTTATTTTTTTACGCGAAAACAGTGCGTCAGACGAAAAAAAGTTAAGACATTAAATTTGTCGCAAAATAAATGAGGATTTCAAAAATTATTTTTAATTCCAGAAAAAACAGTGGCGTACCATACTTTTTTTAAAAAAATCTCTAGTTTACATTCCGTAGGGACGCCACTGGTAAAATTATCAAAAAATCTTCTACATCAAAAAATGCCTATTGGTACTTAGTAGATGCGTGCCAAATTTTATGAAAATACTAAGAACAGTATTAAAGTTGTGATAAAAAAACGAATTTTTTTCTTAAAACTTTAACACCATGTAGCTCAAAAGTTGAGAGGTTTAGGACGTATGTTCATATGAACTTTTCTTTCTTAAATAAGAAATCATGTCCTGCATTTTCAGCCATCAATTAAATTACACCCTGTACTATAGCCCATATAGTGTATTAATAATACCATATATGAGCTGTTGGTCGGTGAAAGTAAAAATCTTATGTATATCTAATTTTATGGAGACTTCACCTTTGTATTTCCATTTGACATTTCCAGATAGATTGTAGAAACTTACCCTTTGGTTGGTGCATTCCATTCCTCATGTATTATAACTTCTGCTGCATCAACTTCTCTACACTCCTGTTGATCGTCTGTATATCCAAAAATTTTGTTCATTAAAGTCCCAGTAGAAAACGCTGTCTTTTCTTTATCATCTGGAAGAATGCCAATAATCACTTTTCAGATCCAAGGTCGAGAACCATTTTGACCCTGTTAAAGTGTCCATGGTATCGTCAATTCTTGGTAAGGGAAAGCTATCTTTTTTTGTGACGTCATTAAGCCTGCGAAAGTCGACGCAGAATCTGGTGGAACCATCTTTCTTCTTAACCGGAACTACTGGTGACGACCAGGAACTTTGCGATGGCTTGTTTTTCCATATCCTCAAGCATCTGGTCAACTTCATGCCGCTTTGCCAAAGGTATTCATCTTGAAGGCTGTTTTATCGGCGCTGCATCACCAGTATTAATTCTATGTTGAACTACGCTGGTTTTTCCTCGTCAGACGAAATCTCAATTACAACTGAATGATCTAGAAAATTCTAGAATAATCTAAATACTACAGAACATTCGAGAACGATTTTTGACACTATCATAGTCTTTACATGGATAAAAATTAAGGTAAGTCTACTTCAATAAAATAACAAATAATAAATAAATGTAACTAAATCTTAACAAATCTATAACTATATATATATATATATATATATATATATATATATATATATATATATATATATATATATATATATATATATATATATATATATATATATATATATATAGAATTTTACCCATAGAATTTAACAAATTTAAAATATACATTTGAAAGATTACCTTTTTTAATAATTCCTATACATAAAAATTTGACTGACTTGCACCCCCTAATATATCATCTATACTGGTATGTTTCGAAATAAATAATGGAGGAAGAGTAGTTTTGCTTGATTTTCCTACATTCATGATGATCGAATTCTTGACTATCTTGCAGCCACCATGCTCTTTCCCCTGAGTCCTGATGCCCGATTGCATATTTAGGCTTAATTTCTTCTTCTTTCGACTGAATTATTTCTGCTGATGTTTCATCATCATTCAACCACCAAGCTCGTTCCCCCGAGTCTATATGTCTGAGTTTATGTGTCTCTAAAAATTCTGATTGCCTAATAGAACTGTTGGTGTTTCTGTTTTCAAAGTTGTCGCTCTCTTCCCACCGCGATGAATTTCCAGAATCCTTTCTGTTTAATTTGGGGCTACCACTCGGCTCTGGAATCCAGTCAGGATAAGTTTTCACGCCCTCCGGTGGCGTAGAATCCTTTTTTAACCACCATGGCGCTTCGCCACTCTCAACGTGGCGAATTCAACCACCAAGCAGCTTCTCCACTGTCCACCGGTTTTAGGCGGGGTTGAACTGGATACCGCTCAGAATATTGTTCTTCTTCGTCATAAGTTTGTGTCGTTGGATTCCAAGTAGGATATACTTGGACACCCTCTGGAATATTAGATGGATTTTCTTCCAACCACCATGGTTGCTCTCCTGATCCAACATGTTGTATTGTAGGTTTTTGATCTTCAACGCGACCCTGATCATTATTATAGGAATTCTCTTGAGGTATCCAATTAGGATAAGTTTAAATACCCTCAGGGGCCTGTGCATTTTCGTCTATCCACCAGGGTTTCTCCCCAGATTCAACAGATTCAATTGACGGCTTACTCAGAGGTGCCGACATGTTTTCTGCGTTATATCCAGAATATATCTGTAACCCCTCTGGGACGGTCTGATTTGGGTCTAACCACCATGGAGCTTCGCCTGATGAGTTTTGTTTTAGTACTGTGTGTTTTTTAGGACTGCTATACGCTTGCTCTTTTGTTTCTCCATACCTCATATTAACTGGTTCATTCATTTGCTGAAGTTTACTTTGATTGCTAGAGTTTTCTGAACTTTCTTCCCACCAGCCATTCTGACCTGATTCTACTCTATGAAAAACTAGCTTAGCACTTTTGGGTTCCAAGTTGCTTTGCTAAACACCACTGGTTTGTTCATTTGTACTATCTGAGCTAGGATCTAAAATCCATACCACCTTCTCCCCAGGATTTATGTTTTCAGCCACACTTTCTGTCTCCGCGTTTTCCATGTTACCTTGGCTTTGCCTGTTTGCTTTAAATAAGTTTGTCACCAGAGCCAATGCTCTCATAATTTTTAGCTTCTGTTTCATTTTTTTTGGCTTCTGTTTTAACTTTTTGGATACAATAGTTAAATTATTGGTGGTTAACTTGATTCCCTCGATTTTAAAGTTTCGAGTTGATTATTAAATGTTGATGGTAGACAGTATCAAATGCCTAGGTCGATAAAAACAGCTAATGCTTTTACTTCCCTCGTAAAAGGGAAATATTGTAATCGTGAAAAAATCACCTTCCAAGATTTCATAAGATTTTTTCAGATCCTCACCTTTCAGATTCCCTAGATACCGAAAAACTCAATTCCGTCGCACAGAAGTCATTTTTGAAATTCTAGGTGGAAAAAATCACGAAAATATTTATCGAAAAATATATCCCTAATAGCCTTATTTCAAAGAAAACATTGCATGAAATCGTTTTTTTGCGTAATTAACTTTATACCTTATCAACTATGGCCATGACTTTAAACAAAAGTGCATAAAATATTTAATATGAGTGACATGTCAGTTCAGTGACCTTTTATTAGCGAATTTGCTTTGTTCATTGTGATAATCCTATAAAGAATTTTTAAATTGTGATTGTGCAGTACGAAATCAGAGGGTAAGTACTTATTTTATTTAAAACAATATTATTAAGAACGCACGTACATAGTAAAATAAACGATATAACGAAGTCGCTGTAAATCTTTTGTGTTTTTCGCAAAAAAAATATTTTAAAATACTGCAGAACATGGTGTTTATGCATGTTTGTTCCAACAATATTTTTTATCGTTAATTTGGTCTATTACCTTTCGACTCATGCTAGATTTTGTTGCCAAGAACTGCCAAGATTTGAAATATTTTTTTTTTCAGAGACTATGTCAATACGAAAATATGACATGTTTACCATTTGGTGCGAACAAAAATCGCTGGACGACAAAAACGCTTCCGTATTGAATTTTGTTTTGAACAAGCTTAATATAGACCAATCCCGGGATGTTAGATACAATTTAATAAAGAAATTGGTGAATTCTTGGTCTAGTTCTGTCGCTAAAATGTGGAAAAACAGTAATCGCACTCGGACAGTATTTGAACATAGACATCTAGACTGGCTGAATGAATCTATAGAGTTTTTCATAGAAGATCTACAAGAGCCAGGTCCAAGTAAAGGTAGACCCTCTAAATCTTTCACAAACCTTGGCGACAAACGAAAAAAACAGAGAATAATGCCATTGTTGGAAAGTTATTCTACTGAGGAACTATCATTTGCAACTCAAAAAAGTCTTGAGTTGTCAGGCCGTAAAAATGCATCTAAATTAGTCCAGGAAGTGTCAAAACATTCACCAGAGAGAGCTACTAAAATTAAAAAAGCAATTAATAATAAAAAATATAAGCCTATTATTAAGTATTCCCCAGAAGAAGCTCTTGCCCTTTACGTTGATGGGCGATTCACAAAAAAATCCTACACTTTAATGCAGCAAGGAGCGAAGTACCGACATGCCAACATTTACCCTAATTACAACATTCTTCTGAGTGCTAAGAAAAAATGTTTTCCAACTGAAGATTCTATTTTAATCACAGAAATATCTGCCGAAATAAATTTGCAAGAACTGGTCAATCATACTGCTAAAAGAATTGTTGAGTCGCAAAAAACTGTTATTTCTACTTTTCCGTTAAATCTGTCAAATAAATTCAATCTTCTGTATAAATGGGGATGTGATGGCAGTGCTGGACACTCGACCTACAAGCAGCAATTAAGTGACGAAAATGTTTTTTCAAGAAATGATTCAATCAGTTTATTTTCCGTATGTCTCGTTCCACTGCAAATGACTGCAGAGAATAATAGTATATACTGGCAAAATATTCGACCATCATCTACCAGATTCTGCAGACCAATAAAATTAATTTTTGCGAAAGAAACACCACAACTATCAAAAAAAGAAATAGAAAATATTGAAACCCAGATAAAAAATATTAAACCCACTGAATGTTTTGTCGAAGAAGGTCTAATAATTATTAATCATTCATTTAAACTAACCATGATAGATGGAAAAATGTTTGGAGTGATTTCTAATTCTTCAACGCAGACTTGTGGCATCTGTCGTGCTACACCTAAAGTAATGAATAATCTAGACTATATAATGGCGCTTCCATCGGACGAAACATTGTACGATTATGGTATCTCGACTCTTCATGCCTGGATAAGGTGCTTGGAGTGTTGTCTTCACATTTCCTACAGGTTGATGTTAAAAAAAATGGCAGATACGGGATGAGAACGAGAAAAAAATGGTAAAAGAGAGAAAAGAAGAAATAATTAAAAAGCTAAGAGAAAAGTTGTGTTTGTTGGTTGATATTCCAAAGCAAGGCTATGGAACAACCAATGATGGGAATACAGCCCGAATATTTTTCCGTAAATATCAAATTACAGCATCAATAACAGGTAATTCTTTTTTCAATTTCATATTTATAAAATTTTCATGATTTGTATTCTTTACTTTATAAACCGTTAATGAATTTTACAGGGATGGATGAAGATTTTCTCAAGCGTCTATATGTAATCCTGACAACAATGTGTTCTGGGTATGAAGTGAATTCTGAGGAATTTACTGAGTATTGCAAAGGCACAGCAATAATGTTCGTCAACCTTTATCCATGGTACAACATGCCTTCGAGTCTCCACCGAATACTGATTCATGGCCCTGCAATTGTGAAATCTGCACCACTTCCTATAGGAATGTTTTCGGAAGAGGCCCTAAAATCCCGCAATAAGGATTTTCGAAGATATCGCGAGCATCATTCGAGAAAGTTTTCAAGAGAGAAAACAATGAAAGATGTGTTTTGTGGGCTTTTGGTATCCTCTGATCCTTATATTTCTTCATTATCGAAATGTGTGGGTGCTCGTTCCAATAAAGAACCTTTAGTTAAAGATGTGCTGAGATTGCTCAAAGAGCCTCAGTTATCAAAAAATTCTTTAGATAATGATGATGTAGAAGGAAGAGATGTTGATGATGATGAGGATGATGTGGATGATGACGATGAATAACTGGGAGCTTGAGTTTGAGCTTGTGGTTATAGTTTGCATCAAATATTAATAATTAAGACATATAATTAACACGTTTATATTTTTAATAACTTCATTTTGTACCTAATATTCAATTTTTCATAAATTATATCCACTTGCTTTTAAAATTTGCCAAGCTTTTATGGATTTATAGGTTCTATGTCCACTTTATATTTTAGAGCAAGAAAAGTTACACAGAGTTAAAATAATATAATTTGTGGTAGAGACTAAATTATGTTACATGTTTTATTTTTTGTTTTATGTAATAGTTGCTCCAATAAAATTAAAGCAAATAGCATAATAAAAATAAAATTCTTTTTTTGTGGTTAGGAATTTTAAAACAGAATGGGGTATTTTGATTATAATGGTGATTGATTTTTTTGATAATGGTTTAACACCCTGTATCATGCAAATTATACAAGTCAGAACCTACATTTACCTAAAGTTTTAGTTTTATAATCCATCAAAGATTCACCACTTGAGGTTTATAATGTTTATATAGATATTTAACAAACCCATTTTACCCCCCCTCCCCTCCTCCACCTGGATACGTCATTGGCGGGAAGAAAAAAAGTAGGGATAGGCTACATTCATCATTTTCAATGCGAGTAGTGAGGTGTATAATCATTACACAGAGATATTCTCATATATGATTTATTTCCACCTAGATTTTTAAAAATGACCTCTGTGCGTCGGTCTGTCTGTTCGCGGCATAACCTAAAAAACTGATTATCCGATTAACTTCAAATTTTGATCGAAAAAAAGGTCCTATGGAGATGACCTGGTAACATTTTGGTGAAAACCCAATATGGCGAAGCCAAATGGCAGCCTAGTGAAATGTTAAACAAATTTGTACTAAAAAACTACTTATCCAATTTATCTCAAATTTTCCACAAAAATCAAGTATAACTGGTAAAATTTTGGTACGAATCCAAGATGGCGGAATAAAATGGCGGCTTTATAAAATTATTAAAAATTCAGCCTGAAAAACTACTTAATGAACTGATTTCAAATTGTGAGCTAAAACTAATTGTAGTATATAGATGAACTAATGAAATTGCTGTACTAAATCAAGATAGCGGAATAAAATGGTGGTCAAGTAAATAGTTTGTAATCGTAAAAAAATCACCCTCTCTGGTTTTACATATCTTCACGTTTCAACGTCCCTTTATGCCAAAAGAAATGTTCTATCAATTTCGTCGGTCTGTCATTTCGCGACATCGCTTAAAAACTACTTACTAGATGGACTTCAAATTTTAGTCAAAAATTAAGGGTCGTATGGGGAAGACCTGATGATATTTTAGTAAAACGTTAAAAAAATTATCACTAAAAAAATTAATCATCCAATTAAGGGAGAACTGCACGCAAAAAGTGAAAAACCAGCGACAAGGTCTAGTCGAGTTGAAAGTAAGATGAAAAGGTACTTACGCATTAAAAAAAACTTCCTGCACGCCTGACCTCAAAAAAATGTGTTATGTATAGGTAATTTAAATTACATTTCGGTTAAAAATGGGTTCAAAAGGGTTCACGCGCTGCAGAAATACAAAGACATGAGTACGATTTACCATTTCAAATTTTGCAGTTACGTAGACAAAGAATCAATGTAAGGCGGTAAAGAGCCATTTTGTGGGAAAAAAATTTATGCGAAGGCATGTGTGTCAAAAAGTGGTCAAAAAATGGTCGGAAATGGACAAATCTACTTTTATTTTATAACTCTTTTTTCATAAAAATTCGCATTTAGCGTTAGACTGTACACATTTCCCTATTAAAATCACATTGAAGCTAATACATATCTCTTATAGTTTTAACATAATATTGCAGCGGCGGAGGGCTTGCAAATGAGTGTGCAGTTCCCCCTTAACCTCAAATTTTGCACAAAAATGATGAAAAAATGAATTGAAAATGTTAAAAAAATGACGGCCTAATAAAATACTTAAAAAAATCAGTCTGAAAAAACTGCTTATTAGAATAATTTCAAATTTTGTATAAGCATTACGTGTAATATATAAGATGGCGAAGCAAAATGGCGGCCATATGAGATGTTTAAAAAATCAACCTAAAAAATCGTATTGATTTGATTTTAAGTTTTGCTGAAATATTAAATGTGATATAGGGATTGGTACGAAATTAACATGACGTAACAAAATGGCGGTGTGTGTCAATGTACTTGAATTTATTTTAAATTTTGCCCAACAATAATGCGTGGCATAGGTAGAAACTGGTAATATATTGGTATGGATCCAATATGATGGAACAAAATGGCGCCCAATAAAAATGTTTAAAAAGGCAGTATATATATCTTACTAAATGACTATGTATTGAACTAAATTGGGTCACACTTCATTATTCCTAATTAATGGAAAGATTTATAACCAGGGAAGTTCCGGGTAAAGGAAATTTACCGATTTTTTATTTTTATTACCGTTATTATTAATTTGATTGAAGTTGTTTTCCATCTACTTCGTTACTTGCAGACTTGCAAGTAACAAATGGGTGGAATTAAAACAAAATGTATGATTTTTAAATCCCAAAATATCTTAGAGTTTTCAATATTTTGGGTTTGGAATTTAAAATTCATGTGGTTGATTTATATAAATATTTAAGAGTAATTACAGATAATAATCTCAAATTTGACGAACACGTAAATTATTTATGTAATAAAATTCCTAAAAAGATGGAATTTTAAATATATAAGTGGTTATATTAGTTTAAATTAAAAATGGTACTTAACTCTATTATTCTTCCACATTTCAATTTTTGTAGAACTATTTTATATATGTGTAAACCATCTGATAAAAACAGACTACAAATCCACCAAAATAGAGCAATGAAAATTTGATTTTGGCCTGTGGTAAATACTCGAGAATTTTGGATATAGTTAAAAAATTAAACTGGATGAATATAGATTTTTTTTCAAGATATAACTGTTTGGTTCTTTTATATAAAATTACTCTCAATTAATATTTCTGCTCCATATTTCTTATATATATTAACAAAATTTAATCATACTATAAGGGAAAACCAGAACTTTATTTTAGGTCAATAAAATTTAAACTGTTTACAAAATTCAATTTTTTAAGAATATAATAATTTAAATACATACTGCATATTTCAAATATTTTATATACAGTCATATTATTGTGATTGTAAATATCTATTAAGTTAAACAAATTTTGAAATAAATAAAATAAATACTAGATAATTCTTTTCAAAGAAATAGTTCTCTGCGACCCTAAGATTTTCAGAACAATTACCAGTCTCAGTATCGAATATTTAGTTGACAGGCAACTGAAGTAAAATAAGACAATGACATTAAGGTCATTCATATCTGTGTGTAACCCCTGTTAACCTCGAGGTAAATGTGATCCTTTTTTGTGATAACAACAGACTGGCAGACTGATTAAGATTCGTTCAAATCTGCGTGGCGTCCTGATACAACTTGAAGCCTGTGCGGCTCTCTTTAATGTACGTCAATTACCTATAAAATACTGACTAAAAAAGACAAAACATGACTGCCAGACAATAAAAATAAGGGAACAGGTTGTTGACTATGGCAAGGCAAAAACCTTGGATGA
Source organism: Kuschelorhynchus macadamiae (assembly GCA_030620095.1). Lineage (NCBI taxonomy): Eukaryota > Metazoa > Arthropoda > Insecta > Coleoptera > Curculionidae > Kuschelorhynchus > Kuschelorhynchus macadamiae. The sequence continues at coordinate 1,719,174 of JAUTXW010002753.1, read as the reverse complement.
AGGCGTCGGCCTTCACCTTCTCAAAGCTGATGAAAATTATATCTATAAATCAACGCATTTTATACCATGACTCAAATAGTCGTACCAAAATGACAGAAAATTCTCAAAGGAATCCTCGAAACATACTATCCTAAACATAAGGAATCCGAGCTTCAAGGACTAGGTTTTCGACAACCTCCATATTAGATACCATATCATTCACTGAAAATCAAGAATGTACAATAAAAGTCAAGGCTCAACAAGCCAAAACTAAGGCAACCCAGTGTCATAATGACCAATTGTTTAGCCACAGGTCTTTTAGGAGACTGAACCTCCAAAATGTGTAAACTGTACCGGAAACCATCATACCAAAACATGTAAAGCTGACGGACAAGCTGCCAACTGTTATGGCGCACACACCCTTTCATACAACATATCTTTTTACACATGCATCTGCTTATAACCCCCAGTTTCCGGTACTACCATCACATACACATACCCAAACTCAACACATGCCCAATCCCACAAGAAGCAAAGTGCCCGATTATCAATCTACCCAGGCGATCACCCCTCTCACACAGTCGTCCAAACAACATGCTGATATCGCAGCTATGACTTTCCATTCCAACCCTTTATAATTAACACATATAACGTTTCCTTTCTTCGCCTTAAGTCACGAAACGCTAACAGTATTATTCAGAAAAAAAACCTGCCTTCCTTGAGAATCACACATAAACTTGTTCATAATCACAACATAATCACGACAATTCCGAATTACTATAGATACAGAACTAAGCATCAGGGTCGAGGAGGGATACCATGGTCGTAGTTAAAAAGGACATTTAATAACCTAAATCCCCAGTTCTAACACACCACTCATAGAAGCCACTGCAAGTCAATTACATTTACCCTGCTGGTTTTTTTCTCAGTTTACATCTATCCATAAAAACAATTAAAAATAAATAAAACGGATTTCAAAAAAAAAAGTAAAAAATAATATTTTATTCCATATTGAGAATTTGACTTTATGAATCTGCGTCAAACTAATTCTTAATTACCTAATCACAAAAATACATTTTCATGTATTAAGATATATAATACTAATGTAAAAAAATATTATTTTTTACTTTTTAGTGATGTTTTTGAAGTTTTTATTTTTTTATAAAAAAAATTTTTCATCCTTTTTAGTTCAATTTATACAAAGTTTTATTCAAACATCAGCTTTAGAGTTTTCTAGACCTAAGTCTAGGTTAAACTTTTCCAGATCCCTAATAAAAGAAACAAGTAGTGGCATACGAAATTTTTCCAGAATCGTACTAACCTTAATATTATATAAAAAGCGCTATCCATATCAAAAATTGAAATAATGAATTAAAAACCATATGAAATATGATATTTTAATACCACTTTTTTCCTCTTAGTCCCTTCTCGCTACTTCACTCAGTGACACAAGAAATGTTTTGTGCCAAGAGTAAATATATTTGATATAATCAACATTCATTATGATCTATAATAACAGAAATAACGTAACCTAAAAATAGGTTGTATGGCGTTCAATATTCGAAGGTTATATGTATATCAGGGTGCAGGGAAATTACTTTTTTGATTAATAATTACACTTCATTTAACAAATTTCAAGGCAATATGTTAAAGCATTTCAAATTTATTATGAAACTCTTAGAAAAAGATTCATTCTGTCAGGGAAATTACTTTATTGATTAATAATTACACTTCATTTAACAAATTTCAAGGCAATATGTTAAAGCATTTCAAATTTATTATGGAAACTCTTAGAAAAAGATTCATTCTGTCTTTTTTATTTCTGTCTTCAATATGCCTTCTATGGAACCACTTCGATAATACCCTGAATACTTCCTGAAAATTTCAACCAAATCATTGGTCAAGGCTTCCCGGAGTAATCGATGTATGTACGGGGTGGCCAACTAAGAATGGACGCCGGCCATAACTCGCTAACCGTTAATCATATAACTTGGGGTAAAAAAAATTATTAGCTAAATCGACTAAGAGAAATCGCTGGAAAATATTTTGAAGTTCCGCATATGGCCGCTAGGGGGCGCAACTGTTATGGTCAATCAGAAAAAGGGCTGTTTCTTAAAAAATATTCATGTAAAGGTATATTATAAATACTGCCATCGTAAAGAGTAGAAAAATTGTGATTTTTTTTATTAAGGATATTTTGCTCTATCTCGTAAAATGTAGTGGTGGGGGAAGGTCAAACATGTTTTTATTTAAATGTCAATAACTCCGTTATAAGTCAACGGAATTGAACAAACTAGGTCTCGTTTAAAAGAGCCCATCTTAACTAATAATCTGATGTAAAAAAAATCCGATTTGATTTCGCCGTGGTAACTAGAGGGCGCTGATTGACATAACAACAATTATTACGCATTATTTTGAAAATTTTAAATAGCACGCTATATCTCTTTTAACACAATTTAATAGAGGGGGAAATTCTCAATAAGTCAGTGCAAATTTCAGCTTCCTAACTTTTTTCAAACCGGAAATATAAATCTCAACTCTCAACATCTCCCTAATCTGTATGGACATAGCCTACATCACAATAATTCAGTAATAATACCACAGATAATATTCAACGCAAATCGCTAAAAATTATACTAATGTTCTGAAATAACCACCAGGTGGCGCAGTAGACGTTAATAAGCATAGTTTTACTCGCAATTTTACTTTTCTCTATATTTTTTTGTAGTTTACTCTATTTTCAGTAAGTTAGATATTATAAGGTAATAAATAAGAAAAATCCTAATATATTCGACCGTTGCAAATCTCCGTCTTTCTTAAAATCGACAACTTATGCACAAGAATAACAATAAACTAAAAACATAGATAAATAATAATTCCTTAGCAATTTTCTGCTACTTCAAGCAAAAAAAATAGTAGGCTGTGAAAACAAAATTGAAAGTAATACGTAAAAAAATAAACAATAGTTTCTTGTCAGTGCCTTTTAGTTGCTATTTATCGTTCTTGAATTTCCTAATAGTATTGCTATCATTTCGCGTTTTTGTCCGAGATTTTCGTGTTTTTTGAGTTTTTCTAGTTGCTGTTGTTCATGTTATTGTTGTAGTGTATAGTAGTGTTAAGAACAAAATGATTTATACAAATCAAGAACTATTCGACATGATAGGTGTTTATTTTGAATGTTTGAGAAATGCTACGGTTGCTGCAAGAGTATATGCGCAGGAATATCCGCAGAGACGCCACCCAAGTAAAAAGGTTTTTCTTCGAGTGATCCAACGTTTGCGAACCACTGGAAACGTGCATATTCCCGTATACCGCAGACAACGCAGAGGACGCACCGAAGAAAATGTAATTAATGTGCTAGTGTATATCGAGTTTAATCCTCAACTAAGTACTCGAATTATTGCGCTAGACCTAGGAGTAACGCGAACCACTGTTCAAAATATACTCAAAGAGCACAGGTAAGCAACGACATTGCAAATATAAACTGGACATATTTTTTAACAAAAGTCACGTGATTCTGATGTCACATAGGTCTTTAAGCCTAGAAAACCAATAATTTCCTGGAACATCAATTAAATATCTTCATCTTGTTTTAAGTTACATCCATATCACTTAGTGCTGCATCAGGAATTGACTGCTGCAGATTTTGATCACAGACTAAACCATTGTCACTGGCTTTTGGGTGTAATGAGGGAAGATCGGCAATTTCTGAGGCGAATATTGTGGACCAATGAGGCTACCTTCCAGAGCGATGGACGTGTCAATCTTCACAATACACATTATTGGTCCAGAACAAATCCACATTGGATGCGCGAAGTCCAGCACCAAGGCCGTTGGTCTGTAAATTGTTGGGCAGGGATTTTAGGCGGACGAATTATCGGACCATTTTTTTTCGATAATCCATTGAATGGTGAGAGATATCTAAGATTTTTAAGGGAGGAATTGCCGATTTTGTTGGAGGACGTACCTCTGAACGTCCGACAACGATTGGTATACCAGCACGATGGTTGTCCAGCGCACTTCGCCGTCAACGTTCGGGAATTTTTAGATGCCCACTATCCTGGCCGATGGATAGGGCGAGGCGGCACCCTTCCATGGCCAGCTAGGTCACCCGACCTAACGTGTTTAGATTTTTATTTATGGGGTCGAGTGAAAGATTTAGTTTTTGCCACCAGACCCACTACACGGGAAAATATGATTCAGCGAATAAGAGACTGTATAAATACTATTTCAGTTGGTGAACTGGAGGCTGCAGTTTTATCCACGCGAGATAGGATGCATAAGTGCATCGAAAACGATGGCCGACAATTTGAACATTTAGGGCGGCATTAATTGAATTATATTTTTATTATCGTTTCTTTCACACGTTCCATTTAAATGGCTTTCATTTCCCATTATAATGAAAATTTAATATTGCACTTATTGACTCCTACTGCGCCACCTGGTGGTTATTTCAGAACATTAGTATAATTTTTAGCGATTTGCGTTGAATATTATCTGTGGTATTATTACTGAATTATTGTGATGTAGGCTATGTCCATACAGATTAGGGAGATGTTGCGTACCCAGCGCCCTAATATTTGTTTTATTTATATTTCCGGTTTGAAAAAAGTTAGGAAGCTGAAATTTGCACTGACTTATTGAGAATTTCCTCCTCTATTAAATTGTGTTAAAAGAGATATAGCGTGCTATTTAAAATTTTCAAAATAATGCGTAATAATTGTTGTGATGTCAATCAGCGCCCTCTAGCGAAATCAAATCCGATTTTTTTTTACATCAGATTATTAGTTAAGATGGGCTCTTTTAAACGAGACCTAGTTTGTTCAATTCCGTTGACTTATAACGGAGTTATTGACATTTAAATAAAAACATGTTTGACCTTCCCCCACCACTACATTTTACGAGATAGAGCAAAATATCCTTAACAAAAAAATCACAATTTTTCTACTCTTTACGATGGCAGTATTTATAATATACCTTTACATGAATATTTTTTAAGAAACAGCCCTTTTTCTGATTGACCATAACAGTTGCGCCCCCTAGCGGCCATATGCGGAACTTCAAAATATTTTCCAGCGATTTCTCTTAGTCGATTTAGCTAATAATTTTTTTTCCCCCAAGTTATATGATTAACGGTTAGCGAGTTATGGCCGGCGTCCATTCTTAGTTGGCCACCCGGTACATACATAAAATAAAACAGGGTCCAATTGATAACCTCCTCTTTTTTTGAAGATGGTTAAAATAATCATACATTACGATATGGCTACACTATTCACACAAAACAGCACAATCTCCAGAAGGGATTTCAAAACCCCAGCACTGAAGAAAACCATACAATCACTTTAATATAACATCAACACATGTACAGTGCGTACACATCAGATTTTCTGGATATCTTTATAACCAAGTTGGTACTACCAGCTATCATCAAAGCCAATCATCAATGTTTGAATTTAAGTGACCGAATTTTGAAATTTGATTTTTGTCGTTCCGCCATTTAGTAACGGTTACAAATAATAACAATATGGGATAATGTTTTTGTAAATTGTGCCTTTCAGGAATTATTCTATTTTATAAATTATTATAAATTTAGGTTAATGACACCATATATCTCAAACACAACCCTTCTTTATACGTATTTTAATCTTCCAAAGTTTTTTGGACGTGAATTAATTTTCATCCTGTATTTATTATATAACTCATAAATTATCACAACTTTAAACCAATTGCTGTTTAAAACTGAGATGAAAAAATAATTATGCATGTTTTTAAATTATTCCTCACGAAAATATAGATATTTGCAGATCTAAGCTTCGATATGGTTGGAACTACTATAAAATAATATGTATATTCAAGTGCAGACTTTTGCCCTGGGCAGTAAATGTGAATGAAATATATGTTATAAATAAAAAAAAACATAAAGTGATATCAATTATTTATGTTACAAGTATTGTGTATTCTTATGAGAATCATCATTATAAGCATTATTCAAAAAAGATAAATAAACTCTTTGTTACCAAATTCGCAATTTACAGTAACAAGAGTATTATCGTTTTTATAAATTTTAGAATTCTTGTACCCAAAGTAAGAAAGTTAGCTTTAAGTAATAAAGTATTATACAGTAATATAATTTTATATGAAAAAATTTTAAAGCTTGAATGGTCCATCGTAAGTCAAAATAATATTTCGAGTTTACAATAAATGTTATAAAATATACAAATAAACGCCTTTGTTTCTGTATTAAGACATTGCGAACCGATGGGCGTCAATATGGGTGAAATTATTAACCCTCAGTTTCGCCGACGATCAAGTGATGGCACGACGCCTTTAACGTAAAATTCATGATGACGAATGAACTACACAACAGTGTATACAGGAAATGGGGCATGCGGGTTAGCCTGAAAAAGACGAAATATCTGATTGTTGAAGCATTCTACGAAGTCCTGCCTACTGATGATATCCAAATCAAGTAGACAGAAGCTTTTAAATATCTGGGTCCAACGATTACCAGAAAGGCTCTTAGGGAATAAGAAATTAAACAGTCTTAATCGTCAAAGGGATAATTGGGTGTCTGAACCCTCTTTGTTGGGACCAACATATGTCAAGTCAAAGAAAAAAAATCTATGTCAAACGCTGATGGAATCGCTGTGTGCTATGGATGTGAAGTCTGGACGCTCACAACGCAGATGAAACGAACATTAACCGCGGTGGAAATTGATAATCTGAGGAGAAGTGCTCGTAGTTCCAGGCTTGAAAGAATTACCAACGACAAAAAAAGAACACCAGACACGAAATAGACAAAATTGAACTGAAGGGCCTAAAATGGTTCGGCCACCTAACGAGGGTGCCAGTGGCTGAAACGAGCCTTCCAGTGGAATCCACGTCAAAGGAAGAAATGAAGTAAACCAAGAAGGGCATGCGGCAGACCATGACTTCAAGAAACTTAGAAATCCAAGACGCATTCAATACGTAGACTTGGAAGTTCAGAAGACAGGAAAACGGCAGTAGCTGTAATTTAGACAAATTGTAGTGCAACAATTATACAATTATCATAAGACCCGTATATAACATTTAAAATTACAAGTATTGCGAAAAATTATTCCGATGACTAATCATTCAAAACTGGATGAAACCTATCTATAAAATTTGAAAAAAGAAGCTTATGAGGCGACGTTATTGACCATATTCTATGCGTGCACATTCCTTTGTGTTATAGGACAATATTAAAAAAAAAACAGCCAGAATCTCGCGAATGGTGTTTGTGGTAATTTAAAGTAATTTGTCTAATGATACGAAAACATATAAATATATATTAATTATTCTACCATTATAAGTGGCTATGAATTATGTTTTTACCTAGAATATAGCAATAAAATATCTATTATGGTTAATTAAATTAAATGGACTACAACAATAACAAATAAATATACATAATGACAGAATGGCTCAAACAAAATCACAGTACCACTTAGACAATTAGATCACTATAAATACAATTTTCGGCAGCCGTTTGGAAAAAACTCATGGTTCTTTAAGTGGTTAACCATCTAACTACTAATTCTGCTTGATGTTGCTAATTATCCTAATTTTAGCAATGCAATCAAATTAACTGGAATGTTAAACCATATAGATTAGAGATTTATTTGGCACAATTCACACCTACATAACGTATACTGATAACAAACATAGAAAAAGACTCCAAGTCTCGGTCTCATTAAATTATAATTTTACAATTCACAACAAAAATGACACGTGTTTCGCCCTTTCGAGCATCATCAGACCTACAAACAACAGAGAGAACCTTAGTAAATAATCACACTCACAAATCCTAAAACAATAACTTACAAATAGAATAAAACACACTAAAGCACAACAAAACAAACAACTACTTATACATATTTGATGGACATTAAAATGAGGTTAAGTCTCACGTGAATAAACAAAATAAAATATTAAAAAAGTATTAAAAAAGATTCATGTCTCTAGACGGGATCGAACCCAGACCACCCGAGTGAGACACCGAAGCAACCACCCACAGGCCACTGGACTAGTCGAAGAAAATAACCAAAAACTCTCACTCTATGAATTAGTGAATGAAATGAAGGTTGCCTACAATTATTATTACATTAAATTGTTAAATATTAGGGTTGGTTCAAAATTAAAAACATCGTTAACGCAAGTGAGAATGGGACTTTTTATAGCTTTGGTTATTTCCATTTTTTCTAGAAGGTCAAGCTTTTTCCCCTTCGGACATTCATGTAAAACATTAACGTCAGAAATGGAAAATTCATTACCTGACTCCAACAAATGATTGGCAAAGGCCGAAACAGTCTCAGTTACATCCGTATTTCTGAATTTGTTGACAAGGCTTAAATGTTCTCTCACCCTTGTGGAAATTTTTCGACCTGTTTGTCCCACATAGGTCGTGGAACATTCGCTACAATTTAGTGCATAAACCCCAGATCTGGACAATTTATCGGTTGTGTCCTTTGTCCTTACTAAATGTCTCTTGAGAGTATTTACTGTTTTGAATGAAATATTGACATTTTTAATATTTTTAAAAAATTTTGCCAATTGGAGAGAAATGCTTCCGAAAAAAGTAATGCACTTGAAAAAATTTTTCTCATCGCTAAGTTTTGAATTTATGACAGTATAGGACATTTTGTACTTGTTTATAAATTTGTAATATAATTTGGCGATGGACTCCAAAGGAAAACCGTTATTCATAGCAATCTGCATTATAATATCACGCTCCTTAGTAAACGCTTCCCTTGACAATGGTAAATTACACAACCGATAGAAAAAGGAGTTGAACGCGGCAAATTTATGTGTGTAAGGAGAGTTTGAAGCATACTGAATAACATTATCCGTGGACGATGTTTTCCGGTAAACCTCAAACTCTATCCTACTGTGTTTCCGAGATAGTAAAAGGTCAAGAAAGGGTAGCTTTTTTTCATCTTCCATTTCCAATGTAAACTCAATTTTAGGATGCAAGGAGTTAACGAATTGTAAAAACTCTTCCAACTGATTTCTGTTGCCATTCCACACAATGCAAATATCATCCACGTATCTTTTATATGCTGTTAGAAAGGAGGCAAAATAACTATTCATTATCCTGTTTTCCAAATTGTTCATGAAAACCTCACTCAGAAATGGCGACAAACAAGAACCCATAGCCAGCCCAGACCTTTGCCTATATAACTGTCCATTAAATTTGAAAAAATTTTGGTCTAAAACTAAGGTAAGAAGAGAAGTGAGGCCATCAACGAGTAACTGTGGCAAAGAAGATCTCGCCAATAAATCTCTTACCAACTGAATACAGTCTGCGGGAGGCACACTAGGAAACAAATTCTTAACATCCAATGAAACTAATAATGCATTGTGCGGAATATCAACGTTTTTCAGGTGATTGGCAAAGTCGATGGAATTCCTGGTAGAATACGTGCTATGAAAACCCGTTACGTCCCTAAGAACTCTATTTAGCCAAGCTGAAAGTTTGTAGCATGGGGAATCAATAAATGAAACCACTGGCCTCATGGGCGTGCCATCTTTATGAATCTTTGGCAAGCCATAAAGTAAGGGTGTTTTAGGGTTCATAGGATATAATTTATCTTTTGTCATGTTAAAATATTCTAAGGTTGTTAGAAATGTGTCCAGACTACTTTTTAACCTCGTAAAAAATGAGTTTGTTGGGTCTCTGTTTATTCTTTCAAAATCACCAGAGTTCAAGAAACCAATAACCTTGTCAACATAATCAGTTCTTTCCATAACTACTAAACAAGAGCCTTTATCGGCCCTGGTGCAAACCAGATCGTTGGATTTGATTTTATGTGCCAGAGATTTTAGGTGAGCTCTGTTGTAGTTACAGCCCGTGTCACTCGTAAAATTAGAGTTCAGAAAATTTATTATTTTAGCCCGTAATATATTTTTGTTAGAAATGTCGGTCGTTTGAATAATACATTCGGCCTCTATAGCTAGAGTTTCTTTAATATCAGTATTGATGTTGTTGGAAAAATTATACTTAAGGTTAGAATTAAGTATATGTTCCTCTTGAGGAGTAAAAGTAACACCAGACAAATTAATAAAACGCTTGTGAAAACCAAAATTTGTGCTACCCAAACCTAATCTGTATTCATCAATATTATTGGATAAAAGATAATTTTTTTGAGCTAATTTAAGACAATGAATTTTCTTACCCAATCTCCTAAACGTATTCTCACCGAAAGACTCAACCTCATCTCTAAAGTCATGATCTAAAACTACAAATTCAATGTAGGATAACAGAAATGTTAAAGTTAGATAGAGATATTTGAGTTTAGAGTTTACTGAGTTCAAAGTTTTATAATGTTGTTTAATCTCTTCCTTGATCCAAACGGTTTGAGCTTTCTTCAATGCAGCTGATGCGGCCTTAGTATGAATCTTGCACTTGATTGTCACGAATTTAGGTGTCAATTGAAATAGTAAGCATCGTTGAAGGAACCAAATTTTTAGCAGCAAGTTTTTTCGTGCAATTAGGTTCTTTCTGTATAACTGGACAAGTTTAGCCTGACTGGCATTATAAAAATCGAAGAAATTTTCCATATTGCTCAAAGAGACCTAGTTTTAATAACAAACATAGAAAAAGAGAATCATCAGACCTACAAACAAAAAGACTCCAAGTCTCGGTCTCATTAAATTATAATTTTACAATTCACAACAAACATGACACGTGTTTCGCCCTTTCGAGCATCATCAGACCTACAAACAACAGAGAGAACCTTAGGTTTTAGGATTTGTGAGTGTGATTATTTACTACGGTTCTCTCTGTTGTTTGTAGGTCTGATGATGCTCGAAAGGGCGAAACACGTGTCATGTTTGTTGTGAATTGTAAAATTATAATTTAATGAGACCGAGACTTGGAGTCTTTTTCTATGTTTGTTATTAAAACTAGGTCTCTTTGAGCAATATGGACAATTTCTTCGATTTTTTTTTGTATACTGATAACGTGAAAAGCAGTTTAATAATGGTTTTATAGCATATTTTAGTTTTCGATCAACATACCGTTGTATGCTGCCTTTTTTAAAAGGTTAAAAATTTAAAACTTAATAATGACTTTTTTTTTTGGATTAGGTAGGGTTTGTTTTTTTCAAACTGCTTGTAATGTATCTCTTTTGTTTCTGAAATGCACTTATTACTTTAGGTTTTCAAAGCTCATGTCACAAAATGTATCATTTTTGCAACGTTATTTAATTTTGGTAATTGTCTGTGGCAGGATCGTCATTGCAGGAATAAATAGTGAGAACAATTTTATAACAATATGGTAAAGGCTGTAGTTTTTTTAATTTAATGATATAAGAATAATAATAATAATAATAAAGTTAGGTGCACAATTAATTATATAAATTTGTGCGTGCCCCTATGCAGTAAAAATATAGTATTACTATTCTACTACAAGTTGTGGACAGAAAGGCAGATTATTCACAGAAGATAGTGCAGACACTATCAATCCTATATGAGCAAATTTAACAAACATTATACCAAGTTCTTTAATATATCTTCACTAAGTTCTAGCAACCAAATGTTTACATTTTTCTTAATCTTTGTGAAGCTTTTATTTTTAAAATGTTGTGGAGTACATTAAGTATTTTGGGAGCAGTAAACAACAAATTTCTCTGTACCGAGGAAAATCCAATAGGGGGAATTTACATTGACTGTTTTTTTACAAATCTTGTGTCTTTTGGGTGGTTAGCAAAATTTTTTGGAAGCTTGTTGTTGCATAGCAATCTGATGACAGCTCTGATATATAGTTTGTTAGTGTTTAGCATTTTAGAATCTTGAAACAAGTTAACAGTTGAATAACGGTTATTTTTAAACAATGCTATTTTTAAAATTCCTTTTTGGATTATCTCGAGAGGAGATAAATTAGTGCAGGTCGCTGCTCCCCAAACACATATACCGTAAGTGAGCACAGATTCAACCAGTGACTTATAAATACGCATGATACAGTTCTTCGATAAGCTATGTCTGAGTATATAAAACTTATACAAAAGTTTTCGAATTTTATTACAAATATATTCTATGTGGCAGTTCCATCTCAAATGATCATCAAAAAACAGTCCAAAGTATTTTATTTTGTTCTCTGAACTTATTTCTTCACTGCATTTACATTTTTTGTTATTTAAACAGTGATTTTCATGGATTTTAAATGATTTAACATTAGGTAAGCCAGTTTTATTCATAGCATAACATATAAAATGAGACAACATTAAGAGACAACAAATTAGAATCTAGCTAATATTTACCAATATGAAGGACTTCCTCAGCCCTTGTAAAGCTTTTACCCCAAGAATTTTCTTTAATAATTATGGCTGTATCATCAGCATAACAAACCACAGTATCCAGAGGCAAAACGGGAAAGATTCCATGAATATATATTGAAGGGATAATTATTGTGTTCTTCAGTATGTCAGGGAAAATACCTGTAGAGAAAATCAAATTAACCAGATGCAAAAGAGGTGCAATTAAGTAAATGCTAAAAAGCCTTATAATATTATTTGAAATTCCGTCACCAATATTAGAATACTGCTTTTGAGAGAGTTTACAATAATACGAAGTTCATATTCCTGTAATGGGCTCAAAAATATAGCATTATTAGTAATAGCGTGAGAGTTTTGCATCAAAAGGTTTTTTGATTTTTGCGGCAAATTTTTCCCCAATTGTACCGAAATACTTGTTAAATTCTTCCGCGATTTCACCATCCGCAGATATAAGAGACCCATTCTCCCCAACAACACTAGATATTGTTGGTCTGTCAGTAACCTCATTCGTTGCATGTTTTATTGTATTCCAAGTTTCCTTGGCATTTTCAAAACTTTTATCAGAGAGATTTTTAAAATATATAGATTTTGCTTTGAAAAGTAACCTAGAGAATATCTTTCTGTATTCAATGAATGTGTTGTTAGCTATCCGAGTTATAGTGGCAAATATTTTTTAAAGTTTATCACTCTGTCTAATAGACTTCAAAAGACTTATAATCATTCGAGGTTTTTTTCACCGACATTGACATTTAATGTACTTTTCCACACATACTTTTTAAATAAGTCAGTAAATTGAATTGCTCATAAGTTTGGGTCGTTTTTATCTAAAACTGTTTTCCATTCTTCAGTTTGTAAAAGAGATTTTAATTTTACACTATTCAATTTTTTAATATATCTTTTATTAATACTACTATTTCCTTGTAAACGAATATTAAGTAGAATTGGAGAGTGGTCTGAATAACTACCATTAAGAATAATGGCATTTGAAGTTTTGTTAGATTTTACGAAAAAATTATCAATGCATGTGTTACTGTGAGCATCTGCTCCAGTTATATTATTAATCTTGCTCCTGAAGCCAAAAGATAAGAGAATGTTAAGATAATTGCATACATTCACTGATTTATTTACTTTTTTTCTATTCAAAATGTCAATGTTGGTGTTCCCACAAAAGATTTTAGTTTCATGTTTTATTTGTAGAGTTTGGTAGAATTCTTCTAAGCCAGCTATCAGATTAGTTTGTTTTAGGCATGACAACGATAAATCCCTGTCAAACCAATAGTACAGTTATTTTTGCTTAAACTTACTCTAAGGAATTTACAAATATTTGACTGTATTACTTCCACTGTTTTCAAAAAATTAGACTTAACCTTATAACATAATTGATAAACAGAGATATTTTAAAGGTAATATTATTTGTTTCTGATAAAGCAATAAGGTCGAAATCTTTACTTAGGAAATCTAAGTACATTTTTCAAAAATTTTTGATAAGCTTCTAACATTTAAATGAATAATATTAAGATCTCTGGCATCGGAGTTAAAAAGGTTACTAGAATCGACACTATCAACAATTTGTATATCATATTTAGTTACTAGCATTTTCTCCTTCATTCTGGCATAAATAATGCCGTTGCGTCTCCATATAAATTTGTAACCAGCGTTTCTTAGTTTTCAAGCTTCACGTAACAGATTGTGTGTTGCGGCCGTTAATTCTTCATTCACGTAAATTTTTCTTCCTTCTCGGATGTCGCATTTCTCTCCCGTAAGTTGACCTGCTAAGCTCCTCTTCTTTCAATCATTAAACCCATTTCGGGTTTAGTCATGTGTCATTTAATATCTTCTTCTTCATCTTTAATACAAAGAGGGTAGCAATTGATCAACAGTTTTCAGTACACAAAGTGATTTTTCTTTCTAGCAATTTCTTTCATATTTATTTCAAACAATTTTTATCATAATTAGCAAAAAGCAAGTCTATTTTCGACGGCAGAAAAAATATAAAATTAAGTATTTAAAGATCACTTATCTTTCTTTACATTTTTCCTTGTTAATATTAAGATGTTAAAATAAAAACTCGTTGCAGAGTTACTTAGATATATAAATGATATTTTTATAAAAAATGGCTTTCTTATTTTTAATGTTCCCTCTGCAAGTTAAAGAAGTTAATATCATACTTGAAAGGAGTCAACTTTAATATCTACAAAAGAACAAGAGGACATGCTTGCACTGGTAATAAATAGGCACCGACATTTAAATGTTATTAATTGTTAGCAATAATTAAAAAAAAAGTTTAAAAGGTTTTTATTTTTAGAATCTAGTTCCTTCTGATGATTTGGTTCATCCACAAAATCTTGACCAAATCTCATATTTTCCTGACAACAGGCTAGAGTAAGAGAGAAGAAGAGAATTAAATCTTTAGATAGGAACATAATATATTTCTCAGTTCCCGTGAACATACACTAGATACATTAGGTATTTTATTTTAATAATCATGGCATGGAACTACAAAAACATAACTTTAAAAATGATGACTTCGCGCTGTCGCTCTCAGGAGCCTAACCTGGTACTAACCCGGTTCCGATACATATTTGTAGTGAGATATCTATAATTGAACTAAATGGGAATGAGATAATTAGGATATTTTTCTTAATCTTAACTCCCGAATGGGGAAAATTTAGCAAAACATTTTTGGCCGCCCAAAACGGGATTAAACGATCAGGACTTTGCATTGATAATTATTTGGAATGTCTTTTGAACCAAGAATTGAAAACAGTACTTATTTTTATCAGATGTTCAATTTTTCGTAAACTTAGTTATAGATAAACTTGAAAAGATTGCTGAATTCTGTCGGAATCCACCTCTAAGAGAGGGATTTACAAATTACCTTATTTCATTAATTATATCGAATTTCTCCACAGATTTGGTTACCATGGCTAGATATTTACGTATCCAGAATTTAAATATTAAAGTTTTTAATAAACTTTGATTATTGGGTTTACATCATGTAATACTGGAAAGTTTCCAACGTTTCCCATGCGACTTCGGCTCACCGACACTCGTGACTCAATATAGTTTTCATACATGACGTAGTACGTAACGAATGCCTCTATTTTGATTACATTCTCTCTAATCTCCATTTTATAATATCCCGGAACTTAGTATTTTTTATTAATAATGTACCATTGAACAATTCACCTTTAAACACTTACTGCAGAAACAAGGCAAGTAAACTATTTCAGTCTTTTTATTGTGTAAATGTTAGATCTCCCCAGTTACAGTTTTTACAATCCTACATAAAGATAAAATTCCTCTACTCGATGGATGACTGTCCAGTATAGGTTATTGTCTGGGATTATTGTAATAGCTAATCGAATGCCTAATATTACCAGTGCAATATGCATTTGATTTTAAAGCTTCAGTCAGTGCTCTGTTTCCTTCGGAATTGATTAACATATTGAAAGAGTCATAAAGTCTAATGAATTGGTAACAGTTTATTACTGTTAAAATTCGAAAATCCGTTTTTATATTTCAATTTCCGATAAACCGAATGACCTAGAGTGCCATTCTCCTTCTTTCGTACTAAACATCAACGAAGGGAATGGCACCCTCTGACTCAATTTCCATAATAAGTTTTATATCAGAATGTTGTTCAATTCACCGTTATGCTCTATCGTTAATGCAATAGATACACTATACTATATCTTAAACTCCTTTACAGGATGACCTATTCTTATATTGAAAATTTCAAACATTTCGTAAGAAAATACATCCCCCCGATAATATAGGCAATTTTGACATTAAATCCCTTTATACAAACGTGACGATTGAAGAAACAAAGAGAACGACACCTTAGGTCATTTTGTTTACATCATCCATCTCAAGAGCAATCAATTATTCATTCATTACTTTTTAAGGCTCAGTACTAGGAAAAAAGAGAAACTTACTGAAGCTTTAAAATCAATTGTTACACTGAATTATCATATTAAGCTTTCGATTCGATATATCTATAAGCCTAGGCCTCAACCTGTATTGGCTAGTCAACCATCAACTAGCGCATTCTACCTTTTATACAAGATACCACAGGTCTAATATTTGCACGCAATAATACCAGTGGCGGTTATTCAGGTGAAGTAGGTGAAGGGCTACTTCACCAGGAAAAATAAACAAGCAAACATCTATCTATATTTATTATATATCTCTTAAAATTTTAGTTTTTACATTCATTTATTCACCTAATTGGTAAAAAATAAACTATACATCTTGAATAAATATTTTACTTGACCGTTGGCGGCATGTCTTTTTAAAACTTTCAATCGAACTTTATTATATCAACCATAACAGTGGCGCAAACCGCTTTGACTTTGCTGGAGGTGCTATGTTTGGTTTACGATTTTCCTACTATGTTGTCATGACAACGCGTATCCGATGACGTCGAGCCCAGCGCCACACAACGCTCTCGGTGAATTGCAAGCGCAGTACACTACACCCACGTGTCGTTCACTTTGCGGTGGTTGTTTACTTTTATTTTCGCGGATTTCGCTGCAACCGGTGAGTTTTTTGCAGTTAACTTGACTGTTTCGTGTTATATTTATTTATGGTGTTGCTACAACTTCAAATTCGAAGTTAGTAAATGTGATTATTTAAGACTGGAATAAATTAAAAGACGTCTTTGAATTTATTACAAACTGTGACAAATCTGATGAAAAATCAATCCGCCTTGCGAAAGGATTTTTAGATGAGATGAGCGATTTTGAATTCACGTTTGTGGCATCAGTGTTTAATGACATTTTCTCAATCACGGATATACTATTTGACGTTCTTCAAAAAAAATCGCTTGACATTCATTTTTGCATATCCAATAGAAAACGCTGTCGTGAGGCGCGCTGTTAAAAAAGAAATGAACATTTTTCTAATACCATGTTTGATAAAGCAAATTCTATTACAGAAATAAATCATTACAAACGTGAGCTTGCTAAGCTTTCACCTGAAGAAATTGTGACTAAGTATAGAACCCTTTTTTATGAAATATTGGACCATATTTTAATGGAAATGACGCTAAGATTTCAAGACCGTGAAAAACTTACATTTTCATGTTTGACAGGTTCTGCTAAATTTTCCGATTATAGTTTAAATTTTCCGTCTGGCCCGTTTGAAAATTTGTTACAGTTATATGGGAAAATATTTTCAAAAAGTCAACGAGTTAAAAATGAGCTTGGTCTTATTTTTGCCAATGGAAGTAATTGGAATATATCGCTGCAAGAGCAAGTGAAAAAAATTAATAAAAATAAATATAGTTTTACCGAAGCATATAAATTGTTTTCCCTTATTTTGACAATACCGTCGACATGTGATTCAGTGGAAAGAAGTTTTTCTTGCTTCAAATGTGTAAAAACTTATTTAAGAAATACAATATCTCAAGAAAGACTTACTTCTCTTGGCAATATTTCAATTCAAAAGGAATTTCTGGAGAAGATTAGGGCAACTCATCCATTTTATGAGGATGTTATAAATAAATTTGCTGCTATGAAGCATAGGAGAATTGATTTCGTATACAAAATTTAGGTAAGTCGTAAAAAAATATTCTACCCCTCCTCATATAAAAAATTCTTGAAATTATTGCGATATTTTCTTGCTTCGAGCCGCCACTGAATAATACGCAAAGAAATTGGACAATGCTTAAGGTTGCCAAAACAATGTAATTTCTTTGCAATCAGAAGAAGTTTATAAAATTCGTTGTTCCTGCGATAAACTATATACAGAGTGTCCCACAAGTAATGGGATACAGAGCAACAGCAGATTTCTTAAGTTGAAATAATGCGATTTATATAAATTTGCCTTAAGAAGGTTGACAACAACCAAGGTACAGGTACAGGCTGTCAAACTTTAAATTTTGTGTTCTTTTTTTGTAATAATTTCTTAACGAAACGGCATAGCGAAACACAATTTGGGATCTAGGGATTGTTTGGGGCAAGAAATTCAAATTCGTCCATAGTTTTGCCGTAGAGTAGAGGGCGCTAGGTACGGTGTGATACAATACTTTACGGAATCTGCTGCTGCTTTGTGTCCCAGTATTTTTTGGACACTCTATTTAAGTGAAATGGAAAGACACCAGCACTCAATTGGACAAATAATTTATGAAAGGATGCCGGAGTTTTTGTTGTCTGTGATTAATTATAAAAGGGTTATGTTTTATTATGATTAATTGTAACGTTATTTATTTAAACTGAAACATGAGTTAGAATTTTCGAATTTGCTCTATCGGTGCTTTAATATACATACATTTTTTTTCGTATACTTTTAAAAATTTTCGAGGGAAAATGCGCCAAGGAAATAAAAAATATATGCATTTCTAGAATATACAAGTAAAGCCTCTTGATAATGAGGCCACACTCGACTGGTAAATATAAATTTTGTTAGCATATTCGTATTTTCTTTTCTTTTTGACAAATTTTTATTCCCGATTTTATAGGTTTCTAAATATATACTAGTTTATTATCGATATCTTTAATGATTACAATGATATAACGGACAAACAAAATAAAAAACTGCTTTTTTTAAATCCAGATTTGATAGGAACTGAAGTAATTTGCATTCCACTAATTAGTTTATATTAATGTTTTTCGTTTTAAATATGTTTCAAGTTCTTTTCATTACTTTAGCTCAGTGGCGGATTTAGGGGGGGGGCGAAAGGGGTTTCGCCCCCCCTGACCCTCATATCAACTTAATAATATTACTTTTCAACTTTTCACGACGATACGAAAATTAAACAATCGGTAAAAAACCGTAAATATGTCACCAATAACAAAATTGAGACCAGTTTACTGACGCCGTCTCACAATATCCAAACCTGAATTATAAGTTGCCTATGTGTCGCAACCGTTGTCTTTTTATAGAAGCTGCCGCTGCGATACAGCGCCGCGTCAGGTAACGGATAAAATCTAGAATCACTTGTGTATGAGAGTATGAGTAGGAACGCGTATACGAAACGCATGTAGCAAGTGATGCAACTCTCTGCTATTGTATATGTTTAGTTTTTCTTGATGATTAGTGATTTGGGAATGTGATAATTGATACCTAATTGGTTAGTTTTGACTTTTTAATACATTATTGGTGAATGTTAGCTTATAAAATTGGTGGCTGGTGCTATTTTAGTCTAATAATAGTAATAATTATTAGCGATGAGTTTTAAAAGCAAGGAAGGAAAACGTAAATCAGGCCCGTTAGATAATTTTGTAAAACGTGTGAAAGTGAAACCGAATTCTTATGGTGATGGTGGTGGTGGTACTGAGGTAGGTAGTAGATATGCTAGTATGCGAATTATTATTTCGGTTAGGGATAAAGGGACCGTAGATACCGAGTTGCGGTCACCCTAATGATATTCAAAGAGTCTTGAATATTTTTACTTTTACCTGCCCTTAGTCCGAGTTGCGGTAATTGACCCATGAGTGTTAGTCTGTTAGTTTGGGTTTGTTTTGGGTTCGTTTGGGCTAGTTTTGGTTGTAAATTAAGCATTTCCCCAGGAAAATTTTTATTTTCCACCTTGGGACACCCTGATGTATGTATAAGGAAAATTGATGCAGACCCATTTGTTGAATATAAGATAATTTGTAAGTCTACCTGCTTCCAACATACCGCAACTCGGCCATAGATTTAGGTCTGATAACCGTCCGTACCGCAATTCGGATCTTTTTAATGACTTGCACTGATCGTGACCGCAACTCGGTATCAACCAAAGGGATATACGCAAAATATTAAAATACAATGATATGGGATCATATTCTATACTTGGTCTGATTGGTATATTTGTCCAGTTTTCCAGTTACCAGTTAATGTTTGGTGTTGCGTTGCGTCATAATAATTGATTTATTAGTGATTTGATTTTATTCCGGACCAGTCGGCGCGTTTCTTGAATAGAAAATCAAAGCAACCGGACAATCTGTCAGGTTTCTGTAGGGCTGGATGTATGAGGTTTCTGTGCATTTTAGCTAATGAGAAACGCCAGAAATGCGCCGACCAGACATGGATTTGGGGATATGCCGAATCTCATTTATTTTGTAATTTATAAATAGGAATATTATTGTCTATTGTAGGCAAATAATGAAGACGACAGACATGTCGATATTAATAAAAGCGCTGAAGTTTCCCCAATTGCATGTTCATCAACCTTAAAAGAAAATGATGAATCTAATTTTAAGAGGGATATTGGCAATTATGTAACTCCAGGTGAAGGTTTATCAGTTTTGGATGATTTTACCAAATATGAATTACTGGTGGATCATTGGGAACCCCCTAAAGATTATGTGTTCCCACATTCCCTGCATATTAAAAAAGGAAAAGAAGAGAGGCGAAAAATCAGCCACAATGTGTTTTCTAAATTCTCTTGGTTGGTGTTCTCAGAAAAAAGCCAGGGGCTTTACTGTAAGTCTTGTGTTGTATTCATGTCAGGGTGTGAGGTTGGAGGGCAAAACACCGTCAAACCTCAAAAGTTTGTTACACGGCCCCTCCAGTCCTATGCAAAACTTACTGGTAAAGATGGTGATTTAATTAAACATCAGTCTAATTTGTATCATCTTCGAGCGGAAGAAAAAGGTAATAAAACAGTTTTTTTTTTCGTAATACTTAACAAATAATTTTAACAAAATCATTTTATTTTAGGTAAACTGTTTATAGCAACCTATAAAAATAAAAGTTTAGACGTTCGTAATATCTTAAATCAGGAAAGGAAAAACCAAATAGAGGAAAATAGGAGAAGGCTATACCCGATAATTAAAACCATCATTTTACATGGTAGACAAAATATACCATTACGTGGACATTACTAATATATTTGAATGAAACAGTGACGGAGATTTAATCTTAACAAACTTTCATGACGGTAACTTTAAAGCACTTCTACGTTTTCGAATTGATAGTGGCGACAAAGATCTTGAAAATCACCTTAAAAATGCTAATGCGAACGCTACCTACATTAGTAAAACTACTTGTAATGCACTAATCAACTGTTGCGGAGACGAAATTTTAAACACAATTTTGCAGCAGTTTAATGCAAGTCGATTTTATAGCGTCCTTTTCGATGAAACTACAGACATTTCACATCACTCACAACTTAGTGTATCCATTCGCTATTTCAATAATAGTTCAGTTAGGGAAGATTTTATAGGCTTTACAGATCTTCATTTAGAAAACTACGACTCTTCTAAAAATGAAGATCTTGATAAACCAATTGAACCTAAAATTGATGGTAAAACTTTAGGCACAAGTGTTATAAAGAAACTTCAGAATCTAGGTTTGGATTTAAAAAATTGTGTTGGAATAGGGTGTGACGGCTGTAGTGTAAATGTATCAGCTGTTCGGGGAGCCGTTTCTGAGATTCAGAAGACTGCGGTAAATGCAGTTTTGAATTCATGCTTTAATCACAAACTTAATCTATCTATATCAAAAAGCATGAATGTAAAATCCGTTAAGAACGCGATGGGTATCATACAGGAAGTTGTGGCACTCTTTAATGCATCGGCAAAAAGGCACTTTCTTCTAAAAAAATATTTAAAAACTAGTTTGAATAGTCCTTGCGAGACCAGGTGGATCGAGAGGCACGACTCTATTCTGCAGTTCAGAACAGATTTCTTAAAAATTTGTGATGCATTAAATGAAATTACTGATTGGAATGAAGGAAACTCATCAAGTAAGGCAAATATACTTTTAAAAGCGATACATGACTGCGAATTCATTTTGACAGTCCATATACTTTCAGAAATTTTTAACTTGACCTTGCCATTGAGTAAGTTTTTCCAGGGAAAAAATATCGGACTAGATAACGCTGTTAGAAATGTTAAAAATGTCATTGACATTTTAAAACAAAAAAGGACTAATTCAGAAAATGAGTTCTCATCAATAGTTCAAAGTGCTTCTAATCTCTTAGAAACACTTGGCTTAGAATTAAAGGTCCCTCGCTTAACCTCTCGATAAACTCAGCGAGTTAATATTCCTGCTTCCAACGCAGTAGATTATTGGAGGAAAGGAACTTTTATTCCCATTTTGGACTACCTTATATCAGATTTAACCGACAGATTTTCCGATAAAACCTTACAATGTTTCTCACTTAATCAATTGCTTCCTATAAATTTACTGCTTTTGACGGATTACAAAATTCTTAAGGAAAAAATTACCTCAATCTGTAATCAGTTTTCAGGATTAACTGAAAGTGTTGAAACCGAGATCGCGATACTGTTAGGTGAAGTACAAATCTATCAAAAAAACTATTGATGAGAATACGTCGTATCAAACTGCTATCGAAACACTTTTAGAAATAGACCAGAACTTTTATCCGACTATTGCGAAATATTTGAAAATTTTAGTAACGCTGCCTATATCTGTGGCTACTTCTGAGAGAAGTTTTTCCACATTGAGGCGGGTTAAGAGTTGGATGCGTTCTCGCATGTTACAAGATCGGCTAGATGGTTTGGCCTTAATGCATGTGCATAGTGACTTGGAAATTGATGTTGACAGGGTTATTGATATATTTGCCAAAGATTCTAGAAAGTTGCAATTTATTTTATAATAATAATATCATAAAATGAATTGTAATAATTGTTACCTGTTTTTATTTTTAGTTTGTGTTGTTTAGTTGACTTGCTGACTATTTAGTATTATTTTTATTCACTAAACTTAAATACCCGTTTATTTATTTTTGTTGCGTTGTTTAGTTGACTATTTAGTATTATTTTTATTTACTAGACTCAAGTACCCGTTTATTTTTAATTTTTGTTCTTATGTTTATGAGTCTCCAGATGTGTTTTGTAAATGTCTAAATTATATTATGCAATTAATGTTCATATTTACTTGAAAGGTGCAATAAATTCTTTTCCAAAAATTAGGTAGTATAATATTTCATTTAAAATTCTGGAATCGCCCCCCCCCTCAGAGAAATCCTGGATCCGCCCCTGCTTTAGCTCTTCTACTTACAAAAAATTTAAATGATTGCCATAATAAAAGAATATGCTTATTTCTGACAATGCTAAGTTTTTCCGTTATATTTCTTATGTGATATTTTTTTTATAAGAAAGTGTGTCATTTTGTATCATAATTAGATCGCATAGTCAATTTCTTCAAATTATATGCCTACATAACATTAATGACCATTCCGTAGCCCTACTGATTGCATAGGAATAATTTTTTGATCACGGAATATGTTTGGTAGTTTAATTGAAACGACTAAAAAATTAAAGTAGTTTTCCTGACTCTTCTACACGTAAATAATTTCTAGCTTCATCTTATGTTAATTTGGCAGGCTCGTGTACCAACTGAAGAACCTGTAATATATAATTTTTACTTCCATGTGATGTAAGTATTCAGAATTAGCATTATACTTCATCTTTTTCAAATGTATAAATAAAGAGCAGGTAATTCTTCCAACCCTCAATTGGAAATTTGAAACAGGGTTTTAAAGTAAAGTATTCGTTGATTCTTTTTCAACATAATCTCAAGTTTTAGGTCTTCTTTCATCTTGTCGTTAATATATAAAGTTTCTCTTGTTTGTATAAATTTTATACATTATCTAGCCCTTTTTTTCAATAGATTCCTAATGGTACGTGATCGCTCTAAAAAATCAAACTAAAAAATGTATTTGCAATGCATAGGGAATTAGAGTTCCGATACATACTCCAAAATCTCGTTCAATGGTCCTGAATAAATGGGCCTGAAAAAATAAGGAAGGAAAATTAGTTAAGGACAGACTACTGCAGACAGACAAAAGAAATGGTTTCCAACCCATATCGGTCGAAGGCAGCTTAGTTGATGGCAAGGAGTCGACAGGCGATTTGGGACTTAACTAGCGTTTTAACAGGTCACTGTATACTTAGCAGGAACATGTATCTTATAGCAATAAAAATCAAAGTAAATATATTTTGTTTTTTGTTTTTATCTACGAGAATTCCAGACCTGTCGAAATTATTGCTATCTCAAAACATTCGTAAAACTGACATGTTTCCAAGGTGCGTACTATGTATAACATTAATTTTGTTTTAAATGTATTTTTGTTTTTATGATCATTGTTTGTTTAAAATGTAATGTTTTTTGAGTGAGGTTTTTTTCAGTAATGTTTTTAACCATTTTAAATTTTAAATATTAACTATAACGATTATATATATATATATATATATATATATATATATATATATATATATATATATATATATATATATATATATATATATATATATATATATATATATATATATATATATATATATATATATATATATATATATATATATATATATATATATATATATATATATATATATACAGTGTGTATCAGCCAAAAGGAATAAATTCGATAATAATAAATGGGGGCGTGTTCGGAAAAACGCTTGGACCCGTCGATTGGTATTTTTAGTTGCTCATTTTCTCCAATAAAAACTTTTTATACAGGGTGTGTCCTGTAACAGTGGTCAATGCCAACTTTCTTATTTCAAATGCAACACCCCGTATATTATTTAATTTTTGGATTCTTTAGGAGATTCTAAACATATTTTATGTTCAATGTCCTATACCTATCTTCAACTATTTCGGCAATATTAAGTGTTTTCAAATTTATTGCAAAAATTAAGATTAAAAAAATAAAATTATTTATTTCTTCATAATGTATAAACAAAAGTAAAAAGTTAATTTAGGAACTGTTGAATATGCTCGCCGCGAACGTCTTGGCAAATTCCTAATCTTAAATAGAAATTTCTTCTAACGTTATTTAGCATCTCAGGCGTGACCGATCTAATCGCAAGCGTTATTCGTCTTCTTAAGTCAGCTAAGTCGAGGGGTTTAGTTTTGTATACAACATTTTTAATGTCCCCATAAGAAAAAGTCTAATGGCGTCAGATCAGGGGATCGCGCTGGCCATTCTATCGATCCTCGTCTCCCTATCCACCGATTTGGAAATATTCCGTTGAGGTACTGCCGGACATTAATTTGGTAATGGGGCGGTGCTCCATCTTGCTGAAACCATATCATATTCGCTGGAACTTGTGGGTTTGTTGGATCCGGATACAAATTTGTCAAAGTTGGCACGACATTATTTTGGAGCAGTGCTAAATAATTATCGCTATTCAAATTGCCGTCAATGAAAAAGGAGCCTACGATATGATCCCTAACAATTCCTGCCCAAACATTAACCTTTTCAGGATATTGAGTATGTTCTTCGCTGATCCAGTGAGGATTTTCCCTAGACCAATAGCGACAATTTTGACGATTTACATGACCGTGAAGTGTAAAGGTGCACTCATCCGAAAACAAAACATGTTCTAATTGAATAACATTGTTATCTAACATAGCCATCATTTGTTCACAAAAATAAGTTCTCTTATCATAATCGTCTTCCATGAGCTCCTGAGTTGGTATCACTTTATAGGGATGCATTTTATTTTCTTTTAATGTTCGAATAATCGACGAATGGCTAATATCGAACATTGCGGCGGCTTGTCGACTAGAAATATGTCGGTTTTCCTCAAACTCATGCATAATATCCAATTTAGTATCATCATTTATTGAATTGGCAGCTGCTTTTTTTATCTGCCTCACATGTCCAAGCTCGCGAAACTGCTTTTCTATTTTACTAATTGTCCCTTGGGATATATGCGGCAAATTTGGAAATTTTTCATGAAATAAGCGAGCAACTTCCACTTGTGTTCGTGTGTTATCTCCATAACCAATCATTTGTAGAATTGTTATTTTATGCATTTCTGTTAAATGAACCATTTTTCTGATATTAGGTATTATGCAGTTAACGAAATTCAAAAGACTATGACACTGACACTGACAACTACTGTCTTGCAAAGAGAAAGGCCAGGCATTTTACACAAAAGTAAACAAAACTTAAAAGTAAACAAAACTGGCTCTTTTTGTTCCATATCAATAAAAAGGAACGCTAAAATGGTTTTTGCTTACATTCTTAATATGAAGACCTAAATGGTAAATAAGTATTGAGTGTGTTGTAGCGAATTTTTGTAATCAAATAAATAGTTCAGGAACCAGAGCCACTTTCATGAATAATAATAAATTCGAAATAAATAAAATAAAAATAAATTTGAAAACACTTAATATTGCCGAAATAGTTGAAGATAGGTATAGGACATTGAACATAAAATATGTTTAGAATCTCCTAAAGAATCCAAAAATTAAATAATATCCGGGGTGTTGCATTTGAAATAAGAAAGTTGGCATTGACCACTGTTACAGGACACACCCTGTATAAAAAGTTTTTATTGGAGAAAATGAGCAACTAAAAATACCAATCGACGGGTCCAAGCGTTTTTCCGAACACGCCTCCATTTATTTATTATCGAATTTATTCGATTTGGCTGATACACACTGTATATATATATATATATATATATATATATATATATATATATATATATATATATATATATATATATATATATATATATATATATATATATTCAAATATAGTTTAATTACAAACTTGATATAAAACTCAATACTAATTCTTTGAAAAAATATATTAAAAAAACAAGTTTAAGATTACTTTCTTCCTTTTCTTAGGTTGAAATTGATAAATTTGCTTACTGCCGAAAATAAATCGGCGGCAAGAACTTCTGGGAGTTCAAGAGTAGCAAAATGTCCTCCTTCTAAGTCCGATAGTTGAATATTATTAGGAAAGAGTTCACTAATGATGCCATCAGACACATAAAAGTCGTATCGAAACCGTGCTATAGCCGTTGGAACATTAAGAGGATGCCTGAAAATAATGATAGATTATTTATAGAGGTCGCCTAAGTTAGAAAAAAAGCAGAATTGTGTATTGTATAACGAATATGACAAGTCACATAATTCTGAAAAGGGTGTTTCAAACGTGTTATACTTAAATTTAGTGTAAACCCTCCATTTCTGACATGATAATGTAACTTTTAATGACATAATAACGCACAGTTGTGCGTTATCATGCATAATATGGCAATCAAATTAGCCCTGAATCGCTCGAATCGCAAGATTTCCCTGCATCGCGAAACCTTTGTTTTAATTTTTAAAATTTTTTTGTCGTTTGTTATCAAGAATAATTATTCTTATTATTTAAAACATAAACAACGCACCGCCCCGCATTTTAATAATAGGCACATAAAAAATACAGGGTGTTAAAAAAGTACGCTGCCAAACTTCAAGGGACGATTCCTCGCATTATTCTAAGACAAAAAGTTTATATAAACATAGTTCTAAAAACGAATAGTTTTCAAGATACAGGGTGTTAAATTTCTATGAAAAAAAATGTTTTTCTATCATAACTTTTATACCACTCTAGATATTTTTATTAAATTTGGTGTACATCTTTTACCTATTAAAGAGCAGTTTTTGATGCAAAAGTATTTTTTAAATTTCTACCAGTGGCGTTCGTACGGAGTTTGGACAGAATGTTTATTAAGAAAAAAATGATACGCCACTGCTTTTTCTAAAAACAAAAATTATTTTTGAAATTCCCATTTAATTTTAAGCAAATTTGGTCTCTAGACTTACCTTCGTACGACGCACAATTTTTATGTAAAAAAATAAAAACAATTTTCATACATCTACTGCAATCCGAATCCAATTTGCAAGGATAATTTTTTGTAAAATCCGCTACTGTTTAATTTTAATGAAACATACCTATTTGGAAGTGGGCACGCGTAATGCTGTGGTTAGAATAAAACATTAAATAAATAAAAAAAAAATAAACAACACCAAGACGTTTATTAATAAAATAATTGTAAACCAAACATAACTTAACCAACCTTACAAATAATAATTTCACAGAATTTAATTTTAAAGTAACTGCTGGAAATGGCCTTCAATACATGCGTTTGTACGCCTTATTAGCGTCTGGCGAACCCTTTCGAAAATACCAGGAGTGTTCCTAATAATTTCACAGGACTCTTCTATCCGATTTCGTAGATCGTCTTCGCTTCGAACTGGTGTTGTGTAAACTAATGCTTTAAGGTGTCCCCAGAGAAAGAAATCTATCGGATTAATATCAGGTGACCTGGGTGGCCAAAATTGTGGTCCTGCACTGGTACTGACGTGCCACTAAACTGAAGTGCGGTGGAGCACCGTCATGCATAAACCACATAGAACTCCTTTGCCTTAGTGGAACATCTTCCAAAAGTTCAGGTAAAACATGTTCAATAAATTGTCTATACTCCTCACCAGTAAGCCTGCTAGGCAGAAAGTGAGGCCCGATAAGGAAATCTCCTACAACTCCAATCCAAACATTTACAGAAAACTGCTCTTGGAAATTATTTTCAATTATGGCGTGAGGATTTTCATCGGCCCACACATGATTGTTATGAAAGTTTATGATTGCGTTACGGGAAAATCATGCCTCGTCCGTAAACAACACCTGAGATAAAAACCTTGGATTTTGCATTAACTTATTTCCTACCCATCTACAAAAAGCCACTCTTAGCGGAAAATCTCTTGGCAAAAGAGCTTGGACACGTTGCGAATGATATGGATAAAGTTGTTGATCCTTTAAAATTTGCCATACTAATACGTGAGTAATGTTTAATTCAGTCGCAATTTTTCTCGTACTAGTTTCTGGGTTTTCATAAATTGCATTTAGGACAGCTTCCTCTATCTGAACCGTTCTTACTGTTCTTGGTCTCCCTATAAAAGCAGCAGACTTCTTAAAACTACCCGTTTCACAAAGTTTGGAGTGAATATTTGCAAAAAATTGTCTGTTAGGTAGTGGACGGTCAGGATATCTTTCTTGATACATCCGCCTAGCGGCGCGAGCGTTACCATCAGCCATTCCATACACGAAATGCATGTCTGCCATTTCACGGTTTGTAAACTGAACCATTTTTACCGAAAGAAAATTAAATAAACTTTTAAAAATTACGCAAGTGCACCTTTATTAATAGTTTTGACAACTGTCATGTTATTGTTATAAACAAACGAAGAACTGTCGTTTAGCAAAGCAAAGCCCACCTTGACAATTTAGGTTTCTTTGACTACTGAATTAAATTGCAGTTTGTTTCTTAAATTTTCCTACCAAATTGTTAGTTCTATTAAAAAAAATACATTTAGAAATGAGGGTTTAATAGTGAATTGTAATAAATTAAAAACAGGAAAATTAAGCTCGCGAATGGCAAATACAAATCACAAGTGTTGGCGCAAAAAAGTTTGGGAGATAAAAGGGGACA
The DNA here is from genome assembly GCA_030620095.1 of Kuschelorhynchus macadamiae. NCBI lineage: Eukaryota > Metazoa > Arthropoda > Insecta > Coleoptera > Curculionidae > Kuschelorhynchus > Kuschelorhynchus macadamiae. The sequence goes on along the minus strand of JAUTXW010002753.1, from coordinate 1,689,719 downwards.
TGACCCAGAGTCACTCAGTAGATTATTCCAAATTTATAATTATTTCTTTTTATGGGTACTACTAACAGCATTACGCGTGCCAACTTTCAAATAATATGTTTAATAAAAATAAACAGAAGCGGATTTTACATAAAATTACCATTGCAAAATTGCATTTGGATTGCAATGATTTTTATTTTTTTACGCGAAAACCGTATGTCGTACAAAAGTAAGTCTGGAGACCAAATTTTCTTTAAATTAAACGGAGATTTCAAAAATAATTTTTGTTTTCAAAAGAAGCAGTGGCGTATCTTTTTTTTCTTAAAAAATATTAATTTCAAACCCCGTAGGGACGCCACTGGAAGAAATAAAAAAAAACCTTTTGCATCAAACACTGTCCTTTAATGGGTAAAAGATGCACGCCAAATTTGATAAACATACCTAGAGTGTTATAAAAGCTATAATAGAAAAACAAGTTTTTTCTTAGAACTTTAACACCCTGTATCTTGAAAACTATTTGTTTTCAGAACTATGTTTATATAAACTTTTTGTCTTAGAATAATGCGAGGAATCGTCCCTTGAAGTTTGGCAGCGTACTTTTTTAACACCCTGTATAGTAGGTACACAACTTGAATGGCAATTAGCTTATTACAAACTCACTCGATTACAGCCCTCGTGAGTGCACTTTCTCGTTTAATTATTAATACTTTTTTGTCAATTTCATATACGGCTTAAGAAAAACACATGTTCGCAACATTGCATGTGTAAATAATAAATGTGAAAACAATATTTTATTTTAAATAGCAACAAGGCATTGTTTTAAAAAGTTAAATAGATCTTAAATAAAACCTAAACTAAACTAAACTTACATCAAATGTTTCGGATTTATTATTATTTTAAAGTCGGTTCGTAACACCTAATTTTTCAATCCACGTAGACAAGAAATTAATTTTTTTCAAAGCATATATTACTGGGCATACTCCACTACACAAAAACAAAATTTTTTAACACATAATACGATATATTAAACCAATACAAAATAGGACCTAGCCTAGCTATTTTCGAGTTATAACTGCTGTGTAAGATTTCACACTATCCAGATGTATTCATTTTTTCTAAAAGAATGCAATTTTACATACATTGTCCAAATCGGCAGAGCTGTAAAAAATTGTTTTCAAAAATTTCTTGCAATTGGACTAAAATATTAAATATGCCTTTTAAACAATATAGGTCTATTAATTTAAGTAAACAAATTATTTTGTTATATCCTCAAATAGCACCACGGTACCCGGTAGCTTTTAAGCACTATGCCTTGCGTATATCAATGGGAGTTTTCTTATCGCTCTAATTGGCTGTGATCAAATGCCTTTTTCCAATTCTAACCGAAATGCTTTGCCTAAAATATCGGAATCCAAACAGAATTTGTTTACTTTTAAAATGGAACTGGATTTAAGAAAAACAGAAAAATTAGTTGTTCTTTCAAAAACAACGTCAATTCCTCTAAAAACAACAAAACAATCATATTGGATTTCATAGGTACAGGATAAAGTTTTAACTGTAGACTAATTTACAGTTGAGTACCTGTACCGAAAAACGTCGTAAGTAATAAAATTGTAGAAAGAGGAATGAACATAAAATAAATTTATAAATACCAGTCATTTGAAAAAAGCTAAACATTCCCTACCAATACCTCTAATTCCTGAAAAGCTATTAGGAGCTATATTTTATGATGGATGGATGACGGTCAAGAAACTACATAATAAACACCAAAAAGAAAAATGTTGGCATTCCTACACTTCAAATCATTATATTGCAAACTTTCCTTAATGATGAACATATATTGCAACAAAGACCTGTTGCAAATCAACCGAAGCTCAGACAGACGTCCAGCACGAAGTTGTTAACAGTAAATGAACTACCACGGTCCAGATACATTTAATAATCGGCACAATCCTGATATCAATCCTGTCACAGCTTATATTATATAATGGTGATAATATGGTACTTCTAAATGGGCTTTAAAAGAAAAAAGGCCTATGATGAACAGCTGTGTGCCTTCTAGATAGATAGATAGATAGATATGGATTATAGACACATCAGCCTAGAGACTTTTTAGTGTCTGTCTAAATTTATTTGCTTTTCGGTTATATTTTTTCATATAGGTCTATCGCTTTGAGGAAATTCATTATATTGGGAGTGTTTTCATATGTCAGTTTATTCTCTAAGTTGCCCGTTAAGTTATGTTGTTGAAGTAGTGGCGTGTATGAATCACATTTTGCAAATATATGTTTTACTGATAGTTGTGTATTGCACGTATTACATGTGGGAGGATTAGTTTTTTCGATTAAATGGGAGTGGGTGAGTTTAGTGTGTCCTATGCGAATACGGGTCATAGTTTTGATGACCTTGCGAGGAAGGTTGGGTATGGAATTTTTAGTGTGGAAGGTATTTTTTATATGCCTAAGTTTATTGTCGTTTTCCAAAAGATCCCATTTGAGTTGTATTATGTTCTTTGATGTATTCTTTGTGCATATATGTAGGTCTTTATACCAAAATGGGTTGTTGATGTTTATGCTATTACTGATACCATATTTAGCAATATGGTCTGCCCTTTCATTGCCAGGGATGCCCATATGGCTTGGAGTCCAAATGAAGGATAAATCCTTCCCCTGGATATATATTTTTTCTATTTTGTTTTGTATTTCTAACGCCAATGGGTGTGTTGGGGATAGTGATTTTATCATTTCAATTGAATTGAGTGAGTCAGTAACTACTGCCCATTTGTGATTAGCAAATTGTGTAATATGGGTTAGAGCTTTGGAGATAGCTAAAAGTTCTGCTGATAGGATGCCAGTTGAATTGTGCAGTAGGAAGCAAGCTTCCCTGAAAGGGCTGGAGAATGCGGCCGACGTGCGATTTTCAGTTTAAGATCCATCTGTGTATACCAAAATATGGTGTAGATATTTGCTGTTAAGGAGATCATTAAATGCGCAGCGTATTAATGATGTATTGCATTGATTTTTGTCATATCTTAGTAATGAAGTGTCCATTTGAATGGTAGGTCTGTTCCAAGGAGGAAATGAGCTTATTTCGAGAGGGAAGGCTGGTGTAAGTGAAATGTTCAGTCTTTGGGACATTTCAGTGTATCGAGTATTTGCTCCTTTGTTTGAGTTCCTGGAAGGAAGAGTGAGTGGTATGCGGACAGGAAAAAAGTCCTTATAGTGTTGGATAAACTGACGGAATCTTAGTTTATCGGCGTATTTCATCAAGAGGAATTCGCGACGATGGGATAGTGAGGCGCATTCGGATTCGCAATACAAGCTCAGGACGGGGCTAGTTCTAAAGGCGCCAAGAATCAGTCTGAGAGAAGTATTATGAATGGAATCTAACTTTTTTAAGTTGGATTTTGAAGCTGAGGCGTATGCTATGCAACCATAATCAATTTTTGATAGAATACAGGCTTTGTATATGTTTAGTAATGGAGGTCGGTGTGATCCCCATTTAACTCCCGATAACATGCGTAATATATTTAGGTCAATTAAGCATTTAGCTTTTAGGTCATCTATGTGAGCTTTCCAAGTTAGACTGGGGTCTAGAGTCAATCCCAGAAACTTGACTTTAGTTGGGGATGGTATATAAGTGCCTTCTATAGAGAGGTTTGTTAGTTTAGAGCAGTTTCGTACTCGACAGAAATGAACAGGGGATGATTTGGAGGCTTGGAATGTCAGTCCTATTTGTGAGGCCCAGAGTGAAAGAACACTAAGACTGTGCTGTAGAATGTCTTCGCTATGTTTTGGATCGGATGAGGTGTGATAAATAAGGATATCATCGGCATACATTCTGAGTTTAAGGGGGTAGGGGATGCATTGTTTTATTGAATTAACTGCGATTATGAAGAGTACAGGGCTAATTACTGATCCTTGTGGAACTCCATTTGTGTGTGGGTGAGTGGGAGATAGGATTCCATTTATTTTAACTTGAAATGTTCTGCTGTTTAGAAAGTCGTATACAAAGCCTAGGAGATTGCCTTTAATATCTCATCTCTCCAAAGTACTGACAATAGAAGATCTCTTGATCGAGTCGAATGCGTTAGATAGGTCCAGGAAGACAGATGTAGTGTGTTTCTTTTGATTAAAAGATTTATGTAGGTCGATTTCTAGTCCAACTAGGTGATCTATCGTAGAGCGATTTCTTTGGAAGCCCAGTTGTTCACTAATGAGTAACCCCCTCTTGTGGAGCACGTAGGAGAGACGGAAATTTACCATCCTTTCCAGGATCTAGCACAAGTGACTTGTGAGCGCAATAGGCTTATACCCTTCAACTTTGTGTCTAGTTTTAGATGGTTTATGAATAGGTATTAGAATAGCGTGCTTCCAACAGGATGGTACAGTGCCACTTTCCCAGATTAAATTATATAGTTTAAGTAGATGAGCGGAGCCTTTCCTTGGTAGATTGGCAATATATGAAATGTAGATTTCATCATTTCCGGGGGAGCTATTCCTGCAATGGGAAATAGCGTGTTCTAATTCTTTTTCTGTGAATGGTAGGTTGTAGGATTTTAGATTTGTTTCATCCGAGAGTATGGGGGGAGGAAATGGCGGGTCATAAATGTTGTTGAATTTGGTTTAAAAGTGTGTAGCAAAGAGATCGGCAATGTTTGGAGGGTCCTCGATCCAATTTCCGTTTTCTTCTATGCCAGAAATTATGTTAACAGGTCTGCCTTTCAGTCTATTTATTTTGTTCCATAATTCTGAGCTGCTTGTGTGAGGGGAAAGGCTATTAGTATATTCATTCCAAGAAGTTAACTTTGATTCACGAATAATGCGCCTAGCTAAGGATCTTTGTTTTTTATATTCGATAAAGTTTAAAGTGTTAGGACAATTTTTGTATCTGTTAAGTGCTTTCTTGCGATTTTTAATGGCATCCTTACACCTTTCATTCCACCAGGGGACGGGGGGTTTATTGTTGTTTATTGTTATTTTCGGGATGCTTAAGGAGGCAGCTGATAGTATAGAGTCAGTGAAGTTTGAGACTGACTTTTCAAGATCGGGAGTAATATTAGCTAACTTTAATGATTCTCTGAATAAATCCCAGTTGGCTTTTTTGATATTGAATTTTGTGATCGGAAGGTATGAAGGACAGCTCATTAGTTCGAGAGAGGTGGAAAAGTGGTCGCTTCCATAGGAGTCTCCAAGAACGCTCCACTGAAGTGGGATGGTGAGTTGACTACTACAGTATGCCAGGTCGATGCTGGAAAAGGTGCCATAAGCTGAGGATAAGAAGGTGTGTGCACCGTCATTGAGGATGGTCATGTTTTCGTTGTTAATGATCTGGTATAAGTCAGTTCCTCTTGTGGAGGTGCTGTTTGATCCCCACGTGGGATGGTGGGCGTTATGATCCCCTAAGATGATTCTTGGTGTTGGAAGTTGTTGTAGAAGGTTTATGAATGTTAATTGATCGAAATTAGCTGTTGTAGAAATATATACATTGCATAGTGTCACAGGTTTGCCAGCTAGGTGCATGATTATTGCACAGGCTTCATAATCCGTAGTTAGTGGCAATTGTTTATAATGTATATCTGTTCTTATTAGGGTGGCGACCCCCCAGAGGCCCTGTTTACATCGTCTCTGTCTTTTCTGATGACAGAGTAATTTTTAAGTATTAGGTTGTCGGAAGGTTTAAGATTTGTTTCTTGCAGTAGTAATACCTTTGGGTGATACAAGCCGATTTTATATTTGAGGTCTTCGTAGTGAGTTCGTACACTGTTGATATTCCACTGAACTATTTGGGGAGCCATTTATTATTTATTCTTGGATTTTCTGACTCTTTCGGCTTGCAATAATTGTCCATTTGAACTAGATAGTGATGATTCGGAGGAACTTTTATGTATCTGCAGTGTATCTTTATCCTGTTTGCGAGCAGGTTTAGTTGTTTTAGGTTTGCTGACTGTGGTTTTGGGTTGGTAAGAAGTTTTCCTCTGGGTGGGAGGTTTGGAGGGGTGTAGGGGAGTGGGGAGAGAGGATTTGGGAGAGAGGGAGGTGGAGAGTGGGAATTTGGGAAGAGGGTCGGGTGTTTTTTGGAGAGGGGAGGTGGTGGTTGTGGGAGTGGAGAGGGGATTTATGGGAGGAGATGGTGGTTGGGGACCCGGGGAGGCGTCCCGGGGGAGAGCAGGTAGGTTGTTAGATGCCTTTTGTGCACATGTGATTTTTTTCGGGGGATTTTGTGATTCGTAAATACGTTTCGCAGAAGCATATGGTATTTTATCTAATGTTTTGATCTTTTGAATTGCGAATTCTTTTTTGAAGACGGGGCATCCTTTGTACCTAGGAGAGTGTTCTCCTCCACAGTTTACGCATGCTGGAGGAGGATTGCAGGGTATGTTTTCGTGAGAGGTTTTCCCACATTTAGGACAGATGGGAGGTTTAGAGCAATCTTTGCAGATATGTCCATATTGTTGGCAGTTGAAGCAGGTTAACGGATTTGGTACATGGAGTTTTACTATTATTGATAGGAAGCCTGCATAAACATATTCTGGGAGTTGTGTTTTTCTAAATGTGAGAATATAAGTAGATGTTTTAGTAATTACTCCATTTATATATCTGCTTATCCTTTTAACTTCTACAACGCCTTGATCCCTTAAGCAATCTAATATTTCTTCCTCATCAGAATTATTGAGGTCCCAGTGGGATATCCGTCCTTTTACATAATTAAGTTTTTCATGGGGTTGAACCGTAACTTCAAATCCGCATAATGTTTTAAGTTTTATTATTTTGCCTGATTGACCAAAGTTACTTACTTCAACTAGTAGTGATCCGTCCTTAAGCTTTTTAACGTTTTTTGGTCTATCCATGTACTCTATGAAAGATTTATATAGTTTGAAGGGTGATACTTCATTGAACGAATTTTCCTTTGCTTTAACTACGAAATACTTGTCACAAGATGGAAGGGGTTGCCTTCATTCGATACAGGAGAGTCCTGTCTATAACGTTTTGAGCCCCGTGTTACCTCAGGGTATGGATTTGTTTTAAAGCTTAAACCAATAGCATTCACCTGCATTCCAGCCTGGTTGTTTTTATCCACTGGAGATGCTGTACGGTCGCTGTCTGACGATCGAGAGGGGCCCGCACGATCACCCTCTGCACCGACCGGAACTGAGGTTCCGAGCCTCTGCTCCGTAAGTTTTTTATCAATATTGGAACTTTCCATGATTGATTGTGAAACATTTATAATGGGACGATACAGACTCTCACAAACATGACTGGGGCCCCGGGTTCGTCAAGCCCGTTACTAGAGTGTGTGTGAGGGAGAATGCTGTAGTGTAGTGTGTGTGTGGGTGCGTAATATAGTATGTGAAAGAGTAAGTGTTGTGAGTGAGGGTGTGATTTTGTGTTCAATGGTGTGAAGTGAGTGTAAGTGTACTCTAGTCCCCCTGGGGGGTGTGCCTTCTAGAGATATCTAATATGGAGGCATACCACTAAAACCATGAAGTGTTGGTTAGTGAACACTAACCAACACCCGACACACCAGAATGCCTAATCTCCCCAAAATTAGAGATATATTTTTAAAATATTCTGTATGTATTTTCTTTACAATATTAGCACTTCCAGTATTGCATAAGGCTCTATATAGCAGTTACGATATGTAGCAATGGGCAGCAGCGTGTTTAACTATTTAACTGAATTGAGGCCACCGAAATTATACTTTCTTAAGGGCTTAATTTCAAGTACCAGTGGGCGGAGTTGAAACAACAGTACAGTCACAGCTTTGCGATATGGGAAATAATGGAGAATCATCGCATTATTTTTTCCCAGGAGAATCGTGATTAATGGCTGATGAATCCAAAAGCTGCAACTACAAACGCTTCTTAAATAGAGCAGGGGTGCTAAGAATATCTCAACCATCTACTATCAACTTTTTAAAACAACTAAATAGCAAAAAAATGGTACTTGGAACGTGCGAAGTACGTATAAGCCGGGGAAAATGGGTAACACAATAAGAGAAATTATATTAAATATCAGTATATTAAGTATCACTAAAATGCGCTGGTCAGATTCAGAGCCGTGCAATTTGGATGATTATGTTGGGCACTACGAAGGAGGAAACGGACAACAACATCAGAAAGGCGTAGCTATCAATGTTTTAACCACGATAACAAAAGCCATAGAAAATGGCATCCTGTTCTCAGACCGAGTAATTAAAGTACCAATAAAAACCAAAATCGTAACCTTGAACATACCCTCCAAGTGATAATGAGGACGGTATAGTGGACATGTTCTATAAACTATTATAACAAGCCTTTACCACAACCAGAAAAATACCATGTAACTATAATGATGGGCGATTTAAATGCAAAAGTAGAACAAGGAAAATAAACAAATGTTATAGGCATAGGTAATAATGAAATCAATATATAAAAAGACACATTATAAATATTTGCACGTTTCTGCATAGAACAGCATTTGATAGTTACGAACCGATATAACAAGCGATCACAATCTACTGTTGGACCAGGTGAGATTACGATTTAAAAAAACAATGACAAAGCTTAAACGAATACCAAAGATAAATGTGCGCATGCAAAGCAAACAGTAAATAGATTTAAAGCTACCAGACACTAAACAGACATTGAGACGGAGTGAAACAATAAAAGATTGTATGCTTCATATATAAGAAACAGATCTTAGGAAAGAAAATAAAAGGAAATAAAACACTGCATGACCCAAAACATTCTAGGACTGATGGAAGAAAGAAGGAAAAAACAAAAACGCAAAAGAATACAAGGGGCTATAGAGAGAAGTTAAAAAATTAAAAGAAATTTAAGGTAAGAGAACGCACTCTGGTATGCGAACAAATTTAGACTTTCGATGAGAAACTGATGTTAAATTAATACAAACAAGTAAAAGTATTTTTTTGGAATAAGACGTAATAATCAATAATAAAAGTAAAAAAGATGGTGACAGTACATATTAAAGATTTTTAAGGGCAATATTATAGGAGTACTTAGCAGAACATGCTTAATGTGACAACGTGACCATCTGTCAACGAGAGTGAAGTTGAGCAAGCGCTAAGTTTAGTTAAAAAAAGAAGAGGTCGGGTCCATATAAAGTAACAAGTGAAGTACTTGAGCTTCTGGAAGAAATTGCAATTAAGACCTTAACAAAAATGTTTAATATAGTATGTAACAAAGGAATTACTCCAAAATATTGGTGAAACCCACCTTAGCCACGATTCCAAAAAAGCCACGCTCTGAAAATAGTTTTGCCGATCCGTGCAAGGAAATATTAAAAAGTAGAGGAAAAATAACAGAAACTCAGTTTGGTTTTAGGAGTGGGCTACGAGAGAAACACAATTTAAAGTACATGTGTTGGTACAGCGTTTTCGTGACGTTAACTGAGATAGATTCTAAGATGGCATTTGATAACGTAAAAAATGAGAAACTTATTGGAATCGAAAAAACCAACGAAATAGAAATAAGGAAAGACGTATGGAACAGCGATGCATTTTATCAACGGTATTTTTCAATTTCTATTTTATTTAGAGAGGCGCTTCAGAAGGAACACTTAGGCATTAATATAAATGAAAGAATTATAAACAACATCAAGCATGCAGACACTATCTTGGTCATTGCAGAGTCGGTCAAGGACCTCTAAATATTACCTGGTAAATTAGAAGATTGCATGTGAAGAGTTTGGTCTAAAATTAAATACATGCAAAACAAAATATATGATAACACTAGCCAACAAGATTTTTCTAACATAGGCCAGCTCATTATTTTCACAATGGAACTACACTCCCAATAATAAAAAAAATATTCGGAAAGCCCTAATACGTACCATTTTTTAATAGCCTAATTAGAACCTTTTATATTGGCAGGTAAACAATTTTATTGTGGGGCTGCCAAAATGGGTCCATTTTACAACGGAAAAATTACCTAGACTGGGTTGTTTACAACATTAGACACAAAATAAACGTTAAACATCACTCTTCTGTTGAGTTTCGAATTGAGTGGTTCTATGTATATCGATAAGCAAGTGTATGTGCTGACGAGAATGTCGAGTCAAACGCGCCGAAGTTGCAAAATTTCTCCTGACGAATTTTATTATATTTGTGGAGAATTTCTGGTGAAATCACAAGCCTGGCCATTTTCCGAAAATGTAAACAAAACCTACTTTAAATATTTTGGTGTGTTAATTGGGGATCAAGATAAGCGGTGGGCTCCCCCTGTGTGCTGTGTTAATTGTAGTGTATCATTGGTGCAGTGGATGAAGGGAAAGAAAAAAAGTATGCCTTTTGGAGTTTCAATGGTATGGCGAGAACCCACCAATTATTCTGACAATTGTTATTTTTGCCTGACAACGACTGAAGGTTATTCCAAAAAGGGAAAGCATATAGAATATCCAAATTTGCAATCTGCCATACGACCTGTTCCTCATAATGCAAATTTACCAGCGCCAATTGCGCCTTTAAATTGACAAGCTGTTAATTTGGGAGATAATGGAAATAACGCATGATCAGGCAGCTCAGAAGAACAGTGCACCGATCCCACTTTTACCACAGGTCCCAGTTCCGGCAAGCCACATTTGATTGTTCAAAGTGAATTAAAATGATTTAGTACGTGATTTGGGGTTATCCAAGCAGCAGTCAGAACTTCTGGGTTCCCGTCTTAAGGAATAGAACCTATTGGCCAAAGAAACAAAAATTACGAATTTCAGAAAAAGAAATTCTATGTTTTCTGAATTCTACAGTATGAAAAATTCGTTGTGCGCGTGTACTGATATAAACAGTTTAATGCAGGATCTTGATATTGAACGTTCTCCCCGTGAGTGGCGCTTATTCATAGACTCATCTAAATATAGCTTAAAAGCTGTGTTATTGCATAATGGAAATTTAAAACCTTCTATACCAGTTGCCCATTCAGTTGCAATGAAAGAAAATTATGAAAATATGCGCACGATTTTGGATAAAATAAACTACAATAGGTATAAATGGCAGATATGTGGGGACTTAAAAGTTATAGCGATTTTAGTGGGACTTCAGGGGGGATTTAAAAAATATTGCTGTTTTCTTTGTTTATGGGACAGTCGTGCAATAAATCAGCATTATGTAACAAAAATTTGACCAGAAAGAAGCGAATTTCAACCTCATCTTAAAATGTTAAATTTATACCTCTTGGTGATCCCAAAAATGTCCTTTTGCCTCCTCTTCACATTAAACTTGGGTTGATGAAAAACCTTGTGAAGGCTTCGATTAAAGATGGTGATGGATTTAAATACCTAAGACAAGTCTTTCTACAGTTAAGTGAAGCCAAATTAAAATAAGCAATTTTTATTGGGCCACAAATCAGAAAATTGCTGGACGATGTCAATTTTACGGAAAAGCTTACCAGGCAGGAACTTAGAGCATAGAATTCATTTGTTAATGTAGTAAGAGGATTTTTAGGCAACAATATGGACAAAAATTATGAAGAATTAGTTACTGAACTCTTTTAAGTCATATCTTAGCAACAGAAATCAAGTTGTGAAAGTTGACAACAGGATGCCTTCTTGTAGGCCAATGGAATGTGGAGTGCCTCAAGGCTCGGTACTAGGCCCTATCTTGTTTCTTCTGTTCATAAACGACATGGCTAATTTAAACATTAGTGGAAAAATATGTCTCTTTGCGGACGATACCAGCTTTACGTGGAGCCACCCAGATGTCACGGACCTACATAGGATTGTATCTAATGACCTAATCACCATTAAATCCTGGTGCGATTCTAATCTCCTATGTTTGAACATCTCTAAAACGAAAGTCTTGTCTTATAAAAACACACTGCAACCTTTTGACCTTAATGGCACCACTATTGATGTCGTAAACTCTGTAAAATTTCTAGGGCTTCTTGTAGATGATTCTTTAAAATGGGATCCACATATCGACGCTTTATCAAGGAAGTTAGGTTCTGCTTGCTTTGCGTTAAGATCTGTTTCCGAGGAGCTTAGCTTTTCTACCTCTAGAACTGTTTATTTTGCTCTTGTTGAGTCGCACCTCAGATATGCTATTCCATTCTGGGGTACATGTTGTGCGACTCAATTTGATCGAATTTTTATACTACAAAAAAGAGCTGTTCGTTACCTACTGAGACTTAACAGTAGAACTCACTGCCGAGATTTCTTTAAAAGATATAAAATACTAACCCTTCCTTGCTTATTCATTTTGGAATCGGTTTGCTTAATTCGTAAGCACGCACCTGCTCTATTAGAGAGACCTTCTCACAACTACCCTCTCAGAAATACTGAGCACGATCTCTATCTTCCAACCCCACACTCAGAGTTAATTAAAAGATCAGTAATCTACAATGCAAAAAAAATGCATAATCACCTGCCATTTAACATCAAATCCATAATATCTCTGACTTCATTTCGCAAGGCTTTGAAATCATTCTTACTGGAAAGAGCCTTCTACACCGTGAACGAGTTTTACAACACATAATTTTATCCTTATGAACCCCTAGTGTGATAGTTGCCATTACCAACTATTTTTACCGAATTTTGTATATGTATTTTTTTAATTGTTTCGTACTTTTTTATTTTTTACTTTCCTTTTTTATTTTTTTACATTATATTTATGAAAATGTTTATAACATAGTACGACTGACAAAGTACATTTCTAATGTACTTCTTTTAGGATTCTATAATATTAATATTCTAAATTCTTGATTTAAATATTATTTTTCTATAATATTTATGATGTGTTTTTGTTTTGTTTTGTTTGCTAATTTTGATGTTTGTAAACTATTTTTTTACAACAGCTTTGTCCACAAAATTGTAAAATTTTTTTGACAATAAAGCGTTTATTTATTTATTTATTTATTTATTTAGACACCTATAAAGCGCTTGGTGCCAGAATGTCATTAAAAATTCACTTCCTCCATTCCCATCTATCATTTTTTCCTAAGACTTTGGGAGCTGTTAGTGACGAGCAGGGTTTCACCAAGATATCAAAACAATGGAAATTCAGTACCAAGGACGATGGGATCCAGCCATGATGGGTGACTACTGTTGGTTTTTGAAGACAGAAGATAGGACACCTCATAAAAGGAAAAAAAGTTATTAATTAGTGTTTTAAGTTAATATTTTGCTCGTTTGCTTTTCTCTTAGATGTATGGTATGTTTAATAGGCGGAAACTGTAAACATAGTCAATAAACAGGGCTAAGAATTTTCTGAAATCATTTTTTCTGTAGATATTAAGTATCGTAACATTCAATGTGGTTCTACAACTCTAACAAGAAAACCCTACGTGCTACAACTTTCTATTTGTCATTTTCGTATTTGGATAGGTCCATTCTATTAGATTATGCTATTCTGATTTGTGTTACAACAAAAAAAATTTTTTGTCGGCCAGTGTAATCAGTGAAGAAATATTCCTTAGAGCACTAATCTCCCTACCAGTGGAGTACAATTAGGAAGAATCACAAAAGCTACATTTCTTGAATCCACAGTTAATGAAGACTGCAATGGAAATCAAAATAATATTTGAACGTGCGCATGGATCTTTCATATGTATGATGAAATTTTTCGGCAGTCATAACCTGATTTTGGGTATGTGGACTGAGATGTTTTCAGGTGGAACATTAAAACGAATACAAGCGTTCGAGCTGGGCGTGCATAGAAGACTATTTTAAATCAGCTGAACAGATCGCATTACTAAGATAGAGGTTGTGAGAACAATAAATGAGGTCAAACTGCTGGCCAATGAAATAAAAATGGAAAGCTGAAATACTCCGGGATTCTTAGGCAGTGGTATGGACAGACCATGAAACAGCTTTTTAGCCCAGTTGTAAGCAAAACAAGAATTGCTAACATGATCGCCGTCGATCGCTAACGATTAAGGTATGAAGAAGAAGTACTGCAATCATCGCAGATTCCAAAGAGCGCTTATCAATTAAGTAATTATTTAGTTTAATTATGAGAAACAATTTTAACCTCAATTAGGATCCTTCGTGTTTAAATAAATCAGTTTTATACCAAATCTTAATTTTTCAAAAAGTACATTTTTGTTGAAACAGTTGAATTTTTTTAAAAGGCAAATAATTAACATTTTACTAAATTGATGAAAAATCAGTGTACTTAAACAATATTAGAAAAATGCTGTCAAAGATTTTTTTCATTACTTTATTAACATTTAAATGCTTTTTTATAATTATATTGTAATTTGTAAAAAACTGTAATTATCATAATCAAACTTTTTTTCTGCTTTTATAAGATCCGTCAGTTGTTAGATTTTTTAAGACTTTTCTACGAGAGTGGATACTTTCCGCACGCATCGGAATGCTAAAAGTTCCACTTTCCCACACTGGTGCTGAAAGTTCCAAATTCCAGTAACCAGTAGCAATTGGCCTCCAAAACCAGGCTACCTCTTCCAAGTCGCAGCAACCAGCAACCAAAAACAAATGACCTTTAACCACCTTATGTTAAACATACACAAGGCATAAAAACTCTGAAATGGCAAGAAATCTATTGTATGTATAACTCAGTTATTAGGCCTGTATATATTATATATATATATATATATATATATATATATATATATATATATATATATATATATATATATATATATATACAGGGTGGTGCAACCAAGATGGGGTGGACGATTGTGGGCAAGCGGAGAGGAATTTGAAAAAACATTTTTGGGATATGATTGATAGTCAAGAAGACTGTGTTTTAAAATTATACCCATTATACAGGGTGGTCTGAAAAGTTCGTGGTGAACCAAACTTGTGTTTTTTTAAATGGGACATCCGATATATTATTATTTTAGTTGATTCTCCTATTCGTTACGATCATTTTGATATGAGGTTTGTTGGGTCTAAAACTTATACCAAGGGAATGGGACGAGGTTAAAGTGGAAAAAAGGGTTATACTCCGGCCATTTTTTGAAAACAATTGAAGCAGGTATGGAAAAACCAAATATTCTATAAAATGTATTGTATCTAGGATTACAATAATCGCTTGTAAGTCGTTCAAAATTATTCACTGTTGTACAGGGTGGTCAAGTTTTGCAAATTTACCTTGGATTGAATTTTTTTAAATGGAACACCCCATATATTTTACTGTCATATTAAAGATAACATCGCCAGCTTTCAGAAAATACCCTATTTGATATCTTTCTAACCAACAGTTTTTTAGTAAATTAACCGTGAAACCAAAATTTACTCATTCTAACAGAAACGGTATTATTTACGTTGCTTAAATTGACTACCTATAATATAAGGAGGCCATGACATAATCATAAATGAAAAGAAAGATTGACATTCTTGTCAAAACCGCAAAGTGTCAGAGAATTGGCATCAATTACCATTGTTTTTTGACGATAAGCCGAGAAATTGTTAAGTAACAATGAGTTTGAGTACTCCAGAGTTGATAAACATGACTTTTATGTTGGGCGAGTGTCAAAAAAACCCTTTACTAGCAAGCAGGATGCGGTACGATATCCCGATGCCGAAAAAAAACCAAGACCTGAAGCTTTTGCAAATTTATTAGAGAGGTTTCAAGAAACAGGCAATGTTGCTTTTAAGAAACGTAAAGTAATTAATAAACCAGTTACCAATGAAGATAATGCTTTGACAGTGTTATTAACAGTGCAAGAAAATCCACACACAAGTACCAGGGAAATTGAGAGAGCTACTGATATTGAACGCACTAGTATTAAACGGATTCTGAAACAACATAAATATCATGCCTACCACATTGAATTACACCAAGAACTGTATGATCGCGATTACGTCCAACGACAAGAGGTTTCAATTTGGTTTTTAAATACAATTTGGGATAATCCAGGTTTTGTAGATAGGGTGCTGTTTTCAGATGAAGCAACTTTTAAAAGCAACGGCTTGGTTAACAAACATAATATGCACTATTATTCAACCGAAAATCCACATTGGATTCGTCAGGTGGATCATCAAAATAAATGGTCAATTAATGTTTGGGGAGGTATAATTGGCTCTCATGTTATAGGACCATATTTCTTTCAGGAGCATTTAACGGGAGAAGTCTATTTAAAATTTTTGAGAAATGAGTTGCCCGTATTGCTCGAAGACTTACCTTTAATGTTAAGAAATTCCTTATGGTTCGAACATGATGGAGCACCCCCGCACTACCATAGGCATGTAAGACATTTTCTCAATAATTGGAAAGGAGAGCATTGGATTGGGCGAGGTGGACCAGTTAAGTGGCCTGCGAGGTCACCCGATTTAACGCCACTAGATTTCTTTTTATGGGGACATGTTAAAGAAGCAGTTTATAAAGAGGTTCCAACCACAGTGGAAGATATGAAGTTGAGAGTAATAAGCAGTTTTCGCAACATTTCAGACCTGACTTTGAGAAAGTGAAACTTTCATTTATGGATAGACTCGAAATGTGCAAAACGGTGGTTTAGTTGAACATCTTTTATAAGTTTTAATTACATTGTTTTTGTTGATTTATATTATTAAATTTATTTTTTTTGTAAAAAAAGATCTGTTATTAATACTGTCAAAGCATTATCTTCATTGGTAACTGGTTTATTAATTACTTTACGTTTTTTTGAAAGCAACATTTCCTGTTTCTTGAAATCTCTATGATAAACTTGCAAAAGCTTCTATCTTGTTTTTATTTCGACATCGCATCATTAAAGAACAATATTTATTTATTTACTGATGACAATATTCTGACACTTTGCTGTTTTGAGAGGACTGTCAATCTTTTGTTCAATTTATGATGATATCATGGCCTCCTAATATTAAATTGTCAATTTTAACAACGTGAATTCAGAGTAATTCGTGTTAAAATGAAGAAATTTTGATTTCCCAGCTAATTTACTGAAAAATTGTTGGTCAGAAAGGTATCAAATATGATATTTTCTGAAAGCTAGTAATGTTATCTTTTACATGAAAGTAAAATATACAGGGTGTTCCATTTAAAAAAATGCAATCCAAGGTAAATTTGCAAAACTTGACCACCCTGTATAACAGTGAATAATTTTGAACGACTTACAAGCGATTATTGTAATCCTAGATACAATACATTTTATAGAATATTTGGTTTTTCCATACCTGCTTCAATTGTTTTCAAAAAATGGCCGGAGTATAAGCCTTTTTTCCACTTTAACCTCGTCCCATTCCCTTGATATAAATTTTAGACCCAACAAACCACATATCAAAATGATCGTAACGAATAGGAGAATCAACTAAAATAATAATATACCGGGTGTCCCATTTAAAATTTGGTTCACCACGAACTTTTCAGACCACCCTGTATAATGGGTACAATTTTAAAATACAGCATTCTTGACTATCAATCATATCCCAAAAATGTTTTTTCAAATTCCTCTCCGTTTGCCCAGAATCGTCCACCCAATCTTGATTGCACCACCCTGTATATATATATATATATATATATATATATATATATATATATATATATATATCTATCTATATGGCTGCGAATATAACAAAAGCAAATAAAGAAAAACTTAGACGTTCCGAACAGAAGATAACTAGAATTTTTAGACCCTACTACGATCCGAAGACGAACCAGTATCGGTTTAAAATGAACGCAGAACTCTTGGGCGGCTTGGCACGTCTAGAGACTGCCCAATGACCAGCTTTTCAGATTGATTGAATGCACACTGTGTAATAATCTTCATTTAAAAATCAATTCTCTGTTCACATTTTTTATAAGGAAAATAGTTTGATATTTTATGGTGTTTCTTAAAAAAAAACTTAACATCGCTGTTATATCACGAATGCTACCGATAATAAACTGTTATGATAGTGATACATCACTCATACGTAAATATAGACCATAAGAATGTTTCAGTTACCTTAAAACCTGCATCCGCATATTTGTTTTGCCAAAGGATTCTGAGTAAAGCCTAAAAGAAGTAGTAGCACTTCCCGTTACCCAGTAAATCATAACATTGTCCAAAAGATCCGTATATGTGAATTTTTCTAGTAGCCCACCGTCTTCTCGTTTTTGCCATGTTATATTTGTACCAGTGACAAATTTTTCTACAATATAAGCTGCTAAACCTGCTGGTGAATCAGTTACACCCACGCCTAAAGCACAAATAATTTGATTCGATAAGCCCCTATTGTACTATATTATATAAAACAATTTATATCAAATTATTAAAAAAAACAATAATCCGAGTATTTAACACTAGTATATACGATATACTATATAGGAAAAAAAACTACAAAACATACTAACATAAACAACACTTTACTTTCTATAGAAAACCGGTATCCGTATAAAAGAAAGATAAAAATAAAAGAACTTCTGAATCCTCCGTATGCCGAAGAAAACATCTACTACAATGTCTTATTTGGCGCCACTAACCTGTTTATTATTTTCATTACACTTAATTCAACTTTTGCATTTTTACTGCTTCTAGAAACATTTGAGAAGATATTTTCAAACTTTTGGATCTATGATGGGTTTTGTGCGTCTTTTCAAAATGCTTAATTTAATTAATATATATCAATGTGTCCCAAATTTGGCTTACATGCATTGCTATCTCGTAAACCGCTATAGCTACAGGGTGGGTTAAATTAGGAAAGTTTTAGAGAATTTTATTACAAATTTGATGACGTTTTGAAGTTTAGGATATCTTTTGTGGTTTTCAAGATAATTGGAAAAAATCAAAATGGTGCATTTTCAACTTTTGCCCGTAGCTTCTAAACGACTCGTATTATGGTTTTATGGTTTATACATTATTAGGGCACTTTTATTAGAGGAACATTATGCAGGTAAAACGAAGTTTCTAGCTTCAATTGTTTTTGAGATATTGGCATCAACTTTTTATTTTCTCACCGACGCCATATTGGATTATTGTATTTTTGGAAAGATCTTTTTAAGAGCTTTCCAATGATGTATAACAAGGTAAGATTATTATTTTTCTTGAGCTCTAAAAACCAAAATAATTGTTTTTTTTAAGTAGGCTTTGATTACGCATGGCGGCCATAATGAAACAAAAGAATGCCGCATGTCAACAATCATTTTGTGTTACTGAATAGTACTTGTTATCATTTTCTCATTGTGCCGAGTTTTTACAAAGTTTATTTGAGTTTCTTATACTACTTAAAATGGAGGGTAATTATTCCAACGAAGAGAATTTGGATATGATAGAACTTTATTTTAAAGCAAATAGAAATACACAAGCAGCTGCGCGTTCATACGAAGAACAATTTCCAGACCGACATCAACCAAGCCAAAGGCATTTCAGATTTCTAATTGTAAACTTGTTAGCTTATGGGTAAAAATATTAATTCAACCATCGATGTTTCAGATTTTCAACTAAGATATTATACTAACAGTGAATACCTAGTGACTAAAATGTAACTATCACACTATTGAAAATACCTAAACTAAATTTAAATTAACACATAAAAAAAATATAAGTTACACCACATGCCTCCCTCCATTTTCCACACATTTTTGACATTTCTCCAATACCTTCCGTGTAACCCTTCTTAAGGTGTTCCTGTTAATATTAGCAAAAACATCTCGGACTCTGTCTTCTAGCTCTCTGAGACTTTCTGGCGGAGAAAATTCGTAGACCTCATTTTTTGCGTATCCCCATAAATAAAAATCGGGAGGAGAAATATCCGGTGACCTTGCCGGCCAAGCAACAGGGCCATTATTAGCGATAATATTTTCCCCGAAAGTATTTCTGAGGACCGCCATCACCTCTCTGGTACCGTGAGCCGGACAGCCATCTTGTTGGAACCAAATATTTTGCAGGTCGTTTGGGGGAACAGAATTTATAACTTCTGGAATAATTTGTTCCCGTAATAGTTGCAAATATCTGTTACCCGATAAATTTTCTTGGAAAATGAACGGCCCAATCAAACGGTTATCTAAAATACAAATTGTTATGAGTGATTTAAAGCAGAAGTGCATTGTTTGGAATTACCTATAATGCCACACCACACATTGAACCCAAATTTTGTTTGTAAACGTCTTTCTTCTAAATTATGAGGATTCTCGGTGCCCCAGTAATGAGTATTATGTTTATTGAAAATTCCACAGTTTGTAAATCGTGTTTCATCTGTCCAAAGTACTTTAGAATGAAAGTTGGGTATTTGCTGGCATTTGTTGATGAACCATTCACTAAACGTGATTCTTCTAGCAAAATCATTTACCTGAAGACCCTGTACAATAGTAGGTTTATAGGGATGAAAGTGAAGTTTTTTCAAGACTCGTTGGACGGTTGATTTGGGAATTGCCGTTTGTTCTTCAATCTTTCTTACTGAGGTTGTTGGGTTGTCCCTGACACTTTCTATTATAGCTGCGTTTCTTGCTTCATTATCTATTGAATAGGTCTTTGGTTTCGATTTCAAAAAAGACCCGTAGGCTAACAGGTTAACAATTAGAAATCTGAAATGCCTTTGGCTTGGTTGATGTCGGTCTGGAAATTGTTCTTCGTATGAACGCGCAGCTGCTTGTGTATTTCTATTTGCTTTAAAATAAAGTTCTATCATATCCAAATTCTCTTCGTTGGAATAATTACCCTCCATTTTAAGTAGTATAAGAAACTCAAATAAACTTTGTAAAAACTCGGCACAATGAGAAAATGATAACAAGTACTATTCAGTAACACAAAATGATTGTTGACATGCGGCATTCTTTTGTTTCATTATGGCCGCCATGCGTAATCAAAGCCTACTTAAAAAAAACAATTATTTTGGTTTTTAGAGCTCAAGAAAAATAATAATCTTACCTTGTTATACATCATTGGAAAGCTCTTAAAAAGATCTTTCCAAAAATACAATAATCCAATATGGCGTCGGTGAGAAAATAAAAAGTTGATGCCAATATCTCAAAAACAATTGAAGCTAGAAACTTCGTTTTACCTGCATAATGTTCCTCTAATAAAAGTGCCCTAATAATGTATAAACCATAAAACCATAATACGAGTCGTTTAGAAGCTACGGGCAAAAGTTGAAAATGCACCATTTTGATTTTTCCCAATTATCTTGAAAACCACAAAAGATATCCTAAACTTCAAAACGTCATCAAATTTGTAATAAAATTCTCTAAAACTTTCCTAATTTAACCCACCCTGTAGCTATAGCGGTTTACGAGATAGCAATGCATGTAAGCCAAATTTGGGACACATTATATATATATATATATATATATATATATATATATATATATATATATATATGTATATCGTTTAACTTACCAAGAGTATCGGGTTTAGTGGCCTGGAGGTGCAAATAACCCGTTTCTCTTAACCTGCTTTCGAATTTTTGCCACAATGGATAAACTCGGCTGTAGTGATCTGACCTTACGACCCATGACGAGTACCATTGTCCAAGGAAATACTTGATATAAGATAAGGGAGTGTATATAACTGCCATGTTGGTGTGATAACCTAATACTCTCTCTGGATATAATACGGAAAGCGACTGCAGAATAATTGCGCCAAAGTCTCCACCTAAGAATTGGAAAAAAATGTAGTTACCTTAACATCTTTTTTGAAAATTGTTATATCAGTTATATAAATTCCAAAAACAGGAGCTATCTAGTTGTAACTTTTAGAGATAAGATTTAATGCTTAATGAGTATTCGCCTACTACATACAATTTCTAATTAATGTTTATTTACATGTAATATATTGTACCTTGGCAATAATATCTCTGGAATCCCAATCTGTCCATCAAATTATTCATTACAACGGCAATCTGCGTCGAACTCATTCCTGGCTTGGAAGCTGCTTGTGAAAATCCATACCCAGGTATATGAGGGGCAATAACTTCAAAAACAAAATCCCTATCATTACTAGGGCTAGTAAGTATTGGAATAAAATCGTAAAACTCTCTCACGGATCCTGGCCAACCATGGAGAAGCAGTAGTGGTAAAACCTTCTTGTTTGCAGGGTTTTGGGATTTTACATGTAGAAAATGAATATCTAATCCTAGAAAAAGTTTTATACGTTAATAAAATAATACAGAATATATTATTGTAGTATCATTTAATTATTTGAATGGCAACATTTGTTTTACATAAAAAAGTACATACTGGGCAAACATAAATTTTATATTCCTTTTTACCCTTTTCAATGTGAAGAAAATGGTGTTTTAGCAAACAAAGTATTTCCGCCTTCCATGTATATGTATGCCAATAACTTTCTAACTTTGGAGAATTAACTTTTTAATAATCTTTTATTTTATTTATATTCATAATAAAACACCAAGACATTTAGATACACGAATATTGTTCCCAGTTTGATTTAAATCGACGTATTTCTTGTTAGTTTATTTAATGTACCTAGCCTTTACCTAAGAAGTGTAGTATCTGTGCCATAAACTTTAATAATTTGGTGTATTCAAGAAATTTATTTTGTTTTACTGAAACCAGTATATATATATATATATATATATATATATATATATATATATATATATATATATATATAATAAATTAACTAAAGATCCAACGACCTCGATACAAACTGTATATAATGATTTGATTAAAAGCTTAAAAACCAACAAAGAACTTACTGAACAAGAATATAAACAACTTATAATTTATAATTCATCTTCTCCGAAACTATAGTGTTTACCTAAAATTCACAAAACAAATGTCCCTTTTCGGCCAATAATTAGCTCTATTAATTCTACAACCTATTATATATCAAAATATTTAGCAGAAATTTAAACAAATGCTTTGAGAGATGAAACTAATTACAACATCAAAGACACATTTTCGTTTGTTAATATTATAAATAATTTTCAGTTACCTAATAACTATGTATTAGTCTCGTTAGATGTTGTGTCTTTATTTACTAATATTCCCTGTAATCTAGTAATTGACATCTTAAACACTAAATGGGAAACAATTAAGAAATTCACCACACTTTCAAAAAAGAATTTCATAAATTTAATCAAATTTATCTTTAACAACACTTACTTTAGTTTTAATAATAGGTTCTATAAACAAATTTTTGGCACCCCTATGGGCGCACCCATAAGCCCTATTCTTGCAACAATAGTTTTAGATAATTTATTTAGTAATGTTATCCCCAATTTGCCATTTCAGATGCCTTTTATATATAAATACGTGGACGACGTAATTTGTTCGGTACCGGAGGACAGTACAGAACTTATTTTGCAATATTTTAACTCACTTCATAAAAATATTCAGTTTACTATTGAAAAAGAAAACCAACGTAGTGTACCATTTTTGGACACTAAGCTAATTAGGAACCCAGAAAATAAAATTATTTTGGATTGGTATCAGAAACCAACAGCATCCACTAGATTTTTAAATTATTTCTCTAACCATCCAAAGAATCAAAAATATAATACAGTAATAGCCATAAAAAACAGGGTAATGCATATTTCTGGCCCTACATATGATGGCCCTACAGAAGAGGTTCAATCGCTTGAACTTAAATATAGAAAACTACCATTTATAAGTGGCCTAACTAATAATATTGCAAAATTATTCAAAGATTTTCCACACATAAAAATAGCAAAATATAATACAATAAAAAACTTTAATCTATTCTCTAGGGTCAAAGATCAAACACCCTTATTATTTAATAGTAACGTTGTGTATCAGTTGTCCTGCTTGGAATGTGATGGACAGTATATCGGGCAAACATCTCAGTGGCTTAGAAAGAATAACCGGCCACAAAAGTTATTGCCGTTTAGGGAAAATCTCTTGTGCATTGGCTGAACACAATCAAAAAACAGGCCACAATTTTGACTTTTCCAATGTTAAAATTTTAGAGATGGAATCGAATTACAAAAAAAAGTTATTCTTGGAAATGTACCACATAAAAAAGAACAAGGATTGCATTAATTATAAATCAGATACCAATCAGCTGAGCAATATTTATTGCAATCTTTTAAATTTTATGTAACAATACTTTTTAGCTGCACACCGTAGAATAGTTCACCTCGTACAATTTATTAACATCTAGATAAGGCTTGTGTAGCTAATGTGTTTTGTTCTCCTTTTTTGCAATTCAACTGCTGGGACATGAATATTATCATTAAAAACGCCACATTATTTGAGCAGTTGTAAAGTAGAAATATTAAAATTTAAAAATTATTGACTCTACCATCTTGTAAGTAATTTTTAAGTATGTATTGACTATGTATATCTAGACAAAATTTTATTCTTTTGATTGTCATTTTAATGTTATAATTCTAATTGGACCTATTCTTTATAATTTTTTTAGTTGCTCCTGATGAAGCTAATAAACATTGGCGAAATATTGAGCACTTAAGATAAAAAGAGTTTCTTCTTTTTTTCCCACGGACCGCTAGACCCGAAATAAAACCTCTTTGTATATATATATATATATATATATATATATATATATATATATATATATATATATATATATAAAACCTATATATATATATATATATATATATATATACATATATACAAAGAGGTTTTATTTCGGGTATAGCGGTCCGTGGGAATATATATATATATATATATATATATATATATATATATATATATATATAATATATATATATATATATATATATATATATATATATATATATATATATATATATATATATATATATATATATATATATATATATATATATATATATATATATATATATATATATATATATATATATATATATATATATATATATATATATATATTATATATATACATATATATATATATATATATATATATATATATTTATGTTATATATATATATATATATATATATATATATATATATATATATGTCAATAGCCATGGTGATTAGTAGATATTTAAATTCACAGTATTTATACTTTGTTTAGTTCAGATTTATAGATGTTCTCAAGAGATGATTTTTTATATGTACAATTAAATTATCGCTTGTAAACTCCCTAGAGTTTGAATTATTTCCGGAAATTTTTCTAGGGCACGAATTTTTTGAGAATTGTCCCATATCTCTGACAAGGGAAAATTTCCTAAAAAAATTCGTGACGGAGAAAATATTTCCGCATTTTTAATTAAACCAAGGAAATTCCAATTACCAAAATTTAAAAAAGAAATCCTTTCTAATTTTTTTTTGGCTTTTTAAAATTAATTTAAAATTAATTAATTGATTAATTAATAACATAATTTGGCCCAGTTATTGATGCAGTACTTTCACTGCACGATAAAGGCGCTCATGATATTGCGAACGGCAAGGCTTGGCAGGCTCCAGTAATATGACCCAGAATTTTGTTTATGGGCTACCGCGCGCTTTCTTGTCAGCATAATCTAATCAATTTTAACCTAACCTTTATTTAGCATTTTTATAATTATATGTTTTATTAAAAAAAGTTGAACCGGAATTCGAAAGTGCATCTACTGCATCGAAAATCAAGAACCACTTAGCCAGGAAGCTCACATCGAACATTCAACAAATCTAATTTATACATCGCCGAAATAAATGACGACCCAATAGGAAGCACCCACCCTTCCCGATCACGAGGCAATATAACCCTTGCTACTGCCGATTTAAGGCGATGAGCTCGATACTTGGTTAATATCACACGTGTGAAACTTAGTAAGTTTTCTACTTCAATTCCAGGTCATTTGACAGTACCAAACGTAAACGTTAGCACAAGAACAGCTTACTTATTAATAGCTTTAAAAGTGTTTTTACCATTTAAACAGGACTCGACGAAATCTGCTACTCGCGGCAAATAGATTCCTGTAACTTTGTTTCATCTTTATGATCGACTCCTTTTAACTATAGTAGGCCCAGCTAATTGTAGTAGACCACTTGTTCCATGATATTCAGAGGGCCCTCCGTTTCTAATTCAAATATGGGTGATATGACCTTTCCTCTTTCAACGCTAAGTGTTTTGCATTTGTCAAGACCAAATGACATTCGGATGTTGTTTGAACAATTGTCCACAACGATATTAGAAGTTCCAAGAAAATTACAGTGGCAGAATCGATCTTGTACATGGGGTAATAAGTCGATAATGTGGCACAGAATCAATCAATAATAAGGAGCTCCTTGCATTCTTGAGATCTCCTGACACATCTTTTCTTCTTTTGTGTTCATCTAGGTGGGACTAAATCTTATCTGCTAGATTGCTTCTTTAACTAAAAACAGTGAGTCCAGGTCCATTGGCCTTCCAGTTCTGAGTCTTATTTACTGCTTTTGTGATATCTTTAATTGAAATAGCCAACTTTTTTGTTGTCACCTCCCTTTCCTTCGATAGACATCCCTCCCAGAACGTTGATAACACACACGCACACCCCCGCAACAATAAATTGTGTTACGCAGTTCTTCAAACTGAGTTTTATTTTCGACCTAATGGTTAGCAAAAAATGTCATTTATTTTTGCGGTGATAGTGACGAATTTTCTGGAGTTATTTTGACGATGAATAGGAGAAAGCTTCACAGAATGTAGCTTCAGATTTATAGCCCCCTCTAATCGGTCCTCAATATGAATATTCATTTCTTCAGTTCACTTCAAAGGCTGTCGGGGTTTTCGAGCTTTAGTGGTTTCCCATGTTTCATGAAAAACTCGTTCAGAGATTTATGATATTGAAAGTTCCTCTACTATTCTGTTTCTTGTGGAACCACTGTCCAGCGTACACCCATGATCTGTATACCGTTGCCTGCCCCACACTTGGAACAATAATAATGATGAATTTCTTTTCAGAAGAGAGTTGGATTTCTATAGAGCTTATTATTGTTATTATCATTATTATCAAAGTTGACAATCAATTTCTTATCAATAAATCCGGGATGCATACATCACAAGGAGTGGGCTGGTTTCTGTTGGTTCTATGTGTTGTCTTGTAACAATTTTTCACTATGTGGCAAGTACTGAGCAGAACTGCCTTCTGGATGTCGATAAAGGTGTTAGTATGCAGTCATATGATTTTCACGTTATGCCCTAGTGTTTCTGGAAGTAATCCAGTTGATGATACGATCATCGGTATCATATGTACCTTATTCAGTCGCCATGCTGTATCTCGATGGTTAGCTTCGCATATTGGGCCTTTTTCTTTTGATATTTATCCAACACGTTGTTACTGTTGGGTGCAGCAACATCTACCAAA
This sequence comes from Kuschelorhynchus macadamiae, assembly GCA_030620095.1. Taxonomy (NCBI): domain Eukaryota; kingdom Metazoa; phylum Arthropoda; class Insecta; order Coleoptera; family Curculionidae; genus Kuschelorhynchus; species Kuschelorhynchus macadamiae. The sequence goes on along the minus strand of JAUTXW010002753.1, from coordinate 1,662,664 downwards.
TAAGCTGTCTTTGTTTCCTTATTAAACAGTACAACATCAGGCCGATTATTCGTTACCGTCTGTCGGTGGTAAATGCTTCATTAGCCTTTCATTGGATGCTTCCTTATCTATTTGTTGCTGATTCAAGTCATTGTGATGTCGGCCGTGCAGTACCGTTTGAGCCCACTGCTCTTGTTTGTCGGGGTCTGAAAGTAACTTTAGGATGATGTCACTTGCGAGATTGAGTGGAGAGTACGAGTTGTCACTTAAGGTCACTATCCGGTAGACACTTGCTGTTTGTACCTCGTTGGTGAAGAAATCTCTCAATTATTGCAGCTGTCGAGAGTGCGAATTGGTCAAGTCAGCAAGATTCTTGCACCTTCTCTTCGTGCTACGGCCATTCGGAGAGTTGATGACCTTGGGTGGTGTGACTTTTACTTGATCATCATTAGGCGAGCAGTTCGTTGTAGTCCCTCTAGCTCCCTGTTAGTCCATTTTAAGATTCTGAAACTGTAGGTCAGTACAGGCACAGCATAGGTGTTAATTGCTGTAATGAGATTTCTGGCGTTCAGTTCTATCTTAAGAACAGCTCGCACTCTTTGATCGTACTGATCTTTCAGCTTGGTCTTTACTTGCTTATCCTGGAGTAGTCTAGCTTGTTGGAACCCTATATATTTGTAGGTCTGTCCTTGGTTCATCGCTAGAAATATTTCTCCATTGGGTAGGGCTACAACACCATTAATAACTTTGCCTTTTTCGATATTTAAGGCTTTACATGTTTCCGTTCCAATTTCCGTATGGATGTCTTTCGAGAAGGTGTATGTCACGTCAATAGGCTTTTTAATTGGTTATGGTTTCCACCATAGAGGTTAATATCATTTATATACAGAAGGTGTCTCTATTGGCTTTGATGTTGAAGCCATGTCCTGTATTGTTGAGCAACGTGGAGAGGGGGTTCATCGCTAAGCAGAATCAAAGTAACGAATCTCCCTGATAAATTCTCCTATTGATGTATATCTCATCGGTGGCAAGATATTCGCCATTATAGAGCCTCAGGTTCGTTCTCCACGGTGCTTGATAGTTGCCAGGAAATTAATAATCATAGGGTGAATTTTGTACATTCCTAGAACGTTTATGAGGAATGTGGTACACTGTCAAACGCTTTTTCATCGTCTATAAAAGCAGTGTATATGTTGCATCGTTTTTTATGTGCCTGTTTAAGTACCAAACAGCCGATGATAAGTTTTTCTTTGCATCCCTTCTGTTCCTCGGCTCATAGGTTATGACTGTCAGTATGGTGATAGATACGATTTGGAATGCATCCTGTCAGAATCTTGTACATGGTGGGCAAACACGCGATGGGCCTGTACTGGGACGGGTTTTCTGTCCTATCGCTTTTGGGCGTAGTAGTAGTGCCTAGCATTAGAAATGCGGGGGTTGTCTCCGGATGATGCATTATTTTCGTAAAATGACGGGCCCTAGCTTCATGGAGGACCTCAAATTTCTTATACCAAAAATTGTGAATATGGTTAACTCCTGGCAACTTCCAGTTGCTCGTTCCCTTAATAAAACTGCTAACTTCCTCCTTGGTGATAGAGTCAAATTCCATCTGTGGGGTTTGAATTTGACCACGTTAAGATTGTATCCATGTAGCATTTCGGTTATGCTCTTTTAGTTTTTCCCAGATGTTCGACTAATACTCGGTCAAATGCTCTTTGATCGGCAGCATCTTCTCAGTATTGGTTTGATCTTTGTTGTTATTGATATCCCGATAGAACTGTCTTGATTGGTGTTGAAAAGTCAGTTCTGTCGTTTTCTCTTTGATCATTTGTTGTATCTCTGCAGACGTTTCGCTTTTAGTTTTTAGTGTATCCTGATACTCATCTAGTTTTTGTTGATGGCTGAGATCGGTGGGTTTTGTATCTATCTTCTTAAATATATTTTTAATGTGCGCCTTAAGTCTGCTCGAGGGATGTTTCTTCTTCCGAAATTCTGTGAGTCTTCCTAGTTCCTGTCTCAAATCATCATTGTGTTCTCAAATCTTTTCTGCCATATGAGTCTTTCTTGGTATGTAGCTTTGCCTATTTTCTTGGAATGCGCTTGTCGTTTATGACATCTATGAGTGTGTGGAGCTTCTCAAGGGTATCCTATTCCAAACTAAACTCTGCTAGTAGGGTGTTGAAAACCTTAAGGATGCTGTAAGTCTCCGAACTAGTTCTAAGTTTCGGGAGGTTAGGTCTTTGAGTTGGATCCAGACCGTTAAACTCAGCAACATTTTTTTGGATTTCGTTGTATACTGATATTTTCCATTGTCTTGGGCGTTTTATCTCTGTCGATGATGTCTTGTCCTGTAGATTCGTGTTCTGCTACGTTTTCTTCATTTCGTATTTCGTCCTCGGGTTCCTCTATTGTAGGCGGAGCTATGGGCTCAACGTGTTCGTTCTCAAGTTCAAGCTGCACCTCTCCTTTAAGTTGTTCCAAGATTGGTCCAGCCAAAAGTTTATTACGCCGTTGGTCAGCAATGCCTTGATCGGTTATGTTTTGAAGATCCGGCTATTTCTGAAGAAAGACACTATGAAGGCCGGTCCGGTAGGTGGTTAAGTCGGTCCCAAATCTGGTAATCTTTTAACAGGAGTGCATTATGATACAATTCAGTTCTGGTATCTCTTTCATACGCTATCTTGGCTTTCCAGCCCTCGTGGTCTGAGGATTGGTGACATGCGTCTCCTCAGAAACATCGAGAGGTGGGCGTGTGGCGTCGGTAGTGGGTGCCACAAGGGGTGGTGGGGTTGTTGCAGTAACCATACTCGACATCACTCTGCTTCCGTCGCTGGTCGAGGGGAGACTGTAACTCATTTAACACATAGGATCCTTTACGTAAATCCTAAGCGCAACAAGATGTTATGGTGGTACGATGTCGATTCACCCGTTCATTCCTTAGATTGTACATTTTCATAAATGGGTTGCATTTTACCTACTGCCAAGGATTTTTATACTCTACGAACGAGGTTGGCTCCTCAGAGAGTGATAGGAAATATGAGGTAAAGAAAAAATTTTGGGACGGTGAGAAAAAAAGATAGTAAAGGACAGCATAGAGCTGGCTGGAGTACCTCGGGAGCGCATGTCCGTGCATAGAAAGATACAAAAGCATTTCTCTATACCCCTGAATAATATTATTTAATTATTATTGATAATCAATTTATCAACAAATGTTGGGTTCCAAGCCCATCCCGGATGCATATATCAAAAGGAGTGGGCTGATTTCTATTAGTTCTATGTGTTGTCCTGTAAGAATTTTCTCACTATGTGGCAAGTACTACCTTCTGAATGTCGATAAAAATGTTAGTATGCAGTCCTATGATTTTCAGTTTCTGTTCTAGTGTTCTTGGAACTAGTCCAGTTGATGATATAGCTCCACATACTTGGCTTTTTTCTCTTGATATTTATCCAACACGTTGTTATTGTTGGGTACAGCGACATCTACCAAATAAGCTGTCTTTGTTTCCTTATTTAACAGTACCACATCAGGCCGATTATTCGTCACCCGTTTGTCTTAGTACACTTTGAAGCCATTATTTTCAAGTACTGAACTTGGTTGGTATTTAAAGAGGGCACAAAGGTATTCAGGAGCCCATATTTATTGGCAAGGTTCTGATGTATGATGTTACACACCTGGTTATGTCGCTGAAGGTAGTCCGTGTTTGCTAAGTAAGTGCAGCCAGATGTTATATACTGTATAGTCTCTGATCTCTCGCTACATTTTCCACACTTATCGGATTCAACGGACCGGTCTTTGATGAGGAATTTAGTGTAATTTCGTGTATTAATAACTTGGTCCTGTATTGCCATCACAAATCTTTCTGTCTCTGGGAATAGTTGTCCATCCTTCAGCCACTTGTTGGATGCTTCCTTATCTATGTGTGGCTGATTCAAGTCATTGTGATGTCGGCTATGCAATGCCATTTGAGCCCACTGTTCTTGTTTGTCGGGGTCTGAAAGTGATTTTAGCGATATTGCGAGATTAAGTGGAGAGTACGAATTGTCACTTAAGGTCACTATGCGGTGGAGGCTTGATGTTTGTGACTTGTTGGTGAAGAAATCTCTCAATTTTTGCACCTGTCGGGAGTGCGAATTGGTCAACTCAACAAGAGATCTTCTACCTTCTCTTCGTGGCAAGGTTATTCGGAGAGTTGATGACCTTGGGTGGTTTGACTTGTACTTGGTCATCATTAGGCGAGTAGTTCGTTGTAGTCCCTCTAGCTCCGTGTTAGTCCATTTCAAGAATCCGAAACTGTAGGTCAGCATGGGCACAGCATAGGTGTTAATTGCTGTAATGAGATTTCTGGCGTTCAATTCTGTCTTCAGAAGAGCTCGCACTCTTTGAACGTACTGATCTTTCAGCTTGGTCTTTCCTTGCTGATCCTGGAGCATTTTAGCTTGTTGGAATTTAGGTATTTGTAGGTCGGTCCTTGGTTCGTAGCTAGAACAATTTCTCCATTGGGTAGGGCTACATCATCATTAATGACTTTGCCTTTTTCGATATTACTATTATTATTATTTTTTTCTCGGTTTGACAGGTTTTCCTCTCTAGATAGACGGGTTGATACCAAGTCTACCTAGTGTATTATTTTAAAAATGTGCGTACTATGTTTGAAGTATGACTCCTTTTTGAATTTGCTCATAAATCAGTGGATCTAGCTGGAGGTATTCAAGATGTTGTGTGCATTTAGCGTGTGTTATACCCGTTGCGTACACTATATATATATATATATATATATATATATATATATATATATATATATATATATATATATATATATATATATATATATATATATATATATACATGTTTCTGTTTCCATATTCTTTCTACTTCCATCGCAAGAGACGTCTTGTTTTTATCTAACAATGTTATGTCTGGTCTGTTGCATATGTTTTTATTTGTGTGTATCGCGAGATCATAGTACAGTTTATACTGTTCGTTCCCTTACAGTTTCTGGCGTGTAGTTGTAGTAAGGTGTACCATCCGTTGTGAGTCCATATTTCAAGGCGATAGTCCGATCTTGGTGAACCTGATACACAATTTTTACAGATATTGTGCCTTTCAGTACAGACTGTTCCGGTTAACATCTTGCAGCCTCCTGTAATGTGATCTCTTGGTGTAAATGGCATTTTCTGCATGGTGGTGTTCTTCATAATATGTTCATGATAGTTTCGCGTTGCTATCACTTGGTCTTGAGTGGCGATATGGAAGCCCTCAGTTTCTGGAAATAGTTTGCCTTGTGTATCTTTTTCTCAGCCCATGCTTTATTTTTTCTTCTTCAATTTGCATGTAGATTTGCTGTTGCTCAGTCTGCACTAGGTTAAGTGGCGTTTATCCTTTATCTGCTTGATTGATTGCTTTGTGGAGTGATGCATCCTTATTATGAAAGTAGTTTCTGAGTGCATGTATCAGTTTTGTATGAAGTGCATGGATGTCTATTAACCCTCTTCCTCATTTTCTTCTATCTAATGTTAATCTTTCTTTACTTTACTTGGGATGATGTTTCCTATGTTTTTTCTGTACTTGTGATGAAGTAGCGGTATGGCCCATGTATTTATCGCTTTGCATATTTTTTTTTTAATTTAGCTTGGTTTTTAAGATGTGGGTTAAACGATCTTTATATTCTTGTGTGAGAATTTTTCTTATTACGGTATGTTCTATCCTTGTGTTTTGTTGGAATCCTAGATACTTGTAGGTTTCATCACTTAATGCTTAATGTCTCTGTTGTTATTTTGTCTTTCCATTTTCCTTTTTCAATTGTTAACCGTTTAAATTTGCTGATGCCCAATTCCATGTTGATGTCTGTTGTTATGTCTTCTATTATCTTCAGTAGTCCTTTAATCTGTGTCATTGTGGTGTCGTAGAGTTTTATGTCATCCATGTACATCAAATAGTTGATTGTATGTTTTGTTGTTTTTTCTTTTTTGATATGGAATCAACATGTTGTATTACTTGGTTCATTCATCGACAGGGGGTTCAAGCAGAGGCAAAACCAGACGACCCTCAGTGAACCCCCCTGGAATATACCACGTTTAAATTAATTTCTTCTGTTTCTATGTATTTGTCATTTGTATTGTTAGATGTTTCCCCAAGTCTCCATGATTGCAGCAAAAAAGTTTCGTATGATTGGATGTATTTTGTAGATGTTTAACACTTCTTTTAGCCATGTATGTGGTACCGAGTCAAAGGCTTTTTTATAGTCTATATAGCACATATAATTAGTTGTTCCTTACATCCTTGACTATTCTTTCTACATCCTTTCTGCTCTTCGATGATGACATTGTTTGCCGATAAATAATCTTCAATTTTTTTACGTATAGCCGATGTTATGATTTTATATAGCGTTTGCAAACAGGTTATAGGTCGGTAGAGTGCTGGATCTCCAGTTTCATGAATTTTCGGTAGGATGTATGTTTTTCCTTCAGTCAGAAAAGGCGATTATTATTATTATTTTTTGTTGTAGATCGCGATTTGTTTCGGATATTGACTATAATCGGGTCCCTAAGCAACAAGATTATAGTTCTTGCAACAAATAACGACGAACGATATGACAGGTTCTCAGGATCGCAGCTTTTTGTGCAATCTTCGCTATCTTTTTGTCGATTCCAATCTTCTCTAAGTTGCTGCGGAATCTCTTTTCAACCAGCCTATTAGTGGATATTATGAATGGTACAACTTCTATTTTTTCTAACTGGTAAATAGTTTTAATTTCATGGCACAGATCTTGGTACTTCGTTACTTTTTCAACATACATCTTTCTAATGTTCTCATCCAGTGGTACTGTTACATCAATGTCGAAAGCGGAACGGTTTTTCCTATCAAGAATCAATATATCTGGTTCGTTATTCGTTACTGCTCTGTCCGTAATGATCATATTATGCCAGTTTACTTTAACCTCATCATTTTCAAGAACTGTACTTGGATGATACTTGAAGTAAGGTGTTATAGTATTTATGAGTTTATAGCTATGACATATGTGACTATGAAGGATTTTGGCGATGTTGTGGCGGTTAAGGTATTTTTTTGAAGTTATAGCACTACATGCTCCTGATATGTGCTGGATGGACTATTGTTTTTGACCACATTCTCGACAGAGATCGGAATCTATGTTTTGTTTAAGCACATGTTTAACATAGCTTCGTGTTGCAATAACTTGATCTTGAATAGCACCTATCCTCCCTTCAGTTTCTCTGGTCAGATTTCCTGTTGTTAAGCGTAAAACAGATGATTTACTATCGACATCATCGCCTTTAAGTGTCGTTGGGAAACATCCGTGAATCTGTTATCCCAGCCACTTCTGTATAAAGCATTCATCCGTTTCTGCCTCTGGTAGCGGTTCTTGACTTGAAAAGTTCAGAGGTATATACTTTATATCATCATCTGCCAGGTCTTGATACAGAGGTAACTTAAAATTACGGAAATATTTTATCAGCATTTTCTTTTGTTTTATGTGTGCCTGTTTCAAGGAGATTACTCCTCTTCCTCCTCTGGATCTGGAGATGTTAATTCTAGCTGCAGATGAGTTGTCATTATTATTATTATTATTATTATTACCACTGTTGTTATTATTGTTTAAAATAAATAATCATCACCTAATATTTTACTCCATAAAACAGGAAAAAAGGGTCTTATTCCAGAAAATGGAATTTTGCCAAAAATGTAAACATTTTTATTAGGCCACAATTGTATTCTGTCATGTTGGATTTTACCAGTTTATCCCTATATTACACTTTATTTTTGGGCAAAATTTCAAATCAATTTGATAAGTAGTTTTTGGTGCTGAATTTTTTAAACCTTTCAGTAGGCGGCCAGTTTATTGCGTCATAATGGTTTTACACCAAATTTTTAGCAGTTAACCCTTATAAAGTGCGGGACACGAAAGAAAACCGGGTGGAGTCAATCGGTTTAGGAAGGTCGGCAAAGAAATCTCTTTAAACCAGTGGTGTCCCGTCGTTCTTTAAATAATATGGCACTCCTTTTTGACTATACGCACTTCAGAATTAAAAAATGTAATGTAATGCTTAATGAACCTTTATCTATATTTGTCTGTTTTCTTTCGTGTACCGCACTTCTATATCTCTTTTGTGGTGCAAAAACGGCGAACTTTTGAATTTTAAAACGATTTAATTTTGATTTTTATTGATGGATTTACCTACAAATATATTTTTTCTTGAGTTCTGTCGTTAACGGTTCCCGGGCTACTGCCTACGTCCACTATTATTGGACCACCCAGTATAGTGATACACGATTTACAAGTCCAGATTTTACAAGGGCAGCCAGTGAACGAGATTTATCAAAATTTTAATTTATGTAGTTTGACTTTGGGCTACTCGGGTATGCCAAAAGTGTCCGTCTGTCTCCGTTTGTCTGTTTTCTTTCGTGTACCGCACTTCTATATCTCTTTTGTGTTGCAAAAACGGCGAACTTTTGAATTTTAAAACGATTTAATTTTGATTTTTATTGATGGATTTACCTACAAATATATTTTTTCTTGGCTGTCGTTAACGGTTCCCGGGCTTGCCTACGTCCACTAGTATTGGACCACCCAGTATAGTGATACATGATTTACAAGTCCAGATTTTACAAGGGCAGCCAGCATCAGATCCAGTGAACGAGATTTATCTAATTTATGTAGTTCGACTTTGGGCTACATGCCAAAAGTGTCCGTCTGTCTCCGTTTGTCTGTTTTCTTTCGTGTACCGCACTTCTATATCTCTTTTGTGTTGCAAAAACGGCGAACTTTTGAATTTTAAAACGATTTAATTTTGATTTTTATTGATGGATTTACCTACAAATATATTTTTTCTTGAGTTCTGTCGTTAACGGTTCCCGGGCTACTGCCTACGTCCACTAGTATTGGACCACCCAGTATAGTGATACATGATTTACAAGTCCAGATTTTACAAGGGCAGCCAGCATCCGGTCCAGTTAACGAGATTTATCAAAATTTTAATTTATGTAGTTCGACTTTGGGCTACTCGGGTATGCCAAAAGTGTCCGTCTGTCTCCGTTTGTCTGTTTTCTTTCGTGTACCGCACTTCTATATCTCTTTTGTGTTGCAAAAACGGCGAACTTTTGAATTTTAAAACGATTTAATTTTGATTTTTATTGATGGATTTACCTACAAATATATTTTTTCTTGAGTTCTGTCGTTAACGGTTCCCGGGCTACTGCCTACGTCCACTATTATTGGACCACCCAGTATAGTGATACACGATTTACAAGTCCAGATTTTACAAGGGCATCCAGCTTCAGATCCAGTGAACGAGATTTATCAAAATTTTAATTTATGTAGTTCGACTTTGGGCTACTCGGGTATGCCAAAAGTGTCCGTCTGTCTCCGTTTGTCATATTACTTTATACAGGGGCCATCATTGTGAAGTACTATACAGGGCGTTTCCTAATTGCCTGCTGATGTTAAAGGGGGTGTTTTTATGTCCTAAAAGTCTTAACTTTTGAGATACAGGATGATAAAGTTTAAAAAGAAAACATTTTTTTTTCATCCCAATTCTGATGCTATTGTAGATAACTGCATGGAATTTTAACATACACAATGACGCCCCCTGTACAAAGTAATATGACAGACGGAGACAAACGGTCACTTTTGGCAGACCCGAATAGCCCAAAGTCGAACTGCCTAAGTTAAAATTTTGATAAATCTTGTTCACTGGAATCAGTGCTGGCTCCCCTACTATAACTACATTGATGTGTTAATTTTGGAACAAAATGAGTTCTCTAATTTTTGAAATATTAATTGCAATATTAGATATTTTTTGACACCCGGTATTGAACAGAAAATTCATTATTTTGAAGCAGTTTATTGACAGCTACTTTATGAACAATTTTACAAAACACATGAAAAAACTAAGCCATTTTTGAGGTTGACGGATATGATTCTAATGGTTCGATTCCTTCTAAATCATTGTCTTCCTCTGAAAATGATGAGGTTTGGTCGTCACTACTTGAAGATCCTAGTGTAATAACTAAATCATCAATAACCGTTTCAATTCTGCAATCTACTTCCCAGTATTTATCTTCAATAGAACGAACATGTTTAACATACGATTTCCAATTTTCAGCCGATATTGAGTCAATCGCTTCTAATGTTATTTTATTTAAATCTTTAATTGAAAGTTCACCGGTGTTTACTCCTGCCCATGCAGGTTCAATAGGGCTGACGTCGCACATGGAGGCAGCCTTAAAGGTGTATGACCGAGGTTACGTAAAAGACCGTCAATTTTCTACTTTTTTTCTCTAGGCTTGTTGGCTGATATTACTTCATATAATTGATATTTTCTCCAAGTTGGATCACATACAAGATTGTTCGATTTAAGCCACGATATCATATGAGCTTTTGTAGAGTATTTAGTTGGCACTTTATCTTCTACGTGAGAATGATAAGACGCATTATCCATTACCACGACTGATTTGGGAGGAATGTTAGGTAGAAGCTTCTCGAGCAACCACATTTCAAAATTATCTCTATTCATCTGCCCATAATAGTCTCCAGTTGTTAGTCCCGAGCGAAAAACTAAAGCAGCACCTGCAACAAATCTGACTTCTGAACCAGCATGAACTATAATAAAGCGACTACTAGAGCGGATTCTCTGAACAACACCTGTAACACTTTCACTTTGCCAGCATTTGTTCACTGTCATATCTTTATCTACCCAGGTTTCGTCTAGATACACAATATTGCGTCCTTCTTGCCTATATTGCCTTACAGTTGATAGATATTTCACCCGCCAGTGAAAAATATTTGGTCTCTCAATGAGCAATTTTCGTTTATTTTAACACTTGCACCAAACAAAACCAGTTGATGGTAAAAGCCGTTTTAAGGTTTTATACCCGTACGGAAAATCTAGTTTGTTCTTTACAGCACGAAGTAGGGGTTTGCAGGTCGGAACCTTCTTCAAGTTTATATAAAAATCCTCCACTGTTCGTCGAATTACTTGAAAATCACCATCGTCAATTTTATCTGTGGATGATAATCGGGGTCTTTTTTTACCAGGAAATTTTAAAGGTGAAGTAGAACATGAGCGATCATTATGTTCTCTTACTCTCTACCAGTGTAAAATGCAGCGCGTTCTGTTCGATTTTGAATTGGAATAGTCAAACTATTATTTTCAGCTTCTCTAGTACAGGCTTCTATAACGCTCGAAATAACTTCACGTGCACCGCTTCGAATTGTTTTTCCTCTCTTGCTCGCCATCGTTACTTCGAAATAATAATTCAAATTCAACGCAACGCATTTATATAGAAATGAAAACAAATGCTCCAAATGTATAGGCGCCACTGGAAATAGCTAGAACCTTCTAGCGGCAAGTGCATGGAAACTCTAGGCAAATTCCAATTACAAGTGGACCAGTGCGAAATTTACTAAATTCTCGATTAATTTTCCGTACTAGCGGCAAACTATTACAACAAATAAAATAACATAAAATTTATTTGCGTACACAAACTTTACTTTTTCGTTTGCGTAAGACTATGAACCTTTATTTTAAGGACCGCCCGGTTTTCTTTCGTGTCCCGCACTTTATCACCCTTGAAGCATGCAAAGTATATAGTCCATTCAATATAGTTTTTAACACTTTGTAATGCCGCCATTTTGTTTCAACATATTAGGTTTTTACCAAAATATTACAGTTCCATATCTATATAAAATTTTCACCAAGGGATCACTAAGGTCAATTGAATAAATAGGTATGCCGTGTACAAGCAGAACGACAGACCGACAGAAACAGAGAACACGTTTCGGAGTCTAGAGACCATAAAACGATTTGCGAAAACCTCAGTGGATGCATTTTAACGATTACAATACTTCACCGTCATATGAAAGGAATAAAACCCTTATCTAAATAGGCCCGAGGAAGAGTGTGAGTATTACAATGGAACCAAATAAAGAAAAATTACCTTTACAAAACAAAAAGTTAAAATTGTCGATAACGCAGTCAATTAGCTGTATCTTATTTACAGTAAATAAATCTTGGTCATAATAGTATGTTACGGCACACATGTAGTAGACAAATCTGAGCTATTTTCTTACCCTGTATATTCGTCTTATATTGTGGGAATTGATTTAAGAATTTTTCTCTTTCCCTCCAATTGTATTTAGTTTTCCAAAACTCCACGATTTCTTTTAAAAGATTTGTGTTCATTCCATATTCCTGTGCTATTCCTTCTAAAGGGGGCACCAAAGGCCTGAGGTTTTCTAGACGCCATTTTAAGTCTTGCAATATCTAAAAACGTTTAGGTGATGTTAACACTGTATTTAACTTTTATTGCAAAATGCTCAAAAAAAATCTTATCAAGACGTGTTTGATAGAATTAAAGGAAAATTAGACGATAAAATATTGGGATAGCCACATTATACGGTATATTAAAAATCATCACACGTTGAACAAATATATATGTATGTAGTACAAAATCAATTACTAAAAAACGCACCTGACAAAATTTACAAATTTGCGACATTTATCGTTTTTCCCATCGGCTTTTCAATTTAATCGAAAAAAATCAACTATCTACACCAATGACTTTTACAATTTTCCAATGTCAGAACATTTACCCCTTAAAGCTCTACGCACATGGCACCCAAAATCGATTCCTCGCGAGACATGAGTTATGTCACGTTCCATCCCCAAGAACTGCTGAGCCAGCGGATCCAACGAGGCTGTTATAATATTACGCTTCAGCGGAGCCGAGTCAGTCAGTCAGAAGAAGCCATTTTGAATACATATATTTTGTACTTACAACATTTTAGGAAAATAAAACTTTTTAAAAAGGGAAACCGTCGGTGGTGTTAGTTAACTGGCGCAGTCGGAACGGATTTTCGGAAATCGATACATACCGACTGTATTGATTTTTCCGTTTCTACGGATTAACCGGAAAATAACAATTTGTTGTGACGTTGTCGGAGGTGCTTGAAGCAGAGTGAAATTTTCCGAACATCGAAAATTTCCAATCTATCGCAGAACTGTGGATTACCATCGAACAGCTGACCAACGGAGGATAGGACCAATATCGCCTGTCTTCGCAAGGACAAAGATTTGGGGAAGGACCTCAATCGCCCAACCAAAGCTTGCCTTATAGAAATGACCAGAGTTGCCCTTCAAATACTTCTGTAAGTGTAATTGATTTACTCTTGATGTCTATTGAAAATATTGTCGCGGAATTACAAGGTTTAAAAATTTCGACACCTTCAACTGACTCTGTTTCTAATACAAATTTAGAGGCATTAGATTTAAATTAAACACAAACGCCGATGCTCTTTCTCGAATTGAACTGCATACAAAAGAGACAACGGAAGACTTCCCACTAAAACAATATATCGAAGAATTTAACCGAGAATTACAAGAAAACCTAAGGGAAGAAGAAAATCTAGACCAAATGTCTACCGTAGCACAAGCTGATGATAATGACCTCGCACAGGTCAATGATATGAGAGCACATAAATCAGCTGACGACAAAACACCTGATGAAAATATGACAGTACACACCAACGAAAGCGAAGATCCTATAGTAGGAATCCCCATCTGCGATATTCCCGTAAATTATGGTTCTAACCAAATAATTATTTCTTCAGTACTGCATTCCCCAGCAAAACCAAAAACTACCATTTTATTTGAGAAAAAACGTCGTATCAATATTCAAATATCCGAAAATAACTTTGACCAGGACATATTAACTTTTGTTAAAGAATTAATAATTCCCGATAAGCAATACCACTTATATTTCGAAAAACCGGAAATATACGAGCCATTTTGTGAGGTCATTCGAAAAACATTTAAATGGCCATCTTTAAAATTTAAAAGATGTCTAAATAAATTGATAGACGTCACCGACAAGCAAAGCATTCCCGAAATAATACAAAACTATCACGAATCAAAAACCAATCATCGCGGCATTGATGAAACATTAAACCGAATTAAAGATAAATACTATTGGCCGCACTTAAAAAACTCTGTTCAAACATACATTAACAACTGCGAAATTTGCCAAAAAAGTAAATACGAACGTCACCCAATTAATATGCAAATGAATGTCACACCCACAGCTACCAAACTATTTGAAATCATACACTTAGACAAATATACACTTGAAAAAACCAAATTTTTAACTATAATAGATAGTTTCTCAAAATACGCCCAAGCATATGCACTCAAATCTCTCGCCGCCACTGAAGTGGTAGACAAACTACTGTTGTTTTTCTCTCATCACAGTATACCTAAACAAATCATAGTCGATAATGGTACCGAATTTAAAAATACTATGGTGACAGAACTTTTAAATCTACACAAAATTAAAATACATTTTTGTTCCCCTAATCACTCCCAGTCGAATGGTTTAGTCGAACGATTCCATTCCACTATAGCGGAGCATATACGCTTACTTAATAACCAAAATTTTAATAAAACACCAATAACACAAAAAATGATATACGCAGTTCTAGCGTACAATCATTCAATCCATTCAGCTATAAATTTAAAACCAATCGATGTAATTAATGGTCATATCTCCCCAAATGACCCGTTTAATATTAACTTAGACCAAATATTATTAAGTGATTACATTAACACCCACAAGGAAAAATCACAATTAATGTATTCAAATATAAACCAAAAATTAATCGATCATAAAGAAAAACTTATCTCAAAAATCAACGAAAACCGCGATAACCCTGAATTATATAGCCCAGACCAAAAAGTCTATATTAAGAAACACATAAGACAAAAACTCTCTGACAAATTTGCAGATCCTACAAAAGTCGAAGCAGTGAATCAAAATCGTAAAACCATATCAACTCAGTCTCATTCTAAAATTCATATGGATAATTTAAAACGCCCACTTAGACAAACGTACAACTTTGACTAAAATATAAATATTATATTTCAGCCTTGTCGGGGCCGTTATCGGAGACGGAGATAAAGTCACGATCAGACAGCTAGACGACAACCCAGGAATTTTGCCGTTAAAACTAGGACAAGCAAAACTTAAAGAATACACCTTCACACTTATACATTATTATAATTTAAATCCCATTATAGTACAAATTAACAAATTACATTATAAATCACAAAACATAACCAACTCCTTAATTACTCACAAAGAATATTATGCTGAGTCGACTAATTATTTAAAAATATTAAAAATTACACAAGATAGGGTAGAAAACAAATTAAAAGAAATTATACCTCATCCTCAACGAAATAAAAGAGGCTTAGTAAATATAGTAGGCTCTGTTTTCAAAGTAGTGATAGGAAATTTAGATGCAGCCGATGGCGAACATTATGAAAAACTAATAAAAGTAAATTGGCTGAAAACATTCGAGACCAAAACTCAATTTCCTCAAGCGTCATCGACAAATTTAACACTACTATTCAACAAATAGGTCAAAATGAAAATCTTATCGAAAATAGAATAAATCAAATTAGCATAATCGTGCAAAAAACTACATATAGGGAAAACATGCACTTTATTAAAGATATTCTAAACCAAATTATCAATTTGTATGAAATCATAGATCTAATCCTACAAGATATTGAAAACTCGATAGCATTTTCTAAATTAGAAATTATTCATCCAAGTATAATAAAATTAACCGATATGTCAAAAGAAATTACGAAAGTTGGAAAAATAGTAGGTTTCAATAGATTACCTTTACCCACTGATCTAGAAAATATTTTCCACTATGAAAAACTAATCGAAATTAACTGTTTTATACTAAATAACAAAATAACGTACCTATTAAAGGTACCAATAGTTGCTCCTTACAATTTTGAATATTATCATTTATATTCTGTACCAATGGTACACCAGAGTCTGTTTAAGGTTGTCATACCGCATGATAAATATTTAATTAAAAATCAATTACACTACTCTCATCGAGGAACACCATGCCAAGAAATACAGCCCAATCTGTTTATCTGCGAAAATGAAGAATTGAAAGAAATAGACCAATGGAGCCCCTGTGAAGTTCAGCTGTTACAGCCCAGTACAAGCACCTCCACATGTAAACAAGTTGACGTCACTGTAACACGACCAGTCGCAAACCAACTAGATACTTCTAATAAATGGTTACTCATTGTTCCTAGAAGTACAGCCATCGACATAAAATGTTCCCAGGAAGAAGAACATCAGAAGTTACACGGAAGTTACCTAGTTACTCTGCCGACCGGTTGCCGAGCCAAATTTGATGATATTGACAAAATCTCAAAATTACCCAGCTTATGGACAATTATAATTTACATTATTTTAATTATACTATGCGGCTATGCATTGTGCAAAGTGATGGTTCAAAGAAAGTTCTTCAAGAAGACAACCACACAGCCAGAAACTAGCCGCCCTCCAATTGAACTACCCCATACCAGGTGTAGTTAAGTCTGAGGAGGGAGGAGTTATGTCACGTTCCATCCCCAAGAACTGCTGAGCCAGCGGATCCTATGTCAACGAGGCTGCTATAATATTATGCTTCAGCGGAGCCGAGGAGTCAGTCAGAGGAAGCCATTTTGAATACATATATTTTGTACTTACAATATTTTAGAAAAATAAAACTTTTTAAAAAGGGAAACCGTCGGTGGAGTTAGTTAACTCATGAGCTAGAATATTTTTGGTGCAAATTTGAAACAAATCGGTTTGACCGTTATCAATTTTTCGTTCGCGCAAATTTTGTCTACACGCACGCACACATACACATCCGTACAGATATCATATCTTTTTCCAAAAATATGTTTTTTGTATTATAAAACGTTAAGAAAACCCAACTTATTTTTTTCGAAATTTTTTTATTTCAATACTTTTCCTATATAGTGTATTGGTACAATATAATAATAATGGCTGTTATATAGAAAAGTAAAACTGTGTGGGGTGAAGGTGCATAGCAGAAAGTTTTCTCAGAAACTTTTTTAACAAACGCTTATTTGATTCTAGCCACGTCTCTGTTATTACATAATTTAACAGTTTTATTAAAGGAAACGAATATTAATTTATAGAATTATCAAATATCGCCGGTAAGCATAAAAAAGCAGACACTGAATAGGCGTTATTACGTGGCACTCTGTATAAAACTTTGTCACAATCACCACCTTACTTCTTTATATTATATTCATATAAATATCACAGATATATATATCTGTGATCTTTATATGAAAAATGACCCTCGTAAAAGAAATGAGTATATTATATAACAGCTGTGTTTTGTCTACTTTTGTGTTATTTTATAATATAATTTTTTTATACCAAAACCGTACGGCTATGATTTGAATAACACTCGACATTGTCCCACTTTACATATTTGATTAACGTGCTGGTAAAAAACACGATTAAGAATATTTGCTAAAGAGACACGTTTATTTGGTACCTAAGCAAACCGCTGGGCAGACGAACTTATAGAAGCAAAATTTAAATTCAAGTTTTTATATTTACAAAATATTAAACTTGAACTTGAAACTTGAAGTTGTCGACCTTTTCTAGTACTAAGTATACAGTTTGCCCAAAAAAGCATAACTGTAGCGGACTTCAACAAATCTGTTTTATGTAATGACTGTTCCAAAGAAATATGTTTGTGTTTTTTTCTAGCCAAGATAATGTACTCTGAAATATTAAAAAAACAATTTTAGCTATGTTTTAATTTTCTTTTCGTTTTAATATATAGGATGATATCGACAAATTGTATTTTTTAACATGTTTTTTCATCTTATGCATGTATTAAGCATTTGATTCTAAATCGAGCTCTAAATATTTAGACATGGCTGTACAGGGTGTTCCAGCGAGGACTGAACAGGGACCTATTTTCGACCTTCCTTGTATTTTGGAAAAATTCAAAATAGCCAATCGATGTATTTTTTTTTTGTAGAATCCAAAAATGTCATCGAAAAAATATTTGAACCAGAAACAAAAAAGTTACGCTATGCATCAGGTGTTTTTTAAATGGAATGTATCGTTTTTTATACGATTTTTGGAAAGAGTGATTTTTTTATGTCCGTTCTGATTAAAAGATTTGATTTTGCGATAGCTGTTTATATTACATTTTAATGTTTTACAAACTAAAATTTTAGCTTCACCTGTTTAAAATATACGATAGGTTGGTATAGGTGATCAAGGTAAAATGACGTTTGAATGCTTTGTCAATAAAAATTGACATTATTTTAATTATTGTCGAAGTCTTCACCTAAAAAATATATATTTGACTCTGATCGAAATAAAATACTCTTTGGACGAGAGACTACAGATTGTTATGCTATTTTACAAGTGCCAAGAAAATGCAAGAGAAGCAAGAAGAAGATTTATTGCAAATTTTCATAGAAATATATCCATCAATACAATTCTAAGGATAAAAAACCTATTTGAGGAAAATAAAACTTTACATGATAGAAAAAGAAATTCAATAAAAAATAATTATTAAATAATAAAATAAAACTACTAATAACATAAGTTTTCAATGAGACCGCCGTTTTTCTCGAAACAACATCGATAACCCCTTTGTAGCCTTTCTAAACTTGCTGTTACAATATGATTTTCCTGGTTAAGGCGGTTTATTTCATCGACAATTTTTCCCATGATCTCTTGAATATTTTCGTTTCGTTGTCTGTATACGACGTTCTTCAAATGGCCCCAAAGAAATGTATCCAAAACTGAGAGGTCGGGGCTATTGGGCGGCCAAGCATATGTTCCATTTCGCCCTATCCATTCGTTATGGCGCCGATTTAAAAATTGAACCACATCATGCACGGCATGAGGAGGCGCCCCATCATGTTGCCAAATTAAATTCTGATATTCTGCCAATGGTAAGTCTTCCAAAAAATTTTCAATTTCGTTTTCTAAAAACTCATAATATCTGTGCCCATTTAAAGTCCCGTTAAAAAATATTGGTCTCAAAATTTTATTGTTTTTTATCCCACACCAAACATGAATAGAATTCCTCCCTTGAAATTTAATAGTCTGGAACTTTTTTGGATTTTCAACGGCCCAGTGGTGACTATTATGTCTGTTGAATACTCCCGATGTTGTGAAAGTAGCTTCGTCGGTCCACACAATATTTTTGAATAAATCAGGGTCTTCGTTTTCTTGCCGAATTACTATTTGAGAAACAAATATGGAAGCGAAGTTCTTTTTGTGCCGGTGTTAGGTGCTGAAGTGGAAGGATACGAAAAGGCCTAAATTTATGAATTTTCAGAGTCCTGTGAACAGTCCCTCGGGTAACTCTTTTGCGCCTTACACCGCCACCGTACTGAACTTCCCGAACTGCATCCGAAATAGATTTGGTTGGATTAACTTGAAAATAATTTATAATGGCCTAGTCTCGATTTCTTCTTCTTTGTATATTTCTTTTTCTATCATGTAAAGTTTTATTTTCCTCAAATAGGTTTTTTATACTTAGAATTGTATTGATGGATATATTTCTATGAAAATTTGCAATAAATCTTCTTCTTGCTTCTCTTGCATTTTCTTGGCACTTGTAAAATAGCATAACAATCTGTAGTCTCTCGTCCAAAGAGTATTTTTTTTAGGTGAAGACTTATAATTAAAATAATGTCAATTTGTATTGACAAAGCATTCAAACGTCATTTTACCTTGATCACCTATACCAACCTATCGTATATTTTAAACAGGTGAAGCTAAAATTTTAGTTTGTAAAACATTAAAATGTAATATAAACAGCTATCGCAAAATCAAATCTTTTAATCAGAACGGACATAAAAAAAATCACTCTTTCCAAAAATCGTATAAAAAACGATACATTCCATTTAAAAAACACCTGATGCATAGCGTAACTCTTTTGTTTCTGGTTCAAATATTTTTTCGATTACATTTTTGGATTCTACAAGAAAAAATACATTGATTGGCTATTTTGAATTTTTCCAAAATACAAGGAAGGTCGAAAATAGGTCCCTGTTCAGTCCTCGCTGGAACATCCTGTACATAGAGGCTTGTCAAAACTCAGAGACACTATTATACTAAAAATAACGGTTTTGTTTGTTTTTTCTTTCTTGGGAAAATGGAAGCATTTGCTTTAAACTAACTTTCATGTTACGACTATCGCCAACTCATTTAGATCCATTAAATTTTATATAGATTTTTTTGTCTTAAGTTTTTAATCATTTAAAATTTCCTTTATTTTTGAACTCTCAAATAATCTTTTGATTTCACTTTCTTTAAAGTATTTTGTCACAACTCGCTACGCTAAATAATGGTTTAATTTCGGAGATATAAAAAATGTCAGAAATAAAAGATATAGGGTCTTCCACGTATCTTTTTAGAACAATAGTATGTATGGGTATAGGATTACTTAATAATATGTAGCGGACCCAACATGATTTTTTAATGGAACACCCTGTATAATATATAGTCATAACATGGGACTATTCTTTCGGAATATAAATATAGTAGGATTGCCACATTTTTCTTTAAAATATGTACACAAGAAATCTCAAATATATATATATATAGCAGACCAACCATGATTTTTCTAATGAACCACCCTTTATGATATATTATCTTCAAAGATTCTCGAAATGGCAATGTACACTTAGCCGCAAAAATAACGACGCACAACCAAAAATCATACTCAATTTCAAAGTTGATTTTCTCGTGAACCAGTAAACCGATTTCGATAATTTTTTTTTGAACTGTAGCTTTTTTCTTTAGTAATTGCACTATGATAAAAAAAAATTATTCAGATTTCAGTTTTTGGCTTATACAGGGTGAAAAACGAGAATAGTTTTTTTAGGTCAAATTTGAAACACCCTGTAGGGAGCGTTAGCAAAAACAACGGTTGCGTATTAAAACCATAATGTAGCCTCATGTTTTCTGAATATTTTGTTTTTTTGCTGACTCTGATATCTGTAATATCAAAGAAAATACAGAGTTTTATTCCAGAACATGTTTTTTTATCAAGATAACAATTTAACAACATTAAACTAACAATAAAATTTAAAATAATTAACAATAAAAAGCAAAAAAAAACGTGCACTAGTAGCGCGTGTTTCCACCTCTTTTTCTAATGACAGCTTCACATCGCCTCGGCATACTCGATATTAAATTGGATATTTGATTTTGGTCAAGTCCATTCCAAATATCGGTAACCATCCTTTCGACATCTTGCAGGGTGGCAGGAGGGGGCTGACGCTGTCTCAGTGCCCTACCAATAATATCCCATAAATGCTCGATAGGATTCAGGTCGGGACTGTGCGGTGGCCAATTTAGAGTTCGAATATTTACTTCATGTAAATATTCATTGACGATGCGCGCTACATGAGGCCTTGCGTTGTCGTGCATTAGTAAAAAATTATTACCAATGTACGGTGCGAAAGGACAACGTGCTCAGACAAAATGTCATTAATATACCTTTCACTATTTAAAGAGCCCCCACGTAAAGGTACGATATCCGTCCGTGTGGTTAAGGAAATTCCTCCCCAAACCATCACAGAGCCTCCATTAAATAAAGTTGTTTCACGTACGTTACACTGGGTATAACGCTCACCTGGCCGGCGGATAACTCTTAAATGTCGATCAGAGCTATATAGACAGAACTTAGATTCGTCTGTAAATAGAACGTGTTCCCAATCCTCAATAGTCCACATTACATGTTCCCTGGCGAATTGCAGTCTAGCTCTGCGGTGGTTTGCATTTAATGCAGGGCCTGTCGCTGGAACTCTGACATGTAAATTGTGTTCAGAAAGATGTCTCCTCACAGTATCAATGCTTGGTTGAATATTGTGAACTGCACTGAGTTGCATCAAAAGTTTCCTTGACCTGGTAAAACGTTCTCTTAAAGCACGCAGTCTAATATAGCGATCTTGAACAACTGTAGTTACTCGAGGTCTGCCTGGTCGTGGACGTATGTTATAGTCATTGGTTTCTCTGAAGCGTTGGACAACACGAGAAATTGTTGTATGCGAAAATCCTAATCTCAAACCAATAGCATTGTAGCTTACTCCTTCGTTATGTAACGTCACTGCCTGAACACATTCATCACGAGTCATATTCCTTCTAACCCGTTCCATTTTCACGAAAGAACTTAAAGAATGAACTTAAATTATTCAGCTTGAGACGATAGGTACATAAATAAAGGAATTGTCAAAACTGACATTTGCTGACACTGTTGATTTATCATAGCCTACTAAGCGCTTTTTTTGGTAAACGTAATAAGTATCCAATAAAACTGTGATTTATTGAATAAAAACATGTTCTGGAATAAAACTCTGTATTTTCTTTGATATTACAGATATCAGAGTCAGCAAAAAAACAAAATATTCAGAAAACATGAGGCTACATTATGGTTTTAATACGCAACCGTTGTTTTTGCTAACGCTCCCTAGAGGGTGTTTCAAATTTGACCTAAAAAAACTATTCACCCTGTATAAGCCAAAAACTGAAATCTGAATAAAATTTTTTTATCATAGTGCAATTACTAAAGAAAAAAGCTACAGTTCAAAAAAAAAATTATCGAAATCGGTTTACTGGTTCACGAGAAAATCAACTTTGAAATTGAGTATAATTTTTGGTTGTGCGTTATTTTTGCGGCTAAGTGTATTTCCATTGATTTCACTATGTAGTAGTTGTTCGTCTTTCTGAAACATTGCTTCTTGTGGCAGAATTTCGTCAAATTTCTTGAGAGTATATTTAAAATCAGCAAGTAGAAACCCATTTAATGCACATAAAAGATACAAATACAGATAAACATACGTTGAGATTGCTCTATATTTTTGAGAAATCGTGTATAAATAAATACAAATTTAAACCAGTTTTCCATGATAATATTTATTATAGATTTTTTCCATTAACTATTTAAAAGTTACATATATCTGTAAAAATCATATTTAAAACGTTTATTCCTCTCCAAAATTAGGGATGACAGCAAATAATCCGCGATAACTGTAATTTGCCGAGACTTTCTACGCACGAAAGTATATTACTTTTATAGATTGCTTTTTTCTAATTATACTCTTTCAGAAAATTCTTCACTTTTGACCTAAATTTTTTTTAAGAAAGAAAAGAAAAAATACTTTCCAAAGTGTGATTCCACCCATTTTTAACATGATTCGAAATACTGTAAAAATAAACGTTTTCTGAGAATTTAAAATAATTATTTTAATTTTTGGAAATTCGAGAAAAAAAAGGTTTTAATATTAATGAATTATAAACTAAAAATATTACAAACATATTTTTTTTATACTTTTTGATGGCGCCAAGTGTGCTGTAAAAACATATCAAATTTCAAAAGTGTCTAGAACGTGTCTGAAAGCGTTTCTGAGAAATGGCAATTAAAAACTGCGTTTTTCCACGACGACAAATACGAGTAAATAAAACTCATATAACACAAGCTATATGCAGATCATAACATTCGACCTATTATCCCACTTTACTTAAGTTACATCTAATTCGAAAAATCTCAATAAAAAAAATTAGCTGTTCAAAAGTTAGGAAAACTAGACTTTTTTTTGAGAGCTGCCAAAATATTTTTCTAAAATAAATTACGTGACTAGAAGTTACATGGAACTGTGACAAGAGTATTTAAATTTTTTAAGTAATTAGAAGGTACTTACAAGGTAGTTTTTTGACAGCTGTCAAAATAGTTTTTTAAATCAACACAAAAAGTTACATGAAAATGCAAAAACCGTATTTAAAAATTTTAGGCAGTTCAAAAGTTACCGCGAAAAACAATTTTTGTAACAGCTGTCAAAATATTTTTTTTGGCAGCGGTCAAATAATTTTTTTAATAAATTCCCCACTAAAAGTTACACGGAATTATAAAAACCGTATTTAGAGATATTGAGTAGTTTAGAAGTTACAGGGATAAATAATTTTTTTGACACTGTCAATCTTTTTTATGAATAAATTACGCCAATAAAGGTTACATGGAGCTGTGAAAACTGTACTTAATAATTTTTGGGTAGTTTAGAAGTTACGGTAAAGACCTTCTTTTTATGACAGACGTTAAAATATTTTTTTAATATTTATGCTTCTAAAATTTACATTGAACTATGAAAACCGTATTTAAAAATTTTAAATAGTTCAAAAGTTACAGGGAAAAATAATTTTATTTTGTAGCTGTCAATTTTTCTTTTAACTTAAAACTACACCTCTAAACGTTTTATGAAACATCCTATCTATTACCCAAAAATCCAAATCGAAGCTCTGAATCCCTCAAGAGTTTCAGTAAAATAAAAAAAATAAAAATTCACCGCTGCGAAAATAAATGTTCGCCCATTTATTACTCTAGTAAAAAAAATGAAAAATTCACACTTGCGAAAACAAAATTTCCCCAATTTTTTACTCCAAATCGATGTCTTATACGAAAAGTAGTTACAGATCTTAAACCAGAATTTTTAAAGAACGAAAACTGTTATACACCAACACAAACATTTCGCAACATTTCCAAAAAAAGATAAGCCAGTAGCACTTATATCAAACGAATGTCGATGTTACTTATACAGTGTGTATCAGCCAAATGGAATAAATTCGATAATAAATAAATGGGGGCGTGTTCGGAAAAACGCTTGGACCCGTCGATTGGTATTTTTAGTTGCTCATTTTCTCCAATAAAAACTTTTTATACAGGGTGTGCCCTGTAACAGTGGTCAATGCCAACTTTCTTATTTCAAATGCAACATCCCGGATATTATTTAATTTTTGGATTCTTTAGGAGATTCTAAACATATTTTATGTTCAATGTCCTATACCTATCTTCAACTATTTCGGCAATATTAAGTGTTTTCAAATTTATTTTTATTTTATTTGTTTCGAATTTATTATTATTCATGAAAGTGGCTCTGGTTACTGAACTATTTATTTGATTACAAAAATTCGCTACAACACACTCAACACTTATTTACCATTTAGGTCTTCATATTAAGAATGTAAGCAAAAACCATTTTAGCGTTCCTTTTTATTGATATGGAACAAAAAGAGCCAGTTTTGTTTACTTTTAAGTTTTGTTTACTTTTGTGTAAAATGCCTGGCCTTTCTCTTTGCAAGACAGTAGTTGTCAGTGTCAGTGTCATAGTCTTTTGAATTTCGTTAACTGCATAATACCTAATATCAGAAAAATGGTTCATTTACCAGAAATGCATAAAATAACAATTCTACAAATGATTAGTTATGGAGATAACACACGAACACAAGTGGAAGTTGCTCGCTTATTTCATGAAAAATTTCCAAATTTGCCGCATATATCCCAAGGGACAATTAGTAAAATAGAAAAGCAGTTTCGCGAGCTTGGACATGTGAGGCAGATAAAAAAAGCAGCTGCCAATTCAATAAATGATAATACTAAATTGAATATTATGCTGGAGTTTGAGAAAAACCCACATATTTCTAGTCAACAAGCCGCCGCAATGTTCGATATTAGCCATTCGTCGATTATTCGAACATTAAAAGAAAATAAAATGCATCCCTATAAAGTGATACCAACTCAGGAGCTCATGGAAGACGATTATGATAGGAGAACTTATTTTTGTGAACAAATGATGGCTATGTTAGATAACAATGTTATTCAATTAGAACATGTTTTGTTTTCGGATGAGTGCACCTTTACACTTCACGGTCATGTAAATCGTCAAAATTGCCGCTATTGGTCTAGGGAAAATCCTCACTGGATCAGCGAAGAACATACTCAATATCCTGAAAAGGTTAATGTTTGGGCAGGAATTGTTAGGGATCATATCATAGGCCCCTTTTTCATTGACGGCAATTTGAATGGCGATAATTATTTAGCACTGCTCCAAAATAATGTCGCGTCGTGCCAACTTTGACAAATTTGTATCCGGATCCAGCAAACCCACAAGTTCCAGCGAATATGATATGGTTTCAGCAAGATGGAGCACCGCCCCATTACCAAATTAATGTCCGGCAGTACCTCAACGGAATATTTCCAAAACGGTGGATAGGGAGACGAGGATCGATAGAATGGCCAGCGCGATCCCCTGATCTGACGCCATTAGACTTTTTCTTATGGGGACATATTAAAAATGTTGTATACAAAACTAAACCCCTCGACTTAGCTGATTTAAGAAGACGAATAACGCTTGCGATTAGATCGGTCACGCCTGAGATGCTAAATAACGTTAGAAGAAATTTCTATTTAAGATTAGGAATTTCCCAAGACGTTCGCGGCGAGCATATTCAACAGTTCCTAAATTAACTTTTTACTTTTACATTATGAAGAAATAAATAATTTTATTTTTTTAATCTTAATTTTTGCAATAAATTTGAAAACACTTAATATTGCCGAAATAGTTGAAGATAGGTATAGGACATTGAACACAAAATATGTTTAGAATCTCCTAAAGAATCCAAAAATTAAATAATATCCGGGGTGTTGCATTTGAAATAAGAAAGTTGGCATTGACCACTGTTACAGGACACACCCTGTATAAAAAGTTTTTATTGGAGAAAATGAGCAACTAAAAATACCAATCGACTGGTCCAAGCGTTTTTCCGAACACGCCCCCATTTATTTATTATCGAATTTATTCCATTTGGCTGATACACACTGTATATTGGGAATGATAGCAATTCTTCTTAAAGATATTTCACACAACTGGGGAAAGTATTGCACCCCAAGTTGAGGCTATCTTCCTAAAAATATCTAAATTTTACCAAGTCATTCTCAAAAATACCGTTTTTAAGGCCCTAAAATTAAATAAAATTTACCTAAATACATACTCACTAGTTTTGACACCGGCTATAACCACATAGAAGAATTTGATTGAAATTCAAGGTAAACTGATGCTATGCCCTTGTGTTATTGCACAAAACAGATTGAAGTTTCAGAATCTGCTTTGCTATTTTTATGAAAAAAACTAAATAGCTTTGATAATATTCGGCTTGGAAGTACGGGTACCCTTTAGAATTAAGTTCCATTTTAAAAAATTATACCTTTTTAAGTTTTTATACGATCCGGTCAGATTTTTGGCAGGATCTCGAGGCATCAATATTCTTTTAGAATAAAAAATATCCTAAAACTTCAAGAGGTAGGCCTGATGTGTAATAAATTTTATTGTTATTCACGCAAATAGTTTCTTTTCTAAAGCATTTAGCTGCAAACTTGAAATGCAGTTTTGTATCTTTTGCCTCCTCATTGATTCTGTCTTATCGCAATTTTCAATAAAACTAATTTTTAGCGAGCTACAACAAAAAATCAGAAAAAAATTAAGAATACGGAATTTTCTTAAAAGCGACAATAATTGCTTACATTTTTTGAAGTCTACATTTTTTTTTCTGTCGTCTATGCTCTCTTAGCATCTTTTTTGTTTTTGTTGAAAACTTGAATCAATTGTCCACCAAAGGGCGTTCAATGGACTCTTGTTTTTGCCCCAAAAACGAGGTTTATAAATAAAAAAAATATTTCTCAAACATCCTGTCTATTTTAAATAGGGTTCGTTAGACTATAATATTTCATTAATAGACTAAAAACCATAGACGAAAAACCAAAAATGATACGAAGATAAGTTTGCTACTGTTCGAGAGAGAGTCCTAAGTATCCTTTAAAAACGTACCAAATTTCACAAGTTTATCTGAAATCGTTTCCGAGATACACCGACCGAAAGATAAAACTGTGCAGAAAGTACAATATGAATGAATTTTACAAAGGACAATATAAAACTCGCTCAGTTGAGTGTTATGACAAGTTCTCAAAACAGCCCTTTTTCTACGAATGTGACAGTCACGTGACTTTTAATGACATAATAGTTATTTATTTATCTAATCCATATCGTTATATTGCTCCAACTGCATCTTTAATTTTTAAGTTTGAGTAATGTTCCCCTTACTTGTATTTATTAGTTTTCATTATAAAAATTGTAAAAACTAAAATCTGCTTTTTTGTTATCAATGTTATGAAAAGAAATACAAGGTATACAAAAACGCATTATTTTAAAGTCCTCGGGTGCGGTGTAAAGTGCAGTTTAACGCCCAGTCGGACATAAAAATATTTTAAATATTTTTGACTCTTTGACATTGAAAAAATAAAATACAAACAAACCCTAACTGACCAACTATACATCGTTGAATAAAATAAAATATGAAGTAGCCTGTATTTTGAACATGGCAGCTAAGGAATGACGAAGCAATTTGAACCGCACAAATGCGAAATTAGTTACACTCCACACTAGACATTGCTAGTTATGTGTTTTTTCAACGTTTTCATAAAAGAAAAAAGTTTTTTTTGTTTTTACCATAAACAATACTAGTACAGATTTTTAAAAACTAGCAAATCTTACCTCCTCTTTAACGATTATTTTAAAATCTCTAATGGAAGTGTCTAATTTCTCCGGTTCTTTGCCAGGACCCCAATACTGCTTTGGATCAAGTTTTGGTAAGGGTTTTGGTGTTGTTAGTCGATAAAACACTATACCTATTAATACTATAATAACTGCGAGAAAAATTAAAAATGCTTTAAATAATGCCATGCTGCCTAAGATGCTTCATACAACTAAATTGCGCGAACGTGCTACACAATTTAATATAACATACTAAAAAAAATATTTAAATACTTAGATAAAGGAGGTAGTTAAAGTTGTTATCTTAATTGTTGACATGGTACGCATGAATGAAATGTAAATAAACACAGCACTCAAAATATTTATATTAGTTAAAAAAAAAAAGATTATTACATGACTATTTTAAATACATCCAACAATAATAATCTGCAAATGTAACTAAAAATAATTTTTGCATTTCAATTTTTATACTAATTAGTTCTAATCTACCTGGCAATTGAAACGTGGATGAAACACATCGAGATAACTAAAGCTTTTGTTTTGGAATGAAACTGCATACTGCATAGATGTGAAGTATTCAAATAAACAAATACTTCATTCAAGAAAAAATACATATTTGTTATCTATTTAAGTTTGTTTTAGGTGAGCACGTGGCAATTGCTCTGATAAACTGCTGTTTTTATCGGTATAATACTTACAGTACGTCCGTTAAATTTTAAAACATATTTTTTTTTAATTAACCTGAGTGTAGTTTTTTTTTCTATTTTTTAATGTCATTAATACTGGAATATTAAAAAATAGGATGGAAGTTACAAAAAATAGCGGATTGATCAACGACATGGAAATAACATAGACCCAGTTGTTTACATTTTGGAGGAATCCAACATTAACCCTGGTTTGCCAAACCGTTACTGTGGCCAGATTATAACGGATATCATCCTTTATACTATTACCTAAATAAACAAGGAATTCCAGAAATTCCCAGTATAAATTTCTATACAGAATATTTTAAAACTGATAATTAAATAGCTTATTATAAATAACTCAAACCGAATCTGTTTTAAATGTAATTTAAATCTTCTGTAATTATTATTCCTTATTTCAAGAAATAAAGCCCAGAATAATCGGCAACGTCGGAATTCTACCTTTTTTGTGTATACTACAGATTTCTTTCGGGATCATTCGGAATACGCCGAAGACGGTCGTAGTCATTCATGATTTCGACCTATTTGATGTGCGGCGTTGTAATTATTCTAGTTGGTGAAATAAGTGTTTTTCAGAAATCCAAGTATTTTGTGTGGCTATTTTCAAGAATCTGTTTAAAAAACTTTAAGAAAATGGTGCGAACTTGCTTTATTTGCAGAAAAAGAAACGATTTAAACCCAGAAGTTTGTTTTCGAAGGCAAGTAAGGCTATGTCATACCAGTGCTGTAGTTGAAGGGTAAAATCACCGTCCAATAGCGTTCTTATATTTGCAAATGAAGTATTGTTTTTGTACTGCACGTTTCCGTTGGGCTTAAATTAATTTTTTATGATTTCAACTTATCTATAAAGTCGAAGACACTGATGGTAAACGAAGTACAGCGTTTTGCTAATTGATATATTTGTGAAAAGTCTCAAATATTCCTCTAAAATTTATTAAACCACCTTTTTTGAGGGGTTAATAAACAACATAAATATACTATTTGGTAAAGCATAGGTACTAAATTTTAATTGAGTAAGCTTTAAGACACACTATTTTATGTTGTCATTAATTACTCCAGGATGGTTTGCATTTTGGATGAAGATTTCAAGGAATATTTAGGGTAGTGTCGGAGTTATCATATAGCAAGCATATATAAAAAATGAAAATAGCGCAATAGCGTTACTTTTCAATTTTTCATTTACTATAGATTTTCTTTAATGAATTTGAAATGGTTTAATTTATTGCCTAAAAATTTGGTTTTTAAAAACAAGTAATCAAAAAAGTAAATAAATACCATCCTGAGGTACATTATCCCAACTAAGGAGAATCTGTTTTTATCAGGTGATTTCGGTAATATAAATAATAATATAATATATTATAATGAATGTTAAAAATATTAAACATCTGGGCACAAAATATTTATATTGTCAATAAGTGAAATGCATAGCGGGGAGAATGGTGGAGAAAAAAGGGGGTAGATTGAGGGATAAATACTGTAAAGATATTGTTTTTCATAATATGGTTTTTGTGGTTTTTAGGGACACGAAGTTCAATTTTGTATTCATATTAATATTGGGCCATGTTTATTGCTGATTTTCTGTAAATATGAATAGATCCAATACAAGTAAAGATGGTGCATTTTTATACAATATTACTTGCCGCGAGCCTGGCAAACTTTTAAAAGTAGTGGACCCAAATTTTTACCTAACTTCACGTAAATAGAACTAAAATGTGTTGGAAAAAGGGTGAAATCAAAATGTTTTGAAAAACAAACCCGATTTCAAAAAATAGGTTGTATTAAAAAGTGATAAATTATATTTTATTACATATTTCCTATGAAGTCGGTGATAAGCTGATAAAGAAAGGTATTAAATAAGCATTATACTCTTGGTATAGACATCAAAACACAAAGTGGGTCCATGTAACAAAATGTAGTTTTATCTTCATCTTTAGTAACCATAGTAATGAGAACTCACCCTGTTATTGGTGGTATTTTGTCATGGAAATGCTTGTTCTTTAATGACTAAGTTTATTGCTAATAATAAATATTGCCACATGAACCATTACATAAATATGTCTTTTGCAGGCAACCCTGTCAAAACCAATTCAATAACAAAAAAATTATTAAGAAGAATGCTTTTTTTTTCACTTGTTGCTAGTCCCCCTGCAAGTGCAACAAAATATGAAAAAAAGTTGCAAAAAACTAGTTATTTGCCAATATCTATTAAAACATTGCAGGTAGAGCAATTATGAAAATGTAAAAAATTATAGGTATATCTTGAGTAAATAGGACGTTGGCGACTTTTGCTTAATATTTTTAGGTTTTATATATTTAATAGTATTTTAATAAATAAGTGCTTAGTCACTTTGTTAATATCGAGGTTAATGTGGTGTTATCTTCCATAGAGGGTCTGGAACCATATTGCTACATTAAAAATCTGGATTTCTTTAATCATAAATGTATTCATCTCTTTTAGTACCTTCTCGAAATTCTAAAACTACTTTTAATGAACGTTTGCTTAAAAGTTTTTCTTTTTTTTTGAGAATTCTAAATATTCCTCACTATCAAAATCGAATATTTTTTGGAGGTAATTTTTTTCAATCCCCAAAGGTAAATTCCATAATTTTCTTATTCCTTAAAACGTGTTTTGTATACGTAAAGATAAGAACTTCAAAATTGTGTGAAAATGGATCACGAAGAGAAATTTTCAGCAGCTACCATATATTCTAAGTTTAATAATAATAATTTTTGTTGGAATTATCATAAATTTGGTCTCGGCACGCATTCGCAATTTTGCTTATGACAGGAGATTTTTGTGGAAGAAAAATGAAATTTATTTTCCTATCGATTTATGTTAGAAACTGTCGTACTTACGAAAAAATCATTAGGTGCGTCTTTGTTTAGGGTAGCCCTTCTTAATTTTTTACATTTACATATTTGCGAAACTTCTTTGCAATCGCAGAATGTCTAACAGTGTAAACTAGGGCTTATTAAAAAACCCGTGAAAAAGTTAGAATTTCAAAAAATAGCCTGCTCTCTAATTTTCCTGAGGTTCGAGTTAAAAAATAGCTGTAGTAAGCAGAACCAATACGGAACTGCTAATCAGCGGTTATTGGAATTCTACTTTCGTAGGTTAAATTATGTAAAAACTCCTAAATATTTTTAGGGTCTCGCGCAGGGGGGGGGGATCCGGACCCCCCCTGGACTACGTGCCTGGTCTTTTGTCACAGATAATTATTGATACAATTATATTAAATCAGCTTCTTGATAACCTAGAGTTTTATATATATATATATATATATATATATATATATATATAACTTTGTTTTATTTTTATAAAGCACGTGTCCGGGTGAAAATTTATAAAGTGCAGCAGCACCACTTTCAACCTTGTTATTTAAATTTTTATAAAAAAACATTAAGTTTTAAATATAGTGTAAAATATTATACAGGGTGCTTTATTTTTAAATATCTTGCATTTTAATGCATTTATTTACTTTTTTTATTATTGATTTCTTGATAAAGTTGGTGGTTCAAAAAAAATATTTTTGATAGTAATAAACTTTAGATCAGGATGTTCAAAAAAGTGGATTTCACTAACAATTTCAAAAAAATAAAATTTTTCTGACGATAGTTTTAAGGGCCATAAAAAATCGTAAATATAAACTGAGTAAAATTTTTTATAGTTATGGAGATATTTAAGGTCAAACAGCAAAAAAACATTTTTCTATTTAAATCTTTCTATAGCTATTACTAATATGACATAACTAGTACTAAACCTTTATTTACGATTTTTTACGGCCGCGGCAGTCACAAAAATTTTAATTTTTGAAATACACTTTTTCGTATTTTTTTAATGTCCTGTATATCTGACTTAAAGTTGAATATTGTGAAAACTATTTTTTCGACAAACACACAAGTTTTATCATTTTATGAATGAAATGCTGGGTTTATTTCTTTTTGACGTCATTGGGATTGATGAAGATTTTGGAACGAATCCAATATAGCCCAAGAAAATGGCGGCACAAGATAAAATACAATCATTAAAAATTTTAACCTTACTGCATTTTAAACTAGTATCGCTATAATTTTACATTAAAAATATGATTTTTAAACAACATTTTTGTATAATAAATTTACTGGACAAAACAATGCACAAACAAAATAAAATTTAGAAATATTACAAAAAATAAAATATACCAGCCACGGACTTTAAAGTCAGTTGCAGAGGCGCTCAAAATCTTGCGC
Source organism: Kuschelorhynchus macadamiae (assembly GCA_030620095.1). NCBI lineage: Eukaryota > Metazoa > Arthropoda > Insecta > Coleoptera > Curculionidae > Kuschelorhynchus > Kuschelorhynchus macadamiae. The sequence goes on along the minus strand of JAUTXW010002753.1, from coordinate 1,629,485 downwards.
GGTAAACTTTGCAGAATATAACATTACTATTAATTTTGGTTAATTGCAATTTTCCCTTAATTCACCTTTAATAATAAAAAATTAACTAAGTAAATGTTTATTAAAAATGCCTATTTTTAATGTCATGTGGCTAACAGAACAAAATTATGTGGAATTAAATTTGGTAAATATGTACCCTATGTTTAAAGTGTACCCTCTTCGATTTAACTATTTTTGGTACACTAGAAGATTTTGAGGCCCTGATAACAATTCCGAAATCCCATTTTTTCGGCGACGTTTCGTTTTTGAGATATTCCTCAATTTCACTATCTTATACATACAGTTTTTTACCTTTTTTTCCTTCAATCAGTAATTTTACAATAAATTGATAATTTTAGAAGTCGACAATTTTATCAAAAAAACAATTTTTGATGAAGTTTATTATCGATATTTTGTCCATAAATGGATAGATACCAGGCTAGCATATGATCGGGCGGCCCCGCGCAGGAGCGCGGAGGCACTTGGTGAACCGGTACCAGTTATCATCAGGTTAGCCGCCGACAGGCTAGACCAAGGCATCATCATTTAAGACTATATCAATAAAATTCTTTCAACAATGATGCCTTCGTACTATAGCCCTCCGGCTCCTGACCTCATGCTAATCTGGTACCGATCCACCTAGTGTCCACCTAAAGTTTGGAAAACATTAAACACTAAAGCAAGAGAAACTCCCTAATAAAAATAGCAATTGATAGATATGATTTTATTGAAGTGATTTTTGAAAGATATAGCATTATAAATTGAAAAATGTATGTTATTTCGCTATTTTAATAGTGAATTCAATCAATTTCCTAAAAAAATTACTGAAGGAAGGAGAAAAGAGGGTAAGAAATTGTGTGTATAAGAAAAATGTGACTTCAGATTTGTGAGGCGACACACGGTGGTGCGTTCTTATATATGGGAGCCCATGACCAAAATATGAAACACTCTATAATACGTGAACAGTTGCTTAGATATCAGAGATATGGTGAAAATATATTTTAATCAGTTTACAAAAAGAAAATAAGGTCGTATTTTAATAATTTACTAAGGGATTTCAAGAAAAAACTACAACATAACCTTTATGAATTTAAATGGTAACCTCAATTATTATTTTTTAATTTAATATCAAAGTAAAGCCGTCGAAGAATTTGGAAATGCTTAAGAGTTACCTTAATTTAAAACACGTAAATCAATTATAAGATTATAACAGTGTGTACATAATGTATGGAATAAATTCGATTAATATTTTCTTTCATCTGGAAAATTTACTCTGTAAAGTCGGCCCCAAACTTACTCCTAATTATTAACATATCAAAGAAAAGGACCTTATTCTCACAAGAATATTTATTATGTTTACCGGTTTCGGGTGCTTACAATAATGCTCTCCTTCTTCAGAACCACTACAAGAATATAGTGCATTAAAAGATTATTCTAACGTACCAATCACATGCTATTATTCAAAAATATAAAAATAAATAAAATATGCCTATTACTTACATGGATTATTCTCTTTCCAAAAAGTCATACAATAACAGTAGTTTTTACAGATAATCACATATCTGTCTATCTTATTTAACAAACAAAGATACGACAAAGAAAACCAACAGGGCGTAACAAAACAAATATTTATCTTCTTCTTCTTCTTCTTCATTCCTGTTTATCCTGTTACATAACAGGACTTATTGGCTTTGCTACAAGGCAGTCGCCAGATTGCTCTCCGTCCGGGACTCAGAGTCGTTAAATCGGTGACCCTCGAAGTCGACCCTGCACCTTATTCCAGTTTGGAGACGTTATCGGTAGGATATCCGGATGGCGAGCTCTAAGCTCCCGGACACCCCAAATCTTTTAAATACTTTTTAATCTTTCCACTTTAAATTATTGAAATGCATCTAGGCTTCCACTAGTTGCCCCTTGAGAGTACTACTGATATCCCGAGATGACCCTTTCTTTCAAGCTATCCTCTTACCCATCCTACTCCCGCCACGTAGCGGCCATTATCTCAAGCTCAATTATTTCGATTACCTATATATATATATATATATATATATATATATATATACAGGGTGTCCGGGAAAATGTGGGAGATCTCTCGGACTCAGATAGAACATTAAAAAATAAGATGACAAGTTCCCATAAATTTTTTTCCTAGCGGCCCTGCCTAGGGAGATACGGCCCCCTAAAGAACCCCACTGGAAATCGGTTTTTCTAGAATAACTTTTAAACGACTCAATATAATTTAACGAAAATTTAATATGATAGACAGTAGTAAGGACCTCTCAAAATACTCCCTTAAAACATAATTAGCTTGTTTAGTTTACCAGGGACGGACTAGATTGTACATTTTAACGCTCAAATTTTTAACACCCTGTATGATAAGGAGTTAAAAAAAATAAATTTGGATACCTTGAACATTAAGCTAAAGAAAAGGTACTCTTGTTCATTGTCGATAAAATGAACCGTTTTCGAGAAAAAAAATAATAAAAGTATTAATGTTTTATTATTGTTTATTTATCAGTATTAAAGAATGCACTTTTTTACAAACGTTACTATGGTACGAAATAAATAATCTCGCATTGACGTGTGCATTTGAAATCTTCTTGACACGTTGATCTTTTTGTACCTACTTCGATATTAATTTATTAAATTTTGAATACCTTGGTAAATTTAATTCGATAATGGGATACACATTTAGTGAGTATGCAGATATGCATCTTATGTACGGACTTGCATCTTGCAATGCTTATGAAGCAAGAAGGTTGTATGGAGAAAGATATCCTAATCGCAATATTCCAAATGAGAAAACATTTCAGCGAATTGACCAACGTCTAAGAGAAACTGGAGGGCAATTCTCAATTAATAAGGTAACATTATTGACGTTCATTAATTATTTTTAGGAAGTTTTGGGAAAAGGAGTACTGATGCTGGTGTGAGGAGAACAGTACGTACGGTGCAATTGGAGGAAGATATTTTGGATACTGTAGCTGATACTCCCTCAATAAGCACTCGAATATTAGCCGCGCAGCTTCATGTGTCAAAAAGTACAGTTGCTGAAGTACTTAAAGAACAGTTGTTATACCCTTATCATCTGCAAAAAGTGCATCAACTACTTCCTGAAGATTTTCCTCGAAGAATCCAGTTCGCAAACTGGTTGTTAAATCAACAACGAACAAACCCAAACTTCATTAGCATTATTCTTTTTACCGATGAAGCAGGATTTACCAAAGATGGTATTGTAAATTTACATAACTCGCATGTATGGGCTGATGAAAACCCTCATGCCACTGTCGTTCATCATCATCAACATCAGTTTCAATCCATTAATGTTTGGGCAGGAATAATCGGCAATTTTTTCATTGGACCATGCGTATTACCGGCACGATTGAATGGTGAACTTTATTTAGAGTTCCTTCAGAACGCTTTTCTAGATTCAATAGAGCATTTGCCACTTGAAACCCGCCAAAGGATGCATTTTATGCATGATGGAGCCCCACCCCATTTTAGCGTTGCTGTACGGGACCACCTAAATAACGTCTATGGAAACCGTTGGATAGGCAGAGGAGGTCCCATTGCCTGGCCTCCACGGTCTCCCGACCTAACGCCAATGGATTTCTACCTGTGGGGTCATCTCAAAACCTTGGTGTATTCCTCTCCGGTTGCTACTAGGGAGGAACTTTTACAGAGAATCACGTTTCATTGCGATATGATAAGGAACAATGCTGGGTTGTTGTGGCGAGTACAGCAGTCCTCTATTCGTCGTGCCCGCGAGTGCATCACAAATCACGGAGCACATGTTGAACCCACTTATGAAGTTTTTAATTGACTTTTTTCTATTTAGCGTATTAGGTTGTTCAGGATCAAAACATATTTAATACTCCCAAAGTTGTATTCTTTTATTATTTTTTTTTCTCGAAAACGGTTCATTTTATCGACAATGAACAAGAGCACCTTTTCTTTAGCTTAATGTTCAAGGTATCCAAATTTATTTTTTTTAACTCCTTATCATACCGTGTGTTAAAAATTTGAGCGTTAAAATGTACAATCTAGTCCGTCCCTGGTAAACTAAACAAGCTAATTATGTTTTAAGAGAAGCATTTTGAGAGGTCCTTACTACTGTTTATCATATTAAATTTTCGTTAAATTATATTGTTTTAAAAGTTATTCTAGAAAAACCGATTTCCAGTGGGGTCCTTTAGGGGGCCGTATCTCCGTAGGGAGGGCCGCTAGGAAAAAAATTTATGGGAACTTGTCATCTTATTTTTTAATGTTCTATCTGAGTCCGAGAGATCTCCCACATTTTCCCGGACACCCTGTATATATATATATATATATATATATATATATATATATATATATACCGATATATGTACAATGCAGGAATCAACTGGTAAAATACGGTAATTCAAAATGGCGGCCAAATCAAATGTTTTTAATCGTGGAAAAATCACCTATGTTTTACATATCTTCAAGTTTTAGCGTCCCTAGATGTCAAAAAAATTGGTTTTATCAATTCCGTCGGTCTGTTTGTCAGTATGTCTGTCTGTTTGTCGGTCTGTCAGTTCGCGGCATAGCTTAAAAACTGATTATCCATTTAACTTCAAATTTTGGTTAAATATTAAGGATCGTATGGGGATGGCCTGGTAACATTTAGGTAAAAATCTAGTAAAGAAACAAGATAGCGATCTAGTGAAGTCTTAAAAAAATACTACTAAAAAACTGATTATCGAATTTTCCTCAAATTTTGGTATGAATCCAAGGTAGCAAAATAAAATGGCGCCGTAATAAAATATTTTAAAAATCAGTCTGATGTAATACATAGTATATGTATTACATTAATTTTAAATTTTGTGCAAGCAATAAGTATGGAGATAAACTCGTAAAGTTGTGGTACGAATTCAAGATTACGAAACAAAACAGTGGCCAAATGAAATATTTAAAAAATCAACGTATCTTCCTATTCATTGACATTAAATTTTGCAGATAAATTAAATGTGATATAGAGAAAAACTGATACGGATTCAACGTGACGGAACAAAATGGCGATGTGTGTCATTTTAAAAACTACTTATTCAGTTTATTTTAAATCATATATAAAAACCAAGTGTGGCATAGGTAGAAACTAGTAGAATATTGATAGGAATCCATTATAGTGGAAAAAAACGGTGTCCAATATAAATATTCATAATGGGGGAAGTTCCCAATAAAGGAAATTTACCGATTTTTTTATTAGCAGACCAATTGTTTGTAAAAAAAAATTGGGACATTCTATATAATTACTTTACTGCATAAGTTCAAAAATGCGGCATTTTTTGTTAGTAACGTATCATATAGCTTTTTTAACTTAGTAATTATATGACTTTTACTCTTACTGCAGATTATTTGTACTATAATACAAAATCCGCTCTGAATTCAAACATGATAAAGTCTGAAAATCCATAAACTGACTCGCAGCAAGAGTTTTATTAGGGCGGCATTGCAGTATCTGATATTGTATTTATTTATGTATTTAAGTCACTAGTAAAACAGAGTTTAATTTTCATCGGATTTAATGGTTTTAATTATCTGACATATGAAGGTGCATATTATATTAAATTTTAAGAGTTAAATCCTTCAAGAATTATTTTTCAATAATCATTAATTTATCCTCCATTTTTTTATTCGGGTGTCAGACATTATCTTTGTATCATGTGAATAATATTTAATCTTTTTATCTACCTATCTATCTATATATGTATCTATATAATATTCGGAATTAAAAGATGAAGGAATACATAAAACAGTTCTGTCATTAGGTTAGGATTCATTGCTTCTAGAATAAACTTTTGCTAGATTGTCGGATCGCTATTATTTCATCTATTCAATGTAGGTATTTAATTTAAAGCCGGAAATAGGTAACTTCATCATAAATCTCTGCTAGTAAGCATGTGCATTTCTTTGATCTGCCTTTGCATTGCTTCCCAGAGTTGTTGATTTTGTTTTGACTGTCACAAGAGGTTATGCTTTTAGAGGTAACACAATGTTTCAGACTGTATCACTGTCGACGTTTTTCACGTGGGGCTAGAAAAATATTCACGGAGTAACTTATATATTACTAACCAAATAGATTAATTAATTGTGAATATTTAAATACAAGTTTATAATAACAGTCTTGGGAGTCTTTTTAGAAGGGCTCTTGACAAATTATCTAGGTTCAGATACAGAACAGAGGTGTTTACTGATTTGCCAAATTTCAAATCAGCTAATCTTTTTAGTTACTGTTTTCGTCAAGCTGTGAATCGTCTAATATCAGCTAAAGCAGCCATTGTGTAATTAATTATTAAGATATGAAGTCGGTTTTAAGTGTTGTAACCCATTTTTGTGTCACTGATGCTAGATCTATTCCAGTACAAGACCACGTAATTTTTAAAAACAGTGCAGTGCTACTTATTCTAATGGTGGTAGATTTTATACTAGGTTGAGATTAATGACAAGCTTTCTAGAAGTTGTTTTTGCTAGATCGTTGTGTATTCCAGTAAATATATCTCGTTGGATCTACTAGCAATCTTGCATTAACATGTTCATGTTTCCCTGCCAATATTTTATTTCCTGTTACTGTCATCACATCATAACACGTAGGCAAGATAAATTTGTTTTGCATTACTTGGGTATTTATGAATAATATTTTTTTGCCACATGGGGGGTGACAAAGGCAGGGGGCGCCATAGTGGCGGGGGGAGCATCCCTTGGCTACGCCACTGAACATTTAGTGTAGATACTTAAATACTATTTTAATGTGAAGTATTCAAATAAACAATAATTTCACTTAAAAAAAAAGGAAAAAATTAATAAATACATTAAATACATACTTATTTGTTATCTATCTAAGATAGTTTTAAGTGAGCACGTGGCAACTACTCTTATAATGTTCGGTCACAGACTAAATAAACTAATGATTTTTCTGTAGTTCGGTTTTTATTCGTACAATAATTTGGTAACTTTTTAAAAAACAAAAATTTCAAGAACTATTTTTTTGAGTGATTATTATAACAATAGCAATAATACTGATTTCAAAATGATATTTAACCCATACTTATAACTTATTCCAAAAATGCTGGTGCCTGTGTTTCTCATGGGAACTTCTGGCGGTCTCATAACTCCTCCACCCTTCGAGGAAAATCCGGGGGGATGTAACTGTATTTTGACTAACTGCCCTCTCAGTTTCTTGTATTTCTACTCGGGGTAAACTCTGTGAATGGATTCTTCTTAGGTTTCTACAGAAATAGTTCCCAGTTAATGCAACTATGTTAGCTGTAATCAGAAAATTGTCCAAAAATTAAAATATTGATATAGGCCATATATGTCATCATTGGAAAGTTTACATCTTGATTTTTAACGTCTAAAGCACTTTTTATATTTTTTAGCTGTCTATTTTAGTCTAGGTTTAAAGTTTATTTCGAAACTTTTAAAATACAAAAAATTGTCAAATTTTAGTTTCAATGTTTTTATAATTATTTTGGTCATTTTGATAACTTTTTATTTGAATATTACCGACTTGCACTTCACAGTATGAATTTACTTCTAGTATGGTAGAATTATTTTGGATATGCAGTGACGTAATGGCAACACAAAAAGAACGTATTTCTTAGTTGTTAACGGTCAATATACCAAATTATTTAAGGAAACCGTTCTCGGCAGCAATCACGGTGGCGATCCTGTGCTGTAATTTGGCTGCCATGGTGGCAGTGACGGTATCCAAAATCGTGCTGGTGTGTGGCTGCCATTAAGGAGGGTAAATGTTAATTTTAATAACTTTACAGTTCACCAAGCTATGTAGACATTTAACAAAAACTATATATAATTAAAAAAAGATAAGAAAAACAGTATGAAATGTGATTTATTCATTAAAAAACGTACAAAATATGTTTTTATTCTAAAATTTTATATTAAGCTATTTTATAATAACAAAGCCAACAAACTAAAAAAGTTGGTAAAAATGCCTTTGTAACAACATTTTAAAACGCAAAGAGCCTAATATTCTAGATATACTTTTTTAGCTAAAAAAATAACAAAACGCTGTATAAATTTCTTGGACATTGAAAATGCGTTCGAAAAAAGAGCTCTCGCAACGAAAGTAAGTTCAAGATGGATATTTAATTTAAATAAAAATTAACGAAAATGGAACAAAAGATTCAAAGAAGTATGACTAACATGGGCAAAAGGACATTCCAAAATATTTTAAATGCAATATAAACTAATTTTAGAAAGAAACAGTGTAACAAAAGAAAACTTAATGTGGAGCAAAATTATTAAAACGAATAACTAAAAACTATAAAAACATTTTTAAATAAAATATTAAACGATATAAATCAAAGATCGTCAATGTCAGAAAACAGATCGTCGCTCTTATCTTCGTTATCCGAAGGGGTCACTATGACGAGGTTTATATCTGAAGTATCCCATACTCTGACTTCCCAAGCTTCTAGAATCTCTTTCTGGGTGTGCCGAATGTACTTCTGCCAATGATTAGCGCTTACTTCGCCAAGAACCTTTTCCTACGTTGCCAAAATTTTAGAGGATATTCCTTTTAAGGGAGAACTGCACGCAAAAAGTGAAAAACTAGCGACAAGGTCTAGTCTAGCCATTTTCGACAGCTTGTAACATTCCTCTTTTTTAATATTTAATAAAAATAATAACTTTCCCACCCTCTTATATTATTTATCTTTGAAATACCAATGAAAAGTTGTTTACAATAAACTTAGTTTTTTTATGATTTGGGTTAAAAGAACATCTGAAACTAGCAAAAATTTTAAGCCGACCCATGCTCTTAACGTAAGTGCATAAGAAAACTAAATTAAACAAAAAACAAATATAGTCATTGAAATTATTGGACATATCATAATTTAGGTTCTGATGTAGGGACTTTATAGTAATATGTTCTTTTTGGGCATACATCTTACTTTTTAAGTAGTCGGTTATCTTGATATGCTCTTTGTTTCTTGTTGATGATAATCCTTTGAATCTATTGTCTGATTTTAGTCCAATAGTTTAGTACCAGATTCTGAAGGTCCAAGGCAATTCCCCCCCCTGTTGTTTAACAGTTATAATGTTTGAGAAAACACTTATTATCTTCGACCTTTCAAGCTTTCACTTCGGTGATACGTATAGGTAGAAGTAGACAGTCTAGTTTTTGGAAAATCTAGGAAGTTGGACCTCCCAGGGGGCTTCTTCTTCTTTCACTTGTAATGGACTACTCTCATGACAAATGTATTCTTGGAAACCAACTCGTTGGTATTCTTCGTCGATTGACATAAAGTATTGTTCATTAAGGGTAAGGTATTTTGACTGGGGTAGAGTGAAGGAAAAGGAATTATTTTGATTTACAGGGAGAGCATTTAAACGATAACAATCATTTTCTAAGAATTGAAATTTCTAGAGTGAAAATTAATTTATTTTCTTTAGAATGGCTTTTAATTACTATAGTTTTTTCGAAAAACAAAATGTTTTATAATTTAGGTTTCTTTAGAATGGCTTTTAATTACTATAGTTTTTTCGAAAAACAAAATGTTTTCTAATTTAGGTTCAATGGGTAATTTTTTATTTATTACGTGTTTATTTATTAATGTTATTTTTGAAAGTAATTCTATTGGTTCTATCACACAATTGTGGAAAATATTAGGTTTAGAGAAAGTTATATCATTTTCGATTTTTGAAAAATGTCATAAATTTCCTGATAGGCTGTAATAATTTGTACCAGAGCAACATGGATAAACAGATAACTTGTATTTAAGTGGTGTATATTTGGTTGCGGAATGTATTGTGTTATTATCAGCGCCGTAACTAGGGCGTGGCGAGGGCGGCATTTGCCGAGGGCGCGAGATTTTGGGGGGCGCCAAATCCTTCGATAGAAAAAAGGCTTTTCATAATAAAAAAAAATAAAAGAACAAGATTTATTTAGACAATAATTATAATTATTTTAATAAAGGAAAAAATATAGGTGTAGTTTTAAATTACTGTTTAAAAAAACAGCACTATCAATCAGTCCATATTTTTTACAGAAAAACTTTTCTTTTAACTTTTATCTGTAAATACTTACATTTTTCTATCCTACCAAATTTTGACACGATGCGAGTTATGACAATACATTTTAATTACGGAGTACTGTTCTTTGTTTTTTGCGGCAAGTGCATCATTCATTATTACTGCGACTGTGCAAGAAGTGTTGTGACAGTATTACAGGTAAAGTCATATTATTTTAAGAGTGCATTATTTACTAATTATATTGAGACTGTTTAGGGCCAATAATAATTGTATTTAGAGTTTTTTTCTTTCTACAAATATCGTTCAAATTTGGTTGTGTGGTTATGTTTCCGTATTTCATAGAAGAGGTGGGTGAGAACCAAATAAGCATTTCTCATTTCCTTATCTTTTTAAAATAAAAGTCTCTTAATAAACATTAAATTATATTCGCTCTAGGCAAAACTTGGCATACTTCCGTGTGTAAAAGGCTCAGAAAAATAATTTACTATATTTATTAATTTTTGTATTTTTTTTTCAAAATACGTTTCTATGGTTAAGTAACATCCTGTATTTTTTTAGAGCATAAAAGAAGAAAATGCCCCCCAAAAAACCATCTGGGGCTGAATATAAAAAATTGCGGCAGTTGAAAACAGATGAAGTTAAAAAGATCGTGACCCCAATACAAAACTTTTTTTCTGTAATACCTAGGCCCAGGTCCAATAGTGTTAATGATAATTCAATAACAGAATCAGTTACTTCTCCGTCCTCTTCTTGTGAGAGCAATTCCAATGTAGACCGGGAATCCGAAGAAAAAGATGATTTAATTATTAGCAATAATAATAAGCCATTAAATTCAGTAGAAAGCTTAAGTTGTGCAGAAGTAACTCTTGATTTGAATGATCCCCAGACTTGGACAAAAGAAAACTTGAGAGTTTGTGTAGAACGCGGACCAGAGCCGGGAGATGACATGAATGTATATCCAGTTGTAAATAATAGGCAGTTTGACAAAAAATGGTTTCATAAAGTTCTGGTGAATGGAGAGACAATACAAAGATCCTGGCTGATTTATTGCAGGAAAAATAATTCCTTATATTGCTTTCCTTGTAAACTTTTTGACCGAAAGGTATTTGGTGTTTTTTGCGAAACCGGTTTTTCAGACTGGAAACATTTAAATCCTGCTATTCCTCGGCATGAAAATTCACTATCTCACAAAGAGAACTACTTGAAATGGAAGGAATTCGATAGAGGTATTAGGATGAGCGCATTAATCGACGATAAAAATGAAAAATTACTTTTGACAGAAAAACAAAAATGGCGCCATATTCTTAGTGTCATATTGGACGCCATTTTACATTGCATTAAAAACAATGATGCATTGTGGGGATCATCACAAATTATTGGACATCCAAATTGTGGTAAATTTTTAAATACAATTGAACTTATAAGTCATTACGATCCCACAATTGCAAGTCACATTAAATCTCATAACAAAAACCAAATATCATATTTTTCGCCTATGATTCAAAATGAATTTATACATTTGATTGGACAGAAAGTAAGAAAAACAATTATTTCGAATATAGTCGAATCAAAATATTATTGTTTAATGTTGGATTGCACACCAGACACATCCCACCAGGAGCAAATGTCACAAATTATTAGATATGTCCGATGCAGCCAAACCAAATGTTCCATAGAAGAGAGCTTCATCGATTTTATAAAGGTTACGGGCAAAACTGGAGATGCAATGGCAAATCAAATTACTTCAAAACTGGTTGATGACGGACTTAATATTGACAACATCAGGGGTCAAGCTTACGACAACGGTGCCAGTATGGCGGGAAAATATAACGGCGTTCAAGCAAAAATATTAAATTTAAATAAGTTTGCCCGGTTTGTCCCATGCTCTGCCCATAGTTTAAATTTAGTAGCTTATCATGCAGCTAAATGTTCCCCAGAAATAATAACTTTTTTTGGGACTGTTCAAATTTTGTTTAATTTTTTTGTAAGGTCAACAACTCGCTGGCAAAATTTTAGTTTCCACCTTAAAAACTAGGCTTAAGGGTCACAGTGATACCCGGTGGTGTACCCGAAGGGAAGCTATAAAAGCTCTTGTATTTAACTTTAAAGAAGTAATTGACTTACTTAATAAAATACAAGTTGGAGGTACTAATTCGAGTTCAGATTCTGATACTGCCGATTCTAAATCATTTTTAAAGTTGCTTTTGGACTATAAATTTGTATGTCTTCTTGTTTTCTGGAACGCAATTTTAAGTAAAATTAATAAAGTTAGTATACTTCTGCAGGGAACATCTGTAACGGTATTGGATGGGTCTAATTTAATAAAAGGGCTTGTTGAGGAAATTCAATCCCTTAGAGAGAATTTGCTTGAAAATGTCCTGCAAAAAACTAATCAAATTTCTGAGTCCGTAGATATGGAACCAGAATTTGCAATTAGAAGAAAGAGAAAAGTAAAAAAAATGGTAGACGAGTCTTGCTCTGACAAAGCAAGCAATTTAAGTAAAATTAACAAATTTTAAATCTTATGGTTGCAAATTGTTGATGTCATTCTAACTAACCTGAATTTACGGTTTTGTGCTCTTCAGAGCGTTGCAGATGATTTTAATTTTTTAACTGGTAAATCACTTAAGATGTTTTCTGCAGATGACATGAAACGACATGCTGCTGATTTGGCTTTAAAATATGACCAATTGGGTCCTTTTTCAGAGAATTTTTCTAAATATCCGATATAGCTGTTCTGTGTGAAAATAAATACAATATGTTTTACCTGTTACAGTGTAGCCGCGTAAGAATTCAAAAATAAAAGTCTCGTTATTTTCCTGTGGGATTTTTACCTTGATACTTTTCTGGTATTGATAATTTTCTTGTACAACATGCAGTTTATGATGAGACTATGGAAAGACTAAAATTTCGTTAACTTTGTTGTTTATCATTTCATCAAGTATTTTAATTCCTGAATTTGTTGTTTCTTCTAAAAGTTGAGTGTGGAGGATCGCATGTCGATGGATTGGGTGGTCGAATTTGCACATTAGAAATAATTCAAATTTTTTTGTTTCCTTGTGCATTTTGACTAGTCGAGGGTGTTTGCTCGATGTCGGGATTTAAAATGTTTTTAGACATTTGTGTAAGCATTTCTACAGTAAAATAATCGTCATCGCTGGGATTTGCCTGTAAGAGATTTATTTTATAGAGCATTAATCTGGACACGTGATAACGTGTCTGCGTTTGTGTTTATTCTTCCGGGTTTATAAACAATATCATAATCGAATTTTTTTATTTTAAGCAAACATCTAACTAATTTCGAATTAGGTTCTCTTAAATTGAATAGCCAAACAAGAGGTCGATGATCTTTATAGATCTTGAATTTTCTACCGAATAAGTATTGCCTAAAATATTTACAACTCCAAACAATGGATAAAAATTCGTTTTCTATAGTACTATATTTTTGCTGTGATTTTTTAACCGTTCTAGAGGCAAATGCTATTCCTTTATCGGAATCAATAATGCGTTCTGTACCGCGCCTAATTCTATATTTGAGGCATCCGTCGTAAATATGAATTTTTTTCGAAAAATCTGAATACTGTAAAATTGGGTGGTTCATTAATAGATTTTTACATGTATTAAAAGCATAAAGATATTTTTTGTCAATTTTTACTACTGCGTTATTTTTATACATAATGTTAAGTATTATGGCTTAGTAATTTTCGCGAAGTATTTTATAAATTTACGATAGTATCCTATTAAACCGAGAAAACTTTTAATTTCCTTTTGAGTTTTCGGAAGAGAAAAAATTTTTAATGCATGTATTTTGCCCGAATTCGGTTTGACTCCTTCTGGTGTTATAATATTACCTAAATAGCTAACTTCTTTCCGTACATATTCGCACTTGCCTAATTGAATTTTTAAGTTAGATTGCCTTAGGCGTTCAAAAATTTACTTTAGTCGATTAATATGTTCTTGCAAAAAGGTTAAAAAACCGCTGTCATCACCCGTTGGAACGTGGATGGCGCGTTCTTTAGCCCAAATGCCATTCTATTATATTCATAATGTCCGTTTTCGGTAAAAAACCGTTTTTTTTGCACGTCATTGGGAACCATTTCTATTTGGTGGAACCCATTGGCAAGATCCGATGTTGTGAAATATTGGGTTTTTCCGAGTTTATCGAGCATGTCATTAATATTTGGGAAGGGATACCTGTCATCAATCGTTTTATCGTTTATTTTTCTATAATCGCAAATTAGCCTCCGTTTGCGTTGCCCGACGCATTTTATTTCTTGGGCACAACCCAAATACGCGACAACCACAGAGAAAGAGAATTTTGAATTATACCTTGATCTTACATTTTTTATATTTGACTTTTGACGCTTGCTTTATTGATTTCTGGATATCTATATGTTTTCGTAAATATTAGTGATTCATCAGAAAGATTAATTGTATGTCTAATTTTGTTAATGGAAGTAAACGGATTTTGTTCAGAGAAAAATATATTTCGATATTCCAAACATAATTTCCGATAACATCCCGTTCTTCGTTATTACAATGATCTAAACGGATATTTTTAAGTTAGATTTTAAAATGTTATCATAATTTTGATTGAAAGATTCATCGGTTTCCATTTTTTTTATAAAATTTATTTCAGCAATATCAAGGGATTCCATATCGTAAGGTTTATTTAATTTAATTTCGACTTCTCTTTCGTCGGCGTTTGTGATAGTTGTAAAAGCACAATTTTTTTTATATTCATGAAGCTTTAGTTTGTTTTATCACTTCCAATGAAACTACCGTATTTTTCACTAAATTTAAAAAGATAAAATTTGTGGAATAAAAAATTAAAATTAAAAATTTTGAAAATTGGCAAAAACACTACCCGATAATATGAAGTATTAAGTATATTAAAATGTTCATTAAAGCCATTATTTCTAAAATATTTATATGCTAAATTTGGTGAAATAATACGACGTGAACTACCTGTATCTAAGAGAAAATTAGCATTTAGTTCTGGAATATAAATATGTGGTAAACTGGCTTTGTTTAAATTTAAAGATATTACGTTATTTTCTTGTAAGAAGTATCTGTGTAAAAATTTACGTTTATATTGTCACTTGCTTGCTCAGGTTCTCGTGAAGTTGGAATTAGATTATTTATGAGGGTTACAGATATCTCGGGTAAAGTGTAGTCATTTTCGTAATTATCGTAATTATATACATTGGGGTCAAATTCTTGGGAACATTAATAATTATTAGAATCGAAATAAGAAACTTAAATTGGTGAGTAAGGTCAGTATTTTTAAAATTAATAAAATGTTGATTGATAGTAGCTTTAGTACCTGATGAAGTGTCCATTGGTTCAGGTTTTTGAGTTTTCCGAAATTGTAAATTTTGTTAATTTGCTAGCATGAATCTATTTTGGTTAAAGAAAGGTGGTATTTGCGGAAATGTTCTAAAATTGGAAGATTGTCTAAGAGTTGGTCTAGGAAAATTATTTTGGTCATGTGTATTATTATTGAAGTTTGGTCTGCTTTTCAAATTTCTCTTACTTAGAAGTAAGCACTGCGAAAACAGATCAATCAGTCTCTACAGATGCACGGTGGTCCGTTCCTTTAGTATTTGATCATCTATAAGCTTTGTTTTGATGATTGTTAATGACTCTTTCAGCGGAATTGATATATACATAGGCTTTACATATCAGAGCTTAAAAACTGTCAGTGTGTTCTTATGTAATTATGAATAATAAATATGAATTAGATTAGGCCTACACACATTCCTTGACTTTAACTTTTACGTGTTAAAAACAAAAATGTGTGAAGGTAACAAATACTTCATAATTATATAGGTGCTGTTAGGATATTAACTATTTCATACGAAAGAATATATATATATATATATATATATATATATATATATATATATATATATATATATATATTCCAATGCTTCGATTGCTATGAACGGGGATTTCCAGGCACATATAATATAGTTGGCGCATTACCTTTCTGGAATGACGTCACGCTACTGTTTCAAATAACGTATTTCTTATATTATTTATATTTCAGCGATGATTCCTAAATAAACGTATGCAGTGATGTAGATAGGAGAGGTGCGTTCAGCACTGGCTAAAGCGAATTTAAAATTGGCATTTTCTGTACAGAAAGCGCTGCAACTTGTCGAAAATGGCTGGCAAGAAATTAACACTCTCATTGCCATAAAAAAACCCTCATTTTGCACACTTAATACAAAAATAACTATTATAACTTCAAAAACTAAAATTATTTTGCAAATAAGACTTTATTAATATAAATTCTTTCATCTATAGTCTTATTATTTGTTTGCAATGTAATAAATTGACGCCAGTTACCCATTTTCATCAAAATTATTTTAATTCTCAATTACAGACAATACTGAAAAAATATTAAGAAAAGGGGAATAACGAACGATGAATCCTTTACCTCCAGAATGTTTCAAAAACAAAAAGAGGTAAAAACAAAAATCACAGATTTCTTAAAGAACAAAATAAGAGATATGATCTATTGCGTGTATGCTAAAAATGAATATGTTACAATGCAGACTTTGCTTTAAAAACTAAAAGAGAGAAATTAATGTATAACTAACTAACTTTAAAAATAAAAACTACTCCCCTTCACTGTCTTCAGAATCAGAACTAAATTCTTCATCGTCACTGCTGTCTTCGTCGGTACTAATTACAAGTGGCGCAATGTCTGAAGCATCACATATCTGTATTGTCTTCCAAGCTTCTTGGATTACCCTTTCTGTGTGGCTGACATAATTTTTCCAATGCTCTGAAGATACTTCATTTATCGCTTTTTCCCACATGGCCAAAACTTCCGATGGTGTCCCCTTCAGACTAGCAATGTATTGGTCGTATTTCCTCTTACACTCAGACCATACCATTTCAATAGCATTAAATTGACAATGGTATGGAGGAAGTCTTAGTATTTTGTGGCCCAAAGGTTTCACATATTCGTCAAGGTAGAATGTTTTTTCAATGTTACAATTTTTTTCTACAATGCTCCATATTTCATCCTTCATGGCCCTCTCTGGGAAGTCAATGTTCTTTTCTTTTAACCATCCAATCAATCTCTGCTTTGTCCATGATTTTCTTGGAATATCCTCTAAAAGGCCGGAATGATAGCTTGCGTTGTCCATCACTATCAAACTTTTTGGAGGAAGATTTGGTACCAGCTGATTTTTAAACCAATTTTCAAAATTTTGCTTGTTCATATTGTCATGATAATCTCCGCTTTTTAGTCCACTTTTAAATATTAAACTGGCCCCCTTAATAAATCCTTCCTTTGATCCAGCGTGAACTACAATATATCGATGACCTTCACTAGCTTTTTTAGAACTTGTAGACATAGTGTTATCCTGCCAGCTGTTTCTAAACGAACATTTCATCAATAAATACGGTGGTATAAGCATCTTGTCCTAGATTTTGATTTTTGACATATTCCCTCAAGAAATTGATTCTCTTGTGGACGATGTGGGGCAAATCCATCAGGTATTTTCTATTATTTGATTTCTTCCACTTAAAACCAATACTTTTTACGTATTTTCTTAGCGAGGTGATGGAAAAATTAAAATATTCATTTATCTCTTTTAGTTTTTTAAGCAAAGTCTGCATTGTAACATATTATATTTATATATATATATATGTATATATATATATATATATATATATATATATTAATCTGTAATTTTTGTTTTTACCTCTTTTTGCTTTTGAGACATTCTGGAGGTAAAGGATTCATCGCTCGTTATTCCTCTTTTCTTAAAATTTATGATTGTTGTATGGCTAAGTTTTGTTGCATTTGAAGCTCATTCAATTATATTATCAGTTTGCGGAAGGATTCCATTTTTAGCTTGCTCTTTTTCCAATTGAAAAAAAGCCAAGATATTCAAAACTATTAGCTGTATATGCTGATTATATATATATATATCTTGCAAATGTCTATATATATAATATATATATATATATATATATATTTGACGAATATATTCTGAAAGACACATAACCAAAACCGGCATTGACTGTTGTAAAGAAACGACAATGAGTTTTTTTCAAAATGTTTTTGTCACTGTCAGTTAACATAAATCAAACAAAAATAACCAAAAATGACGTCATTCCAGAAAGGTAATGCGCCAACTATAGAACTCTCGGAGCATTGCCTCAAAAATACTTATTTTTCTTTCAACGGGCAAATGTATAAACAAATGGATGGTGCTCCAATGGGGTCCTCGCTATCACCAGTAGTCGCGAATTTATTTATGATATACTTCGAGAAAGAAGCTCTTGAGAAAGCAAGTTTAAAACCCAAATTATGGATTCGTTATGTGGATGACATATTTATTATATGGCAACATGGTCATGCAGAGCTCGAAAAATTTCTGACTCACGTAAATTCAATCCACCCCAGAATACAATTTACTCTAGAGCTAGAGGAAAACAACAAACTACCATTTTTAGATGTTTTGGTCACAAAACTACATAACGGACATTTCGAATACACCGTGTATAGAAAACCAACACATACAGACAGATATTTAAATGCAAAATCTTATCATCACCCAGCACAAATTCAAGCTGTGGCAAATACTCTAATATCTAGATCCGTGCGACTAACTGAAACACAGACGAGACAAAACGAACTTAAGGTAATATCTAGTGCTTTAAAGAAAAATGGCTACACAAATCGCACCATAGAGAAAGCTATTAATGCACAAGTTTCCCGAACAACGAACAACAAAAAATATGAACCGGGAAAGCAACGAGTAGTCTTACCATATGTAAAAGGCACAACAGACAGAATCGGAAGAATTCTGAGGAAGCACAACATACAAACAATACACAAGCCACAAACAACTATAGGTAAACTACTCGGAAACCCAAAAGATAAAATCAAACTGGAAAACCACGGAGTGTATAGTATTCCGTGCCAGGACTGTGAAAAGTTGTACGTAGGGCAAACTAACAGGCGAATATCAGCAAGAGTGGAAGAGCATAAACTCAGCATCAGAAATAAACAAACAACCTCAGCTTTATTCCTACATCATCAGGAAACCGGCCATAAAATAAATTTCGATGGGTGTAGGGAGATTGCCAATATAGAACATTATAAGACCAGAATGATCCGAGAAGCCATAGAAATTGAAAAGCAAGGCGACTTAAATAAAAGGGACGAATCATTAAAACTACCAACAGTATGGAAGACAATAATAGACAAATCTAAAATCGCAAAAACTCAAGCGCAATTAGCGCAACAACAACAGCACCATCCGGAAAACATAAATAACGACCAACGCCTGCGCAGATATAACCTTCGGCCCCGAGTGGGGGTATAAAAGGAAGCGTCGCAGTCACCAACACTTCAGTCTCTATTCGGACGCGAGAAAGAAAGCTTCGAAAATGCCAAATGTGATTTTGGCGAAACGTCAGCAAAACTGTTCTTTTCAGAACGACAGTAGTGAACGGATGTACACCCGGAATGAAAACACATTGTATTTTTCCATTCGTGAAGGAGTAAAAATCAACACATATATATATATATATATATATATATATATACAGGGTGCGGCAAAAGTCAGTTTACCAATTTGCATAATAACGCAAACACACAATGATGGGATGCAAACCTTGGGAAAAAAATAAGTTAACTCATTTTCAAATTAACAAAAACAATGATGAGATGCCAAATTTTGTTTAATATAAAAAGAGCTTAAATAATAATACAAAATAAAGTTTATGCCCTACATTTTGTGCTCAAACTGTAAGCCACCTTCATCAATGCATTTATGACATCGCTTAAGCACTGTAAAACACGTCTTTCTACAGAACTCCTGTTCGGCACGAAGAGCTTCAAACTCCTCTTCAATCCTCTCTTTTAAGTGTTGTATATCCCGTATTTGGGTGGCAAACACTTTATCTTTAAGTACGCCCCACAAAGCGAAGTCACACGGCGTTAGGTCCGGTGAGCGCGCAGGCCATTCAATTTTGCCTCTCCTCCCTATCCAGTCTCCAAATTGGTCATTAAGAAAATCACGAACTTGTAAGGCGTAATGAGGCGGAGCGCCATCCTGCTGAAATTATCGGATACCTTCTAAGAGAGGATTATTTTCTAGTTCGCCCTTTAAATCGATTAGAAGGTTCAGATAATTGTCTGAATTTACCGTCCCATCAAAAAAATATGGCCCGACGAGACCACCCGCATACACTCCACCCCATACAGTTATACCAGGAACATTTAGCTCTTCTTGAATGGTTACATGAGGGTTTTCTGAGGCCCAGTACACGGAGTTGTGTCGGTTGATTCGACCGTTCATTTTGAATTGCGCTTCATCGGACCAGAGAATAGATCGGTAAAAATTAGCGTCGTCTTCGGCGCACCCACTGTACCACTCGCAGAATTCAAGCCTGCGATCCGGGTCGTCCTCAGTTAACGCATGCAGCAAACGTGGTCGATAACAACGTATCTTCATGGTTTTTAACATCCGACGTAAACTGCGATCCGAAATCTCTAATTCAAGAGACGTACGCCGCGCAGACTTGGTTGGTGCCTCGATGAAAGCTTGAGCAACTACCTGCATGTTTTCTTCTGTGGTTACAGTTTTGGGACGGCCACTGCGCGGGACATCTACAACAGACCCGGTTTCTGAGAATTTCCTGTGCAGTTTATGGACCATTTGTCTGGTAGGAATAGGTCTGCCAGGATGCTGCGCCGCAAACTCTTGAAAAATGATGTTGTAATCGGCATGATAACGTAAATAACCGGACAACAGACAGATACGTTCGGCCGTCGTGTACTTCGCACGGATCGGAGCAGCCATAGTGATGCGACTTGGTTGAACGATACGCTAATACTAAAGTAAACTTTCGCCTTCAAACCAGCGCTGCTTTAAACCCCCACTACGGTCGCGCGTGCTTGTTTCGACGAAAGAAGTCCGCATGTGCGTATTTCGACAGCGTAAACTGACTTTTGCCGCACCCTGTATATATATATATATATATATATATATATATATATATATATATGACCCCAGTCGCATATAATAATAATAATAAAATGTCTTTTATTTCATAAACCTACCAGTTAACAAAATTAAAGAATAAGTGGGCGGTATCCAACAATGTTGCTCTTATAAAACCCCCTTAACTAAAATTATTATTTACAATTATTATTCTATAGCTAACCACATGCACAAAACAGAACAATTCAGAAACTTTTTAAATCATTTACACATACACACATCATATACAATAATATAACATACGACTATTTCCTATGTTACTTTCTCTGTCGTCTTACAAACTCACCAACTCTTCTCCGAAACATATTAGGGTTTTGGGACTCTCTGACGTTAGCGGGGAGTTTATTAGAGTAATGGTATTATAACTAAAGGAATGTTGAAATTGCGCCAAACTATGTCTGGGGACGCTAAATAAGTCGTTAATCACGACAGTGAATATCGGATAGCCGTGTAAGCTTTTGGTACAAATATGTGGGCTCCTTATAAAAAAGTAGTTTAAACACAATGCCTAGAAACTGTGTCAGGTAACGATCCTCAAGGTTTAAACATCCAGACTTAGAGAAGCTTGCAGAGATGTGGTCATATTTACGTAAACCATAACTAAAACGAATACAGGCATTTTGCAATCTCTGCGAACTTAATTTGTCCCTCTGCACCAAGACATGCCAGTAGACAGCATTGCCATATGAAAGATGTGACAGAATTAAAGAATCAGTCAATTTAAGCTTAATACGGGTATCTAAAATATCTTTATTTATATAAAGAATCCTTAGTTTACTGTTCGTTTTTTTGCAGAAGATGGGAAACATGACTCTCAAACCTTAAATTATTATTTATAAAAACCCCTAAATTTTTACAACTATCTGTAGGGTTTAATTTTGTACCATTTAACAGTACAGTAAAATTCTATATAATATTATGTACGTGTAAAAAATGTAGTGAAGTATATCGTAAGTAAAAATATCCCTGCCGACTTTTTTCTTAAATACGGTAGGTTTTGAGATAAATCGATCGGAAACTATAGTTGATTTCCTAGCGGAGACCAAATTTATAATAAATCCACCATCCGTCATACCCTAAAATGTCTAGTCATTTCAGGTAATGCCGGCAAACAAGGTAATAGTTAAATTTTCACAGTGTTTGACTGATGATTTCAGTATTTCCCGTAATGACTAAATTATTTCAGCGGATCGCTTTAATTAATTTAAATAACTTCGGTTACGCCCTTAACATGTTTTAATCAACCGCCGTATTTTCATTGTGCTGTATTAATTATTTGTTGTTACCCTTTGTCCAAAGTATTTTTTATGAAAATATGGGCCAGTATTTTCATCCCCAAATAACTTTATTCTTCGAATATTTACCGTGGGAACGTTTGTTGGGGCAATGGTAACCATGGAAAATATCCACCGAATAAATATTATTATACGGAAATGGAAATACCAGCCTAAACAACATAAAAATGTATTAATTATTTGTTGTTACCCTTTGCCCAAAGTATTTTTTATGAAAATATGGGTCAGTATTTCCATCCCCAAATAACTTTATTCTTCGAATATTTACCGTGGGAACGTTTGTTGGGGCAATGGTAACCATGGAAAATATCCACCGAATAAATATTATTATACGGAAATGGAAATACCAGCCTAAACAAAATAAAAATGTCACAGCATTCCTAACTTAAGCTAACAAAACCTATCATTACACATCATACATCATATACACACAACCTTCACAACGAAACCTTCGCAATTTAACCGAACCTAACCTATTATGTTTCTGATGATATTAATATGTTTTAATTAAAGCCTCGACTCAGATAACTTTCGCTATATTTTTTTCCTTAATATTAAAATTACGGAACATACCTTATATTATAGCACTGAAAACACTGCTTTAAGTACTAAAATTACTGAAATCACCAGTCAGACTCTGTAACAATATAAGAGTTACGTTGTTTGACGGCAATACGTGAGATAATGAGGCATTTCAGGGTAAGACGAATTTTACTCTTTGACGCCGGTATATGTCTATATATAAAATCAAAGAAAAAATCACTATATTTCCATTCATCGTCTTGAAGCACGTTTTAGCCACAGGCTTTTCCTTTCAAACTCATTTTGAATATTAAAAATGAAATAATAAATCGTCTCTGCAGTATATTAGCAGATAAATCGAAAAAATACAACTTTTGGAATTTGCGAGTTCAATCTGTAGCAATAATTGGAATTTTAATTTCGTATAATAAATTATGTAAAAAATCAAAATATTTTCAGATTTTAGGGGGGGACAGATCTCATGGACGCCCTCCAGTCTACGTGCTTATCAGAAAGCCACAAATCCACTTACATACAGCTAAAAAATAAAACAAATCCTTGTTATTTACTAATAATTTTTCAAGATCTTACTTAATTAGACGTTATTGGAGTCGTGTTTTCGTCGATTTTAACCTACTTCTAATTGTATCAATTTGAAATTTTGCAAGTGCATATAATTCGGATGACAATAATACAATAGTTTGGTACCGGTATATTTTAACCTGCTTCTAATTATTGAACCGATTTTAAATTTTGCAAGTCTAGTATGTAATTCGGCCGACAAAATAATAATTTGGTACCACTGATCTGATCTGATCAGATTGTACCAACTGGTACTGGTCGATTTTAACCCAATATAATTCCAATGAAAATACAATAATTTGGTACCATCGAGTTGATCTAGCCAGCTCTATGGTACCAAATGGTACCGTTGGTACAGCTAGTATTACGGGTACCAGCTAGAAAACCCTTCGAATTCGGCCTTAGTTGGTTTGTTTTACGAGTCCAATACAATACTCGATGGTACCGATGGCACCAGCTAGTATACCCCTAGAACCTAGGAATAAAAAGTAAAAAATAAAATTAATTGTAGTTAAGAAAACTAGAAGATACGCTTTTGTCAGTGACGCACTTAAAAGTTCAAAACAATGTAATTTACTTAAAATATTTTGTTGTGATATATGCATTCTACACGCGATAATTCAGTGACTATGTCAAAAAGTGTGGGACTCTTTTTGGAGCGATTTTTGGTTACAATTCTTTGACAAGCATGTATTTTTAATTAATTTCATCAAAACGCCCACGCTTTTTGGCATAGTCATTGAATTGTCAGGGTAGAATGCATATATCGTTACAAAATATGTTAAGTAAATTACACGATTTTGTACTTTTTACTTGCTCCGTTACTGACAAAAGCGGGTATTTTTCAACTATAATATTCAATAACGGGAAATTTAATTTTTTAGATTCGCCAGAATATCAAGATTGAAATATGTGTAAACTTTAGCAATTTGTTGACTTTGTTTTATAATAAAAATATTATATTATTTCATAAAATAATACATATTAAACTGAGCAGAATTGTTAAGCTATTTATTTGCCAGTATATTTCGAAATATTATTTAGAGTTTTAAAATTAAAAATTTTAAATATCAAAACAAAATAAAACACCGCAATACTTAGAATTTGTTATAAAAATATATTAAAGGTTCATTATTAAAAAGAAATATGAAACACCATCCCAAATATTTTTTTTTGCTTAGCAAAACCTCGGGAGATCATTTTCAATTAGCGCTAAACCAATAGAAAACTCCAAACCAATAGCACCAAACAAACCAACAAGTGTATTTGCTATCCGTCGTGGTCGCCAGGATACACTTTTGTGTTATTTACCTTGCTCCACTGCATTTGGATAATATACCTGTCCAAAAGGTCTGAGTATGGGCTAATATCTCGAGTAGGTACTAGCAAAGATAAAACTATTCAAATTTGGAAGTGGCAGGTATACAACCAAATCAGCTTTTTTGGTGGTTAATTTTTTTTCACCTCTTCTGGAGGTGCTAGAAGGGGTTGAACTTTTAAATGCAATAACTCGAGGTTTACATTTTTTGAAGCCTCTAAAAGACAAAAATGTATGCGCAAATCGGAGGTCTCTATCTCGACTCGTTAATATATGATGTTGAAAATGACCGTTGAATTCTTAGCAATAACAAAATCTACTTACAAATTCCCTTCTAACATTTCACCCACCACACTAAGGCAGACATCAGTAGTTTTTTTTTGTTATAGGTCTTGTAAATTATTGAGTATTGTAAGAAACACTCCTGTGAGTAAACCAAACAAGGCTAGGGTCAACTATGGTGTTTCCACGCATGCTGTAGCCAATAGCCCACGTCTCTGCACTAACATTTTCAAGGTGCTTGATTTCAATAAAAACTATTTAATCTACCTTTCATAATATTCAGCGACAGATGCAAGAACCTTGGTATCCTTTACATTACATTATGTGTCTGTTAAGTGCTAATGTTCAGGAACAACCCTTTCAACAATTTACTTTATGCTTACGCATCTTTCATTGTCCTTAAGTCTACTATACAGAGACCGTCCAATTTCTTCTTATTTACTTTAACCATAAGAACAGGGAATTTTATAACCTATCTCTGGTCACGCGTTGGTGAGCGGACAAGTCTGGTTTAAATATCTGAACTCTGCTCACCGGAGCTAATTCAGTATTTTAACCTCCTGTAGTGAAGATCCCTGAAAGTAATTTGACTAAAGTCTAAACTCAAAAACCATGATTCCTTAGTTGAAATAACTAATGTTTGAGGACCTTACTGGCACCGACTTTCTCAAGCTCTATTTAGTGCGTGGAGCTTAATACATCACTGCATACACGCAGTAAATAGGCACGTAGTCTTAGCATTAGCTTTTTGTTTCTACTTAATAACGACTGGAAATACTATGTTAGTCGAAATGTTGTCAATAAAATAACAGTAAAAGCAATGCGAGTCCGACAATATAATCATTTTCTAATCATACATTGTCTACCAATTTTAAAAAACCCAACTGGATAATTTTTTCAGTGATTAAATTTTTTGATTTAATGATCTTCATTTCACCTTTAACAAAGACAAAAAATGATTATTAAGTATAACGTGATTTTCAAGATATTTTTAAGTCCTCATTAATATTTTCAAAGACCAGATTAACATTAGAATAGTCAAAAGATAACTAAAGATGTGTAAGATCAACACATTGTGTTGTAATGTGTAATGAAATAATATTAGACTATCTTAAGATACTACTAATAGACAAGTAATGAGATAGTGTATCGTTATTGAAAATATCATTTGAGAATTGTATTTAATAATAACTTTCAATTTAAGGTTAAATGTATATATATAGCCGATTTTTACTTAAATGTGAAAATATTCATTAAAGTTTTTTTGAGTATAAAAAATAGTTTTTTTTATAATTGGTTACAGTTGTTAGAACCCATAAAACTTCTTTATTTGTAGCTAAAGATCCTTTCATTTGCATTTTTAAGAAAACTGGTTATTTATTTTAGCCGAAATTAAGTGTTTAAATTTAATTTGATTGAAGATGTTATAACTCCCATAACATGTTCAATTCAAGTGACGGTTGATCCCGTTATGTAGACAAACTGACACGCTCAAATTTACCAGCCTTAAAAACTTGGATTACTTAAAATTCCGAAATGTATCGCGCTGAAGTAGTCTTATTTACGCAAAATAATAGTACAATTCCTAGCAAAACACAAGATATACAAGAAAACGTCAAATAACATAATGAGTTTTATTTTAAATTTAAACCAATCATTCAGTGAAAGATGACAAGTTTATCAGCTTTTTCAAATCTTAATTTCAAATATATCTGTTCTTATATTAAGGCTGTCCCGGGTTGGTAAATGAAATAAAAATAACAGTAGTCCTCTTAAGGTTACTGTATCAAATATCAATGATGGCTTTGTTGGTTATATAAAAGACAGAACTTCTAAAGTATTTAGTGAGGAGGTGGAGGGGTATTGTGGTAGTTCATGATTGCACGAAATCAAAACAATTACAGACATTCGTATACAACTGAAAGTGTTTTCAACACTCACTTCCCTCTTTGGTACTCTTCTGAACTTAAAGACAAAATAGACCATAATGTATATAAATAATTAAATCACCCACAAGGACTATTCGGAGTACCCAAGTTTAAGACTTCTTTGTAGATAATTATCTTTCGATGAATTATTTACTTTAGCTAAGCAGCTAAGCTTTAATTTTTTAATTTCAATGGATTTTTGTAAACATTTCTCTGGTTACTGGAGTAGTATATTAAGGAAAGAATGCTATCCAACTGATTCATTTTTGTCCATTTTATGCAATAAACCATATTTATTTTAAATTATTAATTACACTTTGCAAAGTGGCTCTAACCCTGGAATAAATAAATAAGATCTAAAGCTCTATTTAGACTTCAATAACCATATTTTAATACATACAGGGTGTCCCGAATTGCAGTGTCCAAACTTTAACAGCGCATTCTGCATTCAAAATAAGCCCTAATTTTCTATATAAACATATATCGGCAAATGCTTCGTTTTCGAAATACAGTGTGTTAAAGTTTTAAGAAAAAAATTGTTTTTTAGTCATAACTTTTTTATTACGTGAGATATTGTTATTAAATTTGGTAAACAGCCTTGGAGTAATAAAAGGCATTTTTTGATTTGAAATATTTTTTAATTTTTCAACAGTGGCGTCCGTACGGGATTTTTTATTGAATATTCTTGAAGAAAAAATGGTACGCTGCTGCTTTTTCTGAAAACAAAAATCATTCCTAAAATCCCCACTCAGTTTGGAGCAAATTTGATCCCTTGTCTTTTTTTCGTGCGGTGTAAGGATTTCGAGTAAAAAACTAAAAACCATTTTTATGTATGGCATAGTTAAAATTTCCATTATTGTTAATTTCAGTAGCAAAACCTTTAAGGTGGGATTGTAACAGCAAATTTTTAAAATTATTTGGTTTCCGATATTTATTTCATGCATTACGGGTGAGTTCATAATTTCTGAACAACGTATGTAGGGTTTCTAAAATAAAAGCTTGTCTGACAACTAAGGAGAGATGACGTCATCGACCCGTTGTAATGGAGATTTGCATTATGTTTGGGTTATCTAGGTGATATCGCAGAAGTTAGCAGTTAAATCTAATGTCCTTGGTACTTACCATCATTCCTTCATTGTCGACTCTTGGTATGCCATGATTGCATTTTTGTGATAATTGAACAATTGCTAGGTTCGTCTTTAAAGTATGACAGATGAGTTTATAATTCTAAAATCGTCGATTCATTTTGTAAAACGGTAATTAGAATTAATTCAATTTTGAAGATGATACTTTATTTTACAGAAACTACTCTTTATTAACTAAGTTCGTAATTAATTTAACAAAAACTAGAATTCATAACTTTTAATAACTTAGATCGTGAAAAAAATTTATAGAGCACTTTAAATATCATTAAGGATTAATGTGGGCCTTAAAATTCACAATAATTGCTCAAAATGGGCTCCTCTAACTTCGACACATTTTCGGCATCTGCTCTTAACTGTGTCAGTGGCATGGCGTATAAAATTCGTATTGGCTCGCAAAGTTTCACAGGCTTGCTCTATCCTTAGAATCAGTTCTTCTCTTGTATGAACTGGTCTGGAATAAACTAAATTTTTCAAATAACCCCACACAAAGAAGTCGACAGGTGTGAGGTCAGGGGAACGTGGTGGCCAGGCTGTAGCTCCTAATCGTCCAATCCACCGTTCTGGATAATTATTATTTAACGACTCGCGATTTACAAGTGCAAAATGCGCGGGAGCCCCGTCCATTTGAATCCAGAATTCGTTTCTAAGATTTAGAGGAATATTTTCTAGATATTGAAATAACTCATTACTGTCATCTAGGCGTGGTGGTAGAATATGGGTCCCGCAAAAAATTTCATTTATTACACTACACCAAACATTAACAGAAAATTCTTGCTAGTTCGTACAACACATGGATTGTCATGGCTCTAGATTCGTGAAATTATGGAAATTTACTGAGCCGCTTCGGGTAAATGTGGCTTCATCAGTCCATAAAATTTTTTTGAGGAGTTCTCGTCTCTCTCTATTTGGCGCAAAAACCAATTGCAAAAACTGACACGTTTTTCGGCATCACCAGGTTGTAAGTTTTGAACTGGCTGCATCTGAAATGGCTTCCTGTGATCTTTCCTCAAAACGCGATGAACCTTATTTTTAGAAACAAAAATTGCGTTGCCTTGTAAATTATGAGCTGCTCTTCGTAGGCTTAATGTCCTATCGTTGTCCATCTTATTTAAAATTACGTTTCGATATTGTTCATTTCTCCTACCTTCGTTTCTCGGATTCTTTTTGAGTCCAAAATCCCTAAACATTAAATGCGTTTTAATGAAAACTTGTTTGCAAGGTAATCTTCTATTTGAAAATCTTGGTTGGTATTCCCGTACTGCTGCATTTGCATTTCCATTACAAAAACCATAAACGAAATGAATATCAGCATACTCAAAGTTACTGAATAACACCATTTTGAAATCACTAGTTAGACTGATAATTACCTTTTTGTATAAACTGTAATGTACCTGACATTTATTTACTCTAAAAACTCAAATGTCACACTTTAAAGACGAAACTAGCAATTGTTCAATTGTCACAAAAATGCAATCATGGCATACCAAGATGTTAAAGGTTTTGCCACTGAAATAATTAACAATAATGGAAATTTTAACTACGCCATACATACAAATAGTTTTTAGTGTTTAACTCGAAATCCTTGCATCGCACGTAAAAAAGGCAAGGGATCAAATTTGCTCCAAACTGAGTGGGGATTTTAGGAATGATTTTTGTTTTCAGAAAAAGTAGTAGCGTACCATTTTTTCTTCAAGAATATTCAATAAAAAATCCTGTACGGGCGCCACTGATAAAGAATTAAAAAATACTTCAAATCAAAAAATGCCTTTTGTTACTCAAATGCTGTTTACCAAATTTAATAACAATATCTCAAGTACTAAAAAAGTTATGACTAAATAACAATTTTTTTCTAAAAACTTTAACACCCTGTATTTCGAAAACGAAGCATTTGCCGATATATGTTTATATAGAAAATTAGGGCTTATTTTGAATGCAGAATGCGCTGTTAAAGTTTGGACACTGCAATTCGGGACACCCTGTATATACTTATTATAACTTTGCTATTCTTGAGAACGCATAGTGCTGACATACACACTAATTATTAGACCTACTTCCTAAATTAATTTCATTAACGATGTCCTGACTTCTTCTATTTTTGTTAACCCAAAGTCAAATGAAGTCATGTACGCGACCAGATGAAGCTATGCAGATCCCGTTAACCTAGAATGTATACAGCAGAATACACGACAATCAGGCAACAGTTCTTCATAGACCCTCCAGAGACCGTGGTTCAGGTGAAATTCAGGTGATCAAGTGCTTGGCGCTGAAATTTTTAACATAATTTATATTGTGCTGTGGACAATATTTGTGATATTCCTATTTTGCGGGAAAGAGTATATTATTATGAATAGGACAATGTTTGTGAAGTGGCGTACATTAGCGGTAAGTATTGTGTGATTTAACATAAATAAAAATGAAACGGAACAAGATAATTTTGACCTAATTTGCAATTTGGCGGAATCGTAAAACTGATAAATATTTTTTTTTCCTATTCTAGTAGGTACGTAACTTTATATTGTTATTTTTTTACAATTAATACATATGGGATATTTTTGTCTATATTTTGTGGATTTCACATTGGAGACCTATCAAAATAAGTGCAAATCTAAATATTCAGAACATAACAAAAATATAATATTAGAGATATGCTTACTCTTTTAAACTTAAAATCTTCAGTACAATTTCTATATCTTTTTTTAATTTAGCCATTTCTAAATATGTTATTAAAACACATATTTATTTTCACATTTATTTTTGGCCATTCGCTCAGCAAACCGACCTGAATATGTTCCTTTTTTAAATTGATTAATGTAGCTAAAATATATTATACTTATATGTCATGTGTTTTATAAACTTTTTATGGCCGATTCATAGATATAGGTTTAAAAACTGACTATAAGATGAAGTTAAGTTTAGAAGAAAAAATATATTGTTTTTAACCAATTACGGTAATATAATTTAATAGTTAATAGTAAAGTCATGAAAAACTGCGTAAGTTATGACTGAAGTTAAAAGAAGTATACCAAATTTGGATTTAAATAGTAATTAAATTGAAGTTTTAAGTTTATGACACACCCTTTTGGCTCACGAATATTTTTTAGCAAAACGGTATAATGGCGAATCCCCGGAACTTCCCTCGCAACAAATTTCATCATAGACAGATTTGGTAATAAAGATATACATATTATATAAATTTTATTATTTTTCATATCTGTTAGTGGAAAGAAAGCTTCATTATGAGGGAAATTTTTAACCATTTGGTAACACAATACAGGTAAGGACCTTACCGGAACACCTTTCGTAATAAAAACTTTTTTCTATTATGAAATAATAAATTACAATTTACATAATATATATGCTTTCAAATAGACAAACTAGGGACCCTTAAAAAATCTGGTAGCGTATTTTTTTCAGGATCACACAATTTCTTTATTTGGCGTTTATACATTAAAAAAAAGTATATAACATCATGTGTCTTAAAAATGACGTTGTTATTGGGCGTTGCGCCGACCTGGTAGTTAGGTGGCTTAATTTCAGCAGTGGATTTTCAACAGTTTATAGGCAACCCTAGTACCTAATTCTCAGAGCTTCTAGCTCTCCTAAACACAGGTAAAAATACACTGCTCGCAGCTTTTCCAGGTATCCGGTTTTGAATTAGTTAAATATTATTACATTGAGTAGTTATTATTTATAATACTTTAATCTGTTTAGCAATTTTACTTTTTACAACCTTTTATTTAACTTGCTTTCTTCGTCCGTCTCTGTCTTTCCGGTTCAAAATTTGTAATCCATTTTTCAAGCATTTGCTGGTATCCGATTGGGCTAAAATTTGGCATACCTACGTAACTTCGGTGACAATGCAATAATAAGATACCATGGAGCTGGTCTGATAATGGAGCCGGAAGTTCTAGTTAGCCATAGGAACTCCTCAACTATACAACATAAAATTTAATTTTAAACACATGAATATGCACAAGTGAAGATCCTAACACCGGACCTGTGGGGGAAGATAGATCAAAATACAAGAGTTCTAACCACACTACACCACAACGTTCTGGACGCATCAGGAGATGATATAAACTGTTCAGTTTATTAAGTTAAGTTCTGTCTGTGTGTAAATTTTATTAAGTGTGTACTGCTTGCACCTTTGACTAGATTTTAGCTGGAGCAATGAGCCCTAACCAAATTAAGCCCTAGAGTTATACTAGAATTGCCCTCATTGTATATTTATCTACTTAAAATAGCCTTGGCAATTACCACACCAAAAATGTCGTGAAACTTCTATCAAGTTTATATTTGACAAATCCTACAAACTATACACAACTCACGTTTGGCATAGGACTCAAAAACAAAAAAAGGTGCAGGCTATGGCATGATTCGTTACGAGAAAAGTACCGGGTGAAAACAAATGTATCATTCTTTTTACGTTTTTTTCTTTATTCTATCGTTCTATTTATCAAGCCGAAAATTGCCAGCTTCTTTCCGTGACTTTCCACAATTTTTATTTGTGATGATTCTAAGTTCCGACAAGATGTGGCAAAAGACATAAAAACGAAATTGTCCTGCATTTAACAAAATATGTAAATATTGCGGAGGATATTTTTTACAACAGTGTTATCTAAGAAAGAAACGAGTGAATATGGTGGAAGGACGTGAAGTTCAAAAACAAGAAGAAATAAATCCAATTTTATTTGTTCATACTCTTACAGTAGCAATAGAGACTGGTATGAAAATATCAAAATTAAAAATAAAATATTTGATAATCTTAACTATACACTGCAGAATTCTAACACAAAAGCTCTGGTAAGTTACGCTAATAATAAAATAAAAGTTATTGGCGAATCAATCATGAGATGTCATATCCAAAATGAGATAAAAATGTATTGTTTTAATTTTTTAACAAAGATGTACAGCCTATATTAAGAATAAAATCCTCTCGTGAATTGGGCTTAATAGCTCGTATAAACTCTTTAGCAAATCCTGTACAGAAGGAAGATATTTTTCAAGAATTGATTGTCTCCAAAACTACAAATAGGACATTGACTTGGTGAAAAATCCGAAATTCGAAGTAAGGCCTCCCAGAAGAATACCTTTTTCTATTAGAAAACAAACTAAAAAATAATTGGACAATATAGTCAAGTTAGCTGATATAAAACCTATCAAGGAACCTACTTCTACAATAGGTCCATTAGTAACCGTTAAACAAAACGGAAAACTGCGAATTGGTTTGGATCCCACAGACCCTACTGAAAATATTTTACGGCAGCATTTCCCTTTACGAAATATTGAAGAAATATTAGCGCAAATCAAAGGAGCAAAATATTGTACATTATTAAATTGCAAATACCTTACATTTCCAATACCTTGAGAACGCTATAGCTTCACTGGATTATCATTTGGAATTTGTTTAGTTTGTATTGAAGTTGACCAAACTAAAGTAGAAGCTATTAAAAACTTAAAAACGCCTCAAAACGTCACTGAATTGTACATATTGTTAGGCTTGGTAACATACCTTAATAAATTTATACCTAACATGTCAGAATTGACAAACTTATCGAGACAATTACTACAGATGAATGCATATTTTTTCTGGTATAAATAACAAAACGACGCTTTTGAAAAAATAAATAAAGATGTCATATTAGCTGTAAATGCTAGTTCAAAGAGTCTAGGAGCACCTTTGATGCAAGATAAACAGCCTATTGCTTAGGCTACAAAATCATTGACAAAATCTCAACAAAACCTGCCTTAAATTGAAAACGAAGTATATTCGATATGCGATAAGTTCCATCCTTACAACAGAGACTGATTACAAACCATTAGAAGTAATCGTTAAAAAGCCTATCCCTTGCGCACCACTTAGACTACAACGAATGTTATTTGATCTTTCGCAATATTTCCTACAATTTTTTTATAAAAAAGGAAAATACATTCCATTAGCTGATGTTCTAGGCAGAGACTGTACAACAAGCGAAGTAGAAACAAACATTGAGGAAGAAGAGTTGTACAGAAGTGATACAGAAACTGATATTAAATGGCTTTCCAAACCCGTCTACAAATATATTGCCAAAAATTATTCAACATTATGTTACATTGAGAGAAGGATTAGCCGTATTTAACATACCAAAAACGTTAAAAAATATATATGAAGGGCATTTAGATATACAAATCTGTTTAAAAGGAGCAAGGGAGCTTTTGTATTGGCAAAAGATATTTTTGATTATATACAAAGATGTAAAGTTTGTGAAAAAAATCAAAAAGCTAATCAGAAAGAAACAATAATACTTAAAGTTAGTTTCCGAACTTCTATCGCACATTTTAAACTCAGACTTTTTTTTCATGGCAAGGAAAAACTTTTGTATTAATTTATGACAGTTGCCCGGGATTTCTAGACTTTAAGCTGATCAAATCCCAAACACGAATAGAAGTTATAAACTATCTAAAAGAATGTTTTGAGTGCATGGGATTCCTGAAAAACTATGAACAGACAATGGACCCCAATATACTTCTAGAGAATTTAAGAATGTCTACAAATTATGGACATTTGAAAATATTACTAGCAGTCATTATTGGGAAGGTGGAAAAGTAAAATCAATTTTTGGAAAAAATAACAGTTATTAATCAGACGGAAGAAGAAATAAAAAGAAAAAGTACTAATCAGATTCATAAAACCAATACCAATTTTAAAGACACTAATCAAGAAGTAGCCAACGACTAGCCCTGGGAATGCCAATTAGCGACTTTCAGCTCCACATTCAGAGGCAAAAAATATTCCCCATTCAAGTTTACCTATTAATATGCATGAACCACCGAAGACAAGATCGGGAAGAATGATTAAACCAGTTGTTAGATTAAATTTGTAATTTCATTGTTTTTATTTATCTATAGGGAAGATTTAACATATTTGTATTTCCTTATATTCCAGTTAGTACTTTCATGTCGTTGTCAGTGCAAGTCTAAAAAAAAGTCATCAAAAATATCCTATTTAAATACTCCATACTTATTATTATTATATTACAACATGTATCGTAATTAGCACGTTGACTGCTGCAAGGCACCCGGTTTGTGCCTAGGTGTTTTGCCAGTCGTGGTCCTAGACACACCCTATGTGCCTTCAGACAGCGCGTTCATTTAAATAGCTTGGCACAGGGTCTGTGCCGAATACATTATATATTTATGTAAGAATCGACAACCAGCGGTGTCGCTGACCCAGAAAACAAATATCGCTCCAAAAAAACTATGGTTTTGGTTGTCATTGCCAAATTATTCCCATATAGGTCGTAAACACATTTTCTCTGCTAAAATGATTCTTGTAACATTAGAATATAATAATAGAAGTCAAAAATGATAATATGAACCACTAAAACGGTCTTTTAACAACGACTTACTGCAGTGGCGGCTCGTGAGTATATTGAAGGGTGAGGCTACATGAGGTTAATTTAACAAATATAACAAAGCTAGACTTTTTTCGACATCTAAATTTGAAAATTGTTCATCCCTATATAATACAGAAAGCTCATTCTTTAATCTATCTCTGTCAAAAATGTTTGGATAATTTTTTAATAAATTATTTAATAAGTCGTCTGGAAAGCATTTAACATATTCCGAATATTTTGTGCAATCGACTAAAGCAAAGAAATTTAAATTATTTAAATTTTCAAACCGCGTCCCTAATTGAAGAATTATACAATCTATTATTTCGAAATATAATATTTTATATTTAGTAAAAATATCAAAGTCGCTAGAACATTGCCCTCGACGTGTGTTAGTTGGCCGAATAGTGGCTTTTTTAGCAATATTGAAAAGATCTTTGAAATGGTCCTCGTTTCTAAATTCAATAATTCGTTGCTTGGCAAGGTTTATTTGCGAAATGCAGTAATTTATATCTAAATGCTTTAACTGTAATATTTGAAACAGTACATCAGTGCAACTAAAAATTTGTTTATAAATATGCGTTAAAAGGCAAAATCCGAAATCATTAAAATGCTTTAGAAATCCTTTTGCACCATTAATAGATTCTGTTCCAGACTTAAGTCATTAATAATAGTTTCAAATACTATAATTAAATTGTCCCATTCATTAGCCACTAAGTTTAAAATATACCATCGCGTTTCTACAGCTCGCGGAATTCTTTTACCTATTATCTGATCAAGCACAAAAGACCGTTTTGGTGATTGGTGGAAATAATTTGGTATTCCTAATAAAGTGGCAAAAAATATACGACTTTGGGTAATCAGTTTTGTTCCCTGTTGTAAAACTAGATTTAATCTGTGGGCGCAACAATGAGTAAACATAGCTAAAGGAGCAATAGATCTAACTTTTGTTTGAAGCCCATTTATTTCACCTGCCATAACACTAGCCCCATCGTAACACTGCGCGACCAATTTATTTTTAAAGTCATAAGGCTCTAAGCTGTTTTGTATTAAATAAAAAAGGCTCTCTGCTGTTCTATTATCGCTAACGTCAAAAAATCCTAAAAATCTTTCTTTTAAAGATCCGTTGGTCACATACCTAACTGTTATCGAACACTGTGATTTTTTTGTTATATCAGTACTATCATCCGCAATTACGCCAAAAAAACAACAATCGGTGTCATTGATCTCTTTTTTTATATATTCTTGAATATAGTCATGTATGCAACCAATTAGTTCATTTTGTATAGTCTTAGATTGTCCCGTAAAAATATTACTAAATTTAGCACAATGTTCAGTAAGTTCGGCATTTCTTTTTATTAAGCATGCAAATATTTCCTTAAAATTGCCACGGTTAAAAGAATCTGTTGTTTCATTATGACCTCGAAATGCCAAGTCCTGTTTACCCAAAGTAATAGTAACATCAATTAAATAATTTAATAATAAACGGTTTTTTCGAACATTTTCATTATAAACAATTTTTTTAAGACTTGCATTTTCTTGTAGTGCATCCGCAATAGTCGCCCTATTTTGCTCCAGTCTTGTAAGTGCTACCGAATTTTTAATATGCTCTCTTGAACTTTCATGCGATTTTACTGCTCGTGAAAAATTTTTTAAATCCGAATATCCGCCCCCTGAACTCCAATTATTTTTGACGCAACCTAATAAAATACAAGGCCAACAATATAAGCTTTCTTTATAAATACTTCCGCATAGCCACCTATAAGTTTCGTACCAAGATATTTGAAAAGTTCTTGAATATTTTTTACCTTGCCCCTTATCGTTAAATATTGCTAAAATTTTCGGCGTCGAACGGCTACCTAATATCTGTTTCTTTTCAGTTTCGCTTCTTCTTAAAAAAGGCGTTTCAATTAATGAAGCAATAATGTCGTGAATAGGATACATTTCAAAAGCAAAAAGCAAATACAAAAAATGGAACGGTCCAACTTACCAAATCAAAACAAAACAAAAACTTACTCACGCGTATTTATTCACCTTAAAAGACAGAACGCCCTCAATCAGCGATTATCGCAATCTATTTCCTATTTCTTTCTCAGCCGCACGCACCACGTAAAAAGAAGCCGTTGGAATATTTCGCTAGTCATGTGATTTAAATAACCAATAAAAGCATATCCAAGCTACAGATTTATCGCCTCAAGAATGCAATAGAAAACGCGTGCATCGGCAATCGCCATCCCGCTCTGTCGTAATCAAGTGACTCGCCGGCATCGGCACCGGCCCTTGATAAATAGGTCAGAAGTCGAAACTTTCCAAGCTAAAATTATTTCGCCTCATTCGAGAGCACTTTCTTTAGGAATGGGTTTGCACGGATTGCACGGTCGGTTTTTTGATGTGGTCAGAATTTATTTTCTAAAATATTTATTATGGGATTATATTTTGTTTTTTTTTTTAATGTTATTATGTTGTAAAACTGTTAAAAAGTATATTTCTAATTGGTAATCGATAAAAAGTTATATAAAAAATTCTCTTTTCCTTTATTTTTGGGGTGAGGCCCGGCCTCAGAGGCCTACCCTGACGAGCCGCCACTGACTTACTGACGCTAAAACTACCAATTTCTATGCACAGCATATGTAACTACTTGTAACGCGACCTGGAGAAATCATACGCTAAGGGTTCTTGACAAATAAAAACTCATTCTCAAAAATATTATTCATAAAGAAAAAATCCTATATATTTTGACACAACATATGATTTATATGTATGTAAAAATCTTTTGTAAGCCGAAAGTTGTCTGTACCATCTACACCACTGAAAATAAGTTGCGAGTCCGCCACTGAACCAAACTAAAACTGAAATGGTTTTTAAAGATATTAAGCTTAGTTGACATAAAATCCAATCAAGGTACGAACTTATTTTATATTCGCTTTAGTAATTCGTTTTTCTTTCATCTCATGAATCTTTTGTTCTTGAGAAACACCAATTTCAATGAATTTACATAACAATAATTGAATATAATGAATAAAATATAAGATTTCCGGTCTGCAAAATTGTCCTTCTAAACATAAAAAAAATTATGTTTATTAGGTATTGTCCAATTATTGTATGCAGATTACCCCATATATTACTTTTTTGTTGATCGAAATATGGGTAAAAGATACTTGTGAATATTAATCATTTAATAAATAAGGGATATATATTTGGTATGTTATTATTATCTTGCAATGATTTTTCATTTGCTACTGGCAAAGTTTCATAGATTTGTATATTTTTTAATATGACCAATATTCGTACCAAGTTCTTGAGACATACTTAGCTAGTTTGAAAATCAACAGTTATAGATGGCATAATATTAAAATTAACATTGTATACACTACTTTATACCAATTTATAATATGTTTGTATAATATAAGAATAAAGAAAGGATGGCTGTTCACAGATATGACAGTTTTATGGATTAAACCCTCTATTTCTAAATGGTCAACATTAAGTCCTAGTAAAAACGCATGGAATACTAATATTGTACAAAAAACATTAATGTTTCATATATATTTACTATCACTTAATGTTGATAGTTAATTGGTGCACTATTAATAGCAGGCTTTAATAATAATGTATTGCACTATAACTTATAAGCACACACCAATGTAAAGTGATGCCGAGAGTCAAGATGAGAGAAGGCCTTCTCTCGTCGTGTTCTCGTGATACGAGAGAAACGAATTTTCACTATCACTTATATTGAAAAAATTCTGTCATGCCAATTTTTTTATAATTTGGGTCCCTGGATTCCGAAAAACATGTTCTTCCATTTCCGTCAGTCTGTCGGTCTGTCGTTCGATCTGCACGCGGCATCTGCACTACTTATCCGATTGCCCTCAAATTTGGCTCATATGGGGATGAAATATTTTTCATCGCTTTTTTGGGTGAAAATCCAATATAGAGGGAACAAAATGTAAAAAAAGATCATTATTTAAGAAACTTACGGAATGGTCGAAAATAAAGTTGCAGAGGGATAAGCTAGTAAAATTTTTTTCTACAACCGTCCTTAAAATCCTATTTTACACACTGATTGCAGTAGCTAAAGCTTGTTTTCAAGCACCGATGCGTGAAATACAATGCTTTCCCTAAAGGATTTACTTCACGCACCGGCTCAATAAGAAATGCATGGGCCGCCATTAATTTTAGGCACCGGGCCCGCACTGGTAATAATTTTATTAGGCGGCCGTGCCTCGCAATTTGTATCGTTGTCATGGTAACGAGTTGTCAAATTGCCAATGCAAACAGTTTAAAATAGACACTTTAAGTTCGAATAGTAATTTGAACAGTTCATTATTTTAAGTTATAATAAGCAATAATTATGGACTCTGATATAGAAATGTGTACTCCACCAGATATTACGGAAGCAGCGAAAACAGCTAGTAATTCTCTGTTACCTCAGAAGTCAAAGGAAATTTATGAAAACACGTACAATAAATTTATGACCTGGCGCAGTAAGAACAATATTAAAACCTTTTCTGAAAATGTTTTACTCGCATATTTATCAGAATTGTCAAAAAATGTGAAATCATCAACACTATGGAGTCATTATTCAATGCTAAAAAGTACTATTAGCATTAAAAATAACATTGACATTGGTAAATATCCAAAAGTTCATGCATTTTTAAAACGGAAGAATGAAGGATATATTCCACAAAAATCTTGAATATTGGAGAAAGAACAAATTTTCAAGTTCATAAATAAGGCTCCTGACGAAGTTTTTTTATTAACCAAAGTGATATTAATATTTGGGATTGCTGGTGCTCTAAGAAGAAGCGAAATTTATAAGCTAAAAATGTGCGATATTCAAGATTTAGGAAGTGTTCTTGTTGTATCCGTCCCTGATACAAAAACCAAAATAACAAGAAAATTTACCATTACCGAGCATTTAGAATTATACAGAAAATATGCCGCCCTTCGTCCCCAAAATTATCAAGAAAACAAATTCTTCAACAAGTATCAAGGAGGAAAATGTACTCGCCAAGTCGTCGGGATAAACAAATTTGGAAAATTGCCTAGTGAAATAGCAACATTTTTAAAAGTACCACATCCAGAAAAATATACAGGCCATTGTTTCAGACGATCATCTGTTTCCTTGCTAGTTGAAACCGGTGCAGATTTACTAATGTTAAAACAACACGGCGGTTGGAAATCTTCAACGGTAGCTGAGGGTTACGTAGAAAATTCCCTTAACAAGAAAAATGATATTTCAAATAGACTTTTGTCAGTTCAAAATCCAAATATGACCTCGATCACAAGCAGCAATATTATTAACAAATCATCATCAAAGGAGGCTACAGAAGTTAAATTTAGTAATCTAACAAATTGCAACATTACTATTAATAATTACAATAATTATAAAGAAGAAAATTAAATAATTTAACTATAATTTCTATTAAAAAGTTACAATTATTATAAAGTAGAAAATTAAATAATTTAACTATAAGTTCTATTAAAAAGTTACAATTATTATAAAACAGAAAATTAAATAAATAGTTCATTAGTTTAATTTGTATTATATAAAGGAGAAAATTAAATAGTTTAATTTTATTTCGTACTTGTATTATTTACGGTTGTAGAAAAAGTATAGTGTGCAATACGTTATGAATGAATTTTCGTGAAGACTTTTATACCCTTGTGTGATATTGTGACCCTCGCCTTCGGCTCGGGCCACAAACATCACACTCGTGTATAAAAGTTAACTTCACGCACTTGTTACACAATATACTATTGTGTAAAGCTATTATTGCTGATAAAATATTTAAAAATTCATAACCAAAAAACTACTTATCCGATTGACTCGAACTTTTGCACAAAAATCAAATGTTAGAGAGAGAAAGAGCAGTAAGTTTTTAGTGCGAATCTTACATGGAAAAGAAAATAGCGGCTTAATAAAATATTTGGTAAAATTCCATTTGCGGGAAAATGCATATATAGACTGTTTATTGTAGTGTTCGGTATGGGGGAAGTTGCAGTTCAAGGTGAATTTGCCGATTTTATTTGTTTTATAGATATACTGTC
Source organism: Kuschelorhynchus macadamiae (assembly GCA_030620095.1). NCBI lineage: Eukaryota > Metazoa > Arthropoda > Insecta > Coleoptera > Curculionidae > Kuschelorhynchus > Kuschelorhynchus macadamiae. The sequence continues at coordinate 1,587,912 of JAUTXW010002753.1, read as the reverse complement.
AATTTATCCTGGGAATGCACTGCACAAGCAACTAAACTTGTTTGTTGCCACCAATTATACCAATAGAATGATAATGTTTTAAATATATAGATTTGCCTGCAATTAAACGTGAGTTTATTTAAGTGGTTGGTCAGATCCTTCGCATTGTTCAATAATTATTGCTTGTGAAGAACAAGAAGATTTGGCGAACCCATTTGATTGCATCAAAAGTCTTCACCAAATCTTATACCTGCACTCCCGCCACCACATCATCCAGACAATCAATGGCACTAAAACTTGGCTGCACCTAGGACTTTGTCTACGGGCGCCCATACTAACAGATTTAAGAATCTTAGATGACATATAACCGATACGAACATAAGTAGTATGTGTTAAGTTACTGATTGATTCCAGTAATATCGGTAGTTTACAGCATTATCTTGTGAAGAAATCAATATACAGTCGAGTTTCAATATATTTGTTATATCATTTGAAAAATGCCCGACAAATTTATTGGCCGGATTTGAACAGCAATAAGCATTACATTATTTAAAATTTAAGTTTTTTTTCCAATAATAAGTAACTAATAAATTATAACAATTAAAAACATCTCAATGTTTTAATATCGTATAGTATAGTGGTAATAAAGTCTCCATGAAGCAAAATAATTTTAATGACTTTTGTTTAACAATTATCCGACTTGAAATATAAACGAAAACTGTAAAAAAATTGTTAACTAACAATGGGATTATTTTATAAAAAATCGGTCAAAAAACGGGATATTTTTCCTTCATCATCCTTAATCCCATAATCTTTTTAAATTTTTAAATGAATTGTTAATGGTATAAATTTTTGTTTACTGTTACTGCCGGTTTTGGGGCATTATAATGGCTTAGCGCTTGCAGTATGTAGCTATATTTTTAACATGAATTTAAAATTATTAATAATAGGATACAGTTCCAATAGTCGGGACTTCTTATTAGACATTTCTTTCTCTTTATTTTTATTATTTAAATGTTAATACTTTCCGAGTTATTTGTAAAAAGCTAAACTCTTTTTTTATCATCTTAATTTATTAGTAAATTCTTAAATTGCTTATGTCTTATGTAGGTTTAAAACTTTTGCCCATTTTTCTAAAAGTCATTCCTAATCCAACGAGCCGTCAATTATATTTTTACTAGCAGTAGCAAGAATTAACACCATTCTGAGTTTGTGAACTCGACTATTATACTAAACTACTTTTCCATGTTAAAATCTAGTGACATAATAAAATAAATATTCACGCTTCATGTTTTGCTAATGCAGAATTAAAGAGGAAGTAGGAAATACTTCGAGGTTTGTCGACTACCTTACCGACCCAGATCAGAAATGAAAACATACAAATTATTTTAAGTCTTGTCTCTTTTCTTTTATGCACACTAGAAAAAGTCTAACAAGCGTCGTAAGTAGTACGCAACGCACATAATCGCAAGTGTCTATATAAGCTGAAGTGAAATTGTAATGTTAGGGTTAGGTTTATCGGTAAATCGTATTTAAAAGCTTCGGAATTTATTAAAAAGGGCCAGTATACAGAATGTACATTAATTAATTTATTACTAGAACTAATATTTCTGCTGAATGACTTTTTTCTCAACTAACTACAATAGTTAATTACATGGAATATAAGGATAAATCTATAGGTTTTTTTACTCTCCCGAACTTTCTACTACTAACTGTAAGAAAGCGTCCATATTCTCTAAGAGACCAACTAAGTTTCAAATGACTAAACTAGAAATAAAACACAAAGTCTCGGTCTCAGTCAAAAAGAGTATAATACGGTTTTAACTAATTTTTACATGTGACGTTATAGTTGTTTGATTTGTTCTTATGATTTTAGTTAATGTCGAAGGTCTGATGATGCCTGAAAAGGCGAAACACGTGTAACCGCATTATACTCTTTTTGACTGAGACCGAGACTTTGTGTCTTATTTCTAGTTTAGTCATTTCTACTACTACTCCTAATTTCCTAAAAAATCTAATAAACCAAGAAGTTACATAATAGAACGAGTAATTTGACTTTGTTATAAAAATGGCCAGTGATATTGTAGTAAAAATTTCGGGAGCGGTAAGATGGTTGAAACCCGGAAAAAATAACACTCTCTATATTTTTCCAAAACTTATTTAGTCGCTTCATTGAAATTAGCTATAGTAAACCGTGTACCAAATTTCTTTTAAAAATCCCAAAACAAATGCGTTACTAGTCATAAAGAGCTACAAAATAGTTGAAGAGTGTGAATGGGGAGGCCAACAAGTACCAATATAAGTTTTTTAAGATTCAGGACGGCGCGCCGCCTAGAATACTTTTGATATAACCCGCTCTTATTTATTGTTAGTAGCAGAAATCGTTATGAATCATTAAAGAAATATATACCAACAATAAATTTAAAAAGCTGTGAGATGAAACTAATAGATACGAGTTTGTTATGGGATGTTAATTTTAATACATAGTTTTTAAGTAAAAATATGGCAAAGCTATAACTGTTCAGTGAAAGTATTTCAAATAAAAATAATTTTCCTTGTATTTAAATAAACAATCATCGTCAAATTGTTACTTATTATCTTGTTTTTATTCGGTATGAAAATACGAAATTCGTTATGTTACAGCAAAATATTCCATTAGGCAAATATGTGCCATGTCAAGTAAGAATATGTTAAATTAGAGAAGGTAGCTGGTCTTTAAAGTTAGGTTTTCTTAATTTGTGTTCATTAATAACACAGAGATTGTACTTTTTTGCAACTGCACCAAATGGGTCTATCCTTGGTTTGCGAAAAAAAAAACAATTAATTTACCACAATATAAGCTGCCTGTTGTATACTTACTTAAGTTTGTGATAAGGTGTCGTATTAAATCATTGAAATATTTTTTTGTTTTCATTTTGCATATTTTGATTTGTACTGGTATTTTACAGGTTATCCTATAGCAAGACCCATTAACTTTATAGGTTACCTCGAGCGATCTTGACCTATCCCAACTCAGTGTGAGCGATCTACGTCACTCGGCGACCGTTTTAGTTTAGCACAGCATTGTCCATATCTCTTCTGTGTGCGTTTAATTACATATATTAATCTTTTTTTGTTCAAAATTGAAACCTTTTTGTTACAATAAAATGCAGCCTTCAATATATAAGTTATTATAATTTTAAACTTATGTTTAGGGTTATTGGTTCAAATTTTAACTCAGTTTTTTTGCTGAGTGCATTTCAAAAAGTTCGCATCGTATTTGAAAAAATATGGTGTATTTTTAAAGTCTCTAAAAAATATTCCTGTAAAAAGTTTTAGCATGACAAATAGTTAGGAAATGTACATTTTTAATATTAGTATATAGGATGACTTATATTCCCTCTTAAATAATTTTTCATATATGAAACACCTTATATTTTATTACATATTTGAATTTTATCTAAAATTCTACGTCTACTTCATATATAGTCCAGAGGCCTAAGTTTAATTGTTGTCGAGATATTGACATATAAAAACTGGGATTTTCAATTTTAAACAGTTGTAGAGCCTAAACTACGCGATTTGCACTTTCCTGATTTAGTTTTTAATAGTCTACCATACATTTCTTCTCTATTTCTAACCGGTATCAACATATCAACCGAGAACACACTATGGGGACAGCTTATGTATATTATAAGTATTTTTCATATTTTATTAACTATAGGCACACTATTTGCAGTAAACACAATTATTTAACTGTTCAGACATCTCAAAAAATACTCTGAAAAACACAACTGACAACTATCTCAACGAAAACGTCAAGATAAATAAGCAATAAACTGACCGCCTTATCAGATCGGGTCGCCAGTCGACGTCACGACCTACGTCTTACCCGCGCGTCCCCCTCGCTGGTTAGATGCTTATCGAGGTAACCTTAGAGTTAATGGGCTTTGATCCTATAGAGCTGAACACCTGTCAACTTAAAAATTTTAATCGGACATCCCTTAGGTTTTATATTTTTGAATTTTGCTTTAAATTCTACATACATTTTTACATAGAGGATAGAACATTTATCTGGAATTAATCCAATAACTTGAACACTATTCATAAGTTGAATTGAATTATTAGCGAAAAATTAATTTGGCGGGAAAAGAGGCTTTCCAAATTGTGAATGGTTTGCAAGTAATTTGATTTATTCCAGTTAAATTTTCTACTCTGTATATCACGCATCGAACTCCAACTGTTTTTGAGATTATTGAGTATTAATGTATTCAAAAGGAATAAATAAGGGGGAAACTTAATATTTTGAATTTTGGTTTAAATTAAAAAATATTGTGTATGTATATCATGCATGTAACTCCATCTCTTTTTGAAATTATGGAGGAAACGGATTATACTTTCCTATGTATAGACTCTGAAAACCTAAAAAAAACGCACAAGCAGTAAAGGCGACAACTGGCGTATTTGACAAATACACAAATTATTGTGCATTTGGCAAGTATCCAAGATGCTGGATCACACTACTTGTGTATTTGACAAACAATGGAACGCATTTACACATCTCCCTTTGACTTGTGTCATATTTACAGCCAACCGTTGCCGAATATTTATACAAGTAGACCATGCACACGACTCGACAAGTGTTCACAACAGACGATTATTTATAAAGTACACCAGTCGTTTAAGTTGGTCTTAAGCCGGGTCCAGACTATGTAACAAAACACGTTAAATAACAAGTTATACAACAAATTTATTGATTAGCTTTGTTTCATAACTTGTTATAAAATAGCAGAGACATCCAGACTATGTAACAGAACAAAACTAAATAAAAATTAGTGCACATTTTACTACTGTAAGCAGTGGCAGTTGTAGTATTTAAAATGACCTCAAACGTAGAAGATGTAATTTTGGCAGCAGCAGCTTGCGTGATTTTATGTAGGCGACGAGTAAAGTCTAAACGAAGATTTTGGGTACGGCCATCGTTAAGAGCTCGAGGAACATATAGTGGAACAACTCTTTTAAAGGATCTAGCAATGGATGACATAAACCCATTGACAGGAGACATTAAATGTGATGGTAGTTTTAAAAACTTTTTAAGGATGGCAAGTTCTGATTTCGAATACCTTATAAATAAAATTGGCCATAAAATAGGCAAAAAAGACACAACATTTCGAGATGCAATACCAGTAAGAGAAAGATTGGCGGTTACGTTGAGATTCTTAGCAAGTGAAGATTCCTACCAAAGTTTAAGCTATTTATTCAAATTTTCTAAGCAGAGTATTTCGAATATTGTGCCAGAAGTGTGCGACGCTCTCATCGACTGTTTAAGCGACAAAATCAAAGTAAGTACATAAGTTTTTCCAAACCTCTTTATTCATTCAGTTACAAATAAAAAAAAATTTTCCATTTATAAATTCAGAAGCATTTGTGTAAAGTTTAATTCATTCTGACTCATGTCTTCTGCGCCTGCGTATGATTGAGTCTCAGTGTCTGTTTGAATTGGTGAAGTATCGGATATATTCATGGCGGACGGCATGGTAGTGTGTTTGAATTGGTGAAGTATCGGATATATTCATAGCGAATGGTAGTGTCTGTTTGAATTGGTGAAGTATCGGATATATTCATAGCGGACGACATGGTAGATAACCAGGATCTATTATATGATTGATCCTCAGTGTCTGTTGTAGTTGGTGAAAAAAAGAGTAGATGCAGGTGTTACCCGGAATATATGGCTCAGGTGTATTTGAAGGTATGTTTGTGATAAGGCTCGGTAGAGAGCATTATTTATTTTTTTGTTTTCATTTTGCTTTTTGATTTGTAAGATCCCTGCTACTTATTCACCGTACACATCGAAGTCATCTCGTTTTTTTATGTTACTCGATAGTTGTTTTATTACCGCGTAAGCTTCTTCAGATTTTGTATCTAACACTCTTCTCTTGGTATCTTTTGTGGTAGGAACACGTGCAATGGTTTTTATTACAGTTTTTTCTTGACATTTTTCTGTATCACCTTGCACTTCTATATGTGACTCTTTTTTTTCTTCCTACAACAAAAAAAAACCGGTAAATCATTTTTTTAGGTGCCTGAATGTCAAGAAGCATGGCTACAGATTATAAGATTTTAACCAGAAGTTTTAAACTTCACTGTTGTGGTAGTATGGATGGAAAACACATATGTTTACAAGCTCCAATGAACACTGGAAGCGATTATTTCAACTAATAAGGGATTTTTTAGCATAGTGCTTTTAGCAATAGTTGACGCTAACTATTGTTTTACCTAAAATGTATTGCCAAGGACGTTTGTCTGATGGCGGAGTATATGCTAACACTACATTTTTAATATTAGTATATAAACGATTCCTTAATCTCCCACCAATGAAAGTATTACCATAAGAACACACCTTATATTTTATTTCTAGGTGATGAATTTTATGCAACCGCATATTATGACTCCCTTCCCAGGCACTATATAGAAAGGTTCAAGGGACGAATTTACAATTACAGACATAGTAGAGCTAGGCGTGTAGTCGAAAATTCATTTTAAAATTTTATCTGTCGTATTCAGGGTTTTACGAAAACCAATGCTTCTTGAGCCCGAAAGAGCAGAAAAGATAGTTTTAGTATGCTGTTATCTCCACAATTTTCTTAGAAAAGGTCAGTCAACTTCATCCTACTGTCCACAATATACTTTTGATTCAGAAGACACACTCTACCGGGGAACTAATACCCGGTACATGGAGATTCGAAGGTCAACCAAATGGTACTTTGTTAAGACTATAGGATTCACTAGGCAAGGAAACACAATTTTCTTTATTCTTTACCAGTGAGGAAAAATACTCTGGCAGAATAATTACAACTTCAAATTGGTTACTAATTTAAAATGTAAGGTACTATCACGATCAATATAAACTGAGACAAGAAATACTCTATTAAATCTCCTAGACTATTATTTCAACATAACCTAACATTTTCAGATATTAAAAATTTGACAGTGACAATAAACAATAACATCGGTTGATTATTTTCGCCAATAATTAATTTATTGTTTTGATTTATTGATTTGATCAGCTGTCAGCTTGACGTTGTTGATAAATAATAAAGAACTGTCAACCTAACCTAAAGATCATCGTTTTGACGTTAAATTAACATAAAAAATTAACTTACAGGACGTGTACCAGTTATATTTTATCGTGATGGTACTACTTAACACTATGCTGTTTTGTTTTCACTAGCATCTTGGGTATTTGGCGGGAGATAGACCACCTTCAGTAGAATTCGTGGCTCATTTTTGTCTTTTAAAAATAAAAGCATTTTAAAAAAAATCCATTTTGTTTTATACGGATATCACGCCATCGCCACTCCTTCCTTTTTTCAACTTATTGGAACTGTATTCAAAAGGAATAAATTTTTTTTTCAACTTCATATTTTGAATTTGTTTTCAATTCTGCAATATTGTGTCCATGCGTATCATGTTTTTTATTCCATCTTTTTTGAAATTATAGAGGAAATATTATACTTTTCAAATATGTATAGTTCTTTGAAAACCGTAAAAAAAATAAGAAAAACCAGAGTGTGCAAAGCGGCAGTTTTGACAAATACACAAATTAAACGTGCATTGGTGCTGCAGTAAATGTTTATTAACACAAGTATGGATCACACTACTTGTGTATTTGACAACACAAAGTTTTATAACTTTCTTTGACTTGTGTCGACACCTAATGGATAACAAGAAAATTGTTGTATTTGTGTTTTATAACTTTTTTACACGAATTTCTCTACAAGTGTTCAAAACTTTGTTATGAAGTGTTTTGTTAAGTTGGTCTTTAAGATTTGGAAACTATTAATTTCGCATGTCGTAAAAAATCATTTCCAAAATACAGCCTACTTCATATTTTATTTTATACAGCGATATATGGTTCGTGGTTGCTCAGTTAGTGTCTGTTTATATTTTATTTTTAATGTCAAACTGTCAAAAATGTTCAGAATATTCAAGTCGCATGGTCATGTGAGAAATGGAGGGTACACAGTGAATGCTATGTGTACCCCTCAAAAATATTCATATTAGGGAATTTTCGAGTAAAGGAAGTTTACCGATTTTTTTATAAAAAAGTTGTTTTTAATTTTAAAATACCACTCATCTGTCAATTCAGGGACATATTTAAATATTATGATTATTTTGTTGTGTTTATATTTGCTAATTACTAATTTTATAAAATATACTGCTTAAGCAATACAACATTTTCTTACTCTTGAACATTGTCTGGTCATTAAGTATTAATATTAGTATTAACGACAAAAGAAGCTTCAATGTAGCATTGAAAATTATTGAGTTTCCTCCTAGTTCCTTGTTGTCAAAATGGTTTCAATGTTTAAACTAGCCTGAGCATTTACGTACAGATTAAGGCAACGAATCGCAAGTATGGAGTAATGAACTTCTCGTTGGTTAGGAAACAAAAAAAATGTAAAAACCAGTCCCATTTGTTATACAGTTACAGAGTTTATAAATTTACCTAATTCATTTTTTTGTAATATCTATTATCTATATTCTCGTATAATTAGTTCCAGATAAACTTTTTGGGAGTATTTAATTTTTTTTATAAACTAATGTGGTCACCGCATATCAGTGTCAAATGCCGAGTAAATTTCAATAAGTCCCTTGAAGTTATCAGACCGTAACGCTCTGAAACTTTCAACGACTAAAACCAAGCATACAACATTTGAGTATTACAATAAGCACTGTAATTACGTAAAGAAGTACACGGTCTAATTGTGTTTCAATTTGTAGGTAAACTATTTGACACAAACAATAAAAACGATATTCTTGTAATCAAAAAGTGGTTACACGCTAAATATAGATTTCCGTAAACATAATGTTTCTTAGTTCCATTAAAATGGCTTTTTAACTATGTTTTTCTATAACAAGTTATGTAAACACCGTTTATATTTGAAATCAGCCTTTTTTAATTTTAGTGTAGCTAGTATTCTTGGCATTCTATGGTAGCTTATGGCAGCCTTCTATACTTACTTAGTTGAAATAATTATACGTAAAGGTGGCTCGGTCATCGAACCGTTACAGTTTGATTGATAGAACTAATATTAAAACAACTTAAAACCAATTTATCGTATTACTACCTACAGAAAATTCCTTAGTATTTTTCTGCACAAACCATCGATCTTGTTTCAACTGATTTATTTACAACGGTAACTATTATAAAGTGCCACCTACTTTTTCATTTCTCTGGTGCAATACAAAACCATAAAAAATATTTATAATAGCAGAAATATATAACTTCTGCAGGTGCAAAACGGCCTACAAGAAGAATTACTTTCGATTATGTCACAGGGTACCCTCCTACGATCATGATTTCTGGGCCTCTACCCTCATCAGGCAGGCTTGTACCCAGGGAGATCTGAAATAACAGATTGCTCGATATGACAAAATCGAAAACGGCTCTGGTGATTTCCGGCTGCAAACCCATAGGTAATTTTGGAGCCCCAATAGGTGGTGCTAAATGTTACATTTAACTTGTAGTACTGTTTCAGTATGCTAGACTTTTCGTTTTCGATTTTGTCATATCGAGCAATCTGTTATTTCAGATCTCCCTGGGTACAAGCCTGCCTGATGAGGGTAGAGGCCCAGAAATCATGATAGCAGGAGGGTACCCTGTGACATAATCGAAAGCAATGCTTCTTGTAGGCCGTTTTGCACCTGCAGAAATTATATATTTCTGCTATTATACATATATCTTTTCCGGCCAAGAACTTTTGATAAAGATGTGTGAGAGCGCATTTTTATCGATTTTTAGTACATAAAAAATATTGTTAACTTAATATTGTGTTAATTCTAAAATACTCTAATGCACTGGTATGTGTTAATATTTATTAAAAAATACACCTCAGGAATCAGTACTTAGGAGCGCTAAACCACCAAAATTCATTTTGTCAGCCGCAAAAAAATAGCTAGAAAGAGCCTCAATGACAAAAAAAAACGGATGTTACAATTATACTTGCTGGTAAAAAGTACTGTACAGAAAAGAGACATAGTACTTCAGGATCACAGCTATAGCACAATAGGAGCAGATCTAACTAGGAAAATTAAAATGGAAAGTCTGCAACCTGATCAATGCCTTAGATTAGTCTGACCTAGAGAAGAAGATACTGAAGCCAAACGGTTCAAAGATTTCTCGGGGTAAAGCAAATGTACCCCATCGTCAGTGTAGTAGATTTGCGATCTTAAAAAGTAGGTAAATATTTAGCCAATCTCTTAAACACCTTTACAGGATAATCTAATTCTCATATCAGAGACTCCAAACATTTCAAACAAAAGCTTAAATATTTTAAATGAGTTGTCGGCGATATTTTAGTCAGTTGTCACATTGAATTCCTGTATATAAACGTGCCTATTGACGATTCTGTTCCCATAATTTCATTATTTATTTAAACATAAAAATGTTGATTCGGTCTTAAATTGACTAACTAGAGAATTTTTATTGAAGCTTTCGAGGAAACTGCTCTAAGCTTTGCTTTTTTACAAAGTAAATGTTGATTTGTCGATAATACTTTTATAAGATGGCCACATGGAGAAGACTGTTCGGAACGCACCGCAACGGCGTTCCCCCGCGTTGCAGACCATTTTCAGCTCTGAGTATATCTTTTGAGTTGAGTATATTTTTTCATTTCATCAAACAAATCGCAGTAAAAAACTGATATTTAATAAATCTAAGTTGATTAAATCCAATAAAAAAAGTAATATATGAAAGCTACTGGTAATAATCATGTGTCCTGTTGAGTGCTGGTATTCAGCGAGATCGGATTTCCAGACCATTTCCAGCCCTGAGCATATCATAAACCTTATACTACATAAATTTAAGATAAACTGGCCGTTTTTCATTATATTACCTACCAGTGTTCAATGTTTATTGTATATAATTATGTCGGTACTTTACTTGGGTATATTTCTATGTTATCGAGTATAATAGGGATGGAAAATTGTTTTCTTGTTTTTCTTTTCGTTTTAATTTTTGATACTTTTAGACTATATGTTAACAATTATCTTATAAGTATACATATTTTTTGGTTATGGATAATTTAAGTAGTTTTGTTTACTGTCCTTGGCCTGAGACTGTTATAGTAAGTAGTGTTTTTTTCTTTGCTTGCGTTTCTGATATATGCCATACTGGTGAACTAGTCTTGCTGTATTAAGTTATAAATGTTCGACAAGATAACGATTGCTCACTTAAATGTACGATCAATTTTTACGGGACTTCATGATTTTACGGATTTAGTGCTGCAATATGATATTGACATAATGTTTCTTTCCGAGACTTGGCTCTCTGATGGTGACAATTCTGATGCCTTTAATATCCTACTACCAGTTTTTTCGAAAGGATCATGTTGGCCGAGGTGAGGGAGCGGCTGTGTATATTAAAAATACAATAAATTCAGAGATATTCAATTTAGAATTTACGTAAGAGTATATTATTTTTAAAATTAAAATAAAAAATATGGGTTTGTCGTTTTTTATCGACCACCGTATACGAACTTTAATGTTTTAATTCCAGATTTTGATAGCATTTTGTCTCGGCGATTTTAACGTTCATCTTATGAATACTAATTATCCCCTGATTCGTTTGATAATTACAATTTGTTTAAAAATTATAAACGAGCCTACCAGGATCCCAGCGGGAGCTTCTACTCTGCTTGATGCGATATTCGTAAGCGATAATTCGAAAGCTAATAAAAGTGGCGTCGTTAATGGTCTACTGCATACCTTATATTCTAAAAGAATACATAATGCCAAAAATAGGGCGTTATAGATGTTTTCCAAATTTTAATATAATCCAGTTTCAATTTGACTTATAAAATTTACCGTTAAATGATATGTTGTGTGAACCTAATATTGTTAATAAAATTCAGCTTCTTAATGATTTCCTTCTGATGTACACGATCCATATCGTGAAGCCAGAATAACGAAGCTGAGAGCTCCATGGTTGTCAGAAAACCCCAAAGCATGTATGAAACAAAAAAAATCGTCCCTACAGAAACGTCATAAGTCTAGAAATTTGGATGATTGGAACAACTATAAATATTTACGTAATTTTATATTGTCCATGGTCCTCTTTCAAAAACTTTAAACATCACTAATTTTATTGAACTAAGAGTTATAAGTATTTTACCAGCTTTTTCAAAAGTACTTGAAAGGGTATTATATAACCAAATATATTTATTTTGTGTTGAAAATAAAATAATCCCCGAATATCAATGTCGCTTTAGAAAGAACTTCAGCACTACCGCAGCGTTAACAAACGTTATTGATGATATCATTAGAGCATCTGACAAAAAGCTTATTACTTCTCTTATACTGTTAGATTTCTCCAAGGCTTTCGATACCATCAATCATCGACTCATTGTTTCAAAATTAAAATATTATGTTTTTTCACAGAATCCTATGCTCTTATCAAATTATATTTGACAGACGGATATCAAAAGATCTATTCGGATGACCGATTTTCGGATCAAGTGTCTATTTTGTTTCGGGTATCACAGGGTTCAATTTTGGGTCCATTGCTTTTCCTAATGTTTACCTCTGATATTCTTAAGTCTGTAGAAAATTGTAGATTTCAGGCATATGCCGATGGTACCCAGATTTTTTTTTGTTTCAATGGGGATGATTATCTGGAGTGTCAGGAAATAATTAATAACGACTTAAATAACTTTTACCTTTTCTGCCGTGATCATACTTTACATTTAAATCCTACCAAGTCATGCTTCTTATTGTTGGTACTAAAAATAAAATTACCTATCTTAGAGATAAGATTAACATCGGAACATTCATGGAAGCTTTTGAGGAGGAAGCCTTAGAGTCCTCTCCACTAAAACCAAAATCATAGTTCAGATATGTAGACGATACTTTTGTAATATGGCCACATGGTCCAGAAAACCTCCCTGGGTTTCTTGATCATCTAAATCAATAACATGCTAACATAAAATTTGCAATGAATATTGAATGAGAAGGCACGATTCCCTTTCTAGATGTTCTTGTACAAAGGAAAGGGGATGGTTCCTTAGGACACTCTGTATATAGAAAACCAACGCATACGAACAGGTACTTAAATGCAAATTCCCATCATCATCCAGCACAAAAGCAATCAGTCATTAATTCATTTGCGATTGCGATTTGTGACCAAAATTCTTTACAATCGGAAACAGAGAAACTGACTCAAGCTTTAAGAGGGAATGGATATTGCACTGATGATATTAGACGATCAATTAGAAAATATAATAATCCTACTCCACGAAATGATACTAATAAGGAATTACCGATAGGAAATGTAGTTCTTCCATTTATACACGGAACCACAGACAAGATTGCAAGGTTACTTCGCCGGTCCAACATACGCACAATGTTCAACACACACAAGAAAATTGGACAATGTTTGAGATCGCCAAAGGACATTATTCCTTTTCAAACGGAAGGAGTATATGCAATTCCTTGTTCCTGTGGTGATGTTTATATTGGAGAAACTGGACGATCCATATCAACTAGGCTTAAGGAACATGAACGATGTATCAGAAAGAAACAAATTGTACAGTCTGCTGTATCTGAACACCAACATTCTACTGGGCATGTCATAAATGTAAAAGAAACCAAAGTTCTTGCATCGGTTTCGGGACTCTATAAACGCAAAATTAGAGAATCTATTGAAATTTATAAGCATCCTAACAATTTTAATAGAGATACGGGCTTCAGTCTACATCATACGTCGAAACAGATCGTTACACCGAGTCACGCTCCGGTAGACACAGGTCGACTAAATAGCCGGCCTGGGTCTCTCCGAGCTCGTTCAGTGTTCCGATCTCGTGAAGTGAAGATCCCTGAAAATGCCTTGTGCAATCGAAGGCGAAACGTCGGAAAGTGATTCCATTTTGACACGGTCTAATCCCAAGAACCATGATTTCTTAATTAACATCCGCGTCAACGGAACTAGAGTGTCTGTGGTAGACACAGCTAAAAATCTGGGTAAGACCTTAGATTTCGGGTACAACTCAAAAATATAATCCAGAGAGCGTATTATTCCCTAAAGCTTCTTTATACTAATAGATACGTTCTGCCTTTTCAAGATAAAATGTCTTAGGATGGACTTTTGACCCAACTTCTCCTGCTTCACTCAAAAGCGGCCTTGTGTTTCGTTTAGATATACACACTGTTAATGTTCAGCAGTTGACAATATTGTTAATCATTATAATTCATTGCGTAACGAGTTTCTCCCTTTAAGTAATTCTGCGTTTAAGTACCAATATAAAAAAATATCTACTAAATGTTCAAAATAGAAACTAAGTGTATAAATATGTTTTCCTTACGTTTTTGTCTTATCCAGTGTCCCTGATCTTTATTTTTTCATTTATTGCTTTTATTAAATGTAAAATCATATTTTTATTTTATGAATGCGTCATTTAATTAAATTTAAGGTAATTTTTTTCTTTTTATAAGAATTTGATTTTTCTGATTAAATTTTTTTGGTTAACCCTTGGTTCAGTGGAGTAGCTTAACGCTAGACTGCACCAGGAGTTGAACGACTTAATAACTTGGAATTATTATATTATAGAAAACTATCTATGTTTTGATTTATGCAAAATAAATGCCTTAGTTATTTATTTATTATCCATAGAATAATCTCACTGCCTTTAAGTAAAACTAATTTTCAGACTGAGTTAAACACCATCAAACAAATCGCAGTGAAAAATAGATAGATCAGAAATAGATCAACAAAAAAGTAATATAAGAAAGCTATTAGTGTTAATGATGTGTCCTGTTGAGTGCTGGTTATTGTGTCAGCCGATATTCGGTTTTTACCAAGTATATGAAATTGAAGAGTAACAACAAGAGTAAAGCAACACGAGAGGGTTCCACCGCTGGTCTTAAGAAATGGCTATCCACGGAAAAGAAAACCCAATTCTAGAAACGAAGTATATACAACATCTACTTAAAAGTTATTCACACTGAACTTTTATTTAAATTACATTACAATGAATTTCATGAATTTGATCAGCATATAAGAGAAAAGTCAACTCAATTATACACAAAAAATGTCTTAAACAAAAAAAGAAACTTTGTTCTCTAATTCCTAAAAATAATAAACACATGAAACCAAGTCCTAACACTGGAACTTGTGGTGGAAGATAGATCAAAATACAAGAGTTCTAACCACACTACACCACAACTTGTTAGGTTCTGGACGCGCGTTTCGCTAACCAAGTTAGCATCATCAGCAGATGATATAAACTAAAGTAACTTATCCTAACCGAGACTATTTATAGGCAAATGTGGTCACACTTGGTTGCACCCGACTGCACCGTTGTCAAGTAAACAATAGAGGGGACTATTGGGAATAGGCCCTCTGTCTTTATTTAGTGCTTTCTTACCACATTTAACTATTTCTATACTCTCAAATGCATCCAATAATCTATTATTAGATACATTTTTAATCAACTTAAGATTATTTATTCCTATTCGGTGATTGTTTTCCAAAGCATGTTGGGCAACGCTTGACTTTTCTGTTCTTCCGTATCTTAAATGTGCCATGTGTTCTTTAAAACGAATGTTTATGGAGCGTTTAGTTTGCCCAACATATTTTAGATCACAGTCATTACAGCTAATTTCATAGATGCCACTCCTCTCCCTCAAGTCGACTTTGTCTTTGGGGTTTCCAAGGAGATTTTTCAAACTATTCTCCGTTTTGTAGGCTACTCTAAAACCTACGTTTTTAAATACTTTTTCTAGACCTCTCGTATATCTGGGATCATATGGGATTACTATGAATTTATTGGAAGCCTCAGGTATTTGAAGAGTAGTGGCATCTTTTAACATTTTCTTATGCTTATGTCTATTTACTAGTTTATGTACGATCATTATATCCATTACTTTAGCTATATTTTTAATCCGATTCATTTCATTGTTAAAACGTTCTTTACTTAGTAGAAAATTGACTAACCTGTGAGTTAAGAAATGGAATGCTGCCATTTTGTGTTGACGGCAATGAAATGAGTCGGATGTTATATATCTATCAGTATTAGTAAATTTCCTATAAATATCAAATTCTAATTTATCGTTATTTCTAATAACTAACATGTCGAGAAAAGGTAATTGCCCATTGTTCTCCTTTTCGTACGTAAAATTAATGGAAGGATATTTATTGTTTAATGTTTCTAAGAAAGTGTCCAAATTTTCTGTTTTAGTATCAAAAATAGCAAATATATCGTCTACGTATCTATACCACACCCTTGGGAAATACTTGAGTTCTTTTTTGAATTGGGTTTCTAATCTGCCCATAAACAAATTTGCAAGGAACGGAGATAAGCAATTGCCCATCGCAGTTCCCTCTAGTTGTTTATAATATTTATTGTTGTATTGAAAAAAATTTTGATTCATACATAATTTTGTGAGAAGTAAATACTCATCAATAATTTCTTTCTTCAAATTATTGATTTCAAGTAGTTCCTTTAGGTACTCTAAAGCTAGTGGTATGGGTACACTAGGAAACAATGAGCTTACATCAAAAGATATTAAAATTTCACCTTCTTTTAAGTGAACATTCTTAATTTTATCTAAGAATTTTAACGAGTTAGTAAACCTCAAAGGTTTTAGAGTAGCCTACAAAACGGAGAATAGTTTGAAAAATCTCCTTGGAAACCCCAAAGACAAAGTCGACTTGAGGGAGAGGAGTGGCATCTATGAAATTAGCTGTAATGACTGTGATCTAAAATACGTTGGGCAAACTAAACGCTCCATAAACATTCGTTTTAAAGAACACATGGCACATTTAAGATACGGAAGAACAGAAAAGTCAAGCGTTGCCCAACATGCTTTGGAAAACAATCACCGAATAGGAATAAATAATCTTAAGTTGATTAAAAATGTATCTAATAATAGATTATTGGATGCATTTGAGAGTATAGAAATAGTTAAATGTGGTAAGAAAGCACTAAATAAAGACAGAGGGCCTATTCCCTATAGTCCCCTCTATTGTTTACTTGACAACGGTGCAGTCGGGTACAACCAAGTGTGACCACATTTACCTATAAATAGTCTCGGTTAGGATAAGTTACTTTAGTTTATATCATCTGCTGATGATGCCAACTTGGTTAGCGAAACGCGCGTCCAGAACCTAACAAGTTGTGGTGTAGTGTGGTTAGAACTCTTGTATTTTGATACATGAAACCAAGTTTAAAACAAATTTCTGTCCATAAATTTTTAATAGCATCCAATTTTTAGATACCGAAATACAATTTATTAGAAAAAGGATTTAAACCCTTTTTCGTGAGCAAGCTTCAACTAAAAACTTAGAATTATTGGCTGAATTTGAACTAGCTGAATTGCTGAAATTGAACTAGCCCTTAAAGACATCCCTTCAAATATAGCCTTAAAATTTGAAGGTTCAACACTTATTAAAAAAGAATTTCTTAAAGATTCTAAGTCAAATTCAGAAATTCAATGCATAAAACAAATCAGAAATAAGTCAAAAAATGTTATTTTTATAAAAGCTGATAAAAGCAACACTCTAGTTGCTATTGATATGGTAGACTGCACTTACAAAACATTAGATTTCCTTAACGCAGAAAAATATCAGATTGTAAAACATAATCTTACATATTTTTCAACAAAAAGGTAAAACTTATATCAAAAATTGTAAGTGTTACTTTGATGATAGAGACGTCAGTAAATATACAATTATGAACCCACAACCACCAAAATTATATTCTTTAGTCAAACTTCATAAAGTGGGATTTTCTATCAGACCAGTAGCGTCTTTATTTTCAGCGCCATCCTAAAAAAATATCTAAAAAACGTATAAACATTATTCAATCATATACATAGTTTTCAGCAAAATATCAAATTAAAAATTCGTTAATTTTAGTTAATAAAGTAGTATTCCCGCTAAAGATACCAACAAATTAGTAGAAAATTTTTTAAACAAAAAATCAGTTAATTGTGTAAAAAAACAAGAAATATTACACATACTTACCGAATTTTTAGAACAATTTAATAATAAACTTTATACCAGTACAGAAAGTTAATTATGGGAAATCCCTTAAGCCCCTTATTTGCTGAAATATTTTTGGACACTCTAGAAAATCAAATCAACAAACATCCTTTTTTTAAACATATCATATACTGGCTTTGATGATTTTTTAGCATGTTTTACAGGAACTGAACGACAAGTAGGTAAATATTTTTCTCGAAAATATTAATAACCTTCATCCTAATATAAAATTTATAATTGAACTATAATCTAACAACAGTATAAAATTTTTAGATTTAACCATCACAAGATTAAATAATAACAAATAATTTTTCTGTGTATCATAAACCTTCACATACGGATACTACCATACACAATTCCTCATGTCATCCAATTCAACATAAACTAGCCGCATTTCAGTGTATGATACACAGACTAATCTCCCTAACTCTAAGTAAAACTAATTTTCAGACTGAGTTAAACATAATCAAACAGATTGCAATAAACAATGGATATTCAATTAATATTGATTGATTGATAAAATTCTACAAAAAAATTTATATAAAAAAACTATAAATATGATTTACCATAATATGAATGTAAATACAACAGCATACAAAACTATATCATATATAGGTAATTCTAGCTTTAAAATAGGTAAATTTTTAAACGGTTTAGACATTAGAATAGCATATAAAACCAATAATTCTTTAAGTAGGTACATAAAAATAATAAAACAAAATCTGATAAACGTGAACAGTCAGGTGTATACCGACTAAATGTGGAGATTGCCACAAAACGTATACAGGGTTATTCACGCAACCCGTTCATTAAAAGTTTTTGATGATGCCATTTAGATAAAAATTTCAAATTTTGGGATTAAGGGGTACTTCTTTTTTGAAATATTTTCAACTTCCTGTCACTTCCGGTTTAACCGGAAGTTGGTATCAACTTGCTTATTTTAAATGGAACACCCTGTATTTTATGATATTTTTGGATTCTACGGAGAATTTTAATGCTATTTTATGTAGCATGTCCTATACCTAGGTTCAAGCGTTCTTAAGATACTTCGGGGTACCAAATTTTAAAATCTCATATTTTTGTAAGTTTTGAAGATATAATCTTCATATTTTGCAGACGATCGGTAAATAATCTTAGGTTTCTATTTTTTTTATTGAATTTGTCTATTTTTATACAGGGTGTCCTAAATTCAGCGGCAAACATTCACATTTTCAAAGCAGCTAAAGTCTGTTTTTTTAAATGGAACACCCTATAACTTTATGCACTATCAAATGTAGAATTTAATTTTCTATCGAACTGTATTAAGGTTCCCTATACCTATTCGTAACCATTTTCGAAATAATCAGATTTTTATTAAACTATCATATGTATTTGCTAAATGCTTACACCTTCCCGTAGTAAGCCATGGAAAAACAATTGTTGTGCTTTTCTATTCAACATGATAGCTGATTTGAAACTTTTAAATTAGAATAAAATAACACTCAAAAGCTGATATTCTCAATTTATTTTATATTCGCGGAGAATGTTACAAAACATCCTCATTTATCGCCAATGAACAAGAGAAAATTGAAGAGGATTGAAACGAAATTTTTTCGTTTCGGAAAAGTTAAAGTTATAAAAAATGTAATAAATTGTTTACATTATTTTTAACCATATCTACTAAGTTCGAGACTGTCCTAAACTTGTTTTAGTGAACTTAAAAATTACAGCAATCTAACAATCAACAATAAATAAATAAAATAATAAAATTGAATTATAACAAATGTTCTATATGCTGTCCGTTCATTTGAAGACACATTTCGTTTCTTCTTTGTATAGTTGCTGTGACCCGTTGAATTTGTCCGTTTTCCAGTTCGGCAAAAGCTGTTCGTATCCTGTCCAGTAAATCTTGTTGGTTATTTACTGGGGAAGCATAGACTTTACCTTTGATAAATCCCCATAAATAAAAGTCTAGGGGTGTTAAATCAGGCGATCGCGGGGGCCATCTCCAAGGGCCATTGGGACCAATCCAGCGATCTTCAAAAATTCGAGATAATTTGAGATAAACTGCAGCGGAATTATGTGCTGGTGCCCCATCTAATTAATACCAATAATTTTGCAGCTCACCAATAGGAATTTCTTCTATAAATTCAGAAACCGTCTCTCGTAGAATTTCCAAATACTTATCAGTGTTTAAATTGTCTTCATAAATACAGTACCGCACCTGATCATTTAATACTATACCGAAAACATTGAAGCTAAACCTCTCTTGAGAACGCGTTTCGCGTAAAGCGTGCGGATTTTCTGATGCCCAGAAATGTTCGTTTCCTCTATTTGTTATTCCTTCTCTAGAATATTTCGCATCATCGGTCCAAAATATTTTTGAAAGGAATTGAGGGTCCTCTTGAATTTTCAAAAACATGAATTCCCAAAATTCTACTCGTCGGACGTCATCACCAGGTCTCAAAGCTTGCACGTTGTGGAAGGAATAAGAGTGCATATGATGTTCGCTCTAGTTTCTTTGGACAGATGAAGAAGAAATTTCCAAATCGTTTTCTGCTGACGGTATTGAACTTTGCGGGTTTGCGTGGAAATAAGCTAATGTGTTTATTACGTTATCCTCGGCATTTGTCACTGGTTTCGGAACATTTTTTGTAACTTTAACCTTGCCAAAACGCGAAAAGTTCGTTTCAATCCTCTTGAATTTTGACTTGTTCATTGGCGGCAAATCAGGGTGGCGTTCGTTAAACACACGACACGTTCTCTCCAAAATTTTATAACATTCTCCATGAATATAAAATAGATTGAGAATATCAGCGTTTGAGTATTCTTCCATTTCGATTTAGAAGATTTAGTTTATCACTGACAGCTTTCGATAAATAACGCATACTAATCATCTGTCATATTGGATATTGGATCTCAATTGTTTTTCCATGGCTCACCATTGGAACATGTAAGCATTTAAGCAAATACATAAGATATTTTTATAAAACCCAATTATTTCGAAAATGGTTACGAATAGGTATAGGGAACCTTAATACAGTTCGATAGAAAATGAAATTCTACATTTGATAGTGCATAAAGTTATAGGGTGTCCCATTTAAAAAAAAACGGACTTTAGCGGCTTTGAAAATGTGAATGTTTGCCGCTGAATTTAGGACACTCCGTATAAAAATAGACAAATTCAATAAAAAAAATAGAAACCTAAGATTATTTACCGATCGTCTGCAAAATATGAAGATTTTATCTTCAAAACTTACAAACATATGAGATTTTAAAATTTTGTACCCCGAAGGCTCATTTTCGGTTCAAAGTCAAATATCTTAAGAACGCTTGAACCTAGGTATACGACATGCTACATAAAATAGCATTAAAATTCTCCGTAGAATCCAAAAATATCATAAAATACAGGGTGTTCCATTAAAAAGTACCCCTTGACCTTACCTTAATCCCAAAATTTGAAATTTTTATCTAAATGGCATCATCAAAAACTTTTAATGAACGGGTTGCGTGAATAACCCTGTATAGGTGAAACAGGAAGATATTTTGGTAAAAGAATAAACGAACTCTATAAATGTTTTATCAAGGGAAAAACCGAGTCCAATTATGCAAACCATTTAATTGAGACCGGCCATACCTTTGATAAAAATTTTAAAATATTTAAAATTTTGCACAAAGAAAATAAGGGTCATAAATTGAATATACTGGAGACTCTAGAAATAAATAAACTTAAACGTTCAAAATGTTTGTTAAACGATGCTAATATACCTGTAGAACTCAATAATTCACCTCTGTTGAATATATTTTAATAATTTTAGGTAGTTTAAGTTTATGGCTAGTTCTTAAAAATTCCAAGACTTGTATATCTTTAAATTTTTCAATGCAAGGATGCTATGCGGATTACATGCTCATAATTTTATTATTAATTTAATTTTCAAAAAGTTTCCTATGCAGTAGTAGACAAATTATAGTGTGATACACGTGCAAAAAGCACATTTCATACTCGCCTTCGGCTCGTGACACCAAATTTTCAAATTCATATGAAATGTATGTGTTTCGGCATTTATTGTACGATATGCTACTTTCCAATCATAAAGACGTTTTTCGACACGCAAAGTAGTGTTATATTGGCCCTCTTTTCGACACTACTTTTTTTCTCTACAGAGTTGTTAATGCTAAATTATAGTCACCTGGAATTTGAAACCGATCACTTTTGCATGCGTTGTTACCAACTTGAAAATATTCAACACTAATTTTTTAAAAATATATTGCACAAAATAGAAAAAATAGTATAAAATACTCGTTTCATAAGAAGTTTAATCTTACTCGCCCTTTAGAAAACTCGCCTACCCTAGGGTTCGTGCTATAACATCATATCTTATGAAACTAGTGTTTTAATATACTAACACATCAAGGAGGGGAATGGCATCATCTGACTCAATTTACATAGTGAATTTTATATTAGCATGTTTGTTTAGATGATCTAGAAATATAGTTAAATTTTCTTCTTCATGTGGTTATAATACAAAACTATCATCAACATATCTATACCAACATTTAGGTTGGAAGAAGCAGGGCTTAAAGCAGTTTACTAGAAAACTTTCGTAAAGATCTTCGCTATCAGAGGCCATAACGGAGATCCCATGGCGGTACTCGAGATTTGCTCATAAAAGGCACCTTGAAAAGTGAAATATGTGGACATTAAGCTTTCCATTATCAATTCAGTTAAGACCGGATCAAAGATTTTGCATCTAAATATGTCAGAAATTATGGTAACTAATTCATTAATAGAGTGAGTGTACAGGGATTGGATTCCACATTACAACTGACTAAAATATCGTCGGAAAACATTTAAACATTTTTACTAAAAATGTATTACATCAAAAGTCGACAGTTCATCAGGTATCTTAGAAGGTTTCTAGATCCATAACAACGCCGCGCATTCTTTTGTTTTAAAAATGACATTTAGAGCAACTATCCAAAATTAATTTAGTGTGAATCATTTTCGCGATTATTTCCTTCATATCAATTTTGACCAAGCACTATTATTTAATTTTAAAAATGCTAGACATAAATGTCAATAGTTTTTCCGGAAACAGATATCGAACAAAAAGTAAGTGAAAATGAGTATTAAGTAGTTTAATAAATTATTGTCCTTACTGTTGTATTAAATAAAACTGTTGTTATATTAAATATTATTTATTGAACTCAGGAAATAGTCTTACCAAATATCCCTCGTGCATCTAATTTCATCACAATTGGATGGAGCTAGTTCACACCCAGTGACCACAAAAATTAAATGTTTGTTGTTGGATTACTCATAAAATTAGTTTTCTCCCGATATGTCTCTATAAATGACTATCATTTGATAAGAAACCTGTTTCAACTTTAAAAAAGTAAACTACGCTGAAATTAACCGAAGTATTTCGGGTGTTGACTGGCATGCACTTGTAATTTATTAGTTAGTTATGATATAGGTTTCGGAGTAGCTGGATGTACCGCGTAGCTTTAATTTTACCGCTGCGACACACAGTGGCTTCCTTATTCACTTCTTATAAATTGTTCAGAATAAAAATATGGCCCCTGCCCAAAAATCCGTCGTCTGGTCGTTTTTCAAGAAAATTTTAGAAAATAAATTTGCAAAATGCTGTTTATGTAAACAAGAATTAAAATATTTGGGTTCGACAAGTAATTTAAAACAGCACCTTGTACGAAAGCATCCAATTGAGTTTAATGAAGAGATAAAGAAAGTAACTCGTATAGATGAAGATACAGAAATTACTAGCGCAAATCCCGATTCACTACCAGTTGTAAATAACATAGAAATGGACACAAAAAATGAAATTTCAAAAACAAAACGCAAGGCTACTCCAGTTTCAGAGCTCGAAGCCGCTTCTTCGAATCAGGTCACTTTAGGTCAAATGTCCAAGTTAAAAAAAAACCAAAAATAACACGACAACTAAAATTGTTTGGTGGAAAAAAACACAAGTGAACTTAGCGAAGCTCAAAAAAAGCAATGTGACTTAAGCCTTTTGAAACTAATTGTCAAATACTTTCAGCCGCTATCGGTAGTTGAGAATTCGGGTTTTCTCGAATACAGCAAAGCATTAAATCCATTATACATAGTTCCAAGTAGATATATTTTATCAAACACACTTTTGCCAGGTCTGTATTCAGAAGAAGTTGCAAAACTCAAAGCCATTTTACTTCATGTAAGGTATGTATCACTGACTACAGATATCTGGCAATCAGACAGCAATTCGTCTTACCTCTCATTAACGTGCCATTTTATACATAATGGAAATTTCCATTCGCGTGTCTTAAGTGTGAAAGAACTGTCATCTGAACACCATACTGGAAAAAATATAGCGGGAGATTTATCAACCATTATTAATGAGTGGGACCTTAATGAAAAGATTGTTACTGTTGTATCAGATAATGGGGCTAATATAAAAAACGCAATCACAGAGCATTTACAAAAGTATCACCATCCATGCGTAGCTCATACTTTGAACTTAATAACGAAAGAGGCATTAAGTGAAAATGAACATCTAAAAACCTTAATCACAAAATGCAAAAATTTAGTTTCGTTTTTTAAACATAGTGGCTTGGCAACAGAAAAACTGTGTCAAGAAGAAATGGGTCTACCTGTGGTTAAAGTCAAGCAAGCAGTAGATACCAGGTGGAACTCCATTCTAATAATATTGGAGAGACTAACTGAAATTAAAAATCCTTTATCTGTGGCCTTAACCAATTTACCTACTTCTCCCAATTTTTTAGATGCGACAGAATGGAATGTTATTTTGGATGTTATACCACTTCTAAAACCTTTAGAACTAATGACGATAGAACTCTCAGATGAACAGTATATAACTATGTCTTTAATTATACCGTCCGGGGTTTGCAGTTCAACTTGAAAAATATGAAACCCACTACTGATATAGGCATATGGTTGCAAAAAAAGCTAAATGATACAGTAGCACGGCGTTTAGGGTCACTCGAATTAAATAAAATGGTTGCAAAAAGCACTTTCTTAGACCCTCGCTTCAAAAAAACTGCATTTGGGCTCGATGAAAATGCAAATAACATTCAAAAGTGGATTCTTGATGAAGTTGCAACTATGGTTTCCATTTCCAATTCAGGTCCTAGAGCTCATTCTCCTAATGAAACAATGTTTCCAAATATCGCATCTACTTCTAAAAATATTTCGCTTTGGTCACATTTTGAAGAAAAAGTAAAAGTAGTAAAAACTAAAACAACACCGGCAACTACATCTGCTCTCTGTGTACGTTAGTATATGGAACTGCCATATTTGGACCGAACAGAAGACGCGCTCCTTTTTTGGGAAAAACATAAACTGATGTTGCCGGAATTGTATCAGTTACACAAAAAATACTCCTGCATACCGGCAACATCGGTACCCAGTGAGAGATTATTCTCCAAGGCGGGTCAACTTGCAAATGTGAGAAGAAACAGATTAGGTTCAAAAAATATAGACATGATATTATTTTTAAGTAGTGCTTTATAAATTAATTGGATTTTTTATTTATTAATTTTATTTTTAAGTTTATTAAGATTACCTTTATTATTTAATAGGTTTATTTTTAATTTAGTAGGATTTGCAAGTAATGTTTTTTTTTCTGTGTGCAAATATTTAACAAACCAAAGAATGCGTTGTTCCATTTCTGAAAGTCAGTTCGTAAATAAAAATTATATTTATTATTCCCAATAAATATTATTTATACTTAGTATAGTATTTATTTGTTGATAAAGATGTTGTATTTGATTTAATTTCTGTTTATCTGTTGCATCTCTTGCAGTTTAATATAATGTACAAAATAAATATATAACAATTTATTTCTATTCCTAAATATCACACAACTTTTAATTTACTTATTTAGCAGAGGTAGTAAATATTTTTGATATCTTTATATTTAACTTAAAATAAAATTCTAGACTAAAAACTCTATTCTAAAATTCCATCTAGAATGCCCACTCACTCATCTCATGCATATTTCAATATATTAATTATATATATTTTGCTTTAAAAAATTGGCTACTCGCCATCCCTGCCCTCCGCCCGACGGCTAACGTACCTATGCATATCCCGATCCGAATTTATTTCCGTAATGTTTGTGTCCCGTCCTAGTCAATCACAATATAAAGGCATCTCGATCCGAATTAAAAGTGATTCGAATAAACTTCTGAACGATGCCGAAATACGAACCAACCAACATATTTTTATTTCAGGAATCTTCGCCACTCCCAATTTGCCTTCTTTCGTTTCGATTCGAATATTTGTGCGATTCTATTATTACAGAACTTAGATGACTATTTCTAAACAATAGTAATCCTAATTTAACAGCAGAACAAGTATGGTTTCAACAAGATGGGGCAACCCCCATTTTGGACGTGAAGTAGGGAATATCTTGGCTAAACCTTCTCTGGCAAATGGATAGGGCGCCGGAGAGTAATTGTATGACCAACTGGGTCACGCCACGTACTCTCGCTTGACTTTCTTGTGGGATCATATAAAAACTTTAGGATACAAAAATAGACCATAAATTATTGAAGAATTACAAGAGAAAATAAGACACAGAATTTTCAGCATTCCTCGTAGTCTCTTGTTAGATACTTTGCAGAATTTTGTACACTAAATCCATTATTGTCAAGAGGTGAATGGTGAATACTTTGAGCACCTTATCAAGTAGAACTTCAGGTAAATGATTTCTATATTACAGTCGTTTTTTTTAGAGACACCGAATATTTGAAAAGAAATTTTGTATATTCATGGATAATCACAAGTCTTGTCAATCAGCGTAATAGAACAGGGTCCGATAATAGACAATTGAAGCGTTCGGCCGAATAACGGTCTATGTTACAAATATTCTAAAATTTAGTTTTAATTGGAATAAGGGTCTATGTAGTCTTTATTATCGACGTGAAAGATTGGTTTGTTGATATACCATTAGATGTAGCTAGTATGCCGCTTTTGGTACCTCCCAACACATGATTTCGAATTGGAACAACGGTCTATGTTACAAAGGTCGGCGTCGGGCGTGGATTGTTTTTGCATTTTACATTATAATGTGGAACGTCGTTGTGTTGACATCTTTTTATCGTTTGTTTACGTCGTAAAGAGTATTAAATATGCACGGAGACACCACGCTGCGGTTGTCTGCTAGTGATATTAGTAGGCTGAACAAATCAAAAAGAAAAACCAGGCAGATAAACATAAGAAGTTGGAAGGATGTGTCACGCAAAACTCGTAAAGATTCAGGTCTCGAATATACGACAAGGAAGTCAAAAACAGTGGTTTCTGCTAAGACCCCTCCTAGCAATGTAAGTAGCAATAAGGAAAATGTAATTTTTTAAACTTATTTTTTTAAATTTCATGAGAATTTTTATAATAATATCTACTCTACGTTATTAATTTTATTTTCTCTCGTTCAAGGGAAGCATATGTGGCAAATCCTGTAAGCAAATGTGCTCACAAATTAACGAGAAGAGACCTATTCAAAGATTTTTATTCACATTCGTATAATGAGCAGTCAATGTTTTTAACTAAATGTATCAGAATGGAGGAGCCGAAAAGACGAAGAGCCGGAAAAACAGACGCTACTTCATTAAAGTTGTGTTCTTTCACGTACTTCATTAATGACAAGAAGGTGTGCAAAAAAACTTTACTTGACACTTTTAAAATCACCCATAGACGAATTCAAACTTTACAAGACAAGCTAAAAGGTGGCATACAAATTCCTATAGATCAGAGAGGGAAGCATCATACTAGACCAACGGCCATTTTGTACGAGAGTAGGAACTTGATAATAGGGCACATTAAGAAATTTCCAAGACAAGAATCGCATTATTCTCGAGGTAAAACACAGAAAGAACATTTAAGTCCTGATCTTAGTTTGTCGAAAATGTACCGATGTTTCCAAGCTGAATATCCCAATGTTAATGTGAGTAAAACTTTGTATGACACTGTGTTTAAAGAAATGAATTTGCGTTTTGGTGCTCCTCGATCCGATACGTGCAAGATATGCGATGAATTCTATGTACAACTCCGTGCTGCACAATCAGAAGATGAAAGGAAGAAAATACAGATCGAATGTGATTTACATCAAAGTAAAGCGTCTTTAGGATATCAAGAACTTAAAGCGGACATCGTTAAATCTAAAGCAAATAATTCATCCACTGTCGTTCTTTGTGTAGATATGCAGCAGGTACTATTTTGCCCCACTTTGACCCACTCAGATATATTTTATCAAAGGCAACTTAGTTGCTATAATTTTGCTGTTCATAATATGGGAAATAACAGAGCCACAATGCATTTATGGTACGAATGCATTGCGGGAAGAGGCTCTACTGAAATAGCGTCCTGCTTGATTAAATTTGTTACTCTTAATTACAATAAATTAACAGAGGGAGAAGAGCGCAAATTAATCGTTTGGTCCGATCGATGTGTAGGGCAAAATAATAACTGGAGAGTATTGTACACATATTGCTATCTTGCAAAATGTGGATATTTTAATGAGATTCATCAAAAGTTTCTTTCATCAGGTCACAGTTTTTTGCCGTGCGATCGAGATTTTGCCGTTATTGAGAAGGCAAAAAAAACCGCAAATGTTTATGTACCCTCTGACTGGAAATATATTATTGCTGACGCTAAAGTAAATGAATCTTTTCAAATAATCGAAATGTGTCAAAGCGACTTTAAGGACCTTACCACTATTGAAGATCACCTACCGAAAAATAAAAGTTGCTCGAAATTACAAGTAACAAAGTACCATTGGATGAAGTATGACCTTGATGATCCCTACACTATCAACGCTCGAGCCAGCCATAACGTCATAAAACCTTGGGAATCATTTAAAATTTTTAAAGACAACTGGGAAGTTAAAATAAAGCCTGAAGACTTGAAACCACTTTATAATGAACTACTGCCCATCACACAAAATAAAAAAAAAGATTTATTGAAAATGATTCCATATATGAAAAGCGAATATGCTGATTTTTATAGATCACTACCACAGTAGTGACTTCAAGTATTTGCAATGATAATTTGTTTTCGTTTATATCGTTTTGTATATTCCATCAATATGTAGATCAGTGCTGCATAATAATTATTATAAGCGGATAATATTACATAATAATAAATTATTATTTCGAAGAGCTAGTTGTAGTTTTAATTATTGTGGAATAACGATCTATGTTACATTTCCGCTAATTAAAACTTAATAATAATATGAAAAACATTAGATCGCTTTTTCTCCAAACTTACAAAATGTAACATAGACCGTTATTCGTCCGAACGCTTCAATTATCGGAGTTAAGCAAGGCCAGTCGTGGTTAGTACTAAAATTTTCATAATTTTATCTACTACCTATTCTAAATAAAATTCCGTGGAAAAATGTTTCACTAGCTATCTTAGATTAGAAAATAATTTACCTTTTCCACATATATTAGCAAAAATGTTCAAAACAAGTGCCTCGAAAACGTGTGTTCTACAAACTATTTAGACAATTTTAAATATCTAGTAATATAAGGAATGTTCCAATAAAAACTCTCTTCTATTGCTATCCTAATTTTTTAGCACAGCCTGTATATATATTTTGCATATAATGGATTTTTAAAAAGCCTTAAAATATTTGTATGTAACATTTTTCGTTACCTGTATTAGTTTAAGAAATAATCCACCGTTTCTGCACAAATCACCAATAATTTTTGTAACTCAATATCTCGAAAACAGTTGGGGTAGATATATGGTATGTTCTGCAAAATATTTACACAATTTTGAATGAAATTCAAATATCGATATATATACAGGGTAATCTATAAAAAAAAATAACTTTTCGCTGCCCTATTTCCTGACATACCTTTCGTAATTTATTTCTTTTCTGTGGAATAGATTTTTATAAACTGTAAACCTTTTAAATTTAACATAACTCACTATTTTAGTTTAAGGGATAATCCTCAAGATTATTTTTTTCGTCAATACCTCTCAAAAATATTGATCTAAAATTCAATTTCTGGTTTTCACGAAATTTTGTCCTTAAGGAGATAAAAGTGCGTAAAGTTAATTTACCTTTCAATTGAATATTTATTTTTATATGTATGTAAGTATTTTTTTATATCTCTTGCACATAATAATATTTTAACTCAATTTGGGTTTTAAAAAGTTTTTAAATAGTTGCTGAACTGTCCATTATTATTTTAAATTTTGAATATCAATTTTGAATTTCTTTAACAAATTCACAAATTAGTCAAATTAGAGGTTATTTAATTTTCAGCACCAATATTTTCACTTACTATTTGCTAACCATTTTGTTATGTCTAACGTTTGATACTATAAAATTGCATTATTTTCCGGTTTACGTTTATACGAACATACACAGTTGAATATGATTTTAAAAGCGCAAACAAATAAAATTAAAACTATGTTATCAAACATTCCACAGATATTTAAATCCGGCTCGGTTTGCATCAGGTACAGAAGAGAAGAGTGCTAAATTTTATTAAAATAAACATGGGGCAACGGTAAATGTGGAATTTGGTTTCAATATGGCCGTGACATGATCGATAATTATTTTTTATAACAGTTCTGGCCGTAACCGCATATAGGGTGACGAGTTGAAATGATATTATAGAAATGTTCGAGTGACCTTAAGATACATGGAAATTGTAAAAATAAATTAAATGTAGAACGATATATAAAACTTTTAATTAGAGTTAAGGAGAAACGTGCACATTTCTAATGTTTTTTAAAAAATACATAAGCAGTTTAGTATTTTAAATTAAATGAATGTACGTATTAATTATAAATCAAATTAAGTCCTGCCAAAATGCAATTACTGATAACATAATGAGTGGTAATTTAAAATAATTAACGAAAAAAATAAATAGTAATGCCAACACAGATTAATGTGTTTTATTTTCAACAGTCAACAGCTCGATAAGAGATTTTTTATAATGATAAACAATTTATTTTGATTAGATCGCCATATTGAAATCACACCAAAAGCTTATTAGTTCATCCCTGTATTTCAAATAAATCGGATAAGTAGTTTTCAATGTTAAATCTTACCAGTTCACCCCTCGATTTGTGTCCAAAATTTGAACCTAATTGGATAAGTATGATGAAGCAGGGCAATTGTGGCACCATAATAAAAAAAAACTGCAAGTTTAATACAGAATATCTCAGACATAGTTGATCACATAAATGTCATCTTTTTTACGATGTTTAGATTGATGTATGGTGTTTTGTTATCAATATACAGAAATCAGATATATTTACAAAACAATTTTTTTGCGCATGTTCTTTGTAGCGTGCCACTTTAACCCAACAATATGGGATAAATGAGTCTTCCGGTTCGTCTCGTCGAAGGCAGACCTTTGTGTTAATAACATAAGTGGTTCCATGTGTTCGGTTTTGCGGCCTTATTTCGGGGGGAAACGAGAGACTCAACCGCTCAGAGTGGAAACTAACAACCCCGCAAGAAAGGGAGCAGACGCTATGAACGTGTGAGGCCTAGTTGTTCTTGCATTCTATCCCGTTCGTCTGCCGCAGTTTTACATAGAATATTAGCGTAATGGCCTCTATGTGACGGGAGTGGGAGGGGTAAGGGGATAGCTTTGAAGAAAAGGTCATCTCGTGAGACCAGTAGTACTCTCAAGGGGCATCTAGTGGAAGCCCAGATGCATTTCAAATATTAAAAAGTTATTTGAAAGATTCGGGGTGTTCGGGAGCTTAGAGCTCGCCATCCGGACATCCTACCTATTGGGCTGGAGAATGGCGCTGAAAGCAAAAAAGTGGCAGCCGACTCCATTTTGAAAAAGAATAAAAAAATAAAATATGGGATAAATATGGCAGAACATATTTTTTTCCTATTATAATGCATTAGAGGCGGTTGGGGACAAAAGCATCATAAAAAACATGTGTAGAAAAATTTGGTATATATTAGAAATCTGTATGCTGCTGAATCTGAATTATATAGCTATAAGAAAAACATTAAAAATTAAAATAATAGAACACTTCTCTATTTAGACAGGTGTTTTAATTCAAAAATCTTGTAAATTTCTATGGTACCTTCGACAAAATCCAATGTGCATCTCTCATATTTTTAAAGATAGAAGGTTGCGGTTTTCACAACATTATGCTACTTTTTTGTGAAGTTAAAGCTGACGCCAGCAGAATTTTCATAGCTCTTTTGGTTTTCGAGATACAGGACGTTTTTGAAAATGTTACATTGCCAGGAACCCTTCGAATCCCAATTATCTGATAACTTACGAAAAAGACGAAAACTGTGTCTTATATGACTTTTTCCGTAGAATTTAGTGCCACTACGGAAAGTGAAACTTTAGATACTATATCTCAACATGTAACTCCGTGTATTTCTCGATTAAAAGAGTCAAAAACTGCGTTTAATAGTCTGAAATTTTGCTAGTGGGTGTATTGTTCTGTAATGTGCGGTTTCTGACTTCATATCAAAATTCGACGATTTCAAACGCACCCTTCTAAATGAGGTATCCAGTAAAATATGTGAGTCATTACCTAAAACAGGCGCAGATCTGCCCCAATCCTCAGTTACCACCTATGCACAAATAGCGCGGCCCGATAGAGCTAAAATAATCTTAAAACCTAAGGACCAGAGCCAACAAAACTCACAAACTAAATTGGATGTTATAAATAACATTAATCCTTGTTTACCTGACCTCACCATTCGGAAAGTGAAACACTTAAATAACGGCGGGATTATCTTGGGCTGCGAAAACCAAGCCGAAACGTCAAAAGTTAGACAACTTGCAGAAGAAAAACTTGGCGAAAAATATGAAATACGTCAGCTGAAAGAACTTCATCCAAGAATCAGAATTGTGGGGATGTCGCAGATAATTGAAGAGAATTAACTTGCTGATTAGATTAAAAAACAGAATAAAGACATTTTTGGATATAACCATTTTGAGATATTGCGCATATGGCCAACCAAAAAAAGGGATAGTGTTTTTCAGGCCACGCTGCAGGTAGATGAAAAAATTTATAAAAAGGTAATGCTTAATAATTCTATATTAGTGGGTCTCGATACTTGTGCAGTCTACGAGGCTTTTACTATAACCCGGTGTTTCCGATGTAATAGTCTCAATCACACCTCTAAGTTCTGTAAAGCCAATGTAATATGTCCTCTATGTTCTGAAAACCATGATGTTCAGAATTGCAAAGTCCGTAATCCTGATCTTTATAAATGTAGTAATTGCTTAATGGTTAATCAAAAACAAAGTAGTCAAATTAATATAAATCATAACGCGTGGAATTACGGGGCTTGTCATACGTATCAAAAAGCATTAGAAAAATTTAAATTTGAAATTGTGGGTTCACAATAGCAATCATTGGGTACCACTGGCGAGGTCCGTGTCACCGATCATGCCGAATTTGAAGATCTGTCAGTTTACTATCAGAACGTACGTGGATTGAATACTAAAGTAAGAGCGATTTATAATGCACTTGCGTCCTGCAATTATGATATTGTTGTATTTTCGGAAACTTAGCTAAATAACGGGATTGTCAATTCCGAAATATTTCCTCCTAATTTTTTAGCACTGAGAAGTGATAGAAATTTTGAACTGATGGGTGTGAATAGGGGTGGCGGTACGTGTATAATTTTTAGAAATACTCTTTCGGTGGTAAGAATCGATACGTCAATGTTTGACTGTCTACAGTGCGTTGATATAGTCGGCGCTAAGGTTCTTTTAAATAACGTAGTTTTTTACATCTTCGCCTTATATATACCTCCAAGTGCGTCTGCAGAAATGTATGAATCCTTTTTTGAAATATTCTCTTCACTGCCATACTTTTTAAACAATAAACTCATAATACTTGGTGATTTTAATTTACCCGACTATAGTGATTTTGTAAATACGTTGCAGAGTAGTAGTAAAACATTATCGTTGATTAATTTTTTAAATGTTGCCAACCTCAATCAAATTAATCTGGTTAAAAATACCTATTATAAACTTCCTGACCTTGTGCTCACTAATAATGTTGGGCATGTTTGTGGAGCTATGGATGTCTTAACGCCTGAAGATAATTATCATCCCGCCATAGTGGCATCGTTTAATATACGCCGCGAGTCAAAAAATAACAAACTGAAAAACAATTTAAATTTTTACAATTTTGGAAAAGCAAACCTAGTAAATCTTTTTCAGAACCTCTCATATATTAATTGGGAATTTCTCGCTGAATATACCGACCCCAATAAAGCTTGTGCACAATTTTACGAAGTTATTTATCAAACGCTGAATATCCATGTTCCACTAACAAAGAAAAGAAATCAAAATTATCCGCCGTGGATTTCAAGTCATATTATAAAAAATATTAATAGCTAAACACAAACATTGGAGAAAATACAAAAAAACAAAAAGTCTTGTCGAATTAGAAAAATTTAAAGATTTAGGTAGAATAATCAAACATGATATAAATAATTCCTACAGAATATACTGTACCGGGTGGTCGAAATTGGTCTGTTTTAACAGAGAAAACCTATTTCCTGACTAGATAGAGCAAAACTGACTTAGGTGTCATGGGCTCGATTTCTGAGAAATGTTTAATGGCAAAAACCGCCTGCCGATATTTTCACTGCCAACTGAGATATAGGGCGTTTTTCAATTTTCGGCCATTTTGAAAATTGTCCATAACTTTTTTATTTTGCGGAATATTAACATTCTGCAAAGACATTCTAAAGGCACTTTTTTATGTGCAATCCAGTGGCGTACTCAGATTTTTTCTATAGTTGTCCGTTTTATCATAAATAGGCAAAACTTTTTTTTTTCAAATGGAAATCATAGTTGGCTATAAATTATAAAAAATGCTCGCGTTTAGCCCTTTTCAGTGATATAAAGTTGTAGGTACTTATTTTCAAAAATAACGAAAATATTAGGTGTTTTTGGTTTACATCGAAGTAGGCCTTGGAATAATGACGCGCGTTCAATATTTTGAATATATTGCTGTCAGATTACTGTAGTCTGGTGTAATTATTGCGTTTTGGTGTTATCTTTATAAAGTTGTGTTAAGTTGCTGACAAAATATGTTTGAGAATTATGAAAAGTATGATATGTTAAAATGTTACATATTATCTAACGAAGTTCCTGAAGCAGCTAGTGAATTATATTTTAATACATTTCCCGAGCGACGTCAACCGGATAACCGAATTTATCAAACATTAAAAAGTAATTTAGTAAATTACGGAAGTTTTAAAAAGTTAAGAACAAGACATTATGAACTAAAGGAAGAAAAGGAAATCCAGCAGCTAAATATAATTGGTGAGGTATTAGATCATCCTGGCACCTCCTCTCGAACATTGGCTAATATAACGAATGTTCCAAAGACCACCGTTTTAAAAATACTCAAAAAACATAAATTCAAACCGTACAGAACGAGAAGAGTTCATCAACTCCGTGAAGGGGACGCCGCTAGAAGATTGGATTTTGTCAGTGGTATGAGCAAAAATTCATGGAGAATGAGAATTTTCCATTAAATATTATTTGGAGTGATGAATCCAGAGTAGATACTTCTGGTATATTTAATAGATATAATTCATATCACTGGTCCACTGAAAATCCACACGTAGTTGTGCAACAAGACCGGCAAGGTCGGTGTGGATTCAATATATGGGTGGGGATATTCCGAGGAAGATTTGTGGGACCTTATTTTTACGATGGAAATTTAACTGCAGATGATTATGTAAATATTTTGCGCACATATATTGTCCCTTTGTTGGAAGACATACCTTTAGCTGATGCCAGAAATATCTACTATCAACAAGATGGTTGTCCCCCGCACAATGCAAGGATCACAACTGATCTTTTAAACTTCGAATTTCGAGAAAATTGGATTGGTACGTGGGGCCCCATACCTTGGCCTGCTAGGTCCTGTGACTTAACTCCCTTAGATTTTTTTTTGTGGGGAAGATTGAAGGACTTGATATTTAAAGGAAGAACCTTTCACACAAAAGAAGAATTGCAAGAGGCCACTAGGCAAGCTTTTGCATCTATTAGCCCAGTTGAACTAATAAATAGTTGCAACTCGGTACGCAAAAGATGCTTAGTTTGTATTCAACAGGGAGGGGCTCAATTTGAACAACTTCTCTAAATATATTTATCAGAAACCTATCTAACTAAATACCTAGATTTTCATAATTATTTTTTATTTTCACTTGTAGCTGTAAATAGTAGTTTAGTTTGTTAATTTTGTTCAACTTTGCTATGTAAACAAAAAAAAAATAAAAAAAATTAATAATAAATAATTAAAATAACGTTAGCTAGTGTTATTTAAAGTTGTGTTTAAGTTGCTAACAAACTATAAATCTTAACAATACATAATTGAGATATTGTCATCACAAATCAAATCCTACTTCGATGTAAACCAAAAACACCTAATATTTTCGTTATTTTTGAAAATAAGTATCTACAACTTTATATCACTGAAAAGGGCTAAACGCGAGCATTTTTTATAATTTATAGCCAACTATGATTTCCATTTGAAAAAAAAAAATTTTGCCTATTTATGATAAAACGGACAACTATAGAAAAAATCTGAGTATGCCACTGGATTGCACATAAAAAAGTGCCTTTAGAATGTCTTTGCAGAATGTTAATATTCCGCAAAATAAAAAAGTTATGGACAATTTTCAAAATGGCCGAAAATTGAAAAACGCCCTATATCTCAGTTGGCAGTGAAAATATCGGCAGGCGGTTTTTGCCATTAAACATTTCTCAGAAATCGAGCCCATGACACCTAAGTCAGTTTTGCTCTATCTAGTCAGGAAATAGGTTTTCTCTGTTAAAACAGACCAATTTCGACCACCCTTACAAATATGGAAAACAATATTAAAAATGATTCTAAACAATTCTGGCGTTTTGTTAATAACAAAAGAAACTCACATAATTTGCCAAATGTTATGTCTTATAATAACTCTATCCTTGGTAATCCCCAGCATATAGCAGATGGTTTTTGACTCCTATGTTGCATCATCTTCTAAGGAGGATGTCGCAACTGACAATTATCCTTATCAAAACTCACTTGACGTTGGCGTGATTACCGAGGATGAGGTTTTAATTAGCTTAAAAAGAATTAAACCTAAGGCTACTATAGGGCCGGATAAAATACCTGCGTTTCTCTTAAGGGACTGTGCTTCTATTTTTGCTAGACCACTTTCAATATTATCTATTATATCACGTAATTCTTCAATTTTCCCAGACCTATGGAAAATATCACGAAAAACTCCTGTCTTTAAAAAAGGAGACAATAATTCTGTCACAAGCTATCGGCCAATAAGTATTATAAATAACTTTTCGAAGATATTTGAAATTATTCTGCATGGCTATTTATACAATTCGGTAAGTATGCATATATCACCCCAGCAGCACGGCTTCATGAAGGGTCGATCTACAGTTTCAAATTTATTTTGTCTCGTTCAAGATCTTGCAGAATCTACCGATGCTGGAGATCAAACTGACGTCATTTATACCGATTGCTCAAAAGCTTTCGATCGTCTTGATCATGGCATTTTGTTAAATAGTGATTGTGTTAAACTACAAAATAACTTTGACAGAATGAACATGTAGTGCGAAGAAAATAAATTGCTTCTAAATGTCTCTAAGTGCAACGTTGTCACTTTCACTAAAAAACTTCGGCCTATAACCTATAATTATACTATAAATGGGCAAATATTAGATAGGTCTGAATCGGTGAATGATTTGGGTGTAGTTCTGGATGCAAGTCTTTCATTTCGTGGCCACGTCTCTAAAGTTGTTGCAGATAGTTTTAAATTGCTGGGATTTATTATACGAAATACTCGTGACTTCGTCAATAGTGATACTCTTAAGTTGCTTTTCAGTAGTTTTATCAGATCTCGGTTAGAATATTCCTCAGTTGTTTGGTGTCCGTTTTACCAGGCGCATATCACAAGCCTAGAAAAAGTTCAAAGACGTTTTTTGAAATATATTTGTTTTAAACTTGATGGGGTTTATCCTGAAATAGGCTTTCCACATGATCAACTTTTAACTAGGTTTTCAATGGAGAGTCTAGAAATTCGCCGAGATAAAGCTCAACTTATCTTTTTACATAATATAATTTCTGGGAAAATAGATGCCAACAAAATTTTGCAGTCTATGAAATTCCAAGTATCCAGACCTACGACGCGTAATTTCTCTACCTTTTTCTTACCCACCCCAAGAACCAATGTGCTAAAATTTTCCCCGCTATTTCAATTGTGTAACAAAAACAATAGTGTACAAAATCAACTTAATATATTTAGTTGCAGCGTGGCCTCGATTAAGCGGCTGATTTTTTGACATATTGTTTTATTTTTTCTATAAACATCTTAAATATTATATTTTACTTATTTAAATTAATTAAAATATGTTTGTACGTAAATTAAGTTGTTTTTCCCATTCACTAATTAGATATATTCTGTAGAATGTG
Source organism: Kuschelorhynchus macadamiae (assembly GCA_030620095.1). Classification (NCBI taxonomy): domain Eukaryota; kingdom Metazoa; phylum Arthropoda; class Insecta; order Coleoptera; family Curculionidae; genus Kuschelorhynchus; species Kuschelorhynchus macadamiae. The sequence continues at coordinate 1,549,459 of JAUTXW010002753.1, read as the reverse complement.
GTAAAATAAAATATAAAATAAAATAAAACATACAACATCTGAATGTATAGAAGTGTCTGAAATAACTGCCATAGAAAATTCTGCTATACCTATATATTCCCTGCGACACCGAATCATCTGGGAATTTTCAAGAACACTCCAAGTCCAAGTACAGGTACCCTTACAAAGCGATCCAGGTATGAGGCCACAAAATATTTCAAGTAATGTTGCAAAAGTATTGGTAGAACGATGACCCATTTAAGTAACTCATTTTGATTATCAAAGCAATGCCAATCGACGTAAATTTTCCGAAAAATATTATAACCGCCAACTTGCCAATGGAGGAGAAATTTTGAGAGACTACTGTAATCTATTTCTAAAGAATCCATTTTTTGCTTCTGTTGCAAAATTTTTGGGAGCCTATCTGATCTAATTGGTTTTTCTGATTAGCGGCATTTCTCTTTAACACTTAGAAGGCATGAAACAAGTTTAATCCACAATGAAAACATCAAATTATGGATACATTTAAATAGTACCTTAGAGACATAAATACTGTTGTCAATCAGATTCAGCTTCGACTCTTAGATGTAGAAAAGAAAAATTGGTAGAGTAGTTTATTGAAAGGAGAATTGCAATTATACAATATCTATTACGTCTGGCATTACGAGGCAAATCTAATAAATTATTCGAGATAATAATGAGAATTTTTTAAAGGAGGTAGAAATGATTTCTAAACTGCGTAGTAAGCACAGCGGAATTCAGAAAAGAATACTGAAAATAAAGAGTTAGACTTTTTTTATGCCATGTTCAACCCATAATTTAAACTTGATTAACGATGCAGCGAAAATTGCACATGAAATTGTAATTTTTTATTAAATTATTAAAGAGTTCTATGTATTTTTCTCTGGTTCGACAAAAAAGTGGACAATTTTTGAAAAGCAAGTTCCATAACTAAAATTAAAGCCTTTAAGTGATACAAGATGATCGAGCAGAATTAATTAAACCATTGTGTTTAAGTCAAATATTTGACGCTCTTATAGACATATCCGCAGATTCTTCTTTGGATTCAAGCATTTTCCATAAAGCAAACTCATTCGCACTGAAAATCCACAATTATAAATTTGTATGTTCAATAAATATTTGGTACAACATTTTGATTAAAATAAATACTTTAAGCAAAATGATCCAAAATTCCACCAGCAACGTTAAAGTGTGTTTAGACTATCTTAACAATTTACTTTTATAAATTTTCGTTCGGATGTAGGTTTTAATGGTATTCTTGTCGAAACAAATGAGATTGTATTAGATTTAAACATTGAAACATGTTTTCCTCTTCCACAGACATTACGTCCAGAAAAAAGCCAAACATTTTTTATATAAGCTAAGAGATGATGTTATGTTAGATCCTAAAGGTAATTTTGAGGTTGAATTAATATATCGAATGTTGGATCAAACATTATCATCTCTTCGCAGAAGGTTTGAGGATTTTCAAACATTTAATAAAATTTTCGGATGTCTTACTAACATAGAGAGTCATCGGAATAAAGACTTATTGAAATATTGCAAAAATTTACACATAAAACTTTAAGATGAGTCCCGCAACTATTCAGACATTGACTGGATCGATTTGTTTAATGAAATAATGGCTTTGCGATTGCATTTTACAATAGAGACATTCAATGACCCTATATATATATATATATATATATATATATATATATATATATATATATATATATATATATATATATATATATATATATATATATATATATATATATATATATATATATATATATATATATATATATATATATACAGGGTGTTTCCTAAACATTGGTAAAAAATTCGTAGGGTGATTCCTAAGGTATTTTTATGAAAAAAAGTTATTATAAACATTTGTCAAAAATGCTTCCTAAGGGAGCTACGCCTCTTCAAATGGGGCACCCTGAAGACGGTTTTTCCTCCATATTTCCGAAACCGTTCATACAAAAATCATGAAAGTTGGTACATCGTACAAACTTTGAATGCTGAATCAGAATTTGAGAGTATCAAAATTTTAATCAGGGGTGTACCATACCGGGGGGGTTGGGGGTAAAAACAACCCCATTTTTTTATGGCATGCTTACTTTACATTCTGATATCCTGATATGATACCTGGAGGTTTTTTACGTAAAAAAGGTACTCTTAGTTCATATCAATAGGGATAGTAGTTTTCGAGAAAGTCGCAATTTTCTACAGTGATGCATCGGCACCCTAAAGACGGGTTTTCCTCAAAATAACTTTTGACGCCAAATTAGATTCTGAGCTCTAAAACTTTGATAATTTTATCAGAGGCTTATCATATTGAATTGGTTAGGGTTAAAAACAATCCAATTTTTTGATAGTAATTTATTTTTGACATTTTGATTTTAGAATTAGATCTTTGAATATTTTTTACGTAAAAAAGATACTACTTCTGGTTCATATTGATTAGGCTATTAGTTTTTGAGAAAATTGCAATTTATTCCGTCGACGGCGTTATTTACCCCTTTAAGAATACATAGGTAAGCAGTAAGTATTTTGTCGTTTGATATTTTTTTGGAGAGTCCTTAGTGTCGAAAACAGAGGGTGATAGAAATGCTTTTCGAAAAACAAGAATAATACAAACTATTTTATTATCGAAATATTCATTAATTTAATTTTCGTATTACTTCACAAAAATTGTTGAAAATGACCACCATCTGCTAGGATACATGAATCTAGTCTTCGCCTCATTGACTAACGAACTCTTTCAAATATGGCAGGGGTATTCCTTATCGCATTGCAACCTGCAATTATACGATTTCTTAAATCGTCCACATTTTCCACTGGTGTGACATAAACTAATGACTTTATATGACCCCATAGAAAATAATCTAAAGGGTTTAAGTCCGGAGACCGAGCAGGCCATAAGTGAGGTCCACCCCGACCAATCCAGCGGTCTCCATATGTTGCTGTTAACCACTCACGAGCTGCCATACTAAAATGCGCTGGCGCACCATCGTGCATAAACCACATTGCATCTCGCATTGCCAATGGTACATCCTCAAGGAAGTTAGGTAGGGTTTCTTCCAAGAAGTTTCGATAAACCTCGCCGGTGAGTCTTTCTGGCAGGAATACTGGTCCAATCAGCCAGTCACCAATAATTCCCATCCAAACGTTTAAAGAAAACTGATGCTGAAAACGATCTTCACGTATCTCATGCGGATTTTCGTCAGTCCATACATGATTGTTATGAAAATTCATGATTGCATTTTTTGAGAAATGCGCTTCATCGGTAAAAAGAATCAACGACAGCGCTACAGCAGAACCAATTGCAAAAGCCGTTGAATTCCTTAAAACGTGTTTTGTATACGTAAAGATAAGAACTTTCAAAATTGTGTGAAAATGGATCACGAAGAGAAATTTTCAGCAGCTACCATATATTCTAAGTTTAATAATAATAATTTTTGTTGGAATTATCTGAGGGATTTGAACCAATAGCTGCAAAAGCCGTTGACAAAATTGGATGCGTGGAGGAAAATCAGTAGGGAGAAGTACCTGAACTCGTTGTATGTGGTATGGATACAACAAATTGTCTTTAAGAATTGTCCACACAGTTTTATTACTGATATTCAACGCACCTGCAATTTTTCTAGTGGAAGTACCTGGATCTTCCTCTATTATATGCAGAACATTTTCTTCGATTTCCACCGTTCTTGCTGTCACGGGTCTTCCCGGTCCTCTATTTTGTTTGAATGTGCCTGTCTCATGAAGTCGTTGATGTATTCTCTGGAACATTCTGCTGTCAGGAGCATTACGGTTAGGATATCGTTCAATGTACAACCTCCTAGCCTCTAAAGCATTACCATTCGCAAGTCCATATAAGAAATGCATATCAGTCATTTCAGCGTTCGTATAGCGATTCATGATGAAAAACTTCACTAGCAAAAAGAATGAAGATTCAGATTTAAACTAACTTTGCTTCCGATATCTGCACCAGTCTGCTATGATTTGAAAATATTATTCTATCGGAATGTTAATAAAAGATAAAAACGCATTTTATTTTTTAATTTCCGACTGATTTATTATTGACAAATAATGACACTATGTCAAAGTCACTTAACTATGAAATAATGCCCGGTATTCACGGCAATGGTACATAGACCACGTTAAGCAAATAAAACTAATTTTAGATTTTTTGGCCCTTAGCCCGTTATTTACTTCAAGTCTTCAATTACTTTTCTTCGTTGATCTCTGGAATGAATATCTTTTTAACGCACATTTAGTTTTTCATTTAGATGAGATCTACCCAACACATACTTACTAACTGTAAATTTCTCAGCAGATAAATACAATTTTCTCGAAAACGATTATCCCAATGAATATCAAGAGTATAATCATCAAAAAATTGGGTTTATTTTTACCCCTAACCACTTAAGTATGATACGCCTCCGATAATTTTTTTTTGGGAATTCTCAGCTCAGAATCTAATTTGGCGTCAAAAGTTTATGCAGTATCCCAAATTTCAATATTTCACGGTGAGAGGTTTCAATAATTTTGAGGAAAACCCGTCTTTAGGGTGCCGATGCATCACTGTAGAAAATTGCGATTTTCTCGAAAACTACTATTCCTATTGATATGAAGTAAGAGTACCTTTTTTACGTAAAAAACCTCCAGGTATCATATCAGGATATCAGAATGTAAAGTAAGCATGTCATAAAAAAGGGGTTGTTTTTACCCTCAACCCCCCCGGTATGGTACACCCCTGATTAAAATTTCGATACTCTGGGCTCAAATTCTGATTCAGCATTCAAAGTTTGTACGATGTACCAACTTTCATGATTTTTGTATGAACGGTTTCGTAAATATGGAGGAAAAACCGTCTTCAGGGTGCCCCATTTTAAGGGGCGTAGCTCCCTTAGGAAGCTTTTTTGACAAATGTTTGTAATAACTTTTTTTCATAAAAATACCTTAGGAATCACCCTGTATATATATATATATTTATATATATATATAAATATATATATATATATATATATATATATATATATATATATATATATATATATATATATATATATATATATATATATATATATATATATATATATATATATATATATATATATATATATATATATATATATATATATATATATATATATATATATATATATATATGATTATATATATATATATATATATGGGTTTTAAAACAACATTTTTTTTGTCAGCAAAACTGTTCTTTTCAGAACGACAGTAGTGAACGGATGTACACCCGGAATAAAACATATATATATATATATATATATATATATATATATATATATATATATATATATATATATATATATATATATATACATTGGTGCTGGTTTTTTGTTTTTGGGTGGGTTTTAAAACAACATTTTTTTTGCTCAAATCATTTTAATTAAAGTGTTTTTTTCCTTACGTTTCGACCTGCAACTGCAGTTGCTGTCGAAATTAAATACAAACAGCATGTTTATCCGTTTTTGTTCGTCCTAAAAGAAAAATATATATATATATATATATATATATATATATATATATATATATATTTACGTTCTGTGCCTTTGAAAAAGACCAAACCCAGGTCGAAACATCAGGAAAAAAACACTTTAATTAAAATGATTTAAAGAAAAAAATTGTTGTTTATTTTGCTTACATATGAAAACTTGTTTTCGACTCATTTGACAAGAAAGTCATGTATCCAATATTCCAAGTAGTCAAAATTTTCAGAGCCATCACATGTTGCCACTTTAAGCTCCTTGAAAAAGCTACTTTTCCTCAGCATGATTTAGGTAAAAATTGCACCTCTGCTTTTGTTCTGTTTTTAGTTTTTGCCTATATTCAACCTTAGATATGAATAGTACACCCACAAGGATATAAACACGCTCAATTAAACTAATTTTAAATCATCAGAGAAATTTTGTAAAATTGCACATTTTCGACTGTGCACAAATACGACATATACTTATAAAACATAGGTGTAAAAACTTTCAATTTTTTTCGGAAAACATACAAATATTTAACTACTTTTTATGCACAATGAACTGCCGATAATAAACAATAGTTTAGACCGAAAATTGTACCTTTAGGGAAGCTTGTTTAGAATTTATTTACCATTGCTACTTCTGCCCGAGTGTGTCTAATTTGCTGATCTAGAATGAATAATTGCCAGGTACTAGTTACGCAGCTATAGGTGAGACAAAATTGATACAGGTTCTAACCATCGATAGTACTTTCTGCCAGGTGGACCACACAGGGCCGTATCTAGACTAAAATTTTGGGGGGGGTTTGGAAGCTGAACAAAAAAAAAATTTTTGGACCACGCCCAATTCTTAATAAATACGTTGGTGAATTTTTGATATATACGAGTACTTTTCCTATTGAATCAAATAATTACCTTAATGAAACATTATTTTGAGACAATATTGACCATAAAAGTTTATGGAGTGGTCACCGCAGTCACAAATATAAAAAAACATGTATTTTTAGTTCTATATTTATATTTCAACTGAAAAATAATGTTTTAATAAATAATAAAAAAATAATACTAAAGAACAAACTGCAAGTTTCTGGTCTTCTCTCTGGCAAAACGATTGACCACTTCCTCGGTATCAATATTTATGTCTCTATGTACACTCAATAGAGCGATGTCAATCGTTCTTGACCTGTATAATTCCGTAAGAAATCCTTTAATCGCCTTAAGGTTGAAAAAGATCTTTCGGGTGTGGCTGTTGATACCGGTAAAGTTGCAAGAATCTTTAATAAAATGTATATATTTGGAAATATAGACCGGTTGCATTCCGATATCGTTTCAATGGCATTTTTCGGTCGTTCGACTGCTGATCGCTGCTTCCACTTTTGCTGCCACAGCTCTAATTCTGCCGCTAGGGTGTCATAGTCCAAGAATTGGGCATATAAAGAAATGTCATTTAGATCTATTTTGTGATCAACACAGACATTTGGTAATAAGAAATATAGAGAGGACAATGACTTTTTGTGTTTTGCGAATCGTTCAGTCAACTGCTGAATAAAATCATCGAAAAAGGGAATTGCAACGGTAATGCGAAAGTATTCTTTTGGACTACCTACTACAATATTAGAACGATTTTTTTGACGTGCGACTATTCTGGGAATTTTAATGCACTCTTGAGGATCTGCGGATTTCAAAAGTTCTTCGGCTTTTTCAAAAATGTTGCTGAACACCTGATCTATGTCACCTCTCATACTTTTAATTTGACTTATAACAGTATCAACATGTTCTGTAGCTGTGAAGAGATCAATATTAACTGACTGAAGAATTCTGCATAAAGGTAGGGTATAGGCGAATAAAGTTGATGCGGTTATCATGCTGATGATAAACTCGCTGGTTATTATGGCATTATGTAATTGTGTAGCCTTTGAGGAAGTATCTATATCCTTTACTAACTGTAGTTCTTCCAGTGTTTCAACAATGGGCTTAAAAATTTCTGTGAATCTGATTAGTCCGTCGTGATTTTCCACCCACCGAGTTTCACACATTGTTGTTAACCTCTTCCATTTAGTATCAGGAAAATGGTTCTTAATTTTATTTTGTAGAATTTCAGTGCGCTTTGCAGAAATTTTTATAAAATTTGCGACGGATTTGATGGTTCCTATACAGTTTCTGACACTTTGGACATTACAACTATGAGCCAAAGCTAAATTTAATGAATGTGCACTACAATGCACATATAATGCTGCTGGGTACTTTTCTCGTATTAATGCTTGTACACCTTTAAAACTACCGCTCATGGCTGCAGCGCCGTCATAACCTTGTCCAATTAAATAAGTGCAATCTATTTTCAGTTCTTGTAAACACTTTAACATTACCGTAGCTAAATCACTACCAGTTGTACTGTGAACAGGTACAAACTGGAGAAAATCTTCACGAATAATGTAGATTGAATTTTCATTTTCCTTGTTGTAGTCCATGTACCTTACACAAAGGGATAACTGCTCAATACGAGAAATATCTGTAGTCTCGTCCATCAAAATTGAAAAATATTTAGCATTGTTAATTCTAGAAACAATTTGTTCTTGTATCATTTTGCCGCAAATTTGAATAATATTATTTTGAATGATTGGACTTATATACATAGCGTTTAAAGATTGACCTTCAATATGATCAGTTAAATCTTTGTCACCACATGATAGGCGCATACGCAGTAACGCTCGAAAATTTCCATGGTTATGATCAGGCTCTACCGATTCCAAAGTTATTGGACCAGAATCTGCAGTTCCGCGTAGAGCCAATTCTTGACGTCCGCAGAGTATAATAGTCTGAATTATAGGTTTCAATTTTCTTCTGTTTTCAGCTATTTGTTTGGCACGGCTAGAGTCAAGATGCGTTATGATATCCGGGGCCGATTTGCTAAAAGTTGCCATAAAGTTGTCAGCAAAAATACTATTTTTTTTATGATAGTCAGTTCTACTATGATGCACAAATGTTTCGATGGCATCCTTCCAATTATTAAAGGGCTTTACAACCAAGCCCTGAAGCTTTTGGTGACTACCTTTTCCACTAAATTCAGTTGCAAATATTGCGCAATATTTACATACAGCACCTTGATCACCTTCGGCAGTATAACTAAGCCACGGAAAACGCTTTAGCCAACCTATTTGAAACTTCAGGTTTCTTTTTTTTGAGGCAGGAAATATATATTTGTTATTTGGAATCCATGAAGAGGTCAAGAGTTTGAATTTCAATTCAGAATCTATTTTTTTATTGAAACAGCAACCAATGTCCAAATTATCAATCTTACGTTCACTCCGAGGTTCATTCTTTGTATGTTCTTTTATGGTCGGGATTGTCGGAAGACTCGGGAGGGAATTTGGTTCGAATTCTGAAACGAGAGAATCTGTACTGGAACTAGAAGCTTGTTCGGAAAATTGAGTTGAAATTTTTGTTTTTTTGTATAAAAAGTCCGTTAGTGAGCGCTGAACATTTCGTTTTGCCATTTTAATTTGTAATTTCTGGAAACAAAAGTTTGCGATACTACAGGGAAATATAATTATTTGGTTTTGCGTCATTCTAAAGTGGCGACTGGTGCTGGAGGAAACAACGAGATTAGGAGAAAACTGAAATTAAAAAAATCTACCCAATTTCTAGAAAAGTTAATAAAAATATTTTATTAGAGTTTTGAAAAAATATATTAATAACGCACTATTAAAAAATATCAATAAGTTTAATAGATATCGCATGAGCAGGCTTGGTTTGCAATAATGCAATTGCAATAAATTGAATGTTTATCTGCGACTGTGCAAATCTTTTTACACCATTTTTTTTTAAAGGGCTTTTCATTGCACGAAAATGTAAAAAAATTCACTATTTTTTTTTATATTTATACGAAAAATGGTGTAAAAAAAGAATTCACTTATTGCACAAGTAAATATCTTTAAAACCACTTGTCTGGTGGTTTGGAGGATTTTTTTTAAAGACGTATTGTCTATTCGTGAACATTGGTCTATTAAGTTTGCATAAAACTCTCTTTTTCTTATTTATACAGGGTGTAGCAATTATAGCGTGACTTTTTTCCAAAAGTTGTAACATCCTGTTTCTCTTAAAATAAAAAAGATTGCTTAGAATTAGAAAAGATAAAGCTAAAAGGTTATTTAATTTTTTTGAAATGAATGATAAATCACGCTGTAATTGCAACACCTTTTATTAATAAAAAAAGGTTTAATGCAAACAGTTTAGTTAGCATCACCAGTTATTAAAAAGAATCACTTAAATTTTAAATCAATCAAACAAGTGCTTTAAACTTATTGTTATTTTTTGATGGTACGTTGCGTTAATTTATTCGGAAAGCGTATTTAAAAAAAATTAAAACTACCTTTAACTATTACATATCAATACCATTACCAACGTGTCCCTACAACCAGCCAGAAATGTATTATTTTTCGCTCCTACAACCTACAACCCACAAGCCGCCACCATATAAAATAACAAAATACAAGAATTACAAGAAAGCAAAATTTTACTTACCTAGCCACTAGAAGCTAGAAGTATATGAAGAAGATAAGAAGAACAATAATACAATAAATAATAATAATAGCTGACCACGTTAGATGCGCCTAAAAAGCACATAAAACTAACCTTTGAATTTCGAATATTCAAAAATCGAATGTGAGGTTAGAGTGTATATTTCTCTTCTCTCTTTACTTTTCAGTTTTACGGCCTATGCTGCCTGGGCTGTGCGGCGATTAATTATCTTCTTTTCTTTTGTTCTTTTTGGATTATTGCATTTAAGATTTTTTTGGACTTAGTACATAATTTCGGGGGGGGTTTGAACCCCCAAAACCCCCCCCTAGATACGGCCCTGGGACCACAAATTCTCTGTCAATGTTCAAAAGGGTACTTTACTCTTTAACATTTTTACAAAAATGTCGCCAGATACTAGGCAAATAGCTACAGGGGAGTCAAAATTTGCACAGGTACGAAACATCGATAGTAATTTCTGCCAGGAGGACCACCAATCCTCTGTCAATGTTCAAAAAGGTACTTTACTCTTTAACATTTTTACAAAAAAGTTTAAAATTTTCAATAGATTCTTAATTTTTCGTTTATAAAATCCTGGAACCGATGCTACAACCTTGGTTTCCTTTACATTTATAATGTGTCCAGTGTTATGCTGGTGTTCAGCTACAGCAGATTGAACAATTTGTTTTTTTTTAATACATCATTCATGTTCCTTAAGTCAAGTTGAGCGTCCTGTTTCTTCCACGTACACTTCTCCACATGAGCAAGGAATTTTATATACTCCTTCTGTTTGAAAAGTCATAATATATTTTGGGAATCGCAAACATTGTCCAATCTTTCTATGTGTATTCGATATTGTACTTATGTTGGATCGCCGAAGTAATCGTCCTATTGTACCTTTTCAAACAGAACGAATATATAAAATTCCTTGCTCATGTGGAGAAGTGTATGTGGGAGAAACAGGACGCTCAATATCAACTAGATTTAAGAAATATGAACGATGTATTTAAAAAAAAACAAATTATTCAATCAGCTGTAGCTGAACACCAACATATCACTGGCCATATTTATTTATTTTTTTTTTTATTTATTTCATATAAGATATCAACAGACCGAGGTCCAAAATGATATCTACGGATACATATAAAGGTAGAACAAGTCTCATGAGGTACTACAAATTATGAAAATATAAAAAAATACAAAAAAGTGATACATAATTATTCATAATCATTCCAAAGTAAAAAAAATTATTCAATTTGGTAAAGACGTTTGATCAATTTGCGAAAACTGTTTAAAGAGTTATTAAATAAGTCAACATTAGCATATCTCGAATTATATAGTGTAAGCATTCTATTTAATGGAGCATTTCTTCCGAGGTTTGTTCGACAAAAAGGTTCAAAAAATAAATAATTATCTCTTAACGCACGTTGTTGAATATTAAAGTGATTTTGAAAAGGAAAATTACATCGGTGTGCTCTCTACAAGCCTCTAGTGAAAAAATTTTAAATCGGCTTCGAAGAACGGATGTGCTAATGGTGCTGCTGTACGTCCCTGTTTCCTTACAATATAAATATCTTAAAAAGTTATTTTGAACTATTTCTAATCGGTTTTTATAGATTCCGTACTGTGGATTCCAGGCTACACTAGCGTAGTTTAGCCTACTATAAATATATGAATAATACAGAGTCTTCATAGCTATAATTGAGTTAAATTGTCTACATTGTCTCAAGATAAATCCAAGCATTCTGTTCGATTTCTTAACTACATAGTCAACATGAAGCCAAAAAGTCATTTTTTTATCCAGGGTCACACCTAGGTCCTTGATAGAGTCCACTTGTTTTAAGGGCACATTATCGAAGTTATAAAGAAAAATAAATTTTTGAAAGTTACGAGTGAAGGAGATATAACAACATTTATCGATATTAAGAGCCAACTGGTTATTTTGACAATATTGATAAAACGAGTTAAGGTCACTCTGAAGCAGAAGACAATCGCTTATACTTTTTATGCCTAAATAAATTTTTAGATCATCTGCATATAAAGAGAAGTTACAATACCTGAAGCATTCATTTATATCATTTAAATATATTAAAAAAAGAACGGGGCCCAAGTGAGACCCTTGGGGCACTCCCGAGGTTACAACATAAGATTTAGATTTATGCCCATTGACTACAACCAGTTGGCTTCTATTACACACATATGACGTCAACCAACGAAGCAGATCTCCATGCACACCGACCCCAGAGAGCTTAGATATTAAGGTGTTAAGATTTATTTTGTCAAAAGCCTTACTAAAGTCGGTGTACACTGAATCCACCTGCACTTGTGAGTCCATAGAGTTCAAAATGAAGTTAGTAAACTGTGTTAGATTGGTATCTACGGATCGTTTAGGAAAAAAGCCATGTTGCTCCGACAATATAGTCATTTTTAGATTATTTATCAAATGCTTTTGTACAATACTTTCGAAAACCTTGCTAAAAATGTTTAATTTACATATAGGTCTATAGTTTGAGATACAATTCAGGTCGCCGTTCTTAAATATCGGAACGACATATGCGTTTTTCCATTTCAGCGGAAAAGTACAGTCGCTAAAAGATTTGTTGAAAATCATAGTCAAAGGCACACACAGACTAACTGCGCATTTTTTTACAAAGTAAGATGGTAATCCATCGGGACCGCTACCTTTATTTTCGTCCAGTTCTAACAAAACTTGCAGGATGTTTTGTTCAGTTATATGTATCTTACTACTTATTTGATTATTGTTGTAGGGGACAAAATGAAAAGATTTTTGGTGGTAAGGCTCAAAGACACTTCTAAAAAATGTTGCAAACAATTCACTAATGGCCGGCCCTTCGGCTAATTCTCTATCAAGATGTATTATATTAGGTATCGTTCTATTACGGTTTTTTATCGATACAAAGTGCCAAAATTTTTTTGAGTTGCCTGGTATATCGTCCTGAATGGAATTCAAATAAGTAGCATGATCCCTCCGGATGAGATTTTTAGAAAGACGCCTGAGGTTACAAAACAATTGATAATCTCTTATGTGTTTAGTTTGTTTCCATATTTTATGTTGTTTATTTTTAAGTTTGATCCATTTAATTGTATTATTAGTAAAATACGCCGGAAATTTATTATTTACTTTTCTTTTCGGTATATATAAGTCAGCGACTTCGTAGAGCTGATCATAAAATGCTTCAACAAACTGATCCACATTGCTACACTTCCGAAACAAATTTGCCCAATTTATACTCTGGATTTTTAAGTTGATCGCATCATAATTACCTCGTCTGAAACTACGAATGAAATCGATATTATATATTAAGTTCACCGAAGAACGGCAAATCAAGTTAAATTCTATACTTTTGTGGTAAATGTCTTCATATATTAGAGGGTCTGCTGCCCTTAAGTTGCTAATTAAAGATTTATACAAAATATTAAATCCAAGATTTTAGTATTGCTATTGAATACTGAGTTGTATTGCTTAAGGCCATAAAAACTAATTATATCCCATAAGTCATTAAATTTTCTAGGAATATTTTCATATGTCAGATAAGTGCAATCAACTTTTGACATCCAGAGTACGTCCGGCATATTAAAGTCTCCGCAAATTAATACCGTGTCGCTCGATATCAAGTTAAAAAGACGGTATAGGTTATTGGAAAAAACATGACAACGCATTATCATCACCGGGCGGCAGGTATACACGACATAGGTTGATTTTAACTTTGTTCTGAGTGTAAAGCGTTACCCAGATGTCCTCTGCGTCGCTCTGCCATTCAGGATGACTAACAGCTTCGTATTCCCTGCTCGCTGCAATTAGAACTCCGCCACCATCATGTTTTACACTAGCACTAGTTTCACGATCTCGCCGAAACACACGAAATTTTTCATCAAAAATTTCACAAGAAAACACTGACGAATGCAACCAAGTTTCCGTGATAAACATTAAATCATATTCAGAGGTACATGCACTTAACTTGAAATCAGTTGTCTTAGTCTGTAATCCTCTAACGTTTTGAACATAGATTGACAGATTTTGCTCCATTGTGGAAACATAAATGTACATGAAACACAAACAAAAGAAGGAACCGAGAGAAAAAACATTTAAAGGTGGATTAGGTCTTCTTCCGACTGCAATTGTATGACCTTACTGCCTTCTTCCTTGCGCAGAAAAATATGGCCGTTTTTGACCCATACGAATTTAACGCCCTTCAGGCGTGCTGCATCCCTTGCTTTCTTGAAAAGCATCTTATTTTCGGAGGAAAGGTGTTCGTTGAGAAAAATTTTGTCAGAAACATCGTCAATGCTCAAAGCATACTTCTGAGTATGTTATAAATGTAAAGGAAATCAAGATTCTAGCATCGGTTCCAGAATTTTATAAACGAAAAATTAGGGAATCTATTGAAATTTTTAAACATACAAAAAATTTCAATAGAGATACGGGTTACGGTCTACATCACACGTGGAAACCGATCTTAACACAGGGTCACGGTTCGGCGAGCACAAGTCGGGTATAAAAGACCGCCTGAATCTCTCAGAGCTCATTCAGATCCCGTGGATTAAAGATCCCTGAAGATGCCTCGTGCAATCGAAGGCGAAACCTCGGATAGTAATTCCAATTTGGCACGGTCTAATCCCAAGAACCATAATTTCTTAATTTATTTGACTAGTACTTGGCAACATTTTTGTAAAAATGTTTAGAAGTAAAGTACCCTTTTGAACATTGACAGAGGATCGATGGTACTCCTGGCAGAAAGTACTATCAATTTTAGTACCTGTGCAAATTTTGATTCACCTATAGCTATTTTTCTAGTGCGTGGCAACATTTTTGTAAAAATGTTAAAAAGTAAACTACCCTTTTGAACATTGACAGAGAATCGGTGGTACTTCTGGCAAAAAGTACTATCGATGGTTAGTCCCTGTGCAAATTTTAACTCACGTACAGCTATTTGTCTAATACCTGGCAACTTTTTTGAAAAAATGTTAGAGTAAAGTACCCTTCTGAATATAGAGAGAGGATCGGTGGTACCTCTGACAGAAAGTACTATCAATGGTCAGTACCTGTGCCAATTGTTACTCATTCATAGCTATTTGTCTAGTACCTGACAACATTTTTGTAAAAATTTTAAGAGTAAAGTACCTTTTTAAACATTGCCAGAGGATCGGTGGTTCTCCTGGCAGAAAGTACTATCGATGTTTAGTGGCTGCGCAAATTTTGACTCACCTATAGCTATTTGTCTAGTAGGTGGCAACATTTTTGTAAAATTGTTAAAGAGTAAAGTACCCTTTTGAACATTGACAGAGAATCGGTGGTACTCCTGGCAGAAAGTACTATCGATGGTTAGTCCTTGTGCAAATTTTAACTTACCTACACCTATTTGTCCAATACCTGGCAACTTTTTTGTAAAAATGTTAGAATAAAGTACCCATTTGAATATAGACAGAGGATCGGTGGTACCTCTGGCAGAAAGTACTATCAATGGTTAGTTCCTGTGCAATTTTTGACTCATTTATAGCGATTTGTCTAGTACCAGGCTACTTTATTGTAAAAATGTTAAAGAGTAAAGTACCTTTTTGAACATTGACAGAAAATCCGTGGTCCTCCTGGCAGAAAGTACTATCGATATTTAGTACCTGTGCAAATTTTGACCCACCTATATCTATTTGTCTAGGACCTTGCAACATTTTTGTAAAAATGTTAAAAAGTAAGGTACCCTTTTGAACATTGACAGGGGATAGCTGGTATTACTGGCAGAAAGTACTATCGATGATTGTGCAAATTTTGACTTACCTACAGCTATTTGTCTAGTACCTGGCAACATTTTTGTAAAACTGTGTAAGAGTAAAGTACCCTTTTGAACATTGATAGAGGATCGGTGGTACTCCTTACAGGAAGTACTATCGATGGTTAGTACTTGTAAAAATTTTGAATTATCTATAGCTGTGTGCCTAGTACCTGGCAATTATTCATTCTAGATCATCAAATTAGACACACTCCTTCTGCCCCATGCTACATTTACCCCAGTATTCTAATAACTTTTTAAAACCCTCCTATTAGGCCGCCATGTCGTATATTATGAGTGTTATCATTTGATTTATACAACACGCTTGATTTTCGTGCTAAATTGGGAATTAATTCGATTGACATTGCTTTGATTTTTTTTATTAGGATGCCATTTTGTTCCAATATATTGGATTTGCCTTCCATTTTTGTGTAAAATTTGAAATCAACTGGATAAATAGTTTTAATACTCATTTTTTAAACTTTCAATTAGGCTGCCGGTTTAATCCGTCAACAATTTCAAGTCAATTCAATAAGCAAATTTTTGTTACTAATTTGTATAAGGCCGTAATTTTGTTCCGTCAAACTGAATATTTGCCAAAACGTTACCAGAGAGAGAGTCAGTAAAATTGATTTTGGACAGCACTAAGGATTTTAGATAAGAAATTTCGCACGTCATAAATAATTTTTTAAATACAGTAAGCGACTCGGATACAGGGATCTGTTACTAATATGACTCCAGAACTTGAGCATTTAGCGGTTCAGAAGAAATGGGATGGACAATTCCTTTCTATTTGTAAAATTATTGAAAAAAGTTTATAACTGAATTAGAAAACCCTAAAAAGTGTAAGGTAGCAAATAAGAGATTATGATTTAAAGTGACATACACATCAGAAAAATCTATTAAAGTTCATCCGGTAATACCCAAAAAGAGAGTTTCGCGCTTATGTAGTGTTCTAAAACCTGATTGCAACGATGGTATTATTATATTAAGAATTTGATCAAGAGCTTCTTACATCACCAATCCAGATTTGGCCAGAGCTAAAATTTTTAACATTACTGAGCGGTGAATAATAGTGTTTTTACTAAAAAATTATAATGTTTAAATGACTTTGTAAATATCGGGTCAACATTACATTGACTCAATACAAGGGGAACCCAAAATGCAGTAATATAGAGGTCTTCTATTTAAAAAAAAATATAAGTCGATTTCGATTTTTGAGAGAAAATATTTTTAAAATTTACTTTTATTACCTTTATTCTTGGCGTCTAGAGACGTTAAAACGTGAAGATATGTAAAACCTGGGAGGTTGATTTTTTCACTATTGCAACTATTTTATTTAGCCGCCATTTTGTTCCGCACTCTTGAATTAGTACCACAATTCTACCAGTTCATCTCTATACCATAATTATGTCTTGCACAAAATTAATCAATTAAGTAGTTTTTCCAGGTTGAATTTTTAAATATTTTATTAAGCCGCCATATTGTTTCGCCATCTTGGATTCGTACCAGTTAATTCTTACGTAATACTATTTTTTGCAAAATTTGAGGTGAATTGGGTAAATAGTATTTTAGTAATTATTTATTTAATATTTCACTAGACCACCATTTTGTTTCGTCAGATGGAACTTTTACCAAATTGTCAAAAGTCATCGGGTAAGTAGTTTTTTAGCTATGCCGTCAAGAGACAGACAGACAGACCGACGGAATGAGAGAACATATTTTTCGGCATCTAGGGACCACGAAATCTAAACATCGGAAAATTTCTAGAAGGGTTATTTTTTCGCGATTACAATACTTAATAATAAACGATACAGGTATGCTTAAACTATCGAGATCGAGCTATTAAGGGAATCGGGAGACCCCATTCTCAATTCTCTGCATGAAACAAACAATAAACCAACATAAAACCGCAGGAAGAGAAGGCGCAGTGCGAGGGAGGAATTGGAAGGTGAAATTTTTCCAACGCGACAGTTATGAAAATATTTATTTTGCAATAAAGATTAACTTTTGTATTTAAACTAAGATAAGCAGGATACGTTGATAGACCGTAATAAATTATTCATGTGATTTAATACATTTTTTGCTATAATAAAAAATAGGATCTTCTAAATGACTTAGTTTTGTTTATCTTTCTGTTTATCCTTTGTTCTCTATTTAAGTCATATGGTAAATGTAAAGCATTGTTGCTGCTTGCTGATGTCACACGTAATAAACAAAAGACAGTTATTGGTAGTGAATACATTTAACCTAGGGTGAATATGAATTGTTCTGTTGAATATAAGAATGTTTTGGGGTCGAAATTATTTTTCATTATAGCTATCGCAAATCCAGTAACTAATGATAGCGCTGTCTTGTCAACTACAAATGGGTTGTATAAAAACAAAGTTAATATTTGTACTAATAACTATATTCTAACATTGTACGGCTTTAATGCATATATAAAATATATGTATGACAACCCATTATAGGGTGACCGAAACCTGTAATTACACTTTCCCAAGAAAAAGGAACTCTAATTGTTCAAAGTATTTAAATTAGAAGTCACAAAGGAGGTGCGCCATGTAAGATATTTTAAATAGTAGTTTACCTAAATCTGCTTTTTTTGCTAGACTTGTGTTTTTGCAGTAATGACCTTACTAATACTTCCGCATCGAGATTTAACAACAAATAAAGTATGTACAAAAACATCTAAATGATTTAAATTTTACACCAAATTGGTAATTCGAAATTAGATGGAAAAGTCGAGTATCAATCAAATCAACTTTTATAATGGATACAAAAAAGCTGCTATTTACTTGCAACTGGTTTTCATAAAGGTGGAACCAGCGTTTATGAAAAAATACAATTCTTGTTATTTACCGTACTGTATAAATCCTGATGATCATATTTACATAATTTATTTCTATAAGGTACTGCCAATGACCCCTAAATTATGGCTTTCCTCCAAGGTTAGAAGAATGTAGGTTACCAATGTAAAGCCGTGGGACGTGCAAACAAACCAGAGGAATGGATTTACCAAGTTCATTCGCGCCGTTAACAGGTTGCCGGTCAAAATAATAAATTGTCGATCATTTGATTGCTATTCTGAGCACGCAATTTAAAGACGGGTAAGGCGTGTGCTATTGCTTTAGACAGAAAAGGAAATCTAAAATTAATGATACACAGGGTTGTCCAAATGCTTCGGTGTTTTCTAATTTTAATGAATTGGAAAAAGTAACTCTTCTATCAATATTTTTTTATCGTTCTTCATAAAAATGAAGTTTCAGGGTCCGTAGAGAGATATCCAAACACATGTTTTCCCAATGCCATTGACCTTTTCATCTCTCGATCTTTGGTAAAATCCCATGACGTCAAAAAGAAATAGACCCAGCATTTCATTCATAAAAAAGAAATAAATAGAATCAAACATCAATTTGTTGTTGTGTATGAGTGGAAAAAAGACGGACTGATCGCATAAAGAATAGTTTGCGGTGAAAATTGCAACGCTGTCAGATATCTTCGCGAATCTTACCAGTGGCGTAGCTATTTTTGAGATAATGTATTATTTGCTATATTTTTTTGAGCCCAAATATTAGTATGGTGGATACGACAGTTTTTTGTTCTAAGATGAACAGGAACGACTTCACATTGCAAAAGTGAGAGTTTTAATAATAACTTGAAAACAATTAATTTAGATATTATGTCGTGGAAAAGTCTGCACTAAATTGGAAACTTTTTTATTAACAAATTCTCGAAAAACTTTCTTGTTGATAAAACTTGTGTGTTTGTCGAAAAAATAGTTTTCACAATATTCAACTTTAAGTCAGATATACAGGGCATTAAAAAAATACGAAAAAGTGTATTTCAAAAATTAAAATTCTTGTGACTGCGGCGGCCGTAAAAAATCGTAAATAAATGTTTAGTATTAGTTATGTCATATTAGTAATAGCTATAGAAAGATTTAAATAGAAAAATGTTTTTTGCTGTTTGACCTTAAATATCTCCATAACTATAATATAAAAAATTTTACTCAGTTTATATTTACGATTTTTTATGGCCCTTAAAACTATCGTCAGAAAAATTTTATTTTTTTGAAATTGTTAGTGAAATCCACTTTTTTGAACATTCTGATCTAAAGTTTATTACTATCAAAAATATTTTTTTTGAACCACCAACTTTTATCAAGAAATCAATAATAAAAAATGTAAATAAATGCATTAAAATGCAAGATGTTTAAAAATAAAGCACCCTGTATAATATTTTACACTATATTTAAATTTTTTTTTATAAAAATTTAAATAACAAGGTATATATATATAGATATATATATATATATATATATAATTACTTCGAAAATATTTCTTGGGTCTAGGTTTATGCATTGAAACAATAGTGGTGCTGCTGCACTTTATAAATTTTCACCCGGACACGTGCTTTATAAAAATAAAACAAAGTTTTATATATATATATATATATATATATATAAAAGTTTTATATATATATATATATATAGTTATTATATATATATATATATATATATATATATTATATATATATATATATATATATATATATATATATATATATATATATATATATATATATATATAAAACAAGAAGCTGATTTAATATAATTGTATCAATAATTATCTGTGACAAAAGACCAGGCACATTCTCCAGGGGGGGTCCGGATCCCCCCCCCACCGCGCGAGACCCTAAAAATATTTAGGAGTTTTTACATAATTTAACCTACGAAAGTAGAATTCCAACAACCGCTGATTAGCAGTTCCGTATTGGTTCTGCTTACTACATCTATTTTTTAACTCGAACCTCAGGAAAATTAGGGAGCAGGCTATTTTTTGAAATTCTAACTTTTTGACGGGTTTTTTAACAAGCCCTAGTTTACACTGTTAGACATTCTGCGATTGCAAAGAAGTTTCGCAAATATGTAAATGTAAAAAATTAAGAAAGGCTACCCTAAACAAAGACGCACCTAATGATTTTTTCTTAAGTACGACAGTTTCTAACATAAATCCATAGGAAAATAAATTTCATTTTTCTTCCACAAAAATCTCCTGTCATAAGCAAAATTGCGAATGCGTGCCGAGACCAAATTTATGATAATTCCAACAAAAATTATTATTATTAAACTTAGAATATATGGTAGCTGCTGAAAATTTCTCTTCGTGATCCATTTTCACGCAATTTTGAAGTTCTTATCTTTACGTATATAAAACACGTTTTAAGGAATAAGAAAATTATGGAATTTACCTTTGGGGATTGAAAAAAATTACCTCCAAAACATATTCGATTTTGATAGTGAGGAATATTTAGAATTCTCAAAAAAAGAAAAACTTTTAAACAAACGCTCATTAAATGTAGTTTTAGAATTTCGAGAAAGAACTAAAAGAGATGAATACATTTATGATTAAAGAAATCCAGATTTTTAATGTAGTAATATGGTTCCAGACCCTCTATGGAAGATAACACCACATTAACCTCGATATTAACAAAGTGACTAAGCACTTATTTATTAAAATACTATTAAATATATAAAACCTAAAAATATTAAGCAAAAGTCGCCAACGTCCTATTTACTCAAGATATACCTATAATTTTTTACATTTTCATAATTGCTCTACCTGCAATGTTTTAATAGATATTGGCAAATAACTAGTTTTTTGCAACTTTTTTTCATATTTTGTTGCACTTGCAGGGGGACTAGCAACAAGTGAAAAAAAAGCATTCTTCTTAATACTTTTTTTGTTATTAAATTGGTTTTGACAGGGTTGCCTGCAAAAGACATATTTATGTAATGGTTCATGTGGCAATATCTATTATTAGCAGTAAGATTAGTCATTAAAGAACAAGCATTTCCATGACAAAATACAACCAATAACAGGGTGAATTCTTATTACTATTGTTACTAAAGATGAAGATAAAACTACATTTTGTTACATGGACCCACTTTGTGTTTTGATGTCTATACCAAGAGTATAATGCTTATTTAATACCTTTCTTTATCAGCTTATCACCGACTTCATAGGAAATATGTAATAAAATATAAACTATCACAACCTATTTTTTTGAAATCGGGTTTGTTTTTCAAAACATTTTGATTTCACCCTTTTTCCAACACATTTTAGTTCTATTTACGCGAAGTTAGGTAAAAATTTGGGTCCACTACTTTTAAAAGTTTGCCATGCTCGCGGCAAGTAATATTATATAAAAATGCACTACCTTTACATGTATTGGATCTATTCATATTTACAGAAAATCAGCAATAAACATGGCCCAATATTAATATGCATACAAAATTGAATTTCGTGTCTCTAAAAACCACAAAAACCATATTATGAAAAACAATATCTTTACAGTATTTATCCCTCAATTTATCCCCTTTTTTCCCCACCATCCACCTTCCCCGTTATATATTTCACTTATTGACGATATAAATATTTTGTGCCCAGATGTTTAATATTTTTAACATTCATTATAATATATTATATTATTATTTATATTACCGAAATCACCTGATAAAAACAGTTGGGATAATGTACCTCAGGATGGTATTTATTTACTTTTTTAATTACTTATTTTTAAAAACCAAATTTTTAGGCAATAAATTAAACCATTTCAAATTCATTAAAGAAAATCTATAGTAAATGAAAAATTGAAAAGTAACGCTATTGCGCTATTTTCATTTTTTATATATGCTTGCTATATGAGAACTCCGACACTACCCTAAATATTCCTTGAAATTTTCATCCAAAATGCAAACCATCCTGGAGTAATTATTGGCAACATAAAATAATGTGTCTTAAAGCTCACTCAATTAAAATTTAGTACCTATGCTTTACCAAATAGTATATTTATGTTGTTTATTAACCCCTGAAAAAAGGTGGTTTAATAAATTTTAGAGGAATATTTAAGACTTTTCACAAATATATAAATTAGCAAAACGCTGTACTCCGTTTACCATCAGTGTCTTCGCCTTTATAGATAAGTTGAAGTTATAAAAAATTAATTTAAGCCCAACGGAAACGTGCAATACAAAAACAATACTTCTTTTGCAAATATAAGAACGCTATTGGACGGTGATTTTACCCTTCAACTACAGCACTGGTATGACATAGCCTTACTTGCCTTCGAAAACAAATTTCTGGGTTTAAATCGTTTCTTTTTCTGTAAATAAAGCAAGTTCGCACCATTTTCTTAAAGTTTTTTAAACAGATTCTTGAAAAAAGCCACACAAAACACTCGGATTTCTGAAAAACACTTATTTCACCAACTAGAATAATTACAACGCCGCGCATCAAATAGGTCGAAATCATGAATGACTACGACCGTCTTCGGCGTATTCCGAATGATCCCGAAAGAAATCTGTAGTATAGTCAAAAAAGGTAGAATTCCGACGTTGCCGATTATTCTGGGCTTTATTTCTTGAAATAAGGAATAATAATTACAGAAGATTTAAATTAGATATAAAACAGATTCGGTTTGAGTTATTTATAATAAGCTATTTAATTATCAGTTTTAAAATATTCTGTATGGAAATTTATACTGGGAATTTCTGGAATTCCTTGTTTATTTAGGTAATAGTATAAAGGATGATATGCGTTATAATCTGGCCACAGTAACGGTTTGGCAAACCAGGATTAATGTTGGATTCCTCCAAAATGTAAACAACTGGGTCTATGTTATTTCCATGTCGTTGGTAAAATCCTTTTTTTTCAGCGAAACGTTTTTTTTTATAGACAAAAATGAAAAAAAAACACATTAATTAAATTTTGCATAAAAAAATTAGGTAAAATGTTTAAAAAATAATAGTACATTAGGGTACAACGTAAATAACAATTCTAAATAATTGTCTTGGCAATGGAATCTGTCACCAGCAAGGGTTTTTCTCTGTTACTTTAATTTGCCAGTTTTGAATTAATTTTTCTCTACCTTCCCTTAAGTCAAAGGAGCTAAGCTAAATGACTAAATTGTAATGTAACCATAAACTACATTTTTCTTGTTCATAGATAATTGTGAGATTATTTAATTTTGAAATAGCACAGGTATACTTGATAACTATGAGATATTTATTCCCGAGTACGGTAAAATATCACTTATTTCTGTAAAATGTTTATTCAGTTTCACTAGACCTGAGGAAAAATTGATATTAGCTTTGTTTTTGCAATATAACAAAATATCGGTATAGTAATAGATAATTTTGTCAAATCCTGCTCATTAAGACTGCATTAGAGAAAGTTACTTTACTGTTTATTAAACAATTTGATGTTTTTTACTTAGATAAATAATAAAGATTTCCCGTAAGAGAGAACGTTGTTTTGTACTAGTCGTAGACGGAAGGAAACCAAAAGGTTTCTAATGTGTTTTGGAACTTTAGCCTCTGTTTTTCAAATTTCTCTCCATATTATTTAAAAATAAAAAATCAGACAAATTAAGACAAACTTGAATATTTTATAAAAAATCTACAGTAAAACAAAATATATTCCATCGAAGACTTGACAATTTTCTCGCCAGTCTATCGGTCTGTAATTTAAAATAAGTTATTGTAAATAATCGGTAAATGTCGTTTACCCGGAACTTTCCTCGTTTTGAATCTTTCTTTTTATTAAGAATAATAAAGTGTGACCCAATTTAGTTCAATACATAGTCGTCTAGTAACATATATATATATATATATATATATATATATATATATATATATATATATATATATGTATTTCATTCCGGGTGTACATCCGTTCACTACTGTCGTTCTGAAAAGAACAGTTTTGCTGACGTTTCGCCAAAATCACATTTGGCATTTTCGAAGCTTTATTATAAAAATTATTATTGTTGTTTTTATGAGCTTTAAGTTTGTTTTTAAAATTAGTAATTATATTGCAAGTTTTTGCTCTGATTTGATCTTTTTCTTCCATTTTTAAATTGTATATACCTGTTTCTATATTACAAATTATGTTTTCTGTTGGTAATTGTTTTTCGTTATTTATTTCTACCGCAAAGTTGGGACCTAAGCTGAGTACATCTGTTGCAAAATCCGGAATATGTTTATCTGTTAAATTTTCAATCCAAGTTGTTGTGATTTGAGCTGAGGGCCTTTGTTTTGTGATTAGGTTAATAATTTTATTTTTATTTTTTTCTTTTATATTTTGAAAATGTTTTTTTAATATTGGTCGATGTTTGATGTATGAATTTATTAAATATATTTTCCGGCAAACATCCTATTAATTGATCTTTAAGTCTATCTAATTCTCGAATGAGTTCCCTAATATGAAGGGTAGTTTCAGTTATTAGTAAGTTGATCACATTTAAGTGAAATTTTGGTAAAATATATTTTGTAAATTTACGTTCTAAGTTTACATTTTTGAATTTGTGTGCTGTTTTAAAGTTTAAAAAGGTTGGTGTTATTTGTTCTGATTTACACCGTAGTAGAAAAATTCTTCTATTTTTTTGATTGGACAGCTTTCTTGATAAGTTTTCATAAATTTTTAAATTAATTACGGCGTCTCTTCCCAATGAATCTTCGATTGTGTTGTAAGTTAGTATTTCTTCATCCATACTGATATAAATTTTATTGGTTTAATTTTTCTTTGACCAGTTTGAGTATATATTTTTATTTCAATTTTCTTGATTTAAGGTCAATTTAAAAACTTTACACATATACTTTAAATCATATATTTGCCCATAAACATGATGTAGTTAGATAACGTTTCGACCGCACTTCGGTCTTTTTCAAATCTAAAAATGGAGAAGGGCGTAGAATTTTAATTTAGTATTTTTACATTTAATATTTTATTTTGTTAGTATTACCTTAGAACGTAAACTATTAAGGAAAGTACATTTGTTTTTAATTTTATCTCGAACGACATAAAAAATAATCAGACTTCAAACACAAAAAAATTTATATCTTTACCATTTATAAACGGCTTATCCCAACCACTTCAAAAATTATTTAAACAATATAATATTCAAACTTGTCACAAGGCTTCCAATCTACTATCAAATAATTTTTCCAGATTAAAATCCAAAATCCCAAAAAACAAAAAAAGTAATGTTATTTATGAAATACCCTGCAAAGATTGCAACAGTGTGTACATAGGTCAAACTAGCCAATACTTGGAAAACCGACTGAAGGGTCACAAGTATGACAAAAAAAACGCGACGGCTCTAACAAATCATGAAAATTCAAAAAAACATACCTTTGATTATAGTAACATCAAAATCTTAAAATCCGAACCGCAAACTAAAAAAAGAGAATTTTTTGAGATGGTCAAAATACAAAAAAGTAAAAATGCCATCAACGATAAGAAGGACGTCAACAATCTAAGTAAATTTTATATTTCAATACTAGAATAACCAGTGTGATGTCTTAATGTTTTAACATAATATGTGTGTTTTAATTGTATCGATGTGGAAATGTGACATCTTGTGCCGTTTTGAATAATCCTTATTGAGGTAAGAAGGAAAATTTTCACTTTCCATTTTTATAAAATTAAAAATAAATGTACTTGCCTTAATAGTTTACATTTTAAGGTAATACTAACAAAATAAAATATTAAATGTAAAAATACTAAATTAAAATTCTACGCCCTTCTCCATTTTTAGATTTGAAAAAGACCGAAGTGCGGTCGAAACGTTATCTAACTACATCATGTTTATGGGCAAATATATGATTTAAAGTATTTGTGTAAGTTTTTAAATTGACCTTAAATCAAGAAAATTTTTAAATTAAAAAAATACAAAAAAATTGAAATATATATATATATATATATATATATATATATATATATATATATATATATATATATATATATATATATATATATATATATATATATATATATATATATATATATATATATATATATATATATATATATATATATAGATATATATATATATATATATATATATATATGATAGTATGTTTTCATTCCACTTACACCAACGTCATAACAAGAAAATGATCCTTGTTTGGAACATGTTCTGCATCACAGCAGACACAATGATCCATTTTAGTCAAACGACGATCGCGATTTCGCTCTTATTAGAGCTTATCAGGCCGCCATATATATATATATATATATATATATCTTTTATATTATATATATTTATATATATATATATATATATATATATATATATATATATATATATATATATATATCTTTTCAAACAATTTTATTGGGCGCCATTTTGTTCCATCATATAGGATTCCTACCAATATTTTATCGGTTTCTACCTATTGCACATTTGATTTTTGGGCATAATTCAATAAGTAGTTTTTACATTGACATACACCGCCATTTTCTAACATCGTGGTGAATTCGTACCAGTTTATCCCTATATCATATTAAGCTTTTCTGCATAATTTGTCAATTGAATAAGATTTTTTTACATTGATTTTAAAAAAAAAAATATTTAACCGTCATCTTGAATTCGTATTATATTACACTTAATGTTTGCAGATAATTCAACATTAATCTAATGATTATCTTTTTTAAACTGACATTTTGGTTTGCTATCTTATATCCATACCTAAATGTTACCAGTTTATTTCTATGTAACACTTGATTTTTGTGAAAAATTTGAAAAATCCAATAATTAGTTTTTTTAATAATATTTCTTGTTTCACTAAGCCGCTATATTGTTCCGACATATTGGATTTTTACCAAAATATTACCAGGTCATCCCCATATAACCCTTAATTTTGACTAAAATTTGAAGTGAATCTGATGAGTAGTTTTTAGACGACGGAATTGATAAAACATTTTTTGCATCTAAGGCCTCTAAACAGAAAATATGTAAAGCTTTAGCGTCATTTTCAAGATTACAAATATTTTATTTGTTTTGTTCCACCACTTCGAATTAGTACCACAGTTTTACTAGTTCTCCTCTATATACTACAGTTAGTTATGGCACACAATTTGAAATCAGTCGATTGCGTAGTTTTTCAGGCTGAATTCTTAATTATTTTATTAAACCACCATTTTGTTCTGCCATCTTGGATTCGTACCAATATTTTACCAGTTGATTCCTGCAGAGTGCTTGATTTTTGTGCAAAATCTGAGATAAATTTGATAAAAAGTTGATTAAAAGTCTTCACGGACAAAACTCAAGGTTATGACGAGTTTCAGAGATACAGGGTATTGAACTTTATTCAAATCCCATACCAAATATATGGAAAAACCAAGACGATACCGTCTTACTTTTTCCAACATATTTATAGTACAGTACTTCTCAGATTTAAAAGAAAGTTTTCTATAAACATTGGCCCGTAAATGCTTTATTCTCGATATAGAGAGTGTTAACACACAGCGAAAACGTTATTTGCTCTATATATAGAAAAATAAGTGAAATATTTCGAAAAAATTAATTTGGTGCAATGTAGTTTTCCCCACGTACTTTATATGGAAGTTTAATACCCCATATCTCTGAAACTAAACTGCTGGTGTGCATCACGAATTTTTTTTATCAAAGTTTAAAAATAGACATTTGAATTGCAAAACGCAATATCGAGATGCGATTTCTGGCGTTCGTTTCACCGATCTCTTAGGTATGTGCTTGTACTTGCGTGACTGCATATACAGTGACCGTCTAAAGTCCGTTCCCCCCCTACTAATTTTTGAGCCAACTCGTATATCACAACGAAATTTGTAGGGCTTAAATAGGAGATGAAAAGCTATTTTTTTATGAAAAAATGATAGCTAAAAGTTATAAAATGGCGGCTACGCGCCATCTTTAATTAATATTTTAAATACAACACCCCGCATATTATTCCATTTTCAAAATCTGCTCATTATTCTTAACATTTTTCTTTAATACACTTTATTCCTAAATGTAATTGTTTGCGAAATAATGACGTTTGAAAATTGAAAATCCGGTTTAAAATGAAGTAATGGTTTTAGTCACTTTCGATAAAAAATTCTGCTAACTAAATTTTTTAATTAATTTGTAGTTAAATCTTTTAATGAATTCGACTAATAAGAGGCGTAAAGACAGTATTTTAAGGATAAACAGTACCACTTACCGGAAAATCTTGAAGGTTACGAATTTGTTCTGTAAATTCACAAGGAAAACAAATTAGTTGGTAAAAAAATATTTTATATATTTTTGAATAACACTTATTTAACCCCAACAATAATTATTTTATCAAGTGTTCGATGTGGCCCCCTCCTAAATCTTGACAATAAAGTGCCCTATTATGAATAGCTTCTCTCACGTTGATGAAAGTCTGTTCATCTATTTCTTCACATGCTTCTCTTATTCTGCGTTCCAACTCTTCTATTGTTTGACATTCAGTGGCGTAGATTTTTAACTTCAGATATCCCCAAAGGAAAAAATCTAGAGGGGTAAGATCCGGAGATCTTGGTGGCCATTCTGTACTTCCCCTGCGACCTATCCATCGCCCAGGAAAGTTTGTATCGAGAAACTCTCTAGCCATGCGATAGAAATGGGGAGGTGCTCCGTCCTGCTGAAATATGATTTCACGATTTTCAAACTCTTTCTGATTGTTTAATACAATTTGTCTTATTCGAGGTTCAATTTCAGTTTCTAAAAGATTTCTGTAAAGATCTTCTGCAAGATTGCCTCTGATGAAAATCGGTCCAAAAACGTGGTTGCCCAAAATCCCCGCCCAAACATTAACTTTTTCAGGAAACTGGGTATGCCCTTCTCTAAAAATATGCGGATTAGTATCGCTCCAGTATCGTACGTTCTGTTTGTTGACTTTTCCATTAAGGAAAAACGTGCATTCATCTGAGAAACATACACGTTTTAGGAAGGATCGTTCTCCTTCAATTTTTCTTGTTAAGATGCTCAACGGACTATTTGACAGTTAGTTATCAAGATGTTACCGCGACAACGATTTTGTTTCCAACGCAAACTTGATCGTATTTTTGATTGAATTTGAAATGACCAAAATGTCAATTTTCAAACGTCATTATTTCGAAAGCAATTACATTTAGGAATAAAGTGTATTGGAGAAAAATGTTAAGAATAATGAGCAGATTTTGAAAATGGAATAATATGCGGGGTGTTGTATTTAAAATATTAGTTCAAGATGGCGCGTAGCCGCCATTTTATAACTTTTAGCTATCATTTTTTCATAAAAAAATAACTTTTCATCTCCTATTTAAGCCCTCCAAATTTCGTTGCGATATACGAGTTGGCTCAAAAATTAGTAGGGGGGGAACGGACTTTAGACGGTCACTGTATGCATACAAAACCAGTGCATACAGAGCGTGAAATAAGACCCCTGCATTTTTGTAAAAGTTTGTTAAAGCCTAAAATTCTCAAAACATTTTTTTTTTGCTGTTAAATCAGGCTCCTTATATTGTAAGAAATAATTATAAATAGAACACTATAAGATTTTTATTTAGTAACATGTATTAAAATTAAGCCACAAAATCTGTCATGAAATATGAAGGAACACTGGGGCACAAGATATATTGACTAAATAAATATTATACCAGAACGTAATTCTACTTTCTTGCTTTTGCAGTTTGGTAAAGGAGAAAATGTATGCTTTTAATCTATTCTTATGTGTCAAAATAGTTGTTGTGGAAAAAATACTTTTGGTTTAAAAGTATATTGTAGAAGTTTTAAACTTAGCAAATATGTACATGTAGCACGTACAGTCAAAGTAACTGGAACCCTCTATTTTCACATGAGAAATTTAACATTCAGTAGTGTAAAACAATAACTATTTTTTATATACCGTTCACACATAGAAATTGCAAGAATCTATTGTATAAGTTTAAAAATAGCACTTTTGGTTTTCCCAACTAAAGACATATTTCTCCCAATTAATGTGAAATTTATCGAAAAAAATCGAATTAAAACACCATTGAAATAATATTCACCATTTATTATAAAAATTCAAACATAGTATATAACACAGGTATTAATTACTACTTTAATACTAACTTCCGTTTTTTAGGCTGAGACCATTCCCTTGTCAAATATTTTAAAGATATTCGGTCGATGGCTGATGTTTAACTTTTAAGTAACATCTTTTATTTCAAATAATACTTCAAGTTCAGCTAGCAGATATAATTAATCTGATCGATGTGCTGGAGGAACTAATAATATTACCTGCATAATATTTTTTTTCTAGCAATCTGAGACCTCTCCTGTGATGTTCGAAATTCTTCGTCTGCATTTATTTCATTATTTTCAGCACTTCTTTTAGTGATGTCAATAAGATTATTTAGCTCAGTATTATTAGCACCTATAGATTTCGACCGTCGAGGATATTACTTCTAATGCGGCGATAATAATTCCTCCTGCTCCAAGGTTTGAATTACAATCCTCATTTTAAACATTATGTTTATTAAAATCATTATTAAACCCAAAAAGATCAAAGGTACAAGTTTGCTTCTAAAGACCTAGAGCTTTTGCTCGTGTTTTGAGTCAAAATATAAGTCATTTCTGATATCTTCTAAAACTTCAATTATACCTTCATACGCACTACTCAGAATTAGTATTGTTTTGGCTCTTGCATTTTGATAAATTTTGAATCATAATAGCGATGTCAATTCTGAATAGTTTATTTTTTAATCGCAGAGGACGCTTTGTATCTATATTAAGAAATAAATAAAGTTCCTCTAGTATATTAAAGGTATCAGCAATTATATCACTGACATTACAGCTGTGTGCCGCAGCGGTATTCGTGCGGTGGGCTTGACAAGATATATAAGGCACATTATGACATACTATTTCTGACAGTTTTACCTGCACACCCTGAAATTATATCTTTAGAATGCCAGTTTGGACATATTAATATCTAATTTTGTAAGGGTACACATTAGGTCTTTCCCTGTTCATTCCCCAGATTTATCTACCGTTGGTGAGATGGCGAATAGGTGCTCAGATAGTATCCCTTGTTAATCAACTAGAGGGACCACAATTGACAAAATATCTTTATTGGATGTGCAGGAGTGTGATCCCCCATAATGGTTAAAATTATTAATTTCTGTTACCATCTTTTTTCTGACAGAACGTCCTTTGCTTTGTTGGTCTCTTCGAAACCCTATACCTTGGGACCTAACAACATCGAAGAGAATTTCACTGACAACGGCATTCTGATTTGATATCTTCACTTCTTCTATATCACTCTTTTTTTGTTCAAAATTTAACAAAAAATCTACATGATTGGATTCAGTCAAAAAATTGCAGTAGCCAGTAAGCGCAGCTTTATGAACAATGGAATTGAAATGCTGCGGTAATTTTCATTATTTTACCCCAGGATTTCACACCTTCTGTTACCCAGACAGTTTCTGATTTCTCTCTCCGTACTCCTTTTGGAAAAAGGTAAATGAAAAACAATGTTTTACCGGTATGGGTTAAATCTATTTTTCCCATCACAAGCAAAAAAAGAAAGTGGGGCTGGTGGGTATTCAGCTAACTTAAGTTTTATTTGCTTGTTACTGGTTTTCTGAGTCCTTAAATGTGCATGACAATTTCGTAATTTTTTTCATGTTCATCAATTTTAAATTTATTTCTTAACTTGTCAAGCTGTTCAAAATATACACTGCGTAAATCCATTACTCTTTGTACCCTTATCTTTGTTCTTGCAGCCATTTCATTTATTTGCAAAATACTACTTATGGCATTTATCAATAATTCTATTACTTTTAATTTTATGTGTTAACGCTGCTGAAGTCTTAAATATGTCAGATAAACAAACAAATTTGGGAGTTCTTGTCAATTATTTATCGTGCTGGAACAGTAATTACTGAAGATATGCGGTCTTGAAGCAGGGTATATTTGCATTGCTTCTTATGAAGGGAACCAAGACTTTTAATGTTACACATAACATTAAAAGCAATGCAAATATACCCTGTGTATTAGTCTTCACTTAAGTAAGATCTTTATAATATTTTATAATTTCTATATCTTGTCTACTAACCTGTTTCTTTGGCGACTTTGGATTCACCACTTTCTTGAACACGTTCAGGATTATCATATTCATTAGATTGTTGCTGCATATTTTCTGTTTTTAAAAGAAAACAGATATTAAACATAGTAGTTTCAAATGAGGCATTTATTTCTATACATATTTTTTACTGACGATGGTCACAAGCAGTAAAAAATGTATAGCCTGCTACAATTTTGACTAATTTTTGATGAAGTTCCCTCGTTAAAAACAATCCTTCCTTTTATCAAGATAGATGAAATATGAACTAATTAAGTCCCGCACGATTGACTTATATTTCACTTCCCGTAATAAATTGAAGGATGCATGTAAGGAAAATTCGGGTATTTGGGTAGGAAATTTTGTAAAAAAAATGTATCGGAATTTCTCTCGTAACGCATCCTTCCATTTATTAAGGGTGGTGAAAGATTTGACAATCGTGCAAAATTTCGCTGGATCATACTACACCTCTCTTGATAAAAGGAAAGATTATTCATAACGAAAAAAATTCCGGTAAATTCCAATTTGCTGTTTTTTTTTCTACGATTTCTTATTACATAGTTTAAAGATTTTTTTTATTTAATTTTTCATTTTTTTTTTAATTTCATTTTTCAATATTTCATTTTTTTTATGATAAAAAGAAGCTCTTCGGCTTTTTCACTTGCATATGCTTGCCACTACCTAAGATCGGGAGTAACCAAGGTTATATTAGCAGCTATCAGCGAACACTAGGATCTGCCCGTTAGCGTTAGGTTAGCCCAGGTTCGTCGATAAAACAATCATTATAGCGAGAAAGTATCATTAAAGCCATAAAAGCACATGCTAAACTAACTTTTAATCATCGAAAATCAGATTTGAAGTACGCGCGCACTCTAAAGTGTTGTAAATAATTAGTAAGGGCGGATTCATGATTTAACAAGAAAACTATTTTTGGATATTGCGTGACAAACAACAAACAAACAAACAAAAGTATGTTTTATTGCCGCAGAAAAATTTTACAATTTTATGGACAAAGCAAAATAGACCTAAAATAATAAATAAATTAATCGAAAAGAATTTCGATAGGTCAATGCTTTTTAAAAATGTAAATTATCAATTTACCAAATCGTAAAACACACGTTAGAATGTAACATAACATTGCCGCAAAACAGTTAATGAATCCTAATAACCTTATAAAAGTAAACAAACACACATGTACGAGGTGAATAATTTCGATGACATTGAAATCAAAATTGGAACTATGCGACCTTAAACTCTATGTTATTATAGTTATACAAATAATTGTGATGTTAAACAGAAGGTATAATAAACTAGTGTAGAATGTAGTATACAAAAAAGAATTAAATTTTGTTTTTAATCCAATACCTAACAAAAATAATTAAGTTTTAAGTGAATGTTCGACAGTTCTTTTCTCTATATGATGATTTTCAAAATTCTATGCTACGAGTTAGGACATGACTCACAAAAGATTTAAGTAAACAAGCGAATTTAGTGACAATTTAAAGAGACTTACTCGCTGTAAAATGGTCTCTCAATGAGGTATGCTTTGATGTTTTTTCGAAATTGTGCAAGCATAGGGATAGATTTTAAATGTACTGGCAGATTGTTGTAAAGTTTTATGGCGTTGTAAATAATTGATTTTTTTATTAATTCTGAGGAGGAATCATGCCTAGAGTTTCTGGTAGGGTATACATGTTGTGGCCTTTCTGAGAGGGTGTTTATATGTTTTCTCAGCAAACATACCGTTTCCAAAATAAATAATGCAGGAAGTGTTAATATTTTATGTTTTTTGAAATAGTACTGGCAGTGAGCTCTATTATTTAGACCAAACAAATAACGAATGGCCTTTTTTTTTGAAGCATGAAAATACTACGAAATTGCTCGGTGGTACAGCAGCCCCAAAAGGGAAGGCCATAGCGGAGGTGGGATTCAAATAAAGAGAAATAAGTAAGTCTGGCAGAAGAAACGTCTAGTTCTTTTGAAACTGATCGAATGGCGAAGCAGGCGGTAGAAAGTTTTTTAGTTAAGGTGTCAATATGATTAGACCATTTTAGGTTGTTATTTATATTTAAACCCAGGAATTTAACCGACTCTACGTATTCAATATTGCTGTTATGTACCTGAAGTGGTTGTAAAGTTCCCTTATGAGATAACGCCACCGTTTTATCGACATTAAAACAAAGCATATTGGAATCGGACCAAGCCTTAATTATAACCAAGTCTTTGGAGATACTAGAGTGTAAAGACGTTGTATCAAAATCACTCTAAGTTATGCTTGTGTCGTCAGCAGAAAGGGAAATTCTTCCATTAATTTTAAGGTTCGTGATATCATTAATGTATAACAAAAAAAGAATAGGTCCCAAGACTGAACCCTAAGGGACTCCACTTGTAATCAACTTACAATCAGAATCGGAACCATTAGCCCTTACAAGTTGTTGCCTTTTCCCAAGATAAGATTTGAACCAATTTAAAGAAGTACCACGAATTCCATAAAAGTTTAGTTTGTTTATCAGAATTTCATGACTAACACAATCAAAGGCTTTCGCATAGTCACAAAAAACTGAGGCAGTTGGGTGGTTGTTATTGAGAGATAAGTAGACGCCTCTAGGCAACGTGAACATGGCGTCGCTGGTGCACTTGTTGGGTAGAAATCCGAACTGCTCCGGGGATATTATCTGATGTTTCAGGAGAAATGGCATAAGACGATTCTTCAGTAGCCTTTCGATGATTTTGGATAGCACTGGTAGTAGTGCAATTGGGCGATAATTGCAAGAATTAGTTTTTTCGCCGCCTTTATGAAGTGGAATAATTATAGCTGTTTTAAGGCAATCAGGGAATACACCTTTTATAAAGGACTCATTTATTAATGTTGTAAGGGCCTCTATGACTGGGAGTGGCAAGTTCAGGAATATTCTAATTGATAGGCCATCAGTGCTACACGAAGATTTACTTTTGATATTATTTATTACCTTCAATAGTTCAGTGTTGCTAACGGGACTTAAGAAAAAGCTATCAGTTAAATTTTTTGAAAGAGGGACCAAACTTGACGAGATACTAGAGGTAACATTTTTGCTTACATTAATAAAATAATCATTTAGATCATTAGCCCCTGGCAAGATCTGAGTCACAGGGTTTGATTTGTTTCTGAGGTTATTGATGATGGACCAGGTCTCTTTTGAAACGTTATTTGAGTTTGTTAGACGTTTTCGGTAGTGTAATTTTTTTGCTGACTTAATAAGAGTAGTGTAGATGTAGAGATATAGTCGAGAATAAGAAAGGAGTCGGTGAATTTTTTTATATATGAGAGCGAGCGCATATTTTTAGCAGAAATTCGTATTCCTTTCGTGGTTCACCGTTTATGCCGCTTAGGTTTTATATTCTTAAGCGGGAAGGCCTTGTTAAAAGCCCTTAAAGTTTTATTTAAAAAAGTTCTGAAGTTTGTGTTGACATTATCAGATTCAAAATTCCAATCGGTGTTAAAGCAAATATTATGAAATACTGAGAAATTTGCGGCCGAGAAAATTCTGCCCCGATGGCGAGATCTTGGTAAGGGCCTTATAGGTAAACTAAACCTGGAAATTACCGCCTCGTGATCGGAAAGACCTGAGTTATAGACCTGTGAATGCACCTCTGATGGAGAAAAATCAGACGCCATGTAATCGATGATAGAAGAAGAGTTTTTTGAAATTCTAGTTGGCGAGGATACATGCATTGAAAGACCGAAAGAGTCGAATATAGAAATTAGATATTTTTAGATGGCACAAATAGTAGCATAGTCAATATTAAAGTCCCCGCATAGAATTTTTTTACCTTTAATCGGTAGACTGTCTAGCAAACTTACCAGGCTATTTAAAAATGATTGTGCATCAGAGTTTGGTGATCTATAAATACAAATTACATAAAGATCAAGGTTTTGATTATATACCATAAAGAATTCAAAAGAGCTATCCGCTAACAAATGATCATATTTAGATACCGACATGAAATCTCCATTTAGGAATAGAATCAGTGTTCCCCCATTAGCTGAATTTTTTCTGTCATATCTAGCTATTGTGGTATACCTCTCAATAGAAAAGGGTTCGTTTAGATTCAGCCAGTGCTCAGTAATTGCTACAAGTTGGGGGAACTCCAATTCTTCCAGAAATAGGTACAACTCGTCAGTTTTATTTCTTAGAGAAGCAATATTAATTAGAACCATATTAAGACTAGTAACAACAGGAAGTTTTGAGGAATCTAGTTCCTCAGGACACGTCGTGTTTTCTAAAAATTTAGAAATTAAAATATAGAAAATAAGAATTACACTAAATTACCTTAAAATTTGAATCTGTGTTCTTTAGTTCTGGGTCCACTGTGAGGGTCCCGAGGAAAAACACTGAAAATTATCTACTTTTTTCAAGGGCGAATCCGTGATTGGGGTGATCACTCCAACCCCCCCCCCTCCCAAGGGCAAGAAAAAATGCGTATCAATAAAATTCCTCGCCTGGCTTTTCAGTGCCCGTTGGTTATTTTTTTATACTTATCGAGATAAAATAAATATCTATATGCCGTTACCACCTCTATGTGTAATTTCGCCTCGGCTTGCTTGATGCCTGTGTCATCCACGAGCTAGTGATAGGAATACTCGTATACTGGAATCGGGTAGTATTCGATTCCTTAAAGAATCGGTAATAGCCGACTACTTTATTCAGAATCGGCTACTGACTACTGGAATCGGCCGGCAATACTGATACCGCATCGCATTGTTTTCTTATGTAGACTATGTAGTTAGATAAATCTTGATGGAAGACTGACTATATTATGGGCATCGATGCCTGGTTTTAATCAGTGTTCGAGTACCAAGTATTGTAGTCGATAGTTGTTTACGGATAGTAAGAAATTTTGTAAATAGACTGACTATATTATAGGAACCGATCCTTGGTTGTAATCAGTGCTCGAGAACCTTCTCGGTAGTTGGTGCTTATTGACGACTACGAATAGTAAGAAAATAACATTATCTTGTAGCTGTTCGTTTTAAGGAGGATTTGGTCAAAAAGTAATTGTTTAAATCGCTCTAATTAGGTGAGTCCTAGCACATTTTAAGTTAATATTATATTAGATACTAAAAATCGATAAAAATGCGCTCTCACACATCTTTATCAAAAGTTCTTGGCCGGAAAAGATATATGTATAATAGCAGAAATATATAATTTCTGCAGGTGCAAAACGGCCTAAAAGAAGAATTGCTTTCGATTATGTCACAGGGTACCCTCCTACGATCATGATTTCTGGGCCTCTACCCTCATCAGGCAGGCTTGTACCCAGGGAGATCTGAAATAACAGATTGCTCGATATGACAAAATCGAAAACGAAACGTCTATCATACTGAAACAGTACTTCAAGTTAAATGTAACATTTAGTACCACCTATCGCAGCCTGTCTGATGAGGGTAGAGACCCAGAAATCATGATCGCAGGAGGGTACCCTGTGACATAATCGAAAGCAATTCTTCTTTTAGGCCGTTTTGCACCTGCAGAAATTATATATTTTTGCTATTATACATATATCTTTTCCGGCTAAGAACGTTTGATAAAGATGTGTGAGAGCGCATTTTTATCGATTTTTAGTATCTACTCTCCGCATGATGGTGCTAATGCATGCTTTTTAAATTACCTACGGGTTTGCAGCCGGAAATCACCGGAGCCCCGATAGGTGGTGCTAAATGTTACATTTAACTCGTAGTACTGTTTCAGTATGATAGACGTTTCGTTTTCGATTTTGTCATATCGAGCAATCTGTTATTTCAGATCTCCCTGGGTACAAGCCTGCCTGATGAGGGTAGAGGCCCAGAAATCATGATCGCAGGAGTTTTTGCACCTGCAGAAATTATATATTTCTGCTATTATACATTAATATTATATTGTATTTTTGTTCCCTGAACTTGAAATTGTATTTAATTTAAAAAATGTATCAGGTACTCTTGTCATAAGCCTAATTGCACATAAACCATATGAAAAAATCATATATCTGTCATTTTTCTCAGATTTTTATTTTTTCATTATCATTTTGGTAGTTTGAAATTTTGATATGGAAAATATCCTGCTAAAGTTTTTGATAGTTAGATACATTTTTTTACATCAAACTAACCTGGGTTAAGGAAGACCATATTTTTGTATGTAATAAGTGTTTTAAATATCGAACTCTGCGTTTTTCAATAGCCCTGAAGTGCCTTATATTAAATATTGCGCCGACTATATTGCCATGGCTTCGGCAAATAAAATATCAAAAATTTGACGTAAATATACATGTCAGTTATGATGTTCACAGTAGTAGAATTATCCCTAGAAAAATATTTTGCCCGGAGACTCAAATAAAGCCCCCCAGGTTAAGCAGTTTTTTGTTGGTTTTACTTGCATATCAGTAGGTTAATTTTCATAAAAATATATATGTAACACAGGTTTTTTTTACTAAAAACGTATTTTTCTTTCAATATCAGTTTACGGAAAAATTATTTATTTTCCTAGATTATTTTTAGAAACCTCTTTTATTTGACTGCTACTGTTATTACTAAATTTATATATGTTATAAATTAAATACTTGTTTTTCTTATATATCACGTTTCCTAACATTATTTTATTGCAAGGATACAGGTTTGCTTTATTTTTTCTTAAATATCAGTTTTTAATTACATAATTATTGGCAAATCTAAGTACAGGGTGGCCCACATAAGATGACCCACTACCTTATCTCAGAATCTGTACGAGATAGGGAAAAAAGTTTTATACAAAAGTTTCTTAGGTTTATCTAGATTTTTTAAATATTATATTTTTATATATATAGGGTGTGTCATTTTGCGTTGACAGATGTCAACTTTGTTATTTTAAATGGAACACCCTGTATATTATTATGGATTTGAATAGCTCTCTTAGAGACGATTTCAACGATGTATATAAGATGGGTCTACGAGGCACCGTTTCGGAGATATTTACGATCATCTTCAATTTTTGACATACTTTCAACTTGTTGTATCTCTGGTATTTATCAACTTT
The DNA here is from genome assembly GCA_030620095.1 of Kuschelorhynchus macadamiae. NCBI lineage: Eukaryota > Metazoa > Arthropoda > Insecta > Coleoptera > Curculionidae > Kuschelorhynchus > Kuschelorhynchus macadamiae. The sequence goes on along the minus strand of JAUTXW010002753.1, from coordinate 1,509,724 downwards.
TTTGTTTCATTTTTGCGCCGGAAAAAACATAATTTTATGCTTTATTGGACGTGTAGGTAAAAATATTGAAATTGAAAAAAATGTTACAGTGTTGTCACGTTTTGCGTACCATCAGTTTTCTCAAGATTTTTAAATGCAACTCCCTATATTTTATAACGGATTTAAATAGAGCATCGAAAGACGATTTCAACGATATATTATATCATAGGTTTACAAGTCACGGTTCCCGAGTTTTGGGGATTTTCTTCAGGAATCAATTTTAATATTAAACAATTTTTACTAAAACATAATATAAACTATTAAACGTGACATAACATGAACGAAGACAACAAAATTAATATTATATGCTAAAGAATATCTAAATTAGATTTTCTAATTGCTTTGAATAATTATTACCACGCCGTTTTCCAGATCAAACGTAAAACTCTCTAAAAATCAGTTAAATACATAATGTGTATTTTTGTTAAAATAGTGTGAATCTATTTAAAAATAGTTCTTTATGTTTCCTTCCCATATACTAAATAAGCCTTATCAATGTTATGATTAGCGATTACCGAAACAGACGGCCAAGGCGACTGTGTCGATAATGGTGCCGCAAAATGTCTTTGCTTACTAATCATTTTTGTTGTTTCGTTTTTATATAGAGCGTCTGAAAGTCAGTCGAGTAATAAACGTCATCAAGCTAAGTATTGGCTTCGTGTTTTTTCTCTCACAATTATTTACCAACCTTTCCACAACCCTATCAACAATTTTAAGTAGGCTGTGCTTCAAAACCATGGAAACAAACGAAATATTATTTGCATGAAATTTGACAGCTTCGTTGCATTTCTTGATTAAATTAATAAATTTAGGAAATAATTATGTCGAACTACATTATTCAACAACGTTTAAATTTATATGAGTGCTTCATTAGAAACAATAAGAGACCCGCACTAGCGTTAAGGGAGTATAGAAGACTGTATCCAAATAGCAGAATTCCAAGTAAGAAAATCTTCGTAAGAATTACACGAGATCTGGAAAATGGCGTTGTGATAAACAATAAAAGAAACCGGCCTAGGACAGTTCTTACAGAAGAAAATCAACTTGATGTTCTTTTATATTTTGAGGAAAGCAATGAAAATTCCCAAAGGGATGCCGCACGGGACATACCGCATATTAGCCGAGCAAGTATTCAGAGAACACTTAATATCAACGATTACCATCCTTTCAAATTCACTCCGGTACAAGAGCTATCCATAGCTGATTTTGACAACAGAGCTACTTTTTGCATGGATATGATGGACCGCCACTTTGATCAACCGGTTTTTGACAAAATTCTTTTCACTGACGAAGCAATTTTCAACACCGCGGGAATATTTAACCGAAAGAACTGCCACTACTGGTTAAGGCAAAATCAACATAAAATCAAAGCCATCAGAAAGCAGGGACATCAAAGTGTATGTTTGGTGCGGAATAATAAAGGACCGAGTGATTGGGCCGGTTTTTTATGATAGGACTCTTAACGGACAGAGATACCACAGTTTGTTGCAAAATGAAATACAACCTCTTATTAATGAATTACCGGATGAAATTAAAGATGGTCTTGTATTTCAACAAGACAGTGCGCCGTACCATACCGTAAGACCTGTAATTGAATGGTTAAATGAAAGATTTCCAATGTGGATTGGCAGATTTGGGTCAATACCCTGGCCAGCTCGGAGTCCCGATTTAACTCCACTAGATTTTTTTTATGGGGAAATATTAAAGACAAAATGTATAAGAATAAAGTTAATAACGTAGACGATTTAAGGGGGAGAATAATGGAAGAGATCCATTTGATCAATGAGAGTGGAGCAGTTCGTAGGGCAATAAAAAAATTAGACATTATTTATACAACATGTATAGCACAGGAAGGTGGTTATATAGAAAATTTAATTTAAGTAATGTTTATTTTTTTATCTTTGTTCTTGTTATGTCATGTTTAATAGTTTATGTTATGTTTAGTAAAAATTGTTTAATATTAAAATTGATTCCTGAAGAAAATCCCCAAAACTCGGGAACCGTGACTTGTAAACCTATGTTATAATATATCGTTGAAATCGTCTTTCGATGCTCTACTTAAATCCGTTATAAAATATAGGGGGTTGCATTAAAAATCTTGAGAAAACTGATGGTACGCAAAACGTGACAACACTGTAACATTTTTTTTCAATTTCAATATTTTTACCGACACGTCCAATAAAGCATAAAATTATGTTTTTTCCTGCACAAAAATGAAACAAAAAAGTTGATAAATACCAGAGATACAACAAGTTGAAAGTATGTCAAAAATTGAAGATGATCGTAAATATCTCCGAAACGGTGCCTCGTAGACCCATCTTATAATACATCGTTGAAATCGTCTCTAAGAGAGCTATTCAAATCCATAATAATATACAGGGTGTTCCATTTAAAATAACAAAGTTGACATCTGTCAACGCAAAATGACACACCCTGTATATATAAAAATACAATATTTAAAAAATTTAGATAAACCCAAGAAACTTTTGTATAAAACTTTTTTCCCTATCTCGTACAGATTATGAGATAAGGTAGTGGGTCATCTTATGTGGGCCACCCTGTACTTAGTAGTCAGTACTCGATTCCTTACGGTATCCGATTCCAAAGTAATCGATTCTGAACAACACTAGACAAGCCAACTTGGTCGTTCGACTCTATAACGTTGTTGCGTACATAAGAATCGATCTCGTAACTTATTTTATTATTAGTTTAGTATAATCGTTAGCTTATATTGGTTAGTCGAGTGATAGCGGATTGGTGGTTGTGAAATAATTGATTAAGACTAACTCATATTTCTTTCCCAGTTAACAAGGTAAACGAAGTTCGCATTTTAAGAATCTATTTGTAAATCAGTTACAGGGGTCTATTGTACTAATACTAATCTGAATAGTGTTTAAGCTGGTAAAGTTCCCATCCCGCAGCCTAGAATAAGCCGTATACGTCATACTTACTTGATCACCTGACTTTAGGACTGGGAACGTGGGGCATCAAAGCAATTAATTAAGCCAGTAATGTGTAAAAAAATATGTTGAAAAAAATAAATGTAATATGGCGTTGTAAGTATCTATTAATGCGATTTTTCTGAATATACGGGGATTTATGTAGAATTTTATCAAGATTTTGGGAATTAGAGACATCCTTGGAGAATTATAAAGACTTTTATTGATATATGAATATCTGTGGAGCAGTGGCGGCTCTTTCATAGGGTCATTTGATCAATGACCCTCCAAAAATATTTCAGAAAATAAATTATTTGTGACCGTCCCTCCTTATAGTTGTAATAAAACGCGAACCTTGGGAAAAGTTAAATACGCTACACTATTAGCCGCGCGCGGCGGTTCGAATGGTCTCGTTGCGTTCCTTAGGCATAATAAAATGCGCTATACTAAGCTAGGCTGTGCATTCCGAGTTGCCCTGATTACCTTAAAGCTTGACGAAAGTACCCGAAGATTTCATAGCTACCGGGCGGCAGCCGAACGTGATAGCAAATGAAATATGAAATCGCGATTTGGGTCATCAGCCGGTCTCTTCTCATAATTCGATCGATCGGTCGCGGCATCACGTCGGCAACTCTGCCTCAAGCTCTAAGAAACCAATGGGTCTATTAAATTTAAACGATAGATTTAAAATGTATGTTGCCCTTCTCCATGCATCGTAGGTATTATTTTGTCTAAAGTATAATATGCTTAATTATAACTGTTATGATTAACATACAGATTTTTGTTAGTATTCGACGCCGGAGTGCGTAATTATACAGTTATATGGTTAGAAATGAATTTTTATCCTTTGCACACTTTAACATACGCTCTTCCAACACTGGTTTTGATTTATTTTCAGAGTTGTTAATAGGGAGTCACTTGATATCGTGGGGCTATTCGAGACCTGGCTTGATGCTTCGTTTTCCAGTGAAGCAGTGAGTATACCTGATTACAGAATTGTTAGAAGAGACCGTGAAACTCGTGGAGGTGGAGTAGCCTTTTACATTAAAAATTCTATTAAGTTTAAAATTTTGGACACTCTGCCTTCTTATAATTTGCTTGAAAATCTGTGGATTTCATCCAAGGTCGGAGGTAAGAGTGTGTGTCGGGGAACGTTTTATAGGCCACCTACAGCGAATCTTTATACATTTTAGAGTCTACTTTAACATCGATTCTACCTGAGTATGATCTAGTCTTATGGGGCGGTGATCTTAATGTTGATATGTCTCAAGACAGTAATGCCTCTGTTTTGTTTAATAACTTATTACAGAAATATAATTTGTATCAACTAGTCTGTGAACCGACTCGTGTAACAGATAATACCGTACTTTAATTGACCTAATAATCACTTCTTCAAAAGATCTTGTAACGAATGTTGATGTTGTACCCATGGAAGATATTTCAGACCACTCGTTAGTTAGTTGCTTAGTTAAGATAAAGAAAGAAAAATTTAAGCCCTTTTTTCACACTTGTCGCGATTTTTCTAATTTTGATTTAGAAATATTTTTAAGTGAACTGGAAACTGTTTATTGAGATCAAATATATAATTTTACAGATATAGATGATATGATCACTTTTTGGAATAATAATGTTAATTTTCTTTTAAATATGTTTGCTCCATTTAAAACTGTTAGGATTTCTAAGCGACCTGCGCCATGGCTTACTGAAAATTTAAAATTGATTCTAAACCTCAGGGATAAAGCCCTATTAAAATATAAAAGAAAAAGTCTAGAGATGCATGAAATGAGTATAAAGACTTAAGATATTTCACCAATCACTCTATAAGAATAGAGAAAAAAGCATATCTGGAGTTTAAATTTAGATCTAATCCTAAAGAGTTTTGGAAAACGCTGAAATACCTAAATATTTCAAATAATTGTACAAATTCCACATTTGAGTGTAATCCAAATATCCTAAATCGTCACTTTATTAACAACTTTCCAAACTCTGATGATTTGGTCCCAAATGATGCTTTGAATTTAATTACTAAGTCGAAGAATCGCCGTAGTGTACCGGACAGTGGCGAATTTAATTTTAAGGAAGTATCTGCAAATGATATTTTAAAAATCTTTGGTTCGATAAAAAGTCATGCCTCGGGAATTGATAACCATAATTTAAAAATGCTTACGTGTCTTTTTCCTTACCTTTTAAATAATCTGACTTTTATAGTTAATACTTGTTTACTCAAAGGCAGTTTTCGCAATGAGTGGAAACATGCAAATATTATCCCTGTCCCTAAATGTAATAATGCTACAGAGTTAAGTCACTATAGGCCAATAAGCATTCTGCCCACTTTGTCCAAGGTATTGGAAAAAGTTGTTGCACAACAAATGAACTATTATATAACTGAGGCTCGTATTTTGCCTGTGGTGCAGTTAGGATTCAGGTCCTGTCACAGTACTTCTTAAAGTTTCAGATGATATTTTCACCGATATGGACAGGGGACTGAATACCTGCTTGATTTTGCTTGATTTTAGCAAGGCTTTCGACCCCCTGGACCATAATTTGCTTTGTGATAAATTGTATTATTTTGGCATGTCTAAGACCGTGATCTCATTCTTTAAAAGTTACTTAGCTGAAAGAAAGCAAAGGGTAGTTTTTAATGGTAATAAATCAGAATTTTCAATAATCGACAAAGGTGTCCCGCAGGGTAGTATTTTGGGGCCTCCTTTGTATTTACTTTAAACATCTGATTTTTATACTTACTTTAAATATTGTAATATTCATTAATATGCAGATGATTCTCGAATTATTTACTTTTCCTTCTTACTCTCTGAATCGCATACTGCAACGTTAAAAATTAATGAAGACTTTGCTATGATACACAGCATTTCTAAAGCGCACTATCTTACTCTCAATGAATGTAAAACGGAAGTTTTGCTGTTTGGCAAAAATAGTGAAACTTTAAAGAACAATAACGATTTTGTAATTTCTCTAAATGGTACCGATCTTCGGTTCTCTGAAATATGTAGAAACTTGGGAGTATACTTCGATTGTAGCCTGAGGTTTTTAAGTCATGTAAATAATTTATTACAAAAATCGTATTTTAAACTAAAGGTGTTATATAGACACAAAGATATTCTGAGTACTGAAATTAAACCTAAATTATGTGATTCCTTGTTTTTGTCGTTTATTTCATATTGCGATCTAGTGTATTGGCCGGCTTTGCGTCAACAGGAGAAATAACCACTGCAAAATGCGTGTATACGTTTTTCGTTCAATTTACGGAAATTCGATCATGTTTCAGACTGCTTTCGGGATTCTCATTGGTTAAATTTGGACGAGCGGTTTCAAGTTCATATGGCATGTTTAGTATACAAAATTAATGAAGTAGGAACTCCACAATATTTATTTGAAAAATTATGTAAAAGAAATGAGGTAATCTTTAATAAAATCCCCGAAGTTATCAAAAAGTCTCCCAGTGTCCATTCGTTTAAAAAGAAAATTAAAGAATTCGTGTTGGGAGGGCGTAGCATTAATTTGAACGTCGCAATCATTCTAATAATTTTTGTATATGTCTATATTCAAATCATAATAAAGACTTTTTGTATTGTATTGTATAACAGTAGCGCAAACCGCATTGACTTTGCTAGAGGTGCTATGTTTAGTTTACGATTTTCCTACTATGTTGCCATGACAACGCGTATCCGATGACGTCGAGCCCAGCGTGGTTGTTTACTTTTATTCTCGCGGATTTCGCTGCAACCGGTGAGTTTCTTTGCAGTTACAGACTGTTTTGTGTTATATTTATTTATGGTGTTGTTACAACTTCAAATTCGAAGTTAGTTAAGTGATTGTTCAAGACTGGAATAAATTAAAAGACGTCTTTGAATTTATTACAAACTGTGACAAATCTGATGAAAAATCAATCCGCCTTGCGAAAGAATTTTTAGATGAGATGAACGATTTTGGATTCACGTTTATCGCATTAGTGTTTAATGACATTTTCTCAATCACGGACATACTATTTGACGTTCTTCAAAAAAAATCGCTTGACATTCATTTTTGCATATCCAATATAAAACGCTGTCGTAGGGCGCTCTGTAAAAAAAGAAATGAACATTTTTTTAATACCATGTTTGATAAAGCAAATTCTATTACAGAAATAAATCAATACAAACGTGAGCTTGCTAAGCTTTCACCTGAAGAAATTAGGGCTAAGTATAGAACCCTATTTTATAAAATAATAATAATAATAATAATAAACAGTCTTTATTTTCAATCAAAAAGATTTACATAAGTTACAGGATAAATAAATGGGTGGCGGTATCCAACAGTGTTGCTCTATACAACCCACAAAAAAAGTGTAAATAAGTAAAAAAAAAAAGGCAATTCTAATACTTAAGCCACTTACACTTAGAAGTAAACTTATACAACTTGTTATATAATTATGCAGATAACTAACAAATATATATATATATATATATATATATATATATATATATATATATAATATATATATATATATAACTATTAGCAAAAAATAATTAATTATAAATTAGTAAGGTTTTTTAACAAAAAAAAAACAGAAAAACAATCATATGCGTGTTCGGACTGTTTTTTCGAAAAGGTATTTCTTAACCTTATGTTTAAAATCAGTCAGGGAACAGGTTTTGAGGCGGTGAGGAAGCTGATTATAAATTTTTACAGCGTTGTAAGTAAAACTGCGCTGGAACAAAGCAGAGTTGTATAAAGGAACCTTGAATAAGCCTTTGTGGCGAGTATTCATAGAGTGAGTATCAGAACTTCGAATAAGTTTATTAAGTAAATATTGCGGTTGCTTTATAGATATGACTTTATTAAACAAACCCAAAAGTTGAGACTGAAAACGTTCCTCCAAATTTAACCAACGTGATAGTTTAAATGATTCGGATATATGATCTTTATATATGACTTTATCTCTCTGAAGCAAGGCTGGCCAGTAAACAGTGCAGCAATAAGAAAGATTGGATAAAATTAACGAGTCAGTAAGTTTCAATTTAATAGATGTATCTAAAATATCCCTGCTATGATAAAGTATACGAAGCTTAAAAAATTTTTTGTATGAGGGAAGAGACATGTTTTTCAAATCGCAGGTTATTGTCTACAAGTAGCCCAAGATTTTTACAAACATTTACAGGGTTTAAGATAGTGTTATTAAGAGTGACATTAAGTAATTTCCGATCAATAATCTGCGATCTATCCTTGCCAAAAATTACGAGTTGAGTTTTGCTTTCATTAAGTAAAAGACCATGCTTTTGCGATATATCGCCAAGAATATTTAAGTCGTGATTTATGCAATAAGAAGCGGTGTCAATTTCAGAAAGACTAAAAGAGAGATATAACTGAGTATAATCTGCATATTGGTGCGAACGACAGTGATTGAGTAGCCTGCTGAAGTCAGACGTGTACACAGAAAACATCAGCGGCCCGATGATACTGCCTTGCGCAACCTCCTTATCTACACTTGCATATTCGGAAAGTTTATTACCAAAAAACACCCTTTGTTTTCGATTGCTAAAATAGCTTTTGAAAAAGTCAATCGCAGCATCTCTTATCCCAAAATATTTTAACTTAAAAACCAAAAGACTATGGTCTAAGGTGTCAAAAGCTTTGCTGTAGTCTAAAAGTATTAAACAGGTGTTTTGACCTTTATCGGTCGCTCGAAAGTTGTCATCAGTAATTTCAAGATGGGCAGTATTAGTACCATGGTGCTCACGAAAACCAGATTGTGTAATTGGAATAATATTATTTACATTTATAAAATTACCAAATTGCTTTTCGACTATTTTTTCTAATATTTTTGACATAGTTGAGAGAATACTAATAGGCCGGAAATGTGAAGGTTGGGAGGGGTTGGAAGTCTTAGGGATGGGAATCCCATTAGCACTCTTTCAACATTCAGGAAACCTGTTAGCAGACAATCAGTTATTGATGATGAAAGTAATATGCGGTAAAAGATGTGGGGTTACGTAAAGTAACATTTTAATATTAATTCCGTCGGGCCCCGTAGCGTTAGATTTTATGCCATTAATTATTTTTTCATATTTTAATGGAAATGACACTAAGATTTCAAGACTCTGAAAAACTTACATTTTCATGTTTGGCAGGTTCTGCTAAATTTTCCGAATATAGTTTAAATTTTCCGACTGGCACGTCTGAAAATTTATTACAGTTATATGGGGAAATATTTTCAAAAAGTCAACGACTTAAAATTGAGCTTGGTCTTATTTTTGCCAATGAGAGTAATTGGAATATATCGCTGCAAAAGCAAGTGAAAAAAATTAATAAAAATAAATATATTTTTACCGAAGCATATAAATTGTTTTTCCTTATTTTGACAATACCGTCGACAAATGCTTCAGTGGAAAGAAATTTTTCTTGCTTCAAATGTGTCAAAAATTATTTAAGAAATACAATATCTCAAGAAAGACTTACTTCTCTTGGCAATATTTCAATTCAAAAGGATTTTCTGGAGGATATTAGGGAAACTCATCCATTTTATGAGGATGTTATAAATAAATTTGCTGCTATGAAGGATAGGAGAATTGATTGTATACTAAATCAAATCAACATTTAGGTAAGTCGTAAAAAATATTCTACCCCCTCTACATACAAAAAAATTATTGCGATATTTTCTTGCTTTTGCTATTTGCACTTTACTTACTTTTTCCCCGCCGAGCCGCCACTGTTAAGCTTAGGATCTTATAGTTGACCCTGTCGGACGCCTTGGAAAGAACGGTATACAAAGAGTGAATCTGGCAGCCCCTATCAAAGCACTCGACAGGTATTGGAAATAGACAACCAAATTAAGTTCAGTGGAATTCCCAGCCTGAAACTCATTCTGTTGATCGATAATGACGAATGTCAACTGTGAAGACAAAAATTCGGTCATCATGCTTTCGAAAAGTTTGGGAATACAACTCCGCTTTTAAAAATAATGACAGCTTATTACACGAATATTGTATTTTGATCGGTACTTAAATATTAGAATGAAAAAAATGTAATATTTTTGTTTTATGATATTGTCTTTTATACAAACTATACTACGTCCAGCCAATTTGTTTGGCCCGTTTGGTTTGTTTCACGGATTCTTCGTCTTTTGCACAATATCTGCTGTTGGATTGTAAAATACTGCATGTATATGTTCTAGTTAATGCCATCTGAGTTCGATATTATGAAGATTTCGTTTCAGGGAACAGACACAGAAGGTTTATTATTATCAATAATATTTAAAAACGTCGATTTTTCCGTATACTTGCTGAAGGACTTTTGATTTAATATAACAGGTTTTTGTGTTTGTGTTTTAATTGTTTTAATATTTGAGTATACGCTACTCAAACTTTTCTAGTAATTTGGGCCTATAGGATTCGATAGTATTTAATCCTGAAATAATTGTTTAATTAGTTATTAGCTCTTTTTAATAATTACTAGTAATGAAATTATTTTCTGACTAACCAGTAGTTTGTGGCAATATGCGCTACTTATTAACAACAAATGTTTGTGAAAGTGATAAATAGGCCTGAAGCGTTAATTACTTATGTATCGCTTTGTTGCTCCTGCCTACAAGCGGAATACCGCTGGTGCATTCAAATATTTAATCAACAGTATCTAAATTGTAACAGTGATCTTCTCTCTTTCTCTCTTTAAGGAAAGTTTTCCTACCTTTATTATTATTTCCCTATGTAACACAAAGTTTGTATAAGTTTACTAAAATATATATTACCATAAGACAGAAATATTAGCATTAAGACCTTCACGTTTTAAAGTCCCTAGATGCCAAAAAAGATGTTTTATCAACTCCCTCGAACAAACATCTCGCTATGTCGGTCTGTTGGCGGCATAGCTAAAATAGAACTTGACTTCAAATTTTGGTCAAAACTGAAGGGTCATATAGTGATGACCTGCAGCATGTTTTAAACACCCATGTGACATATATCTGCCAATAAGCGGGTGGAATGCAAGGTGGTATTTAGACAAACGAGTCCCTAAATTCTTGCCGGTATTCGTTGTGTAGATATAGGTTCAATTGTGTCTATTGATTTTGCATTTAAGGTGTCGGTTGGGAAAACTAAGGCGATGTAAAATAATCATGTTGAAACTCGAAATGCCGAGGTTGTCAAGAGAAGAAGTAGACAGAACAATTACAAGAACTTTAACAACCGTATTCACTAAAGAGGTTTAAATTGAGACCAGGTCTAACCTGACAGTTATAGGTTCAAGATGCCATTTCTTACAATTGCACAAATAATTTTTCTAAATGTCACAATTACAAAATGACTAACTAACTCGTTTAACTCTTAAACTTTTTAGTAAATACGGGGGTTATTGTCTTAAATTAAAAAAATATTATTTATAAGATATTTTTGTTATTCTTACCAATTTGATTACTGTACTGAGGACCGAGAGATACAGAATGTTTCACTGATATATTTTTTATATTTAATTCATTTATTCACAACCAGTTATCTAGTTTATTACAGAAAAACTAAATAACTTGTAACACACAGTTAATTACACATGTACATCTATAATACGTAACAACAAAACATTAAATATATAAATTATTATTATTACATCTGGAACTAACGGGGTTATCAAAATTCAGTAAAAGTATTTATTTAATTGAGGAAAATGTAAATATTTAAAACTAAAAGAAACGTAAATTATCGTGAAGCCAAGACAACAAAGAACCGTTAGAAAAGCTATAAAAGTCTAACCTTCGAGACTACGTCTATTTTTCAGAGTTTTATTTGCACCAAATTGATTATTATATTGTTTTTTTAGATACAACTGTTCTTTTAGTAGAATGAAAATTTTTTCAATAACTTATTTTGAATTATTGAAGATTACTTATGATCTTTATCTTAAATCGTATCTAAAAATTATTATTATTTTTAAAATATATATGTGTACACGTACACAATTGCAAAAAAAATTCTTTTAAAAGACTCGCTATGTCTAAGAAATCAGTAGCAATTTATTTGGGGCAAGTAACAAAAAGGTCTTAGAAATAGACGTAGATTTGAAAGTCAGACTTTTAAAGATTCATCTGTAATTGTTTTGTTTCCCTTTTTTTTTTTTGGCGTCGAGAAATCAACTTTTTAAATTTATGTGAAGCACCCTATATATCTCAGTAACCAGTGTAGTAACCAAATCGTTGCAAGTAACAAAAAATGGCTTAAAAGTAGAGGTATTTTTCAAATTTGAGATTTTTAAAATTCCTGCATTTGTCTTGTTTCTTCTTTCTCTACTGATGATACATGACGGTGTAATAAATATGGCATAAATATTTATATTTTACCTTATCAAATAAACACTTTTTATCACATTTTATCATACTCGTTAGTTATAGAGATAACACCGTGTATAATCTCTAGCAAATCTCTTATGTGAAAGGGGAAGGGCTGTGTGCAAGTAGAGGTAAATGAATTGTGAAAATCTTTTCTTTGTATTTCGTGCAAATCAATTTATTAAAAACGTAGCAAAGCGCTTTCGGCTTTCGCCATCATCAGTGCCACTTAGTCAAGTGTGCACAGAAAGTAAATCCATATAGTACCACAAACAGTTAAAAACAGTAAACATTTAAATTGTAAGTTACATGTCAAATATATAACAAATCACATTTAAAAATTTTTATAAAACAAGGGATCACCCCCTTTTTATCATTTCGTTCCAGTTAAGGCTGAAATGTGGTGGTCTCAAATAACAGAGTTTGAACCTTCAGCGCCACACCACAAGCGCTTTGCTACGTTTTTAATTAATTGATTTGCACGAAATACAAAGAAAATATTTTCACAATATCTTATGTGGTTACCTCCCAGACTTTTTTAATCAATATTAATGGAGTCAATCTACTGGTGTAAAAGGTACTCTCATCCTCTCAGAAAATTATGTAAAATTTAAAAAATAAATGATCTAAAAGAGAGACAGAGGCACCCCAACACTGAGGGTTGCCTATTTATCGATTTACTTTAGTTTTCGGTGCTATACAAGTTACGCTGTATAGAGTGGCGCATTTGACACGTATAACAAAAGTATAAGTATAGCGACTTCTATTGGTCCAATCGGAACTACAAAAAAAAATTGATTTCCTTGTTTTTAAATTGCCAATAAAACTGCTCGGGTTTCAGACGTCTGAATCCTATACACACATACAAAACGTCAAAAACCGCTCGATATAAAGAATTTTCCAGTTTTTGTAGTTAATACCACAATACCTTTAAAATTATTGATACTGTTGCACGATAGTGTGTTTTCTATAAACTTTGAGGACGAGTAAAATTTATAAAGAAAACCCGGGTATTTTTGAAATTCAAGTGATTGGGACAACAGTGGCTCTTAATGTCCTGCTTGTGGGGCTTGATTTTGGTCCTATAAGACAGTTTTCCCATTTTGCGTTGACTTTCCGGTATAGATTGACTGTACAGATTATTGTGTCTTGTCGTTTTTGTTGTAGTTTTATATAAAGTCTTACAGGACATTTGGGATCTGCACGTTTTTTGCTATCTCCTTGGGTCCAATTCTTTCAGTTTTTTCGCCGCTCATGTAGTAATACAATTTTACCAACACAATATTTATTCAATGACTTAAAAAAGATGCTCGCTAGTTGACGGCAAGGAATGCACTCGTAATAAAGAGCTGCATATTACATTACTTTACCAATAAGATCAGATTTTGCCGACAAAATAAAAAATTGAGAGAGTGCCCCCCCTCTCTCTCCGTCTCTTCATCTTGCTTGCGCATGCGCATGCCGAAGGCCCGATTTTTAAGATAGAAGCAAGTGAGACACTGGCATATCTTGATTCAATGGGTAATTTCTTTCGGCGCACAAAGTATGAATTGGATTCAAATACGTACGTTATTCACTTTTTATAAATGTTCATCTATTTAGTTAGAGTTTGGCTCACGAATCTGAGTCTACGAAAAGAATGTGTGTAACAATGGAAACGGTGCAATGATCATTCGCGGTTGGCTACAACTCTGTATATCCATGGAGACGGCCTGCTTTTGACATACCTCCCTTTTTCGTCGATGTTTTATATCTGTGTGGTGTACTTTATGTTACCAAATCGACTCATTTTTATCAGTCAAACGAAAGAAACCTATTTTGTAAATAAAACTGACAGTGGTGACAATTATTTATTAGGAAACTATAACAACGTGAAATTACCGCTGTACATTTTGTAGAAAATTATCAGATTATCACTTATTAATTCAGTATTTCTACCACAGGAATAACATGTATGAGTGAAATTTTTCATAATTTTACTTGTGTTTAAAACATAGTTATCTTTATTTAATTTTTAACATTACCCGGTACGATTTATTATATGACGTCATGGCAGATACTCGTAAAAATATACAGTTGCTATATGTAGGCCTTCTTCAGTCCACGAGTCCACGGGCTTGCAAGATTATTACGCACGGTCTCGCAAAATGTAGCACCGACTCATATTCGGACGTTTAGCTACGCGAGGAAGTTTAATTTGATCAGTACTGGAAGCTGGAATGTTTATCTATTGGTCTTTCACAGTGAATTCGCATGCTCCACGATTAAACGCCGCAATTTGGTTTTGATCCGAAGAAATATTGATGGGTTTTGGACAAAACATCATAAGCTTCAAAAGTCAAATTTTACAGGAAAGATTTTTTTAATAGCAACTGTATTATTAAAAGAGAACTCTAAAAATATAGAGGAATATTGTTTGGTCTATAAAGATAATTAAAGTAAATGAAATCCCACATTTTCAGAGGTATTACCTCGAAACTCTTCTTGAGAAAGTTGTATTTGATTATATCGCTTACGAAACACATAAAATATCTTATGGGTATCAGATATAAACAGATACACAACATAAATAATATCCTTCTCTACAAAAAGAACTCACAGAAACAACCACCCCGCGGTTAATTCCTGAGTTTCGTTGGGAGAAATAATGTTAATATATTTTTGTTTCTCGTTGCATCAGGCCGCCATAGACTAGCGAGTCCCGTGCAGGGCAGGACATGTTCCAGACAGTCTTTTAAGCTCCAATATGTACTCAATAATAAACAATGTCACACTGTTTTAATAGTCGTGTTCGCATACAAAATTCGCCGCAAACATGTTTTAGCAGAGAAAATATTCTAATAACATTTCGCCTTGTTTCGTCAATATAAATGGGATCTATTGATTTTATATTGGAATAAACTGTCGTTTACGATAATTCAAAATAAAAACATTTTTAGACCAGTAACAATAAAGTCACCATAAAAATATTTTGCAATTATGTGTAGACTATTGTAAACAATATTTTAGTTCAGTAACCTGATTTTCAGCAATTGTGCTGCTTACGATTTTTTGTCGAGAACCCACCGATATTTTGTTTTGGTGTCAAAGCATACCTCGGAGAAATGCGATCTACTTCTAGGAGAGGCATTTTACAAATTTTCTCAGTCCATATGCGGAGCGGGTGTCACGTTTTTCCGCATCCTTTCTTTGATTCTATACCAGCGGATTTATAGCATGTCATAGTTGCCAGAATTTCTTACAATCGGTGAAGGCGAGTATGGCACGATCTTTATGGCTTTTATTTAAGCATCCGAAAATATTTTTTAATAGCAGTATACGACTTTTTTCATAATTTATACTCTTGAAGTTTTCATGAGATTTTCTCTCTTTCAGTTATTTTCCATATTTATACTCAGCGTATATGGAACTGAACAAAGCAATGAACCGCCAGAAGGGTATTATGCTTTTGTGGAATCCCCGAATGCAGAACCTCCTCGAGTACGACCTCCGCCATACACGTTCACACCTGTTGACTGTAAAGAAGATTTAAACAGGTCTCCTCAAGTATCCATGTTCAACCTTTGTGGTGATCTAAATAAGGGGACCATACCTAGAAATCCAATGGGTCAAAACGTGTTGGGTTCTCCATATCCATTGTAAGTACAGTTGTTTTTTTTTTTATTTCCGACAATAAAGTATTTCACCAAGCATTACTTTTGGAGAGAAACTAAAAATGTAATTGTTCCGGTCAGTATCTATTCCAATACTAAGAGAAATTACAAACATCTTTCTGATTCCAGAAATAAGAAGAAACGTTCATGATATTAGGGTTTCCGATCCTCCCCCTTTAAACAAACAACAAAGTTTGTCTAAAAACTACAGTTTAACTAATCGACAGTTTGTTGAACGAGGGAACGTCACTTTGTAAACACTTCGATTTTAATTTAAGTACTTTTATTTTGATTCGTCACTTATATATTTTTAATACATAATAATATAAGTGACGAAAATAATAATATAATAATACCAGTGGCGAAAAGTATGATATTTTGAAATGTTTTATATTGTGCCGAAAATAATGATCTGACGTCAGAGATGTATTTAGAAAAGTATATATCTTAATAATAATATAATTTCTTATTATGCTTGGTATTTTATCCGTTATACCATTTTTAATATTATATATAGGTATCCTGAAAGAAAACCACCCAATTAAACTATTTTCCATAGAATTATTTTTTTTTGTTGACGATGGGGAATCCTTTTACGCCCTGTGTGGGACTCGTTGCTCTGTCAGGTTTTCACCTGTCGGAGTCAACAATACCCACTAAACCCCAGCGGCACCCCATCAGATGGACCACCATTGGGCTAGCCAAGGATCCAATCGATGGGGTTAATGCCGTCCTTTCGGGAGAAACTTCTATGAAGGACATGGTCCCCACTGTCGTGGGGGGGGAGGTCCTCGCTTGGCAGGATGTTTTTGCCACCTCTCGATACTTGTAGACATCTGAAATAAAAAATATTATTAATAGGGAAAGTGTTGTTTTTCCAGGTGGGATATTTCTCTGCAGTCCTCCTTTCGTCTATCCGGTTTGCCGCTGCCTACATCCTACTGTCCCGTGGTCCAGTCTGCCGTTGCCAGTGTCCCTCCGTCAGTACGCCTGGTGGTCTTCGAATTCTGGGTCATCTTCTGTGCCCTCAGCGACACTGCTGTTCATTGATCCGGCAGTGTTGAGGCTGAGGTGGGGTGTTCTTTTACCTCAGGTTCAACTGCAGCTCACGCCTGAGCCAGTTGAGGTGCCTGGGATCCTCTTCTTTTACCTCAGGTTCAGCTACAACTCACGCCGGAGCCAGCTGAGGTACCTGGGAATCCTCTTCTTCGAGTTTGATGGCCACTTGTTGATACTCTTAGGGTTTCTGTGGGCAAGATCTAGTTTCTGAGGAGCACGGAGACTCAGAAATTTTGATTTGCCCACTTTCATCCTAGAGTATATTAGTGCAGGAGCCCGTGTCTATGTCTCCTGTACCTTGTCCAGTTGTTGCGTCTCGGAGCTAGCGGATCATAGTCTACCAGGTCACGTAGGTTTTCGTTGGGATGATGTTCGGCTGCCCTGAAGGCTCGGGTAGCCTTTTGCCGCATGAAGTCTTCGATAGGTGCCCATTGAAGATCACGCTGCTCACGATCCTCATTCCTGATAAACCGTGGAGCGTCAGCTGTCATCCTAATGAGTTTTTTTTCTGTCCTCTTTAGCTCCATAAGGTGGGATTTAGAAGCATATCCGAAAGATGTGGAGCCATAGGTGAGTTAGCTCCTAGCTACTGTTTGGATCAGTCGGTCCTCAGTCCCATTTCGCTTTTCCGACAGAGCAATGGATAAAGTTTACCCATTGCTGGTCTGGTTTTTGTCCTCGCTGCGTTGATATGGTTATTCCATTTCGAGCTTCTATCCATGGTCATCCCTAGGTACTTGGCCTCGTTTGAGCAAGGGATCTCGACATCTCCAACTCGGATTCTAGCTCTTGGAGCCAGTCTCCTACGCTGGAATAGGATTGGGGTTGATCTTAACCTTCCATTTGACACACCAGTCATGAAGGTTATCAATGTCCTCTTGCAGTCATCTACCCATTATCCGGGTGCTTCTGCTTTGGTATAGGATGGCTGTGTCATCAGCGTAAAGTGCCATTAAGCCCTCTTCTCCGATTGGGACATCGTGAGAGAAGATGGAGTATAGAATGGGTCCCAGCACAGACCCTTGTGGTACTCCAGCTACTAGTCCTCTTGGAGTTGAATGAGAGTCATTCACCTTGACTGTGAATAATCTGTCATTTAGGTAGCTCCTGATAAGCTTTATATTTCTTCTCTCGTATCCAGCCACCGACATTTTGTGGATCAGGCCTTGGTGCCACATTCTGTCGAAAGCTCTTTCGATGTCCAGGAAAATTGCTCCTGGTGGCCTCTCTGTTGCTGAATCTTTTGGTGGTATACTCTGTGGTTCTAAGTACCTGCTGCCCTGAAGCCGAATTGCTCATCTGGGATGGCATCTAGCTCTTGAGACTCATCTTTCAGTCTTCTGGCTATAGCTCTTTCTGCTACTTTGGTTAAAGCAGGGAGTAGACTGATGGGCCTGTAGTTGTGTGGTAATGTCCTGTCTTTTCCTAGGGGGAGCGCCTCCTCCTCCTCCTCTTCCTCTCTCTCATGTCCCTCATTCTTATCTTCCTGCCCTTTTAATATCATTCGCATCATATTTTTAATTTTTTCTCTTTGTCCTCCCACATTTGATTTTGCATTCTTAAGTCTTATAAATAGGTGCATCAAGATCATTTTAGTATGCTGAGGCACATTTACTAAGCTGTGCTCGAGTTGCGTAAAAAGTTATTTTTGAATTTTTCCACCAATTGTGTATAAAACAAAAAAAAATGTGTCAAGTAATAAGTGAATTATGTGTAATCGCGAAAAATTAGCTACATCAGACAGTTAAAAGTTAAATATCCCAATTTCTTTGAAGTGATTTCGAAAGATGAATACACCAAGCTGTTTTATCCACTGAAACGAGATTATTTGGAAGCAATTGACTGTTGTGATGATTATTTAGAAGGAATTATAAGCCTTACTACGTTTTTCAATACATTTGGGAAATCATACTTTGTAGGAGAATTAAGCCACCTAATAGAATTTATAGGAGAAGATTGCCAATTTATACCTGCTATTATTGCAACCCAAAAGAGGTTTCAATTATACGAAAATAAAAAACAGGTATTAACAAGAAAAGTTAATCCTATTCGCAAGAGACGTCCCCCACATATTTAAGATATTATGTTAAATAAATTAAATGGCTGAGTTGCTGATTGCAGTTAAATTATTAGAGGACAAATTTAGTAATCTTTCAAAAACCTATTTCTCATATTCTATGGCAAGTGGTCCGGAGTGAATAGACTTTTATTGTAATCAATCTGCGGAATTCGTAAAGGCTGCCCTCTGTTGCAACAAATACTTTGAAATATTACATTTTTTTCAACTTATTCAAGATCTAAAAGATATTGGCTTTGGTTACTATTTAAAAGACTTGAAGCAATTTATTGACGAGGATACTATTCTTCAAGAAATTGAAAAAGAAGAATAAATTAAATAATATTCACAATGGAGCAAGTGGTTACTGAAATGTATGAAGAGTTTATTATATCTGCTGCATACTTCCAATATTTATCAACTGTAGGCGAAGAAGACGCAGAAGAACAAGATTTGTCAGCATACGTTAAGAATATAGATCGAATGGAACAATGTAAATTAGCCGCTAAATTTTGTAATGATTATTTAAAATATAAAAATG
Source organism: Kuschelorhynchus macadamiae (assembly GCA_030620095.1). Taxonomy (NCBI): domain Eukaryota; kingdom Metazoa; phylum Arthropoda; class Insecta; order Coleoptera; family Curculionidae; genus Kuschelorhynchus; species Kuschelorhynchus macadamiae. Next base: position 1,490,127 of record JAUTXW010002753.1, on the reverse strand, counting down.
AGTATGAACTTTTAAATGAATTTAGAAAATTAGATTTAAAGTATCATATTAATTGTATTAAATCATGGTTAGTTAATGCAAAATAAAAATGTAATTAAGTTTTTTTATATTTCTATTCATTCATAAAACAATTGTCATATAAAAATAACACATTTGTCAAAGCACACATACAAGGTGATTTTTAATGATAGAAGCATTTTGGTTCCATTAGCTTTAGCGCTGGTTGTTCATCTATTTCAATCACAGGCTTTTTAGAATATTTCTCTATAAAATCCTTTTTTTCGGTTCCTTTTACAAAAACAAAATCTGCTTTCTTCGTAAGTGTTACCGCCTGCTTGTGTCAATCAGGTGAAAGAAACTCCATTGGAAAAGGCTTTTTAAAAATGTAATGAGTCATTTCATAACCATCAAAAGCTGCAAGCTCTTTCGGTATAAATTTATTTTTTTCGTCCTTGAATCCTTGAATATCCATAACCAATCTCATATTTTCAAAACAGCAAATTTTCAATGAGAACTTTTTTACTTGAATAATTTGCAATTTCTTCTTTCAGTTGATTAATTTTAAAAATAAATTTTTCAATTTGTTGTTGTAGTTTTGATGTCATGACTAAAACTAAAAGCTTTTGAAAATCCCTTTAAATTAAATCGAAATATGAAAATAGTGGGGATAAAGTTTATAATTGTTTCACAACTTTAGTAAGAGGGTTGTGGCTAAATAATTTGTCATGTAAAATAAGACAATAAGCAGAAGTATCTTTTTTAATTGCATTGTGTGTCTCAAATTCAATTCTCATTACTACGGATCCCGTTTGAATTATTTCTTTTTGATGGGAGCAATCAATATGTGTAATAGGACTAATATTTTTGAATTGTTCAGGATTAAAAATGGGTTCATTTGGAACACCATAGTAAGACTGTCTAAAGTTGGCAAACATTTCGTATAAAGCAGAAAATTTGTTTTCTTCGAAATTTAGGTACAAATCGTGATAAGGATATCTTTCAGAATTTAAAAATACTCTAATATTTGACAAGGTAATATTGTCAAATTTACTCATATCTTTAGCAATTTTCCCTTTTCTGTTTTCTTGAAAGCCAATCACAACATGACGAGGAGCTTCTAGTTTACTAGTTGTTTTTACCGGCCATGTGTGACGGGTTGTTTCGGTTAGAGAAGAATATTCAACAAGTTCCCAACTCCTGAATCCTATCAATATATCTTTATTTGATTCTAATATATATTGATATAATATATACCAACGGAGTGTCAGGAGCACTAACAGGGTGTGCCGGATCTTCTTTGAAGATAACACCATCTAAATCATCAGTTGATCTAATAAGAACTAATTCCTGTTTCATATTCATAATAATTTTTCTGTAATCTTCAAAAAATCCTAAAAGCATTTTTAGTGGTATGGATACGGAGAATTTTCCATCATTATCAACTAAAATGTTATCACCTTCTTTTCGATGTGGAAACCAACCTGCATTTTCCAGTTTTAAACTTTCGTTGGTATTGTGGGAAAGGTAGCTTTTTAAGGTTGATGCTAATCCAACATTTCTTATTGAATCTATGGTAATTCCGTTTAGTTCATAGCGGATTTTTCTGAACAAAAAGGCTATACTATTGTTAATAAATAGCAATTCTTTCTTATATTTATCTTCTGTATTAGTTAATTTTCCTTCGATATAAAGTAAACTATCTGATGGTAGAGTATAAGCATCGAGTTCTTGAATTGGAATCCTTATTTCATCATTGTAATTGAATTTTGAAGAAATATATGGTTGATATGTGTGAAGCTCTGAACTAACGATGGAATTGTCTACATAAAGCTTTTCGTTTACGTTTAATATGTTCATTATTTTAAAATAGTGAAACCCAAAGATGTGAGAAATTTACGATTATCTCGTCTTAACTTGTTGGTGTTGGATTTGATACTGATCTGTTGTTTAGTCTTTTTCTTTTTATAAGTTTTTACTTTGTTGATAGTGGTAGGTGCAAGTCTCATTCCAAGGGCTCTATTATATCTAACAACCATTTTATATGTCACTAGCTTGTAAATGTAATCTTATTGTTATAGTTTCTCCTCTAAAACTGATAAGTTCTCCGTCTTGATCAACTATTTTAACGGTTATATTGTTAATTGCTTTGACGCTAACTGGAAAATACAAAATGGGCAAAGGAGATTCCACTATTTTATATAGCCTGGAGCTACAGTTGGATAAAACTGGTGAATAATATGAACAATAGAGTGAAAAAGAGAAAAAATTAATCTTTTTCGGTGTCTGGCCTTAAATATCTCTTTCACTATAAATAAAATGGAAAAACTTTACCTAACTTTTATTTACGACTTGTGTAGCTTTTAAAACTTATGTTAAAAAAATGATTTTTTGAAATCAAGTTTTTCGTATTATTTATCTCTCTGTATATCTGATCTAAAGTATAATACTGTCGAAACTATTTTTTCTTCAAGCATCAACTATTAACAGCAACAACATTTTCTGAAAAATGAACAATAAAAATGTTTCCCAATTGTTGCATATTTTTCGCACACGTTGTCTATACGCCACTGGATTGGCTATAACCTACTACCCTTCAGCCAGGTCTGCGTTTTTGCATTCAGACATTGTTAAAGAAATAATACAGAAAAATTTTCATGCTGCCTCAAATCCCCACCCAAAAATGTTTAACATCTCTTAAACTATATCTATAGGCAGTAGCAAGTACATTATTTCTTGATAGCAAGTTGTATATAATATATTTTGCAACAAGTAAATTAGTAAAATATTTTGACATTCAATTTCGTTACCTGCTGAATATTGTCCCGGAATCACAAATATATAAATAAATAAAAAAAAATTATCTAGAAATTATTAAAATCCTATATATCCAATATTAATAATTTTTCGAAAAGTATATACGATTTTTATTTCAACTCACACTAAGTTTTTTTTTTTACTTCCTCGTAAAACAGCCCAGTGGCGGCTCCTCCATTAGGTCATATGGTCAATGACTCCCCAATAAATATTGTAAACTCGTTGAATATTCATGTTGATTCTGCGGCAGTCGCACAGTCGATGCCTCGTACAGCGATCTCCGTTTTCGTTTCGTTGGACCACGAGGCGGACGGCCCGCGATGTCCTCGTGGTTATAAACGGAGGCGAGTTTTTCCCGATTGAATTTGCATAGGAGCGCATAGGTAATATATGGTTTACGTGGGCAAATTTTCGGTCAACAGCCGCGCCGAGGAAACCTAAACATTTTATCAGTTGATGCGTTTAATGTGAATCGTGGGATTAGTATCCTGCTATTAAAACCCAACATTTTTCCTATCGAATCTTCCTTGGTAAAATCAATTTTTCTACTACACATTAAAAAAGTTTTTAGAGTGTTAAGATTTGCTTTTAAAAGAAAAAAAAATTTTCATTCGGAAATAAATCTTCTATACTTTCTCTTATGTATGTTTCTATATCTGTAATGTCATAAGTTCCGTCGGGAATAACAATTACTTTATTCTCTATATAAAATTTATTATATCCTTCTTTTATATTGGGAATAGACATAAACGTTTCAAAATCAGCTAAACCCAGGTAATATTGTTTTCCATCCTCTAATTATATGGGCGGATTAAAATCAGCAGACAAAACAGAACTGTTTCCTGATGTGGCAATTGTGGTGGACATTGCAGTTTATTTATGAATGAGATATTACAACAAATAATGAGTTTATATATTTTTTTGCAAAAATTTTAGGATAGTTGACCACAGTTATATGAATTAAATTTTTGTTTGTTTTCATAAGTATAAAATACATCCACTTTGCCATTCGAATTAAAATATTTGAGAAGTTCAAAAGGTGGTTTTAAATTTCCATAACTATCAAAATATATTACATTTTTGTTATTTTTAATATAAGCAGTCCAATGAGATCCTTTATTTTGTTTTTTAGCCAAATTTACAATACCACACTCTTTCAGATTAATTTTTTTTGGAATAAAAACACCTCTAAAGCCAGTTATTTTTAACAGCTTTACATATTTAATTGTTCGTAAGTGCTCTTTTTGGAAAACTTATTTTGAGTTTTTTTTTCTCTCATTGCTTTAATTTTGACTCCTCCTTTATAAGGTCTAATAAATAGTCCTTTTCCTTTATATGGTCTAATATATAATCCTTTGCCTTCTTTAGAAGCACTTTCCATTGCAATATTATGCCTATGTATTTCTTCTAGTTGCTGTTTAGCTGCTTTAGCATCATTTACTGCCTTAGCAATTCCTACCGCGCCTACACCTAGTGCACCCAGAGCGCCAAGAATGGGAAACAAAAGAGGTAGAAATCCTCCAACTTTTTTGAGTGTTCGAAGGATACGTTTTTTTCTCAATTTAAGTTTACCCCCTTTTTTATCTTTAAATCCCAAACCGAACTTTCTTTTACCCTTCATTATTCCTGCAACACTCATTCACTGCAATTTTTTCACCAATAGAAGAATCCTTAGCTTTTACCCTATCCCAGGCTTTTTTTTTCTAATATTTGGCCAGATATGTGTCTTTTTGATAAATCTTCAGTCTGAGAGTATGATATATCGTGTTCTTTACAAGCGGAATCCAATGGATTTATACCAACGTTACCTCTAGTTAATCTTTTCTCCAAGTTGGTGCCTAGACCACAATAATTATATCCTAGTATATGAACTTCGAAGGGTAGTTTACTAATTAATTTGTTTACTAAACCAGAGCCTTTTCTATTACGTCTTTTGATAGTTTTTTTCAACTTATGCCGACCCACAGTCATTGAAGTTCTTTTTATACTAAAAACACATTGACATTTTTCTGGTATAAATACTTTTACAGCTAAAAATATTTACTAGTGTGATTAAGATTGAGGATTGAAAAACAAAAATTCTCTTAACCAGAAAATAATCATGACGAAAAAATTTTAAGTAAACAGTTGAGAAAACACGGTGACTTATTTTGCGGTGGTTCAAAAAGAGGACTCATAGTTGGTTGCAGTGGTAGCGGTAAAACCAACGTTATGCTTACACTGCTCGAGCATCCTAATGGAATTAGGTTTGAAAATGTCTATGTTTATTCAAAGTCATTAGATCAACCAAAATATGAATATTTAAGAAAGTTGTTAAAGCCTATGAAAGAAATTGGATACTTTGAATACGATAGCGATGAGAACATTATTTCACCTCATGAGATAAAGCCAAATTCCGTTATCATTTTTGACGATATTCCTTGTCATAATCAATCTATTATTAGGGACTATTTTACGCATGGAAGGCATAGAAACACTGATTGTTTTTTTATTTTTCAAGGATATTCCTCAATCCTTAAACGTCTAATTCGAGAAAATTCCAACTTATTAATTTTATTTAAACAGGACTGTTTGAGTTTAAAACACATATATAACGACCACTGTATATTGGATATGACATTTGATCAGTTTAAAAATATTTGTGCTAACTGTTGGATGGATCTATATGGCTTTCTTGTAATTGACAAAGATTGTGAAGTAAATCACGGCAGATACAGGAGTAAATTCGATTCCTTTATATATTTATAAAAGTGAAAAATTTGCAGTTTTATCTAATGTAAAACTTGTACAGCATGGATAAACGATTAGCTAGAGAATTAATAAAATCGAGACAAGCCGTGAAGCAGAAATATCGAAGCTTGAAATTAACTACTTCTACCGCTCAGTCCGAATTAGAACAAACTTATAGACCAATAAAACAACCTCTTAAACAGCTAATTTCAAATATTGGTAAATCCGAACCATTCGATTTAAAAGAAGAAAGAGTTTCAAAGTATGAAGAATTCAAAACACCTACAAAGCTTTATAAAACATCAACTCCGACGAAAACTATTCAGAAAACAGGAAAAACTCCGTTACTCCCTACAGAACTACCAACATTTTTAGATGACAGTAGTATCACTTCTTCCTCTCCTGTAGTACAACCATTGACATCAACTGTTATAGCGGAAACTTCAGATCCTTCTAGTGACACAACAACAAATTTAAACTTTTCAGACATATTGGAACAAACTAGAAAAACAATTCAAACCTATCTTGGTACACCGTCATATAAAGATTACTTAGCAGATTTTCATGAATTACCCAGATCATATATTGATGAGGGTGTGAAAGATACACAACATAAATTTGACCATTATTATGGAATAGTTCGTGACCTCGAAACGGATAAGTTTTCTTTTGGTTTAACACAGATACCGGTAGAAATTATTGGAAAAGACATTAAAGTGGGAGGAATAACTTACACAGGCACGCCAGGTTTATACGAATTGCTTTTCAAAAAAGAACCGAAAGGTTATAAGAAGGAAGATTTAGATAATTACATGAACATTCTAGCTAAAACAAATGTATATCGTAGGAATTTTGATTCAAATGAACAAGTTTAAGGAAATATATCACACAAATATGTTACAATAATAGGACCATATTTACAAAGAAAGGGGATTACAAAGACTAAAACCTTGCAAAGATTAGTTACAGCATTTGACAAACCAAAACCTCCGATTAGAACAACTAGAGCCAAAACGACAGGAAAGGGATTAATTTTGAAAACAAACAGATCAAATACAGACTATGTATACTGGAATAATGTAAACGAAATTGTTGATAGGCTACGTTTATTAATTTCATCAAGTGATGCGGGAAATAATGCTCATAGTAACGAGATTATCTCTAATATTGAAGAATTAAGAGAAGATAAAGTTATACTATAAATAACAGCTATTAAATATAATCATATTTATTGTTTAATGAAAGCTCAACATGACAGTTGATGAATTTGGACGCCATATTTCAAAACGTCAATTAATAAATTCTGCTTCTTTGGAAAATACACTTTATTCAAATATTGAAAGGAAAATTCTGAACAATTTTAAGTTAGATTTTATTAAACAATATCAAGAGGGAATAAGTGACATTAATAATTGAAAAAGGAGATTAGGTGAAAATGAAACAAATAATGAAATCTTTGCTAAAAAGCTTAAGGTTTTTGATGAAAATTTTTTAAAGTATAAAAACCAAATTAAAGGATGTTATACCTCAATTGAAAACGTTAATAAACAGTTGCTAACGGTAAATCAAATAAGTAAAGATTTGCAATTTTTAAATGAACATGTTAAAAAGGAAGACAAAAAATTAAGTGATGATATCAACAAAATTAATAAAATAATGGAAACAAATATAAGAGAAGTAATAATTGAAAAACACAAGGAAAAGATTAAACAATTAAGAACTTTTATAAAAAGGTTAGATGATGAAAAAAAAATCAAAATAGCATTCTTAACAGAAGAACAATTGACCAACTCTCTTTGGAAGAAAAACAACAACATATTTCCTTTGGAAAGATAATGTCTAGTGTAATTAAGAAATTAGAACAAGAATTGAATAAAACAGAGGAGGAATTCAAAAATAGTGATAGTAGATCAACTACTTTCTTAACTGGAGAGATAAAAAACTCCTTTAATGCTTTAGAAAAGGAGATTACTAAAATTAGTAAAGTTTTAAATGAAAAAAGTTATACAATACAAATTGATAAATTGAATGAATGGAAAAAAACATATAAAAGTTATATTTCGAATTATTACAAAACATAGAAATTGAACTTCCTTTAAATTGAATAAACAAATTTGTTGTCATGTCAACCGTTAAACAACAAGTCGTTAATGAATTGCATAAACCTGCTAGAAAAAACTACAAACGCAGAAGGGTGGTGGTGAAAGGGTTAAATGATCTTTTTCAAGCTGATTTGGTTAAAATGTTACCCTATGCCAAATTTAATAAGGGATTTAAATATATCTTGATTACCATAAATGTATTTTCTAAGTATGTTTGGGCCGAACCGGTAAAATCTAAATCTGGAAAAGACGTAACAGCGGCAATGAAAAAAATATTAATCAGTGCAAAAACTCCACCAAAAAATTTGCAAACGGACAGAGGGAGAGAGTTTTTCAATATAAATTTTCAAAATTTCGTGCAACAATTTCAAATTAACCATTATAGCACGTTTTCCAATTTGAAAGCGGGTATAGTAGAAAGAGTAAACAGGACTTTAAAGAATAATATGTGGAAAATATTTAGCATTCAAGGAAATTGCAAATGGTTTAATATATTAGCGGATATTGTAAAAGAATATAGCAATACAAAACATTCTTCAATAGGAATGAAGCCAAAACAAGTAAATAAAACAAATGAAAAGAGAATCTTGAAATCTGCATTTACTCATGCTAAAACGTTAGATATAAAATCTCCAAAGTTTAAAGTGGGTGATCACGTATGCATAAGCAAGCATCGAGAGGCATTTTCGAAAGGTTACACACCAACTTGGTCAAATGAGATATTATACATTAAAGAAGTTAAGATGACAAACCCCTGAACATATTTAATTCAAGACGAAGATAATCAGGACATTCTGGGTGGTTTTTATGAGCAAGAATTACTAAAAGTAAAGCATACCGATGTGTATCTTATTGAGAAGGAAAGGAAACAAAGTTTATGTGAAATGGTTAGGACTTGATAAAAAATATAATACATGGATTGATAAAAAAAATATTGTTTAATTAAATTGAAATTAAATTTTAGTTAAATTTGTTTTATTTCTGTTCCTCACTTTATGCTTTAGCTGATACAAATTACATTGTCTGAAAAGTACCTACTCTTATGTGCTAATTAATTTCAAATAAAATTCACATTTAAGAAATTAAAATTTTATTAAGTAAAACATCAAATACAATTTTTATTAAAACGTGTCAAATATATTTTATTTCTATGTTCCTCAGATAATATCGAATCTAGAATAAGTTTACAATCATTTAATCTTTTTTCAAAACGGAGTCTGTCTAAGTACAAGATCTGAAAGTTACTCCTACGGGCTTGTCTGTAAGCAAAGCTCCACTTCACTAACACATGCACTTTATTGTTCTCTTCCAGAAAAGATATTGTTTTCTTCGTAATATTTTCTTTTTGATCCATTTTCATTGTTTTCTTCGTAATATTTTCGTTTTGTTCCATTTTGCTTCAATTTGTTTTCCATTTGTTCAGGATATAAAGCTATTAATTCCATCATAGTTGAAACATTTTCACTGTTAGGATTTTCTGTTGGACTTATTATATTATAAACATGCGTACACAAGTCGCCACAATCAGCTGAAATATTATTTTGAAATATTTTGAAATATGTATTGAATTCTTGCCTTTTAAGTATAGATAATCTATAATCAATAATTTCCTTTAATCGCCACAAATTGTCCAAAGACTCTTGTCCTAAGTATATGAAGTGTGGGCCTTTTGTAATTTGTAGAAGAGGGGTATCATTTATTTTCTGAACCTGCAGATGAATGTTGTTTATATTCACACTGGTTTGATCAACTTGAGGAAAGTAGAAATTGTTTACAATAATTCCTTGATGAACACAAATGTCATTCCAATTTTCTTCGGTTAGTGCGATTGAAAATCCAGTTTTTCCACCAATTACAATTTTTGGAGAAAAATCATTTAAACTAATGCCAACAAGAACAAATTTTGACAAAGAATTATTTAAAAAATAAATTTTTGAATTAAGAAGCGTTTCCAAAAGTTTATGAACCACGGCGTTGTTCATAATGACTAAACGAGACTGAAACATATTGTGTTATTCTTGTACTTAAATATTCTCATCCCCACTTTCTTTAAAGTTTCGATTAAAATGGATTAATGAAAAAATAGATTTCCAGTTTGAAATTTGTAATAAAGATAAATAATTAAAATGGTAATGTATAAAAATAATGCAAAGTTTAATGTAACACTAATGATGTAAAAGTAATAATTTTTGAATCCGTCATAATAATTGGTACAGTTGGAAGTTATAATTTGTAACTGATTATTTTTAAACTTTAACCTTTCGATCCAATTTGTATCAAAAATAGATCGATTTGGATAATAATACAAAATTTTAAAAAATTTACTTGCATTTTCATCTCCATTTATTCTTTCCATCCAACTAATTGTACTATTGTTAATTAATCCAATTTTCATAAATTTACAATATTTACTTAGAGTTTCGTCTGTTTTATTAGAAAAACATATTTCACACTGTGTTACGCCAGGAGGATGATGAACATAAAAAACATTTTGGAAAATAAAATAAAGAAGAATGAATTGCGATCTACTGATAGTCACTGAAAAAAATTAATAATTATATTCCAAATTTATTAACATTAAGCAGATACTTTCACCACGAAACCAAAAGCAGTTGTAAAAAAATAACAATAAAATACTTAATTTAAAGATATGTAAAAGTTCATAAATAAGAATATTAATAATACTATATAAAATGTGTACCTTGAAGACTTATTTTGAATGGTTACAATTATTCGATTCCTATTTTTCCATAAACAGTTATTTAAATCACAATTCCTAGCAAATTTCTTATGCTCCACAATAGGATCATCATAACTTAACCAATCAAAAATTTCAATACCACAATAAAAACATTTACAAATATCATTGATTGAAATATAGTAAAAGCCAGCTCCAGCCAACACTTCTGGTCTCAATTTTCCTTTCCATTTCTTAAAAGTGGAAAGTCGTTTTTCATATGTTTTAAAATAACTGTTATCAATTTCTTTGTCAAAAGCACATTTTGTGAAAGACTTATGAAGACTAACTTTGGTTTCAAAAACAACAAATTTAAATACCTTATAATATCTACATAAATATATCTAAATCTTCATGTTCTCATCATCATTCCATTGATACAAAGCAATATCTTGGTGTCCGCAAGCTAATGTATTAAAACTATAGGGAATTTTATACCGCTTATCATCTTCAGAACTCAAAGCCAATTTATTAATTAATTCGGTGAAAACTGTGTGTTGTCTAGATCGAAAAACATACATTGAACAAAAGGTTTTAGAATGATTTTCAACAACATCTTTATAATGAATAAAATCCAACTGCTTTTTAATGGCACTTTTCTTAACACCTTTTGCTTTTTTTGTTAAACTATTTTCCGTTTTAATACAATATGCTTTTGCTCCAGTACCAAAGAAAGCAGTAATGGGTTCGCCAGCATATTCATCTTTGAATTTTCCTATAACTGACTTTGTAATAGGCATTTCATGAATATTACCAAATTCATAATTAGATGTATCAAATTTGTGAATATTTTTATCATGTCAAAATAAATATTTGGAGTTGTGACTTCTAAAATGAACGAATCGGTATCGGTGTATAAAAGTGAAATATTTTCCTGATAAAGAGGTTTTAAAAAATTATAAAAGAAATCATACATGACAGTTTTAGATATATCTAATATTGAGAAGCCTACATATATTGATTTATTGTAAGTAACTTGAATCTTTTGCATTTGAATAGCTACCAAGTTTTCAAAAAATATTGTTAAGTCCTTGAAATATGGTTTTACAATTAAATTCTCAGCACCATCTTTTCTTCTATTTTTTTCTCACTCTGTAACAAGTCTTACGTCAATTCTCCTATCAACATTTTCAATAGTCTTGCCATAAATACTATTATTTGCCAACTTGTAAGTATTACGATCAAATTCATTCTTTGAATCATCTCTTAATCTTGAATTCAAGTCTATATATTTTTCCAACCAATCAGATTGAGAAAACTGTAAAACTCTATGAACTTTAGTCAACTTGAGTCCATGTTCCAAACATTGTTTTAATAACTGATAGTGAATAACATATTTTGATTTATCATTTAAATTGGGTATTAATTTTATGCATTTAGAATTTGGTGGTTTAAAGTTTTCAGGACAAAACGGAAAATCGTTATGATAGGAATGTAGACTTGTAGGATATTCTAAATCCACTTCTAAAACATATCCCTTATTAGATTTTTTAAAAATATTCATAATATTTAAATCGTTGATTTCTTTATCTGTTAACCAAACAAAATCTCCCGTTTAAAGGATCAAAATTTAAAAGAAATGGATTATTAGCTTCAGATTTTCTACAAATGCAAGAGCTCACATTACCGCGAACGCTTTTTTTGAAAAAGTGTATCATATCTAGATCTGTTAACAATTCGAACTCTATTCCAGTATAACGCAAACACGCCTCCCAGAATAAACCTGGAAAAGTGTAAAAATGAGCTGGATCGAGCTTATATGTGGATAAACAAGTGCTTGTAAAATTTTCAAAAATATCTTCCAAAAGTAAAGTATCAGAAAGTAAGTAAAGGTCGGAGTATTGACCAAGAGATTCACATTTAAACAATCGCCTAACCTTTACAGCTCTTTGATATTCTGCATCACTAATGTGCTCATCCGTTAAAGTATTATAGAATTGCTCTTTCTGAGGTAAAGTTGTTTCTTCTAATTTTAAATAATCATCAATATAATTGTAAGGAAATACACCTTTTTGGCGAATAAGTTTAAATCTTTCTTCATCATTGAAATTTTTTTTTATTTTTTTACATTGTTCATCTTTTAAGCTCTCAGAGAGTTTTCATAAAAAATGGGATAGAAATTGAAAAGAATCAATGAACCTTAACGATATATTTTTTTTCTTAGCCTTTTGTGACTTTTTATCAAAATAGTTATCCACATGAATAAGCTTTTCAAATGAAATATATTTTTCCTTGTTTTGTGTGATAACTGTTAGTTGTTCTTTGTTTAAGCATAATTTTTTAAGAAATAGATGAGAATCATAATTACGCAAATTATGCAATATAACTGGAATAAAGATAGGTATTCTGTAATTTATGTTGCAGAGTGAATGAGCTGGACCTCTATAAAGACCAGTTATATGACAATGATCTGCAACCCTGTCATTTAAAAGCGGTTTATTACAAATATGACAAACTGTTTCATAGTTATGATAAATTTTGTCCAGTTCGATCAAAGGAATCATCTTTTTAGGAACCTTTAAAAATTTATTGTATATGTTATACACGTCTCTTTCTAAAGAATTTATAAATAATGTATCACAATTTTGACCTCTATATCTTTCAAATTTAGAAATAATTATCGTCGAAGGGACATTTAATGTAATAGGCAAATGAATGTGGAATATGTTCATATTGTTTTAAGGTGTATGAAGTATTAGAGTTTTTTGTCAACATTGTCATTATTTAAAGGCTTTAAAATGCATTCAAAATCTGCATACACCACGAAAGAAACTTTCATTTGTTTATGATAATTTACAAATTTCAAAATATTATCATATGAATAGTTTCCAAACTTATCTTTTATTAATTCTTTAGAAGGTAGGTTAATTCGTAAATGATCACAATCATATCTATTGTGTTGTAATAAATTTTCTTCTGTAGGGAAATATTGTAAACAACCGTCGCAAATATATTTTTTTTCCGTGATGTTTAGACATTTGTGCAGGAACTAATTTTGATAAATCTTTAATATAGCAATAATGAAAAGTTTTTTCATCGTCATCACTTACTAACAATAAATTGACATGTTGATTTTTTTTATTCGATGAATAATAAAGTGGACCAATTTCTTCATACCCCTTTTTAGGATTTAGAATTTCTAATCCATATACATTAATAGAAATGTTATTTTTTTCTTCAAAAATCTTAATGTTCTTTAGCAACATTGGAAATTCTATACCTGACATATCCAAAACAGAAGAGTAGTGTGGGTAGGATGAAGTTTCAAAATCTAATCCGCTTGGTTGGTGAAGAGCAGACACAACTGCCCAGGCGAAGCAAAAGTTGTCATCATTCCTAATGTTGATCACAGCTTGACGTCTCTTGATCTCTTGAGGAAGTTCGATAAAAGATAAAGCTCTCAGCGGATTGCGCTTGTTAACATTAATTTCCAAATGAAGTAAATTCATCAAAGCCCATCCTGCAATGTAAAAATTAAAAAATTACTTTTTTTGTTGCCGTTGTAAAATAGAAAATAAATTCTTTACCTGAATCTCTTTCTGCAAATTCGTCAGCTTTCTGGTCAGTAATGGTGCAGATTTGCTCTAAAAGTTCTTTTGTCTGATATCCCTGGCAAATGACTTGGAACGGCGCATTAAAAGATTTGACATCATAGCTGTCGCTGCTGGGGTTAAAATAGAAACCGAACAGTTCCATATTTAGCTTGATACATTCATGTTTCTGCAGTTCTTGATCTATTAGATGTACAATTTTGTATTCCAAATGTTGAAAATATTCTTTCACATTTATGAAGTTTTAGGGTGAGAAAATCCTATAAGATATTATTCGTTCCCTGAATGCCGACTTGATAATTTCAACACCTTCCTCCAAGCCTATTTTGGAATTGTTCTCGTGCACACTAGATCGAAGATGTCCACCCCATAGACTTTGGTTTATATTTTTCTTGCATTCTTTACAATATTTTACAATATTTGTATAATCTATAAATTAAGAAAAAATATTTTACAAAATAAAACATGAAAAATAAAATGGTCTTACCTTTAACAAGCTTTGGTTGTTTCAACCAACTAGTGAGTGTTGTGGAATTTTTTTAATATGTCGCAGTAAATTATCCTTTCTAGTAAAGACTTTATTCCATGTTACACACTTATATATTTTTGAAGTTTTCTAGATAATAATAATAAAATTAATATTGTGCATTTTTATTTAGTTATAGTCAAATTTTGAAAGAAGCAATTGCATTTTTGAAGTTCTTTAGATAATAATAATAAAATTAATATCGTGCATTTTTATTTAGTTATAGTCAAATTTTGAAAAAAACAATAGAAATTAATTGACTTTATGAATCCATTTCTTCAAATGAGTCAACTAATTTGTCAAAGGCCTGTTTAACATAATTCACCATACTCGTCTCCCTGTTTAATTGTGATCAAATCAGTTAAATTTTGAATAGTTGTGTGTTTGTGTAATGTTTTTTATTTTTTTTATTAATTTTAAATTTTTTTTTAATAATAAATGATGGTTTCGAAATTGAATTTTGTTCAACTGGTGAATTATTAAGAGAAATATCCGAAGTTAAATTTGCTTCAATTTGTTTTTCTTGCGAATCAGAATTTACAATATCATATGGTGAATTAATAGGAGATATAGCCGAACTTAAATTTTGATCAATTTGTTCTTCTTCCGAATCAGAATTTTCACTAAACAAAAAGGGAGAGCAAATTGGTCTCGGAGTATTAATTGGCGATTTTAATGTTAAATAATTTGGATTAGATTTTTGAAAACAAACAATATCCTCATAGCTAGAATTTTGATTTTTGTCAATGTCATTCAGTTCTTCAAGAGTTTGTTTAGTTTTTGTTGTAATTAAGTCCGTTTTGTTGTCAATAATGTCATTAAGATCGTTAAGAGTTTGTTGTTGAGTAGCTGTAAATAAATATTTTTCGTTGTTCTGTTTGTTGGCATTATTCTGAACTTGGCTATTGTAAATAATTTCATTCAACTCCTGAATAGTTTGTTGTTAACTAGTTGTAAATACGTCTGTTTCATTGTTTTGTTGGTTTGCAAAATTTTGCATTTGAGTACATGTGTATAAGTCGAAGTCATGGTCAATAATTTTACTACTCGATGCCAAAAAATTGTCCATTATAAAAAAAATCGTAATAACAAATAAAATACCAAATAAAAGTGTCACAAATATAAATAAAAATGTCACCAATATAAATAAGAATTAAATTTGGCAAATAAAAATTATTTTTTTTTTATCAAATCTATCTAAATTTTAATTCCTAACGATGGCAGAAAATATTATTGGGACGCTGCCCAAATTGAAGAAAATAATATGGAGATCGCCGCTCAAATTGAAGAAAGACAAGAAAAAAAAAACTTGGAAGGCGATTCCATCAGTTATAAACATTCATTTTTGGACAAATCATCTAGGCTTGTTAGAAGATCATTCTTGTTTAACATCGACATTAATTGAGGAAGAGGAAGATGACGAGGAGGAAGATGATCAGAAAATTGACGAAGGAGTGGACATGGATGGACAACTGATAATTTAGGAACCGAGGCTGACGTAAAAGTAATCAAGTTTAGGGCTAGTGAATTATTTAATAATTTTGACGAAAAAGATGTATGTGTTATACAAAGCTACACTAAAATTGAAGAGGCTTTATACCTGGAACTTTTCTTGTAATAGAATTGAAGTTTGCAAAACAAAAAAAATTAGAAATCCCATTTTTTGAGACAGTCGAATTAAAGAGCCTTCAAATACATATCCAAAAGCTTTTAGAATTTTTAATATTATACTTTTGTTTTTGAGAAAAAGAATGTGATTTTGTAAAAAATGTGTGACATTGAGTCACAATTATTAACAATAAGTTTATTTAGATAATCTATAAAATAATCAATTACGACATTTTACTACTTTCATCTATACAAATGAGGTCTTTCGCTAGAAAATATTTTTGTGATATTGTCAATATTTACTTTTTAAATCTACATGACAAATAAAATAAAAACATTTTTATTTGTCATATAGATCTAATTAATTAACCAAAGTTTGAAGTCAGTCATATAAATAGTTTTTCAGCTATACCGTGAACAGAAAGGCCGACAGAATTGAACAGAAAAAACACGGTTTTCTCTCAATGAGCAATAACAATTTACAAAAGTTTATTAATATCTAGAAAATGTCGGATCTGAGAAAAATGTAACTACGCCACTGTATTCTACGAAAAAAACTAAAGATACATTGTTACTTTTTTTCATAAATTGCAACATAACTAAAATGTGAGGGGGTCTAAAAATAGAAAAAGTCGAAGAGTGCCACCTTTCATCAAAAAGCACTGTAATCGAAAAACAAAATCACTCGTAAGGATTTATATTACAATACGTTTCGGCAAGTACGTTCTCAGAAAAAGTCAATTTGGATGTTCTAACCTTACCCCCACACCGTTTAATGCAGGTAACCTCGCCGACTTTGCCAGTATGGGCAGTTTTCTTCTACATTGACCATAAGTCAAGATCTATATTACAAAACGTTTTGTTAAAATAATCTTGGGATAGTTCAGGACTTATATTACAATACCTTTCGTCAAGTATTTTCTCAGAGAAAGTCGATATAGATGTTCTCCTTACCTCAACCTCACTTAGTGCAGGTAACCTCTCCTAGTACGTCACTCTAGACAGTCTAACCTAACCTAACCTTACCCCAACACCACTTAGTGCAGGTAACCTCGCCGAGTACATAACTCTGGACAGTCCTTCTTCTATTTGATCGCCATTGTTTTTTTTCACCATCTTAAATTCGCACCACAATTTTACAACTTTTAATTTTATAAATAAGTAGTTTTTAGGCTGATTTTAAACTATATCATTTTGTTTTGCTATGTTGGACAATTACACTTACTTTCCTGTTACGAGGGAAGTAAAAAAAAATTTGCCGATCCTTCTAAGAAGGAGGTACTGTAATCGTACAAAAAAGTAACCCTCTAAGATTTTTTCAGATCTTTACGTTTCAAGGTCCTAGATGCCCAATTGTTTTTTCTCAATTCCATCAGTCTCTCTGTATGTCTGTATGTATCCGTCTGTCTATCTGTGCTCGATCTACTTACCGATTTACTTCAAATTTTGGACAAAAATTAAAGGTTATATGGGGATGACATGGTAATATTTTGATAGGAATCCAATATGGTAGAATAAAATTGCGACCTAATAAAATGTTGAAAAAATTATTACCAAAAAAACTACTTACTTTATTTATTCCAAAGATTGCAAAAACAATAAGTGTAATATGGGGATGAAACTGGTAAAAAAAAAAGCTGATTCACCGATTGTTTTCAAAGTGTTATATAAGGGGTGAACTGATAAAAATGTTGGTACGAAACCAAGATGGCAGAACAAAATAGCGGCCTAATTAAACGTTTAAAAAATCGATTTGAAAAACTACTTATTATATTGATTTTAAATTATACACAGGTGTAATATTAGGATAAACTGGTAAAATTTTAGTGAAGAGCCATTACGATGGAACAAAATGGCGGCCTAATGAAATGTTTAAAATATCAGTATCAAAAAACCATGAACTGGTAACATTTTGTCAGTCATATATGGCAAAAAATGGCGGTCTAATTAAATTAAAAGTTGGTAAAATTCCACTTGCTGGAAAAAAATTCTTCTTTGTATAGATTATGTAAATAAAATTATAAAAAATAAATAATAAGAATAATTATAATAAAATAAAAATTAATTAACAACAAACGAAAACAAAGTTTAAGAAATGGTAAACAGGAGTATAGAAACGGTGATTTTATTTAAGCAGGTATGGTAAGTAGATGAATGTGTATGTATGTTTGATCTGAACAAAAAAAGCTGTGGATGGAAATGGTACACTTGTTTCAAACTGAATTATTGTTAAATATGTGAATAAAAAAGATGTGTTTTAATAAATTGTAATTAGCACAATAACTATTCAAGAAGTTGGTGACTCGACTTGACAGGCACAACATAAAATATATAAAAAATAAATATGAAGAAAAATACATTTTAAAAAATTCGATTCGATTGACTTAATGATATCTTGTTAAATTGTTGTTAAATATTTTATTTTATTAACAAAACGTTATAATACAATTGAAAAATTATTTATTAACTGGAATTTCTTTATTAGTTTTATTATTTAGATACAGACGAGTTGCTTCTACGCCAGTTTGCAAAATCATTACTGACCGTGTAAATACATAGGGAACATGATTGCTTATTTAGATATGTATATTGGGGGTGAAGTTTCGTTCTATGAGTGGTTTTTATATAGACAACTTAAAAATGTGTTTCCTGATCGTTTTATAACGTTATTTTAAATTATTTAGTACCAGATTATAGGTAGTGACGTTTATTCCATCGGGGCGATATTCCTGTGTGTTAAAATCGTATACACGCTACGATTCTACGACACGGGGCATGACATGGTAATATTTTCGTAAAAATTCAATACATTAGAACGAACTGGGAGCCTAGTGAAATGTTTAAAAATTATTACTAAAAACTACTTATCAAATGTACCTAAATTTTGCACAAAAATCAAGTATTATTAAGATAACGAAACAAAATGGCGGCTTAATAAAATATTTGAAAAGTCAGCCTTAAAAATGATAAATACATAAATAAAATAAATAAATTAAATGTGATATAGTGAAGAAGTGATAAAATTGTGGTACAAATCTAAAATGACGGAACGAAATGGCAGCCAAATAAAATATTTGTAATCGTGAAAAGTCACCCTCCCAGAATTTTACAGATCTTCACGTTTTAGGGTTTTTAGATATCGTATTGTAATATTTTGGTAATGGTCCCATATGGCGGAACAAAATGGCGGCCTAGTGAAATTTATTATTACTGAAAATCTAAATATACAATTTACCACAAATGTTGCACAAAAATCAAGTACTACATTAAAATTAGTATTTTGGTAAGAATCCAAGATGGCAACACAAAAAGCGGCCTAGCAAAATTTTTAAAAAATCGGTCTGAAAAAAACGACTTATTACATCGATTTGAATTTCTGTGCAAGAATTGAGTGTGAAAATTGTGGTACGAATTCAAGATGGCGAAATAAAAAAGCTAGCAAATAAATTGTTTAAAAGATGTAAAAAAACCTTTTACTCAATTGAATTTAATTTTTGCACAAAAATTAGATATGATATAAGGATAAATTTTGATACAAATTCAAGATGACGAAAAAAAAATGGCGGTCTAATGAAATTTTTAAAAGATCACTGTAAAAAACTACTTATTCAATTTATTTTAAAATTTAAAAAAATCGAGTATGACCTAGGTACAAACTAGTAAAATATTGGTACGAATCAATTATGGGGGAACAAAATGTCTCCCAATAAAAATTGAAAAGAATATGTGTGTTATAAATGACTATGTGCGAGACTAAATTCTAAGTTCTGGGAAAAGGAAATTTATCAATTTTTATAAATATAAAAATATTAAGAAATCGTGGTTCTTAGGTTTAAACCGTACCAAATTGGAATTACTTTGCGACGTTTCGCCTACAATTGCATGAGGCATCTTGAAGGATGTTTACTGCACAAGATCAAAACAATGAATGAGCTCCGATGAGCAGAGTTCAGGTATTTATAACCGACCTGTCTCCACCGACGGTCTCTATTGAAATTTTCAGGGTGCTTATCTCTATTGAAATGTCAGTAAATTCTCTAATATTCCGTTTATAATAACACCGAGACTGATGCAAGAATCTGGGTATCTTTTACATTAATCATGTGTCCTGTTGAATAGAGGTGTTCGGCGACAGCGGATTGAACAATTTTTTTTTTTACTTGTACATCTTTCATGTTCCTTAAGTTTAGTAGACACAGGACGTCCAGTCAATTCTATAAACCCAATCTGATTGCAAGGGAATTAAATCGTTTGGTAACCTTAAGCATTGCCCAATATTTTTGTGTCTATTAAAGATTGTGCTAATGTTAGACCACCGCAGAATTCTTGGAATCTGTGGTAAGTACTCTGAATAGAAGGTAAAACTGCAGTAGTTGATGGTTAAGTATCCAATACTGCTTGAGGTCTAGAATTATTATAATACCTAATATACTAATATCTTCTGAGCAATATCCATTTGATTTTAGAGCTTCAGTCAGTTTTTTCTATTTCGTTCTTAACTAAATTTGCATCACATACTGACAAAGCTCTAAAGACTAATGAAATGATGAGGGATTGTTTTTGAAATTGATGATGGTGAGAAATAAGATTTAAATATCCATTCGTATGTATTGGTTTCCTGTCAAAAGTATGACTTAGGTTGATTTGATTTTGACTCAATATCTATAGTGAATTTTATATTAGAATGTGGTTGGTTTAGATGAACTAAAAATATAGTTACATTTTTTCTCCATGAGACCGTATTACAAAAGTATCATCGACCACAAACCAACATTTCGGTTGTAAAAGAGCTTAAAGCAGTTTCCTCGAAAGGCTCCATAAAGAGGTTCGCTATCACAGGAAATAGCGGAGATCCCATGGCAGGGCCCGAGGTTTGCTCAGTCCCTTGAAAAATTAAATATGCAGTTTTAAGGGTTTTCTATTGAAATGTGTCAGAAATTTTATATCGTGTATAGGATTCAACATCAAAACTGACTAAAATATCATCGGGATCTAATATAAATTCTTTAAGCTTTTCTGCAAAATATTTCGGGTTTTTGATATAAGAATTAGATCATCCTGTAAAGAGGTTTAAGATGTTGGCTAAATATGTATCTATTTAGAAAGATGAAGAACCTATTGCACTGACGATGGGACCTCACGGTACATTAGCTTTATGTATGTATATGTAAAATGTATAGATATATAAATATATACATTCTGATTCTAACAATCTGCGTTTGACATTGACAGTTTCGTACAATGGTGTGAAAGAATTTTACTAAAACTTAACATCAGTAAATGCAAGATTGCTAGGTTTTGTTGGAGCAACAATATAATCAAAAACGCATATTCAGTGGGAGAGGATAGACTGGAAATAGTCTTATCTCTTAACGATCTTGGAGTAGTTTTTGATCAGTCTCTCTCATTTGCATGTAGAGCAAATTGTCCTAATAGTAGTGCGTCTTTTGAGCTTTATAAAACGTTATACGAGAAACATTATTAGCGAAACAAAGGCGATGTTATGTCTTTGTAACAGGCTGGTAAGAACTACACTAGAATATTGCTCAACAATCTGGTGCCCATTCTAAAGATGTAGTATAAACAGAATCGATAGTGTGCAAAATAACTTTGCTAAACACTTGTTATTTAAGCATCGTTTTGCATACCATATAATTTCTTATGACATATTGACACCACACTTCTACTTTGAGCCCTACTTGTTTTCCTGTATAAATTACTGAATGGGTTATTGGACTGTTTTGATATTACGAGGTCGTTATTGCTTCTGGTCCTACAGAGTCGCACAAGGCAGCAGCGTTTATTTTTTGAGAACCCACATCACACGAATTATAGATTTACAGAATTTCTTAAGAAAATTATGCGGAATTTTAACATCATGACATGACATGACATTTTTCAAGTATTTAAGTCTGGATGCTCGTAAAAGACCCTTACAACAACTTTTGCCTGTTTATTTTATACTAAGCTTTTGACAAAAATAAATTCTTTGAAAATTATATGTTTGTTTACTGTGATAATTATACATTGTTTCCTTTGATTTTTAATCTGTAGGTTTTGATCACTGCCCTTGCACATTATATATAACTCAATGTTTTTAAAACTTTTATCAATGTGTGTAATTTTACAGAATTTCCTTAGGTGTATAAACATTTTTTTGTTTTAGTATATAATTTTGACATTTATAAATACATATCTGTAGTATATTTTAGTCTAAGTAAATAAAACATATAATATACAGAGTTTGCATTTTAAAAAAAATATATGTATATATGTATATATTTATATATATATATATATATATATAAATATATATATATATTTATATATATATATATATATATATATATATATATATATATAAAATCATAACGAAAGGCAAAATAGAGGACGGCAGAGGGATTGGACACAGTGCCGAAAGATTAGTCGAGAACAGCGAACAACTCGCCAATTTTAGGAGGACCTCACACAGCACCGAAAGATGTAAGAATCAGAAGAATACTACGTGGGATACATAGGAGAAGAATTGCAAACGCGAAAATTTTCGAAAAACGCAGGTTTGTTTTTTTCGACGTATTATATATATATATATATATATATATATATATATATATATATATATATTGTGTTTTCATTCCGGGTGTACATCCGTTCAGTACTGTCATTCTGAAAAGAACAGTTTTGCTGACGTTTCGCCAAAAGCACATTGGTATTTTCGAAGCTTCATTTCTCGCGTCCGAAGTGTCTGAAGTGTTGGTGACTGCGACGCTTCCTTTTATACCCCCACCCGGAGCCGAAGGTTATATCTGCGCAGCCGGTGGTCGTTATTTATGTTTTCCGGTAAGCACCAGAACAAAACCTACATGCCACTGAACAAAGGGCCCTAACAAACCTTCGAAAAATAAAGACATCAGAATCCTTCCATCAGATAAAGGAAACGCAACTGTGGTTATGAATACCCAAGAGTACGTACAAAAAATGCAGGATATCCTACAAGACAATTGTTATAGGCCTGTTCCAAGGGACCCGACAACATACCTAGAAAAACAACTAAAAATAAAATAAAAAGTTCACCCCGAAATTGAACAAAAAATCATACCACGGGAAAAGTCGAGCAGATGTCCTAAACTCTATGGTTTACCAAAAATACACAAACCAGTGGCGCCCATCAGACCTATTGTTAGTGCTGTCAATTCGCCGCTATAAAAACTGGAGAAATATCTTTCTGGAATTATGTAACCAGCTGTAGAAAAAGCTGATTCATTTGTAAAAAACTCGGAGCATTTCAGTCGAATTATACGAGACATCATTCTTGAAAAAGACGATATCATAGCAAGCCTAGATGTCAAATCGACTCTCGGAGCATTGCCTTAAAAATACTTATTTTTCATTCAACGGGCACCAGTAGTCGAGAATTTATTTATGACATACTTCGAAAAAGAAGCACTTGAGAAAGCAAGTTTAAAGCCCAAATTATGGATTCGTTATGTGGATGACATATTTATTATATGACAACATGGTCATTCAGAGCTCGAAACATTTCTGACTCCCGTAAATTCAATCCACCCCAGAATACAATTTACTCTAGAGGTAGAAGAAAACAACAACCTACCATTTTTAGATGTTCTGGTCACAAAACTGCATAACGGAGATTTCGAATACACCGTGTACAGAAAACCAACACATACAGACAGATATTTACATGCAAGATCACATCATCACCCAGCACAAATTCAAGCTGTGGCAAATACCCTAATATTCAGATCCGTGAGATTAACTGAAACACAGACAAGACAAAACGAACTTAGGGTAATATCTAGTACTTTAAAGCAAAATGGCTACACAAATCGCACCATAGAGAAAGCGTTTAATGCACAGGGTTCGCGAACAATGAACAACGAAAATTATGAACCGGAAAAGCAACAAGTAGTTTTACCATATGTAAAAGGCACAACAGACAGAATCGGAAGAATTCTTAGGAAACACAACATACAAACAATACACAAGCCACAAACAACTATAGGTAAACTACTTGGAAACCCAAGAGATAATCAAACTGGAGAACCACGGAGTATACAGTATTCCGTGCCAGGACTGTGAAAAGATGTACGTGAGGCAAACTAACAGGCGAATATCAGCAAGAGTGGAAGAGCATAAACTCAGCATCAGATACAAAGAAACAACCTCAGCTTTATTCCTACATCATCAGAAAACCGGCCATAAAATAAATTTCGATGGGTGTAGGGAGATTGCCAATATAGAACATTATACGACCAGAATAATCCGAGAAGCCATAGAAATTGAAAAAGAAGGTGATTTGAATAAAAGGAACGAATTATTAAAACTACCAGCAGTATGGAAGACAAGAATCGACAAATCTAAAATCGCAAAAACTCAAGCGCAACAACAACAGCACCATCCGGAACACTTAAATAACGACCAACGCCTGCGCAGATATAACCTTCGGCCCCGAGTGGGGGCCTTTGGCGAAACGTCAGCAAAACTGTTCTTTTCAGAACATGACAGTAGTGAACGGATGTACACCCGAAATGAAAACACAATATATATATAATACGTCGAAAAAACCAAACTGTGTGAGGTCCTCCTAAAAATAGCGAGTGGTTCGCGGTTCTCGACTAATCTTTCGGCACTGTGTATCCAATCCCTCTGGCGCCCTCTATTTTTCATTATGATTTTGTATCATTCTCCTCTAAGAACATGTGCAACAATTGCGCGGGCTGTTTCCCATCTGCATTTGATTTTTTTATCTGTGTCCAGATGTTCAGTAATATAGCATCCAGGATATTTGGAATAAGAGACTCTCTCAATATTGTGTATCGGCATATGTCTGATGGCTGAATATCATATATTTAGTCTTAGTGATTGTCATATTTAAACCCACTTCCCGTCCCCTCGTGTTTACACAGTTTAACCAACTCTTGAAGACCCTGGATGGTGTCGCTCAAAATGACCAATATATCGAATAATATTTATTAGCTTACTATTGATCTTCATTTCAGCGTCTTGGACGTGCAAATCATGTTTGAAAATTTTATCTGAATAGAGGTTGAACAATAACGGGGACAGAATATATCCCTGTCTGACGTCTCGTTGGATGCGGCGTTCATCGGTTAGTTTTCCATTAACTTGAACCACTGCTTTCTGCTTCCTGTACAGGTTTTCTATAAATCGTAGATCTCTACTATTAATCCAGTGGTTCGTAAATATGTCCATAAGTTTTCCATGATGAACCATACCAAACGCTTTCTCATAGTCGATAAAGCACACAAAAATAAAGGTCTTTGCTCTGATCACGACACTTTTGGAAACATATGTTTAACTCAAAAAGTGCCTCCCGCCTGCCAAGCTGGGTTTCGTCTAGGTCTCTCTCGCATCCACTCCTATAATTTATAATTCGAAGAAAAACCTTTAGTGTGTGGCTGATCAGACTAATTAGCCTGTATTCGTCACAGCTCTGTGAGTGTTGTTTATGCGCGTATAATATATTAATAATAAAATATATGGACTGTTATACGGGGAAATAAAAATACCATAGAACTTAAAATATAGCAAGGTAAATAAATAATTAAAATAGCTGCTTGATTGTAGCACATCAATATCCCATGAAATGTGATGGTTTGAAGTTGATCACGCGAGATTTTTTGCTGCTATTCATATTTTTAATTATTTATATTTAAATAATTAAATGTTCTTAATGGTCTTTAATCACGCAGAATAATGTATATGAACAAAATTTACAACATACGCTCACAAAAAATGATTTTGGATAAAAATATTTTCTAATATCGTCCTTTACTGATTTCAGTGAACTCATACGAAATATGACTCTGAAATATCTAAGTCGGACCTTACCCATTTTAAAGGCAGATGAAACCTTACCTAAAGTGGCCCAGTTACAAGATGATGTTATTTCACAGAACTCGTAAGTACATCTCTATTAATAATTATTATTTAAATGACGAAAGTGTAATAAGTAACATTTAAAATATTCAAATTCAATTCAAATTTCTCTATTTGCTCAAATACATACAAAAGATGTTTAGCATTGTCAACAGTGGTGTTAAGATTCAAATAAAAAAAATAATAATAGATTTAAAAGTTAATACATACATAGATTAAAAAAGTTAATATATACATACATTAAAAATTACAGGTATTAGGTAAAACACACTAAAACAAAAATATACATACACTAAAACTAAATAAAGCTAATAATCTTTAGAATAAAATTATAGATGCTAAGACAATACAGTTACTAATAAATAAAAACTAAGTGAAGTATATTATCACATACAAAGGAAAGACAAAAACTCTTCAATAGTGTATGGACAGATCTCCAAAATTAATTGTTTTATTTTTGTTTTGAATTTATTGATGGGTAGAGCTCTTAGGTCCCCAGGTATGGAATTATACAGTTTAATAGCAACATTAACATAGCTTTTGTGTGTTAGTGTAAGTCGATGTTGAGGTAGTAATAAATCTTCACCATACCGAGTATTGTATGCATGCCTACTATTAACTGCTGCATAATCTGTTTCATGTGACCTAACAAAAGTTAGGCACTGATAAATGTACAGACCTGGCATGGTGAGCAGTCCGTACTCTTTAAAGAGTGGTCGACAACTCTCTGTTGAGGATTTTTTCCGAGAATCCTCAGTGCAGATTTCTGCATCTTAAACACCCTCAGCCATTCAGTTGAGTTTCCCCAGAGGAGAAGCCCATAACATATTTTGGTCTGAAAAAGACCCATATATGCAGTTCTGGTCACCTCTAATGGAGCCATCTCAGCAATTCTACGGAGCAAGAATAATGTGGACGATAGTTTGCCTGTTAGTTGATCAATATGGCTTTTCCAGGTCATTCTATTATCCAATTGCACACCGAGAAAACGAACACTGTTATTATCTAGTTCTTTTAGAGAAAAGGTAACTTTTTCAGTTTTATCTAAATTGAGGCAAAGATTGTTGTCTGCAAACCAGGAATGTAATTTTTGCAACGTATTATTGGTTCTTATTTGAAGCAGGGCTGGATCAACATGATGGTCAAGTAGGGTGGTATCATCTGCATATTGGATGGTTTTACGTTCGGAGAGGTGGGCTGGAAGTTCATTAACATACAAGATGAACAATAGAGGGCCAAGAATTGACCCCTGTGGTACTCCTGCAATCACATGAAGAGGTGGAGACACACTTCCCCCATATTCAACTCTCTGTGTTCGCTCAGAGAGGTAAGATTTTATAAGATGATAGGAGTTACCTCTGATACCATAGTATATTAGTTTATCGAGTAGAATCTGATGTGACACACAGTCGAAAGCCTTTGAGAGGTCACAGAGTACTACAGATACAGTCTCCCTCCCCTCAAAGCATCCGACTATGTGACCCACCAGCTCACTCAAGGCATCTGCTGTAGATTTTTTCTTTCTGAAACCGAACTGAAAATTGGATAGTAAATTGCTCTTCTCTAAGAAGGGAACTAGTCTTTTATTGAGACAGATTTCTATAGGCTTAGACAAGACTGGGGTTATTGAGATTGGTCGATGATTTCCTGGGTCATTCTCATCCCCTTTTTTATAAATGGGAACAACTTTACTTAGTTTGAGTTTTAATGGAAAAGTGCCAGAAAGAAAGCATTTATTTATAATTAAGGAAAGTGGAAACGCGATTCCTTCGCTAATTTCCTTTAAAAATTTATTGCTTAAACCATAGACATCACGAGCTGTACTGTTACTCATAATTTCTATTATTTTAACAACTTCATCTGTGTCCACTGGATCGAGAAAAAGGGTATGATTGTTGTGAATAAACCTAGATGTTATGTTTGATGGATCTTCTCCAGTTTTTTGCAGTGAAGTAGTTATTTTGTCTGAAATGCCAACAAAAAAATTGTTAAAGTCCTCTGATGTGAGGAGAGTACTATTCTCAGCTTTCTTATTTTTGGAGTTCTTAATAATGTTCCATATTGTCCTAGACTTATTGATACTATTTCTTATCTTTTCAGAAAAATAATTATTTTTTGTTTTTAATATTTTATTTTTATATTCTTTTTTAAGTTCATTTATTAAATCAGTGATGTCAAGATGTTCATTTTGCCTATTAAACATAGTTAGAAAGTTAACGGTATCTCTGCAGGTTTTTAGTTCATAGTTGAACCACCCATTAGCTTTGTTTCTATTATGTATGGTTTTTGTCTTTTTGGGAAAACAGGATTCAATAATTGAAAGCAGTTCATTTAGAAAAATATCAAATGCCGAGTTGACATTGTAAGCCCCTAAAAGCATTGACCAATTGACATTTTTTAAAATGTCAATGCAACGAACAATCCTTTCTTTACAGAAAGGTCTAAAGTGTATAATAGAAGTACTATTATTTGTTCTTATATTTGAAAAAAATCTGTATGTGTTTGATATTGCCATATGATCGGACAAGTAAGTGTCCCATAGTGAATATTTACACTGATCAAATGAATTAGTGATACAATTATCCAAGCAACTATTCTTACAAGTCTTTGATATCCTAGTTGCCTCATTCACCAAAAACCTAAAGCCATATGATGTAAGTAATTGGGAAAACTCAACTGAGTCCCGTTCTTTCAAGAGAATATCATTATTAAAGTCACCATAAATAAAGGTGGGTTTATGCTTTGAGAGAATATCAAATATTTTCGTTAATAATTCAAAAAAGGTATCTAATTTACCATTAGGAGATCTGTACATACACAAAATGATCGCAGTAACTTCACAATGTGTTTCCATTGAGATATTGTCTATGGCGAGTATTTTCTTTGGTTGAAAGTTATTTTTGGCGTAAATAAGTACACCTCCACCTGCTGACTGTGTACGACAAAAATGGCTAGCTAAAACATAGTTTGGTATATTGTAATTCACAATCGCTGGTTCACATAAGCATATAAAATCATAAGCTTTGTCGGTGATTAGAAATGCTAGTTCATCCAGCTTTCTTGCTAGGCTTCTCACATTAAGGAAAAGTGTGTGTACATTAATATAGTCCTCGTACCTGGATTCAGCAGACCTCAAGTATTCTTTTTGTGTTTTTTGATTTTCATGCTCATTTTGGTAGCCTATGAAATAGAAATTGTCTGTTGTTGTTGGTAGTTTTTTTGCTTTTTAAAATCATATCGTTTGATGCCTACATTTTTGGGCCAGAAATTTGGATCATATAGGTTATCCTTTTGTTCAAAAGGTGCCGTTACCAAAAAACATTTGTTTTTGGTTGCTTCTGTATGAAGTTCAGTCACAGAGATGGGCATGGATTCAAATCATGGTTTCTTCTTAATATAATTCTCTACCTGCCTTGCATCTACATTTCGTTGAACTCGATAAAGCTAGATCCATAGGCGTTTTTCGACGCCCACGAATCCGTTTAACGTATTTTCCGAAGTTCCCAGTCTTTTTTCTTTTCTCCTAAATCCATTTTGACGTTGTATTTGCCAGTTACTGTTAAGTTCGTTATTGTCTAATACTTTTTCGACAGCATGCGAATTTTTTAAAATTTCTTGGGGGTTCTGATTTTTTATTGGATTTGTAATTTTGTTTATTTTTGGGGTTATGTTATTCGAAGTCTTCTTATTTTTTGTTAATTCGAAAGGGTTCAAAGGCGATTTTGATTGACGAATATTTTCAACCGGGGCTGTAGTAATTCCACTGCTCCTGGTAGTTGGTAAAGTAGGTCTAATGTCTTTTTCCATTTCATTGACGTTCTTTGTTTTGGCGGCAAATTTTACGTTTTCATAACCAAACTTATGATTTTCAATTTTTTCCTCCAAGAAAACTATCCTTTCCCTTAGTAAGCCACAATTTTCTTGTAGTACCTTGTTTTTTTGTTCTAGTTCCTCTATAATTTTCCGAATTTAGGGATTCACGGTCGGCGAGTTCGCCTGATCCTGAAACAGCTGTGTTTACTTCTGATTGCATCATAAATTCCTCGTGACGGCATGTTGAGTTTTTCTTTTCATGTGCCCTTTTGAAACATGATGGATGATATGTCTCAAAACACTTTTTACATTGTACTTTTGTTGTAACTACACTTTTACAGTAAGAACAGTGTATTGCACCTTGATTTTCACTAGATTTTTCGGAGCGATCTTTAGACACGTTCACTCCATCCGCCATCTTGGTTGGCTAACTTTTTATAGAACATTTTTTAATCTAAATATTTAAAATAATATAAATTGAAACAAAAAGAACGAGAAAAACATAATTATTTAATACAAGGCAGTAGCCAGAATTAAATTTTGTATATGGCTTAAATTCTTTCTTTAGAAGCTGATTTTTTGTTTAAGCTATTTTTGTTTGAATTTTAAAGAAAAATATGTATTAACTATATTGTTGCTCTGTTTACTTAATTAATAATGGAATAAGTAATAATAAAAAAGAACTTTTTAAAACTTCACCAATATCTAAACATGTAGTTCTTTATATTACAATTATATTTTCTTTTCTCATTCTTGTCAAAAGTTGGTATGCTTTATTTTCCAGACTCTGATATTTCTGAGGGTTTCTAAGGACGTTTATTTTTTTACTAATTTTATTATGGTATTGACATCTTTTTAGATGACCCTGATGATCCAACATCAGTAGACTCTATCAGAACAAACTAAGTTTAAAAAAAGCCAAAAATAATTAAAATCAAACTCTTAACAATCCTGCATGATTTTATATAGACTGTTTATGTGACACCCCCTTTCCACTGCATAATTACCCTTTTTTATTTTATTGGTATTTATTAATATTTCTAGTTAGCTAATATTCCAGCAAAATTCGCAAATATTACTTTAACAACTAAACAAAAAGCAGTGAGCCTAGAAACAAATATGTAAAAATGGAGAGTCCCGTTCTTTCAAGAGAATATCAATATTAAAGTCACCATAAATAAAGGTGGGTTTATATTGCTTTGAGAGAATATCAAATATTTTGGTTAATAATTCAAAAAAGGTATCTAATTTACCATTAGGAGATCTGTACATACACAAAATGATCGCAGTAACTTCACAATGTGTTTCCATTGAGATATTGTCTATGGCGAGTATTTTCTTTGGTTGAAAGTTATTTTTGGCGTAAATAAGTACACCTCCACCTGCTGACTGTGTACGACAAAAATGGCTAGCTAAAACATAGTTTGGTATATTGTAATTCACAATCGCTGGTTCACATAAGCATATAAAATCATAAGCTTTGTCGGTGATTAGAAATGCTAGTTCATCCAGCTTTCTTGCTAGGCTTCTCACATTAAGGAAAAGTGTGTGTACATTAATATAGTCCTCGTACCTGGATTCAGCAGACCTCAAGTATTCTTTTTGTGTTTTTTGATTTTCATGCTCATTTTGGTAGCCTATGAAATAGAAATTGTCTGTTGTTGTTGGTAGTTTTTTTGCTTTTTAAAATCATATCGTTTGATGCCTACATTTTTGGGCCAGAAATTTGGATCATATAGGTTATCCTTTTGTTCAAAAGGTGCCGTTACCAAAAAACATTTGTTTTTGGTTGCTTCTGTATGAAGTTCAGTCACAGAGATGGGCATGGATTCAAATCATGGTTTCTTCTTAATATAATTCTCTACCTGCCTTGCATCTACATTTCGTTGAACTCGATAAAGCTAGATCCATAGGCGTTTTTCGACGCCCACGAATCCGTTTAACGTATTTTCCGAAGTTCCCAGTCTTTTTTCTTTTCTCCTAAATCCATTTTGACGTTGTATTTGCCAGTTACTGTTAAGTTCGTTATTGTCTAATACTTTTTCGACAGCATGCGAATTTTTTAAAATTTCTTGGGGGTTCTGATTTTTTATTGGATTTGTAATTTTGTTTATTTTTGGGGTTATGTTATTCGAAGTCTTCTTATTTTTTGTTAATTCGAAAGGGTTCAAAGGCGATTTTGATTGACGAATATTTTCAACCGGGGCTGTAGTAGTTCCACTGCTCCTGGTAGTTGGTAAAGTAGGTCTAACGTCTTTTTCCATTTCATTGACGTTCTTTGTTTTGGCGGCAAATTTTACGTTTTCATAACCAAACTTATGATTTTCAATTTTTTCCTCCAAGAAAACTATCTTTTCCCTTAGTAAGCCACAATTTTCTTGTAGTACCTTGTTTTTTTGTTCTAGTTCCTCTATAATTTTCCGAATTTAGGGATTCACGGTCGGCGAGTTCGCCTGATCCTGAAACAGCTGTGTTTACTTCTGATTGCATCATAAATTCCTCGTGACGGCATGTTGAGTTTTTCTTTTCATGTGCCCTTTTGAAACATGATGGATAATATGTCTCAAAACACTTTTTACATTGTACTTTTGTTGTAACTACACTTTTACAGTAAGAACAGTGTATTGCACCTTGATTTTCACTAGATCTTTAGACACGTTCACTCCATCCGCAAGTTGGCTAACTTTTTATAGAACATTTTTTAATCTAAATATTTAAAATAATATAAATTGAAACAAAAAGAACGAGAAAAACATAATTATTTAATACAAGGCAGTAGCCAGAATTAAATTTTGTATATGGCTTAAATTCTTTCTTTAGAAGCTGATTTTTTGTTTAAGCTATTTTTGTTTGAATTTTAAAGAAAAATATGTATTAACTATATTGTTGCTCTGTTTACTTAATTAATAATAAGTGTGAATAAGTAATAATAAAAAAGAACTTTTTAAAACTTCACCAATATCTAAACATGTAGTTCTTTATATTACAATTATATTTTCTTTTCTCATTCTTGTCAAAAGTTGGTTTGCTTTATTTTCCAGACTCTGATATTTCTGAGGGTTTCTAAGGACGTTTATTTTTTTACTAATTTTATTATGGTATTGACATCTTTTTAGATGACCCTGATGATCCAACATCAGTAGACTCTATCAGAACAAACTAAGTTTAAAAAAAGCCAAAAATAATTAAAATCAAACTCTTAACAATCCTGCATGATTTTATATAGACTGTTTATGTGACACCCCCTTTCCACTGCATAATTACCCTTTTTTATTTTATTGGTATTTATTAATATTTCTAGTTAGCTAATATTCCAGCAAAATTCGCAAATATTACTTTAACAACTAAACAAAAAGCAGTGAGCCTAGAAACAAATATGTAAAAATGGAGATACTTTTTGTATTTTGTGCAAATATTTTATAGCGATGCGCTTTCTGTATTCGCCCTCAAGAAAGGTTATTTAACCATTTATGTAGGAATTGAGAGACTGTAAAGTTGTTTTCCAAATTTCAAGAGCCGGCAGGGCTAAACGTAGTCTCACTGCTTAGAGAGTGACGCTTTCAAGGATCCGAGTTTTTGGTAGACAGAAATCTTTACCATAGAAAAGGCAATCTGTCTAGGGAAGGTTACCCAAAAAAAAACCCAAAGGAACAGATGAAGCTTTTGGACGCAGCAAACACAATCCATATAGGGACGAAACAAAAACTGGTACCCCACATGCGAACTAAAGGTCCGGAATCCCACTCTACCTCCATGGAAATAGACTGCCCCACGGATTCTAGGGGGACATATAATGGATTACCTTTAATTCCGTGGCGCAAAGTCACCACTGGCAACACTTTGTTTAAGATACATATGAAACTACTCAACTCGGACTACTCCAAACTACCTTCTAAATGTCGAAGAATCTCTTCCCTAAAAACCATTACAGATCCAATTTGATCTGTACTTCGTAATAAAAAGAATAAATTCAAACAACAATATAACAATCTTTTTTCCGAATCTAAAACATTTTTACTAGAACCCTTTCCCTGACCTTCATTAAGGCCCTACCTAAATATCAAAATAAACTTAGAAACGATAAATTTTTTATTTAAAATAGGTTTTTTAACTATTACTTGACTCATTAACAAATATCTATTTTAAAAAATAATTGTTTTCATATTAGCAATGCTCGTTGTAATCAAATTGTTGATTAGACCGTATTTCTCGCGTAATAATCTATTAGACACTAATAATTTTGAGTAGTAATTTATTCTCACCATAGTTACCGTAGTTAAATTAATATTAGGATTTATAAGCTACAAGTTAATTTAACATCGAATTGTTATGAAATATAAGACAGGCGTATAAATTATCTCAATATTGGAAGAGTATGAGCTTTCTAATTAAGGTTTCTAAAACAGCAATTAACTTCCTATTTGGTTGTTCAATGCCCTGGATTTCATTCCATTTGTTAAAATAGACTAATAAAACTTTTTGAACTATAATAATAAATAAACATATAATTTCCTATTTTAGTTGATAACTAGTAGAAAATTGTTCGAAGTAAACCTCTAGTTAGATTACGAGATCCGAGATATCGTCATTTTTTAAGGCCTATTTTTGGCCATAAATAGCTGTTTCCTGTTTACTTCACAGTGTCATTTTTTTTTAATTTATGTAAATTAAATAATAAATGGGTATATTTTTTTCATAATTATTTTAGAATAAGCCCATACGAAGTAAACGACAGAAATGATCGTGTAAGAAGATCGATAGAACAAAACGGAAACCAAACTGCAATGCAAAGCATAAATGGGACTTTAAAAGAAACTGAAAGACAATCCAGAAAGTTTTGCGATCAAGGTGGAATATTTTGTACCTTGTATAATGTTATAAATGGAGAAACCAATTCGCCACAGACCGTCTCCCCCCAACACATGCCTATAGAAAGAAGGGACGAAAATGTGCCACCAAGATATGAAGGTCCTCCTACTCCTTGTCCTGCTAAAGTCGAATACGCTACACCGGTATTTGCTAAAAATTACCAAGGTACTTGGAGATATGTTGTGCAGATTCCATATGAGGGATATTTCACACAGACCGTTGAAGTAACCAGGTATGATAAGGATTTATAAACTAGGAACAAAAAAGATGATATAAAATATAATAAAAATATAATTTTTTAACTACTAGTACAATTTTCATTGGTATAAGGAACATTTTTCAGGGTCCTTAAAATAATTAAACCATAAGGCTTAAGAATTCTCATAGCTTTGAACAGATTAAATCTCTAATTCATTGTTGTGTATTGAATATTTTTATTGGTTTTTTTTATTCGCTCTGTGTTTTAAACGCTATTTCAATTAATATTTGGTGTTAATATTTACG
This sequence comes from Kuschelorhynchus macadamiae, assembly GCA_030620095.1. NCBI lineage: Eukaryota > Metazoa > Arthropoda > Insecta > Coleoptera > Curculionidae > Kuschelorhynchus > Kuschelorhynchus macadamiae. The sequence continues at coordinate 1,454,952 of JAUTXW010002753.1, read as the reverse complement.
TGGAGTCGCGTCGCTTATATTTTCTTGGATTCCTTGGTTTTCATTACCATATCATTCGATTGTATTATAAGAATATCAATAAGTGTTTGAGTAGACGAGTTTAAAGATTTTAATATTTTTGTTCTAACTTTTTACCAAGTTAAAATGAGTTTACAGGAATTTATGTTATAATAGAGTTTTTTCTGCTCTTTTATCCTATTGCCAATGTAAATGGAAAATATATTATTTAAAATTTTAAAGTTACTAATTATATGCAATACTACCTTTTGACAAAATATAAACCTAGCAAGTGAAGATACAATAAATGTCATTTAAAAACACCATTTTTAATAGTTCAATTCCCTAGTAAGTATACATAGTCATCATAAATTAATAGGTTATCTTTAAATTGATTTCAGTGCTAGATTTTTTGACAGCACGTTAAGAGGTTATGTTGAATGCATAAACCTCTAGGTAGTGAATAAGATTCTGGCAATGTAAGTTCAAAGTTTGGTTGCAAAAAAGCTACCTCCGATAGTGTTTCTTCTTTTAATGAGCGCTTATACTGAAGTTTTTAAATTCCTTTTTAAACTGTACTGCTCTATTCTCGCTCGGTTTTTTTGTCTGAATACTAATTCTCGATTTTTTAAAAATCTTCTGCGTACAAAGTGATTATTAAATTATATTTGTTCGAGACTTTTATTACTTTTTTATTTCCTCAAAATACAGCACTTCTGCAACTTTAAAAGTAATACTTTGGGACCCCCAATCTTGATTCACGAATATGGCAAATGCTGTAAAGAGGGTCCAATTTCTGTTCTGAGCCGTACAATTGTCAGCCCAGAATAGTACATATTTTTACATTGTTTTCTAATCTTATTAATACATTGTAGTATGTTGATACCACATCTAGTGCATTACGACCCATTATTGCCTCTACCCATAAAACACATTTATTATCGCCTTTTGCGCGTAAGTTGGCAAAAATACACAACAATCAACCTTCTAACAAAAAATGAATTTTTTATGGGTATTTTTGGCAAAATTAAAGTCTTTTGCATATTAGCTATGTATATTGCCCAATCATTGTCCCAATTCTTTAACACATCTTCATCATATTGCTTTCTGTGTATCTTTCTCTATAAGAATCGCATACTGAACATTGCTCTGTATTACCAATTAATCCTGGTTGTTTTTCTTTGTTGATATTTTCTTCGGTTTGATCTTTTTCGTTCTCTTTACTTTCCGTCTCCTCTGTTCTATGTTTTTCAGGCAAGATATTTGTAGATTCTTCTCCATGAAAATATTGTCTATAAACTGAACAAACACTGCATTCGTCTTGGGAAGGGGTTGAAAATCCGATGTTCCTTTTTTTAAAAACCTTGCGATACGTTTCATAACACCATTTTGTATTTTGAATTAAAATCCGCATGCATTTTGTGAATAGTAAGATCTGGTGGTAAGTATCTTCCAAGTGGTGCATGCTTTGCATTATAATGAGATACTTGGGGATGGTGTGAATCTATATGCTTTTTGTTTTTTTGTCATTTTTTTTTCAGAAATATCTTTCATTTTCATCTTCCATCATTTAGACGGGATTATTGCTCCATCTGTTTTAAACCCAACAATGTGGTTTGTTTTAGAAACAATTAACTTAATAATTAGATTTATTCTTGTGTAATAGAGTGGGTTTTTATTAATAAGTCTAGTGACTAGGTTTTTAAAATGTTTCTTAGAGACAATTAAGTTTCAATAAATTATTAATGTAAGTATAGTTACTAGGTTTTTGTTTATGAATAATTTAAGTGCAAATAGTGTAAGTCATTTTACTATATTCTTAAATCGGGCGGTTGCAAGAAAAAGTCATAAATGCAAAATATAGTTAAACTTAGTAGAAAAGACACTGTTTATATTTTCGTAAGGAAATCACGGATTTAAGTTTCGAAAATACATACTAGTGCGTCTTGCCTTTGCGGTTTCAAAAAGGAAGATAAAACAAAAACCTAGTAAATCGACTTACTAGTTTTTTCGATTGCACGGCAGCCTTAATATGCATATTTTTTTGCATTGAGATCTTAATGTTCAACTAATACTTTCTTCAACATCATTATTTAGAATTAGAGAATCGTTTTATTAACGTTTTCTGCCAACAAAATCTATTATATTCTTTATTTCCTATGCAATCTTTTTTTTCTGCAATCAGAACCCGATTATTCTCCTCAAGTAGACAGTCATTGTACAAATTAACCACTTTAAGTGTTGTTCGTGTCTAAGTTCAAATAGAACACACGCAACAATATGTATTTTGGTGTTCCCAGAAGCGGCTACTTGTTTAGAAATAAAAGAAAAAGTAAGCTTACGTCGTGGACTGGTAATTGTGGGCGTTGTGCGAGGCAAACAGCGTCGTCCCCGGGCGTTGTGCTACGCGGAAATCTCTCAGTTGATCCCAACTATGCAGAATACAATACAAAGTTAGCATCTCAATTTATTTTACATTGGATTTGTCGTTTATTAAAAAAAATTATTATCTATGTTTGCTGTTATTGACAAAAATGATTATACAGCAATTTCAATACTCCAACCAATATCCCTTTCCTTTAGTTAGTATCATATCACGAAAATATCGAGTGCCTAAGGTTTGCTCAAGAAATTTGCCTTTTTGGTTTCTTTATCGTTTTGACCGCCTTATATTATATGGTTATAATGTCATATTCTGAATTCTAGCGATTTGGCAACGTCGCTAATACCTTTTTTATTTTTGAGAATGAAATTATTCCCACATACAAAAATGTTTATAAATTTAGACATTAAAACAAATCCATAATACTTTCCTTTGTTCAAAATATGCAGTTTTTTTTATACGACATGGCAAAACAAAACATCCTATGTTCTAAAATTCGATGCTATCTATTTGTACATTTAAAACACTACGCCAATTTTTTCAGCAGGTTCGTGAGAGAGTTGTACTGCACCGATTTATATGATTTTTTTTAAAAGATCGTCTGGTGACCGAGACCTTTCAACACTATTTTTTGTATCATTCATTAATCACGATTCTGCTAAAAACGCTTGATGTTAAAAGCTGCACAGGTTCGAGAAGAGGGGATTTTTTGGAAACTCTGATTTCAACGGGGTGAAATTGTTTTTTTGGAAAAACGCTTGTATTTTATTTTATTGTTTTACATAAAATTTCTTAAAAATCTATACAGGGTGTTCCAAAAAATCGGGTTACTGACTAATCACGATTCTGCTCAAACCTCTTGACATAAAATGCTGAATTTCGGCATACAGGTTGATTGTAGGATGTAGAGGTTCGATAAGAAGGGATTTTTCAAAACGTAAATTTCAAGGGGTGAAACTACCCTTTAAATATTACAATATTTTTTATTCAAAAAACGGTTGCTTTTTCCGAAAAACGCTTAAACTCGTGTAGTTTATTTAATCATTATACATATCTTTTTTTTTTTATACAAGGTGTTTCAAAAAATCGGGCCACTGATTAATCACGATTCTGCTCAAACCGCTTGAAGTAAAAAACTGAATTTTGGCATACAGGTTGATTGTAGGATGTGACCTACATAAATATCAGAAATTTAATATTAATTATTTAGAAAACGGTTAGTTCTTCAGAAAAAAAACGTTTAAACAGGTATATTTTATTTTATGCTTTGCCATATTTTTTTTTAATTTATACAGGGTGTTCCAAAAAATCGAACATAATTTGTAAACAAAAATCTCTCAAGCCCGTGTTGATAAAAATTGAAAGAAAATGCAACAAAAAACGTGGTTTATAGATATTTAAATAAGGCGATTTAAGGTTCATTTTAAACCATAAAGGAAAATGTTTCTACAATAGCTTAAGTTGTTTTAAAGAAGACTGACATTTCCTGTATTTTCCACTAAACTTGTATAATGTGGTTTTATTAGGAGTAAATGAGATAAATAATTCAAGTTCATGAGCCTACGTTAGGTTTTATAGTTTGTTTCAGGCACGTAGCCAGGGGTAAGTCCTGGGGCCTAGACCCCCCCCCCCCACCAAAAACTTTGAAAAGATTTTTCTTATTAATTTTTCTGAGTTTTGACAGTTTGGACCCCATCCCCCCAAAAGGATTTCTGGTTTTTATTTTGGGGGAAAATTTTCCGCAATTATTATATGAAATTTTCCGGGAATTTTTCCAAATATTTTAAAAGAATGTTTCCGAAGTATTATAGGGCAGTTTCCGACAACTTTCAGCCAAGTGGAAATTTTCTCATCCCTAGAATAACTTAATATTTAAATATTTTACTGAAACACACACACACACACAACACGTACCTACCGTATATAATGGCGCCTTAGTATAAGTAGTTTCATATGAGAGACGAATCTATATTATACATGGTCTACTCAATGTGGTTAACAAACGAAAAACTTTTTTATTGACTTTAGCAAAATCAGTTGTATGAACTTTTTTTCTAATAGATGTAGTTTTTTTAAACTTTTTACTTCGTAAGAAAGAAGTACTGTAATCGTGAAAAAAAATCACCCTCACGGGTTTTTACAAATCTTCACGTTTTACGGTCCCTATAGATGCCAAATTAAAACATCTCTTCTATATTCCGTCGGTCTGTGGTCTAACTACTATCTCGGTCAAAAATTAAGGGTTGACCTGATACCATTTTGGTAAAAATCCAATATGATGGAACAAATAGAAAATACATCTTTTGCACGAATATCAAGTATATCATAGGAATGGAATGGCAATTTTTGATACAAATCCAAGATGGCAAAACAAAATGGCGGCTTAATAAAATATTTAAAAAAATCAGCCTGAACAACTATTTATTAGATTGGTTTCAAATTTTGTGCAAGAATTAAGTGGGATATAAAGACGAACTGTGACGTAAGACGTAATTGTGGTACCAACATGGAACAAATTACCCCTTCAGGTCCCTAGATTTTATACAAAAAATAAAGTGTTACGTAATAATGAACTGGTAACATAAAGTGGTTAATTTTTGGTACGATTTCAGGGTGACGGGACAAAACGGCTGCCACATAAAATGTTTCAAACATCAACGAAAAAAATCTTCTTATTCAATTGACTTCAAATTTAGATGTTATAAAGGGGTAAACTGGTAAAATTTTGGTACAAATTTTGATTGATTTAAAAAATATTTTAAAACAATCACTGTAAAAAATTACTTGTTCAGTTTATTTGAAATTATACCAAAAAAATCAAGGATGGCATATGTAGGGATTGGTAACATACTAGTACGAATCCAATATAGTGATACAAAATGACGCCCAACAAAATTGTTTGAAAAGACACTTCCCTGGTCATATTACAAGGAAAGATTCATAATGGGGCAAGTTCCGGGTAAAGGAAATTTACAGAAGTTTTTGAGAAAATTAATGGTGAATTAAAGTAGAAGAACACTGTAAAGGGCTGAACTTCACCTTTTAAAGCAGCAGCATAGCTTTAAATACCTATATAAGTAAGGTACACTTTTTGGCTAAGAAAGTTGCCAGTGGATAAAGGGTGTTTAATCATACTGAATAGGCTCATCTTGATCTAACAGATGTTAAGACATTTGCGCACTATATGGTAAGTCTAGAGTGTAGCCATTCTCTGGATAGACACCATAAGATATTTGGGAACGCTCGGTCCTTCCAGGTATTTTGACAGGTTTTTGATCACGACCCCAGTGAAGAAGATCTTATTATGTTTTTTGTTCGCTTTTTTTGCGGTTGAATAGGGTTAAACCAGATTTCAACAAGAAATCAAAGGAGTTTAGCCAAGCAGTTTTCTTAAGATATGTGCGGTGCCTAAAAACGCGATCTTCTGCGCTTCATACTTCAACTTCACAGTTGATTGACCTTATATTGACTGAAGTTAATGGTCCAGTCCCTTTTCTACTGTTCCCAGAGCTCCCAGTATGACTGGCACCGTTTTCGCTCTAGTGTTCCACATTCTACAAATTTCCAGCTCAAGGTCTTTATATTAACATAATAATATAACAATTTTCAGTTTCTTCGGTTGCCACACTGGAATCTTCTGAGATCGATACCTCAATTAGGAGGCACAAGTTCTACTTTTTGTCATGTATGACTATATCCGGACTGTTGGTTAATATGGTCCGGTCAGTTATGATTGGATAGTCCCACATGAAGATTAGCATTGTGCTTAGTTACCTTATCTGGTAAGTGCTCGTAATAATTATTTGCCATTTGCATCCCTATATCTCGGCATATGAGTGCAGCGTAGTGTAGATATGCAGCAACTTTGTTATGCATATGGGTATATTCGGTAGGTACAAATGTTTGATGTCCTGCAATTATATGACTTACGTGTTCTTCAGTTGCATTACACATTCTGCATTTTACTCTCATTGTTTTGCTTAAGAATGTTGTTTTGAAAACACCTACTTCTAAGGGCCTGATCTTGAGTTGCTACCATAAGGTTTCAGTTTCTCCTTTAAAGCCTGAGCTGCGTAGCCACCCCATAGTCTTTTTCTTGTCGACGAAGGCTTTATCGAGGTCCTGGTAGAATGATTCATGTAATTGTTTTCCTTTTAGTAGTTCTACTTTTTTCTTTTTCGATGTTATTTTTCAGATGAATTGAATCCCTTCATGTACCAGGTTCATTTTCAAAATATTTTGATTTAATATTGTCGCACTCTTTTTGAAGCGAAAACTTGACTTTAGACCGGTCGTAAACGCCCACTGCTCTACAAAACCTATCCTTTCCCTTGGCGATACAGTAGCTTAGGCCAGCAATAGCTGTATTATATGCTGTCTCCAATTCGATAAGACCGCTTCCGCCATTTCGTCTCTTGGTATAGAGCTGCAAAAAACAGGATCAGGACACAGGATCCTCTGCCTAAATCCTGAGCGCGACAAGAGGTTATGGTGGTACAATATTGATTCACCCGTTTATTCCGTAGATTGTACATTTTCATGAAAGATTTGCATTTTACCTACTGCCAGGGATCTTTATACTCTGTGAACGAGGGTTTGCTCCTCGGAGACCGATAGGAAATATGAGGTAAGGGAGAAGATGAATTTTTGGGGAGGGTGAGGAAATAAGAGGGTAAGGGACAGCATAGTGCTGGCTAGGGTACCTCAGGAGCGCGTGCCCGTGCATAGAGAGATACAATAGTATTTCTCTATACCCATGATTTTATTTATCATTATTATTATTATTATGACTTGTTGTCTCACAGTATTCCTGTGGTTGTATTTTATACTGACGGGTTATACCAAGTCAGTACAAAAAATAAAAATAAAAAAAAAGGAAATGGAAATTAAAACAACTATTGTGTATTAAGTAATGATCTAATTATGCTACATGTTTTCAAAATGACCGATTTCTAGATGTTCATGTGAATGTTTGTATTAAGTCCTAATTGAGCCAAATGCGGTGTAAACGTTGTTGGGGTGAGACCTGTTACTGATATGACGAGAGGGACACTCGCGGATGACTCTTTCCTGTTTCCACAGCCTTTTTACTTCCATTGCCAAGTCGGTGTATTTGGCGATCTTCTCACTGTATTTCGCTTGGACGTTCTCGTCGTTGGGGACAACCATGTCAATTAAATAAGTGATTTTCTCTATTTTAGATTGAAAGGTGATATCAGGTCTATTTGCGGGGATTGTTTTATCTGTGTGGATGTCAATGTCCCAGCAGAGCTTGTAGTCTTCGTTTTCAAGTATAGATGTTGGTGTATAATGGTAGTATGGGTCTGTGTTCTCTGTTAGTTTGTATGTTGTGGCTAATGCTTGATGAACGACCTTCGCTGTTAAGGTTGTGTCTCGCGGTGTATTCAGTTCCAGCCCAACGTTGTTGGGGTGAGACCTGTTACTGATATGACGAGAGGAACAATGATGACTCTTTCCTGTTTCCACAGCCTTTTTACTTCCATTGCCAAGTCGGTGTATTTGGCGATCTTCTCACTGTATTTCGCTAGGACGTTCTCGTCGTTGGGGACAACCATGTCATTTAAATAAGTGATTTTCTCTATTTTAGATTGAAAGGTGATATCGGGTCTATTTGCGGGGACTGTTTTATCTGTGTGGATGCCAATGTCCCAGCAGAGCTTGTAGTCTTCGTTTTCAAGTATAGATGTTGGTGTATAATGGTAGTATGGGTCTGTGTTCTCTGTTAGTTTGTATGTTGTGGCTAATGCTTGATGAACGACCTTCGCTGTTAAGGTTGTGTCTCGCGGTGTATTCAGTTCCAGCCCAACGTTGTTGGGGTGAGACCTGTTACTGATATGACGAGAGGAACAATGATGACTCTTTCCTGTTTCCACAGCCTTTTTACTTCCATTGCCAAGTCGGTGTATTTGGCGATCTTCTCACTGTATTTCGCTAGGACGTTCTCGTCGTTGGGGACAACCATGTCAATTAAATAAGTGATTTTCTCTATTTTAGATTGAAAGGTGATATCGGGTCTATTTGCGGGGATTGTTTTATCTGTGTGGATGTCAATGTCCCAGCAGAGCTTGTAGTCTTCGTTTTCAAGTATAGATGTTGGTGTATAATGGTAGTATGGGTCTGTGTTCTCTGTTAGTTTGTATGTTGTGGCTAATGCTTGATGAACGACCTTCGCTGTTAAGGTTGTGTCTCGCGGTGTATTCAGTTCCAGCCCAACGTTGTTGGGGTGAGACCTGTTACTGATATGACGAGAGGAACAATGATGACTCTTTCCTGTTTCCACAGCCTTTTTACTTCCATTGCCAAGTCGGTGTATTTGGCGATCTTCTCACTGTATTTCGCTTGGACGTTCTCGTCGTTGGGGACAACCATGTCAATTAAATAAGTGATTTTCTCTATTTTAGATTGAAAGGTGATATCGGGTCTATTTGCGGGGATTGTTTTATCTGTGTGGATGTCAATGTCCCAGCAGAGCTTGTAGTCTTCGTTTTCAAGTATAGATGTTGGTGTATAATGGTAGTATGGGTCTGTGTTCTCTGTTAGTTTGTATGTTGTGGCTAATGCTTGATGAACGACCTTCGCTGTTAAGGTTGTGTCTCGCGGTGTATTCAGTTCCAGCCCAACGTTGTTGGGGTGAGACCTGTTACTGATATGACGAGAGGAACAATGATGACTCTTTCCTGTTTCCACAGCCTTTTTACTTCCATTGCCAAGTCGGTGTATTTGGCGATCTTCTCACTGTATTTCGCTTGGACGTTCTCGTCGTTGGGGACAACCATGTCAATTAAATAAGTGATTTTCTCTATTTTAGATTGAAAGGTGATATCGGGTCTATTTGCGGGGATTGTTTTATCTGTGTGGATGTCAATGTCCCAGCAGAGCTTGTAGTCTTCGTTTTCAAGTATAGATGTTGGTGTATAATGGTAGTATGGGTCTGTGTTCTCTGTTAGTTTGTATGTTGTGGCTAATGCTTGATGAACGACCTTCGCTGTTAAGGTTGTGTCTCGCGGTGTATTCAGTTCCAGCCCAACGTTGTTGGGGTGAGACCTGTTACTGATATGACGAGAGGAACAATGATGACTCTTTCCTGTTTCCACAGCCTTTTTACTTCCATTGCCAAGTCGGTGTATTTGGCGATCTTCTCACTGTATTTCGCTTGGACGTTCTCGTCGTTGGGGACAACCATGTCAATTAAATAAGTGATTTTCTCTATTTTAGATTGAAAGGTGATATCGGGTCTATTTGCGGGGATTGTTTTATCTGTGTGGATGTCAATGTCCCAGCAGAGCTTGTCTTCGTTTTCAAGTATAGATGTTGGTGTATAATGGTAGTATGGGTCTGTGTTCTCTGTTAGTTTGTATGTTGTGGCTAATGCTTGATGAACGACCTTCGCTGTTAAGGTTGTGTCTCGCGGTGTATTCAGTTCCAGCCCAACGTTGTTGGGGTGAGACCTGTTACTGATATGACGAGAGGAACAATGATGACTCTTTCCTGTTTCCACAGCCTTTTTACTTCCATTGCCAAGTCGGTGTATTTGGCGATCTTCTCACTGTATTTCGCTAGGACGTTCTCGTTGTTGGGGACAACCATGTCATTTAAATAAGTGATTTTCTCTATTTTAGATTGAAAGGTGATATCGGGTCTATTTGCGGGGATTGTTTTATCTGTGTGGATGTCAATGTCCCAGCAGAGCTTGTAGTCTTCGTTTTCAAGTATAGATGTTGGTGTATAATGGTAGTATGGGTCTGTGTTCTCTGCTAGTTTGTATGTTGTGGCTAATGCTTGATGAACGACCTTCGCTCTTAAGGTTGTGTCTCGCGGTGTATTCAGTTCCAGCCATTATTCTACATCCACTCGTTATGTGATCGATAGTTTTTCTCTGTTGGTGATATCTCCTGCATCTGTCGTCTTCAATGGTTGTGTCCTTGATGATGTGCTTTTGGTAATTTCTGATTGCTATGACTTTGTCCTGGATGGCAAGCAGGAAGCCTTCTGTTGCAGGGAACAGCTGCCCTTCTTGTAACCACGTATAAGTAAAGCTTTTTATGTATATGGTCTTGCTTTATGTGGTATCTGTGTCTTCCGTGAAGTGTTTTTCAGACCAGGTGTTCATCTTTTCTAGTCGTGATTGAATGTGACTGTGTGCGTCTGCTACGTGGCTCGTTTGAAACATGTCGAGCGGTGTATAATTCTTGTCTGCCTTCACTATTGCCTTGTGGAGGTTAGTTTGTTTGTTGTGGAAGAATTTTCTGAATCCGTAAATTTGTTTTTTATTTAGCGATTGTATATCTATAATTCCCCTTCTTCCTTCTTTTCTCTTGATAGTGAGTCTTTCCTTGCATGCGTTGGGATGTAACTTCCCGTGTTTAGTGAATTCAGAGCGTATGAGAATGTGAATGTTTTCTATGTCTGTATGTGGCCGTTTAATAATACCAAACGAATACATAAGAATAGGTATTGTTTTGTTTTTAGTAGCTTTGTAAGTCTGGTTTTAAATTCCGTCTTGAGCTCTGATTTGATGAGTGTGGTTAATTTTGGTGCTTCGATAGAAACCTAGGTATCTGTACGTTTCTTCTTTGAGCATGTTATCTATAGTTTCATTGTTGATTGCTTCCTCCGTAGGGTGGTCTTTCCACTGTCCCTTGTTGATATGAAGTAGCTTGCATTTACATATACCAAATTCCATGTTGATGTCCAGGGTAAACATTTCTGTAATTTTAAGGAGTTCCTTTAGCTGTGCCTTTGTGCTTGCATATAATTTTATGTCATCCATGTACAAGAGATGGTTTATTTTGTGTAGGTTATTTTTTTGGTGTTTGAATCCGAAGTTTGTGTTATTCAGTGTGTTTAAGAGTGGATTGAGACAAAGGCAGAACCACAAAGCGCTGAGTGAATCTCCCTGGAACATACCTCGTCTGATGTAAAGCTATTCTGTTTCGATGTGCTCTTTTTGTGTTCTCAGGTTGATTTTAGTTTTCCACGTACTCATGATTTGCGTGTTGTTTTTATTGACTTTATATAATTCTAGTACTCTAGTTAGCCAACTGTAAGGTATCGAATCATAGGCTTTTTTATAATCTATGTAACCAGTATGAAGGTTTCCATAATTTTTCCTGGTTTGTTCCATGATGACGCTGTCTATAATGAGCTGCTCCTTGCATCCTCGGCTATTTTTCCTGCATCCTTTTTGTTCTTCCGTTAGAATGTTTTTGTGTGCTAGATGTTGTTCTATTCTCCTGGTAATTGTGGCTGTGATGTTTGGAAGGATTGAGGGTTTGGAAGGCAAGTAATAGGTCGGTAATTTGACGGGTGCTTATTGTCTGAATTTTTGTACTAGGTTTTAAAATAATTTCATTAATTAATTTGGCGAGTGAAAGCTTCATGTGTGGAGGTAAACTGTTTGTACCAGAAGTTATGAATGTTATCTATTCCAGGACATCTCCAGTTATGCGTGTATTTGATTGTTTCTGCAACTTCTTGTGTTGTCATTGCAAAGTCCTCTTGTTCCTCTAAGCACTTGTGTCTGTCTTCTTCCGCTTTAATCCATGAAGCGTTATTATTGTGTAGTTTCGGTTCTGACCAAATACTTTTCCAATATTTTGTGATCTCTTGTTTGGTCGGTGGTTCTATTACTCGTGCCTTCTCATTGCTCATGATTTTTTGGTACGCTTCTTCGAAACAGGTTGTTAGCGTCCTTTCTTTCATTTGATTCTTTGTATCTTCGGAGTCTTGCGGCATACACAGATAATTTTTGCTTCAGAGTGTCAAGGATTTCTGTAAGCGTGTAATCAGGAGATGTAGATCTGATTTTCTCTACACTTTGTGTGATACGTTTTGACTTGTTGCCGTTCATGGATTGGGTAAAATGTCCCAATTCTTTTCTAATTTTGTTAATTTTGTTTTCGATCCTTATCTGCCATTTGAATTTTCGTGGCGGGAGTTTCTGATTGTTCTGTGTTATCGTGGTTATTATTATTATTTTCGTTATTTTTTTTGGACTTATCGGTCATTAATTTATACAAATACTACAAAAATTTTAAAATAACTTTTAAACTCCTATTTGTACGCATTCTAATTCGACTATCCAGATTTTTTTTTATTTCACAAGTCTTTTTTTCTACTTACTTCACGTATTTTTGCGTCCTTGCGTATATTGTAGATGAAATGTTTTGTAACCATACTTATTTTTGTCACAAGCAAAACTTATTGCTAAAACTAATAATAAAAAAAGTTGTCCATTTACTAACTAAAATGGAACAGACCTTGAGATCTTTAGATAAATTTCCAGGGCAACAATGTCATCATACAGAAGAATGGCGCGCCTTCCTTGCTCTTGTAAGGGTTTACATGGAACAGACGCTGTATTTTTTTAAATAATTCTAAATAGCTCTTTTTTTAGATGTTTGCAGTCTAGATGTCACTATCTCGATGGAGGATGTCTGTCATCTCCTAGGTGGTCTAGTCTTCTAGTGGCAGAAATTTATTATCCAGATACAATACTGAGCAGTAGCGATACTGCAAATCCACAAAGAAATCCAGTAACAGGATCGCAACCCCCACCTGTACAAGATTTTCAGGTAAATAAAAACGTTATTTTTACTGTTACAAAATTGAAACATTTACCTGAGATTTTACACTAGTTATTTTTACATAACCGCTGTGTTTGCATTGTTATTTTCAAAAACTGTTAAACAAGGGGTGTTTTTTAAATGCTACAGAGCAGCATTTAAACATTAATTTAGACTACCAGAGTCAAATTCGGGATAGATGATAAATTAGAAGGCACCTAATGTTTGCAACTTCCATATATTCTCGTAATCTTTTCCTAAACAAGTTGTAATCTCTGATTAGCAAACATATCAGAGAATTTTTTGACTTCTAATAACTTCAAAAATGTAAACTGTGGCTAATGTTAGTTAATTGGACATTTAAAGACCCCTGGGTGAATCTTTAAATCATAATAAACAAAAGTCATAAGGGCTTAATTTGTAAGATATAGAATCTATTCAAATTCTATAAGCAGCCCCAAATGTCAACATCAAGCTTAGATGCAAAATAAAAAAAATTATTACACCGATTTTGGAAACTCTAAATCTATACTGATAAAACTCTTAGTGCATAAAGGTTTGGAGATAAATGTATACACAAATAATAAACATGTACCAACCAACTGCATTGCGTTATACCAACTCTAAAGTGGTTATGTAGAATGCATGATTTGCGTTTTGCCTTCATTTAATACGAATTTATTTTCATTAAAATATTTAGTGTACATAATAATCGCAAAAGAATCATTCCTCTATT